>OX387377.1:45739221-47147971 GCA_947563715.1 Lycia hirtaria
ATCGTCAAACACCTAACGATGCCATGACTATCATCCACCTACTTGAGAGCCAGTTCTTATTCCGTTTTATGTATGCTTACCATCTTCGACCGCATTATATAGCTTAAAACATCTCTGTCAGACATAGAAGTGAAATAATTCACATTATTAATGCATTTTTAGGTGTATAATTAACTGAAACTCCTTTGTCAATTTTACCCACAATTAAAGAAAATACTTTGACTTTTTTGCTTACAATATTTTTATGTAGTAGAACTAAATAAGACCAAGAAATATTGTTTAAAACGGTAAGATAGATCAATGATTTATCGATATTAAATAAAACTC
Source organism: Lycia hirtaria (assembly GCA_947563715.1). Lineage (NCBI taxonomy): Eukaryota > Metazoa > Arthropoda > Insecta > Lepidoptera > Geometridae > Lycia > Lycia hirtaria. The sequence continues at coordinate 45,739,549 of OX387377.1, forward strand.
ATGGGATTTAAACAAGTTTTGTATAATTAAATCCGAAATCTTGGACATACATTTTTCAGTCACAAATTCTTGTGTTTAGAAAATGGTGGAAAACTTTTAAAACTTCCATCACATTTGTCAACTTTATGCATAAATTAACATTTATAATGTTTGATGACTACAACTCACGCATTCATCAATCAATTGAATTACTCATCTTTTGGTAAAAAAAATCAAGAATCTTTAAACCAGGCTATGTCCAAAGTTTAACGCAGAGTCAAAGCTACCCACATTGACAGTACAGAGTTTAATTTTCTTTGTTTAGTTTGTTCAAATCATCGGGTTTTTTTAATTGGATTTGAGCCCGCTTAAGACATTTGCCAGTATCAAGTATTAAGGTTTCTTCAAGCTTCTCGAATAAAACAATTTATAATTGTTCTAGTCACAATTTAAGTCACGTATAAAGTCATTTTGAGTCCTGCTTTAGTAAAGTGGTGGTGAGTTTACTAGAAGCTTCTATGGAGTTTTGTTGATAACGTAACATGACACGTTTCACTGCTTCATTTCATTTGCCCACGCTACATACTTGATGTGTCAATGAATAAATGTTCCCGCCAAAACTTGTCCGAGAAACTAATTTTAAAATATTAGATATCAATTCGGAATCTATATCTCCGTCTCTGTCATTTCCATAGAGAATGACAGAGACGGATATATACATTCCGAATCGATTCCGAAACCGAATGCGTTCAGGGGGGGCAGGATTTACTTTTCACAAAAAATGTTCTTGATTCGGGACTTTTTGTTCTTGAATTGAATGTCGGCAACACTTTTTTGACGCGTGCGTGCGTGTGATGCGCGATGTCGCAAATCGATAGATTATAATTTTCTTTGGTTACAAAATTAAGGTTATTTTTAGTAGAAAAATAATTATATATAATTGTAATGGCACAAAAAATTGAAAGAGTGCCTGAAATTATCGACTTCCCAAAAGAAGAGGAGAAAATACTGCAATTCTGGAAAGAAATAGATGCTTTTCAAACATGTCTAAAACAGTCCAAGAATAGACCAAAGTGAGTGCATATCTAAGTCGTATTTATTTTTATATTCTAACTTCATTTTAAATATTTATAGTAAGCATTAAATTTCCATTAATCCAGATTTAAGACATAATTTAGCCTCTGCATGCGCTTCTTACCTACCTCTTCGTGGGTAAATGAAAAAACCATCTGCCTGGTAAGCATATGCTACTGCTACAGTTAACACATTTGCCACATAATTATATAGAACTGCTGTACTATCAATGTCACCACTGGCTTTATTTATCAAGGTTAGCTGACAAGTCTTATTGATTTCAAGACACTGACTTGCTATTTATATAATTTGTGCTTACAATTTTCAACACTGCTATCTGATGCAATATTAAACAACGTTGGTCTATGCTCATGATACATTTACATATCCTCGTGGATTTTGCGGGCTTTTCCTGTCGCAACAACCTACTTTATTGTTTTTATGCACCTACATTGTAAATCTATCTACCTCATAATTGATTGTACCTTCTACATCATTTGTTATCTTATCATAATGTCAGTGTGCAATGTTTTATATAGGATGTTCAGCCGAATGATGAACATACAATAAGGGTGATTTTTTTGTAATCATTATGAACAATTTTTCGTTTTAGACAATTAATTGTGAAACAAATAATTGTAATAATTGTGTATTTTATCTACCTACCAAATATCATTAAAATCAGTTGGTAATTAGCGCCAATAGCCCCTCCTATCAAAAATCGCCGACGAAAAAAAATTTACATAATTCATAGAACCTATATGCTAAGTTTCATCAAAATCGGTTTAAAATTACGCCCTGTACGCGAGTACGAACATACAAACTGACAGACGAAAGAAAATTTGTCCAGTTGATGCGGAGACGCCCCGCTTCGCTCGCTCGGTCAATTAAATGAAAAACAAAATACCCGACTGCAGAAGAGAGGGTTTTCAGTCTAATTTACGATTTTGTTACCCTTGATACACTGTTGTGTTTACGTTTTTTGTAAGAAAGTATCCGTAAAATTGCTGTAAAAGATTTTTTGCATATATATTCCTATGATCCAATAAAATGAAAAATCAATTAAGTAATATTTATTTATTTTAGTTTCTATTTTAGTAAATTACTTTACTTTTTAGTCATTTTCTCATGCCTTTCTGAGCGGACCTCTACATTGGTCTATTATTTAATCATTCATCTTAAGTAAAACACCATCATCTGGAAGCTCCCATAATCTTGACTGCCTACATTAAAAAAAGTCATCTTTTCCAATGGAAAAATGCCTTCATAAGAGGATTATTCAAAGTGCATTACAGTCGTTAAATCTCACATTTACAATATTTAAGGGGAAAAAATAGATTTCTCCTTTTACAAAATATTTAATACTACATTCATTTTCATAATTAGAAGTATTTAGTTAACATAATATGCGTTATTCATTTCAGATATTCTTTTTATGACGGGCCTCCTTTTGCGACTGGTTTGCCTCACTATGGACACATACTCGCTGGTACAATCAAAGATGTGGTCACACGCTATGCTCATCAGCAGGTTAGCTATTTTTACTTAATGGAGTATATTAGAGATGATTTGTTGGTTTCTGAGTAATTCAAAACAAATTATTGTCATTTAATTTACACTATAAATTTATAATGTCATTGTGCTAGCAGGCCAATGATGATTATGATAATGATTCTAGATAAATGAAATGATACTATGTATTGTCTGATTGATAACATCTCATTTTCCCAAACATATACACACCAGAAATGTGACCACATTTGTCACTCACATATTGACTTATTTCAATATATATTCTTACAGAATATAAAGTGTCTGTCTGTCTGTTTGTTACCTTATCACAACCAAACCACTTGTAATCAATAATTATGAAATTTGGTACAGAGATAGCTGTAAACCTGAAGATGGATATAGGCTAGTTTTCATCATCAGCATCATCACTGTTTTTCATCACTATGCAGGTGAAACCGCGGGGCGCAGCTAGTAAGTATACATTATTAAAAAAACTTAAAAACTAATATACCACTAGCACTAAGATAGGATTCAAGCTATTAGAGGCTATAAATTGAACTGAAATTCTTGAAAACATATGTCATTATTATTAATACAGGACACCAGCTGCTGGGCATAGGCTTCTACGATTACACTTCCTTGTCTTCCACTTTTATTATTGTTATCACACTTCATGTTAATAATTCATGAAGGTTTGCTTTTCTAAAAACTGATAGTTGTAACTCAACTGAAACATGGTAGTGAATCTTAAATAAATAAAAAAATGTAACAAACTGTGTGCATATAATTATGTGGTCAAATCACAAAGGTCAAATAATAATATATAATCATTTGACTTGAATAATATATTATCATTTGACCTTTGTGATGATAAAAAAAAATTAAATACTGGTTTCTTAAAATATGTTTTTTTGATTGTATACAGGGCTTCCATGTGGAAAGACGATTTGGATGGGACTGCCATGGATTGCCTGTGGAGTTTGAGATAGATAAGACTTTAGGCATCAAAGGGCCGGAAGATGTCCATAAGATGGGCATTGATAAATACAATGCTGAATGCAGAAAAATTGTAATGAAATATGCAGGAGAGTGGGAGATGATCATTACGAGAATGGGGAGATGGATTGGTAAGTATCTCTATACAAATTTATAGATGTTAAAAAATTACACACATCTGACAGGACTTAAACCCAATCCCAATCTGCACCTGGGAGTCTTTATCATTTTGGCCATGGAGGTGTCACGAGGGATGGTCGAAACTTTCGAACAGTTTTTTTTGCTTAAACCAATCAAGCTTTGGTTGATTGGTTTAAGCAATCCATCCTTAACATACGTTTCAAGCGTGCAATTACTCAGTCGGACTATTTACAGGTTCTATAGACTAACGTAAGATGTCGCACGTCTGTAAATATTCGATATTTCTAGTGCTTTACACAATGAAGTATCTACTAATTTATAGAGTTTAAAAATTACACACATCTGATGGACTTGAACTCGCATTATCCCGATCTGTACTTGGGAACCTTTACCATTTTGGCCATGGAGGTGTGGTTCCTTCAATGTGCAAAACACTCATAAATATCGTATAAGTATCTATATTTTTGGAGCTTACTTGTTTAATACTATAGATAAGTCAAAAGAGCCTGTTTTAGTAGGCCAGACATACTACACAGTTTAAGTATATTATAATAAATACATTATGATAGAAGAGTTATGTGATGGATAAAAGGCACTCTGTAAGTTTTTCTTAGTTTACAAATAGGTTAGCGCTTGACCGCCAACTCGCCTGATATTTATAAGCATAGGTATTTAGCTCCTATGCTAGCGGAATTGTATTTTATTACATTGTAGCGTTGAAGAGTTGTAAGAGTTGTTGTTTATTTCCGTGTATGTTGTGATTTAAGTTTTCTGATAATGTATTATTATAAAATATTCTGTGATTTATTATATGATATATTTTTGTTCCAGATTTCAAAAATGATTACAAAACCCTATATCCATCATTTATGGAATCAATCTGGTGGGTTTTCAAAGAACTGTACAACAAAGGTTTGGTATACCAAGGAGTGAAAGTAATGCCTTACTCTACCGCGTGTGCTACACCCCTGTCTAACTTCGAATCTGGTCAGAATTACAAATTTGTTGTAGACCCAGCCGTTATCATCACTTTTCCAACAGACAAGGGATTTTCCTTCCTGGCATGGACAACAACCCCCTGGACATTGCCCAGTAACTTGGCTCTTTGCATTAACCCCAAACTGATCTACTTGAAGGTAAAAGAAAAGTCCTCGGGCGAATGTTTTATAATTCAAGAAGCAAGGTTCCCACTCATGCTTAATGTTGAGGAATATGAAGTCTTGGAAAAAATGCCTGGTGAAAAATTGAAAGGCATAAAATACACTCCATTGTTCGATTATTTCGTAGACCAATGCGAAAATGCTTTCCAGGTGCTCAGTGATGGGTATGTGTCTGACGATTCAGGTACAGGTATTGTGCATCAGGCGCCATATTTTGGTGAAGACGATTACAGGGTCTGCTTAGCTGCTGGTGTAATTACGAAAGATCAGGACGTTATCTGTCCGATCGATGCAAGTGGAAGGTTTGTTGAACCCGTGAAAGAGTTCTTGGGCCAGTATGTGAAGGAGGCTGATAAACATATTATTGCGCATTTAAAAGCGCGCAACAGACTAATGTCTGCGGGTCAGACAAAACATAGTTATCCTTTCTGCTGGAGATCGGATACCCCTCTCATATACAGAGCAGTACCCTCGTGGTTTGTCAGAGTTGAACAGATGAGTCAAAATCTTTTGAAGTCTAGTGAGGCTACCTACTGGGTTCCAGAGTACGTAAAAGAAAAAAGATTCGGAAATTGGCTTAAAGACGCCCGGGACTGGGCTATAAGCCGAAACAGATATTGGGGAACTCCGATTCCATTATGGGTGTCAAGCGATAAACAAGAAGTCGTATGCATCGGAAGCATTGCCGAACTAGAGGAATTGACGGGACAAAAAATCACGGATCTGCACAGGGAAAGCATTGATCATCTTGAAATTCCGTCATCACGACCTGGCCACCCACCACTGAAAAGAGTTCCAGAAGTCTTCGATTGTTGGTTTGAATCTGGTTCTATGCCTTATGCCCAAAACCACTACCCATTTGAAAACAAGAAAGAATTTGAAGAAATATTCCCCGCGAACTTCATTGCTGAAGGAATCGACCAAACTAGGGGCTGGTTTTATACTCTGCTCGTCTTGTCGACGGCACTATTCAACAAACCGCCTTATAAAAATCTAATCGCTAATGGATTAGTGCTGGCAGCAGATGGTCATAAAATGTCCAAAAGAAAGAAAAATTATCCTGATCCTCTCGATGTGGTCAATAAGTACGGCGCAGACGCTCTCCGGCTTTATCTTGTGAACTCTCCCGTTGTAAGAGCTGAGAATCTTCGATTCAAGGAGGACGGTGTAAAAGACGTCATCAAAGATGTGTTCTTGCCGTGGTTTAATGCATTCAGATTCTTGATGCAAAATGTAGAAAGAATTGTTCAAGAAGACAAAGTTGATTACCGATTTAACGATAAAGCGCTACGCGAAAACGTCATGGATAAATGGATTACGTCGTTCACACAGTCTCTAATCGAGTACATGAAAAAGGAAATGGCAGCATACAGACTATATACAGTAGTACCACGATTGACAAAATTCATCGATCACCTTACGAATTGGTACGTAAGAATGAACAGGAAAAGGCTAAAGGGAGACAACGGCGTGCAAGACTGTCTAATGGCGCTGGACTCTTTGTTCGGCGTACTGTTCGATATGGTACGCGTGATGGCGCCGTTCACTCCGTTCCTCGCCGAGCTGATGTACAAAACGTTACGACAGCTGCTGCCTAGTAGCTCTCTAGAGAGTGTGCACTACAATATGATCCCTGATCCACGACTGGACTTAATCGACAAAAACATCGAAAGAGCAGTGCAAAGAATGCAATCTGTCATCGAACTTGGCAGGGTCGTAAGGGACAGAAAGACTGTACCAATGAAATATCCGCTGCCTGAGATGGTAGTGATTCATCGCGACCAGACATACTTGAACGACATCAAGTCTTTGGAAAATTATGTTTTAGAAGAAATGAACGTGAAGAGGCTTCTTGTCACAAGTGACAAGGAAAAATATGGCATCACACTAAGAGCTGAACCTGACCATAAAGTTCTTGGAGTTAGGCTAAAAAGTGAATTTAAAGCTGTAACTCAAGCATTGAAAGCTCTCACTAATGAGCAGTGTGAGCAGCTCATTCGCGATGGCTCTATTGAGTTAGTTGGCCAGCTCATTGACGTCTCTGAAGTACGTCTCATTTTCCAAGCAGTTGGAAGCGATCAGTTTGAGGCGCATAGTGACAACGATGTGCTTATTCTAGTCAATGTCACCCCAGACCAAGACATGCTCGACGAGGGCTTCTCAAGGGAAATCATCAACAGAGTTCAAAAATTGCGCAAGAAAGGAAAACTTGTACCGACTGATGAAGTCGACGTATATTTTTCGGTGAGCAAAACTAGCGACATTTTGCGTATAATAAACTTACATCGAGACTTTATTGAAACTACCGTGAAGGCGCCTCTAATTCCTATCGAGTCTATGTCATCTTCTAAACAGATTATAATAGAGGAAACCCAGGAACTAAAAGGTTCCCAGCTGAAATTAATCATAACTTGGAGAAAGGAGGTGAACATGCCGGCAAATCCTTGGGCAAATATTGTTTTACAAGGACTGAAACCACGGTATGGAGTGACTACTACTCAAGCTAGTATGATATTAAAAAATAGAGACGGCAAATTCGTGACCCTTGAACAGCTCCATAACGAAGTGAGTAGTCTTTTCGGTTTATATGGACTGAAGTTCAGTCTCTGGTGCGATGGACGAAAGATTGAAGATACCAACAATTTAAATACTAAAACAATCATTGCGTCACCTGATTCACCCAAAGAGTGCAAAACCAAATCCACTCCTTTCTGCAAATTCGTGAACGTAGCCAATGGAATAAGAACGTTCACGCTGTTTTTAGAGAACCCTATGGAAAAACCAACTATGGGAAAAGAAAGTGCCCTAAAGTTCGCTGCTGATTATTTGGGTCTCAAGGTGTCTGATATTGATAAAAACTTGTTTAATTAGGCATCTTTGTTTCAATAAAGTTTCCTTAGAATACTTTATCTAAGTGAATACCCGCGCCAGGGCGAGATCACATAAATACATTTTTCTCTGTTTCGCCACGGTACGAGTTGGTCTTCACAAACAAACTCCACTAAGCCCTGCTTGGAGTTATTTTTTTTTTTTATTTTTTTTTTTTTTTTTTTATTGGTTTACAAAACTGGACATATACAATAGAAACATAAATGATATTTAAATAGAAACATACTAGAAATGTATACGCCCTTCTAGTTGTAAACACAGCATGCATTAAGAATATTGTTGTGTAAAAATTAATTTATGTTAATAATAATATAAGATAAGCACTGTATACAACCTAAGCTAAAATTGTTGACAATAGTCTTTTGAAAGAGTACAGAGATGGATTGAATATATCCAAATTAAAACAGATTCTATTGTAAGAGTTACACAGGCGATACAAAGATGAGTGCTGACCATAATTTGTACGGGTGTATGGAAGTTCGAACGTTCTTCTAATAACGAGACGGCTGGATGGACGGGGAACCTTAAATTTAATTTTTCCTAACAGTTGAGGGCTATCTGCATATCCATTAACTATTTTGTGCAGGAATACAATGTCGGCTATATTTCTTCTGTGTTCAAGTGTAGATAGTTTAAAATACGAGAGTCTAGATTCATATGAGTCCAATTGGCGGCAAAGATTGTTAGTAAAAGTAAGATGATGATGTGTATGCTTGCATTTCTCAGCCCCGCGAAGTCCAATCCCGAGTTAGATATAGATCCTGCAACGCGTGACATAAATCGAACTCCTGTGTGATTCCTTATTCGCAAAAGACTGTCTTTATAGCACTTCTCAGGTTCTCTTACATGCTAGGATCTTGCCAGAAGTGTTTAGATTTTGACGATGGCAGCCGTTTATAAAGATTTCGATGCGTGGACTTGCGAACTCATTCTCCTTAATATATCCGTCCGTATAAAGTCATATATTTAATATATGATACTACGTTTGTGGGTCATGCGAGGCTTTTTTATTATTAATGCAAGTTGTAGTCAAGGAAACCAGTAAACTATTTAAAGCCATATTGTTTACTGATTTCCTTGACTACAACAAAGCTTCTCATTGCAATATCTGGAACAATAAATCCAAATTAAGCTTATATTCCATTGCAGCGTAGGTACATATGTGTACATGTTGTGGCCGTGGATCACAATGGTTTGATCTTCATACATTTTCATACAAAACAAAGAACACGTGTGAAGAAAGAATCCATTCGAAGAAAGGGATCACCGTCTTTTAGTTCTGTGCTCCACCGTTTAACTATAGTTCTTGAAGAAAGATGTTTTTTTTTTAAATTGTGTGCAATGTATGTTTGTTTGCTTGTCTGCGTTTGTTGTGGGCTTCTCATGCGTAGGATTTAACAGATATAAAACAAGTTGAATGTTTTTTACGTCTGGAATGTCAGAGCCTCTGTAGAAGTCGCTTTTTGTTTTCTTTGAAAATAATCGTTATGGTTTGTTTTCAATTCCCCTGTGGCTGCTTTTGTAGGTTGTTCAATTTGATATCATGACAATTCTATAACTAAGTAGAAATAATTTGCAGTATGAGATATTGGAGATTAGATTCTTGCTAAACCTCATGTTTGATTATAAGCATGTGGTTTCCACCTAACCCAAAAAACGCCATGTGTTTCTGTCAGATAAGTATTTTTACTATCCAATACACTCTGGATGCAGCAAGAAAGCCTTCTTATCTCCGCCGCCATTAATGTATTCATACATAGACTGGTAATATGAAGCAAAGCTTGTAGGTAAGTATCTATTTATTCTTAGTAAGGAGTCTATTTAATTATAGAAGTCGCAGGCGTGACAGTATAGCTGTTTAGGCCATTGGCAATAATTTTGCCCGACTACCCAAGAGAGGGTAATATTTCTTCGGATGTATACAAGTTATATCTGCAATATGTAATGAAACAAGTCGCCAGCCTATCCCGCTACACTTGGCGTGTGCGACTTCTAAGCGTATGCTTTATATAGCTTTCTATTACGATATCGACATGTTAACAAACGAACGAATAGTACCCGAATATTATTAAATCCCAGCTGATTTGGAAATACATTTTGTTCATGTGTGAAGGTATCTGTACATTCCTTGTAAGTTCCAAGGTGTTGCTCAGTTCATTGCATAAATATAACTGTTTTCATACCTAAGGTTTGTTCAAATTATCTCGTTTTACTGATTTTTTACCATATTTTCGAATGACAAAACACTGACCTCTCTCTCTCTAGCCTTCATATTCTTGAATGTAAAAAAGACAGTTATAAGTTAAAGCGAAACATTTTGTTTATAAAGAAGACGTCGGCGAAAGCTTTGGACTGAGATGACAATAGATTCGAGAATATGCAGGTACGTAATTAGGACAAGATGATTTGAACAGTCTACCGTGTGATTTGTTTAGGTGCCAACAATAAAATATCGACAAAAATTGTCTAAATTTTTTATTGCAAGACAAATAGGACCATTTTTAAGAATAGGTAAGTATTGTTATAAGTTATTAATTTATTACTTACCACTTAAGATTTGCTTGTATATGTCTCCATTATGTCTGATTTAACTTAAAAGTAAAATATCTATATTAACTTAAAATATATATTTTAGTGAATTAACACATTTACTGCTGTTTATGCACTTTCGAATGTAATACTTACCTGTTTGGTTCTAATAAATTCCTGCATATATTATCTGTTTTTTCGTACTTATTCTACCGTTGGAAATTCAAAAAACTTAAAGGCACAGGTTCTTGAAGAAATACTAACACGTGAGGAGAAAAATAATTTATTGAAACAGATTAATATAATTTTACATTAATATTTATAATTCTCACAAAACTTTATACAATAGCAGACCAAATTCTGTCTTATATCTACAGATAGACATGATATCTTATGTATCTTTGCATTTTACAAATTATAGTTTTACCGAAATTTTGATCAAAACTTGTTATTTATTCCATTACGAATCAAATTCGCCAAATGTTTCAGAAACAATATTAATTTGAACAAAAAAAAAATGTACACAACTTTGGTGAAATGGTCATAAAGTAATCTTACAAATAGTTAACCAAATGAGAACAACAAACAAATGTCTTTTAACATCACAAAGGTAGAAATAATATATCTGATATGCTATTGGATTATTAATTGACCTTATACAATATAAAATAATCTGCGATAAATATTATTGCAGCGGATCGTCGACATCCATGATACACACGGTTCTTATCGCCGTCATAACTGTTATCGTAAAAGACCAGCTTAAAATAAAATATTGAAACGTGAGCTTCGAGCCATATGCAAAATCTTTAATGATTATTATTTATTTAGAGCCTGTTCCGTCCCAGTGCTGGGCAAAGCCTCCCTATCCTGTTTAATGATTAATGTAGAATTTATTTAGTATAGACTAACGGCTTACCGAAAAACGTTACTTAACTTTAAGCGTCGTCTTAAATTCTCTGTCTTCTTTCCGTAAGTGTCATTACGTGTCAGCGCGGAGTTGACAAAATATGTTAGGCAATGCTTAAAGTTAAGTAACGTTTTTCGGTAAAGCCTGTTATGTCCAACACTCATTACTTGTGACTTTCTAGAGAAATTTCCAGCCTATAGTTTGACCGAAAATATTGTACTATGTCTTCGGTAGGTACGTGAGCGTTGGGACGGAAGTCGTAAGCGGCAGGATAGAGAAACGGGGGTACACCCCTCTTCCTGACGAGCACATATAGCTAAGATGCGGTTTCGTTTAAACTATATAAATCTGAATTTAACGTGCACCTAAGAGTGTCTAACCTAATGTACAGCGTTTTGAACTGCTATGGTTATTTCTTGGGTGGCATTGGACTGCTTTGAGCGACGCTTAACACCAGACGGGCGACTTGCTCGTTTGCACTTCCATATTGGTAATCCTAGCTTATGAAATTCTCTCATTTGGACCCGTGGCCCCCGTTTTTCTTAAGAATCCGTTTTAATTGTTCATAACGCTTGCGACAATATAATTATGATTATTATTTATATTATCATGACATCCTATTTACCAAATTGTGATAATTTACGTTTCAAATATTAGCGACTACACAAAATATCAATTTAATAAATCTTGTTAAGTATTTATATTTAAGCTAGAAATCCATTTTTACTAATTCAATCAACTTCCCGGTATATGTAAGCGACGAAGCGCAGTATTGATAATTATATTGAGAATAACTTTAGAATGTCGCAAACATTGTCACGAAAGTTACCAGAGTTAGCTAACAGTTAAAAAAACTTTTTAAAATTTGAATTTCTCGCCGCAAGTTTGGCATTAGTCCTTACGGGCGTTAGGCACGTCGCCCACACGATCTGGAGTCGAGGCGCGGGCGTACAAGCGGCGCGCCGCTTCTACGGTTTAAATGGCAGTGCGCTCACACACTATAATTATAGAGTATTACACTACACTATATTATAGAGTCGCGTCCCTGGCGACGTGGAGTCGAGGCGCAGACGGGGCGGAGGCGCGGCAGAGGTGCTGTGCGCGACCGCGCCGCGACTCCACCGCCATTTTGTTTCGTGCGTAGACATGTTTACACTGTAGTGTGTGAAGGAAGCATAGCCGCCCGCGCCTCGACTCTAACAAAAACGCCACGCCTCGACTGTGCCGCGACGCCGCCGCGATCGCGCCTCGACTTACCAGTGAGCGACGCGCCTTACATCACTAATGAGTCAAGGGCGCGTCTTCATGGATGAATTTTGTATAGTACATACCTCTCGTGTATGTATATTATTTCTTACTTTATGCGATGCATGAGCTCGATTTTATTCTCTATTTAACGCGTATTACCTTTGACATAGGTTCTAGTATCTTGTTTTTAATATTATTGTAATAATTAATATGAAAAGTAATGTAAATCACATACTATGTTCTATTTGCACAGAATCTACAACAATGTAACGCAAAAAATTGATACAGGTGTGTTAAAAATATAATGATATTGATTTTATTCCTATCTGTATTGCTAATGTTAATTTTTAATTATACAACACGAGGTTACATTTGTAGGAGCACGAAACATTAAAAACGAACGAAGAAAACAAATACTAAATAAATAAAATACCATATTATGTTGGAAGTAATTTCATAATTTTATTAGAATAAAATGCAAGATTAACATTTTGTTAATAGCTCACGTATCACCATATTTCTATCACATAAACATAACAATACGTATGCACATCGAATCACCGTAATAAAATTGTATAATACTGTTAAAAAAGCATAATAGTATGAATTTTATTGCTTCGATTCAAAGAAATGCTTTCATAAAAATATTGCTTTAAAATAAACTGAACGTCTAATCTCGGATACATCACAATATATAGATAGCGTATAATACTTATTTCTAAAGGGATGAGGTGCCATATAAGTATGGGGATTAGTACAAATGGAAACATGAAGAGGAAATTACTCGTACGGTTATTCAACTATATAAACATTACAGTAAGCAACGAGGATTCATAGATAAATACGTATTTTAATAAATAATTTATTATGCGTCAACAAGTTACAACTCACGTCATAAAGCTACACGGTTATATGTTTATTGTAATCTAGGAAAGGCGTCGATCTCGCATCGATTCGATTTCATAAGTTAGCGATTGTGTTAATATTTTTATTGCACTTTGATAACACCCTAAAGACGACAATAAAATCTAAGATAATCAACTACCTGGGGTCTCACCACAAGCGTTCAAGCAGTCTCATTTCAATATTACTTTGACTGTCCTTTGAACTTTGACAGACTTGTCTCGCTCTTTCTACAGTTGAGAGAGCAAGACAAAGACAAAGCAAGACAAGGTCCCTTACAGGGTAGGCAGATCATCAAAGACCATGAAGCCGTTTAGAGGATTAGTTGGAAGGGAAGGAAAGGAATATTGAGATAAGATTGCTGTTAAGATTGTGGTAACTCCCTGACCGTATGTTTACATACACAAGAGGATTAGTTGGAAGAGACGGCAAGAAATATTGAGATAAGATTGCTGTTAAGTTTGTGGTAACTCCCTGACCGTGACCGTTTTATGTTTGTTTGTTTCGTATGTATACAAGAGGATTAGTTGGAAGAGAAAGGAAGAAATATTGAGATAAGATTGCTGTTAAGATTGTGGTAACCCCGTATGTTTACATACACAATAATTTAGGCCAGCCGTGCGACCGGATTTCACTAATAGCTAGTGCGAATAAATAAATTATATTCATCTAGGACACTTTATTTAGTTGATAATTAAAATAGCGTATATTTTCACACTAGTAATAACTAAAGATTCATTTAACAGTTTAAATACATTAGAAGATACAACATCGGCTACTCATTGACTAGGCTAACGCGTATAACATACTCGTACGTAACATTTGAATAGCAACTACGAAAGGATCACATACATCACAAGGTGAGTAAGGCGAGACACCCTGCGTCCTGCACCTGCGAAACAATATACCAGTTACAAGTAATCGTTTAAAAAAACAGACTTCAAAATACGCAATTGGTTTACTTGGATGACATATTTTTCAACAGACTTCAAAAAAGGAGGAGGTTCTCAATTCGTCTGTAATCGGGGAACATACATAAAAATATATTTAAAAAAAACTCAATATCGGGAGTTCAAAATTAATGCGAACCACGGTAAATATCTCGTTAATAATAATAGTGTTAAAAAAAAAAGAATTCCGACGAATTGAGAATCTCCTTCTTTTTGGAAGTCGGTAAAAAATTATATTACACCCCCTATTAACACTAAGTTCTGGGCAAGTGAGCAGCGTGAGTATGTCAAGTAAACAGGCCAAGAGTTGCCTATTTACATACTCGCGCTGCCCAACAGAGCTGAGTGGAAATAGCGGGTCATTTGCATTATCTCTAATGACGTCAAGTGCATTGCAATGACCCCTGAAGTTCAATATACTTTGCGAGTCATATTGCAACGACTCATTGTTAAAGCGAGTTTTATAAACATGTTCAATTCCACTGTACTTCATACTTTTTAGAGGAATTAGAGATTAGATAAAATCGATGGATGGTGTTATTGGTCAATATGGTGGCCGCAGAACCATGCGACCACTTTGCAGACCTCTAGTTCGTTATAATACATTGGCCAGTAAGAAAAAATGATTGAGACTGGCACAGGACCAGAAAGAATGGCGCGCTAAAGTCTAGTTTGCATTACGCTGGTAATTTTATACGCGCAAGATCGCTTTTCAAAAGTGCACTACGTAAGCGTTAAAAATAGGACATATTACATACAGAGTTGACGGTCAAGCGCAAGCCTATTGCTGAATTATGCTGATTATTCGCCATTCGATTAAATTATAAGCATAATGCGAACCAGGTGGGATTAGACAAGTGGCATTCACAACAAGTGGCGTGAACGTCAGTAGACTTGAAAAGTGAATGTATGGGATTAACATTAGCTAATGAAATGTCACGTCACAGTTTCTTAGCATTTCGAAACGTAAGCGTTTATAGAAATAGAAACGTTTGCCACTTGTCTAAGCCTGTGACCGGTGAGGTGTATAATGCGTACCGTGTGTGGTAGATGTCGCTAGTAGTGGTGCGCATGCGGCGGCGGCGCGTCGCGCTCGGGCAGCTTGCGCACCTTCATCGTGCCGTCCGCGCCGCACGAAAACAGCCGCCCCGCGTTATCTGCACACAACACACGTCTCTACATCCGCACACGACACATTTCAATGACCATTGTCTGTAAAACTAAATCATAGTTGTTATAAGGAACAAAAAAAAAGGTAAGATAAGGATAGCTGGACTTTAGTTGTGTTCCTGTCGTATTTGAGGTACCTGCGCGTAAGGGTTGCTATACACACAGGCGGGCCGGCATTAATCGGCACATCCGGGTGGCAAAATCGAATATATGTATATAAATGTTCGGGAGAAAAGCCGCCGCCGCCGCCTTCATTTTCACGAGTAAGCGGACTAAGATCACAATAAACTCATATTGTAATGAGAATTGGCCACTGAAAATGTCACTATAAAAAATCTGCAAGAACCATAGTCTTTATACGAGCCAATGCAGTAGTGAAATTCAGAGTTGTTCCGACTCACCTATATGTATCTGAGTAACGCCCTGCCCGATATGTTTGAAGAAAGAGCTCCGCGCGTGCTCGCCGGCGAATGTGTACAGCAGCTGGTGGGAACTCAGCGAGAACACCTGGAATCACACGCTCTATGACACCTTTCTACTCGTAAATGCAGCTAGTTGGTAATGCCAAAGCCCCAAAGGTAAAGGAACTATTTGATGTTGATAGGTTGGTCCACAACCATTGCTATATGTATATCGTAAGTTGGTTAGGCGCGGAATGCTGTTGAGTAAGTTCGTACTCTGCGGGAATGCCCAATTACCAAAATAGCAAATGTGATTTAAAATATACGTAAATGATGTTTTGTTTTTGTCACCCTGTTTGTACATACTGTCCCACTGCTGGGCGCAGGCCATCTTTTCATTATGAGAAGGGTAAGGCCATAGTCTACCACGCTGGCCAAGTGCGGGTTGGCAGACTTCAATCAATCAATAACACTTTGACACCACATAAAGTAATAAGACAATAAACACATAAGAAAATGGCACAAAAGGCGGTCTTATCGCTAAAAGCGATCTCTTCCAGACAACCTTGGGATGTGTTGGAAAAGTATATGTAAAGATGGGTGGTGGTGTTGATTCATGAGATACTCATAGACAAGACAAGACAAGTTTAAGAAAAGAAAATAAGTAATTTTTAAAATAAACACTACACACATCACAGACTACAGACTTCACACATCTTCAAGATCATCGAGAACTCTCAGACATGTAGGTTTCCTCACGATGTTTTTCCTTCACCGTTCTGAACTTGGCGACAATCAACAATACGCACATAACTTCGAAAAGCCAGAGGTGCATGCCGCGGGATTCGGACCCAGGACCTGCGGATCGCAAGTCAGACAGTCTCCCGACTAGGCTGCCGGAAACTTTACAAAATGGTAATGCACGCAATGATTAGGTTATTCTAAAAATTTACGCTATTATTATCTTGCAACAGACCCTATATGTGGAAAAGGGAATCAAGGAACATAAGTAAATAGAAACAAAATTTCATTTCGTACCGTTATTTTAAAATACTCATTTTGAGAACTAGGCATCTGTAAAATTTGCCAATATAAGAACTAGGCATTTGTAAAATCGGCCATTATACGAACTAGGCATTTGTAAAATCTGCCATTATAAGAACTATGCATTTGTAGAATTTGCCGTTTGTATGATATTCGAATACCGTTCGCGTACTTGTTGACAAACACCATTAAATATTAGCTAAGCGGTAAGGTAAGGAGAGGTGAGACTCAGCAAGGCAGTCACGTACTTTGATATCGCCGTCGGCGGCTCCGATCGCGTAGTGGTCCTCCCTGGGCGAGAGCGCGACGCATTTGATAGGCGCGTGGTGCGCCTGCGCGCGGTGGCGCACGGCGCGCGCTCGCAGGTCCCACACGAGCACGTCGCCGCGCCGTCCGCACGACACCAGCACGCCGCTCGAACCCGCCCACGCGACGCACGCCGCGCCGCCCTCGTGGCACGTCCACGCTACGCAACATAACACGGTAACGCTCTTAGAAAAAGAAGATAAGATTGCTCATTTAACAAATCAATTACTGCCTAATAAATCTGACAAAGTACGAGTTTTGCTCGCACAGCGAGCCTTCCGTACCCTTATACATGACACATGAACCTGAGTACTGACACCAGAGCTAACTACTCAACAAAATGTGCTATTTTTACCCGACTACTTTTGAATAGCAAGTTGGCAGTGGGCAGGGCACATAGCACGTAGAGCTGATGGCCAATGGGGCCGAAAGGTTCTCGAGTGGACACCACGCACCGGCAAGCGTAGCGTAGGAAGACCAGCCACGAGATGGGCAGATGACCTCATACAAGTGGCGGGAAGACGCTGGATGCAAGCCGCTTCCAATCGTTGTGAAATGTGTTTGCTCAAATGATGTATACATGCTTTGGATTGATCGATTGTCACGTGTTATCTGTATTATGTAAGGCTATATTCTGTTTTGTATACCTACTTAAATAAATAAAATCGGTCTTTTTGGAAATCCATGGGGGAGGCCTATGTCCAGCAGTGGACTTCTTATGGCTGAGATGATGATAATGACTTTTGACTATATATTTTCTACAGTAGGAATAATCTGAAATGCTAGGACATATACATTTATATTTGCAACAATAACAACCACAACATATAAACACACAAAAATAAACTGCAGTCGTGTTTGTCACAAATCGTACCGTCACCAAGTCGTTTTTGTTGTGGTAGGCGTTTACATACAATATCAAGTTCAAATAAGTAAGTGTTACCTAGACCTAGACCTATTTTCTTCATCCAAAGAGATTTTAACACTACCATTTACTCTATTTTAAGTTTATGTCACACGATACTAACTGTTAACGAAACATACACATGACATTTTTAGATTCTTTTTTTTTTTTGCGTGGAATCAGCAAGGTTTTATTTCGCTCAATAATTTCCCTTTTTTTATATTTACGCAAGTTTGTCATCCTTGCACTTGACCAGTTTTTAGTATTTGTTGATTTATATCAAAGTAAAACCTACTATTTTACCAATTATGAGACCTGTATCTATTACCGTTCAAAAGATTCAGCCGTTAAGTGTAGGACTGACAGACACTATAAGTAGCCTCACGAATAGGCTCTCGCACCCTTAGTATTGAAGTCGTTAAAAGAAATATGCCACCAAACTGACAACTGCCAGTTTTGTACCGCGCGCGTCTTGTCGCTACAGTGCCCTAAAGACAAAAACTCGTTTATACAGTGGAGTCCATAGTTCTGTACTCTCTTCTCTTCTCGCGCAATAAGCACATAGTCGCCCGAAGTAGGGTAGCTCAGAAACTGATCGAGTACCCTCACTTTTTTATCTAACTAATTGACATTCGCAGTCAGGTATTTGATTTTTAATATTATTACTTTTTCATAATATCATTATTTCAATAACAGACGAACAAAAACGGATACTCACAGACTACTAGAGCCTTCTTGATTGGCATCAGGGTGTCCCATATGGCTACATTTTTGTTCTCTGAACTGTGACCGGCTGAGGAAAACAAACAAAAAGATAATAACGATTTTTTATTATTATTATGAAAACTGAATATATTTATATAAATAAAATCATAACATCTTACCTGTGGCAACTAAACTACAGGAACCTAAGAATACAAAGTCACTAATTCCTTTGCTGTGGCATTGATGAGTCTGAAAACGAAAACATACATTGTTAAATTCGTTTTGAAAAACAAGGCCTTCAAACCTCCTTTCCGTTTTTCGCCTTGCTTTTATCTATAAAAGAGTCTGGATTGACAAATAAAGACAAGCTGAGCGATTATTCCCGTTGTCCCCCACTGGGGGACCACGGAAATAATCGAAAAAGTTGTGCTGATGTCCGTTGTCTGTTGTCCCCCAGTGGCGCAGTGATACATTTTACAGTTTTAGTGATACAGATTTCCTTCAGAGTCAGAAGGTCTAGTGAGCCCAAAGGTCCAATGGGTAAAAACGACAAGACGCAAAATGTCTAGTCTAAAATTCAGTTGTAAATCAAAGTCTTAAGGATGCATAATTTTTGACAGTTGTCAAAGTGTCAGCTGTCAAGTTTAACAGCTCCTCCTTCTGACAGTGACATAGTCTAGTAAAAATAAATCCGTTTGTATGGAGCAGATCACAGTATTTGCAACTGAAGGGATTCTTTGAAATTATGATAGGAAAATAACTAAAAATCATAAATCAACATTAATCCCCGATTTATAGACTAGCTGCGTTGCGCAGTTTCACTCGCAAAGTTATGAAAAACGGTGATGATTATGATGATGATAAGTAGCTTATGTCCGTCTCCAGGTCCTATACTAATTTTCATAACGATCGCTTCAGCCGTTTGAGCGTGTAAAGGTAACAAAATTAGCTTTTATAATATCATTATGAAATTGTGTCAAATGTATTTCAAAACACCAATACATTCATTTAAATAACAATATACTTAGTTGTTTTTTTATGTTGTCTCAAATCTTATTTTTACTAGACTGACAGTGTGTCAGCTCCTTAGGTCTTTTCATGTATTTTGGCCACTAACAACGTCCGAAAAGCCTTCTACTATGCGGAAGTCCCAAGTAAGCCCTGTATAGCCCCCGACCCAAAAGAGGAGTGTTATAAGTTTGACGTATGTTTCTGTGTCTGTCTGTGGGGTCGTAGCTCTAAAGCGGATGGACCGATTTTGATTTTTTTTTTTGTTTGAAAGAGGATTTCATCGAAAATTTCTTAGCTATGTTTAATCAAAATCGGTTCAGTTGTTTTATTTTGTCGGGGGTTTTTGAGTTTTCTAAACATATACCTGTTGTAGCACGATCCTTCCCCACCCTATTCCTTTTCAAAATGCCCAAAAAATAGGTGTCTAAAATAGAGTTTTAAATGATAAAATACTAAAATTTATACATATTATAAAAAAATATTTCAATCGGTCATTAAACTTCTAAGATACAAACATTTAAAATTTTAGATTAGGGATGCTCTGTCCTTTTCTTGTAAAATAACAGTTTGAATTGAATTTGTACGGCGAACATGAAGCATGACGTCATCATTCGCTATCGTGTGCTCTCTATCTAACATGAAATTAAATGCTTGTAACTTTCTTAGTTTTAAAGGTATTTTAATTTTGTTTTTGTGGAATTAATGTATTTGTGGTTAGCTTTTTCATGACCAAATAAAAATAAATTATGCATATTCCCTATTGTAGAAACTCACGAAGAACGGTCTGGGCGAGGCCTGCGGCTGCAAGTGGTTGTGCGGCGCCGGATGCAGCTGCCACATGGCGAGATTTCCGTCCGCGTCCGCCGCCGCGAACTTGTTTCCGTAGTCTGAGAAGCGCACGCGCGTCACCTTCGCGAAGGCGCCGGCCGCGCGCGGCGACCACACGCACGACCCGTGGCCCCACTCCCACAGCTGCACCGAGCCATCCGCGCCGCCGGTCAGGTCTGTACGAGATAACATAAAATAAATAAATATTGGAGGTAATAATGTCAGTTCAATTGCGGAAGTAGATAAAGTACATTCTGACGTTTCGGTTATAGTGGGATATTAAAACGTAATAAATCATTTAAAATATTAGTGAAATATAGAATACTTCGTGTAAAACCAAAAAAAATACTTACATAATGGTTGGGTGGGGTGCGCTGCCATTCTCTTGATATTGTCAATTTTATGCTTCAGTACCTACACAGAAAAACACGTATTAATAGCAGTTTACATAATAACCAGTTCTACATCTGTCCAAATCTGTAAAAATCTAAACAGACCTTTTCTATATTCGGACAATGTTAGGACGACACATACATAAACATGCACCACAAAACTAATAAACTAACAAACAGGCAACGGACGCAAACAGAATAATAGCAGTGAAACGACCAAATATAGCTAAGAAAAATAACTCTGGAACACCTACAGAACGACAACATAAACCTTGTACAACTAATGTAGGTTTTTAAAATGACAGCGTCGAAAAGAAATCCGCAGACAAAATGAGAGGAAAACAAATAAACGAAACGGGTGAGACGGCGGGGTCGCCATGTGAAAAAAACGTGACGAAATCAAAAACTGAAAAAAAAATTGAAGAAATAATTCAACCTTCAAAATTAAAATGTGAACATCGAGCTGGTAACAAAAAACGGGAGGTGCTACAGTAGTCACTGGTTCAGGAAGTGACGTCGGGGCTTGCCACTGACCGGTTTCATGAGAAGCTTCGAGCGGTGGAGGACGAGGCGGCAGTATTTCGGATCGTGGCAACCCGGGAACTGAAGACCCTTCACCTGCGGCCAACACATCGCCGTACACTCACACATACATCCTTACACGTATACAATATGGAACTTTCACATGTGTCGAGAGAAAACTAAAGTAAGTTGTGATTGAAGCAGAGGTATTCAGACTTATATCGGGGTATACTACATATCGGGGTGAAATCTATTGCGACGGATTGGTAATACCGACTTGTGCTATATTTATAATCCATCGGCATGATAATAATAGGATTCAGAATTTATATCTTCCTCCCGATCATTTACAATCAGAATGATAAAGAGGAACATATAGATTCTGACTTTCTGACCCTCTGATTCAGACAACTTTCTCCTTCACCGAATATAACCCTAACATAGTCTCTATCTCACAGTTCAGTAAGAGAATCGAGTAGTCGAGACTGAAAGTGCGAAGCGAGGCGAACGTATACATACGCAGTTATGCACACACCACATCACATACCCCGGGCTTTCTAAGGATGGATTAAAGTTTCTGTGCTAAACTAAAAACTAATTAAAAAACCACTCTGTTTATGTTAAATATGCCCTATTTCTATTAAAAAGCTTATTGTTGGCTACAAAATACCTATCGCGATGCAGGTTAGTGAGTTCTAGAAAAGAAAGATTAGGAGCTACATTTTAAACGTCAAACTGTTAAGTTCTAGAATAAGTAGTGGCTTGCATATTCCAGTTGCATCGAAGGAACAAATTGTATTTTATATGGCAGGTTTTTATTTTACAATTATTATAATCTAACTATATTTAGATATTCTATACAAAACGCTGAATTGCAGAATATTTAACTAGTCTGCGCCGATATTAGCGTTTTAAAATTGCGATTACAAAGATTTTCATATAAAGTGCATTCCGTCGTAGACCGCAAAGTCGCTTATTTTCAAGCGAATAGCCAAACAAAAGCAAACCCGTCAATGAATTAAAAAAAACACAGAGCGAGAGGCCACGTTCATGCCTAATCGATGGTTCCTTATTTGTGACCAAAAAGGAACCGGGCATAAGTCTGGACTAATTGTATAATATAAACTTGAATCCATCCGGTAAAGCATGTTAATGTATTAGTGTTCCTAAGACGTACTGTGACAATATACTGTTCAACGCCAGTCGGGATCGAGTGGCTAGCGCGCCGCTCCAGCTGTGAACGTTATTATTTATAGTATGTTAGTGCCCGTACCTGCTGGACCTGGCTTTTGAAAGGTGATTATCGTATCAATGTGGAAATTGAGTTAAAACTTTGTTTAACGTATATATATTTTTTAAAAGGCTCCATCTAAGATCTTTCTCACAAGAAATAAATACGGCAATCGAAAAATTGTGTGAAATTTTAAATGGGATTTGGTTTAATAACCGCTAAAAATAAGGTCTATGCCAAATGAAAAATTATGAAGTAGTGTCAAATCATAATACGCAAATGGACATCAAAATATGTCTGAGAGGTAACGAGTTGGTATTTTTGGTTCGGAATGTATTGGAAACGTTCCATTGCCATACGAACAAAACAAAACAACAACAGAACAATAACGCCCGTTTGCGTACCTGATGATTACGTTATGATTATTAATTTGGCAAATACCTTAACTCTGATGCCTTCGTGTGATAACGTAAAAAATAACAATAAAAATTCGAATACCAACACTGTAAAGTCGAAAGTCGCTTCGTGTGAAAAGGAGCTTATAAAAAACAACGTAAGCTATAACAATTGTTAAACTTGCGGAATCCATAACAATCAGCTAACCATTGAATATTACATTCCTTACATCTTCACAAAAATACCATTTGGGTTTCAAATAATTATACCATGTCGATGTCATGCGAGACATCAAGTTGGTATAACAATTTGTTGAGAACAAGCAAGAGGTACTTGGTTAGTTTACACTTCTCACTGGCTCGCAACATGTCAAATAATAGATCACATACTGTATTCTGACTACAGTAAGTTAGTAGTAAGGGTTTGGCTATTGTTACTCGTTGAAATGAAGCAAATTTTAACAGATTTATCATAAAATTATATAAAATATACGCGATAAATCCTTTAAAATTTCTTTCACCTCAATGTACACTGAATTAGGTTAGTATAAAATAACAACATTTATACGTAATTAAATTTCATTTTGCATGAAAATAGAAGATAGGGTAAGATATTTCAATCGTAGAAAATTTAGTTACACAGATTGTCTACAGTTTTCGTACCGGTAGATAAAACAATCAATAGAGAATACTATATGACAGCCCATTAAGATACTACACATTTTGTTAGTAAAACAAATACGAAATATTGATATTTCACGACAATTAGCGTAATAGCATTGTCAACAAACATAATAACTTCACATACTAATTCCAAAATACAATTCCATTTGTACAGTACAATATATATTCAATAATGACTCATATGCCATGGCTTTTGGTGGGTTTTCTACTTCATTGCACGTCATCATCATCATCATCATCTCAGCCATAAGAAGTCCACTGTTGGACATAGGCCTCCCCCATGGATTTCCAAAAAGACCGATTGGAAGCGGCTTGCATCCAGCGTCTTCCCGCCACTTGTATGAGGTCGTCTGTCCATCTCGTGGCTGGTCTTCCTACGCTGCGCTTGCCGGTACGTGGTCTCCACTCGAGAACCTTTCGGCCCCATCGGCCATCAGTTCTGCGTGCTATGTGCCCTGCCCACTGCCACTTCAACTTGCTAATCCGCTGTGCTATATCGGTAACTTTTGTACGTCTACGTATCTCTTCATTTCTGATTCGATCTCGTAGAGAGACTCCGAGCATAGCCCTCTCCATAGCTCGTTGCGTGACCTTGAGCTTCCTTATAAGGCCCATAGTTAGGGACCACGTTTCAGTGCCGTATGTCATCACTGGTAACACACACTGGTTGTAAACTTTCGACTTGAGGGACTGGGGAATATTGGACGAGAAGACGCTTTTAAGTTTCCCGAACGCTGCCCAGCCGAGTTGGATACGACGATTGACCTCCCTCGTAAAGTTGGACCTGCCTAATCGGACCGTCTGTCCTAAGTAGACGTATTCGTCAACAACTTCAAGAGTGAAGTTCCCCACAGATATTGGGGTGGGCACTACATGGGCGTTCGACATAACCTTCGTTTTGTCCATGTTCATTTTGAGGCCCACCTGTCATTGCACGTGTAACGTGAAAATTGAGCATCTTGATTTGAGAGTACATAGATTTCTAAATAGTTTGATTTTTAATCACACAATTTGATTTTTTATATTAAATCAAAAACCCGCGGAGTGTTTTTGTATTTAAAAAAATATTTTAAGAAAACTGGTCGTGGAGCTCTTGTATATCATACGGTAGATCTTAAGCACCTGGCGTAAAGCACAGATTCGCGTAAGCCCTTTCAAAAACAATTCATATTTCAAGGTTAAACATCCTACAGGATAATAGAGCTGCGTTTCTAGCCTCGTCAGCATCTCTTGTACATGAAAAAGGCCAATCGTAAAGGAACTATGGTGTAACCTCCCATTTTAGAGATATACTTACAACACTAGCTCCGCGCCCGGTCTGGCTTGCCATGCCGACCGGAATCTGAGGCGCGTTCGGGTTCAGCGGCGAACTGTTACCGGTGCCGGGAACCGAACCAGTGTTGGGCCTGGAGGAAATATTACATATTTTATTACTAAATTGTATCCAATTTATATCTTCTGTGGTGCAACAGAGAATACATTAATAGCTGTCTCGCCGATCTCTAGTTCCTCGCCCGCTCCCCGCGCATGCCCTGTCGTTTGCCGGAGTTTGCAGTGCGGTTGTCAGGCGAGACACGTGTTGCGGGCTTCAGGCGTTCGAATTCCAATTGAGGTCACAAGCGAACGGCAATCAGACTACAAACTTTACTTCATACATGTGTGTGTGTGTGTTATATATATATATACAGACGTCAACTTGCGTATGTGTCACTGAGAAGTGATCAAAACCTAAAATTACTTTCGCTTGCATCGCACGCCTGGATGTTTGGATTATCATCAGCTCACACAAGTCATCTCAGCCTCATCTGCTTAGGAATATTCCAGGACCAGGACATATCCTTCATCTTCAACAAGTAAGTGCGTTTGCAATCATACCTTTCCTCAGCCCACGTCGTGTTCAACCTGCCAACACATGTGGCTTCAGCTTCTGGCGACCATACTTGTTGAAGTTCAAAGTCCTGGGAGGCATTGTACTGTTATGGACAAGCAAGAAGCTCGCGTCTCGCCACTCAGTTGCATAAAAATACTCACTTGTCCTGATGCTGTATGAGCAGGAAGCCTGTGTCTGGCAGCGCGGCGGGGTCTGCCGCCAGCCCCAGCAGGTCTACTTCGCATTCGTCTTCGGCCCAGTTAGCGCCGCCTCGGAGGAGAAGCGAAACGTCGATTTCTTGCACTTCGCGGGCAGTCGCCACCGCTAGTAAGCAACCGCCGACCTGATAACACGAACAAGAGATAAACTGCAATTGTATCCATAAACATAACAATTTATATCACTAAAATAATGAGTACACATTCTCTGCAGTAGGGCAGGCACCAGCCTATTGAAGACAACCTAATCTTACTTGACGAGACTAAATCCTACGCATTTCAAAGTCCCTGTTACTCGCTGGAGTTGACTTAGTCCCCAGCCCCCTTATACACATAAAATTAAACTGTAATTATTAATAAAATCAACACTAACAGATTTAATGAAAGATTTTGCCTCGTTTGCATTCGTATCATCATCATCATCTCAGCCATAAGAAGTCCACTGCTGGACATAGCCATGGATTTCCAAAATGACCGATTGGAAGCGGCTTGCATCCGTATGGTCTAATTCAAATTCTAATTTGAAGTGGGGGCGATAAGACCTGCAGCGACGTCCCGCCTGGGGTGTATTGTGCATATTCGTATGGTGCCGTCAAAAGAAACAGATCGTAGACTTAGACGTGCCGCTTTAAAAAAAAATAAGAACACAGCAAAGTAATATATCAAAACAAGCACGAGATAACTAAACGGAATTTTCATATACATCCACCACAATTCATTGAACACAACAAATTCATTTGTAATTAAAGTTGTTAAAAAGTCGAATAAAACAACAACTGCAAAATATTCGTATTAAAAATATTAAAATTCTCTTTGAACAAACCAACAAAATCAGTCAACATTTAAAATTATCAAGGTCGATTTTATCCTTTCCTATGTTTTTTTATTTTATTTTTTAAATTAGTGATTTGTATGGAAAATGTGTAGAGGATGTGGGGGGTGGTTGTAGGTGGGGAACAGAAGATGCTAATGGTATACTCGCTACCATTCCACGCCCTCCTTTCCTATGATAGGTGATAGATAACATATGAGCACAGTACCTTGTTGAGACAGAAGGCCGCGATGGAGTCCTGCTCCTTGTGAATGATGCGCACGGGGTTGTGCAGGTCGGTGTCCCGCAGTCGCAGCAGCGTGCGTGCGTCCGCGCCGGGAGCCGCCACCGTCGACATGGACGCGGTGCGCCGGCGGGTGAACACCGCTCGGATAAACAGATCCTGCGAACATTTATTAGGTTATCGCGATTGTTACACATTGAAAATAGTTCCATCCTCGGCCACACAGTCGCTTAACATCAGGCGAGTTGTTGGTCAATCGTAAATCTATCTTATATTAAAAAAAAAGTATTCAAAACGTCAAATCTTGAACTTATGTAAAACATGCGCGATAAATCCCGTTGAAAGTAATTAGACTTCAATGAGATCCTGCGATGTTCATGTTACGTTAATGTTGTATGAGTGTTGTGACATTCAAGTCAGTTTTACTTTTATGATTAAGCGTACAATTTAAAGGTCGCTCTCTCGCGCATAATAACATTTTTAAACATATAAAATCATTGAGTTATGAGATATTAGAAAAGTTACGAGGTAAATTTGTTTATTTGGAGAGGAGAAACATTTAATTATTTTTTTATCAGATATCATTTATACTGGCGACGGAATTAGAAAAAAAAAACATATATTTTCTTATTCTTCAGCCAATTTAAAAGATATCTAAGAAAAACTTGTTTTTGAATATTTTTCCTGTATGAATAAACAAATTTAGTTCTCACTTTTCTAATATCCCTATTCAATGATTTTATATGTTTAAAAAGGTTGTGATGCGCGAGAGAGATAGCTGCGCGCGTTGAGCGAATCCTAAGTGGACAAAGTTAAGTGAATTGATAATAAAAGCGGCAGCAGGCACTTGCAACGACAATATATTTGACAAATAATGTCAACTAGATAATTGAAAGTGTGAGCGAGTCACAGCGGCTAGAGCGTGTGCACCACTCAATTGATGCATTTGAAATATTCGTAAAATGGCACAATAAGAATCGCTTACATTACAGCACTAAACTCAAATATCGAGACGCAGCTAAATGTGCGTGCGTGGGCTGCTTTGCCAGCCATCTTATTTATAACTCTCGTGAAGTGGTTGCGAGGTACAAACGCGATGATTAGCTTATTAGAATTTGCCATAAAAAAAGCAAGAACAGTTTTGAATTCCCTATCTTTACGTAAAACCGTAAATGTTTTTTTTTACCTGCACCGGTTCCTGTCGGACTAGAAAGCTCCAAAGCCGGCGTGCCGGCGCTGCGCTGAACAACACAGAGTTGAATGGTGTGTTGTGCTTTTCTAATAAGCATCTGAAAAAAAATAGAAAAAGAAGATTACTCTATATTCTCTATAAAGAATTCTTTTTTCTTTACTACGATCCGAGTCACGTCGCGTTCTTGTCATCCCTAAGGATCAATAGGGAATATGCATAAATTTTATTTTATAAACAAGTTTGTAGAGAATTATATAAGAAAATGTAATACACAAACAAAAATCAACAAAACAAAAATCAGATATATAGCTTCCGAGATATAAACAAGTTTTTGGTTGGGATGCTCTGCGCCTTTCCCGCGAAACAACAGTTTGTATTAAATTCGTACGGCACACGTGATGCATGACGTCATCTTCCGCGATAGTGTGCTCTCTGTCTAACATGAAATTATTATTATTTTTAACCGACTTTCGAAAAGGAGGAGGTTCTCAATTCGTCGGTTTTTTATATTTTTTATGTATGTTCCCCGGTTCCCCAATTACTCGAACACGCCTGGACCGATTTGAAAAAATATTTTTTGTTTGTAAGGGTATATATATACTTCCCAAGTAGTCCCATAAATTTTTATCAAAATCGGTTCAGTATTTTGGTTTTTATAACAAAATAACTGGAAAAATATATCATCCAAGTACACGATTTGCGTATTTCGTAGTCGTTTTTTTTTTGTTTTTTAAACGATTACTTGTTGAAGATATTTTAATTTCGTTTTTCTGGAATAAATCTATATGTAGTCAGCTTTTTATGAATATTCCCTATTGGACAAATCTCATCATCATATCAGTTCAGTCGTTTCTACGTCGCAGATGAAGATCTTGGCTCTTGGACTGATCCGTTTGCTACAATACAAAATAAAAAAAAAAACAATTGCAAATGTTCATTGGTCCTGAGATTATTCCATCATACCGGTATTTGTTGATAGGCGGGCCTTGGATCACTTGCTCCGGGAAGCAGCCGGGGATATAGTCCAGCGGCGGCGCGCGAGACTCCAGTGTCTCAGTCAGCTGCTGTTGCCATTGGTCCACGCGCCGCAACGCGCCGTGTACTGTGGGACTCGTTGTTGCCAGCTCTGGAATTTTATGCGCGTTCAAAAACTTCTGATGAATGAAGTACATGACGAATATATAAGGAAGGAAAAGAAGGAAGAATAAGAAGATATTAAGTACAATTTGGGAAAAGTAATTATTAAAATTTAATAACCTAATTTGCATGTATAATTTTATTATGGTATTGAATGCACGATAAGGGAAAGCTGGTAGACTTATATTGCAATTTCATGTAGCATAATACTAATATGTATCAGCTAATATGTAAATGAATGTGAAACTGAAAGATTGAATGCAGCAAGCTGAAATTAGTGTGTTGGTAGTTGGCTGGTGGTATTGAATAGTATTGAATTTTGGATTGGTTTTTTTTTTTTGTAAGTTCGTATAGACTGAGAGGCCAGTCCTAGTGTCAGAGTTATTAAGCCGTCCGAAAGGCCTCTGACCTGGCTTGACGATTGCTGTTTTTTAAGAACATACAACCGGGACCTACAATTTAACGTGTCATCCGACCCACGGTAGCGCTCAGAAAGAAATGCCACTCACGGTCACCCATCCGAAGACTGACCGGTCCGTCCGTTGCTTCACATTGGTGATCGTTCGAAAACACCTAGTCACCAGTAGCTACGCCACGAGCGCTACTTTTAGCGCTTTTTTTGTGCGCACATTAGAACGTGTGTATAGATAGAGGTTTTGTACTCACCGGACATCTCGATGCCGGCGAGTTGCAGGAAGTGCTGCAGCTTGAGTTGCGCCAGCCGTAGCACGGCGACGCGCATCACGTACCACGAGTACGAGTCCGGGTCGGAATGTTCCGTGTTCTGGCCGCGGCGACGCTTCTCTGGCCTACGGCGATGTATGATTTTTAACAGGCTTCAAAAAAGGAGGTTATCAATTCAGTCAGTATGCTTTTTTTTTTTGTATGTTTGTTCAACGATTACTCAGCCAACTGTGCATTGAATTGATGATTATTTTTGTATTTGGTAGATCATAATTCAAAGGTGGCCCCATATAAATTTTATCAAAATCGATGAAGTGCTTTGGTTTTTAAGAAAAAAAGTTCAGTCTGATGAAGAATTTTCCTGTTTTTTTTTACTATCATAATATGAGATATGGACAAGATGATTAAAGATGAGAATGTTGTAATTGGGAGACAGTCCTTACTTGGTAGTATTTGTGTTGAAGATATCGTCATCGTCCGGATCGCTTTCGCTGTCCTCGGCGTCCTCCGCGCCCGACTCCGCGGAGTCGTAGTCGTAATTTTCTGGATCTTGTTCTGCGGTCGGCTAGAATGAATTCCCATAGAAATTTTATCAAAATCGGTTCAGTACTTTGGTTTTTATAACAAAATAACGGAAAAAATCATATCATATCAATCAAATAAACGAAATGCGTATTTTTAAGTCACTTTTTTTAAATTAATTTTACTTGTTTTAATAAATAACTTATTTTGCAAGTATTATTCTACAGAATGGTAAATAAATATCTTCTACCTTAGTGAGTAGGAAGGTGAGTATACTGCAGTGCGGCGGCACGAACTGCTCCCTGTATGTGGGCCTGCCTTCCTGTATGTTCTTGTGCGGCGCGGCCGGTCCCAGTCCCAGCAGACGCATGTTGAGTAGCGCGCGCTTCTCGCGCAGAGACGACCACACTGACGTGCCTTCCGGACGCTCAACCAGCTTGGGCTGTTAAATAATAACATGCGATTAGAATTGCGCGCCATTGTCTGACGTGAATAGTTGCGGAGTACTTTGTAGTACACTGCTTGTTATTTACCACTCTCAACTTGTAAATCTATCGCCAACTACTTAACTGTGTTTTCTGATCATAAGTATTAAGAAATAAGTTATTTGAAATGTTACACTATATAATTTACCCTTACGCGACTAAGTTTACGAAATATACATAGACATACTTTTATTTGCGACAAAATCAAACTACAACAAATAAACAAAAACTACAGTCGTTTTTGTCAAACCGGTTCCAACTCAGCATGCTTACTTACTTAAATAGTCCTGGCAGTTTTATTCGATAGCCAATCTGTCTAGTTAACCAGCTTCTTATGACAACTTTATCAATTTATAAAATCTGTTAGTAGCTAATAATTCTAACCTGCGGTGGTGCCGGCGCAGTAGTCAACAACTTCCTGATTCCGCCACCAAACAGCTTCGAATGTGCCTTTCCGTCCGCGACATGTGCCGCCAGTCGGTATAGTAAATGCGCGTCTCTTGCGGCTAGGGCCCAGCCCAGTAGCGCGAGGTAGACGGCGCAGAATGCTTCAGCTAGCAGTACCGGTAAACGGGGTGCATCATCCTCTTCTGCCGCTCGTAGAGCTAAGCCACGTAATGCTGATACGCCTGTGGAAAGAAACTGTTTTTATTATCGAAACATGGTTATCACACATTTTAGTGAAGTTTAGTGAACAATATTAGGTTTTAGAAAGCTACAGTAAACCACGGTACCTGGCCATTTGTTGGGCGGAGTGCTGACTGTTAGTTCCTCGGTGGAATACCGTCGTGTGCGCGCGAGAATTTGACTAGTACCGGGAGTCTCCGCTATTATTCTGAAATAAAAACATTACATCGTTGCTAAGTTTCCCGAAAAGAGACACAACACACTAACATACATTTTTCATTGAATTGGCTAAAATCTATACACAAACAACTATTTCGGTCCACATTCTTGATATGCACACAGCACAGGAGTGGAACTCCCTGTCGTCTACAATGTTTACAATAGAGCTACAATACTGAAATTTTCAAGGCCAAAGTCAAAAGATATATGTAGGTAGACGTACTCTATCCTTGGCGATAAGATAACATCGCTACCTATCAGCGAGTTGGTGGTCAAACTAATAGATCTATCTCGTAAAAAAAAAGAAAAAAATTGGCCGTAACGGGATGCCCGTCCGATGTGAAACATAAGGTAATTTTTTTAGAAATACGAAACACAAGTACAAGCAGTGTTCGCGTCAAATATAATCGTATAATTTAATAGATAGGCATATGCAGGATACAACTCACACAGGAAGTAACCAAAGTATAGTAAAAGCGTACGCACATACGAGTCAATAGTGAAACGCACCTATTGGGAGGGTGACAACATGAAAAGCGTCATGCCATTTCCCGTCACGGCATACAAGTTAATTTTTCTGTAAAGTCATTCCAATATTATAATAAACTAGCTGTTACCCGCGACTTCGTACGCGTAAGAAAATCGTTCCTATGACGCTCCTACCCACACTCACTGCACCGGGGTCCAAGCTTAGGTTACATTATTAAGTTTTAGTAGGGATCCCTAATTTTTCTAGTAATAAATATAGAATTTTTGAAATCGGTCCCGTAGATTTTGAGTTTATTTGTTGCAAACATACAAATATACAAATCTTTCCTCTATTATATTAGTACAGATAAGTATTTGTGATGTATACTATATTTTTTTGTAATAGTCACCCGTCGTGATGGTGCGTATGCTTCAAGCTGAAAGTATCGGAGTCACAGAGGCTCTGGTAGATGCAGGCGGAGAGCGCGACGGCCAGTTCCCGTAGGGTGTGCAGTATCCTAGTCGCGGATCCGCCGGGGATGCCCAGCTCGCCTATCGTGCCTAGCATGTCGTGAGCTACCGCCTGAAACAAAATAAGTTTTAATTAACTTAGCATATTAAGGTGGTACGATTTTAATCCCATTTACTTCCCATCTTTGAAATGTCAATACGTTTTAGGGCACATGAGGCAAATTACCTCCTGTTATCTAAATATATATACACACACACACACACATAACAAGAACACATTACCCTCTTTAATTAGTTAAATACCATAGAACTACCATCAGATTAGATAGGTCACAGAATTTATAAACCATAAAATTAATTATTAATTATTTTTAATTTCTGAACCATAAAATTGTATGATCTCCAGTGACGCCACACTTTGGTCAACTGAATAATAAAAAACAAGTGTCTCTACGAGATCGAATCAAAAATGAAGAGATACGTAGACGTACAAAAGTAACCGACATAGCACAAATGATTACCAAGTTGAAGTAGCAGTGTGGGCAGGGCACATAGCACCTAGAACTGTTGGCCGATGGGGCCGAAAAGTTCTCGAGCGGAGACCGCGCACCGGCAAGCGCAGCGTAGGAAGACAAGCCACAAGATGGCCAAATGACCACGTCTTTTTGGAAATCCAAGGGGGAGGCCTATGTCCAGCAGTGGACTTCCTATGGCTGAGATGATGATGGTAATGAAAACACAAATGTGCCGCATACCTGCAAATGTCTAACAGGGTCGGCGACCACTGTATTGTTGGTTGCCACAGCGGCCGCTAGTAGCGGTAGCGTCGTCGGGAACGGCAGCGGTGATAGCAACTGCTGGTGTTGCTTGTCTTGACCCAACTCCTGGAGAAGTAAGACTAGCTCCATTCTGACGGAGGCGAGGCCGCCGCCGCCAGCGCCGTGAAGTGAGCAGTACGAGAGTAGGGTGCGTAGGAGGGTTTCGTTAGCTGGAATATAAATGTAAGGCTTGAATCCTAGGGGGGTTAGATGAACAATAAGTGGCGTTCTAATTTCGTGAACGACAGTAGAATAGATAAATAAATGTACGGGATTGATTGACATTAGCTAACGAAATGCTATGAAGCTGTGAAGTGCTGTCACAGTTTCATTAATGTAAAAATGTGAACTACATTAATATAATTAATATTAAAATTAATATAATTATATTAATATTAAAATTAATATAATTATATTAATATTAAAATTAATATAATTATATTAATATTAAAATTAATATGTTTATATTAATATTAAAATTTATATAATATAATTTTTCTTTTATTTCGTTAGCTAATCATACCTTTGAGCCACTTCTTCCTGCTAACAGCCCTCTGCACCTTGGCTTCAAAGTCCGCCTTCTCCCTGATCAGCAGCTGGTGTAGAGTGGGTCGGTCGGGTAGCGGAGGAGGTTCCGCCTCAGCGCAGACCAACTCCCCACCCGCGCCCTTATCTGCGCTCGCGCCACGAGTGCTAGCGTACCCACATAGACGGCGTAACGCTTCCACTTCACGCTCTAGCCAGATGTATAGCTGGTAGCGGAGGTGACCACCTACAAAACAAGTGACAATTTTAGAACCGGCCAAGAATGTATTAAGACGCATACTCGGTAGGGTTCCGTAACTACTACCATAGGGAAAAAGAAGTACACTTGGCGAGCGTTGTTTGTTAAGATCATTAAAGAAAAGAGGTCAACGACCTTTGAGCTACAACGAACTGAATGTTTTACAAATTTATCTCCATATTTTTAAAGCTGTTATCAGTAAATCAGGGACCAGGGTCTATTCTTAATTTTCACTTTTTTTCGTAACTGTACAAGAATCAAAGTGTGTAAATGAAGGCTAGAGGCGTCGCTGTAGAATTGCAATCCACGATAATGGATTATAATATAGTAAATAGTTAAAAAATAAGCTTTCCTTTTTTTTGTGTATGATAGATTATAATTTTGTAAAAAAAAACTAGCCTCTCGTGAGGTATAGACTATTCGACGACACTTCCGTTAAGCTACATGAGGCAATAAGAAACATATCGATAAATTTACTCTCTTCTTAGACAGCCAGAAAAAAAGATCTAAAAATTGGGGAGACTTACCCTGCAACGGGACAAAACAAGTAAAATAGGGGAAATATCTTACCATCGACTTCGAACCCAGTTGCCAACGTGCTAAGTTCCTCCATCAATATCTTCAGACAAGCGACGAACTTCAACTGTTGCGCCATGATATCGACAGAGGGCGCCTCCTCGCTCTCTTTATCTTTTTCCGGAAGACCGTTCACGTGAGGTTCGTTCCCGGATTTATCTATCTTCATTTCTAACGGAGGTGTAGATGTACCTGACGCGTTGGAACTGAAAATTTAGAGCGAATAAGAAAAAATCGTAAATTTAAAGTACTTAACAATGAATAACTTAATGAATGTCTGGTGTGAGGTTTGGTTTATGTTTTAATTTAGCGGAGACAACCAAGAATATCAGAAAATTCGCACGCACGCAGAGCGTAAGAAGATCAGCCGCAAGGTAAACAAGATGACCTCGTATAGATGGCAGAACGACGTTTGTTGGAGGCTGCCCGACAACCCGGCGTTTTAGAAATTAATGGGGGGAAGCCTATGTCCAGCAGTGGATCTTTTGTGACGGAGATGATGATGAAACAAGAATGTCCCTGACAAACTTAGCACAATTCAAAATTGTGTTATCAGACTGGTACGCAATCTTTTTCTACTTTTCATAAATGCAAGTCCAAGCATTTACCCACTCTTCATGGTGAGTATTTAAAGTTTACAGAGTCCGCTTTGACTGAATAAATTTCATGTGATTTTTTCTAGATTAGTTGTTTTGGGAGGTCTCAAAATTTTTATTTATACTAAGGGGCCACAACAGTTCCAGTTAGTATCGGCGGGCGCGCTCCATCGTGAACCGCAACGTCGCTTAACACCAGACAAGCTTAGACAAGTGGCAAACGTTTATATTTCTACAAACACTTACGCTTCGAAATGCTAAGAAACTGTGACGTGACGTCACGTAATATTTCGTTAGCTAATGTCAATCCCATACATTTACTTTTCTCTATACGCTTGCAGATCTATTGAGCCAGATCCTTAGCACTTACTCTTTATCATCCTCATTGTCTCCCCAATCGAGCTGTAGTTCGTTCGTCTTCACGGCAGAAACTGGTGCGCCCCAGTCCAATTCCAACTCTTCGGTTTTAGCTGCTGCGACCGGCGCACTCCAATCTAGCGACGAGGCGCCCCAATCCACTGATAACGCTTCCTCTTCTGAAATATATTTGCATAATGTTCAAAGCAAACTAACCAGGAAGTATTATACATCGTGAAGTAAAAATAATGATTATGAAATGCATAGAGATCAGAAGAGGCAAAATGTTTGGCCACCTTGTACGACATGACCAATTTATGAAGAAACATTATAGAGGCACAGTAACAGTAGACATTAATAGTAATAGAGGGGAAGATTGAGGGAAAGAAATCGAGAAAAGCATTCGTGAAGCAAATAAAAGAAAAGATCAATGTCATGTCGTACAGGGACGAGAAAACGCTGGCGGAAGACACATAAGCATTTAGTTACTCCACCGACAAGAGCCATGCTCTTAAATAATAGATGTATGAATACTTTGCGTATTCATACATTGCACCAGTTAGTGTTTTTAGCCAAAGGCAAAGAATAATCTTTACTTTTGACCGGTTAAAAGTTGTAATTGCAACATTACATTCGATTTTTTAATGCAATATTACTAGGTATAATATGTGGATTGATCGCCATGAGTAATATTTTCCAGACAACTTTTGTTGATTACGACTAGGTTATGTTATAAAGTATGTTATACATACATGAACAAATATGTTTGTGGCGAGTGTATAAAATGTGATAAATTATAACAATGAATTATCCGTAATTTTAATATGCGTTATTATGGTGGATTTATCGACAAATAATAATAATAAAGACAAAAAGTTAAAAATTCAGAGGTTGCCATACAAATTAATAGATACAAATCTCAAAGAATGTGTTGAAGACCTAAAAATAATGCAAATGCCCAAAACCCACCAACAGCTGGCATTGTACTCAACATGTTATGCATTGCTAAGTTGATTGGTAATGTCTTTTATTGAGCTTTGTTAATCATAACTATATAAATTATTAATCATAATTGGTTTAATACATAGGATTGTGAACCAAACATTAATATCGATAGGTACAATAAATATTTATACACAAAACCCTAAGATTCAATGCGTCACTGAATCGCTGATAGGGAAAAAGGGAGCAGATTCATTTTCAAAAGCAAAACCAAAGGGCACACAAACATAAAAACAAAAGCACATCGACGTACAAACTGAGAACGTGTCGTACTTTTGGCTGTGTCCGTCAGTTGTCCGGACTGCACCGCTTCATGCGACGCCTCGGCCGAAGTCTTGGGCCTTTCATCCCGCACTCGCGCCGGGAGCTTCGAGAGTACCTCCAGGGCTATAGCTGGGCAGCCGGCCTTGAAGTGCCCGTGGGCGGTTTGGAAGTAGAGCCGACGTTCGAGACGGGTGATGCCTTCATCGTCTTCTTTTTGAAGGAGGGCTAAAGTGCCGCCCTAAACAAATAAAGATTTTTTACCCCCTAATTTACAAACGTGATGGATTACCTCTTTGCTCAATTTATTTTTTACAATTCTAGCTGAGACAGTGATGACGGAATGCAGCCTATATCACTCTCCAGGTTCTAAGATGTCTCTCTTTTACCAAATGAAATAACGATCTGTTCCACCGTTTGATCATGAAAGATAAACAGACAGAGATAGACATACAGTTGATTTTGCATTAAAATATCAGCTAGGGCTAGGATATCTGCTGAGTCCTCGGCAATCCTAGTGGGGAATGTAATTTTTTTCAGACAAATTAAAAAAGAAGAGAAAACTAAATATACAGTTATTATTCCACGGCTACTAAAGTCAGCACAAACAAGCAAAAAAAAAAAAAACAATATCTCCAACTAGTTACAGGTTTATCAGAGTTGATTGCAAATTTGTCAAGTGCAGCTGAATTACCGATCAACCAAAATTTATGACAAATTTTGTTCACAACAAACTCCAATTAGTCGTCGCCCTAATGACACAATCCTTGAAGTGGGCGCACGTCAAATGGACGTGTAAAAGCCTAAAAGGTTGTTCCATGTTGTTATTGGCCAATAAAATTAAAAATGAGAAGGAAAACTTTCCAAAAAGTTTATTTTTTGCTAAATTGATTCGAAATAGATTGTAGTTCACGAATTTTAGTCCTAAATAAACGTACGTAAAGTTTAAAATTGGTACGCACCTGGCTCGGCAGATTACTCCGCTTCAACCTCGGATGCGTCCGTAGATACACGTAGAAGTTAAAAACGCTCGGCATTGGGTCCGTGTTCTCCTTGCTATTTTCCCTGGATGGATGTAACCTAAGAGTAACAAGTATCTATGTTATAATGATTAATTTAAAAAAAATACCGGACAAGTGCGAGTCAGATTCGCCCACCGAGGGTTCCGTACAAACTAGTAGATAAAAGGGAGGAAATCATATATTTTCCTTCATAAACCGAAAAATATACATCGTAAAAATATTTAAAAACCTGTTTTAGCTTATGCCAATGAAGCTCTTTCATATGATACCCCACATAATAGGTTAAAGAACTTTAAAATTTGGACCCTCATTCCTCGCATAAAGACACAATTTTTTTGTGATTAAATTAAAAATGTCCAGTTTTCGGATTTTTTTTCTATATGTGTACTCTAACACAGTGCTTCTTGCCAAATTTCATAGTTCTAGGTCAACGGGAAGTACCCCATAGGTTTTGATTCCTTTGTGAGTGTCGAAATGTGCGTTTTTTACGACATATTCGGCCGTAACTTTTTTTAATGAAAACTGAGAAATTTTATTTTTCTTTCTGCAGCAAGATACTATGGATCTGCGTATATGGTTTTAATTTGAACTCGATACCTTAACGCGTTCCCGAGATAAAGGTCTTGTCAACCTGACAGACGGACAACAAAGTGATCCTATAAAGGTTCCGTTTTTTTCTTTTGAGGTACGGAACCCTAAAAATGAAACAATAGACTTCAAAATTCACAATTTCGTTTTGTAGATGACATATTTTTTTCCAGTTTTAAAAATAAAAAAACCAAAGTGCTGAACCGATTTTGATAAATTCTATATAAACAAAATAAATGCATTGTTGGCGAAGTAATCGCTTAACAAACATACAATAAAACATACAGTCAAGTTGAGGTCCTTTTCAGAACTCAGTTAAAAAGAAAAACAAAATAAACGACTGCATAAGAACGACTTTCGTAGTGCCTGTTATGCTTACATTGTGCATGATATGCTGTTGAGAGTACATTTTTGTCAGAAAGTATGCATAAACTACTGTACAATTAATTTAAATGAACATTCTTTCGAATGTGTTTCTGCTAAATCACTTATTTGTTGCGAAAAAGTTCGATAGAAATTACAAAAAGGCATATTTTTTTATGATTACTATTACAAAAAACCAAAAATCTGTCAAGCCGGTCAGACTGTAGGCGGTAATATAGAACATGTATACATACACTCAAAAAACATAAGCTTCCTTCTTGCACAGTCAGGTAAAAAAGAATATTAGAACTCCTAAATAGCAAATGTCAACATTTGTCAATTTTATGCTTATTTTGTTGTAATCGTAAGGACTTCATCATATTAATAAAAGTTTTTCTGTAACACATTTCTTTATTACAGTATTTCAATATCTGAAAAGATAATTTCTCATACATGCACTATTATTAAGAGTATAAGAAGGAATAACATACCTGCCCGCAGGACTCAGTAGCGTATCAAGCGCATCTCCGTATCGCTTGAGCTCCCACAGCGCCATGGAACGCACGAACGGGTCAGGGTGAGCTCGCTCCATGTCTATCTCGCCTTCCTCACATTCCGCACCACTGAAAATATCATTATGGGTATTGCTAAGCTCAAGGTTGCGAGCCTCAGGCTAAATATTTCTATTCCACCAACAAATAATCGAGCGGAAAAGACTGAGCAAGAACAAGGAGTTGAAATGAACTCGTTCAGTTCTAGGGAGCGGAGCGTTTGTTGGCAACTCTTTGTTGATGGAAATACAATCTAAGAAATTACTAAGAAGTCCGTTCTGCTTAGCCATCTCTCGTTCATTATCCTTTCGCGGTGGAAGCCGAGCATAAGATATGAGGCTTCGCCAGTCCATTTAGCCATCAATATAAGTGTTCCAATTTCTGGCGCTGTTTAAATAAATAAATAAACTCAAGTTGCGTTATTATACCTGACCACAATAGCTAGCTGAATAAACAACTAACAATAAATATTCAAATTTGACGAAGACAGTATACGAGTATAAGCAGTATAGCGCCAATTGTCTGAAAATGTTCAATTCGTATGGCGAGTAATAAGGGATGATTGATTCGTACTTACCCTAATATTTCATCCATGAGGAGTTTTTTCAAGCTAGCCGGAAGGGCACTGTCCGCTTCATACAATCTCGCGACAACCATCGCCAGTTGCAAATCTCCTAATCGTGTGATGAGGACCTGGAAATATTTTATATATGTAGATTCAGTGACATTACCTACACCTATTTGCCCTGGGTAACAGACTTATAGACAATGTACAGCCCAAATCATCATCATCTCAGCCATAAGAAGTCCACTGCTGGACATAGGCCTCCCCCATGGATTTCCAAAAGGACCGATTGGAAGCGGCTGGCATCCAGCATCCTTCCGCCACTTGTATGAGGCCATCTGTCCATCTCGTGGCTGATCTTCCTACGCTGCGCTTGCCGGTACGTTGTCTCCACTCGAGAACCTTTCGGCCCCATCGGCCATCAGTTCTACGTGCTATGTGCCCTGCCCACTGCCACTTCAACTTGCTAATCCACTGTGCTATATCGTTGACTTTTGTACGTCTACGTATCTCTTCATTTCTGATTCGATCTTGTATAGAGTCTCCGAGCATAGCACTCTCCACATGAGCTTCCTTATAAGTTTCGTTACACTTGATACGCTGTTGAGTGTACGTTTTTTGTGTGAAAATTGTTCTATGCGATGGGACCAACCTGAAAGTATGTATATACTTTAAATAAATAAAAAACAAAACTGTGTATAAATGACGGAGTTATGCGGTAACAAAGACACAAAAAATAATTGAGAATCTCATCCTTTTTGAAGTCAGTTAAAGTATACGAAAGTAATTTCACCTCTAAAGCATCCTTGAGAGCACCTCCCAGCAAGAAAAATGCAGCCGCGTGCTCGAACCGCTGTTTCCCGAGCAACACGAATGCGTTCTTCAAGGCGGCCTTACGCCATCGGTCTTCGCCAAAGTCGTTAGCGAAAAACTGCAACAATTCAAGTAATTTAGAAAACAATAGACAAAGGTTTTTTATTAAAAAAAAAAAAAATACACAAAGGTTAAACATAAATGTATAGTACGACACGACACGGCTGGATTGTAGACGACTAGCACTATATCGATAAGTGCTGGTCGTTTACAATCCGAAGATAAAATTTGATAGATTGTAAACTTTTTTCTATGGGAGAGCTCTGGAAATAGTAATCAGATCTCAAATCTCTTATCTCAGTAAAAAAGTACATTATCATGCTAGTTTGTTACAAACGTGCTAAAAGACAGCGGCAACGGTACATAAGCAGGGATGGAAACAGGACATAGAACGGAGAGTTTTTGGGGAGTAATTTGTTACAGAAGTACAGTTCCTGTACTGTACTACAGTTATTATTGAGATAGGCAGATAAACTCCCAATTTATAGCTTTACGATAACCAGTTTATAGCTTTACGATAGCCAGTTTATAGCTTTAATTTTGTAAAGCAATTATTTTTGGGATTTCAGTCCAGTTAGATAAAATAGGGATAACTAAAAAAGAACTGTCCACATACCGTAGTCATCTTCTCATTACAATTAGATCGGAATAGGCCCCACAGCAGCATGCGTTTCTTCATGGCCAGGTAGTAAAGCGCAGCATCCATGGGGTCTTGGTTCGTCTTGTACGCCGCTCTTGCTAGCTTCTCTACACATGTCTTAAGCAATTCGCCGCGGACCCACCACCCCACACCTAAAAATGGTCAATTTTCTCTGAGGCATTCTGATTTTAAAACTCGTAAGACGCGTAATGTGTTCGTACCTTGGCCTTAACCTTTTATGTTGTTACATTTATCGACAGCCACTTATTTGCCAAATCGATACAAAGTTGTTGAGGGTGGTGCACGAATGCCCTAAGACTAAAATGATTCATGTTTTTCGAGTTTTGCAGCGTACAATATCATGTTTGCCTCTACTTATGAACTTTCGGACGGCAACTAAGATGAATTCAAGAATAAATTTAAGTTAAATTTATGTTTAATAAAATGTATATTCAAATGTAAATATTTTTTTGGCAATTAAGAATAAAACACAAGAGGCGTTGGAAGTCATATGGGAAGAGGATTAGTAAGGCCTTTGCCTAATTCCCTAATTGCCTAATGCCCTTTTTAACAAAGTAGCTCACGCCCAGAAGTAGTACAGTTTATCAGAACAGGGCTGATATAAAAGGAGCGACAAGCATAAGTTGTTGGCGTAACGTGAAATGTAAACCCTACACCAGTTAGCATGTTTTCACGCGCTCTACTGGATTCCGGATATCTAAACTCACCTAATTCTCTCATAGTGGTCCACTTGGGCTGTCCCTTGGCATAGCCCGGTACTAACGCGAGTAGTTGCTCATGCGACTCTGAATGGAACGCCCACACCAGGTTGCAAGTCCCCACTCCATTGCGTTGCAAGTTTGCGCGTTGGGCCAAAGGTAGGCAGCGGAGTAGATAGCCGTAATGCTTCATGGCTAGCAAGAAACGGAGACCACAGTCGTCTAGGGAATCTAAGAGAAAAAAAAACATTATAAAAAAAAAGATGAAAACAATCCATGTGAGACTTAAACTTCTCGAACATATTTGAATGGTTTCAAATTTCCCTAGTCACTATCGAACGGTCCAGAAAACGAAAAAGCTCTTTGGCTATCGGTGTCGGTTGTCGGCTGTCGGTTCTTTGGCTAAAAAGCCATCTACTAAGTACCCGATTTCTCGTACCCTGTCACCAGGGACAGAGTGGTGTAATAAGAGACAAGAAATTAGCGTGGTCACGACCTCCCTGACAGACAGCTGAAAGATAGGGCCCGAGAAATCGGTAATAGGTAAAAAAATTGTATAACAACAATGAAATAATTTCATTTATATCTATAGTTATTTCGTTCAGAGTTCCTTCTATTAACAAGGCCTATATTCGTCGTAACTTAACTCACCCGGCAGTATTTCACGCTGGCTACCCTGAGAGAATTCGACACGAGTGCATTTCGCGAGTCGCTCGGAAGCATCAGCATCGCAAGTCGACACGGTATCAGCTAACGCGAGTAAGTGCATCTGATCCAGCGAGCTCAGCCCGGGCAGATGCGTATGGGTGAGCAGCCGAGATAGAATGCGACCTGGAATAAATGGTATTTGTTACTTTTATGACTGAACAAAAGAATTTGAAAGACAAAGCTTGAATTTAAAGGACATTGAAATATGCCGTTGACATTACTGCAGTATCGGTCCACATTCATGATGCGTACTGAACAGGAATGGGATTCATTGCCGCCATCTCTGTTTCCTGAGAACTAGAATCTTTAAATTTTCAAGGCTAGGATGAATAAATATCTTCTACACAAGACTTCTGACGAGCTCCATCCTAGGCCACACCGTCGCTTAACATTAGGCGAGTTGGTTGTCAATCGTACATAAATCTTGCGTTAAAAAATATACGGTAACACGGTAGACATATATTTGTAAATATTTCTATGCTTAACCAAGGACAACGTATACAAATTCAATCGTAATTAAGTCTGCCGATCCAGGGCTAAGGCTAAGGCCGCACTACGGTTAAACCGCAGCGGTTTTTAACCGCGTGTGTTTATGAAACAGGAAAACGAATACAAGCGGCCGTACTTACGGTTTTTTCCTGCGATTGATTTAGTACCGTCTCGAGCGGTTTCGCGGTTTATAGCGGTTACCGCTCGCGGGAAAAAACCGTAGTGCGGCCTAGGCGTAAGTTGATTTTATCACAGAAAACCCCAGACCAACTATTTATTTGAAAATAGTTAACATAATATTTCACCACCCAATTCAGTTTTGTTTCCATGGAGTCAG
The DNA here is from genome assembly GCA_947563715.1 of Lycia hirtaria. Classification (NCBI taxonomy): domain Eukaryota; kingdom Metazoa; phylum Arthropoda; class Insecta; order Lepidoptera; family Geometridae; genus Lycia; species Lycia hirtaria. The sequence continues at coordinate 45,783,630 of OX387377.1, forward strand.
TTCAGTTAAGATTCTATTAATTATTTTAGAATTACAATAAAACTATTGTCATAGAATGATAGGATAATGTGTTAAAATTAGTCAAGTGTAAGCCTATCGTCGAATAAAAAAAAGTGACTTTACCTTGCCTGGGTCCAAAGTGCGAGAGCGGTTGTCTCTCAGGCATAGAAGGTCTCCTATTGATTGTTTCTTCGTCACACAGTAAGATAGCGTCCAAATCGTCATCTGGGTCTTGTATAGTACCCTCAAATAGTTCGTTATAATCCTGAAAATATTTTAAACATGTTGGTTTCAACAATATTTTAGTTTCACGTACTTTCATAGATCCTCCATCAAATTACTTCACAATATTTTTTTAAATAAGCCTCGAGCGTCGTTATCATTGAAACCATTGGACGCCAGTGTGACAGGTACAGTGTCAACTTAGCTATCTACTACCCGCATATTGAAAATCTATCGCCGAGCAACAGTCAACGGCCAGCGTTTTTTTTTTACGTAACGAGAACTATAACCAATCTTGAAAAATCAGTCCATGTTCTTGATGTGTAGAGCTAAGGAGGGAGACCCCTGTCACATTTCCTGTTATCTGAGAAATACACTAATGAAATTTACAAGGCTAAGATAGATTTATTGGAGATCGACGCGTATCATACTCGACTGCATCGCTTAACTATCAAGCCAATCAAGCCAAAAAAAAACACATTTCGACACACAAGGGAATTAAAATATCCCATTGACCTAGAACTTTGAAATTTGGCAAGAAGCATTGTGTTAGAGTACACATATAGGAAAAAATCCGAAAACTGGACATTTTTAATTTAATCACAAAAAATTGTATCTTTATGCAAGGAATGAGGGTCCAAATTTCAAAGTGAATTAACCGTATCATGTGGGGTATCATATGAAAGAACTTCAGTAGCATAAGCTAAAACATGTTTTTAAATATTTTTACGATGTATATTTTTTGGTTTATGAAGGAAAATATATGATTTCCCTCTTTTATCTACTAGTTTGTACGGAACCCTCAGTGGGCGAATCTGACTCGCACTTGTCCGGTTTTTTTTTATATAAACGTCCGTGAGCCCAATTTAACTGAAAATCAGGATTACCTTGGCTTCTTGAATAGTGGACGGATGATGTGCAGATTCCTTGTCGGCCACCAGCAATGTCCAGAGCGGTAGCGGCGGCACCGAAGTTATCTCTGCATAGTCTAGTTGGACGTCTTCTGTTATCTACATTGCAAATATTGTATAAATCGTATTATAACGGAAAGATTACAGCTTGTGCAGAATTTCAGTCTTGTTTAACGCACATGATTTCTTCTTTCTCAGACTTAGTTAGAATTTTCGACACTGGAGTAAAGTTTAGTGACTGTCCAGGCACCTAATTTTTTCTGAAGTTTTTCGGCGATAAGATGGAGTTGTATTAGATGGTATATTCGTGTAATGGAGATAAATGGTGGGTCGAATTCTCATTGACTAGTGAAGTAATTGCTTGTGTTTTGCATGGTGCATTTTTATTTTTTAATATTAACTGTTATTGTTAATGACTATGCTGACGTATAAAGTGAAACATGAAATTAGAATTGAAAACTAGATAATATGAGCTTTAAATATCTATTAATTTAAAGAAAAACTTGTAATAACTAAATATATATCTTGTAAAAATATTCTGCTAATAATCTAATATCTACATAAAACGAGCTAAAGGAAATTTAACAGCTGGACCTCTATTCAAAACACATCAATCAAATATAATAAATTCCTACAGTATTCTGTAATAAAAAAAATCTACAATACTTACAGATAAAAAAATAGTGTAAATAAGAGTATTTTAAAAGCTCTGTTTTCACGAAAGGACGAAGATCGAGAATCTAAAATGTAACTTTTAGAGAATTATGTCTTTGAACTCCAACTAATAAGCGATCTCACCGCATCCATTTCAACCTTAACAAGCAACAGGGATACCAACGACAACTTTGTGTAATTTCATTAATATCCGTATGCATGTATTTAATCTTTGTTTATTTATTTACCCTGATGATCTATGGCGATGACATCACTTTCATTATAAGAACTTTAAGTAGTAAATCTTCTGTCTCGCTCACGCATATACACATTTTTAAAGATACAACAAGAATGAAAGAACTTACAAAAAATCTGTCACGTAAAAACTAAAAAGCGTTTTAAAAAAGTATACCAAAAATATTTTTGATCCAAATAAGTTTCCATACATAAAAATCAAGTCAAGTCCGTTTTAATCGTCAACTTTCGTCGATTTCTACTACGTATTTCTATTCACGTGGCGAATTTTTCATAAGTTAGTAATTCCATATATTAAAAAATGATAATATGAGCGAAACAGAGAAGATAATACTTTCAGCGCCTTAAATAAATAAATATTAGTAGACATTTCACACAACACCATCTAGCCCAAACTAAGCAAAGCTTGTGCTATGGAATCTAGATGGCTGATAGAATACATAATTACTTTTTTTATAAATACATATTTAAGTTACATATAAACATCCAGAAACAGAAGAAACACCCATGCTCATCACACAAATGTTTGTCCTGGGTGGGGATCGAATCCACGACCTTAGCACGCCAGCTTAGCAGCCAGACATACTACCAACAGACCTGCGAGGTCAATCATCAGACCTTTCCTATAGGGCTGTTCACAAGTTACAATCAATGTATCTTTTAATTGCAATTGAGTTTTCGTCAAAGAAAGCGCGCTCTATCGTAGACAGAACGATTCATAAAATTAGTTTTCAAGTTAATCCATATATGAAAAACAAATGCGACGCATCACTATGCCTGTCTCACCCTGTTGCCTGCCAAGTTTTAAGCCGGGTCCTTACAAAATACAGAGCTTGTTAGTTACCTGTGCAACGCCATCTAGCGGCGAGGCGGCGCCGGCCGCGAAGGACACGGATAGCGTCCGTGAGCGCGACCAGCCGCGCTGTAACAACGTGCCACATGCAAGCAACAGCGAACCTCACTCGCACTACTCGGACAAGGGTTCTGTACTCAGTTCACAGAGGAAGAGCTAAAACTTGTAAACAAATAAGTGCAACTTTACCAACTACGCGTAATTTTAAGAGAAAAAAAAACGTTTTTTTTAATTGTTATTCAAGTAAAAATAGAAAAAATAGGCTTTACTAAAGTTTCTCCAGCATCTGCGTGACGAAGTTTCGTCTATTTGGTTCAACAGATAAATACTTTGACTTGTTATAAACAGCTGTTTCATTATAAACTCTCTAAATTCACCTCAAAGCTGGTGGTAGACAGACATTAGCAGCATTTTAAAACGTATATGTAAGAATTAAGTATACAATGCGATTCAAATAAACCATATAACTGCACTAATTTTGGGACATGAAAATAACTGAATAGATCGAAATAGACGTATAATTCGACGGAAGTTAGTTAAAATAAGTGAATTTATATGCGTAATATTTTGTTAAAGTAGTTTTTACTCGTAACAGTTGTCCTCTGTGAACCACTCTAGTTCTTGTTTTTTTTTTTAATTTGATTGCCACCAACTATCTCCCTTGTCCGATTGTGCCTCTCTGTGCGTATATGGAAAGCTAAACGTCACAATATAATCGGCCAATTTTTATTTTGTTTACTATGCTATGATTTGGTGTTCCTAAAGTGGGTTTGTCTCAAATCAAATTCATAAAAATCAATATTCTGCAAGTTCTAGTGGTCTAAATGTGATTCTAACATAATTCTAATCTAGTAAAATACCAACTCAATAAGGGGAATACTGTACAAAATTTTAATATTTATCTTTGGATTTATTTTTTTGTGACGAACGGCAAACTTTTATTTATGTAATCTTTGAAAGTTATCCTACTGTATTGGGGTTGAGTTGGGTTATGTCGGATTGGGAACCACTAAAATCCTATTAGTTACCAGAGTCTGCGTCTTGAAGGAAAGTATCGGGATCTTAATGGGATCACACCAATGCCCCTCTAACTCTTTGCGTGAGGCAACAGTCCAGGAATACAATTTCCTTCCTTTTACAACGATACAGGACACGTTGCATCAGTCAGGGCCTTTATTCCCTATGACCATCGGCCGCGTGACATGAAATTGACGTGGGTATGTCAACGATGAAAATCAGACGTTAGTATTTTAATCTCGAATGTCTAATTTTATCGTTGTCAAAGCATTAACGTCATGTTCACGTAACGCCGATGGTAATACGGAATCAGGGCCTTGTTTCCTGAGTTCGTTTAGACAGGTTGTCAGACTCCGAAATCTGACAACATACGAAAGGCCTGGGCCTCAAGGCTGCTAATTGAACATCACTCGTTCGCCGCTCGCTGATACAATTCAACGACGATTTTGGCAAATTGTTATTCTATTTATATAGTAGTAGACTAGCAATTCGTCAAAATAGTTGTTGAATCGTATCAGCGAGTGACGAGCGTGTGATGTTTAAATAGCTGCCTTGAGGTCCTTTTTAGTTGGCTCTTACGACAGGCAGGGTTTCTAAGACCCCAACTCTAGGGCTAATCACATATTGACCTATAGTCCTACTAAAATATATAACTATAGGTTATCCAACCTACAGTTTAGTCTATATAAAACTATTCAAAATTGATTTATTTTATGTCTATAAAGTGTCGAGTGCAAAAAATAAAATTTTATCATAATCATGTACTGTTTTTTTTTTAGAAAAATTACACGTAAAACTTAGAATTCATAGTAATTTGCCTTGGTAAAATATGGTGTGATGCTATACCTATTTTAAGCTGGCTTGAATGAAGCACACGATATGGTCATGCCAAAATACGAAATTGGCGACAAGTTGGTACGATTCATAACAAATAATGCAAACAACACGGAAATCTCGTTCGAATTTGAACTTTTTTGCTCAGAATATAAGCTTGACTCATTTTCTTATATCTGATATCTTAAGATAGAAAATGAGATGTGCACGTATTAGTTGCGTGTTTTCTGTGCACAATGGTGTTCAGTGATAATATGTAGAAGAAAGAAAAAAACAATATAAAGACATTCGCGACGACAAAATATGTATCCATATAAAAAATGATCGCATACAGTTAGATTTAGTTAGCATAATCACGTTAAATAACATGTATCATGTGAATTCAAGTGTTCCCGATGACTATGAAAAATGAGCTTAAGCTAGATGGCGCCAACGTTTGCTCGTTGGAAGTTCCAATGTTATTTTTTGGCTTCCTGATCAAAATCTCGTCATCGTACTAAACAAATTAACTATATCAACTATATGCTATTAGGAACTTTCAGATCCAACTTTCTGTCAAAGAACAAGAGTGCAATAAGTAACTGTATGCGATCACTTGGCAGTAGGCAAACGATATTCATATTTATAAAATAGACAATTTAAAGTACAGTACAATTTTGTTTTACCTGTCTCGATAAGCTATCTTCGTCGCCTTGTGAACTTCGACCAGTGTATGTACCGCTTATACACCTGATGGCAAATAAAATTAAGATAAATGTCTAAAGATTAACTGACTGAACTTATGACTGATATAAATAAAAAACATACATACATATGTATAGTAGTGTTACAGAAGACATTACATAGTATTACATACAGAATGGATACTCTCCGCCTCCCGCCAATCTCGGGTTCTTCACAGACTCCCCGCACTCGCCCTGTCGTTTGTGAAACTTTGCTGGTGTGGCGCATTCATTTGTCAGTCGAGACAAGCGTTGCGGGCTTAGGTGTTTGAATCCCGATAGAACTTAGAGGACGACCATAACTTCATGCATGTGCATGTGTCTTATATACAGACATCAACGTGTATATGTCACTCATCAGCGCGCTGTTGTATGGAGTGTCTGACGTGAGGTAGTGTATAAACTACTAAAAAGATGAAATTTAGTAAGGAGGTAGTATACATAACGAACAGGCAAATAAAACGAATAATAAGATAATCTCTTCCATTCTGAACTGGGAGAAAAAGAAGAACATACAATGTGTTATGAGTTTCTCTTCCCGGGCATACTGTAAATGTCAGTTAGGGACTTGAGGGAAATTGGCGTTTATACAGGCGATAGACTGACTCCCTATGCAAAGCCAATATTATATAATTACAGGGAACAGATGTTATTGTATGTATGTAAATAAGATACTCAAGATACGGTCTGTTTGTATGAACTGTCCATGTTGTGCGAGAGTCATCTTCTCATTGTTAAGGGTATAGTCTACCACGCATGCCAAGAGCGGGTTGGTAGACTACACACATCTTCAAGATAATTTTCCTTTTTTTAAAGGTTTCTCACGACACTATTTTTTGAAATGCACTTGAAAATATTAGGTAATCTTTTTTAATTTCTAAACTTACCTAACAAGATGAGCTAATATCGCCTTGACCCATCTAATTTTGCCGCTATTGAGCAATTCCATTAACTGCTTGGGATGATACTGAGGTAACACTGGACACGCCATCTGCGACGCTTCGAATAGACCGTAGTCCGGCATGTAGTTTAGGAGAGGCTGAAACAACAATCTGCTAATGAAAAAGAAACAAATCATCATTGTCTTGCCTTTTTCCCACCAGGTGGGGTCGGCACAGCACGTTCCCTTTCACCATTATTAATGAAGAAATAAACATGTAGAAATAAATGCATAGGTGCAACGAATGTATGGACACTTTTGTTCCAAGCAAGTACTTATTTTTTTTTAAAGAGCAGCAAAAAGGCAGACGACTATAGTAGGCAAAAAAAAAAAACTTCCGTTGAAGCTAGAATACAAAGATTCCACGCAATAATGTGGCCATATAAAACTAGTTGTACTTTACCTGCGGCTGATCAGGCTGCGTTTTGTTCCGCCGCCTCGCGTCTCGCTCCAGCAGCTGCAGGTTGATGGAAGAGACTCGTTGTAAATGCGGCGCCGACACGCGCAGGTCCGAGTCGCGGAGCGCGCGAGATTCACTGCCCTCTTCCATCTCCTGCACCATAACATTATTATTTAGAAGCGCTTTTTGCAACTAATTGACGAAATAATAAGTTGCTTCACATCCAATGACATCTAAAACTCCTGAGTGGCAAACCATTTCACTATCATTCTGGATTAAACACCGAAGTTATACTATATGTCGAAAGTAGCAGGCTATAAACAAAGTGGAGTCTGTTCAGCTAGTGAACTAATGTGGAATTGAGGGCGCTGCTGTCCTTATTTCACTATTTCATTTAGTCGAGACCACAGAATACCAGGTAGTCATCACACTAATTACACAAATATTATATAGGCGAAAGTTTGTGAGCGTGTTTGTATATTTGTTACTTCTTCACGCTCAAATGGGTAAATCGATTTTAATGAAATTTGGTATGGAAGTAGCTGACACCCTGGATACATATAGGCTGCTTTTTATCCCGAAAAATAATATCCCCTTCGATATAATTTATGTATAACGAGTAACACCGCAGGGCGCAGCTAGTAATACATACGTCGAGACGTTAGTTTCTCTTTTTTGCCACGATAGAACTATAAATAAACAGACTGTTTTTTTTTACCTGTCCGCCCATCTGGCCAGTTGCCACTTGTGGATTCTCCGGTTTCCACTGCGAGTATACGTGCATCTCAGAGTCCATCCCCACCACTAAGATTCCGTCTCTGACCCAGGATATCTGCATGGGCAGAGGAGGTAGCCCATCCGCGGTCTTCAGTTCTATACGACGCAGCTGCATCCAACGGATCTCTTCTACAAATAGTGGCGCGGCAAGGGATGACGCTTTGCGAAGAATTGGACGGTTGTTATTTATAGATTCTTTCATCGCCTGGGGAGAAATGGGCTTGCTTAGAAATTGTGGGATGACAATAGGAAAATTTTGTAAGACATTTAAAAGTTTTCCTCACGCAAATATCTAATTTACTTCCCTGAAAATAAGGTACTTATACTTATAACATAGCCAGAGGCTTCATATATTATAACCCTGACCATAACAAAGAAAATAGGATAGTGAGTATCGTATTACTTTAACTTTGTATTCAGCGATAGGCTTACGGCCCATGCCAACTCGCTTCGCTATGACCACCTCCGCATTACGTTCACGACGTTACGTGATATGGTCATAGCGAATCAAGGTCCTGATATCAAGCGACGTCGCAGTTTAACACAAAGTACGACTACTTAGAAGAAACTGATTCTCTCATTTTAGATTTATTATCATCATATCAGCCATCAGAAGTCCACTGGGCATAGGCCGGATCATGGATTTTCAAAAAGACTGGCCGGGTATGGGCCACTTCCTGACACATATATGAGGACGTCTGTCCAGCTTGTAGCTGGTTTTCCAACGCTGCATCAGATCGCCAGATGCGCCAGATTTAGATTGTATCTACCGGGATGGTAGAAAAAAGCGTATTTCAAACTTTAGCGAATCAAGCGATAAAAGCGTGCTTATTGTTCGTTCGGGGTTTTCGAATATCTATTATAAAACGTTACCAGAGTTTGTTTGTGGACGTTTCTATTTAAATAAATGACAAAACTGCGTATCCACATTATGATAAAACTGTCACAGCTAACCCTATTTTCACCGTATAGGTATAAATTATACGTTATAGCATTACATTTGAACTTTGGCCTAAAATCACCCAGCCAATTTAGTTGTGCTAGTGAATCAAAACCTTACGGCCTAATAGCTAACCTTCAAATTAGCCTGCGCCAAATCGCTGGAGACAGGCGTGAACAGCAACACACGCGATCCGACGGCCACGGTGAGAATGTGTGAACCGTCTTCTTTGGACACCCAGTCCAGTTGCACGAGATGCTTCTGTGTCAGTGGACACGTGTTTCCGTTCTCCATTATGCTCCTAAATACACACACACATTTTATGATAACTTTTAGTTTATGCTTAGTGTTAATCTTTGAAGTAAATAAATAGATAAATCATATTAAGTTAATTAAACAATTGAATAAGTACTCGTAGTGGTAAGATTCACGTCGCAGATAAAAACACAACCACCGATCTCTTACGAAACGTTCTTACTTTAAAAAGGAATAAAATCTAGGAATTAAAATGTTTATAATGTTGTTCCGTGTGTATTTTATGATTTTTTTGGCTAGGCCTTCGGCAATTCTGAATCTTCTGGGGGGCAATTCAGTTATTCAAAACCGATCCGTAGCTGAACCTTTTGCGAAGCATTTCCTGTCGGCTGCTATAATTTTTTGATTTAGTACCGAGCGAAGGACGTGTTACGTTTCATCAAATGTGTCAATTGTATGACATAAAAGTGACTGAATCAAAAAAACTATGGCGGCCGACGGGAAACGCTCCACATATGGTTCGGCTATGGAGCGGTCTTGAATAACTGAATTGGGCCCCTGACATGAGATTTAATACGTACTACAAAAAAATATTTTTAATTAAATACAAAGGTGCCGAAAATATTCTGGAGATTTTGAGCATTGGGTCTGGCCAATTCATGCACGCAAGCCCAAAGGGTGTAACAATGAATAACGGAGATACCCTAAACCAGCCCCAGACGTAAACTTGTGATGGCGACTCACCTGCGTAACGACTGCAAAGTACTGAACGAGGGAACGGCGAGAAGACCCGCGGACTTGCCCGTGTCGGCCTCGCCGTTGCGGTTATTGCGGCTCTCGTCTGACGATAGAGTTTGTAGTACCTGACGACACGTACACACTACGTCAACAAACACTACAGTCAAAATACTTGAATAAACTATAAATTTAGATAAATTACGAGGCTAAAACAAGTTTTCACCTATAGATTGTAAACATATATGAAATAAAGCTTAAAGCTGTACGTGCCTATCTACCAATCATAACAATACTTGCCCTTGAAAAGACTGAACGGAGAAAATAAAGAAATTTGAAAATTCATTAATATACGACAATTCCGAATATTTACATTCAGTTACATACAAAACAAGTATTTTAGATAACTTAATCGGAAATCATTGCCTTAAGAAGGGATATAAAAGATATAGGTGATGAAATACAGAAAGTAAGCGTAAAAACTTTTCGTTATCATCATAGCTTATTATAGCCACTCAGTACCAGATTAGTTAAAATTAAAAGAGTAAAGGCTTGTAACATCATTTAATTTAAACAATAAACTTTGACTGCTATATCGTATGCCTTATAGTGGAATTTTAAATGAAACAAATAGTCTAGTCAATACATATTACTTTAGTTTGCCACTTCGAATTTCATCCCGTGTCTGTCATAAAATGTTGTTTTTTTTGTTGGTCGAGTGCAAAAAATAACAAATATTATAACTAGAAAAAGTTTGGCAAAATTGTCACTACAAACCTGATTAATTCTCTGTTTCTTAGCTATAAATGAGGTATCGTGTAGGTACGACAAATCTATCTGCGTATCGGCGCAAACTCCGACCCGAGGCAGGCTGACATTCCTCAAGGGTATCGTGTCTTCTAGCAGCCACTCCGCGCCGCCGGTGCTTTCACACTCGTACACGCAAACGCACAAATTTACGAAACGCGCGTCCGGGCTTATGTTGTTGGTTGATGCGCTGGCGCCTTTAGGGCGGGTGAAGGAACGCCCGCATTTGTATGCGCAAGCGATGCGGCCCGAGTACGCCGCGCTTAGATGAAGCGGTTGGCCTGAAATATTGCGATAACTCCATTTCAGTATGATGCGTTAACGGCACTAAAAGTTTTTATTTTATTAAAGCTGTAGCGCGCTTCCTTATAGCGATATCAAGCCATACTCACTCTGCAGTTTATATTTATTGTAGGTATAATAGCGCAAATGTTTTTTGCCGCGCACCAGAAATTACGTGCCTGTAGGTTAATATAAGAATAGACACTTAGTGCATGTGCAAGCTGACTTCCGCTTTATTCCGGCGTATTACGAGTCATCATAATAAACATGTTTGCGCAGCGAGTCTTCTATACCTACCTATACTATTATTGTACTGTGGCATTATAAGTGTTAATACTTATTTCAAAACCTATTACTGACCACTACTGACATCACCAACAGTGACCAATCACCACCAACAAGCGACAAGAATGAAAAATGTGGAGCTACATTGCGTCATAATTTACGTTGCAACGTTGACTACGCGTTGATATGCGGATTTGCTCGCAGGCGAGTAAACGAATTTGGATGACATTAGTGACGTCATTTTAAATAAATTTGCGCGTGAAGCCTTCAATATCTAGAAAAAAGAATCGCTCATTTTTCTATATCTAATTGATAATTTAGAAAACTTTTATGGAATCCGCCATGACTTAGGTAAAAATAACAAAATCTCGCTGTTCCAAAAGCTCAATAAATGCACTCACAACTTTAAAACAATGAAGTCAAATAACAAAACAAAAAAAAACATCTTTATACTTTACCTGGAATGTCTATAGTAGATTCTTGATCCTTGTTCATCATTTCCCATTCGTTCCAAGTGTATTCAATTTCACTATCCTTTTTGGTTACGTTGCATTTCCAGAATCTCAGAGTGCTATCCGTGCAGGCCGTAGCTAAGATGTAGGGCGCTAAGCATGCTGGGTAGATGGATGCTGAACTGAGGTGGCCGGCGGCGGGAGCTGCGTGAATCACATCTACTCCGTCGGGTAAGGCTAGGGGACATTCGCACACCTACCAGAAAAACGGTTAATGAGTGTCTTTTTACCGACTTAAAAACAAGGAGGTTTACTAGTCGGATGTATTTTTTTTATGTTTGTTACCGCATAATCGGAGTTATGCGTTTATTTATAAAAATAAAATACAGGATATACTTTCAGATTGGTTCCATATTCTTATTACTTTTATTCGACATGGGAACGATAAGTCCTGGACTGATATCCCACTTGCGGGTGTATTGTGAATTTCCCCCCATTGGTCCCATATAAATTTTATCCAAATCAGTTCAGTAGTTTATTTTTAAAACAAAACTGCGATAGTTAAGTATATGTAGTTTGTATTTTGTTTTGTTGTAGTTAGTAAAATAAGGGCACTTGCCAGTTAAAATAAAATCAGTGATTCCGAATGATTTATGAAGTCCCAATGATCAATGTCCCTGAGCAAGCAGTGAAGTGCCTAATACTAGTCCATAGTGTATGTGCAGTGTCCATATACACGTATAATTTTGGTTTGCTTACCTGCCTTATAATGTAAATTAAACACTGTAAGTGACCTTATCCTAACAAATAACATTATAAAACCTAATTTAACTCTGTATGTCTGTTCCCTTTCATGATCAAACAGCGGAATCGATCATTATGAAATTTGGCACAGAGATAGTTGTGAACCTGGAGATGGACATAGGCTACTTTTCATCATCGCTGTTTTTCATCACTACGCGGGTGAACGGGAAACTGCGAGGTGAAGCTAGTCGTCTATATTGCGAGCTCTCAATGGTCATCAGCCCACTGCTGTTTACTTTGTAATAAATAATTATCAGTGGACATTGTATATAACACCATCTTGCCCAAACTAAGCAAAACTTGTACTATGGAAACTAGATGGCTGATAGAAACATACATACTTACCATATATACTTTTTTGTTGTAAATACATACTTATAATACATAGAAACACCCAATCACAGAACAAACATCCATGTTCGTCACACAAATGTTTGCCCTGGGTGGAGATCAACCTCACGATCTACAGCTTAGCAGGCAGCATACTACCAACTGAGCAGCAAGGCCAGTCATGTAAGACACGTAAGAAAAACTTGCAAAAGCTCATATTACCTTTTTTGTAGTAATAGAAAGGTGTGAGTTTGGAGGCGGCGGTGGTGCAGCTCGTTCATTATCCATCGAGACGGAATTTTTACGCGATTCCATGCCTTCATCCTCTTGGACTAAGGCGCTATCTGGCACGTACATCATGCTGTTTGTCAGATCGTCTGGAAAAAATTAAACGTTGCAGTTCATTTTTTACTGCAGTGAGACGATCAAATTGCTCGCCTGATAGTGAGCGTCACGTTTATCTGTGTTTATCGTTGACATATTTGGCCTTTTTATGCCCTTTATTTTGATATCAAATAAGTAATATGCATGTGTAAATTCTTCTAATGCACTATCGATTAAATACTTGCATTGCTATTTTAGCAAAAACAGAGATACTTTATGTACTAGGATTTAAGATCACAATTGATTGTTCAACCTGTTTTTTGCAAGGAATAAATGAATTATGAATCAAACACCTCATCTCCTCTAATTCCAATATTAAAAAACTACAGGCCTAGACGAGTAGCAAACTTTATATTTCTACAAACGATAACGCTTCGTAATGCTAAAACTGTGATGTGCCGTCACGTGACAATTCGTTAGCTAATGTCAATCCAATACATTTAACATATGTAACAATGAAAATAACACTTTAATTTTAAAACTCTAGCCTAATTTTCATTGACACACACCCACGTCAATTTCACGTAACGCGGCCGATGGTGATACGAAATCAGGGCCCAGGATAGCAATATACTTTATTACCATTGGGATCGGCCTGTGAGGAAACAGTCAACCGCCACATATGGACCGTCGATCCACCGTCAGTCCTCTCCAGCACCACGATATAGAACGGTTCGTTGAACACGGCCGCCTTGCGCAGATCGACTATAGCTTCTAGTCCCGCCTCCGTGATAGTGTTGACGTCACACGTGTCTACACCGGAGTCTGTGCTATCGGAGTCGGGAGGTGTTCTTTCACCTGTAAGAAAAAATTGTATTGTATATTAATCATTAAAGAACTCAAGATAAATGTTTATAGCACCGGTGATGAGTTTGCACTACGCCAGTAATAATTATCTACTGTTCCGGTGATCAGTTGCGCCTGGAATATACGAAGTAACTGCATATTGTTTCAGTCGGGAGTCTCCACGATGGCGTTATGAAGAGATGAAGCTGAGTGATGGAGCCGGGATGGGCCATCGATTATTACACATATCATTATAACTAGGGCTAGAATATATGTAGCACCGGTGATGAATTTTTACAGTACCGGTGATCTGTTGCTCCTGGGATACATGTAATAACTGCGTATTGTGCTAGTAATGAGTTGTGTCTGCGATGGCGTGAAACAGAAAGATGGTGCCGAGACAAATCATCAACACAATCATGATACACATATCATTACATCAACCGTAAGAGAGAAGTATCTAGAGCAGCGGTGATGAGTTACTTCGGTAGCCAAGTATATATATATACTTCTTGCGTTGACATAACATAGTATCGATGTTGAGTTAGTACATCCCTGGTGATAACATAGTCTAGTAAAATAAATACGTTTGCTTGGAGCTGATCACATTAATTGCACTTTGAGGGATTCTTTGAAATTATAATTGGAAAATACCTAAAAAACATAGATTCCCAATAATCTCCGATTTATAAACTAGCTGCGTTCCGCGGTTTCACCCGCATAGTTATGAAAAACGGTGGTGATAATGATGATGATAAGTAGATTATGTCCATCTCCAGGTCCACAGCTATCTCTATACTAAATTTCATAAAGATTAGTTCAGCCGTTTGAGCGTGTAAAGCTAAGGTACTTTCGATTTCATATCATTATGAAATTGTGTCAAATGTATTTCAAAACACCAGTACATTCATTTAAATAACAATATTCTTAGGTGTCTTTTATGTTGTCACAAATCTTATTTTTACTGGACAAACAGTACATAATCTATGATGAGTTAATACGGCGTCGATGGAGTGTTCCATTGATTGATTATTTTTATTGATTAGTAGTTCCTGGAATACGTGTAGTTGCGTCCGTGATGAAGTGAAGTTAAATGATGACGCCGCCGGCACGATCCATCGATTATAAATATATAATCGAGAAAAATATCTATAGCGCCAACGATGACGTAACGCAGTAGCAATAATGTGTTAGTATAGCACCGGTGATGAATTGTTACACAACCCGTTAATATACTAGTGATCATTTTTAATAGTACCGGTGATCAGTTGTTCCTGGAATACATGTAATAACTGCGTATTGTGCCAGTCGTGGGTTGCGTCCGCGATGGCGTGAAGCTGAATGATAGCGCCGGGTCGCGCCGTCGACTGTTGTGATACGATACGGATGCGCTCGTGTAGTGGAACGCCGCCGGTTTCTGACAACGTCGAGTCAGATGACATCGACAGCGTGTCGTAGGCGTGCTGAAAAAAGAACGACTGTTAACTAGTCTGTTCAAATTTAGTTGTCTCGGGGAATTTTCTGGAACTAATCTGTTTCCATGCATAACTTTCAAGTATGATACAAAATACGCGACTCATACATTACGTCTAGGAGACAATTTGAAAAGCCTCAGTCACATCGTCGTTTACAGTCAGGGGAGTTATTGATTAGCCGTAGATCTAGTTATTATATTAATTTTTTTTATTTAACCTGTATTGACCTACTGCTGGGCTAAGGTATTCCCCAATTTCTTGTAAAAATACTATGGCGACTTATTAAAAACGATACTTTCGTAGATTCATATGTACATCAAACTATTTTTGGGATCCATTTCAAAATCAAATGCTTGTTGAATAGGTATTATCTTCGTGTAATCTTACATGTGTCACATACAAATCTACATCTGTAAAAAGACTGTTGCTAGATAAACTACCAGAGTAAGTTAATACGTATGTAAAAAGACCCTTTTTAATGCTATCTACTTAATGTCTTATTTGATTAAAAAAAAGTCACCTACAAACGAAAGATTTGTTAATGTAATGAAATGAGAGTGTATTATCTGCCTACAAACTGCTATGCAGTTTGGCAGAATTGTGTCATTGTTTTTTTATGATGCAACTGGAGAACAAATAAATAAATAAATAATAAAAATCTACACCAATATCATAAAGATGTAAAGTTTGTAAAGAGGTTTGTCAGGGATCTCTTACTGATCCGATTTCTACAATTATTTCCCTAGTAGAAAGCTACTTTGACATTTGGGTGTTTTACTAAGATTATTTTTAGTATAATTTAACTTACATCTTTATGCCGCCTCTCCGAAGTAGCGATCTCTGCTAGTAACGTTCTCGCGTCGATAACGGCTTGAAACACGCGCAGACTTTCACCGTCGCTGGCCACGAAACACGCTGACGGAGAGTTGGACAGGTTGCCTAGGGTTGTGCTGCAAAGACATCACTTCACTTCACTTTTTACCTGAACAGCCAAGGACAGTAATTTGTTCGAGTACATGTATGTAAGTTGGATAAATAACTATAACGGAAAAAAATAAGATTAACGGATAAAAAGAAAAAAAGTAATGTTTCCATTTAACAAAATAAATAAATAAGGACAGCAGCGCCCTCAGTTCGGCGACTTTATGTTTTGGAGCGCAGTGTACTGTTTCTAATACGGTCTGAAAGTCTGACTCCCAAGACACTACGCTCCATAGCTCGCTAGCATACCTCAAGAGCATGCTTCTGATATTTTGTTAAAGACCACGTTAGTACGTAAGTTACTTAGGATTATTACCTGGGTAGTAAAGTGGGCAGCCAAGCGACGTTACTGAAGGCCGACAGGTGCGGCGAGTTGACGCGCGCCAGCTCCGAGACGCCGCCCGACTTTCCGAGCGGACCCACGCACTCAACGCGCCACATGATGAGCTCGGAGCAGAGCCCGCCGGTCGCCGTGTCGTCCTCGAACTTGTGATGCTCTCTTTCACTATCTGCCCAAATACGTTCTCCTCACGTATGCAGCAGGACTAAGATACGCGCCGCGACAAAAAATCTCTATTCTTTTTGTCGAGTGAATAAGAGACACACTTTTTTCACGTAAGATAGATCTACGATAGACCACTAATTCAATCGCCTGATGTTAAGCGACGGTGTGGCCGAGGATGGAGCTCGTCGATGTAGAAAATATCTATTCACTTTAGCTTTTAAAATTGTTCTTAGGGAACAGAGATGGCGGCAAAGAATTTCGTTCCTGTGCAGTACGCATCAAGAACGTGGACCGATTTCGCTGAGTACGGAATTTTGGCACTTGTAGATTCTCGTAATCGTGTCACATTCTTGCACAACAAAAAGATTCGAGAAAAATGTGTCGCAGCGTACATCTCAAAGGCCTATTACACTAACCGATTTCTCGGGCCGCCTATCGGGTGCGTGTTTGGAAACTATGTAAATCTTGACCCTGTCTCATATTACAATACGCTGTCCCTAGCGACAGGGCACGATAAATCTGGTAGTTTAATAGGGCTTTTAGGCCTGCTGGTATGCAAATTATAAGGCGGGCGAGTTTTGTGTCCCCTGTCGTTTGTCTCTTTTCACACGCACGCAGTGTGAAGAGAGGAGAGCGAGTGGCAGGAGGGGATCTGGGAGCACCCCTTCCTGCCGCTTACTTCTAACTTCAGGCCTCGACTACATTCAACTTATAAATGGAGTATACCAACTCAGATCTTGATGTCTAGTCTCATCTTAAAATGACTTCCGGTGAACTTTTGCAATGTAAAAGTTCTGCAATTTAGACATTTGCTAAAATGATCTTGGAAATATCTAAATAAAGGAGGTTTAGTCTCGGAACTAAGAAGCTAAATTATTTAAACAGTGCAGAAGTCCCATTATCCCAAAAATCTGATATTTCGTTGAACCATATTTTATTGACCATTCGGCTAGCGAGATATTATTATTCTACCCATACTAAATTAGATGTTTAAATATATATTGATATGAATCGCTTCGGTTGCGTACCTGAAATGTTATGATGACTTGTTGTAAGTAGAAGCGGTAATACTGGATGGCATGTGATGTCGTTTACTCTAAACCTATGACCGGAGGCTCTCGACGCGTGACCTATTGATAGCACCTGAAAACCATACATAAAGGTCAATAAACTGGAAGTCTACAGCCACACTATGCCCTTGTCTCTGCTCTTGGTCCTTGCACGATTATATGATTATTTGTTTGCAACCACAAACTGATGCTCGAGGGATCCATTGGTAGTCTGCTAAAATATGAACGACAGGCTTAATTTCTAACGGTCTTAGGTTCCAATAGTCACGACTGTTATGACATAAAATAGTCATTCGGGTTTGCAGACCGATTAGATTAGAGATTTAGTTTAGGATAGAGAACTGATCCGGCATTATATCTGCTGTTGGCGGCTGTTGTTCTTATTTAATTATTAAGTGTAATAGAGACGTCAGTTCCAATTTTTGCCACTGTAGTACTCTATCCATACAAACTGTAGAAAAAAGATGTCTAATATTGATACGTTACGTTACGTCACTATAAATGTTGGTAGAGATATTTCAGTCTAAAAATGCACGCTCCACGAGAAAGTAGAGAGAGATAGCACGTTCATAGTTCTTAAAGACAGAACGAAAGATATGGTTTTGTAGATATAGTGCATTTTTCGACTAAAAGATCTCAGACTTAGAACTAGTTAAGATTAAGATTTTAACTAATAGATGTTTAGACATTACTTAAATCAATTTACTTTTTTTTATATAAGATCTCAAGACTTTGCGATGAAAGATGAAATTGTATGTCTAGCATTTTAATTGTATATTTTTATTAGTTATTTATTTGATTTTTATTTATTTGGACAACCAAACAGCACAACACAATATATAATTATGGTATAGATTCAACTTATTTCCGTACCTGTGTAAACTTAGACTTATCATCGAATGTGAGCTGCCAGAGATTGAGGGTTCCGTTAGTGTGGTTGGTGACCATGGATATGACTGGCGCGGAGTCTAGGACGTCACCCTCCTGGTTTTCTAAATCTTCCGTTGCTATACTCAGCTTGCGCTGCATTTCGTTGTTATTCTCTTCTCGTGCACCTTTAAAAAAATAATGTTGATTTCTTAAGATATTCTATTCTCTTCTCTTTGGCCAAGAATGGGCTTGGACTTGAAATCGCCTAGATCATAGTTTTCACAAAATAAGAAGGGCTGAAGTGAAGCATTTCATCGTTGAGTAGTAATGACGTGGTACCAAATCGTCTACTACGAATTTTGATTTTGACATTTCAGAAACGAGGTAACGCGAAAGAACTTTATGTTATCATTTCATAGAAAAACGGCTCGATAAATCTTGACTGCTACACATTTCCACCCCAATGAAGCGGAGCGGAACTTAGCTGCGCATAAATTGACGAATCATAATGCTCGAAATTTTTAGCACGAAGAATTCGAGAATTGTGATTGGTTCAGCTCCGCTCCACTTCAGTGGAAACGCAGCTTAAGGTGTACTGATATACCGTCTTACTTATAAACGCTGAATAAGGTATTTTAGTTAAACAGTGTTTTGTTCCGTTTTCGCACGTGACAGTTCTCGTCTGACAGAAGATGACAAAGCCTTATTCAGTGAATAAGATTTTAACATGCGTTTTTAAGTAAGACGGATCCACGTCAAAAATTGAAAATCTCGTAAATATTCGACACAATATAATTTTAGAAAATTCCCAAGAAGAATATACATTTTTTTCTAGAATGAAAATTGAAAACCCGGAAATCATTAAATATGCCTTAATTTTGGAAAGGTTAATGGATATAAGATAAGATTTTCAACATATCTCAAATTTTCAATAATTGAACCATCTATAAAAATATGTTTTCTTACCGTTTTCTTCAGGTTGAGCTTGTTCCTCATTCTGCGGCCATTCAGTTTCTTCTTTTTCTTCTTGTACGCTAGCTAACGGAGTCGTAACCGTTTCGGGCTGTTGTTGATTCCCTTTAAAAATTATACATTTTATAATAATAATAAAAAAAAAAACGTCACGATCTTCATCCGTTATTTATCTAAGATATTCCACGATACGTGAGAAAACCAGCTACAAGATGGACAGGCGACCTCATACAAGTGGTAGGAAGACGCTGGAAGCAGACCGCTTCAATCAGGTACTTTTTGGAAATCCGTGGAGGTCTATGTCCGGCAGTTGACTTCTAGTGGCTGAGATGATGATGTCCGTGATATACCAAATATGATTTTTCTAGTAAATATGTTTTATTTTTGGTAGACAGTCTATTTAGAAAATTTTGACCTAAAATCTACAAGTTACTTATGATATAATTATTACGAAATAGTATTAGAAATTTCTATCTCGCAGATATTCCTACGGATCAAAATATCTCTTTGGTATGCTTTATTGGTTTTTTGCCTTGACATTTTCTTAGTGTTGTGCTCAGAATCATACGTCGGACATTCCATTCAACGGTGCGCTAATCAGTCACACATACGCAAGTTGAAGGCTGCATATAACCCAGACATGTATGAAGTTATGGTCGACATCTGATTGTCGCTAGCTCGTGACATCAATTGGAATCCAGGGCTTAAAACCCGCAACGCTTATCTCGACTGACAAATCAATGGCGTCGTACCGCCAAAGTCTTTTAATCGACAGGACGAGCGCGGGTAGCGATGAGGAACCCGAGATTGGCTGGAGGCGGGGAGTCTCGGTGCTTTATGTAATACTATTAAATGTCTTCTGTTTCAGAATGTTAAATACCACATACCGGGCGTGACTGGTTTCGTCCTATGCCGCACGTAGAGCGGCTGCGCGGCCGCGTGGTATAGCGCCGCCGGCGTGCACATCGTGGTGGCGTCTCCGAGAGGAAACGCACAGGGGATGCGCGCTGAGAACGACACCTGGGCTTGTCGGATCGCGCCCGCTTGCAGCTCGTCTAGCCACTCGCACACCCTGACGAATAAAGACACGGCATTACTGGAGTCAACTGTTCACTTAGCAATCGGCGTACCGGCAGACGTTACAGCATTGGTCAAGGGTAATAATGACATCAAGAAGTAATTAGACGAGAATGTATGTAGCATAGATGTGTGAAGTGGAATTTCTTCCCTTCTCATACTACTAACACCCTCGTTAAAGTGGACATCACTATACTTAGTCTGGCCATAAATACTGTTACAGTTAAAAATAAGAAAGATATTACATTTGAATTTGGAATCTGTCATTTTTATACGATTGTTCATTGAGTTTTCTAATTTTGGCGCCAATACATTGTACAATATTTTGCGATATTAAAATGGAATGGGGTGATAAAGAGAACCGAATCGCTGTGATTGCATTACACAAAGTTGGTATGGAGCCAAATGCAATTTTTAAAACTCTCCATACGCTTGGTATTAGTCAAATGTTTGTGTACCGGGCTATTAATAGGTACAATGAGACCTCCTCTGTTTGTGACAGAAAAAGATCTGGCCGTCCAAGTAGTGTTCGTACGAAAAAGGTGGTCAAAGCAGTAAGGGAAAGAATTCGAAGAAATCCTGTCCGAAAGCAAAAGATTTTATCTCGGGAGATGAAGATAGCACCCAGAACCATGTCACGTATTTTAAAAGATGACTTAGGACTTGCAGCCTATAAGAGACGCACTGGTCATTTTTTAACTGATAATTTAAAAAAGAATAGGGTGGTAAAATCGAAACAACTACTGAAGCGGTACGCAAAGGGAGGTCACAGAAAAATTTTGTTTACGGATGAGAAAATCTTTACAATTGAGCAACATTTTAACAAACAAAATGACCGTATTTATGCTCAAAGCTCTAAGGAAGCTTCCCAATTAGTCGACAGAGTGCAACGTGGGCATTATCCGACTTCAGTGATGGTTTGGTGGGGTGTTAGCTATGAAGGAGTGACTGAGCCATATTTTTGTGAAAAAGGTATCAAAACATCGGCACAAGTGTATCAAAATACCATTCTTGAGAAGGTAGTTAAGCCCCTTAACAACACCATGTTCAATAACCAAGTATGGTCCTTCCAACAAGACTCGGCGCCAGGTCATAAAGCTCGGTCCACGCAGTCTTGGTTGGAAATGAACGTTTCGGACTTCATCAGAGCTGAAGACTGGCCGTCGTCTAGTCCTGATCTTAATCCGCTGGATTATGATTTATGGTCAGTTTTAGAGAGTATGGCTTGCTCTAAACGCCATGATAATTTGGAGTCCCTAAAACAATCCATACGATTGGCAGTGAAGAATTTTCCCATGGAAAGAGTGCGTGCTTCTATTGATAACTGGCCTCAACGTTTAAAGGACTGTATTGCAGCCAATGGAGACCACTTCGAATAAGCTTTTATATTTTAAATTGTTTTATATTTATGTATTAAACTAACACACTGTAAAAGTAATAAATATTATTTTCAATAAAAAAATAATTTTTTTCTTCGTGACAATATTTATGGCAAGACTAGGTATATTCATCAGAATACGTAGGTACCGGTATAAGAATTGCGTCGAGGAATACCTTAGAAGAATGGGTAAAAAAACATCTCCAAAACTAGATCCTTTATGGATCTTGGCCTCTTGAATCTTTTCTTGATTTGTACGCAGACGAAATATGTACTTTTAGAATGTTTATCGCCATTGATTTTGATATCCCAGCTTGAAAATCTTGTTATTTAACACTTGGGTATAAAATGCCTAGTCAAAATCACTGACTTATTATTTTTAACCGACTTACAACAAGAAGTAGGTTCTAAATTCGTCGGAACCTTTTTTTTGTAATTTTTATGTATGTTCCCCGATTACTCGAAGACACCTAGACTGATTTGAAAAAAAAAACTATTTTGTTTGAAAGTTCTCAGGTGGTCCAATAGAAATTTTATCAAAAACGGTTCACTGTTTTGGTTTTTTAAACAAAATAACTGGGAAAATATGTCATCTAAGTAAACGAATTGCGTATTTGGAAGTCAGTTTTTTTTTTGTTTTTTTTAAACGATTACTTGTGTAACATTATATTCTTATTATATTAGGGTAGCACAGAGAGCGATGGAGACGTCTAAGCTCGGTATCAAACTCAAAGACCGAGTTCATAACACCGAAGGCCGACAAGAATAAATGTTCGAGACATCGGATTTGCGGTAATAAAACTAAAATGGAGCTGGGCAGAATAAGTTACTAGACGCATAGTGATGACAAAATTCGTGACGAAGTAGTGGCTAAGGGATATTTCTCGTGTCGAATCTAGATTCGATTGGCACACGATCGAGGCAGATGACATAATAGCAGAGCAGGTTAAATCCAGCAGTGAGACAGAGAAGACTTTGAATTATGATGATGATTATTATCTTCATTATGGTTTGTGATAAAAACCACTGTAGTTTTTGTGTTTATATGTTGTGGTTGTTTTTGTCGCAAATAAAAGTAAAGTAAGTGTATGTCTATTAGATTCTGACACATACCATATAAGAAAGCTTCCATCCACGGGGTGTATAGAGAACAGCAGGTCGGGACTCTGGTGCCAGTCCCGCAGGAGCGCGTCAATCTTTGCGTCGAGCGAGTCGGGCAGGTGCGTGCACGTCACGTCCGTCGCTATAGAGTTTATCGAGGTTGTGTTGGACAGGCTCGGGTGACTGTGGTTGCCGCTACCTGCGGGGCATGATGCTGTGAGGGCTATGGAAACTTCATTGACAGACAAAGCGCTTTCACATTACACAACCGACCGACCGACATGACCGACTGGCATTCCACAAGAAACCTTTGCCATTATTAGTCATTAATTGACAGATTATGGGATATATTATCTTGCCTTCTGACTAATACTCTGTGTTTTCACACATTTTATCCTTTGTATTTCGTTTCAACAAATATAAGTGAATGAAATTTCCATAAATCCGTTCTTAATAGATATCTTCTAGATCGACGAGCTCCATCTTCGGCCACACCGTCGCTTAACATCATGCGAGATGGTGGTCTATCGTAGATCTATCTTGTATAAAAACACCAATGTTTATAGTTTATACTGGGAGTGTAAGGATCTGTGAACAATGATCAGAGCTCTCAAGCTCTGATTATTCGATAAAACGTTTTCTCACCGATCAATACTCAGTACATTTTCTATAAACGTTTGGTACTCAATTCTAAATCAGAATTTTAAACATGAGATAAAGATCAAGTTGTCGTGATAAAAGGTGGATGTTATAAACGTTAAATGAAAATTATTTTGATTTGAACACTCTGTATATATATCTTTTCGAGATATAGCGATAAATATGTTAAACGCTTAAATCGTAATAGCACAGAGACCATTAATTTTTAGCAATGGTCTAAATAAACAATACTCGCCAAGTGGTTTTCTTTTGTATTGCGGTATTGGGAACGGAAATTAAATGAAGATATCCGAAGAGTGTAGACGCACGAAAGTCACCGACATAGCGGGCATAGTGGATTCGCAAGTTGAAGTGGCAATGGGCACGGCACATAGCACAGATAACTGATGGCCGGTGAGGTTGAAAAGTTCCTAAGTAGAGAGCACGCAAATGCAAGCGCAGCGCAGGAAAACCAGCTACAAGATGGACAGAAGACTCATATGAGTGACACGAATTGAGGACTATATCCAGCAGTGGACTTCCTGTGGCTGATAATATGCTGATTAGATACGGAGCCCTACCATATGCGTGTCTCGATACGGTCTTGGCCACTTATTTATTTTAGTATCTCGCTCGCATCATTATGTAATTCCATTCACTTTTATAGACGTATCATTTCCTGTATATCACTTTACCTGGTTGTTCATCACTGTTGCTATTGTCTTCGGATTGAACTTTAGTCAAATGCTGACTCGGTCTCCTATTGGCATGTCCTAAGCAGCATGGAATTAGCGAGAAAGCAATACTGCGTAAATAAAGCTAAAATTTGTACCTAAATATACAATTATGCTGAAATAAATGTACAAGATAAGCGTTACTATATTTGTCTCACACAACAGCGCTTATGAAAATCAAAAAGCCACGATTAAACACATTTTGAATACCTATAAGCGTTAGGCTGGTTTTCCACAAGAGCTAAGCGAAGTTAAATTTTGTGTTTACTACCTGTCTAATAATGTAAACAACATATTTCTGAATGACTATCAATAACACCATTCATTATCAAAATTACTAGTTCTTATTGGTCATCGGTTGATCGTTGATCTATTTTCAAAATTATGATCTTTTTAATGGTCGCATCATTGTTTATAGGACGTGTAAAGAAACATAGACTTTACGTAACGAATGACGCATCTAAAATCAACCAATAAGACCACCAGATTTACATAGCTACGAGTTGTCAAAATCAAGTAATTCAATTGATTGATTTTAGACGCATCCTCACTTAGGTAACTTAGTTTAACTCCAGTGGAAACGCACGATTACGATTACGATTGAATACATTTTCAAAATCTCTAAATACTCGCATATTTTTTTTGCAAGCCGCCATCTATATTTATTCAATTTTCAACCTTATAATTATTAACAACTAGTCGATTATGATTTTTGAAACTGAAGTTTTTGGATTTTACCTCTCACTTTTTTTGGTGCTGATAAAAACAATTGAGACATGTTAATTTTTCAAACAATTATAGTTAGTATTTAAGTAAATAAGCCATATTCTCAGAAATAATTAATTATTACTTACTTCCGTCATTTTCTCCGTCCGGATGTGTTGTGTGTTCAGATCCTGATCCACCTTCCTCTGTTTCTTCTTTGTCTAATACCTGATTTAAAATTGTAAATGTTATATAATAGTAGTCATACCTATTTTGTGTGTATGATTTTTTATTTTCTGTGTGTTTTTGTTACAATAAAATTATGTCTATGTCTATGTCTATAAGCTTTTATGGCATTTACAGTAAAGTTTTTTTTTCTTCAAATAATATTACTTTTTTTTTTTGAAAGTTGACACTTTATTTATTGGGCATTTGCCACAGTCCTAGACTTAGTCAAAGTCAAGGAAAACATAATCACATTCAAGTTCAAGTCAAGTCAAGTCAAGTCTCAATAAATTTACCTTTTTAGTGAGGTCGTGAAGTATAGCCTCAGCTTGGCTGGTGAAGTACATCTCCTTATTGTGCAACCAGTGTAAAATGAACCGGCCGCCGCCGGCCAGGGACGGCACTAGAGGGATGTCTGTTTCGGCATTTATTGATGCCGCTAAGTGGAAGTGGAGACCTTGAGAGAACACAAATTGTTACTTATTGGCATGCCGCCGTTCACAATAGTACTCTATTGCGAACGGCGGTACTACTATAAAATATTTTTTTTAAATGTACTACTTGTAGATAATTACTCCTTCAGAAAAGTCGGAAATCCTAATATTATATGTATAAAAAAATTATACGCTACGAATTGATAACCTTCTCCTTTTTTTGAATTAGTGGGTGGCGAGTCTTCACCTGCCTAGGTATTTTTGCATGATAAGACGGAATTGGCAGGTACAGTTTTCTCAATGTTAAGCGACGGTGGTAAGCCGAGGATGGAGCTCTATAAAAACTCTAAATAAAACCATCCATATTCCCAATCTGTATTTTTTATCATGCATTTGCAAAAGGGCCTCTCAGTGTTGGTTCCGGCCCCACTGATGCCTTTCAAAGGTCCGGGCTAGACCCGTAAATAAATTTAAATAAAGTGATACTAATACTAATATTAGGGAATAATTATATGTTGTACTGAATCGATTTCGATAAAATTTATATGCGACCACCTCTGAATGGCCCTATCAAGCAAAAAAATAATTATCAAAATCAATTCGTAATTGGCGAAATAATCGCTGAACAAACATACAAAAGAATACAATCAAATTAAGAGAACCTTCTTCTTTTTGGAAGTCGGTTGAAAAAAAAAAACAGTGTAGAATGGAAGTCCCTATCTGTACTCCTACTAGTAATCTCTTTCGGAATCAAGCATAATTCATAATTGGCGAAGTAATAGCGTAGCAAATACAGAAAAATAACATAGCCGAATTGAAAACCTCCTCATTTCAAAGGAGGAAGAAAGAAGTCGATTAAAAATGCTTCATCGCAGTTGAAAAATCCCTAAAATGACGCTAGATGGTTGACAAACCAAAGTGTATTGACACTTGAAACTGTAAACTCACCACCGGTGTAAGAGGTCGCATGATACGGGTTGTGAAAGTCGTGCGCACTGTAAGTAGAGGGGAGCGTGGGTATCGGCGCGCCAGGCTGCTTCGACGACTGGGCGTTCCGTCGGATGTGGAAACACGTCCTGGAATGTAACAGGTTAAGTCTCTAGTCCGACCATCATCCGTCTCGCTCACGCATATCAACATTTTTTTAAATATAAAATGACCGAGATCACTTATTAAAATATAGTTCCACAGAACACTAGAAAGCAACAGCACACGTTTCTGACAAAATATTCATTTTGTTCTAAGTTAGTTTTAATTTTTTAATTTTAACTAGGATTAAAATGAAAATTTTGTCCAAAACTTGTGATATTACTTTCTAGTGTTCTGTGGGACTTTTTTTTAATAACGTGCACTCAGACATTTATATCTTCAAAAATGTTGATATGCGCGAGCGAGACGGATGATGATCGAGGTACAGACTCTTAATGTTAGCACAAAGAGGGCGATCACACCGAACTGTATAATCTCAAGTATCAACCAAGCTCTCCAACCAACCAACTCAAGTTTCTTAAAGTAAGAACAAAAATTGTTCTTACTTTAAGAAATGTATATTAATTAGTATTTTAGTAACTACGACGAATATGTCTACCTAGGACAAACAGTCCGACTAGGCAGGTCCAACTTTGCGAGAGAAGTAAATCGTCGAATCCAACTCGGCTGGGCAGCGTTCGCAAAACTTGCAAGTGTATTTTCGTGCAATATAGCTCAGTGCCTCAAGTTGAAAGTTTACGACCAGTTTGTGTTACCAGTGACATACGACACTGAAACGTAGTCACTCACTATGGGCCTTATAAGGAAGCTCAGAAGACCAGCCACGATGGATAGGCGACCTCATACAAGTGGCAGGAAAATGCTGGACGCAAGCCGCTTCCAATCAATCTTTTAGGAAATCCATGGGGGAGGTTTATGTCCAGAAATGGACTTCGTATGACGATAATCGATGATAACGATGAGTAATTCCTGTCGCCTTCTCTATTTCCTGCGATTGCGCACTGCTGTCCGTTTTCCATATTTTGTTCGACTGACAACAAAATCGCGATGTCAGTTCGCGTTTTTCCACGATAGATCTCTTTCCAAACAGGCTAAAAGAAATCTCTCCAAGACAATAATAAATAAGGATCTAATGACGTAAGCTACAGTAGTTTTTTGTCCGGATTGTGACAAAAACGGCTGTATTTTTTGTTTATTTTTATGTATCTAGATGTTGTGGTTGTTTTTGTCGCGAATAAAATTATGTCTTTGTGTAATGACGTCACAACTATGTCATATACTCACTTCATATGCTTGAGGCGTTGCATGAACCGGTGTTTGTGCCGGTGCGTGGCGCGCTGTCGGCGCGGCGGCGACCGCGAGTGTGACGTCACACATCCCCCGCCCCATTCGTCCTCAGGCAGCAGGGTCTCCGCCCACACGCGACAGATGTTGTCCACGGATGACGTCACCAGCACGTTCCCCACGCTGCCCCTGTCAACGTCACCGCGTCAGTTCGAAACGGACTAAGACACGTAAACAAGCACATGATACTGGCAGCATATATAGTATAAAGTATACACTTTTTCTTCTTTTTTGTATTAGACCCCGCGATTAGCGATTTGCCAGTGCCAAGTATTGAAATATTTTCAAGTTTCTTGAATAATACAAGTTTTGTAATGTTCTAGTCACAGTCTAAGTCACATAAACAGTCATTTTCAAATTTAAGTCTTGCCTCAGTAAAGTGATGGCGACTTTACTAGAAGCTTCTATGGAGTTTTGCCGACAACGTAAAATCCCTAATGAGATTTATGTCACATCCGGGACTGGGAGAGGTGTTGTAACCTTTTAGTAGGGAAGTTACAATAGATCCGCAAGAGTCGCAGTGACGGAGAGCCTCATGGCTTCCCACCCTACCTCGAATAAAATAGAACATGTTACTTAAACAGTGTTTTGTTCCATTTTCGCGCGTGACAGTTCCCGTCTGACAGAAGGTGACAAGTGTTTATTCAGTGAAAAAGATTTTAACATGCGTATATAAGTAGCACTGTTTATGTTTTAGAAAGACATTGATAAAATCTTTTACGAGTAACAAAACGTACAACAACATTTCAGTGATAATAGAGCCCAAATTTACAGAAGAGTAAAAATATAATTACCCTATTTAAATAGAAACCAAATCTAAAAATAAATCAATTAATAGGTCAATGTTTCATTCACATCAGAAAGATAACGAGTCTTGATAGAGAACAAGGCGACAAGATTTCTAATTCTAGTCAGGGAGGGGTTAGACAAGTGGCATTCTAATTTCGTGAACGCCAGTAGAATATAAAAGTAAATGTATGGCATTGTTATTAGCTAACGAAATGTCACGTGACTGCACGTCACAGTTTCTGAGCATTTCGAAGTGTAAGCGTTTGTTGAAATAGAAACGTTTGCCATTTGTTAGATAAGCCTGCATTCGCACCATAGAAAATCAAAGTAACCAGCGAAATAAATAATCCTATTATTATTTACTGGCAGTCTGGTTCAGTAGGTGGAGGTCCGCCAAATTGTATTGATCATTTAACGCTGTTCTAATATAAAATAGACTAAGATTTCAAATTAGGTCTAACTTTCAATATTAAGTTTTCAACCAATGGTAGTAGTGAATAAAAGCCCTGATTCCACAAATACGTAACATGCCGATTTACAAGCACGTACAGAGATAGACAGTAAGGGCGCGGCCAGATATTTACGCTAAATATAGAGATTTACGCATACGCATTTATAGACAGACACATGACGATACCACTCAATGAGGTACTAAATGCACTTAAAATAAATAAATTTGCCACGTTATGGTAAACATAAATAAGCTTATGTTTACAGTTTCATACTAAATAGAGCGTTTCGCAGTAAAATTAAAAATAAAATGCTCAACTGCCAGTTGGAAGTTGAAGTATTTATTAAACAAATGTAGACGTTTATTGGCCGATAGGAAGAAGGTTAATTCTAACAGAATACCGGTAATGCAACACGGAAGGGGAATAGTTTAAAGTAAAATACATATTTTACATGCTGCAGGGATAAGATATAACGCATCGAGAACTATATTTATGTTAATTATTTATTTAAAGCGATGTATTTAGTAATTAATACTGAAGAAACAATTGGGTCAAGAAACTAGTGCAATCTTTGGTTAAGAATACCTAGTTTAATCATCGTCCGTCTCGCTCGCGCTGTTTCATTTTTATCTAAGTAAATTTTTACACGCAATATTATTTTAACAAATTATTAACGTAAAAATAATTTTTATACATAATATATTTTTTTATCAGCCCTGTTTGTACAAACTGTCCCACTGCTGGGAACGGGCCATCTTCTCATTGTGAGAAGGGTTAGGCCATAGTCTGCCACGCTGGCCAAGTGCGGGTTGGCAGACTTCACACATCTTCAAGATCATTGAGAACTCTCAGACATGTAGGTTTCCTCAC
The DNA here is from genome assembly GCA_947563715.1 of Lycia hirtaria. NCBI lineage: Eukaryota > Metazoa > Arthropoda > Insecta > Lepidoptera > Geometridae > Lycia > Lycia hirtaria. Next base: position 45,813,886 of record OX387377.1, read on the forward strand.
GATGTTTTCCTTCACCGTTTGAAGTTGGCGGCAGTCAACAATACGCACATAGCTTCGAAAAGACAGAGGTGCGTGCCGTGAGATTCGAACCCAGGACCTGCGGATCGCAAGTCAGACGGTCTCACCACTAGGCTGCCGGAAACTTTAACTTGGATCAATTATTTTTTATAAGTTCATTCAGTCACTTTATATCTTCAGAAATTATGGTCTGCGCGAACGAGACGGACGATGGTCGAACTACTGCCGCTTTGAATAAGAAATATGACAAGACCCTTGCGCCCACACAGTTTTCCATCTTATCTGTACAGCTAACATAAATAGCATTTTATTATTGTATCGACTCACTTGGGCATGTATTTGCTGGTTTTCCGCCATGAGAGGTGCGTGACGGCGCGCGGGTGAGCCACGTAGATAAAGGTGTAGTTCAACTGAGGAGAGCAGTGGTCGCCTTGCGTTTGAGAGAGAACTGGAAATGCAATAAATCATTACTTACACACAGTAAATCTGAGTAGGTCGTCAAAATTAGCATGTCGTTAAAGGAGGGAAGAAATATCGATCTTAAATCTATAGATTTAAATCACCGATCTACAGGTTTAAAAACAAACTCAGCTCGGATTTCCTTTCGGTGGTTATGGTTAAAATAAATCGCTCAGAGTTGGATTTTTTGTGTTTTTTTTTCTTTTTATAAGAAATTTATAGTAATTTTAAAAAATCAAGACCTATTTCTCTTGCTATACGTATATTATGTTTTTCGTATAATTTGGATATATTTTTTTCTATCGAGATTTAATTACGAAATTGTCGATAAAACAGAGAATCATGCTAAGTTATGTGAAGTACTATACTGTAAATATAATTCGATTATTTCTTCACTAAATGACTAGTTATTTACCTTTGTTTTGATACCAGATTTTGACGAGCCTATCGTTGACGCCGGACGTCGCGAATAGTACGCCATCTGGGGAAAACGCCAGGTGATGCGCAGGAGTCGCGGTCTGACACTGCCACACGCATATCCAGCCCTGGAACAAAACGAATAGAAAATAAATAAAACCAGCCAAGTGCGAGTCGGACTCGCGCACGAAGGGTTCCATACCATTATCTATAAAAACGGCAAAAAAAATTCCATTGCATGGACTCAAAATACTAACTCGAATTATTTGTGTCCTAAAACTGATATTATAAAACCGAAAGTAACTCTCTGTTTGTTTACAATTAAACGGCTAAACTGATGTTTAAAAAAAATCGATAAAAACTTTATATCCCAAATAAATTAAATGTTCCCGTAAGAAGTTCATAAAAACGTGGAACGCATCTGGGTTAACGTAATTTTAAAAGTTGACTCTATAAAAAAAGAATAGCAAAGACGCAGGTGGCTCACCTGGTGGTAAGCGATAGCCGTCGTCTATGGACAATTGCAACATTAGAGGCGTCTCTGTTAGACGCCCTTTTTAAAACGTGCATTGTTTAAGCTCGGCTGGAAGACCTTCAGAGGAAGGACATTCCCATCACACAAGGACACATTTTGCTTGTCCGCAGGAGGTAGAAATCGGGAGAATCTTGACTGTATGGGATTCCACGCTATGCAAAATGGGGGGTGAGCTTTCTGATGTTATCGAGCATGACTGAATATTGCAACACTTTAAAATGTTCGTGATCACAAGCAAGACTACGTAAAATATACGCGATATAACCATTGTTTTAAATAAAACCGGGAGTATTTTGAACCACAAATAACCAGGATAATAACACAGCTTTTCCTTAATTTCTTTTTATAGGCGACATTTTGTAACAAACATAAATATCGTGCGATGTAACCTTTTATAAGGCGAATGTCAAGATGACGTTATGATGTAAGCAATAAGGATTTGCGTAGGTAGGTATATATTATATATTTAATTTAGTGAAAATTTAGAGTGCAATTTTCACCAGTTATTATAAAGGGGTAAAACTGTTTTTTACCTCTGTATAATACCCAATTTCGATGATTCTTTTTTTATGTAGTTGGAATTTTGGAATGGTTGTTTTTTTACATTTAACATTTAAACTCCGAAATTAAATTCTTTGCCGTCTTTCCTATTTCCTAAGAGCCTAATTTTCGCTTAAGAAAACTGTTGTCGCGCGATCTCTCATACAAATTGGAGAAAACTGTTACTATCCCTAAACATTAACCGATTTTGATGATTTTTTTATCTGATTAAAATAATAATGTCTATGCATCTGCGGTTTGCTTTTGCTAATTTCTTTGTAGTTCCGAGGTTCAAAAAATAAAAATGTTAATTTTGAAAAGAAAAAAAAACAATCCGTAGAGCCTTAGCCAGTAATAGTTCCAATCATATAAAAAACCGGCCAAGTGCGAGTTGGACTCGCGCACGAAGGGTTCCGTACCATTATATATAAAAACGGCAAAAAAATCACGTTTGTTGTATGGGAGCCCCCCTTTAATATTTACTTTATTGTTATTTAATTATTTATTTTGAAAGGTAATATACAAGCAAATATTCTGTGAAAATTTGAAGCGTCTACCTGTTACCGTTTTTAATATTGAGCAAAAAAATACGAAAAAAACACGTTTATTGTATGGGGACCCCCCTTAATATTTTTTTTATTTGAATTTTTAGTATTTGTTGTTATAGCGGCAACGGAAATACATCATTTGTGAAAATTTCAGCTTTCTAGCTATCACGGTTTATCAGATACAGCCTGGAGACAGACAGACAGACAGACAGACAGACAGCGAAGTCTTAGTAATAGGGTCCCGTTTTTACCCTTTGGGTACGGAACCCTAAAAATGAATGATCGAATTTGGATAATATTTAGGGGCAGAAAATATTTTTCTCCTGTTGTATGAAAACGCGTAATTTGCTGGCAAAAGATCGCGTGTCAACAATTCTCTTAACATTAGGCCACTTTCATCGTACAGGCTGCTAAATTGTGGAATACGCTTCTTGTTTGGGTATCCCTGATAGATATACTTAATATAGGTATCTTTAAATCGCGAGTGAATTGGTTTCTTCTAGGTAAGCGCGCTTCATCGTGGACCACAACGTCGCTCAACATCAGGTGAGATGGCGGTGCTTGACCGCAAATCTATTAGTGCATAAAATAAGAGTGTGTGAGTGGATCTCGCTCGCGCATCTTTTGGCACACAAACCAACACAATGCATCATGTACACAATGTTTACCAATGTTACACAAATATAAGATGCAAAGGCTCGCGCGCCGTCGTAAATTGAAATAACTTTACTACAATTAATTCTACTATGTTGTTGTGTACAAAAATAGCATACGTTGCTAGTACCGTATCTTAACCATTTTACGCGGATGGCATGTCAAAGCAAACCTTCAATATATTCAAATTGTGTGTACAGCGTGCGGGCAATCGTGCGATACTAATTGTTTACGTTGGGAAGGAACGCAGTTATCCAATTGAATGAATTAAGACTAATTATAACCGAATATAATGAGATAACGTCGAGGAAGCGGTTCGTTAGGGGCGATACTACGACCTGAATTTCACTCTACATAATTTATTTTTCAACAGACCTTAAAAAAGGAGGAGTTTCTCAATTCGGTTGTATTTGTTTCTTTTATTTTTGTTACCACATAACTCCATCGTTTCGAAAAGGGTATACTGTCAGATTGGTCCTATTCTAAGTCTATTGGTTCTAATTGTTGTATGAAAAAATATGCAATGTACTGGCTCTCGCCAGATGTACAGATTTATTATATTACACAAAAAAGTCGGTGTTTTAATGTTTATTACCGAATAACTCTGTCATGTATAACTATAAACCAATAAAGAATGTTTTTTTATTTGAAAGGATAATACATTAATATCGTCAAAATCGGTTCTGTAATTTGGTTTTTAAACACAATAATAAGAAAAAATAAGTCATCTAAGTAAACGAATATACACTTATACAGAAATATACTGACACGTCCGCCTCTCCGTCCAGTTTCATTGTTTACATTATAATTACCGGTGGAATTAATATCATCTGTTAGATAAACATAACGTTGCTATCATGAGCAATTGTGTACGTTATCTTATCTCCTATCTGCCGGTGACGGTGAACCGCCCGTCCTGAACTCGACGATTTAAAAATCTTAGGAAAAGGACAGTTTCCGTTTTTAACCATTTTTAGGCTCCCGTAGTAAGGATCCTGCAGCCTAATCGTGAGGCAACTATATTATTGCTAATACAGTGATATGAGTAATATAATATAAATTGTGTATAATAATATATAAATAGAAATATACAGAGGTATAAGAGACAAAGATAATTATGTACCTATAATATAATAATAAATCTCATAATAAATGTCGTCAAAGTTTACATATAATAAAGTTTACATAGTCAATCAAACAGCCCACCCCTGACTGTACCCGACGCAAAGGTGCCCATGACACTCGCCGCATTACCTCGTTGAATGGCGATGGACAACCTTTGCATCAGGTAAAATCCGGAGCGGGGGTCGCCACAAGTCTCCCTTATCCGCTGCCCCAACTCTTTATAATATAATAATATTGTGCAAATTACTAGAGGATAATCTGAAAATTTACGTATATTCAAGTAAAATTCAAAATGACACAGCATGCAATATTTTTTTAGGTACAGGACAATAAATATACAATGTGGTCGCGAATGTACAAATATATACTTGACTTGAAATATATTTGACTGGCCTTGTGGCTCAATTGGTAGTATGTCTACCTACTATAAGCTGTAGGTCGTGGGTTCGATCCCCACCCAGGGCAAACATTTGTGTGATGAGCATGGATGTTTGTTCTGTGTCTGGGTGTTTCTATGTATCTTATGTATGTATATTAAAAATAAAAAGTATATATGTATGTAGCTTGCTTAGTTTGGGCTAGATGGTGTTGTGTGAAATGTCCCCAAATATTTATTTATTTATTATTTATATACTTTGCGAGGAAGCCGATGCGTCATCGACCTACTGAGGTCGAGTATAGGTTGGAGAACAAATTAGCTATAACCACTAGCCTTTATTAGTTCATTAGGCATGACCTCCCCAAGGTACCTACTTTATTATGGCCAAACCTCATTTTTTATTTACCTGTCACTGCTATCTCTGTACTTACCTGAGCGTAGCGTTAAAAAAATGTCTTGGTACTTTAGTTATACAGGTGCTATTATATATTATAATAATCATAAAACTTTGGCCTTTGCCCAGGTGTGGGACAGTGTAGGTTAATAAATAATAAAACTATACTCACTGGCTCCTCTTCTTCAGGCTGCTTAGGCTTGTCATCGCGATCGCCGCCGATTTGGAATGTGACACCGGAACTAGCTGCAATTGTCAAATTAATCTCGCATAACAAAATGAAAGTGCAAGCTACCTTAGTTCATGAGTATACATTTTAATCTTATTCTAAATTTCTCTGCAATAGTCCTCTACTGGATGGAGAAAAAGAGAGATAAAGAAAAACACCATATGAATTGTGATAGCCCGTGATAGATAGGTATTGTATAAAATAGATATTTAATAATTCCTTAAACATTGCATTACTTTTGGTTTCGTTCGACCATTTTACCTGAATATTAAAATGGATCACGATAAGTTGAATAATATGCGATTGATGCGATAAAGAACCACATTATTAGCATCTAGGGAACTACATATTATAGTGAATTACAAATAGTTTTTTGACGGTTGAGCCGTTAATAACCCTCCTTCTTACGCAGTCGGGTAATAAACGCCGGCTCTACACCTACGATTTTCCAATGGAGCAATTTAGATGTATTGGATTGTGCGGCAGCGTCACGCAACACCGTATTAAAATGACAGCGAAAAAAAAACTGTCATTTAACTACTATAATTGCAGCGGTGTGCTATGCCGCCGCGCGGCTGCATTACGACTTCAGATCGAATGCAGCGCGACAGCCTCGCCAGTAAGTCGCATAAAAAATGAAAAGTTTTTATTCACACAAATTTAAGGTGGAGCTCAAAGCGTGCAGCTATCTCTCTCGCGCATCACAACAAACATACGACATACCATTAGATAGAGATATTAGAAAAACGATAAATTAATTTGTTCGTTTAGATAGGAGAAATATTTAAAAAGAAAAAACGTATTATTTATATATCTCTTACACTGGCGACGGAGTAGTGAAAAAACATATATTTTCCTACTCCTCAGTCAATTTAAAATATTTCGAGGAAAAACTTTTTTAAATATTTTTAAATAAACAAATACATTTCTCGCTTTTCTAATATCCCTAACTATTCATTTTATATGTTTAAAAAGGTTGTGATGCGCGAGAGATAGCTGCGCGCCTTGATCTTCACCTTAAATAATTATACATGAATTAATAGTGGTTTCTGCACTTGGCTAAGCCTGTATCGTAAAAAGCTGATAAGACAATGTGAAGACACTAAATCAAAATGACCTCCTTTGATATTGCAGCACTGATGGATAACAGAATGACAAAAGAACGCGAGTAATAAAAATACGTAGACTATGATATTTGTGCATTCGAGGGGAAACTCCCATTATCATCGTGGCGATTATTTTTATATGACAAATTGTAGTACAATAAAGAAAATATTTTCACCTCTACGGCAAGATAACGTGATTGGTTGCCATAAAATCTTAGTTGATAATTATCTGGCCTTGTGGCTCAGTTGGTAGTGTGTCTACGTCTACCTGCTGAACTGAAAGGTCGTGGGTGCGATCCCCACCAAGGGCAAACATTTGTGTGATGAGCATGGATGTTTGTTCTATGTCTGGGTGTTTCTATGTATCATATGTATATATTTACAAAAAAAAAGTATATATGTATTCTATCAGCCATCTAGTTCCATAGTACAAGCGTGCTTAGTTTGGGCTTGGGTGTTGTGTGAAATGTCCACAAATATATATTTATTTATATAATTAAAAAAAATTAAACAATCGACTTCAAAATACGCTATACAACACATACGCGGCTTGCTGTTCACTTTTCTACAGGCACTTGGATGATATTTTACCAATTATTTTGTCATAAAACCTGTTATAAAATGTATATGGGACCACCTCTGAAGTATGACCTACCAAATACAAAAAGAATAATCAAACAAAATCAATGCATAATTGGCTGAGTAATCGGTGAACAAACGTACAAAAAAAAACATACAGACCGAACAGATAACTTCCTTCTTTTTTGGAAGTCGGTTAAAAATGTGTTGAAATGAGAATTATTAATTACAGATTATATTTTTGTTGGTTGAATTTTATTTTTCATTGCAGATTCTATTAACTTTAATAGGTACTTCAAGCTATTTCTTTATTTCACATTAAGTTACGACCGCTATTAGCGATAAGGCCGCCAGTTGCTACACTAGTTTTTAAATTATTTTTCCTTGATTGTAATGTAATAGTCTATACAATAAAGAGACTATCTAGCTATTGAGTTGATTTTGTAAAACCCACATCCCCTGGTATACTTGAGTTGACGATAGAAACTACGAGTAAATTACACTAATTATATTTATATTCGAAAATAGGCTTGCGCTTGACCATCGACCATCATCCGTCTCGCTCGCACATACCAACATTTTTGAAGGTATAAAATTACTGAATGAACTTATAAAAAATCCTTATTTAGGAAACTAGAAAACAACATAACATATATTTTGGACAAAATAATCATTTTGATCCAAGGCAATTTTCATACATAAAAATCATTTTTATGTTAAAAAAATTTGAAACCTAATAGGATCGCAAAATTTTCACTTTTTACTACAGAAGTACAGACGCATCCTTAGCTACGTAGCACAGCTTAGCTCTTGTGGTAAACATGCTATTCGAACTACGAACTTGTTCGTAGTATTTGACTCCATGTGAATAAACTAACGAGATAAACCTGGATATAAATCACATAATCTAGAACGAGATTATACCATTCTGCATGCTTTTGTAAGTATGCTTATCTCAGGTTAGATAAATAAGTGATAATAGATAAGATTTGGGGAGAATGTAAACAACAGGTTAATCACAAGCTTGCAGCGCTCAGCCTGAAGTGTTTTTTTTTATGTAATAGATTTGTGCTTGACCGCCAACTCGCCTGATGTTAAGCGACGTTGCGGTCTCCGACCGATATAAAAACCGATATAGAAACTTACCACAATTACTTCGTTCTGAAACTATACTCTTATATACTCTTTTCGACAATAATAATTGGTAAAAATCCGTTTGTCCGAGAATCGTACCATCTTAACTCATGGGAAACTGACAAAATTTCCCCCACCCGTTATCATCATTATGTCTCCACGATGACCAAAAACAGAGTTAATGTTTACAGCCAGGCAAAAACAGAGTTAATATTCATAGAAAAATTTCTCAATATAATTGCTAGTTATATCGGAACAAATTGGAACACCCGTTAATCTTAGTATTTAAGATCGTATTTCTTGGCAGACGACACGGGCTGGCGTCTGTCTATGGCTGAATTGGCTGGCGTCGAGACGGCTAGCACATCCTAACTACCGACTACGGATCTGACTTGTCGATAAGTGCGCGCGCATTACAAAATAACTATTTCCAATATTTTTATATGAAATAAATTGAGATAGATAAATTGAGAGAATAGTATTGATACGTGCTAGTCACTAAACATGGTAATATATACGTTAATAATTCCAAAATATTTAACCCTTTAACTGCCAGTTGGATATTTCTGTCATTTTTTTTTCGAGCTGTTAAAGGCGGTAACTCTCATTATTTCTATAGAACTAATAATAATTGGTAATTTCCGTTAGTTCCATAGGCACCTTACCGCCTCTGTGGAATATTTCCGACTTTTTTTTTAAATAACTGACACCACCAGCTGTTAGAGGATTTTAAGCGCCCGTGTCGGACACTTCCGACACGGCCGAAGTATTTCCCGCCAAACCAAGATTTTTAGTCGTATAAATTCAACATAAGATGAAATGGGCTCGAAAAACTGTTATCGGATATATCCGACACAGGTGGTTAAATGGTTAACGTTGTGTGATTACTTTATCTGTTTCTGTTATTCTAAGAAGCATAGATGTTGAACCTCTCCGGTAAATACACTGAAAAAATTGCAGCTTTACTATGAAAACTAACGTGGTTTTCGCATTTTTTTAAATATAAACTACGGGTCAGTCTCGTTTATTTTGAGTCGAAATAGGCAGTGCGAGGCGCATTACCAACCGAGAGTGACGTTTGCGCTGCTCCTTTGAAAAAGACTGCCAAATGCGGTTGAAACTATGCAATTTGTAACGAAAAATTTGAAACGAACATTTCGACTCAAAACAGACGGTACAAACAGAGTAGTTTTTATTTACAAATTGCAGCTGTTCATTTCGAAACTATAATTAACTAGCAGTGCCCACGGTTCCCCCGTTCGTGACGAAACATGGTAGTGAGGGTGAGTGGTAGCTCATGTCCTTTTCCGGTGTTTCAGCTATATCTATACCAAATTTTACGACGTTCCGTTTAGTAATAAAAAGATAACCAAAAATGTATTAAATTGAAGAAGTGGAAAAAAGCCTACAAGTACACTCTCGTACTTCCATGAAATTCCGTAAAGATATTATAAGATAACATAGTACTAGCGCTATTAGTCTAGTAAAAGTAAGATTTGTGACAACATAAAAGACAACTAAGTATATTGTTATTTAAATGACCAGTACATTCATTTAAATAACAATATACTTAGTTGTCTTTTGTTATGAAATACATTTGACACAATTTCATAATGATATTATATATAAAAGCTAATTTTGTTACCTTTACACGCTCAAACGGCTGAACCGGTCGTTATGAAAATTAGTATAGAGATAGCTTTGGACCTGGAGACGGACATAAGCTACTTATCATCATCATAATCATCACCGTTTTTCATAACTACGCGAGTGAAACCGCGGAGCGCAGCTAGCCTATAATTCGAGGATTATTGTTGATTTATGATTTTTAGTTATTTTCCTATCATAATTTCAAAGAGTTGCAAAGTTGCAAATACTGTGATCTGCTCCATACAAACGGATTTATTTTTACTAGACTATATCATATTTTTAGCAAATGTTTTGAAAAATGTGTGTGATGATTTATGACATTGCCCTAAAAGTGATATCCAACGTGATTTACTGATAACGCATCATGGGTTCGGCCAGAGATAACGTTCCAATGCCGCGCTAGTTCCAATTTTATGTACAAAATCAGCACAAGTGCAATTAATTGCCTAATCTCGTATTATTAAGAATTAATTTAATATATAAATAAATAACAAAGACACTTATATTTTTTTATACAAGGTAGATCAGAACTCTCAGATATGTCGGTTTCCTCACGATGTTTTCCTTCACCGTTTTGAAGTTGGCGGCAATCAACAATACGCACATAACTTCGAAAAGACAGAGGTGCGTGCCGCGGGATTTGAACCCAGGACCTGCGGATCGCAAGTCAGACGGTCTCCCGACTAGGCTGCCGGAAACTTCCGAAGACCTTGCGTAACAATAAATTCATACTATCCTTACTATAGACAGTAGACGACGCATGCGACTTCATTTATATGAAAACCTTGCGTGCCACATTTTTGGTATCTGTGATGTCAACAAACGATTTAGTGATGGAATGTTCCATCCGCGCGAAATCGATTCAACTCGATGCATCCGCGCGCTTGCACGGTAGTAACTAGTTGACTAAATATCGAATCGAAAGTATATTATATCACCTGAAATTAATGAAATCTTACGAGCACCAACTGTGATTTTTTATCTTACTGTTGACACGCTAGGTACATACAATTGGGGTATCTATAGAAGTGATCCTTACCAATATAATAAAAGCGAAAGTTTTTAATATTTCTTAACTTTTCAAGATTTAATGGTTGATCGCATTGTTATAAATGGTACAGATGTAGCTGAGGACCAGGAGTTTGATATAGGCTACTTTTTACGGATCATCATCATCGCCATTTTTCATTACTATACGGGTGAAACCGTGGGGCGCAGCTATTATATTATACAGTCGAATTGGGGATCCACTCCTTATCGATAGTAGGTTAAAAACATAGTAATATTATCCGACACTCTTTACCGAATTCAGTTTATAGCTGGAAGCTCCGATAAGTTTTCACTGAAATTGGTTCATAAAAATGAGGTAATATAAATTCTATCTTAAAAGTGCGCAATGTGCGGCTGAATTTATATACTTAGGTAGAGCTTTACAGCCGTATTCAAGTACACACGTACAAAGGTTGGTTACTTTGTAACTAGAATTTTCAATCAATTTCCAAGCTGGAAAATGTTAAGTTAAAATCTAGCCACAGATTAAGTATCATATTACTTTGCCGATATACTTATACTGCCTTACCGAAAAACGTAACTTAACTTTAAGCAATGCTTAACATATTTTGTCAACTTCTAGCTGACACGTAATGACACTTGTGGAAAGAAGATAGAGAACTTAAGACGTTGGTTAAAGTTAAGTAACGTTTTTCGGTAAGGTCCACATCATAACTGGTCAAAAAGTGTAAATTAAATATTTTAGGAAAATGTTGATTGGATGACTTTACTACCGTTACAGAATCCGTTAGAGTTTTATTTTTATTTTTGTTTGTTGTCTGTCTGCAGCATGTACTCCATTGACGCCTAAACTCCTGGACGGATTTGGAAGAAATTTGACAGGAATACTAGAGGAATCTGGCATAATATACTTTATTCCAAAAAAATTGTACTCAAAATATTAGTGAAGTTCACTTGAAAATTTCATAAGCTACATGTTTAACCGACTGCGAAGGAGGGTTATGTTTTCGAGCGTATATATTTACTACTAACCCTCTTACATGCGCATCCGCAGTCGGGTAAAAGCGGTCGAACTGTTAAAAGACTTACGTTGACTGTCATCCTGGTACAAAGACGCCTGATGCCAGAGCTGCAAAATCTTCCCACCAGTTAGGAGCCTAGTGCCTTCGAGGTTCCACGAGAGCGCTGTGATTGGCCCATCAGCCACCAGCTTGCCAGTCTGCACCCACCGGTACTCCAGACCCTGCGAACAAGTTTGAATTGGATAATGTACCGAAATGGTAGTCATAAAGACCGGAATTGCACGGCTAAGATTGGCCAATTAAAGTCACATGCTGAAATCGGTGTGGTACAGACCTATTACTTAACTAGCCGCTTGAGTACAAAGGGACGTAACTGTTTCCTGTGATAATTCGTATGTGTTCAGTAGGCCTAGCACAAAAAGTACACTACTTGTTTTATCCATTTGTCATGTCATTACATATTATTTCCATTATGAACAAAACAGTTTTAGCCATGCTAAATCTACAAAGTGCCGCAAAAATTTTTGGTTTATTGTCAGCTATATTTTGGTGAGTGTACATCAAATCTGTGTGTTTTTTTTTATTCGACAATAGGCTTGCGCTTGACCGTCAGCTCACGTGGTGTTAACCGACAGTTACGATCTACGATGGAGCGCGCTGGAAGAAACCTATTCACTCGCGATTTGAAGACACCTAGATTATATCTATTCGGAAAGACTTATTCAGGAAGCGCATTCCACATTATGTGATCTTATTCCCCTTATGCTGCCCCTAGAGTAGTTAATTTATAATATAATTATGAACAACATAATGAAAGAAAATTAAATACCCGACAGCTAAATATACCTACTCGTAGTTAGATAATTAGACGCAAGGCAAAGGCAAGCGCAAAAGTTTAGCAAGAAAACCGCATAAAACCGAGAAGCGGTCAAGTATCGGTACAAGTATCACATGATTATAGTTTAAAAAACTGACTTCAAAATACGCAATATACGCACATACGCGACTTGCTATTCACTTTTCTACAGGCGCTTGGATGACATTTTACCAGTTATTTTGTTATAATAATTTTATAGTTTAAAAAACTGAAACAACCGACTTCAAAGTACGCTATCTCTTTTACTTGTAATATTAGTAAGGGTTAGGATACATAAAGTACATATCATCATGTTCAGTCGGGTAACAATTAAACAAGGCGCTCAAGCGTTGAAGTAGCTTTATTTTCTCCTTAAATACACATTGGATGAGGAGTAAGAAGGTTTTACTTATCAAGCATTCTAAATCTTTCACGATTGTCAACTTTTTAAAGAGACCTCTCTTCACCCGCTTGTTTATTTTCTGTCAAGAATGAGATATGTCATTGAATGTCAAATGCTTCATCCTCGAAGATTAGAAAATGTGCAGATGTTTCTACGATAATCCTCACCATTTGACACTTTTGCAAAGAAATACGTGTTAGTGGAACTCTGCGATTCTATAATCTGTCGCACCTCACTCAGGAATCAAATAAAAATATTTTCAGAGATTATTCAAAAAGTAATAAATAATAATCAATGCTCAATTGGCTGAGTAATCGGTGAACAAACATACAAAACCTCCTTTTTTTTGAAGTCGGTAAAAAAAACATACAGACCGAATTGATAACGTCCTTCTTTTTGGAAGTCGGTTAAAAATCGGTGTTATTAGAATCTCGGTTAGAATTATAAGATCGGTGTTAAATATACGGCGAAGACGTTGTTCTTGACCTTCGCTACTCTAATGATACCCTTCATTTCGTGTACGAAGGCGATCGCTACACGTGTCTACGTTACTCTACAGTTACGCCATAACAGTTCCATCGATTTACTGGTTACATAATTCATTAATTGACGAACGATGTCTAGAATTGACATTGTTTTGACAGCACTGTCGATCGAAATGATTAGAGTAAATATATCAAGTAATTATGGAATTCTGTACTATATTACAGCTTTCTAGTAATAACAGTCGAAACTGTAAGGGATCCTTGTTGACTGCAGAACTCTAACAAGAGTCTATATTAAAAGAAAAACAAAATTCCCGAATATAGAAAAGTTGTTTTTGCTAACTTACGATTTCGTTACGCTCGATACGTAATACGTATGCGTAAGTATGCGTAAAATCTCTGTAAAAGGTGAAAGCAAACTTGGGAATCACTCTATAAACAAGAGCTATTCTTTAAAATACTAAAGGAATGAACAGTGAACTCAGTAAAAGATCTTTATCATTCAGCTTTACTGGGTACTAGGAGTTTAAAATAATGAAGTAATTGTCACGTAACTTCAACTTAAACCAAGGAAAAATAAAAATAAAACCGAAACAAAGTCACGACAGATTTATTTCGAAGGCCTCATTAATCCAGCATTGTAGCCATCAAAGTTGAGTTTGCGTGATTGTCGAAAACCCGCTATCGAATTCTTGTCGAGCTACGAAAGAAAATTAAAAAAACAGAATTCATTAAGTTATTTTTTTTTCTCAGAGGAAAGTAAGTATGTAATAAATCTTCGTGCATAATGTATTGTGCGCGATTGTGTTCGTGTCATATTTTCATATGCGAGTGAGATCGTGAAGTGTTTATTTTGGTAAGCGTTTAAGATCAGCAGCGTTCTGGATACGAAAATAAACAAGATGCAATATAAACAATTTGTATGATTTATTTCATTCAATTGTTTTCTTTTTAGTTGACTAAAAGGAGTTATGATTTTAGTATGCATATGTATTGAGACCGTTTGTTTGAGACCGTCGAGAGTTTCTCTACAAGGGTTTGTATATAAAGAACAATCGCATCGACCATTAGGCCAATTGAAGATCGTACTTTCGAAAATAAGTATCTATACCTGACTGCAGAAAAAGTTTTTTTTTCAGTCTAACTTACGATTTCGTTACGCTTCATACGCTGTTGGGTGTACGTTTTTTTGTGAGAAAGTATGCGTAAAATCGCTGTAACAGATTATAAATGCACATTCTTTACAATAATTCTAGTAAAATTACTTGTTTATTACGAAAAAGTTTGTTGGAGATTACGAAAAAAACACATATTTTTGCGAGAGATGTAATATCACTGTTTATTTATTTAATTTCTTAATCTAAATCTTTACAATACGAATATAAAATATGGATATTATAAAAAACTTTAAACTAGGGTGCCGTCGTCAGCGAGGCAGGGCTCAAGATACCGAAGTACCGATGGTAAGGGCTACAGAGTGAGAAACCTTCTCCTTTTGTATTTGACCCTTGACCAAACCATCTAACGAGAACCTCTTGAAATGTCGTTCTAGAATCTTCGCTATAACACCGTTCACCGAAACGAATATCGAGACAATGATCGTCGAGTCAACCTCTCATATAGCGGTTAGCTCGTAAGCCAAGTCAAGGTACTTACTTGGCTTGTCCTCCCTTTCTCGAGATAGAGATGAAAAAATAATTGATACCTATTATGTAATCTAATGTCATGTCGTACAGAGAGATGAATAGAAGACAGAGTACCATGAAAGTTAGAATTAGAATTAGAAATGCCCTTAAATATTAACGAAATGAATTCCAATACAGTCAAATTTAACCATGAGCAAAATAGGTCAAAGTATTATGAAGTAATAGGGGTCGCGAGGTCACACTTAGACACGAACCACTAGTTCTAGTCGAACATATGACGTAGAATAAGCAACATAAGGGGCATCATCCTATCCACACACCCACACACACACACACACACACGCACACACACACAGACACGTCAAACTTATTAGACTCCGTCGTTTTTGCGTCGGTTAAAAATACAGAGAAGCAAAAAAATCAGTACGCAAAATAGATTGAAGTACCTATGTATACATAACATAACCAATCGTAGTAAACGCTAAGCACGTCGCTTCACGACTGTTTGCAGATAAATGAGCGCAGTCATTTGCTCTGACAATAAGTAGTAAGAGAGTCATTAAACAAACCACCCAACCATATGTCCATTCTCGCGTCACGTGATTGTACTTATATCAGCCGGATTATCGTTAATAAGTCTTTATTGTCGTATAAATCTAGCAACACTATATCGATGCGTGTGCATCGGGTCTGCATATACACAGTTAAGAGAAAAAAATATTTACTTTTATCACAAGTTGAAAAGTACATGAAAAGAAGCATGAAAACATGAAAGTACATACTTATTATTTTCCACGTAAAAGATCAACAAAGCGTGGGAAAAGATGTCTCGATTCATACCTAAATACTCTGCGAGATACAAAGAAACCGATAATAGATAAAGTAGGTATATAAAGTTATTTTGCAGCAAATCAGAGCCCAGGAGCCTGACTCTATGGCACCATATTATTGTAATGAAATAAAAGTATCGTCATCATCACCTCAGCTACAAGAAGTCTGCTGCTGGACATAGACTTCCATGAATTTCTTAAAAAAACCTATTCGTATTGGATTAGCAGCGGCTTGCATTGCATCCAACAACAATGCGATGGTCATACAGAATAAGGACCTTGAATTTAATAATAAATTTAATATTATTAGTCAACGGAATGATTTCAAATGAACTTGTTATATTTTGCCATATATTTATACTGATTTAATTAAATTTACCCTACTTTTTTACAATAACTTCTAATAGACTATTGTCAAAATTAGATATAAATAATCATTATTAATATATATTAAGGGAGAAGACGCTGGTTCCCAAAATACAGTGTTAAACTATTTTGGGAACCAGAGGCTTCAAGTTTATCATGTATTCTCTGTTTAACTTTGTAACAAATAAATTATTTGATTTGATTTGATTTGAATAACAGAGATGGTGATATAGTTTCCGATGCGATTCCGAATGATTGTGAATAGTACTGATCCGTATGTTGTTCATCAATACACAAGGTAGAACAGTTTGACAGAGTTGCTCGGGTACTATCAACGATTTTATCTTTACCATTAATTTACGCGGGAATATGCTGGCCCGCAGATTTGCTCGATGTACGGACCAGGTTAAAATAACCCTATTCAAAGCGTTTTGTCAAGGTCTGTACACGGGTGTGGGCTCGCTGTACTCAAAAGTCGCTGAACACCCTACGCACCCAGTATAATCATGTTTTCAGGATGATGTTGAGGCTTCCCCGCTTCTGCAGTGCCTCCGCAATGTTTGCACAAAACCACACTGACGGCTTTCATGCGGTCATTAGAAAAAAAGTGGCCTCACTGATCAGGCGAGTGCGGGGAAGCAGCAATATCATCCTGAAAGTTGTGTCAGAAGACCTCAATGCGCCTGTACTGAGGCATTTCATGCGGACAATGTTTCCGCCCGAAATGCCTCGCAAGTACATGACGCATTGAGTGAATCGCTGAAATTTTGAATATTTTTTGTAAATGTAATTAGGATAAGTACTAACCGTAGCTTTTAAGCCCTTATATTTCGTTACTAACACTTTGGACCAAGAAGTCTTTAAATAAAATATTTTGAATTTGAATTTGAATTAATCGGAAACAACATTTCGATAAATTAAACTAATCGTTAAAAAATATTGAATGGATACTAAACTGTAGAGTAACCCATCAATTGTGATAACAGATGTGATAATAAAAATAACAGGTGTGTTTACTATTGATAGGTAATTAACAAAGTGTAACCAAACATGATTTTTAAAACAACGTTTTACTACCTACTAGCTGTGTTCCGCTGTTTCACCCGCGTAATGATGAAAAACGATGGGGATGATGATGTCTGTCACTCAGCTATGTATTCCAACAATTCTCGGTTCAGCCGTTTGGTTGTGAAAAGGTTACAAACATACATAGAGACAAACAGAGTTACTTTATCTTTTTTTATATTAGTTATGATCTTCTTCTTTTTTGTATTGGACCCGCATTAAAGCATTTGCCAGTGTCAAGTATTAGGATTTTTTAAGTTTCTTGAATAAAACAAGTTGTAAATATTCTAGTCACATATAACAGTCAAATTATAAGTCGAGTCCTGCTTCAGTAAAGTCGTGGCGACTTTACTAGAAGCTTCTATGGAGTTTTGCCGACAACGTAAAATCACACGTTTTACTGCTTTATTTCACTTGCCCACACTCACGCACTTTATCGAACACTTAGTGAATAAAACACCACCATTTTTATAGCATTAATGTTCAAAATAACACAAGTTTAGGAAAATATAACAAAGCAACAACACGTTATAAGACGTTCCCGCCAAAACTGATTAGTTATGATAAATATAACCTTTCAGTGTGTCAGTTAACAAGTACTCACGATGACTTAAAAACGAATAAGATGGGACTAATATTTCCCATTTGGAAATTCTAATGTAAATTTTTCGCCTCTTCATCAGAATCTCGATCTAGACGAACGAATGTGACCGACATAGCAGATGGGATTAGTTAAAGTAGCAGTGAGCAGGGTACATAGTACGCAGAACTGATAGCAGTTGATACCGAAAAGTTCTCGGGTGGAAACCACGCACCGGCAAGCGCAGCGTAGGAAGACCAGCCACGAGTAGAATAGACGACCTCATACGAGTGGCAGAAAGACGCTGGATGCAAACTGCTTCCAACCTTTTTTGGCATTGGGGATGCCTATATCCAGCAGTGGTCTTCTTGTGGCTGAGATGATATTGCCCGAATATCGTTTGCAAGATGTTGACGCCTGCCAATATAATACCGCATGAACGTAAATGAAAGGTTGTAATAAAACTACGCATACCTCATTATCAGTGTGCGGGCGTGAACGTATGATACTGGCTGTTCTTTGTCAGCAACTAATCTGGCCTGACAGATTGGGAGCGAGAATAACAAAGATCCTAATAAAACTTTTACACAGATACAGGTACGAATGGCGCAAGATAATGGTGTCTACCGCTGTTATGTGCGGATAATTGTGTTAATATGCGCTCATATTAACACGATTTAAGATATTTATTTCTCAAAATAATTATAAAAAAACACTTTATATGAGAAACTTTAAACTAGTTTTAAAGTCAACAAAGTCACAATATTGTTTAAACTAAAATATTCGTCTAAATATAATAATTAAATAAATATATGCATATGGTAATTATGAAGTATTTGTATTTAAATTGGAGCGTTTGGATTACCTTCATCTTATCCAGGCCTTCATTGGTCTGCCTCTGGGATAAACTGATCACTATGTTGTGTAATAGTATAGGTAATGGTATAGTGTTTTGTTGAAGTAAGTTAATTGTCATTGTTATTTTAAAGCAAGTCTCGACTTTCCGTATCGACCGAACTCGGTTGATTCATACAGTCAGTATGGGTACAGTCGGGTCAGTACAGAGTAATTTTTTTTATCTTTTTTTTTATCAGCCCTGTTTGTACAAACTGTCCCACTGCTGGGAACGGGCCATCTTCTTATTGTGAGAAGGGTTAGGCCACAGTCTGCCACGCTGGCCAAGTGCGGGTTGGCAGACTTCACACATCTTCAAGATCAATGAGAACTCTCAGACATGTAGGTTTCCTCACGATGTTTTCCTTCACCGTTTGAAGTTGGCTGCAATCAACAATACGCACATAACTTCGAAAAGACAGAGGTGCGTGCCGAGGGATTCCAACCCAGGACCTGCGGATCACAAGTCAGACGGTCTCCCGACTAGGCTGCCGGAAACTAACAGAGTAATTTAGTGTCGATTTATCTCAGTGTTGTTTATTTGTGTCTGTTATAGGTACGATAAATCAAGATAAAATGGAGAGTACATAGATATAAAGTGATATTAACTCACTTTGTACTAACCAACATTATCCATACTAACTGTATGAATCAAATTATCAACCGCGTTCGGTCAATAGTCGAGACATGCAGCCCAGGCATAAAATCTGACCAAAATTGGATTTGTAAGAGTGGAAACTATTAATTCTGTCTCTAATATTTTTCGAACTTATAATTTCAGCGTATACAAAACGATTGATTAGATTGTTTCACTAAAAAGACGCTAGTGATTTGTACATTAGCACCTTAGCTATTTAATACATCTTTTTTATTGAATGATAGGTTTACTAGACCGCACAATTGTGAGCTTTTAACTTTTTAGCGAAGTAACGACACATTTTAAAAGTACTTACAATGAAATTTAAACTAAATAATTTCGTTCAGAATCAACGATTTATATGCTAACGCATAATTAATTAATTAATTAATTAATAAACGTACAATTATTTGTTCAGAAGTTGTTCACTATAAAACGACGTCGGTTTTTCTAATATCACGATCTACAGTGGATCAATAGAATTATTGTGATCTTGCCCGTATCTGTGCTTATCCGGACGTAATTTTCAAGGTTACAGTGAATAAATATCTTGGCCACACCATTACAACATCAGGCGAGTTCAAAGGACTCAGAATCCAGAGCCGTTAAATATTTATTTTAAAAAAAAATCAGGCGAGTTAGTGGTCAATCGTAGATTTATTCAACATAAAAAAATAGAGACTTTATCCGGATGTAGCTGTAGAACGCCGGGTATGATCTAGACCCAAGTGAAATTAGACGCTAGGATTAAAATTAAGTACTCACGTGACTAGTATTGGCGGTGTGTATCAGCGGAGTTGGCTCGAAAATGCACACTTCGGAGCCGTAAGCAGCTGCGATCTTGCCTGTGTCCGTGCTGCAATCCAGAGATCCGATCCGAACGTAGCCGTGGATCGCACCGGGAATGATCTGGACCCGGTCGAAGTTGGACGCTAGGATTACTATATTACATCCTGCTGCATAGGCCTGCGGAATAAAAAAATGGTGGTTAATCGAAAAACGAAATAGCACTCATTGACTAATCACGAATTTTCCAAAACGACGTGAGTTTGAAGATTAATTTTGGCAAAAAAATCCATAGATCAACAATTGATCACCAACTTATCTGATGTTAAATGACGGTGTAGACGAGGATGGTGCTCGTCGATCTAGATACTCTTTGTTGTTGTTTCACTGAACTATTTTATTGCATGATGTTAATGTTAACGGACAAGTGTGCCATTTTTGTACACAATGCCACAATTGTGTACATAAATGCTTTTAGAGTTGCATAGGGACCCCATACAACATATTTTTTAATTATTTAACTTTCATTATTATAATTATCCTACATATTGTTATAAAAGTAAAAGTCTGTATTCTTTATCACCTCTTCAGAATCAAATGGCTAAACCGTTTGTCACGAAATTTAGTATAGAGATAGCCGAAAACGTGATAATGAATATATAAATACATATATATATATATATATATATATAACATCATCACCATTGTCATTATTTAAAATACTGTGAATATTTAAAAACTACATCATATCAATCATAACAGTTACCAGATTGAAAATTGCTTCATCCCCCATCACCCCATTACAATCTTGTGAAGTACATAGGAACTAGGAATATATATTGAATATTTTAACAATAGCATACATAAATTGGAATAGAACACCATGATTGAATCTCATGCATGAATAATATTGTGGCAATGGAATTACATAACTCAAGGTTGTTTTTATTTATCTATACATAGAACAGTCAACCATGTAGTTATATGTTTTGTTCTATTCACTACCACTACCATTCACTACCATTCACTACCATTCACTAAGTTAGATAACTTAGTGAATGGTAGTGAATAGAACATCTAAGAATACGGATTTTGAAGTGGGAATCAACATTATCATTATTGGTCTGTCATCAATATCTAAAGAAGTTATTAAGTTTATGTTTGCATATATATGTAGAAAACATGTTATTTTTAGGGTTCCGTACCTCAATGGGAAAAAACGGAACCCTTATAGGATCACTTTGTTGACCGTCTGTCCGTCCGTCTGGGTGTCAAGACCTTTATCTCGGGAACGCGTGAAGGTATCGAGTTGAAATTAAAACCATATATATAGTATCTTGCTGCATAAAATAAAATAAAATTTCTCAGTTTTCGTAAAAAAAAGTTACAGCCGAATATGTCGTAAAAAACGCACATTTCGACACTCACAGAGGAATCAAAACCTATGGGGTACTTCCCGTTGACCTAGAACTCTGAAATTTGGCAAGAAGCATTGTGTTAGAGTACACATATAGGAAAAAAACCGAAAACTGGACATTTTTAATTTATTCCAAAAAAAATAGTGTCTCTATGCAAGGAATGAGGGCCCAAATTTTAAAGTGAATTAACCGTATCATGTGGGATATCAAATGAAAGAGCCTCATTAGCATAAGCTAAAACAGGTCATTAACACATTCTTCGCCCCCTGCAGACCCTTCACTTCAGCTGGGAACCAAAACTTTCTAGGCAAATTTTGATTAAGTACAGAGTGGCCGTTGAAAAAGCAAAGAAACGTTGACTGCCTCAAACGCCGGCGGTTTACTGACTACTACAAAATGAATGGTACACTTGCTCGGATCACCACAAGAACAGAAACTGCTACAAACATTAGAAAAGCACAAAAGGCAGTCTAATGGTTTAAAGTGATCTCTTCATGACAACTATAAGACTAGTAAGGAAATAAAATATAAAAATTAAATAATTGGTGGAAGAACATTGTAAATTTGAAAATCTACTGTGCAATTATCTATTTGTTCGTTTCATACATATATTTTTACAATTAAACATCTTGCCCGGTGTTGAAGGAATTCAGCTAAATAAAGTGATTATATAAGAAACACACATAATAATTAATAAGCATATATATATATAGTAGTTTTTGTCTGTTATACCAAATAAAGTACAATACAGCTTGTTGAACAATAAGGTTAGTATTTCAATGATTAACAAGTACATTAACATTTGTTATGGATTAAGATAACATTGCGCAAAAATACATAAAACGAATAAAAATTCTAAATGTACCCCTTTTGTTGTAGCAATGACTATTTGGGGTATAAATAAGCAATTTTAGATAGATAGATAGATAAACTCCTTAGAAATTTACAATCAAGATAAGTCATTTAAAAACTAGTGTAACAACTGGCGGCCTTATCGCTAATAGCGATGTCTTCTAGACAACCTTAGGATGGAGAGGAGTGAAACTATAGTAATATGACGGGGCGTGCAGAATTAATAGGGAAGATAATTTTGGGAAAACATGGACAGCAGCGTTATTGAGACAATTGAGAGAGATAATGCTTCTTAACTTGTTCCTTGAAAACAGCGAGAGATTGAGCTTGTTGAATAGGAACAGGTAGAGCATTCCACAGCTGAACAGCTAGAAATGCAAAGGAGTTCCCATAAAAAGTAATGCAACGTGTGGAAGGAGTTTTAAGGGAGAGGGTGTCTTTCAACCTAAGAGGTAGAGAATGTGACGAATGCCAGTAGTTAAAATGTTCTTTTAAGTACTGTGGGGTGGAAGGGTTAAAAAGAATATTGTAGAGAAGACAGAGGATATGAGCATTCCGACGAAGGCGAATTGGCAACCACTTGAGCTTTGCACGAAACTGGGATACGTGATCATATTTGGTACGTGATCATATTTGCGCAAACCAAATATGAATCTTACACAGTAATTTTGGAGTTGCTCAATTTTAGATATTAATGAAGGCAGCAGATTTGAGACAATGGATTAAATAAACTGTCTATAACAAAAAACTATACACCCTAAATACATAACATATTTTTAAAGTGTTATGACATTTATGGACTGATAATATTGTACCTAAATCATAAAGATTTTCACTAACATCATTTTCAGATTCTATTTGATGTTGAAATTGTTTTAGTTTTCAATCAAATTCAATAGTTTTCAAATTTCAATCTTCATTATGCAATCTGACTTAAGCTTGATAGTTTTTGATTATTAAACAGATACTAGACCTTTACATGTGTTAAGCATGCCAAGCTAGCCTAAACATGGTATGCCTAACACATGTATAGGTCTCGTAAGATAAAAATGTATATCTAATACAAGTTTATGCTACCTAAATTTTAATCAAGAACCATAATTTATCATTAAAATTAAAATAACAAATAACACAATTCTATAGGTATATAGCATTAAAACTGGTTTATGTAAATTGTATACCTTAATACTGAATATTAATGTGCAAAACCTATAAGATGTTATAGGAGCAGTACAATAAAACAAAATACATAGCTATAACAGTAACATTGATGAAATATTATTAATCTTTAGATACTGTTTTAACTGAGACACTTGATTATAAAGCAAGGCCCATGCTAGGTGTTTATTTGAATAACTATAAATGAATGATGCAAATTAGGTTTCAAGGAAACACAATTGTGTTTAAGACCACCGTGTCTAATTATGTGGAATGAAGTTCAATCCACTGGTAGATAATGAAGATAGTAGCGTTTTGAATACGGACAAAAATGATTTTATGCTTATCAAGGCAGCTAAATTACAATTTCCTGTTAACGACATAATTTCTAAATTATTGGCTCAGTTATTGAGCACCCTTGATCACGAGACGTGTCTATCAACAACGTAGAGTCCTTGACCGTTATACTCACTGTAAAAGGTATTCCTTCCACGGAACCAACAGCAAAACATTGATCTCCTGAATTGCAGGCACCACTCAGTACTTGGTGACAGTTCATATTGAACTAATAAAACAAGAAAAATACTTCGTTATATAAAATCCACACAAACAAACTTCACTGACATCACTTTAGTAAAGTAGCACATTATAAAATAAAGATTTGAAACTCTAGCAACTCCAAATTTGATTTAATTTTGTTAATTTTATCGCGAATTTATTCTTTGACACCTCACATCGAACGTGAGAAAATGACGTAGAGTGAGAAAGAGAAAAAAACTGCTATGTGCGTTCAAAAGCGTGTGCGAGCTGAATCATGATTTTAATTACCTCCAATGGTAATCACGAAAATAATTAGTTATATTTTTTTTAATAAATACCTAAATTGATCACAGTGCTCATTGATTGCTTAGAGATCTCTATTGAATCAATATTGATTTTAAGAAATAAGAACTCATTTTTTGCAGGTTTTGAACGCATCATTCTGATTGTTTTTTTATTTTATTTTATGGCAATTGAATACTACTTCTGTATACCTCTTTTAATATTTGTTTGGTTTTATATTCATAAAACACATTTTTATTAATGTTTGACAAGAAATAAGATGTTATAGTGCGTTTTGTGAAGAGGGATGTAACAAGATGATTTACGTCAAGTGTTGTGAGATAAGACGAGGGCCGGGGCTTATATGCAACAATTGTTAAAGTGCTGTTGTGAGATAATACGAGGGCTTATACGCGACAGAAACGGTTCACATTCTACTTCATATATCAGTTGTAACCTTTTAGTAGTTTACTTACAGTTATTTTCTTTTGACACCATGTGAACTTACAAAAAGTGCGTTTTTTATCTGATACACAATTATATAGTGCGACTACAAGAAGAAGAATTTTTGTAAGTATGTATTTGTGTGTCCTGGTAAAGAAATAACATCGTAACTTGATCCGTTTTTTTATTACAGTGAATATTTTAGTGTATTATTTATAGGTACTCATTTAGTTATTTACTATTGGGTAACAAACCATCATGTTAGGAATGTGGAGAGCAGTGGCGTGGCCGGAGTGCCTGCGACCCTTTTTTTTAGGACTCTGAACACTTGTGAGCTTTTTGGTACATCGCAGCGCGTCAAGTGAACATCACTCGTTCGCCTCTCGCTGATACGATTTGCTAGTCTATTACTATATAAATAGACTAACAATTTATCAAAGTTGTCTTTGAATCGTATCAGCGAGCGGCGAGCGAATGATTTTCATTTAGCAGCCTTGAGGCCCTGAGTCCCGACGTGTCCACTCGATTACTGTGCCACTTCGGAGTTTTGGTGTGAACGTCATGTAACTCTGATTTATTTTCCTAAACTTGTGTTATTTTGAATATCAATAATATAATCACAGAATTCGCCCTATTACATAGGACCATATAATAATGGTGTTTTTTATTATGTTGTTGTTCGATCAAGTGCGTAAGTGTGGGCAAGTAAAATAAAGCAGTGAAATGCGTAATTTTACTTTGTCGGCAAAACACTCCATAGAAGCTTCTAGTAAAGTCGCCATTGGCAAGACATTACGTGACTTAGACTGTGACTAGAACACTATTAACTTGTATTATTCGAGAAACTTAAAATGTTTCAATAATATGTACTTGACACTGGCAAATCTCTAGTCGCGGGGTCCAATACAAAAAAAGAAGTAGTGCTTCTTTGTGAAGTTTGTTATAATTAAGTCGTTCACAAAAATCTGTCTTCTGTGACGAAAATAATGGGTTTTTTGGCGGGAACATTTTAGTAACATGTTGTTGCTTTGTTTTATTTTCCTAAACTTGTGTTACTTTGAACAATAAAGCTATAAAAATGGTGGTGTTTTATTCTTTAAGTGTTTGATCAAGTGCGTGAGTGTGGGCAAGCGAAACAAAGCAGTGAAACGTGTGATTTTATGTTGTCGGCTAAACTCAATAGAAGTTTCTAGTTAAGCCACCATCACTTTACTGAGGCAAGACTTAAATTTAAAATTAATGACTGTTTACGTGACTTACACTGTGAAGTTTCTTGAATAATACAGGTTATATAGTATTCTAGAATACTATATAACCTGTATTATTCAAGAAACTTGAAAATATTTCAATACTTGACACTCAAATCGCTAATCGCGGGGTCCAATACAAAAAAGAAGAAGACAAAATAATTTTTGACATCTGACAACATGTATTGCCTTGACACTGACAGCAATTATGAGTTTTGGCGGGAACGTCATCGAAACATGTTGTTGCTTTGTTTTATTTTCCTAAACTTGTGTTATTTTCAATATTAATGCGATAAAAATGGTGGTATTTTATTCATTAAGTGTTCAATCAAGTACATGAGTGTGGGCAAGTGAAATGAAGCAGTGAAACGTGTCATATTACGTTGTCGACAAAACTCCATAGAAGCTTCTAGTAAAGTAGCCACCACTTTACTGAAGCAGGACTCGACTTATAAATTGACTGTATACGTGACTTAGATTGTGACTAGAACATTTACAACTTGTTTTATTCAAGAAACTTGAAAAAATCCTAATACTTGACACTGGCAAATGCTTTAATGCGGGTCCAATACAAAAAAGAAGAAGAAGACAGCAAATCAGCAATTTGACAGGTCAATTTGACAGTACAAATTGACTTGACAATTTTACTTGAAATACAATTTTCGCGAATGGTTTCTTTGCGATCGTTTTACTTTACGAAAGTTAATTTTTTTGTGTACCGATCGATCGGATAATTTTTGTGTGAAATACATTATCCTCATTTAAATTAAATGAAATTAGCCTATTTGTGATTGTAGTCCTGGATCTACTTGAAAAGATATCACAAGTGTGGAACGAGATCCCCTGGGGCTGTCAATAGGTAAGTTCTGTTTTCTTTTTTGTGTTAAGATAAACTTTAATTTCGTTTAAACGCATAGATCATACGTAGTAGATGGCCATGCAAAGTGCTTCATAATTTTTTTTAAATTTTATATTTATTGTAAATGTTGATCAATATTATTAGGTGCATGAAGGATCTTTGGGGGGTGTGCTACGAACTACGCTTTTGTAATAATATCATTGGGCACTCTTGTTATTTTCAACATTACTATGTTGAAAATAACAAGAGTTGCTATAACCACCGGTCTAGCTGACTGTATATATATTAAGGGCTTGTTCCCTTGCCCTTAATATGTACAGTATGTATGTTGGTCAACAGACAGTTAATTATTATAGTAATTTGAACTGGTTTTGGCAAGAACTGCTATTCCGATTATTTTTTAACTGACTTTAAAAAAGGAAGTTATTATTAATTCAGTAGTATATTTCTTTGTGTTTGCTACCTCCTAATTCCATCATTAATAGACTGATTTGAAAATTCTTTCCATATCTCAGAGGATATACTTTCTCTACACTATTCGCCACATATTACTGAACAAGTTATATAAAGTTCATATTCTCATATTCATGATCTATCTTTAACTTTATGATCGCTGGTATCTGGAATGTGTCAGTTATAAATTATCATTTTTGTCCTTATCTGTTAATAAACACCCACTCCTGGGCACAGGACTCTCACAATGACCGCTATGATGACTGATCTTATGCCATCCGTTTCCAGCAATTTCAGTGGTCTAAAAATGATCATTGCTTCATCATCTCAGCCATAAGACGTCCACTGCTGGACATAGGCCTCCCCATGGATTTCCAAAAAGACCAATTGGAAGCGGCTTGCATCCAGCATCTTCCCGCCACTTGTATGAGGTCATCTGTCCATCTCGTGGCTGGTCTTCCTACGCTGCGCTTGCTGGTATGTGGTCTCCACTCGAGAACCTTTCGGCCCCATCGGCCATCAGTTCTACGTGCTATTTGCCCTGCCCACTGCCACTTCAACTTGTTAATCCGCTGTGCTTTACAGGTGACTTTTGTACGTCTATGTATCTCTTCATTTCTGATTCAATGTTGTAGAGAGACTCTGAGCATAGTCCTCTCCATAGCTCGTTGCGTGACCTTGAGCTTCCTTATAAGGCCCATAGTTAGGGACCACGTTTCAGTGCCATATGTCATCACTGGTAACACTCACTGGTTGTAAACTTTCGACTTGAGGGACTGGGGTATATTGGACAAGAAGACGCTTTTAAGTTTCCCGAACGCTGCCCAGCCGAGTTGGATACGACGATTTAACTCCCTCGTAAAGTTGGACCTGCCTAATCGGACCGTTCGTCCTAGGTAGACATATTCGTCAACAACTTCAAGAGTGGATTTCTCCACAGATATTGGGGTGGGCGATACATGGCTACATGGGCGTTCGACATAACGATCATTGCTTAAGAGAACTCAAATGACTGGTGTGCACTTATACATACAAAAGGAGGATCTTTTTTTATGTGATTGTAACTATAGATTATTATTTTTATTATGTGTCAACTTTTATTGTTACTACATACCTAGTTTAAAAAAAATTATGTTAAAAATATATAGTATGAAGGTTTACTCTCCAATATAAACTCCTGTTAATTGCAGTCCTTAACTTTCTTTCAGTTTTTTTGTTGTTGTTGAATATAAATTAATATTCACCGATATTTAAAAAAAAAATGTATATTTCAAAAAGCACTATTGAGCACTATTCACAAATAAACTTTTTATCAAACACTCATTTCTAATAAAAGCTAATGTAGCTTTACAGATGTATGAGTTTATTGTTCGTTATCATAATCAAACTGATGTAAACCTTATGTTCAATAGAGTAGTAGATGTTTTGGATTGTACCTTTTCATTAACAGGAAGGTGTTTTTCTGACTGATGTCATGTTTATTCCAGCCATAAGTCAAGGTTACATTATTTTAGTATGGAAATTTTTAGCTTGTTTAAAGTGTTGTCATGATCAAATATTGCCTAATCCTTTGATCAAGTGTACCAAGACTTTTAGGTGAATGCTACAGAACCAGATAGCAGGTGGTGAAGAAGTTTTTTCAATTTAATTCCATGAAAATGAGAGAATCCAACTATTAATAGGAAATAAAATTGCCTGCTGGCTGTTCGCCAGTTATTATTTTCACTTTTAGCTCCAATTGTCCCACTGCATTGCAGGTACCTCTGTTTTTAACCGACTTCGAAAAAGGAGGAGGTTATCAATTCGTACCGTATTTTTTTTTAAGTATGTACACAAATTACTCCGACATTCGAGAACCAATTTTTGTGTTTCCTGAATTGGTATAAAGAGAAAGCTCCCAAGTTGGTCCCATAATTATTTTGTAAACATCGCTTTATTACTTTTTGAATAATCTCTGAAAATGAAAATATTTTCCACAGAATTCACATAAGCCCTATTTACATAATTTTCATTGTATTCCTGAGTAAGTGCGTCAGATTATAGAATCGCAGAGATCCACCTACACGTTTTTCTTTGCAAGAGTGTCAAATATTAAGGATTATCGTATAAACATCTGCACATTTTCTAATCTTCGAACACGAGTATTTGACATTCAATGACATTTGTCATTGCATTCTTGACAAAAGAAAAAAAGAGCGAGTGAAGAGAGGTCTCTTTAAAAAGTTTACAATCGTGAAGGATTTTGTAAGTTGCGTTAGAAGTCGGTTTTTTAATAGAAAAATTATTTCTTTCTATTTCTCATAGTCAAAGGCATCCCTACTGTGGAGTGGAAGTCAAGAACCTAGTAATTTGGCAAAATAATTTGGGGTATAATAATATGATGCTAAGTTAGAGAATCAGTCAGATTGGTGCTGTTTGCTATCTAAATTTTCACCTAATCATGTTAGTTGCTTGTCCATTGTCTTGTAATCTTTGAAACTGTTATAATTTTGTGATAAGGTGTTGACTCAGAAAAAAGATAATATTCAAGACTGGAGCTAATAGTTCTTTAGTTTTGTTGTATAATCATTCTGATTGATTGCAGTCTCACTGCTTTTTATTTAGGCAAGTAAAAATACAATTGATTTCAAAATCTAAATCCAATTGCGTCTGTAAGACGTCAAAATTTTTAACAAACTGTCAGTTACGCTCTATAATGCATAGGTGCTTAAACTTGCTAGGGTTCAACTTGAATATTATCTATATTGTCGTGAGCTAAATGAAACCGTTTCGACGCATTGTACCAGATTTGCAAATGGCCGTATTTTTAGTTTGTAAATGACCAGAAACAAAAAAAAAATGGTTGTCTGTAAAGTCGGTTTACGGACGATAGTTCAACGTGACAACGTCATAACAAAACATTGATGAAATTATGATGATGATGATGTAACGGGACAATGAGGCATCCTTTTGCGTGCGTGTAGCCGGCGTTCATCGATTTATTAGACGTTGTCACGTCAAAAAAAAAATAGACATTACATTTTTTTTTTGACGTGACAACGTCTAATAAATCGATGAACGCCGGCTACACGCACGCAAAAGGATGCCTCATTGTCCCGTTACATCATCATCATCATCATCCCGGTTTAAATCCTCGCTAGTTTGTCCTTTGAGACTATGTTTATTCTGTTCAAATGATAATGTTTACTAAGCATGTTCAATTCAGTTGATAAATCCCCTATTACTTACAGCACCTCTCCAAGTCCAATGCTGAGCATGTAGTCAGTGATGGCCTTGGGGGAGGAGGTTTTTATCTCATCGGGTGAGATTATGTGGCCTCCAAGGTGCCGGCTTCTGCTATGGTGCAGAGGCTCACATTCGCACAGGACATGTATGGGCGTTTCGTCCTTTGTGCGACAGAACCTGCAAGTGGTGTGTTCACCTAGGCCCATAGTGTTTAGGTATTTGTTAAGTTTGCAGTGTCCGCTGAGGGTTCTAACCAGGACTCTTAGTCGAGTCCTGCTTAGCCGTAGAGCTTCCTGGAAAATTTCGCAGTGAAGCCTGCTATAAGCAGTTTTGAGTGTCTCAGGCCAGGGTTATTCTTCCAGAGCTTCAGTGGCTGGTCATGACCCCAGGCCTTTCAGGCACTATAAGTGCTGCTGATGGGTATGCCACAGAAGGGTTCGGGTCCTATCGGTGGATTTTCCGCACCAGCTCTTGCTAATTCGTCAGCAGTCTCGTTGCCGCTGATTCCGCAGTTCCCAGGAACCCATGCTAATGTTACCGAGTTGGTAGAGCTTATGATGTTTAGTAACCGAGCACACTCTAAAGTGAGTTTAGAAACAATTTTATCCGACATCAAGGATTTTAATGAAGCCTGGCTGTCGGAGAGGATGACTATCCTTTTGTCTTTATATGACCTGAGCAGGTTTTCATGTACGCATCTTATAATAGCGTACATTTCGGCCTGGAAGACGGTGGCGTATTGTCCTAGGTGAACCGTAAGGTTGGCCTTAGGGTCGCCGCCGTATATCCCTGCGCCTGCTCTGCCATCTTTCCTGGAACCATCTGTATACCAGATTATGTCACCGGACTTTAACTCTTTAGGCGTGTCGTCCTCCCAAGTCGTCCTGTCAGGTAAGTGTACCTTAAATAATGTCCTGAAGTTTGTTATGCCTGTCATGGTATCTGAGGGCATAGCCATGATGAGGTTTTTGATGAGGTCTTCGTAGAGTTTCCTCATGGACAGCGATCTCCAATTTACTCGATCAGATATAGAGGCTCGTAGTACCGCAGATCTCGCGCATGATTGCACGTGTATGTGCAAGGGTACAAGGTTAAGGAGAGCCTCTAGTGATGCAGTGGGAGTTGGGGAGAGCGCCCCAGTAGCTAATAAGCAGGCAAGTCTTTGTATGCTGTTGAGGAATTCCTGCCTTAGTTATTATCTAGATATTACGACAGGAATCCTTTATCCTTAACTCTAGAGTCTAGACTAACGCTGTGCAAATTTAGATTCACAGGCCTCAAAAAGCTTTACAAGCATAATTATGGCTTCACCTGCGTAGTGATGAAAAACGGTGATGAAAAATGATAAAATGTAGCCTATTTTCGTCTCCAGGTTTTCAGCTATCTCTGTACCACGTTTCATAATAATCGGGTTAGCCGTTTAGTTGTGAAAACGAAAAATCTCTAACAGAGTGACAGAGAATTGCTTTCGCTTTTAAATATTATTAGAGTAGATTAGTAGAATAACAGTAGCTAGGAATGTAGTACCTTTTGCTGACATGGAATCAACATTATAGTCTAATCCCCTAAAAATAGTCATGCTTTAAGCATCCTTACTTTTATTTACTTGTAGTTTAGTGTAGGTATAGGTATATTTTTCGTGATTCATCGCGATATCGCAGATATTAAATTACAAATGATTCGTTCGATAGAATATTCAATATAAACCTAGTAAATATTACGAAAATTGGAATCGCATTTACGGACGTAAATAAATTGAGCATAGCAAAGAACCCGCGGTTCCTTTTCCAGATATAACTTGTTTGTCACATGGAATAGAAAAAGTAGGAAATACAATAGTCTCAGACGGATCAATAGTCATCTCCCAATATAGTATTTGAAGTATTCTATATTTATACCCTGGAGCGATGGTTGGAAAGTGCATTACCTATTAGAATCCCTGACATTGAGTATGGCGTCGCGGGGGTCCCTCTATAGATAGAGCTACGAAGTTATCTGTAGCATGTGGCCAACTGAGAGAATTAGAAATGTTCTCTCTGATATGTATTCCATGTAAATATTAGCATCTTATGATTAATATTTTTATCCTACATACAAACAGGGGGGTGTTATAAGTCTAACGCTCCATTTACACTCCGCTATTAGCTTGGGGGTTAGGTTTATTGGATTTGTTTTTGGCATCGCAGCTCCCAAACGGATTAACCAATTTTGATTTATTTCGTTTTTTTAAGGGCGTGTGCCTTTATTAACTACAGGAAAACAATATACAGACTTAACTAACCAAACTACTACTTACACCAAAAGCATATCGATTACCCCAGACCGATAAAGGTCTAAAGATAATCCAAATGCTCAAACCCACTACCAGTTGGCATCGTACCCAGCATGCTGACCGCATTGCCACGTTGAATGGCAAATTTAGTTTTTTGTTTGACAAGTGATGTTATCAAGAGTGTTCTTACCTATGTAAAAAGAAAATCTGTTTAAAACACTATTATTATTAACGGGATATTTACCGTGGTTCGCGTTAATTTTGAGCTCCCGATAATTCGGCACAGTAACATGCACCATATAAAAATCAAAATAAAATGAAATATCGGGGGCTCAAAATTAACGTGAACCGCGGTAAATATCCCGTTAATAATAATAGTGTTTCAATGACTGACTGTGATAGTTTAAAAAATCTGTTTATTTCGAAATAAACCACGAAAAATCGGCCAAGTGCGAGTCGGACTCGTGCACGAAGGGTTCCGTACTATCATCTATAATACTACAAAGTTTAGTTCTGTTTATAAAATAACGAGAAATCAACGAAATTCCAAGTAGTAAATTGCAAACTTATAGGTAGGTTTTCGATACACATCCGGGCAGCATGACGACGCTCGCGCGAATACGCGCGGCTATGGCTCGCTCCGTGATGTTACCTCCCCCGCTACCCGCGCGGCCGTTGCCTAGCAACCGCCTCGCGCTCGCGCCACCACCACACCGCGGCGCGGCGCTTGCACCGCGTTTAGATGCACGGATTATTTTCATTTTGTGAGTTTTTATGTGTTAGATTAGGTATTTATTTTTATAGTTAATATATTTCTAAATATTTACTTACAAATGTATGGAAATATGTAAATAGAAATAAATAGTATAAATTTAAAGTGTATGGAACATGAGTAGAGTCATGTGGGTCAAGTGTGCGCAGCGTCTAAGTGTGCGCATTCTAAATATCTCAAAAAATATAAAGCGCTAAGGAACGGCAACCCCCCTCTTCAGTACCCTGCGGGACGTCCTGCGAAGCGCTCGTATTACAGCGGCTGCTCGCGCGCCATTTTGGATTGACAGGTAAATGAAGATTTTTGCTAAAATATTTACGATATTTTGTCACATTTGACGCGTAATCTTTTGTAGTCATGTAATTGTTTTGAAAATGTGCTTTTTCCTATCGAGTGCAACATAATATCAAGCTTGTTATTTGCCAGTGTTTAAGTTGTTATGATGATGCAATGATCAACGATATTCATATATTCCTGTTTCTATGGTTTGGGTTAAGTGTGCGCAGAAGCCTGTCGTGTAAGTGTGCGCATGCGCACACTTACCCCGCTTGCATTTCTTTGTACATGTGTTGCTCTGTTTTGTTTCAGCGTACAAATAAAAATCAAAATGCCTCGAGATTATCTGAGGAAAGCTCCGGATAGATGCATCGTCACAGATGAACAGCTGGAAGCCGCCAAATCATTGATTGCAAAGGGTGCCAGTAAAAGGAAAGCTGTATCTCAAGTCGGACTTAAGGAAAGTACTCTGCGAAAACGTTTAAAAGCTGGGAAGACTGCAACTAGCATGGGAAGATTTTCTTTGACATTCACTAAGGAGCAAGAGACTGATATATACAATTATATTAAACAAAGTGATGATCTTTATTATGGTCTCACTATGCAGAACCTGCAGAAGTTGATTTATGAGTTTGCTGAAGTAAATAAAATTACGCATAGATTCAACACATCCTCAAAATTAGCTGGCCGAGACTGGGTATATGGATTTCTCAAAAGGTTCCCTGAATTTAAATTGCGACAGCCAGTCCCAACTAGTATTGCCAGAGCCATGGGATTCAATAAAACTCAAGTTACAAGATTTTATGATAACTTGCAAAGCCTCTACAACAAACACAAATTTGTACCTAGCCGAATATATAATATGGATGAAAGTGGAGTGAATACTGTACCAAAGAAAATTCCAAAAGTAATATCGGTGAAAGGAAAGAAGCTGGTGGGCAAAATCGTTTCTGCTGAAAGAGGCCAAACGATTACACTAGTTTGCGCAATGAGTGCAACTGGAAACTATGTTCCTCCAGCGTTTATTTTTCCCCGGAAGAAAATGCAAGGTTATTTGCTTAACAATGCACCCGAAGGTAGTATTGGAATGGTTTCTGATTCAGGATTCATAAATACGGACCTGTTTCTAGACTACCTACGCCATTTCAAGGACAATGTTGAACCAACCATAGATAATCCCGTCTTGTTAATTTTGGACAACCATAGCAGCCACATCTCTCTGAATGCTATACTGTTTTGTCGTGATAATGGTATTAACATGCTTACTCTCCCACCTCACAGTAGCCATAAGATGCAGCCCTTAGATCGTGGGTTTTTCGGGCCTCTGAAAACAAAATTCGCTTACGCATGTGATAAATGGTTAAGCCACCATCCAGGCCGCGTGATTGGTCAAACTGAAATAGCTCAATTGGTGGATGAGGCCTTCCAAAAAGCAGCTTCGCTTAGCAATGCGGTCTCAGGTTTCAAAGTTTCTGGAATCTGGCCAATAGACAGAGACATTTTTTCGGAGCAAGATTTCGCGGCAGCGTCTGTAACTGACATGATTCCTGCACAAAATTTACAAGAGATGTTGCCGACTACAGCATCACAGGAACCTTTCCAAGAAGATTCAATTCCATCACGTGCAGAGCATTTGACAAATTTAGTAGCGTCCACCTCTTCTACACAGCCAACACAAGAAGTTTTGGAAACCAGTTCAGCCACCACTGCATCTTCACCAACACCTGTAGCTTCAACCAGCAAAGAATTTATACCATTGTCGTCTATACAAGCTCTACCGAAAGCAATGTCACAAAACCGACGACGAAAAGGCAAAAAGTCAATAATTGCTACCGATAGTCCCTATAAATCTGAGTTAGAAGCTAAGAAAAAAGAGGAAGAAGAGAAATTAGCCAAAAAGAAAATACGACTAGATTTGAAAGAAAGACTTAAAACTAAGAAAACTAGTACAAAATCATCTGAGACTGCCAAAAAAAAGAATATTAAAAATAAGACTCTTAAGAAACCGAAGAATGACGAAAATGAGTATTACTGCCCCTTATGTGGCGAAAAGTATTCTGATCCACCGACTGAAGATTGGATTGAATGTAGCCTTTGTGGAACCTGGTGGCACGAATAGTGCACAAGCTCCGAACACGACACTTTTATTTGTGATACATGTATGACGAAGTAACTAAAGATTTCTAAGTTCAAGTTGATCTCATATTTTGATTTTGATCTCATACTTTAAGTAACTATGATGAAAAATTTTATAATTATTAAATAATATTGTTTATGTTCTAAAATACATATTTTTTGTTGTTGCGTACACTTACCCACAGTGCTGCGCACACATACCCCGATACTGGGGTAAAAGTGCGCATATGAAAAGGTTTTTGTTTTCTTTAGTTTCTTAAAATATAAGCTACTGATAATACTATCGTTGTGTCTAAGTTAATTACAAATAAACAGTCTTACTAATTAACACAGTTTTGTTTCATTCTACTAATAATATTCGAGTTTTTGAAGCATCAAAGTTTAAATGCGCACACTTGACCCACATGACTCTATGTTCCATACACTTTAAATTTATATTACTTTTCGTACTAGCATTTTTAATTGTTTTTTTTTTATGTATACTGTAAGTCGTATTGTCAAGTCGTATTGTATTGTACAAGACTACTTTCTTTTAACTTGCCCCAACTTACGTCTGACAAAATAATCGTATAACTCGCCAGGCCCTTTCAATTAGCGCTTTGCCCGCTTCCCGACTGGAAACAGACTTTTTTGTACTCATTCAAGTGAACATCTTTGTGATAATTTGCTCTTTTTTATTTGTACGCATATAGACGCGGTTGTTTCAAGCTGCGGTCAACCACCTTCACTTCGCTCAATCATTCGTTAATGTAACATTATTTACAATGAAGATACTAAATGTTCTTTTTTTTTATTGTAGTACTTATTAGAGATAAAAAATTTACGATCGTAGATTGTATGCAGTCAAATTAGCAAGGTGTTGATAACTAATATTTTTTTAATTCGATAATAACTACGTCACTTTTTAACTGCTCGCACTGACCTCTTCCACTGACTGGGGACATGCGAGTGTTCATGGAACTTTGTAGTTCCATGGAAACTCAATATTCGAAAGAAAAGCAAAAGAGATATTTTCGTAGTGTCACTGTTACGCTTGATCGAATGTTTCGCAAGAAAAAGTGTGTGTGTATTTATTTAAATGAAAATTCTTTAGAGCAATTCCTTTAAAAACATTTATCTGATTATGCAAAAGTATCATTTTAGTTTTTTCGCAAGAGGTGTATAATTTATTATTATTAAAAAAAATGATATATTCAAGAAGTCAATAAGCTGTCATTTCTATAGAAAAAACCTATTCAATCTTAATAACAAATAATTAAAGTGTAAAAAACTGAAAAAAAACTGATTTCAAAATATGCAATCCATTTACTTGGATATTTTTGTTATTAATTTTGTTATAAAAACCAAAGTACTGAACCGATTCTGATAAAATGTATATGGGACCACCTCTGAGGTATTACCTAGCAAACAAAATTAAAAACTCAAATAACAAACGAATCATCAAAAACTATGCATAATTGGCAGCAAAAAAAAACATACAGTCGAATTGAGAACCTCCTTCTTTTTGGAAGTCGGTTAAAAATGAGGCCAGTTACTCGTAATAACTAAAGTATTTAATATAGAAAATTAAACATAACTACCAAGATAAGTGATTAATTCCCGCGTTCTCTGCGAAACTTTGAGATTTCTCGCTGAATAATTTCTTTGAATTTCAACATTTCTACGAAAGATAAAAGTTTCACAAAAACTTATTTTCTCTAGCAAGAGAGAGTTTACGAAATAGGTTTTTCATGAAACTAAAAGTTACGATGATGTATTTGAGAAATTATATCAACAATTCGCGTGTTGTGTTTTAGAAACGTGCTTCTATACTTTATATCAAAAGCTAAGGCTTAGAAAGTATAAGTCAAAAGATATATAGTCTAGTATAAATAAGATTCGTGACAACATAAAAAACAACTAAGTATATTGTTATTTAAATGAATGTGTCAAATGTATTTCAAAACACCAGTGTTTTGAAATACATTTGACACAATTTCATAATTATATTATAAAAGCTAATTTTGTTACCTTTACACGCTCAAACGGCTGAACCGATCGTTATGAAAATTAGTATAGAGATAGCTTTGGACCTGGAGACGGACATAAGCTACATATCATCATCATAATCATCACCGTTTTTCATAACTACGCGAATGAAACCGCGGAACGCAGCTAGTCTATAAATCGGGGATTCTTGTTGATCTATGATTTTTAGTTATTTTCCTATCATAATTTCAAAGAATCCCCCCAGTTGCAAATACTGTGATCTGCTCCATACAAACGGATTTATTTTTACAAGACTAATAGTAGAAAACAAAGATAAATAAAGTACAGTCAACTTAAAAACGAAAAAGTTTTTTTGAGCTCTGCGTTTTGTCGGCGCCGGTGACCGTACTTTTCATGACTCTTTTTTTTTGTTTTAGGAGCGATGTATTTGAATTGCCTACTTACCTTCTTTAATTTTTCAATACGAAATAGAGTTATGTTTGACCGCCAATTCGCCTGGTAGTAAGCAACGTCGTGATCGAAAATGGAGCATCGATCTAGACTATATATCCATTAATTCAAAAAAATCTAAGATTTATCATTATAAACCCAGAAGGTAAAGACCATTGTATCGAATCAAAACCAATCTAGCTGTTAAGGTTGCAGAGTGTAATATAGAAATGTATAATAAAATACTCCCTTTTTTAGGCAGTCGGGCAAGATGATGAATTACGCAATCGATTCTTTAGTAGCACCGCAATTCGGAGAAGCTGGCGCCTCATTATCTGTTCCCGTTTTTACTTAGAGATCTGCACAAGAGCGTTTTTCGTACTGTACCTATCCAGCGTAGTGTTGTGATGTCGTATACGTTTGCAACGAAATACTTAGGCTTGTCGAAGCGTGGTCTCCACACGAAAACTTTTAACTTCCATTATTACGCAATTTAATTATTCTTGCACTTTCACCCTATTAAATATGCAATATACTAAATACTATATAACATGTAATAAACATAATTTTTTGTTAGTTTAATGAACGCTAATTCTTATTTTTAGGGTTCCGTACCTCAAAAGAAAAAAACGGAACCCTTATAAGATCACTTTGTTGTCCGTCTGTCCGTCTGTCTGTCTGTCTGTCCGTCTGTCCGGGTGTCAAGACCTTTATCTCGGGAACGCGTGAAGGTATCGTGTTGAAATTTAAACCATATACGCAGATCCATAGTATCTTGCTGCGGAAAGAAAAATCAAATTTTTCAGTTTTCGTAAAAAAATGTTATAGCTGAATATGTCGTAAAAAACGCACATTTCGACACTCACAGAGGAATCAAAACCTATGGGGTACTTCCCGTTGACCTAGAACTCTGAAATTTGGCAAGAAGCATTGTGTTAGAGTACACATATAAGAAAAAATCCGAAAACCGGACATTTTTAATTTAATCACAAAAAAATAGTGTCTGTAAGCAAGGAATGAGGGTCGTAATTTTAAAGTGAATTAACAGTATCATGTGGGGTATGATATGAAAGAGAGACATACTACCAACTGAGCAGCGAGGCCAGTCAGTTAAGTGAGCGAAACAGAGCACCCCATTTGTATGGCGCCTTTTTAAACTATTGAAGTGACTAGTTAATATGCTATTTAATATATCAATGTTAGTCATAATACGTGATAGTACTACATGGAAAGTTCCCTCTATATTTTGAGATATGCACATTTTTCTCCCGTAAAGTAACCGCAATCAGCAAGATTTCACGATACAATCTTCGTAATCCACGTTTATGTTTAAGTCATAAAATGTATATGGGACTACCCTTGAATCGTGTACTTAGATTCTTTTTTTGAAGTCTACCGAAAATACTTTTTCATATCGACTTTATGCTCGGATTTTATTTATTTCTGAAGGTTGGGAAGGTACTGCGTAGGTATAACTTACTTATACGGTTTTTCATAAAACGCAAGGAAAGTAGATTCGTACCTTTGCACTTTGTACATTGATGGGTTCTTTTTTCATTTTTGCTAAAATGATTCGATCTTAGATGTCATCTTAATAAGTTTAGAAAACTCAAAAACGCCGGACAAAAAACAGCTCAACCGTTTTTGATGAAACATAGCTAAGAATACTCTCAATGAAATCCTCTTTCAAACAAAAAAAAACTAGATCAAAATCGGCCATCCGTTTGAGAGCTACGACGCCAGACAGACAGAGACAGACTCACAGATACACACGATATACTTATTTTTGGGCAGGGGGTTAGAAAGATCAAGTTCGCTGTTGGGAATCGAACCCACGCCCTTCAACACGGATGCACATCTCACAACTAATTGAATTGTCATCTCTACAAATTTCTGTTTTTCTTGCTAGACCACTTTCATCCAATCAAACTTCCCTTGTCAAATTTGTAAATGAGACCCAAATTATAACCAATCCACGCAGCTATTCAGAGAAAGGGCAACTAAACGAGCTATGCAAATTGTTGAAATTGTAAAAGCAGACTAGCAATATGTATTAATTTTAACAACACCAAATTATCATCAATTTAAAACACACGACGCACAATTGTGATGTAATTCAATCAGACTCGTCCCACATGTCGCAGACCAGCGCTATTAGAATGCTTTTACATTGGCGACTCAGCCGCTCGGAAGCAGCAAATTGCTGAGATAACTGTGAGGCTTTGCGACCTCGCAGTAGGGTCGCGCGCGGCATCGTCGCGCTCCTGCAAAGTATGCGTGAAAATGTAATATAATTTTAATAGGGTTTTGAATTTGAATGGATGCAAATCAAAATTAATTTTATCGCGGTTAAGCCCCAAATGTATTTTACATAGTACCTATTTAAATCGCGAAAATTAACGTTTCAGAAACGTTATTGTGGTCCACGTATTTGTGGCATTTGATAAGAACTTCCAGGCCGAGCGACGGGGTGCGCGAGGCTACGAGTTCTGCTTCAGCGCGACTTCTACAGTTGAGCGTGACTGCAGTGATGTAATCCTGACTAATTTCATAAAAGATGAAGTAATTCAGTCTGTCTGTTTGTTACTTTTTCACATTCTATCGATTGAACCGATTGTAATGAAATTTAGTACAGAGATAGCTGGATACAAATAGACAACTATGAGATGGACATAGGCTACATTTTATAATAATCATCATCGTTGTTTTTAATCACTATGCAAGTAAAATCGCGAGGCGCAGCAAGTTTTTTTTATATAGCCCCTGGTCGCGCGACCCGTTGTCGCAGGTGTGCGACAGACGCTGAAAAGCAATGCGGCACAATGCAACATCACATAGTAGATACATATGAAACAATATTCATATTCATATTCATTTTATTCGTAAAAATATTATTATTTACACGTCATCTTAACCTAATATAAAAATTCTGTCGTAGATACCTAAGTATCTACAGTAAATAAAAATTAATTAATTAAATTTATAACACAATTGTTTCTTAGTATAATCAAAGAGACGCATCATTACATGTCGCGCGTTGTTCCTCTAGGTTTAGCTCTGTGGTTTAGCCACGTTTTACTAAATCACTCAATGTGAAAGCGCTCTAACACTCGAATCTATTTATACTGTAGGTAGTTACCGTACCGTAACCTTCGTGCGAAGGAACCAATTCGTCTCTCACATAAGTCCCTTGGCGGCAGTGCCTCGTGACGAGCGAGCCCATTACTGTACCTGTCTGCTTGTAGACAAATTGCACTGCTGCTACTACGTTTTATACGCGTTTTAAGGAGATCAATTCAAAAAAAAAAGAACCTGTATAAATTATCATGCTTCCTGTTACACGGTTTTTTATGGTTTACATACTAAGCGTTTGACGAATCGCTCAATGCGATTGACGATAGTTCCATATGGCTTTACGAGTGTAGACGGTAGACAGACACCTTAGTTTATATTCCAGACATGAGACACCTAGTCTGAAATATTCATATTCATATTCATTTATTTCGTAATTCACACTTACACGTCAAAATTTAATAATATAATATCTATCTTTTAATAACTATACCTATATCAAATATAACATTATAGGTTCTAGACCACACTAGGTACTCATACTAGAGTACCTAACCTCAGGAGTGATTATTTTAATATTAATATGACAATGTCACAATGTGTAGTCAGTTATAAATACTAAAATTAAAAATACAATGTCAATGTCATGTCAATATACAAACAGATCATAGACTGATTTATATTATGTCATGTCAACCTATGCATGTCAATTACATTAAGTTTCAAATAAAAATATATACTAAATAGTAATTAATAGGATTTAAATGTCAGAAATAAATGTCATTTTTTTTAAAAATAAAAACACTTATTCTTGCAAGCCTTTGAAATCGCTAAAATCATAGTACGTCTGCTCAATAAGCCATAGTTTTAGGCGAGATTTGAAACATGGCAAACCCGGCGCGACCGTGACATTATCTGGAAGTTTATTATATACTGTTGGTCCCATGACGTGACTAATCTTAGTCGACTTTTTTAAAGTGCGCGGTACACTCTCAAGATAATCCTTGCGACGACTGCTGCTGCGTATATTATATGAGGCTAAATTTGTCCTCACATATACCGCTACTTGAAAAATTACAAGAGACGGCAATGTAAGGATACCCAGCCTCTTAAAGTGTGGACGGGCGGAGATGTCGTAGGGTATTTTCGCGACTGCGCGGACGGCGCGTTTCTGCATTCTAAATGCACGCTTCCAGCCCGCAGCTTGCCCCCACAGCTCCGCGCCGTACTGCAGCACCGAGTGTACTGTCGCGAAGTAGCAACTACGTACTACATTTTCGGGCACCACTCTAGCGAGTCTACACAATGCGAAACAAGCTCCTCCCAGTTTTCCACATACGTTATCTATGTGATTATCCCACTGCAGTCCCCTATCTAGTTCAAAGCCTAAAAAAGTAGTGGATGAGACTTGCGTGATTTTACAGCCATTCACAAATACCGCTAAAGGTCAAATGTTTCGGCCCGCTAGGTCAAAATGAATAAAATGCGTCTTAGTCAAGTTCAGCGCTAGTCCATTTGCTCGGAACCAATCAGCGAGCTGCAGGGTAGTGGTGTTCAGTTTCTCCTCCAGTTGATCCACCGAGGGCGCCGTGACTACGGCAGCTACGTCATCGGCGTACATAAATATCTCCGCCGCTGTGACGGAGTCCGGCAGATCATTTAGGAGGAGGGAGAAGAGGATGTTCGACACCGACGATCCTTGCGCTACTCCCATCACTGACACCAGAGGCTCGGACTTCACGGAACCTTCTCCACCTAGAAGCCAAATAGAAGCTAACTCTCAAATTGGGCCACCGTAAGCAACGCCAGGTGTTTAATAAAAATGTATTTACATGTAAAATAAAAACTTCTTTTGTAACACTTAAGGTTTTCCTACCCAGTGGCGGTGGAAATTAAAAAAAGCAAGAGGTTTAAGTATTTATATTTGAAGATAGAATTTAGACGTTACAGAAGAATTTAGGGTCGAGGGTTAAATTAGTATTCGTGGTGCCTTGAAGAGGACTTATCTTTTGAAGTGAAGGGCGAAGCGTCGTCAAAGGCACGTGGCGGCAGAGGGCTTGACCGACGTGGCAGCCGCAGCGTGAGACCGGCGATGTTGGACGACGTGTGGACGCGTGGCAGAATTGAAGCTGACCGGCGAGGGTGGCCGACGCAAGGCGCGTGGCACGTGGCTGAAGCGTAGATGACCGGCGAAGTAGAC
Organism: Lycia hirtaria; assembly: GCA_947563715.1. NCBI lineage: Eukaryota > Metazoa > Arthropoda > Insecta > Lepidoptera > Geometridae > Lycia > Lycia hirtaria. The sequence continues at coordinate 45,857,858 of OX387377.1, forward strand.
CGACACGTGGTCGGCAGGTCTAGTGCCAGACGGCACGTAGTATGTATCTGTATACAGGACGTAGCCGTATACAGGAATGTAGTAGTCTTCAGCCGTAACCGGAATTTTGCGTCTTCTGCCTTATACAGGAACTCAAGTCGTATACTGGAATGTAGCCATATACTGGAACTCAAGCCGTATACTGGAACCCGAACAGTTCGGGGTCAAGAGAAGAAAGAGACCTCTTTCAGGCCAGAAACAGTTTATATATCCCTCGTTTTTCAAAATTTCGCTCCTAATATGGAGCGTTAATCGATTTACTCGAAAGTTAAAAATAGAACGTGTGGGAGATTACGTCATGGAACATTTTTATATTTTTTTCTCATAGTCGTTTGGCACTGAAGATCGTTCAAACGATATGTCAGTTTATTTTTTTTCCAAAAAGGACACACGGCTTCTATTTGCCATTTGCTTTTGAACTCACGGCTTCTATTAGCCGCGTGTTAAAATTAAAAAGTGTTACACTTTATTACAAACCAGCTGTATGACTGTGATTGATTTGTTTGGTTAAAATGTAAAATAATAGTTATCTTATCAGACATAGTTTACTTTGCCCGCTTTTCCAGAGCAGTGTCTGAAATAAGATACTAACTTTCTAACCGTTCTAAACATTCAAAAATATTAAATTTATCAGAGTTAGTGTTAAGTACTTTTGTATTTTACGTATTTATTTTATACATTGTATATATTTAAGAAAAAGCGGGCTCCGAAATGGCGACATGTGAGGTGTGTACCAAATGGGTAGTTTAGTCTAGTAAAAATAAGATTTGTGACAACATAGAAGACACCTAAGTATATTGTTATTTAAATGAATGTACTGGTGTTTTGAAATACATTTGACACAATTTCATAATGATATTATAAAAGCTAATTTTATTACCTTTACACACTCAAACGGCTGAACCGATCGTTATGAAACTTAGTATAGAGATAGCTTTGGATCTGGAGACGGACATAAGCTGCTTATCATCATCATAATCATCTCCTTTTTTCGTAACTACGCGAGTGAAACCGCGGAACGCAGCTAGTCTATAAAGCGGGGATTATTGTTGATTTATGATTTTTAGTTATTTTCCTATTATAATTTCAAAGAATCACCCCAGTTGCAAATACTGTGATCTGCTCCATACAAACGGATTTATTTTTACTAGACTAGTTTGTCTACAGCTCGAAGTATAGTTATAGATCTAAATGTTAGTGTAGAATTTCTGTTACTTAATAATCAGCTGTGTTCAATTTGCCAATCTTAATCTTCTACCTTCATTGCGACACCAAAATGTGCTCTATTTTTTACATGTCAAGGTTGCATGACATTTAATTGAAGTAGTCGAAAGTTTTTTGGCTTATCGCCGGCAAACTACCCGCGTTTGCTGGAGGAGAATGCATTCAACTTTTCTCCACTTCATTAGGTGTTTAAGTATATAAGATATGGTCAACTGTTATTTTTTTTTATTCCACGATAGACTTGCGCTTGACCGTCAACTCACCTGGTATTAAGCGACAGTTACGGTCTACGATGGAGCGCGCCTGCCTAGAAGAAATCTATTCACTCTCGATTTGAAGACACCTAGATTATATCTATTCGTAAAGACCCACTCAGGAAGCGCATTCCACATTTTGGCGGTACGCACAATGAAAGTGGAGCCAAAGCGTTTCGTACGTTCGTTCGTATATTAATAAAGCGTTATTTATTCCATATTTTAAAAGTAACAAATGAAATGTATTGTGTATATTGCTTCTATATTAGGTACACGTTTCTATTTTTAGCATTCCTAAACATCTGTTATGGATATGGATCCCTTTTGGGTAAAAGCCGACACCAACTTGAGCCAGTTTTCCCTAACCTCGGCATTTTTCCACCAGTTATATGCGATGATGTCATCTGCCCAACTGTCAACTGTTAAGCACCGTAATTAGCATTATAAAAGAGCACGAGGATAATTTTTAATACACGTTAGCATTTTTTTTTGTATATCTTGGTTTGGCTATCAGTTTTTTATCGATTATGGCAAAGCCAAAAGGAAAAGTTCTGTTTTTATCAGCTCAAATGTGTAAAATATATTTAAAAAACACGAGCAAAAAAAGTCATATAAGATTTAAATGAATCATGAATCGTTAGATTCCTGTTTTTATTTTTACAGGGCTACCCCTATATAAAAAGTAATTATAACTAACTACAAATCTAACTAAAAGACTTTTCTACTTTTACATGCATTTTCGCGCTATGTAATTCTCTTAAATAATTTAAGTTTTCCCTTGCGCCGCTCGCTGGGCTTTAGAAAGCAATTCTAGCTAACAATTTCTCTCTGTAACTTAGATGCTGAAGTTATTTCTGTTCAAATATATTCAAACGTTTATTTAACCTTTATCAAATAGAGCAACCTAATAATTTGCACAAAACAATTTAAAAATGTATGTACTTTTTGCTTATGTTTGCCGATTCAATTAACCCGCTGTCTATAGCACATAAGAGCGAGTTAAAATAGGTTTACCTTCACAAGATGAACTAAAGGTACATGTAGTTTAATTAAAGGCACGTCAGAATAGCTGGAAACCAGAGAGGCTCATGGGAATTTTAGAGACTGTTCGCTTATTACATCTTATTAATCTATCTAATACCTTTAAACGAGCAATTCTTGTATATATATGTATATAATCTGAATCTCGGAAACTGCTCCAACGATTTTAATGAAATTTGGTTTGAGGTAGATTAGGGGACGATAAATCGATCTTGCTAGGTTTCATTTTTAGTGAACCCGGGTTTGCTCGTATTTTCAGTCATAAAAAATCCGAGTGGAGCTCAAAACCAATATACCAAATGGATACACCGATTGTTATAAATATTTTGGTACAAAAATAGCCTGATACGTGAGTAAAACTGTGGTGCACACCTATTATTTCATTATAGCAGACTTACTTTTGCTTTTATAGTACCTATTAGTATTAGAATTCAAGAGTAAAACTTATCGTTACTTCGTATATTCAAATACATGTTTCGTAATTTAGAAACACGTGTAACATTATCCTTATACTTGGAAAGTCTGGTAAAACACTCAAATATCCAGATTTACGATTTACGTGAGGAAAGAAAGAAAAACTTTAATTTTAAGTAATTTAAACTTTCGCCATGCCATAACTCACGATTTACAAGCTGAGTGTTCTTCTGTGTCGAGGCGTGATGCTACTGAAATATCATCTCGTATTTTTCATTTCTTATTTACAACAAAAAATTAGGTCAATTTTGTTATCTGAAATCGCTGTACCGTGTCTTATTATTATTCAAAGCGCTGTGGTGATCGACGATTGTACTTTAAGGGGTCATTGTAATAAATTATTATTACAATAACATTACAAATAAATTATTATTACAATGACCCCCAAAAAAACTACTACCAGCAGTAGGCATTATGCCCAAAAACCTCCATTTTGTGCGTCGTCGAATAAAAAGTAGAGTCTCACTTTCCATTCTCTTAAACTATAATAAACAAAAAATATGTTAATCTATTGATTGGTTTTTGTGTAAAAGAGGAGAAAATAAACAAACACGCTTTCAAATTTCTAATATCAGTAGAAATACAAATAAAAAGCTGTCTCTGCTGGAAGTCTCGACATTCGTATCGACAGAGTTAGATCGAAAAATCGAATCGTTTAGTTTTTTTTACATGTATAGAGTACGCAGATCCGAAGACTTCCAATCGCTTTTTAGCCATTAAGGCCCCGGGCCTCAAGGCTGCTAACTGAACATCACTCGTTCGCCGCTCGCTGATACGATTCAAAGACAATTTTGACGAATTGCTAGTCTATTAATATAGTATTAGGCTAGCAATCTAGCAATTCCTCAAAATTGTCTTTGAATCGTATCAGCGAGCGGCGAACGAGTGAAGTTCACTTAGCAGCCTTGAGGCCCTGTTTAAAGCGCCCAGCTATTTCTCTCGCGCATCGCAGCATTTATAAACATGCTATAAAATCACTGAGTGGAGAGCGGCCCAGCGCCTTCTTGCGGCCCAGCGCCTTCTGCGCTTGCCAAAGTCCGGTAAGCTATAGAGGCCGTTAGAAGCCAACAGCTCCATCTCACAAAAAAAAAATACTGAGTATATAATCTCCACTGAGTGCAGATATTATATAAGTGAGAGACAGTTTTATTTATTGTGTATATTATCTATATTATTTATCCATATTTTTTCCGTATCCGTATTAACCGATAGTGTTCATACTGTTCTTAAGAATTTGTCGTAGAATTCTGTGGGTACGAAATGTCGAGACTCGCGATGCTTGTCACACTTTCTACATAACTTTAAAACTTTTATGAGTTTCTTTTTATTCGCTCTAAAATGTTAATAAAATTGTTAATCCATACAATGAATATTAATTATTTAGCTATATGCCTGTCTACTACATGCTATTTATGACAAGTATAAGTTTACAAAACTCAAAAACACCCGACAATAAAAAACGGCTGAACCAATTTTGATGAAACATAGCTAAGTTTCATATAATAATAGCTAAGGACACTCGATGAAATCACCTTTCAATAAAAAAATATTGGTTGTCTGTAATCGGTTTACGGACGATAGTTTAACATGACAACGTCATAACAAAACATTGATGAAATGATGATGATGTAACGGGACAATGAGCGTAACGTAACGGGACAATGAGTCATACTTTTTCGTGCGTGCTGCCGGCGTTCATCGATTTATTAGACGTTGTCACGTCAAAAACATATCAACATTAGTCCATCTGCTTCAGAGCTGCGATACACATACAGACACACAGATATACAGAGACACGGATACACAGATACACATGTCAAACGTATAACACCCCTCTTTTTGGGCCGGGGGGTGAAAAAACATTTAAGATATAATACTTTTATTAATGCAATGTAAAGTGCTCACTATGACTGAGAAAATGAGCCTAAACTCGATGGCACCAACATCTGGTAATTTCTCGGTTCCCTTACCTTTATACCTCGTCATTGCATGTAACTTATGAAAACTCCTTAGCCGTAACTAAATAAACAAATATGAAATCCACTGTATGCCATTTTTATATATATCGTTAGAGTACAAGTAGACCCATAGTACCATTTATATTATCATGGCATTGTTAGTGAAGTTATATACTGGTCCAAACACACCGGAATTCAGTAGGTAATCAGTCTAAAATCTAACTAAAAAGACCAATAAAAGTTTTCCTGATAACGTTTCTATACAAGATTTTGACATCCGCCCGCACAAGTACCGCGTCAACCTAAATAAATGTTTTTTATAAAAACAATCAAATTCGAAATCGTCTTCGTCTCTATTATTTTGAGGACTACATCCGGGTCATGAACCCACAGTGGTATTCCCGAACTCTTAGATTGAGTACAAGAGTCTAACACAAGCGATGGTGCCGTCACCCTAATATTCATAAACCTATTTGGCCGTGGTATCTAGGCTACGGGATGGGCGCTTGCCGCCAGACATCCTGGCGCCTCCTCAGCCTCTTACCACAATAGAGATAGGCATATTATATGCAAATAAATTATCTTTATCTTTATATAATTATAGATAAAAAACTGAAGCAACCGACTTCTCATGGATGCCATTGTCATAACTGAATCAAATTTAAATGGGACCACACGGGAAGCACCAGCTTTCAATAAAAAAATAATCATCAAAATCGGTCGAAAGTTATGAGGTAACAAACATAAAAAAATACAGTCGAATTAAGAACCTCCTCCTTTTTGGAAGTCGGTTAAAAAATAACAGACTGTCAGCTCATTCGAAATCTCTTTAATTTCGTTATAGAGGGATATTATTGGAGAACAGACCGTTGCTTAATACTTTGTTTTTTTTTTAGAAAATAAGTAGGTAGGTTCCGACGTGCTTCACTCTCGGCCATATACCATCGCTTACTATCACGGGAGTTGGTGGAAACGTAGAATTTGTTTAAAAAATGTATTCTTTGGAAAGTTAAAGAGGTTTATAGTAGTACCCATGTTAGCTTATATACTGTCTATCCCTAAATCTGGGTTCTTTGCGCCCACGTCCTAGAAACACATTTATGGAGCCCTGTTTACTGGCTGACGAATCGCTTTGGCGACGTGCCTTCATGCTAAGCCGGTTAAGAGAGTCACCATTTAATAGTGACGTCTTAAAGGATTAGGGTGAACTGAGTGCTATGAATTAGGACAGTCTAGATTTTACTCTTTAATTAAAAAGGCTTTCCTACAAACTAAGCTCTTAAGAATAATAAATGGGAAATTTGGATTTTTTTGAAGCATTAATAGATCACTCGCTCGTGAATTCGAAGTGAGAAATTCATACGACACGACCGAATCAGAAATCGTGCCCAATCGTGTATTGCCTGACTTTTCAACAATATCGATAGATTTTTTAGGATACAATTAAAATTCGATAGGTTCGGGATAGCGAGTGATGTGAAAACGGTGATGATGATGATAAAATATAGTCTACGTCCTTCTCCAGGTCCTAAAGATTTCAAAACGTTTGGTTCAGTTTCAAAAAGGCAACAAACAGAGTTACTTCCGCTTTAATAATATTAATTATGATAGGATAAGGTAGCCTATTGAGATCGCGACCCACATAAAATGGCTCCATGAACGACGCGCCCCTGACACATTGACTTACATTCTATTCGCTCTTCGTTTCTAACCATAGACCTGGGAGTTTTGGCGGAAACGTGTTCAGATTCAGATTCAGATATTTTATTGCTATTCCACAGTAGACACAGTACAGTAGTTTCTGAATCTGAATCTGTTAGTAACATGTTGTTGCTTTGTTTTATTTTCCTAAACTTGTGTTATTTTGAACATTAATGCTATAAATACCACCTATTTATAGCATTAAGTTAGTTTTATTCATTAAGTGTTCGATCAAGTGCGTGAGTGTGAAAAAGTGAAAAAATGCAATGAAACGTGTGATTTTACGTTGTCGGTAAAACTCCATAGAAGCTTCTAGTAAAGTCGCCATCACTTTAAGTACTGAGGCAAGACTTAGATTTTAAAATGACTGTTTATGTGACTTAGACTGACTAATATGACTTGTATTATTCAAGAAACTTGAAAATATTTCAATACTTGACACTGGCAAATCGCTAATCGCGGGGTCCAATACAAAAAAGAAGAAGAACTATAGACCTGTACGTAAACCTTTTACGTTAAATCTTGATGACTTTTGTTATAGATATTTAACCGACTAGGTATAAAGAAGGGTAAAAACGTAGCGACTGTTTAACCCTCACCCAAAAAGAGGGATGCTATAAGTAAATAATGTGGCATAATAACTCACAAACGAATTGACCATATTTTTATTATTGTTAGAAAGGTGATTTCATCTAATGCTGTTCCCAGTAATATTCTGTTCCGGGATTAATCTTATCTTTTCACTAATAATAGCTTGTACGCGATATAATGATAAGCGATAATTGTAATTGGTCTTTTTCCGTTTTTATATCAATAAACGAATTTGAATAATGTTATGCAGTATATCCTCGTTATTTCATAATGTTTAGTAAAAAAATTGGCTTCATCTGAGTTTGACAGAATAATATGTCAACCACCACTTGAGTCATCTTAGCTCTAAGAAAATCTGTTCTGGGAGTTTTTTTTATAAATAAATAAATATTGGTGGACATTTCACACAACGCTATCTAGCCCTAACTAAGCAAAGCTTGTACTATGGAAACTATATGACTGATAGAATAGAGATACCTATCCTTATTTATAAATACATTCTTATTATACATAAAAACACCCGGACACAAAACAAACATCCATTCTTATCAACTAATGTTTGTCCTGGGTTGGGATCGAATCCACGATTAAACAGCGTAGAAGGCAGATATACTACCAACTGAGCTACGAGGGCAGTATTATGTGTTCCGAGACGACCACAAATATGATTATTTTTTTATTTCCAAAAAATCCATAAGTCATTTCGTATTTTTTTTTGTCATTATCTTATATATAGACTAAAGTAATGAATGTTGTAAGATCTCACCCAAAAGTGGCTTGAAATAGCTACATCTATTATTATCTTCTTGTGGTATCATTTTCACCCCTTATTGAAACATCTCACATAATCTAAATAACACAATAAAGGCTCTAATAACATTCTAGCCTCTCAGCTATAGGTATAGGCGTAATATCCCTCTAATCCAGCCTCGTTCCAAGCGGCATAAGTAGGAGACGCGACGTCTCGGTGTCCGACGACTTGATACGCTGTAGACTATATATTTCATACTTATTCTCAACACAATAAAAAGAAAAAATAAACAAGTATCTGTATTAAAAGAAAAACAAAATACCCGACTGCAGAAAACACGTTTTTGCAGTCTAACTTATGATTTCGTTAAGCTTGAGACGCTGTTGAATGTACATCTTTTTGGAAGAAAGTACGCGTAAAATTGCTTTAAAATGTTATAAATGCGCATTATTTAGAGTAACTCTTCTGTTTATTACGAAAAAGTTCGTTGGAAGTTACGAAAAAACTATTTGTTTATTTTAGCGAGAGATATATTAATATTATAAAAAAATATTGTGTCATAGATACTCTCTGACAATCTGATTGAAGACGAATCTAACGACACCTCGCACATCAAAATCGACGAAACCGTTTAGTAGGCACTCGTATAGAAACATACATACATACCCACATACATACACTCAAAAACATAACCTTCTTACGAATTCGGGTAAATAAAAACATTGACTACGAAATTACGGAATATCGGGTGAATCAGAACCATATTTAAAGTTCAAAATTAACGCGAACCACGGTAAATATCCCGTTAATAATAATAGTGTTTTAATGAATGACCGTGATAGTTTAAAAAAGTGTTTTATATTTAAAATTTATATGTATATAACTAAAATAGTTCATAAAAATTAAATTATCTAATACTACAAACATAATTTTGTAATTGACAATAATAAAATAAAATTATATATTAAATTATAAAAACGTAGAACAATGTCAACGCAGATTAGATATCAAAAATATAAAATAATGTCAAGCTAAAGTAAAATTAAAGTCAATAAAAAAAATCTGATCATTGTGATTTATAAGTACTATTGATACTAATGTGATAACTGAATGTTTTATCTGGTCTAGTCTATAAGGTGCGACGTCGCCGTCTACCTTGGCGGACATGACTGAGCCGTAGTAGGTGCGCGCGCAGTCCCTTCGATCGCAGTTTGGTCTGAATGAAAGATTGGTCACTCAATGTGCCGGTGGATGGTGGCGTCAGCACGTGTGCGCTCGCCTTTATTGCCGTTTTTGCTGTTCTAGCGTTAGACCTATCATTTATTACATCCGTCCCAGCTTTGCTCCATTTTGATGGCGAATATGAGTTTCTTTAACATTGATGGTATTATGAAACAAGTTTATTCAAATTTTGAATTTATTTTGTAGGTAATGCGTATCGTTATAGCCTATCCAAAATAGGTAATGTATTTATTTATTTAGATTGATTTAACTTGGAATTTTCAAGGCTAGAGTGAATAGTTATCTTCTAGATCGACGAGCTCCATCCTCGGCCACACCGTCGCTTAACATCAGGCGAGTTGGCGGTCAATCGTAGATGTATCTTCTATAAAAAATATAAAATAAAAGATACGCCAACAGTGAACATATTATACATTCTTAATTTTCTAGTTCGTTCATACATAGATCTGATATGATCACCTATTATAGGTATATACAACAATAATAATATAATGTATTATTAAGTATGCTGGATAGGTACATATGCTACATAAGCTTGTATATTTTTATATCATCTTTAAGGGTTTATGTGCCCTTTGGTACGTTTTCATGTATTGCATAGTCTTGTAAGCTAAAATAAACGTGTACTGTTTTTTTTTCTTCATTACAATGTCACTACTTAGTATTTTTTGGAATAATAACTAACCTGGATGAAAATTGGAACTGCCGTCTCAACTGTGTTGGTAGTAACGAAATAATGAAATAAGGGCATCAGCGCCTTCAATGCCACATTAGTTCTTTTTTCCGAGCAGACGAGTTATTTAGCTTGTATTTGTAAATATGTACATATCAAACTATACCCAATTCATTTGCTATACATCAATACATTGTTAGAAGTAACACATGAACATAAGACAAATTCGAGCTAAATGCTAACATAAGTAATTATAGGCACCGACAACATGCAATTAGGAAACAAGCGGTCAGAAAATTAATTAAATAAATTTATTTCAAAACGAATTACATAACTTAAGTTTATGAATATTAGAGTACAAGTGAATAATTATGTCAATGTGAATTGAAATCTACATCTAATACCTTTAAACGAGCAATTATTGTATAGATGATTGTATATTGTTTACATAATCTGAATCTCGGCTCCAATGATTTTAATGAAAGTTGGTTTGTAAGTGGATTAGGGGACGATAAATCGATCTTGGTAGGTTTAATTTTTGGTGAATCCGGGCTTGCTCGTATTTTCAGTCATAAAAAACCCGAGTGGAGCTCGGTCGCCCAGGCACTAGAATATATCAGGTCAATGATTGAAATTGATGTTATGAACTTTGTAGTTAATAAATTACAGTTTAAAAAAACTAAAAAACACGCTACAAATTATTATGGTCAAAGTTTATTACAAGACTTTTCTAACAAATCCAAACACAGCTATGATACGATGTTCCATCATGACGTTCTAGTTCATATCTTCCGGCTCCATCATCAGATCAGTTCGACTGTACCATATTATTGTATTGTCATCAGGACTACACTACATACAGCTGCCAATTTTCATGACGCTACGATCCTTGGAAGATGGTTCAATTAGTTACCTTAGATTTCATAGTTAGTTACATACAGGTCGACCTAATAAAAGCGTGTTAAAAAACAATAAACGAACTATCTATTTATAGGATTTAACCATTACAATATCATCAAAATCTAATAATTTATTCATGTATTATTACTATTATAAAACCTACTATTATACTATAACTAAATATATAACTATAGACAAGACAGTCCTCACGGCTCAGTTGATAGCATGCCTGCATCTAAGCAGTAGGTTGTGAGTTCGATTCCCACCCAGGTCAAATATTAAAACTTGTGTAATGTACATGTATCTGAGTTTTTCTTGTATTCTATTTTGTATTTATTAAAATGTTTGGGGTTAAATAATGCTGTGTGAAAATGTTCACCAATATAATTTTCTAAACTCATGAAACTGAATGAAAAAAAAAATACACTTACATACATCCAAACACGCCTGTTTTCTCTTACGGGGTATTCAGAGCATCAAAGACCATGAGGCCTTATGATGCCACATTTGACCGTGGTTGGAGAGTTAGACGAGAGGGACAGGGTATTAGAGGGTTAGGAGGTACAGTGGGACAAGATGTAATGTTGAATAAAAACATGACATTCCGAATTAAACAATAGCCAAAAAATACGCACCGTCAATTGACACTGGTCCAGCCATCATTCAATCAATTCATAACAGTTAAAGGCTACATCGTAGGTCAAATGATTTAGCCATGAACTGACGACTTGGCGTTTTGAATTGCTCATTCACTAGAAGTAGGTAAATTCGCATTTTGTGGTGATAATAAGATCAAGTTCTGTTCAGTGATTTTATTTTTGTTGCTAGGTTCTACAAATAATATGGATTTTAGAGTTCTGGTTTCCTGATTCAAGGTTTTTGTATAAGTGTGTTTAAGTGATCAACGACTTCAAAAAATATACAATATTACCTCATAGCTCCGTCATTTAAAAACTGATTTAGAAAATTCGTATATTTGAAAGAACGTACTTTCAGTTCGAAATTTTTTCACAAAAATTTCATCAACAGTAGTTCAGGTTTTTACAAAATCAAAAACAAAATTACTGGGAAAATATATGTTTTTTTAACACGAATAATAAATTACAAATAATAATAATTATTATTCTATTAATGTAATTGTAGTAACCCAAATTATGTATTTTGAAATTTAGTTGTTTCAGTTTTTCAAACTATGATAATTATATATTTATTTTCACATATTTATAGCACTTTGATAGCAGTTAGAATATCCTGCGATCAAAATTCTGTCTATGACACAGATCTTGTGTGTATAGCAAGATTACCAACTTCACTGAAAATGTATCAAAGACTAGCCCCATTCCGCGGTTTTACTTACGATAGATAAATCCATTCCTAGTGATCCAGTACCTATGTACACTTCGCGAGGATAGACATTCCAAATTTTATGACCTTCGAACCAGCGGTAGCGGCTTTAAGTTTTATGTATATCAGTTAGGCAATTGTTTAAGACAAAACTTTTTATAATTAATTATAGATTCTCTTATTCGCCCACGCGTTTCATCTATCGTATAAGATTTTCTTTGAAATTCAAGAAAATCGTGATTTGATACATTTTCTGGGACACGGGGTGGTGATTGCACTTGAACACTTGGGGGAGGGAATGAGTTAGTAAATTTTAACTTACCTGTACAATGAACATAATTATTCCAAAAGATAGATGGAGTCTACTATTTTTGACCAATTTTTAACTAGTTGGCATCAAATGTCTGATTTCTTATTTCTTCTTGCCAACTGTTAAACCTGAAGCTATAATCAAACTCGAAACCAACATTCATAAAAAGTCTGCGATTCAGTCGACTCATCGCCATTACCATATCAATACGGCTCAAAATCCCATGGAATCTATGCGGCAGCATCATTAAGGTCGTCTAGAATATAAAGTGCTTGTGTTACGGCACAATGAACACTCAGGCAAAAACTGCCTTGGCGTCTGCAACCTATTTATATATGGGTAATATTTAATTGTCTTATTTGTCATCGAATTAACTGCGGTTGCAGATCTTTGATACATATCAATACTTATACATATACTTCACACACGAGTGTGTGAAGACAGTGTGCTTTTACTGAGTTCGGTCAAGCCGTTTAGGCTGTAGGCGATCATATAGAAACATACATACATACACTCGAAAAACATAGCCCTCCTTTTTACGCAGTCGGGTAACAACTTCGAAATCCGATAATGTTCAGATGTAACAAATATTTTTCTTTTGTCATAGAGAAATATGTGCGATGTACTTTTAGCAATCGCGCGTTTAACGTTCCAACATAGATGTTTGTTTATATTACAAAGCAATGCAAAAATGTGACGGAATTTAATGCTTGCTTTTGATGTGCAAAGTATGACGAACACGAAGCCGCAGCCGTCGCGGAAGTCGTTCACTTATTTAGACATAGACATAGACATCATTTTATTGTAACAAAAACACACAGAAAATAAAAAATCATACACACAAAATAGATCACAAAATGTTTTTGTCACAATCCGGCCCCAGCTCAGCATAATGCTAGTTGTAAACAACCAGCGCTGGTCTTCCGCTGGAACAGGTAAGCGACGTCACGCACGAGAAAACACTTAAAACTAACAATTATCATGTATTTAACATATAAATAGATAGGCTTATATAAACATATATACACAATTAAACACAAAAATATTTTATTTAGTCATTATCATAACTTGCATTGTACAGACCGATGTTTATAATTGTTATCGTGTTGAATGATTGTTTGTTTGCAGATAACTCGCTTTATATTTATACGGGGAATGATAACGGGGTGTGTTGTTTTTGGTGCCGATGATAAGTGTTTTTTATTTGTGCGACTACTGCGCGAATGAGTTAATAACTGAAATTGAAACGTTTCGTAAAGTCTCAGTTTAAATTTTCCTCCATTTTATGAATTTTTAGGGTTTTAATACATGGAACCCATATAGATAAGCTATGCACGTCTGTCTTTCAGTCCATATACATATATATACATAAAATCACGCCTGTTTTATGTAGCGTCAATCGTCAAATGTGGCGTCAATTAGCCTTATTGGGCTTTGATGTAGGCAGAACATCAAAGCCCAATAAGGCCGATTGTCGCCACATTTGACTATGATTAGAGGGTTAGATAGAGGGTAGAAGGTATTAGAGGGTTAAAGGTGATAATAAGGTAGGAGGTAATGTTGGCTTGCAGTGACATGAGGTCAGCCCATCGTCTACATAAATGCCAATTTCCCTCAAGTCTCTGAAGTGACTTTTACACTATGCCCGGAACGAGAAGCAGCTGGTACATTCTATGTTTTTATTTTCCTCCCAGTCCAGCATGGAAGTCTATATCTGACAGGCATTTTACTCAGATCCCATTAGTACTACATGCACAAAATTTGGCGAACCACTATAAAATAAAATAAATAATAAATATTTGTGGACATTTCACACAACACCATCTAGCCCAAACTAAGCATAGCTTGTACTATGGAACTAGATGGCTGATATAATACATATATACTTTTTTTTTGTAAATATATACATATGATACATAGAAACACCAGACCCAGAACAAACATCCATGCTCATCACACAAATGTTTGCCCTGGGTGGGGATCGAACCAACGACCTACGGCACAGCAGGCAGACATACTACCAACTAAGCAACAAGGCCAAAAAAAATGTATAATTCAAAATGATTGCTAAACTACTCAACCAAAATTAAAATACCTAACGATGCTTTGCACATTACGATTATCAAGCTGTTTAGGGTACAATAGACAATACACAGACATAATATGTACCCAAAATCATTTCTCTACTTTTAAAGCTGTCTGGGCTATAAACACACAGCCAAATAAAATTACGATAAATTTTGCGGTAAATTGTTCAATTAGGTACATAATATTTACAGAAAACGACGATATTTTTTCTGCTATTTAGTCGTTATTCATACTGTTTGTAGATATAATTACTTCGTCGTCTTGCTACCCACGCGAGTACTGCTCTAATCGTAGGCAATTAGTAGGTATCTCAGCGAAATTATATTTAATTTTAGAACAAACCTGACTAGCGTAAATAAATATTCTAGTTTTAGATAAAATTGTAAGTAGCTTAACGTCAAATTCTTGGATATTTTTAGAGCGGTAGTGTCATTCAAAATTCCGTTCATAGGTAAAGACAAAAATGTATGAAAGTGTGCATGACCATCACTTACTGTCTTTGACATGCATAATATCATTCAGCCGCTTCTCTTCCCGGATATACTGTAAAAGTCAGTTAAGGAACTAGGGGGAAATTGGCATTTCTGTAAGCGATACAGACGATCAGTCTGTCACTCCAAGCAAATATTACATCTTAACCTCGTATCCCCTTTAACCCTCTAATACCATCTCCCTTTAATCTAACCTAACTACGATGTAGATAGAGGGTTGGATATTGTAGCGTGTAGCTCTTGTAGCTTGACTAGGTGTTCTCGAACGATCACCAATGTCAAGCAACGGACGGACCATTCAGTCTTCGAATGGGTGACCGTGAGATTCATTTCTTTCTGAGAATCACCGTGGGTCGGATGACACGTTAAATTGTAGGTCCCGGTTGTTTGTTCTAAAAAAAACAGCAATCGTCAAGCCAGAGTACTGCAAAATATTTGTAAATAAAGAAGCCAAACCAAAAATATATAAAGCAATTTAAGATCTAGGTAGTATTTCAATGATTGACTGTAATTAATAAGTTTAAAAAAAAAAATGTTTTATTAGCATAAGTAATGTATAATAACTAGAAATTAAGAAACCAATCTGATAGTATAGATAAGGTATGTTAAGATATATTATAGTATAATACAAAGATTGTGTAATTATAAGCTTAAAAGTAATACTTTAAAAGCATTACAGAGTATAGTTATTATTATTGTAGTAGTTTTAGTTATTATTATAGATACTCCTACGAGTACTTACTCAATTGTTGCACGCCCGCAATGGGTAAAACTGTTTGGACTAAATATTATATAACACTTATCTGTACACAGCTTAATGCAATAAAAATATTTCTGATTCAGGTCAGAGGCCTTTCGGCGGCTTATTAACTCTGACAATAGAGCTGGCTAATTGGCTAGTAAATTCATATAGACTGAGTGTCTATACCAATTTACTTACTTTACTACGATCAAATGTGGCGTATTACGGCCTCATGCTCTTTGACGGTCTGCCTACCCCCGTAAGGGAAAACAGGTGCGATTGTATGTATGTAATAAGTGTTAAAATGATGTTTCAAGTGAGTAGTAGTATTATTGTAGTGAAATTATGCCAAATTTTGCTTACCTGTAGTATTACAAGCCTTAATAGGCTTGTTAAAAATTACTTCACTCGACTCACATTCTAAGATTATTTAACTACTTTTATGGTTGTAGATAAACTGAATGCTGAAGAAGTTGAAAATACATTTGTCTTTTGCCTTTTCTGTATAATTTAAATATGCCTAGAAGCAATTGATTTAGTGAAATATTATATTTTCAAGTGTCATTATAAATACTTAAACCAATCATTTTGATTCTATAAGTTTTGTTTCCCATGTGATCAATGTAGGTAATACCTACATTTCACAGAGAAAGTAACCTTGAAACGTATGTTATGGAGGTACGTTGTCTGTCCGTCAGTGTCTCAGAATAAAGCCTTATATTACCGGCTTATATATTTTGCCGGAACATGATAAAGGCTATGAAAACAAGAAAATAGAATAACCCAGCAATGTATAATATCGTCATTAACAAACAAACGCTTCACTTACTTCTGACCTTAGTTAGAGAATTAAAGTCCGAGGCACACCGTAAGCGTAGAGACGCGTTGTGAGACGGACCTACGCGAGTTGCTATACGCATAAATCTTTTCTCTAAAGGTTTCTGGATGTAGTCGTGGATCACTTGCGAACTTGTACAAACTCAACGAAGTCTCGATTCGCAATGTTAATTTTTAAATCAATTTAAATCAAATGTCGTTGTTTTCAGGTAAGTCCAAATCAAGACCGTAGGGGTGAAGAAACGGGAGTGCTTGAAGATGTTGTGTAAGTTAAAACCATTGTATTTCTTTTTTTCATAGGTTCATTAAGAAAGTAGGGCCCTTATTCCGTATGACTATCGGCCGCATTACGTGAACTTGACGTGGGTGCATTGACAATGAAAATTGGTCTTTGGCTTGTAACTTAAAGGGTAATTTTCATTGTCAACGCACCCACGACCCGTTCACGTAACGCGGCCGATGGTTATAAAGAATGAGGGCCCTGTGTCTATAACACAGATGCATTTATTTTTATCCAGTGTGCGTTTATTGGATTTCTCGCTACGCTCTTGAATTTACTTTAGATTACTTTGCTATGTCAAAATTTAAACACTCTTGTTGTAAAAATACAATTTTGCTCTCTGATTATACAATCTATTATTTTGTATACATTATATTATCAACGGTATGATATCGTTATTGGATTACTTTCGGTGTGGTCCGAGCTTTAAATTAAGCTTAATACGTGGGCGTAGCCGAGTGTCTGTGGGCGAGCTTAAAAACTAATACCTACTGAGTTCACCGTTTTGGTTAAGAGAACTGTTGTCGCCCGATCTCGCATACATATGTATAGGAGAGAACTGTTTTCTTGCCCCTAAACACTAACCGATTTTGATGTTCTTTTTTTATGTGATTATCTATAAATATCTATGCCTCTACGGTTTTTTTTAAATTTCATTATAGTTTTTTTTTTGACAAAATCAATCTCCACAGACTCCGGGGTCCATGCTTTTTATAAACTAATATATATGTATTTTTAACTACTTACTTTTTTTTTAACCATGCAAGGGGAAGACAAAATTAAAATTCTAATTCTAATTCATTAATTAAAAGTATACATTTAAAAAAAAAAGTAAACAGTAGAGGCATAGCCTTTAATGATTCCAACCATATAAAAGAGGAATGATTCGAATTGTGTAATATATTGGGGTAGAAAACTGTTTTCTCCTGTTGTATGAAAAAACGCCTAATTTGCTGGCAAAAGATCGGGCGACAACGATTCTCTTAACCCGCTCACGTTTTCCTAAAGGTCTGTCAGTGATGCTCATATGTGAGCTGTATGAATTTACAATGAGTATGTGACCCTTAGTTCTCGGCTTTGTCGGCCCGGTATCCTACTGATAATATACCCCGAATGTGATACCTCCTCTCCTAAGAAAGAAACCTTTGTTGGGAGCCCTGTATTCATTTTCATTTAATTCATAAAGTCAATTTAACATATCAACGGTAAAAAACATAAGTATGTATATACTAGTGAAATAGCAATGTTCTCAATTAAATAGTTGGCGAAAAAGAAATACATATCAATAAAATCTAATTATGCCTGTGTATTAAGTATCTAAATACATATGTCTCGTCGAAATTCGTCTTAGATCTAATTTGCCCAGTTTTGATTTAATTGGTCGGTATTATGTGTCAGTTGTTATTTCTCCCTTTTCAGTTTTGAAATTATTTTTATTTACTCGTTTTTTTTTTTTTTTTAATTACATCCAGAGTAATCTGTACATTCTGATACAGAGATAATAAAATGAAAGGGGCAATAGCCATGAAGTTGGAGTATTTAGAATCTTAAATGCCCCGTCTCCAGGGCTATTGCCCCTTCACTAAGGCTAAGCTGTTACGAATCCTACACGCAAATTAAGTCGATTTAATTGTGTAGTTAGTGTAGTGAATGCATTTGTAAATTATCTAGCATTTACTCGAACATTTGATTCTGTCTAGTCAACTTAAGTGCATTGAACTGCGCCTGTGAACTTTCAGAGACGTCTTTGCATGTAGCCTAACTCTAGCTTTTGGAACTTGGATTAAATTCAAATACTAAATATACATTATATGATGAATGAAAATTTAAAGCAAATTGCGTTAGTTATATTAGTCTCGTCCATTTACGCCGCGACATCTGATTGACGCAAGTGGCAAAGGACTAATTGCCCTGTGTGGGCGGATTTGTATTAATTACGGGATTGTACTAGTTGGTAACTGTAAAAGGGTATTGAAACTTCTTTGGTGTTACTACTGGATGCCATTTTGAAAAAAACCTTTCTTTTGACCAGTTATTAAACATGTTTTAAACAGTATTAAAAAGTATGACTGATATATTCATCATCATCATCTCAGCAATAAGAAGTACACTGCTGGACATAGGCCTTCCCCCATGGACTTCCAAAAAGACTGATTGGAAGCTTGCATACAGCGTCTCCTGCCAGTTGTATGAGGTCATCTGTACATCTCGTGGCTGGTCTACCTACACTGCGCTTGCTGGTGCGTGATCTCCACTCGTGAACTTTTCGGCCCCATCGGCCTTCAGTATCAGTCACGTGATATATGGCTTGCCCACTGCCGCTTCAACTTGCTGATCCGATTTGATATGTCGGTGACTTGCGTACGTCTACGGATCTCTTCATTTCTGATTCGATCTCGCAGAGAGACTCCGAGAATAGCTCTCTCCATAGCTTGTTTAACTTCCTTATAAAGCCCATAGTTAAGGAGCACATTTAAGTCATCACTAGTAACACACATTGGTCGTAAACTTTCGACTTAAGGCACTGAGGTATATTGGACGTAAAGACGCTTTTGAGTTTTCCGAACGCTGCCCAGCCGAGACTGACTGACATGTTATATGGAATATTTGAGCTCGAATATGTGAAAAAAATCGCTAAATGATTTGTTTCGTTTATTTAGTTTTCTATACATGGAAAAATATTAAATGCTCTTTCGTTTTTAGGGTTCCGTACCTCAATAAGAAAAAACGGAACCCTTATAGGATCACTTTGTTGTCCGTCTGTCCGTCTGTCCGTCCGTCGGGTATCAAGACCTTTATCTCAGGAAGCATGAAGTTATCGAGTTGAAATTAAAACCATATACGCAGATCCATAGTATCTTGCTGCAGAAAGAAAAATAAAGTTACCAAGTTTTCGTAAAAAAAAGTTACAGCCGAATAGTATAAGTTAAAACAGGGTTTTAAATATTTTTACAATGTTTATTTTTCGGTATAAGAAGGAAAATATAAAAAAAATATGATTTCCCCCTTTTATCTACTAGTTTGTACGGAACCCTCGGTGGGCGAGTCTGACTCGCACTTGTCCGTTTTTTTTTTATTTGTTCTTTTTGAGAAAGGGCGAATCGATTCGAGTCGAGTTTTCACGATAAGCAGAAAAAACGACCTTCCTCCGACCGAAGTAAGCACTACCTTATCGGGAGTCTTAACTATAAGATCAAGAGGAAAAAAAAAACTACAGGTCTAGACGTTTTGTTTGAGTGAGCAAAGTATATAAGGATAGGTGCAAGACTGTATCGGAGGCTGAAGGTTATTTTTTGTCGCTGCGTACACAGTTTTCCGATCAGCCCTGTTTTGTGTTAACTGTAGCCACATAGTTTAGTGTTCGTGATGCGTGATTATATGTAGAATGATAAGTCATCTTTAGGATAAGTTTAGTTATTTGTTACAATAAATTAAACAGATACCATCATGTGTCTCAATATTAACTATTCTAATGTGAGCCATTTTTTCATTGTGGTAAAGGTTCAGCCACAGTGTGCTACACTGGCTAAGTGCGGGTTGGCAGACTTCACACATTTCAAGAATGCTCAAACATGCAGGTTTACTAATAGTGTCTTCCTTCTTCGTTTGAAATTGGCTGCAATGAGAGAAGGACCTTTGGATCCGACCCTAGGACCTGGAGATCACAAGTCAGACTGTCTCCCAATTAGAAAAACCGCCATAAGTAGTCTATCAAAAATAAGAATAAAAACAATATTGTTTAAGCCAGCCTGCAATTACTTTACAATTAAATAGTATCGTTTTTAGAACTTGGTCAAACAGGTATTTCCACGTTTCTCACGTGCAATACAAACCAACGATTGTTTCACATTGCCGCCGTGTTTTCAACAAAAGTTTTAAATTAAAAAGTTGCCGGTGTCGACGTAGAAAATGAATTTAGTTAGCGCAGGACAAAGTCCATTATTCTGCTTAGTGCTTTGTTTGCTAGATACGATCTAACTAAATAATAAAACAGAGCCTATAATGACCTAAGCTTATCTAAATTTTCAAGAAAACACTTATCTTCATCATCATCATCTCAGCCACTTTTGCAATTTTCTCTCATCTCAGCAATTTTTGAAGTGTAATTTTATATACGTTTGATATGATGTTAAGTTTACGTTTTCCGTAGTAAACAAGGAACCCTTAAAACTAAAAAAAAAAAAAAAGTCACATTTACAACGACGATATTTAGCGCTAAGATTTTTTTCAGGTATGTGTTGGGTTCGTTATCCCAATAATTTAGTTTCAAATTATAATTGGAGGACGTGACTGTCTGAGACTTTAGACCTTATCTTTACAAATGGCTCCGAACTAGAAATAGAACCAGGGATGAATGAATACTCGTACACAATTTATTTTAGACATTTTAGGGACGGAGGGATTTTCTAGACGTTGATTGTCTTTCGTTAAAAAAATAAACGGCAATTTAGAAAAAACTTAGACACTAGCTTTTTATTAATGCAATAGAAAGTGCTCATGATGACTAAAGAAAACTAAGTAATGGTGGGAGAAGGTTTAAAAGAAAATTTAAATAAATAAACTTTGGTGGACATTTCACACAACAACATTTAGCCCAAACTAAGCAAAGCTCGTACTATGCAAACAAAATTGCTGATAGAATACATACATACTTTTTTTTAAATACATACACAATGAAACACCCAGACACAGAGCAAACATTCATGCTCATCACACAAATGTTTGCCCTGGGTGGGGATCGAACGCACGACCGCGATCTACAACTCAGAAGGCAGTCGTATTACCACTGATCCCTGAGGCCTGTCATGGCTCAGTGGTAGTAAGCCAATGTATGTCTCGACACGTTCTTGACCAGTTATTGTTCTAACAATCCTGCCCGCCCCGTTGACGCGTCGTCACGCCAGTTTCCAGTCTGATTCGCACATTAGATGTTTTTCTTAATTTTTCTACGTGGATAAATGTTCTCTCATACCGCACTGCCACGGGGAGACAGTTCTGTTATGTGGAACTCTAACCCACTACAACTCCACGGTGTTTCATCTTGTCCGCTTGTGGCGGGAACATGGGTACAGGCATATGCCCTCCACGAATCCCTTATCAGACCCTCGTAGTTCCATGTACATGAAATGATGACCATTATGCGTTCTCTTCAGAATTAAACAAATGACTCTAAGCATATATTTTAAACCGTCAAGAAGTCCTAGTGATAACTTTCTGCCTACATCATCAAACCAGCTCCAAGATATCACACAAGATATAGAGTCTGTTTACTTATAGTTTTATCGTAGCAAAAAAGAAGAACTAACGTCTTGAAATATATACTACTATAGTATTCTGATATCTCGACCATGACTCGACAAATAAAGATATTTTCTTTAAAGATATCTCGACTATGACAAATAAAGATATTTTGAAATTGAAAATTGAAATTGATATCTCGACCGAACATTGCCCTAAATGCGACAGCAGCGCCCTCAATGCCACATTAGTTCTCTACCTGAATAGAATCTACTGTTATTTAAATGACAATGCAATTATTATTCCATTGTCATCGAAATGTACATATATGTACATCGAATTACATTACGTATCACACTGTGAGCGGACCCGTGGAAGTTGTCCTTATGTCGTTTCCAAGATTTTCTCGTCTGCCATTACATATATCGCATGAACCTAAATAAAAGCTAAAGATAAAGACATTTAATAGACATTAATTTATTTTATGTGTGACGTAAAATAAGCTTAAAATTAACATGTAAGTAATGGTGAAAAGTAATTAATTTTATGAACGAAAATGTATATTTGTTTTTAACAAACATCATGACGAAGCTAACCCATTACGGCTGACGTTTGGATTTGAATTAATTTTCAGAAATCGCTTTGGAATTGTTTGGTAACGAATTGATATCGGTCTCATTTCATATGTGAGGGCGGTGCTGCGCGCGCAACCCTACGCCTATGTAGCGCTACGAGTCAGTCGCTAACGGGCTACGACGCTACGATACCGCTACGCCGTAGCGCCCCAATTTAACTATCAGTGTATTTGTGTCGCTGTGATCTCAGAATCAAATCACTAGCAATCCCACAACTACACAAAGGTAATTTTTGCTTGTACATTTTTATCTAAAATACGCTCTTTTCTAATATCGGAGCGATGACAGTAAGCAAAGGATTCTCGCTCTTATATCTATGACATTAATACGATACGCTCGTAATGAGATGAATAGGACGTGATCCGTAGCAAAGTCTCCGGTTATTGATGCATCAGAATGTGATGAAATATGTATTTTGTAGTTTTTCACCATTGTGTCGTTCAATAGACTATGTATTTGCTTGTTATGTAAGCCGAGTATTAGATATTTTAGGTCGCTCAAAGGTTTAACGATTATTCTGTCATATTTCTGTCAGATATTCATTACATGCTCGTGATTGAACCAGCCAATTTATTGAATGTTGAGCCACGTTGCGGTCCACGATGGAGCGCTGTTTACTCTGTCAAGAAATATGGAGCTATCTAAGAATAAAAGATAACCGTATAAATGATGATAAAATTTAAATGTAAACCCGTAAGCTTATCCGTTTTGGATTTTAGTCCCGTTGATTGTTTTTTTTAAATTGTTTACTTTAGTATTTTGATTCAATAGTTTTATTATTAGAATGATATCTTAAGAATCGTTGATTCCAGCAGTTTTCTGGAACAATCTGTATAGGGAGTTATGAGATCTTTTATTGATATTCTTCTCTCTACTTTGATGATGTAACATGAATGGACCCATTGCATCTGTGTTCCTAAACAAACAGCGCTCGTTACGTTATTGTCATCATCATAATCTCGGTCACAAGAAGTCCACTGCTGGACATAGGGGTCCCCCATGGATTTCCAAAAAGACCAGTTGGAAGCGGCCTGCATCCACGGTCTTCCTGCCACTTGTATGATATCCTCTGTCCACCTCGTGGCTGGTCTTCCTACGCTGCGCTTGCCGCTTCGTGTACGTTATTGTATTTACCAGTTATTATGTTACACATATATTTTGAAATGAAGAGGTATATCGCATATTTCATTTTATATTCCTCCATGAGACAAAAAGTACGTCTCCAGGTCGCAAACAACCAATCATATTAGAGAAATATACGACGAGAAAAGATATTTTTTATTTATTTATGAGTTATTTTTTCGATTGAGTGACGAGACGAGGCGCTCTCTTCTTGATTAGCTACTAACTTGTTTATCGATTCTAGTCACTGGCCTTGAATTTCTTGTTAAGACTGGACAAGCTATTACTTTGCAAATGAGTTTTATTGACACACCAAATTGAAACGCCACGTACACATATCCCGTGAATTAATTTATCGTATGTATATTGCTGGATGCAAGCCGCTTCCAATCGGTCTTTTTGGAAATCCATGGGGGAGGCCTATGTCCAGCAGTGGACTTCTTATGGCTGAGATGATGATGATGATGTATATTGCAAAGGGCTTCGGATAGTCATAGATTTAGAATTATGTTTTTTAAAGCGGCGTGGCTATTGATTTTTATGTCCATGGACGCCGATGTCTACAGCGCTAAATTGGTAACTAAATGGGCATAAATATAATGTTATAAACAGATCAGATTATTAATTTTATGCAGACATTTTTTATTGTTATAAAAAATGTCTGCATAAAATTAATAACAAGAATTCTACATGCATGTATTCAAGCAAATAGTTTGATTTGATTAAACCTACAATCAATAGCTTAGAGTGCATAGAACCAACTGAGCTGTGAGAGCACTCAGAATAACGAGATGTAATTTGATGCGTGGATAGAGGTCAAGGACATAATTTTCTATGAACTTTTGTATAGTATGCAATGCAGTCATGCATTGCATACTATACAAAAGGTTACTTTGGAAATTAGACTTCACAATATAGTAATAAGTTAGGTAAGTTAAGAAGAAAAATCTTGTCTTCCCGTAACAATGTATTTAACAATAGTTGATAAATCTGACAAAGGTCACGGACCCCGGTGTCGTACGAAGAACAATTATGTTTCGTACGAAACAATAGTTACGTACGCGGCCGAAGCGTGTCTGTGGAGCTAAAAATGAAATTTAAAAAAATTGACTTCAAGGCTATAATTTTAATATTTCAATGTCAACCCTAGCGCGTTACGCCAATGATTGTAGTACTATCCAAAATTTTGGAGCACGTTTGTTGGCTTACCGGCTTTGAAACAAAATACAGTTACAAATTTCATGGACTACGTCGAGAATTCCAATTATGGCTGCCCCTTGTCATTACGATTCAAAGAGTCCCTTGAAGCTTCCGAACTTCCTATTAATATAATTATGAATAATCCAAAGATATAAATAATAAAGGGAGATTCGAAGTACCTCTTTATTATTCTGCCTTTGTTTATTGGCTATTTGTAACAGAAGATAATAATAAAATGTATAGTTTAAAAAACTAAAAGAAACCGATAAAGATAATTTATTTGCATACAACACGAGAATTTTATGCAACAAGTGCATAAAAGATGTTACACTAAATTTAGTCGCATAAAATCATGTTGTGCCGATTAGGCGTACAAATGTCAGGTAGACAGCATCATGCACATGCGAAAAATTAAAAAATAATAATTATTATTATTTGTTATTAGATTAATACACAAACCAAAAATATATGAAATATGACAAAGCAGAAGCAATAAAAGATACACATAATGTCAAATAAAATTAAAATTTGTCATTAAAAAAATCATTGATAGAATAATAACACTTCTGCAATAACAATTTGCAACAAGCCTTCAACTTTTTTCTAAATAAATTACTATTCTGGTCTCTTATTGACTTAGGAATCTTATTGTAGATTTTAGGACCCATACATACGATGCTATTTTGCATCAGTGCTGTCTTTCCTTCATGTACCGACTTCAAAATGTGCTATTTGTTTACTTGGTG
This sequence comes from Lycia hirtaria, assembly GCA_947563715.1. Taxonomy (NCBI): domain Eukaryota; kingdom Metazoa; phylum Arthropoda; class Insecta; order Lepidoptera; family Geometridae; genus Lycia; species Lycia hirtaria. The sequence continues at coordinate 45,883,739 of OX387377.1, forward strand.
TTACATCCTTAGATGATGTTTTGGTATCAATCAAACTCCAAGTTCTAGTAATTGCCTGTATTGTTAATAATTATAAAATATTACACTGATGTGTTCGGTAACACGGTTAGGTAGAGCAAGTGTTGAATTTATATAATGTAAAGCACGCCTACACACTCTTCTAGTTACGAGTGTGTAGGCGTGCTTAACATTATAACGGTGATAAGAATACGCGACTTGCTGTTCACTTTTCTACAGGCACTTGGATAATGTTTTACCACTTATATTGTTCTAAAAACCAAAGTACTGAACCGATTTTGTCAAAAAAGAATCATCAAAATCAATAGTATTTCTTAGCAATGATTATCCTTTGTTCCTACAATCCCGTGCATAGACCTTTTGACCTATTTTAGCAAATGTGGACGACGTAGCTCGTAGCGTAAAAAGCTTTCATTATAACCGTAGCTGACTACGTACGCTACGCTAGAAACACTTGTAGCACATTACAGTAAGCGTAGCGTTGCTTGTAGTTACCATTACCGTAGTACAGTACGTAGTCAAGAGTAAAAACACATCACGTACTGGTAAAATAGGTTAAATAAACTAAAACCCGATGACGTCTGTATCTATTCTTGTAAAATTATTTTTAAACTCCCTTTTTCGCGCGTATCTTGTTTGCTTGTTTTTTTTTTATTACCTCGTATCTTCCAAACGGTTAAATGGATTTCGACAGTTAACGTGTCGTTAGCTTGATCTCAAAAATCCAAGTCCTTACATAGGTGTTTCAAATAATAAATCAGAATGGCGGATTTTTGGCGCTAAGCTGTAAGTCGTTAATATATTTTTTTAATCAAACCTATCGAGTTGGGTATCAAAATGAAGGAAATTAAAAGGAGATTACAAAAATATGTATAAGTCATATGTTTAAATATATTTAACTATAATAAATTGGCAATCAATGCATTAAAGTGGTTATATTTATAGATTTTGATAGCGTAAAAGTAGCTTTTATGCAGTCGGGTATTTTGTTTTTCTTTTAACACAAATCATCAACTCCTTCTTATGATATAAAAAAGAGTAGTGAAATGACGTAAACTTTTTACATTAAATTACGATAAATATCCCGTTAATATTAATAACATAAACTTTGCGCAGGTGTAGTATTTTTCGTTACAATAATATTTTTACATTTATAATTCCTTTTAGAAATGTGTAGGTATATTTATAAATAAAAATATGGTTTGACGTGAAGTTTCATTCACAATTTCGATATAAATGTGGTAAAAGGTATTTCTGGAAAGTCATAACAATCTAATAATAAAATTGATTGATTGGTGAATGAAAATTTTCCTAATTAATATTATATCTGCTTGCCTAAGTACATTATAAAATATGTTCGAGTTCGAGTCTACGTTGTGTTGTTAGAAATTGGAAACGTGGTCCAATTGATCGGAACATGTCAACATTTTTCTCAGATAAAATAAATATTAACGAAATAAATACAAACTATATTTTTAGTCCAAATGGTACCATCGACCGGACTGCGCGCAGTCGGATGCCGTTGCGTAATTTATTTTTACCCCAACGCAAAAAGAAAGCTGTTATAAGTTTGACGTACGTAATTATGTATCTATGTATTTGTTTGTCTGTCTGTGGCATCGTAGCTCTCTTACGGATGGACATATTTTAATCTATTAGTTTTGTTTGAAAAAAAAATTGATTGAGAGGGTTATTAGCTTTGCTTCATCAAAATCGGTTCAGGGGGTTTTTAGGTTTTCTTAACTTAGTTCGATAAAATGGTCAGATTATAAAAAACTATTATTTGAAAACAATTATCTCCTATTGTATGAAAACTTACACTATGCCCGCAATTCTACACTCATCTTCCTCTTAAATAATCTATCCACTCCCGAGGTCATAGTTCATAGTGTGACCTATCGACGCGTTAATGAAGTTGTACGTAGGCATATACTTTTATGTACGTACGTAGGTACTTTGGATATTGAAATATCGACTACTTAAAAGGTCATGTCGGAAGGTAGAAGCTCAGTTCAACTGAACTTCAGTTCAATAGTCAAATGAATAAAGATGGTTGGTTTGGTTTTTAAAACAAAATCACGCATTTTGAAGTCGGTTTTTCAAATTTTTTAACTACAATTAGCATGTTAAATTGTGATAGATCAATTGTGATCATGTAGATGATAGATCCCAATAAAAGAAAATTAGGTTACTCTTTATTGTACATACAAAAGAAAGAAATAAAACGGCTCGTGTTATAGACAAAAATAAATACACATAGGCATAGATTGTCATTGGATTCATCATCATCATCTCAGCCATAAGAAGCCCACTGCTGGACATAGGCCTCCCCCATGGATTTCCAAAAAGACCAATTGGAAGCGGCTTGCATCCAGCGTCTTCCCGCCACTTGTATGAGGTCATCTGTCCATCTCGTGGCTGGTCTTCCTACGCTGCGCTTGCCGGTACGTGGTCTCCACTCGAGAACTTTTCGGCCCCATCGGCTATCAGTTCTACGTGCTATGTGCCCTGCTCACTGCCACTTCAACTTGCCATTGGATTATTTCATGTCAAAGGTAAACCGTGTAATATTTTTAACCCTCTTTGCCCCTAAGGAATTGTTGGCAGTAAAACCCAATCGGCCGATACAACGGCAAGGTCACATATTTGTAGATGTTATTATAAACATTGTTGTTTTTACGGCCTTTATCGATGTAGAATCCACTAGAGTCACATTGTTCGTGCTAAATACAGCTCGAAAATATTATTTTCATTGCGGCCTGCGAGTGCAGTTTGCGACTTAAAGTCCGTCTTATATATGTAATATATAACTTCATATTTAATTACTTTTAATTCAATTGAAACAGCGAACAACATACCTACTCTTTACCAATACCTAACTTAAAATGACGAGGTCTATTGCACTGTGCGCCTTGCAATATAATCTTTAAGACTGAATTTGGCTTTGCTAGCCATATACGTGCTTACAACGAAGCTAGCTGGGTCCGCCGTTGACGGACACGTCAAGGAAGATGAAATGTTTGGAAAAAAAAATGCATGATTAAACGGGCGATAATTTTATTGAGCGCGGAATGTTAAGATTTCTCAGATAAAAAAAAATTAAGACGTCGTTTTAATACGCTCTTTATTAAAGTTTGAGCTCCACGTTGTTTCAGAAACAATGTTCGTTTACTTTGAGGTTGTTTTTCCAACTCTTATTACTAGGTATTATAGGAGCCTGAGGCTGGAACGTGAGACGAGCGAAGGCGTTGCTATTTACTCTGCTTATACTAAGCCACGCCCACAGACGTTGCGCTCTACGCTCTAGGGACAAAAATATCTTTACAAACAGATCTTTGTATACGGCTATATTGAAGAAATGATTATTTTATCTGCTGTTTTTTTTCTGTGTAATCAGTCATGAGCCAACCAGCCGCGCGCCATTTTCACTCATACGGAAAATAACTAAGGATCGTTCATTTTGCGATATAAAAATTCATTTTGACGTGATAACGTCTTATAAACTGATGAACGCCGGCTGCACGCACGATAAAACATGACTCATTGTCACGTTTCGCCTGAACCGAGCGTGCAAGCGAGAGCGCGGAACAAGCGATAGAGAGGCACGATCGGCTTAAGCGTTCGGCTTGTGACGCATCGTTATCACGTAAAATTATTGTCCGTAAACCAACTTAACAGAAAACCATTTTTTTGTCAGTGCTTTGGCCCTTAAAGCATTATACACGTCGACCAGTTTTTTTTTCTGCTACTACGTGAAAGGGGACAAAAAAAAACAAATCACTGCCCTCTATCCAAATGCCGTGTATATCTATCGTGCTCAAATGATGAACAATTTAACAGTAACCATTTAAAGTAAACCAGTAAAACCGACCATATCATTGAATGCTCAAATTTTAACAACTTGTCCACCAGCTTTTTTTTTTTTTTTTTTTTTATTCGAAGATAGGCTTGCGCTTGACCGTCAACTCACCTGATGTTAAGTGACAGTTACGGTCTACGATGGAGCGCGCTTGCCTAGAAGAAACCTATTCACTCGCGATTTGAAGACACCTAGATTATATCCAGTCGGAACAGTTCAGTCAGCTATTGACTAAATCCTTTATGTAGGATGCCCATAGAAATCTAGTTCATCGACATCATCTCAGCCACAAGATGTCCACTGCTGGACATATGCTTCGTCCATGGTTAAGTTGCCACAACAATTATAAGAAATTGAAAATGAACAGGAGTTTGCCCAAACCCTCAAAACTATACTAATTAATAAGTTTTATTATACCTTAGACGAGTTTTTAAGGGAAAAAAAATCATCGAATAAACCGGTCCGTACTAGTTGCTATACCCTACCAGGGTCGTTATATTACTAAGCAAACATGTACTTCAACATCTCCATGTAACCTATAATGAATGCAATAAACTATTGACTATTGGATTTCTAAGAAGGCCGGTTGGAAGCAGCCTGCATCCAGCGTCTTTCTGCCATTTGTATGAGGTCTTCTGTCCACCGTGTGGCTGGTCTTCCTACGCTGCGCTTACCGCTTCATGGTCTCCACTCAAGAAATTGTCGGCTACGCCGGCCGTCAGATCTGCGTGCAATGTGCACTGCCCACTGCCACATTAACTTGCTAATCCGCTGTGCTATGTCGGTGACTTTCGTCGGTGAAATCTAGTTTGTGACTCGAAAAAAGATGTAGTCATTGTAATTAACACACATATCACCTTAATTTGACAATGACTATTAATACTCATTGTAAGATAGGTATCTATATTAATAGAAAAATAATATATCCGCCTGCAGGAGAGCGATCTATAAATAAAAATAATAAAATAAATAAATATAAATATTAAATATTTGTGGACGTTTCACACAACGTATGATTTTATTAACTATGTATGATTATTATTAACTTACGATTTCCTTGCGCTTGTTACGTTGTTGAGTGTTGGTTAATTGGGAGAAAGTATGCGCAAAGGCACTGTAAAAGATTATAAATGTGCTTTATTTATAATAATTCTAGTAAAATCACTTATTTTTATCGATACCAAAAAAGAAGGAGGTTCTCAATTTGACCATATGGTTTTTAGTATGTTTATTAAGCGATTACTCCTCCAATTATGGTTTTTATGATACATGTTTTGGTGAACGGTTGTAAAAAATTTCTCTAGTTGTTTGCATAACAAATTTTCGTAAAGTCAATTAAGTTTTTTTATACCATCAAAAATGTTACTAACGGCGAGCAAGCCATTTGAGTTAATATCTACAGTGCCTTAAGCTAGCTTATTGAGAGTATCTCTATAGAGGCAGTGACCTTGTTATAACGCTGATCTTCAATAATTCCACAAAAAATCAAGAAACCCTTATTCTTTCCGTCGTGAAATTGTTAGGAAAGTTCCTTCGGCAGCCCGACAGCCCACGCGTTCCGATCCAAAGTTCTTTGCGAAATGACCTTTAATGACAAGAGACCGTGACCGCCTATAAACCTACTTAGTTCCCTGCTAATATATATAACCGCGATATATAACCCTGATAATATATAACCGCGAAAAGGTATTTATTAACACCTCTTTCACGCAGAAGCTGAGTGAGAATATAGTTTTTAGAGTTACATCGTCATTAGCTCAGCGACAAGAAGTCCAACTCTGGACATCAGCCATGGATTTCTAAAAACACCAGTCGAAAGTCGCTTGCATGCAACACCTTCCTACTATTTGTATAAGGTCGTTTGATAAAAAAAGTGGCAGCAGTACTCCTTACGATCGGACATGTGCTTGATACAGATGAAGCAGTTGTGCCGGTGAGAAGTATCGTCTAACCTTATTAATGATGCCAAGCTTTTTACTAGCCAGCTTAGCCTTAGATTCAAGGTAGTCCTTAAAGTTCATTGTTAGGGTTAACGTGAGTCCCAGCAGTTCAAGATGGCCTGTCAATGATAAAGATACATTTCGGAGAGTAGGAGACAAAAGAAAATACTACCTACTGCTGGGTATATGCCTCCAATCATATCTTCTGTTTCAGTCACGCACGGTTATTGTGTCAATCGAGTCCAGGATCGATCCACGATAGTGACCATTTCGTAGATCCAATTCAAAGACTATATTCTATCAAGCGCATTATGTAATGTAATGTACCCTTTTTGTTGACGAACCTCTGTTACATAATTAAACTGTTTGGGACGAAAGTTTATTTATTCTTTTAATATTAAATACCAAAAAAGCTGGTTTGGAATAGTAGTCTCTTCATCTCTCTTTATTGTCTCAGGAACGTAAGGATTTATTTTTAACAGACTTTAAAACGGAGGAGGCTCTAAATTCGGTTGTATTTTTAACCGACTTTGAAAAAGGAGGAGGTTATCAATTCGTACCGTATATATATATTTTATGTATGTACGTGAATTACTCCGTCAATCGAGAACCAATTTTTGTGTTTCCTGAATTGGTGTATAGAGAAAGCTCCCAAGTTGGTTCCATGATTATTTTATAAACATCGCTTTATAAGTTTTTGAATAATCTCTAAAAATGATTTTTTTTTCATTGTATTCCTGAGTAAGTGCGTTTGATTATAGAATTGCAGAGTTCCATCTACATACACGTTTTTCTTTGCGAGAGTGTGAAATATTAAGGATTTTATCGTATAAACATCTGCACATTTTCTAATCTTCGAAGACGAGCATTTGACATTCAATGACAATTCGCATTCTTGACAAAAGAAAAAATAGCGAGTGAAGAGAGGTCTCTTTAAAAAGTTTACAATCGTGAAGGATTTAGTAAGTTGCGTTTGAAGTCGGTTTTTTTATTAGAAAAATTATTTGTGTTTGTTCTCGTATAACTGCGTCATTTTGTAAACCGATTTGGAGAGTTATTGTTTTATTTTAAAGGATATACTTTCAGATCGGACCGTTAGAAATTGTATAAAATAATCGGTAATAATAGGTAATAGTTTGGTTTTTAAAACAAAATAACTAGAGAAAATATGTCGTCCAAATTAACGAAATTAAGAGTTGTTTAAGTTTTTAATAATTATTTGTTACGAATTTTAATTCTGTTAACAAATCCGAATTGTAATATGTCCAAAATTTGTTGCTATTGTTCGCAAGTCAGGAAAATTTACTAGTAAATTAAGGTATATAAGGTAAGAAAGGTAATATATATTAAAATTGTTATTTATGTAGTCTTAAATTATATATAGTATAGGTATAGTTATAGTTCTTAGTATAGTTTTTTTCTTACATGTCGTTTCTGTAAATAAATCTATATAAATTCAGGTAAGAAAGATACTAAATGTTTCAGTTGCTATCCATAAAAATGTAATATATCATTTCATATCCTGCCTGATCAAAACAATTTCTACTGTATTGGACTAACAGAAAGTCTAATATTCAGATTCATAAATTCAGAAAATACCAGATTTCCTTACAATCCACGGGGACAAAATTGAACCCTTGACATAGTTTATGTCACAGTCGAATCTCTCTAGTGACCCCTAATAAGACAGAAGGGTACCCAATTACTCCATCTAATGCACCCATTACACGGCTAGAGTCGAACAACCGGAAATTACGTAACAGCCCATAGAAATTCTATTGACCCCTACATTGTGCTGTAGCTAAATGGGGTCGAGGGTGTTGGGGACTTTTCTACTTTCTACCGTTTCAGATGTAAACCTATAAATTCAAACTGAATGTTGCCAGTGAATATATTAATTCTTGATGGAAAATTAACAAATTCGTACAGTAGCATTGAAACTCTCGTATTATATTTTATACTGTTAATGATGATGTCCCCCTTGGTGTATCCACATAGACATAAATTTATTGTAAAAAAAACACACAGAAAATAAAAAATCATACACACAAAATAGGTCACAGAATAATGTTTTTGTAACAATCCGGCCCCTGCTCATATATCCGTCCTTGTTAACTGTGATTGTGTCCTCGTATGTGGCTGGCAAAGTCAAGTTTTGTCTTAAAGGCTCAATCGCATGGCTCATATTGCAATAGGTATTCAGAATTATATGTGTAGTTGTAGTTGTAGGAAGGCTTCGGACGGGTCTTCTTTATAAGGCGCTTTGCATCTAGGTCTTCTATGCGCTTTGCTTCAAAGTAACATCCTTATGAACAGAGTTGCGCCATTCTCGTCTCTGTTGCGCAAGCTCTTCCCAACCGTCCCACGGCAGGTTAAATGCGGTAAAATGGCGTTTCAGGGCATCCTTGTAGCGTAAATATTGGCCCCCAGGTGTGCGCTTTCCCTTCTTCAGATGTGAGTAGGAGACAGCTTTAGGCAGCATGGAGTCACATTTAATATGTACTATGGCTACGCCGTAGACATCCCATCGTCGTTTTAGCAGCAACGAAAAAATTAGGGTGGTTGAAAACTGCTAAGGGCAGATGCATAACAGTCTACTCCTTTTATTTGATTTTTTGTCTTCGAAAATAGTAATTAAAAAGCTAATTTGATCGAAAGTCCCAACAAAGTACGCTCACGTTCATAGTGCACAATACATTTTGGACACATGTTGGTTTTTAAGCAACCTAACATTGGATTTCACGCGCTGGCAAGATAAAACCTTCACCATTATTTTGGAACTCTCGCAGCAAAATTTACATTTTTAATTTCTAATCTACTTTTTTTATTCTGACTGATTTCTATAACGTTTGCTAGAAAGTTTGGTATTTGATTCCAAACAATAATTTTAAATATGAGCAAAATCGGTCAAGAGGATTTCGACACAAAGGGTTATGAAATCTCGCTTAAAAAGAGAAATTCGCTACGACCCCATTTATTGATAGATTTTGATAATATTGTACAGAAACATTTGATACTCAATTCTAAACCAGAATTTCGAAAATGTGCAACATTGTGCAACAAACTTTTTGCACAAAGTACCTATTATTTGAAAAAGTTTTTGCTCGCAAGGTCTACAGGTCGTAGAACTACTAGTGGTTTTTTTATATTAATGTGGTGTGTAGCTGTGAAAAACTTTAATGGGTACCACGATGAACACATTATGAACAACTCTTAACCAAACCGGAAATAGCAAATTAATGATTCCAAACAGCTAAAAAAAAAAACTTAAACGGTTAATGTTTACGAGTAGAAAACTTTTTTTTCCTAATTGTATGGAAGAGCTCGCGACAACGTTTCTCTCAAGACAGAATGGACAGGAATGGAATTCTTTGCCGCCAGGAATGGCGGCAAAGGTTTCCTGAGAACTACAATCTTGGAATTTTCAAGGGTGAATAGATATGTATCTTCTAGATCGACGAGCTCTATCCTCCGACCACACCGTCGCTTAACATCAGGCGAGTTGGCGGTCGATCGTAGATCTATTTTGCGTAAAAAACGCAAAATATGCGTATAATGCGTTTCGCGTTTTTTTGTTTTTTGTTTTTTTGCTTTGTAATGAAAAGCAGTGGTCCTCAAGCAATGGCTATAAAAATATTTAATAAGCTACCCGGAGACCTAAAAAGTGATGAAAATGATCGTAGCTTTTCAAATAAACTAAAAACAATATTAATTGAAAAATGTTATTATACAGTAGACGAGTTTTTACACGATAACATTTTATAAATAAGAAACAGATCGGGCCGCTCCATGCAGACACTTAAAATTGCGATACCTCTTATGGGGGTTATTATGTTATTCCTACCAATGTATGTACATAACATAATAGAGCAATAAATGATTTCACTTTGACTTTAAAAAAATGGTCACAGTTCACTTTCTGTGTACAGATTCGCAATCAGGTTATTGTTAAAACGTGAGCTTGACATTACGTAAGATTACTTACGGCCTGGATATCGATCCGACACTGTGGCACTGTGCCAATAACAAACTCCGTGTACCTCTACTCTGATACGAGAGGGAACTTGTGCCAGTTCGTAAGTTCCAGTGTTAAAACTGTTTTATTATAATAACTACTTTGCTGTGGTTGTGTTGGCGCCTGTACCTACGTGAGGTATTGCGTCAAATTCATATTGTACTAGCTATTACCCCCGACTTTGTGCGCGTAGGAAAAACTACTTTACTAGTAGTTCTATGAATAGTAGAGCTCAAAGTTTTTCAAAATTACTTGCACAAAAAGTCTGTGCATGCAATGTCTGGTTCGGAATTCAGTATCGGATGTTTCTAGTAAAATTATTATCAATACAACCCACAAATGCCTACAGATGACTTCGTAGCAACACGAGATTTCACAACCTTTGTCTCGACAACTTCTTGACCGACTGCTCATAATTTTATCTTTTAGTTTAGAATTGAGTATCAAACGTTTCAAAATTTTGCCAGTTGATGTGATATTTTTTTTGTAATAAAAATTTTACTCTTGCAAAAATTAAGAATTACAGTTTTTCCTAACCTCTTACGAACTTTTTCATAACAAAGACGTGACTTTACAAGAATTATTCTACAAAATATTCATTTATATACATTTTACAGGGGCTTTACGCATACTTTCTCACGAAATACGCACACTCCAGCGTTATGATCACTACGAAAATCGTTCTTATGCGTCGAGTTTTTTTTTTACTAAAGATACTTGTTTAAATTGTTATTTATTTTAATAACGTATAAAAAAATCGTCTTTATATCGGGTTGGTATTTGGATAAATATTTTCCCATAAGGCTTAATAATCTAATACCCAATATACTTTAAATAAAACCGGTCAAGTGCGAGTCGGACTCGCGCACAAAGGGTTCCGTACCATTATATATAAAAACGGCAAAAAAAAAAACACGTTTGTTGTATGGGGAGCCCCCTTAAATATTTATTTTATTCTGTTTTTTTAGTATTTGTTGTTATAGCGGCAACAGAAATACATCATCTGTGAAAATTTCAACTCTCTAACTATCACGGTTCATGAGATACCGTTTTTACCGTTTGGGTACTGAACCCTAAAAATCGTCAACACTATTTTTATCGGATTGGTATTTGGATAAATATTTTCCCATAAGGCTTAATAATCTAATACCCAATATATGTACTTTAAAAAACTTGTGTATACTTAAGGTCTGCTTCCGTCTCTACTCTAGGTAATTTTATATTGTTTCCACCAAATTGCTTCGTTTGAGCGAAACTTGCGCGGCATACTAATGACGGCAAAACTTGGTCACTGTTATTACTTGCAAACAAGAACGGCGGAATACCTATATTTTTATGGATCTTTGCAAATCTTTCGCTTCTTCGCCCTTATTTTGAAGGGTGTTTTGAAGGACGATATAGTTCAGTAGGTTGTCAGATGGATTTCCATGGGGTGGGTGCTGGTTCGTATATAATGAGCTTGAGTTTTCGGTAAAGGAAAATATTTTTAAATATGGTTGGGTTCATAGCGCACAGCTATCTCTCTCGCGCATCACATCATTATTTAAACATATATACATACATATATGTAAATCATAGAGTCGGATATTGTAAAAGTGAGAAATGATTTTATTCATTTAAATAGGAATAGTTTTTAAAAATAAAATCTTCGGTATTTTTTAAATTGGCGACTCTATCGCCAAAATAAATGACATCTGAATAAAAAAAAACATTCCTATCTAAATAAGCAAAATAATCCCTCGCCTTTGTAGTATTCCCACTCATTTATTTTTGTCCCCGACAAAAAAGGGGTGTTATAAGTTTGAGGTGTGTATAATTGTATAATTATGTGTCTGGATAAGACATCGGAGCTCACAAACGGATGGACCGATTATGATATAGTTTTTTATGTTTGGATTTCATGTTTGGATTCCTATGTTTCATAAAAATCTGTTCAGCCGTTTTTTTGTCGGGGGATTTTGGTTTTCTAAATTTATACTTGTATATGTTTACAAATGTTGTGTTGCGCGAGTGCTCTATTTTTTCGCTTTGATCTCTTCTTTATAAAAAAAACATAGCCAGGAACTAGAATCTACCACGTTACGAGTACTACGTGGTAGGTTCTAGTTCCTGGCTGGCTATAAAGCTACCTTCAAGGTGAAAATATTATGCCGGCAAGAATCTAACGGTGTGTTGCGACAGTTTCCGTATGTAGGCTTGCGCTTGACCGCCATTATGGCCGATGTTAAGTAAATTATTAAATTAATTTTTCTACGATGGAGTGTGTTTACGGCATTGAGATTGTTCTATTTTTTTATTTTATTTTTATCAGCCCTGTTTGTACAAAATGTCCCACTGCTGGGAACGGGCCATCTTCTCATTATGAGAAGGGTTAGGCCATAGTCTGCCACGCTGGCCAAGTGCGGGTTGGCAGACTTCACACATCTTCAAGATCATTGAGAACTCTACGATATGTAGGTTTCCTCACGATATTTTCCTTCACCGTTTGAAGTTGCCGACAATCAACAATACGCACATAACTTCGAAAAGACAGAGGTGCATGGCGCGGGATTCGGACCCAGGACCTGCGGATCGCAAGTCAGACGGTCTCCCGACTAGGCTGCCGGAAAATGAAGTTTCCGGCAGCCTAGTCGGGAGACCGTCTGACTTCTATTAGATATATGTAATTTCGGAAATCGGAAATATGTAATTTCCGATTATAACAATTTATTCATGTTTATTTTTTTCCTTATTTACAGGTTAATCATCATAAGCAGCTAGGCTGACGTTCCCACCATGGCATTCGCAGGACTCAAGAAACAAATTAATAAAGCTAATCAGGTAAGAATCTAATCATCTCACCATTTAATAAATCCAGAAGCAATTAAGCGAAAATCACCGGGACTTAAATACCCTCTCGATAGAAGCAGTGGCGAATATCCTTTAATCTAAATAAGAGAGCCGTGATTAAAAAGTTTTAAAAGAGACCTGAGATAGCTTTGCTCCTCGCAGTCTGAGAAACTTTGTCGGCGGAATGAGGTCGCTTTTTTTTCTCGTGAATAAGCTAGATATTCAACCATATCTTACTAGCCTAGATCGTGATATGAATAGGCTCTTAGGTAAAGTTACTTATGTATGGTTCGATTTAAAAAAGTAATTTTCCAATTTATGGTCGAAAAGAGTATAATTTTACAATGTAGCTTTAATATCGTTCTTTATTGGTGGTAAATCATATAATTATATTGAATAAAAACAGTAGATTAATAGCTTTTTTTTTTAATTTTTCATAGAAAATTATGAATAAATATTTGATTGAAATTTTTGGTATTATTCTCAATATTTATCTTCCACAAATGTGATTTGCCGTCATTGCACACCGATATTATTTCATTGTAATATAATACTCTTTTCGACCATCATTGCTAAAAAATACTTTGTATGACAAATTTTATTCTTAAAGTTTGTATTAATTTCTTTGTTTAGGTTATTTGGGGTATCCTTCTGAAAAACAAAAGATTCAAACAAAAAAAAAACTCAATTGAGGTATTCACAAAAAAAAAAACTTAAAAAATCCAGATTGATGCAAATCAATCAATCAAAAAGCCGATCGGAAAATGAAAGTATTCCAGATCTGGAAGGTTCATAGGCATGTGCCTATGAACCTTCCAGACCTGTGATCGGCTTTTCGATTGGATTTTTCTTTACAAATAGAAATTACAGTAACCTGAGACATCTCAGGCCACTGTAATTTCTATTTGTAAAGAAATGCCAAAGGCAATTTGCGTCAAATGATGAATTATTTTTGGAACAAATGCCTATTTTGGCTCTCATTGGCCTTGCCTTGAAAACCAAACGTTGAAAAATCTTATTTATCAGAAGGGTTAGAAAAACGTTCTTGCTTGAGAAACGTTCAAGGAAATATTCAATCGGAACTTTATAACCCATAATCAAATAAAAATACACTGTTAGGTTCTTAAAAAGATTATAATATCATCATTATTTATCGGGCTACTTACACAATCAAGAGTTCAACAGTGTTCTGTTCTTCCCCTAGCGTTTTATTCCCGAACTTCGATTTTACCTATAATATAGTCAAGTTTCAAGCCACACGGTTAGTAGGTCACGGCACACTTGGATAAGACTTATATTTAGTCACTTACTTGGCTGATTTATAATATCGCCCTGTACCACCTGTTTGAATAAAACATTTTATATTCCACGAGATAAATAAAATATTAGGTTATATTTTAGTAAAAGCTACCTCTCTACTACTTGGAAGCGGTACTAAGTGGCTTAAGTGCCGCGTAGGTTGAGAGTGGGTAGTGGGATAGGTGTCTGATCGTATTCTTCTTGCTTTACGTTACTCAACAAGGGGAAAGTAGAATTTGATGATAGACGTGAAGGTGTTCAAATGGTGGCTCAAAAACGCATTTTCATAAGAAATAGTAGATTTATTTTTTGACCATTAAATTTGGTCTGTTTGCGCACATAATTGGGTAGTGGAGTAATAAATTGCCTTGTTTTTTCTTATTTTTTCTCTTCGCTATCATCATGAGTGAGCGAAGTAGGCTAAGGTCTCTGGATCAACTGGCAAAATCTGATAATTTTTAACTAATTTAGGTGAAACTTACATTATACCTATAGAGGTCCTACAATTAAAAAGAATTTCTTAGTCATCATTGATTTTCGATGTGGAGTAGGGATAGCCCTCAAAAAAGGGGGCTGAAATTAAATATGAGCTAAGTAGCTGAAGGTAAAGATATGTATAAAACTATATAGGTTGAAAATCACTAAAAACTTCTGATTTATATAAACTAATAGGTGGTATAATCAGGTCTTGAAATAGTATAAATCATACGCGATAAGTCTATTAAAGGTTGTTTAAATTTCAATGTGTAAAAATCGAAAAAACCTATGGAACCATTCCATCTTGATATTCCGATTCGAAATTTAAAGAGAATAACTAGGTAACTTAGAAGGATTGTTTAATGCTGTATTCTGGACAGAAATAATCCAATTATTATGGTAAACCGGCAGACGATCACCTGAAACTTATTTTTATTTCCCTCATAAGACCCGCCTCTTTGTGTGCCCACGTTTTATAAACGTATCTACCCTATTGTGTTCAAACACAACAATAACTCAAAAACATTATCTCGTTCATAAGACTCCATGTAGCGTATAAAAACTCCGCGAATTCATTTCGCTGAGGCGCGATGGGTTGTTGTACCGGTGGCGGCGGCGTCAGCATTTTACAGGACGATGTAGCGACATTGACAGCAGTTCACTTGAAACCCCCGGATTGTATTAAAGTTAATGACCGTAAATTTCGTTTCGAACGTAGTAGATTTTTTGGTAAGTAGCAGTATTTTAAATCTCATCCGTGATGCCCATACAACTTGGGGCAATTTTTGGTTTCTCACAGGAAGGTGATAAAGACGTCAAATGTTAACTCACTCCGATGAGTGAGTTAGATGTGACGTCTTTATTAACTCATTCGACTGTATTTTTTTGTATGTTTGTGTATGTTCAGTATTGATTATGTTTTTTTGTTTGGTAGGTCATACTTCATAGGTGGTCCCATATAAATTTTATCAAAATCGGTTCAGTACTTTTATAAAACAAAATAACTGAAAAAATGTCATCGAAGTAAACAAATTGCGTATTTTGAAGTCGGTTTTATCAGTTTTTTAAACTATAATTGTTAGACACTGTAACTTCTCACTTCACTTTAACTTTTATTGTTTATATTCTGTGGTAATAACGTAGCGTAAAAATAAAAGTAAAATATATTATTTTGCATAATCATATCTGTACTTCAGTCGGAAACCACGCTCGGTCATGTTTATTACAAAAACGTTCAAATAATTTACCCCCTTTTAAAACCTCGCGCCGAATATGTATGACCTTGACTACTGACATTACTACTCAAATTATATTACATCTCCCGTCGTCTCGTTTGCAAGGCTTTGTTTCCTTTTACTAAATTCGTATTTCCTCTCGCGAATTAAACTTAGTGCGTGAGACGAGATTGAATTTATTTATTCATTTTCAACCCTTGAATTCAGGGATAAAGCAGACCCTAGTTGAAATTTTAAGGCTACGAGTAGCGACCGCGGAGTAACTTTCCATTCATTTGCAAATGTGAGTGGATCGTGTAACAAACGTTGAGGTACGCTAAATAAATAAAATTAATTGTATGTTTGACATTAGTTAATTAGATTAACGTTTCTGAGAAAGCTGATATTAACTTTTAAGCTCACTGATGATTTACTTAGCCTTGGGGGCAATCCAGTTAATCAAAACCGATCTGTAACTGAACCTTGAAGCATTTGCTGTCGACTGCTAGCTTTTTTTTATTTAGTAACGAGCGAAAGACGTGTCACGTTTCATCAAATGTGTCAATCGTTTGACATAAAATTGACTAACTATTTAAAAAAAAAGGCGGCGGACGGTTCACATATGGTTCAGTTATGGAGCGGTCAAGATTAACTGAATGGGTAATTCATTGCTGATACGTTAGTTTAGTAAATATAATAAAAATATTAATAAATAAAATATAATGTGATGTGTACTGTAATGAATTTGCATGTCACTTCCTACGTATTGCCACTGTTTTTTTATGCAACTGTGTGACAATGTACTGCGCTTGTAATTTTTTTGACAAATGTCTATTAATCAATTTTGAGTTTTTTTTTTAAGTTTTTGATTTTACTGTAAAGTTCGCTAAAACATTGCTCTTCAATCCATAACACAATAATTGTTTGCATACGATTACTTGACACTTTTGAGTACTGCATTTTAAGAGTAGTTGTAGCGGCGGCTTTCGTCAGTAAATTACGCCTTTTTACTAGCTTTTATTTATACATTAGAAGAAAACTGTTTTCTACTACTTAATATATTTAATTTTTTAACTTCGGAGTTATAACGGAATATGAAAGTTTCAAACCGTAGAGTCATAGCCATTTATATGTATGGATGAGTGCACGATGTTTCTCTTAATAACCGCCAAAGTATAGTAGGTACTTCAAGCCGCTTACAAAAGAATCCTACCATAACTTAGCACTATGTCACCTACCGGCCCCAGTGGAAGACCAGCGCTGGTTGTTTACAACTAGCATTATGCTGAGCTAGGACCGGATTGTGACAAAAACATTTTATTCTGTTTTGTGTATGTTATTTTTTACAATAAATTTATGTCTATGTCTATAAAATACGAGTATGTTATATGGTGCTAATACAATCTCTATGCCAAGTCATAGCTATAGCTATAGTCTATAGCTAAATCGATTAAGTAATATCAAATAAACAAATTTTATGTTGACTGTAAATTGTTACATATGATTCATTCTAGTATTTCCTGCGATAATTAGGTAATCTCGACTTAAGATAAGCGTCGTTTCTTCAATGTCGATATCGTAATGTCAGCCCTGCGTGTAGCCGAGGACGGCGCGCTTGATTGATGGCAGAATAATGGGCCCACCCCTGCAAACCCGAGACAAGATCTGCCCTTTTCATAAATAATAGAAGGATCCGCTAATAAGCCGGATTGTTTGTTTAAAAAAAAAAGGTGAATATTATTTACTGTCTTGGTTTTAGCCAAGAAGGAAATACGCTCGTCGATCACAGAATATCGTCTTGTATTTTTGTTTATGTGGGGAAGGGGGAGTAATAAATCATTCAGGATTATAAGATTTAATACTCTAAAAGGTCCAGTGTCCCAAAATACCAAGTCCCAAATAGTCCAATGGGCCAAAAGGTCCAGTGTCCGATAATACTATATGTATATTAAGGTATCATATTCGGTATTTTTCTCATAGTCGTAAAGTGTTAGTGATACATACTCGTAACTGAAATGTAGATTTTAATATTTATGAATCTACTAAGCTCACTTCGAAGTAGCGCCGCCGCCGTCGAGGGGCTTTGAGTGAGATTTAGGTCCACGACAAAGAGTGCTTTATGTATGTAACAATTGTTCGCGTCGAAAGCGGTTTGTTTCCACTTTTAATGGCGAATCACTGCTGCTAGTCTAATATAAAGATAATTTATTTGCATACAACACGAGAATTTTACACAACAAATCCACGATGTTACATTATTAGTTAGAATAATAATAGTCGCTTACAATCATGTGCCGATTAGGCGTACAAATGTCAGGTAGACAGCACCATGCACATACGAAAAATTTAACTTTGCTCAAGAATGCTCGGTTTGCTGGGTTTGATTTCCTTATCAGTGCGTGCTTCTCTATAATAAACTGAAATGTTATTTGAGTGACGAAAGCAAAATGAAAAAAAAGTCCATTGGTTCATCTCCAGTTTTTTTCCACGATGATATGTATGATGGTTATGAAATTTAACGACGAAATTCGGCAAAATCCCGTCAAAACGAATATACAAATATTGATTTTGAAAGATCTTACAGTAGTGCCACAAACTTATCTGGCCGGTTGGCGAAAAATGGAACTAACGACGCCAAGTTGAAGACTTCGATAGTAAAGTCGCTGTTAGCGGGCCAGATATATTTATGGCCCTGTACACTTTGCTTTTACTTATTTTATATAAATAATAAAACTTAACAAATTGCACGTTTAAAATATTCACCACGATAAAATTGGTGAGCTTGCTGAATATTTGAGGGACATTGGACTCTAACAAAAATTATCACTTTAAAGCTTAGTATTTCACGAATGGATTCCTAAATGATTTTCGCATACCCCCAATAGTTTTGTTTACATATCTAACGATACCTTACACGATGGGGTATATAAGAAAAAAAATCTTCCTCACTTTACATGTAGGGTATCCAAAAAAAACTTTTTAAAGATTTTACTCTACAAATTTTTCGGGATAATTGATATACAATTCCATACCAAATCACAGCTTTCTAGTACTTTTTGTCTTTGAACAGAGTCATCATCATCATCTCAGCCATAAGAATTCCACTGCTGGACATAGGCCTCCCCCATGGATTTCCAAAAAGACCGATTGGAAGCGGCTTGCATCCAGCGTCTTCCCGCTACTTGTATAAGGACAGCAGATAGACTGACACGGCGAAACTATAAGAGTTCCTTGTTTACTACAACTACGGTACCCTAAAAAGTTACCTGAGTTTACTACCAATCTAGACGCATACTCGCTGGTATGCAAGTTGAACGACTTAGTTCCAACGACGTATTAAATCAGCGTGTTACGGATTATCATACTACACATTACAGTGTCGTCCATTACTGTCCCCAGTGAAATCAACTGCATATTATTATTATTATACTTGGACCCGCTTAAAGCATTCGCCATTGTTAAGTATTAAAATTTCACTATGGAAATTAACGTGGTTTTCACACATTTTTAAATAAAAACTACGGGTCACTCACGTCTGTTTTAAAAATATTAAAATTTCTTTATGTTTCTTGAATAAAACAATTTATAAATGTTCTAATCACAATCTAAGTAATGTATAGTCATTTTCAAATTCAAGGCGTGCTTCAGTAAAGTGGTGGCGACTTTACTGGAAGCTTCTATGAAGTTTTGCTGACAACCTGAAAAGACTCGTTTTGTCACTTTATTTTACTTGTCCACACGTGTGTGTGTGTGTGTTTTTGACTCTTTGTTATTGACAATTTTATTTTATGTAAATGATGATTATTTATGTGACATTATAGATTTAAAAAAAAACTTAAGATATTTATTTAAGTGTACAACTTGTAAATTGATTAATAAACTAAAGTGTGGATGTGCCCACACTTGTGGATGAGTATCCACGTGATCAAACACTTAATGAATAAAACACCACCATTTTTATAGCATTAAAGTTCAAAGTAACACAAGTCTAGGAAAATAAAATAAAAAAAACATGTTTCCATGACGTTCCGCCAAAACTCCGAAAAATTGTATTACTTAAAATCAACTGCATTCGTAACACATCTGCCAGTGCGCCGATTAGGCGTATTAAAGTTGACTTCAATGTCTTAAAGAATACACCTGTCCGTTCATCCATCTGTTCGCACAAATTGAATTATAAAAGCAAGAAGTTCGTTGTTTACGAAAATAATTTTGTTAATCAATTTATAAAGTGAAGTCGCCTACGTTGAGACAACCCGAGATTTATCGCTGATCATCGGCCGCTGATGTTTCAACTTTCGGGGGTTTCGTTTATGGTAGCTTCAGAAGTTTGCCCGTGGGAGTATATCGAGAAATTATTCAAACGTTATCCCTTTTACTTGCTAAAAGTTTTATTCACGTGTGTATTTTAAAAATAACATGTTTTGTGTTACGCTCTATAATATGCCCTCGTGAACAAAATTCCTAACTTACAAAACTTCTTTGTAACTTTTGTAAGTGAAATGTCTCAGAATATTATATAAAAATGCTTGAAACCTATATTAGCCTAAAAGGCTATGATCTAATTAAGACAAAATTTCGAAATGTCTAACGTTTATTTAGACAAATTGCCTAATATTTATAAAGTCTAAGCAGTAGATTAACTAAAAAGTTGTCTTTAACTCATGATGCCCAAATCACCAAAAAAAACTGTATTTTAATAGTTAAGTATCGATATTAAAAGAAAAACAAAATAGCATACTGCATACGAGCTACTTTGGAAGTGTGACTGCTAAGCTTGATGTACGTTTTCTTGAGAAAGAAGACACAGAACAGTTGTATAATTATTTCTTGTAAAATCACTCATTTGTCAGAGGACACATCTTAATTAAGTTTTTATTCACCAAAAGCTAAATAAAGCATATCAAGCTTGTTGATATTGGAACTCGCAGCAAACTTATCGTGTTAAAAAAAAAACAAACAAAAAGAAACCATCGACACGAAGAATTAATGAA
Organism: Lycia hirtaria; assembly: GCA_947563715.1. Lineage (NCBI taxonomy): Eukaryota > Metazoa > Arthropoda > Insecta > Lepidoptera > Geometridae > Lycia > Lycia hirtaria. Next base: position 45,904,384 of record OX387377.1, read on the forward strand.
GTAAATTGAAACGCTAATTTTCGTTTTTCAGTCGCCGCGGACTTGCCGAAACCGAAATACTGATAATGTTCCGCTATCGCAAAATGCAACATGCGGCGTTTCGTGCAATTCTGCACAAAATTGAAAATTCTGAATGCATAACATACCCGTTTCTCCTCCGTGTTGCTATGACAAAGGAAATTCGTGACAGCCACCCGGTGCTATTGTTTTCAGTTAGTTACGTATTTTCTTGAGTTACCGCGTATAAATCTACAGACATTATTGGGTGGAGATCTACATTGTTTTTGAGAGAATCCTCGATTTAGAAGTGATGACAGCTCGGTTATGCGATGGGGTCCATGTTAGGAGGCGTGGTTTTGGATTCCCAACAATGGTATGGAGCTACCATCATCATCATCTAAGTCACAAGGAGTCCACTGCTGGACATAGACATAGGCCTCCCCCATGATTGTCCAAAAAGACCTGATGGAAGCGGCTTGCATCCAGCGTCTTCCTACCGCGTGTATAGAGCTACCGCACTCAAGTTAAACATTTGTTGCCAGTTTATTCAACTAGTTATAGTTGAAATTTTAATGTTTAAGGTATATTATTATGACATGTTATAAGTTTTATGGGCCAATCAGTAGCCTGAAATAAATGAATTTGAATTTGAATTTGAATAGGTACCATTAGTAAGAATTTGAGCTGGATTGGTCCAGTTAGTTATACTCGTATAATGGTACTAATGATTAGTACCAGTATACGAGTATAACTAACTGGACCAATCCAGCTCAAATTCTTCGATTCCATTAAGTTATACTGATCATAATTTATGATTTATTATAATTGTTTGGATTTTTTGTCCAGTTTGTTATACCGTATAACTAATTGTATATCTAGTTGGATCAACCCGCGCCTAACGGTGTGCCGGCAGCCACGCTTGAGATTCAGTTCCCATTCCAGTCTAGACGTGCGTACCAACTTTGACCACACCGTCATTTACATCAGGTGAGGCGAGGTCAAATGCCTAGTCTGTCTATTATAAAAAAAACCGTTAACAATTTCACTAATCTCAAGAGTGCCTTTATCGTTAACAATCTTATTGTTTTCGTTTGTTATTTAGCAAACTTTACACTTCTAGTTTTGTGCTCTGTCATCTTATTTTAGGCGGTATTTGCAAAGGTAAGTGGGAGTGGAATTGACGGCCCCAGAGGGCATTCCAAACCTGGCAATATCCACAATAAAGAAATTTAACAATTCTTGTCGTAAAGTTTATTGTCACTTTATAGCGCCTGATTTTTAGACTATAAACTTGATAAATATTCATTTTATGTATTTGGTATAAACAAGGTTCTCGGTAGTTAAAAATTTCTAGTAAAATTGCGGAAAATTCTGTAACTTCTAAGACCATTCGATCAAATCGTCTAACAACCAATAAAACTAGATCAAAATCTGTCCATCCGTATGAGAACTACGATACCACAAATAGACACACAGATACACACGTCAAACTATTAAGTTAATAGTTAAAAAAACAGACAAGTGCGAGTCAGACTCGCCCACCGAGGGTTCCGTTGTTCCATTCCGTACAAACTAAATAAAAGGAGGAAATCATATTTTTTTTATATTTTCCTTTATAAACCGAAAAATATACATCGTAAAAATATTTAAAACCCTGTTTTAGCTTATGCTAATGAAGCTTTTTCATATGATATCCCACATGATACGGTTAATTCACTTTAAAATTTGGTCCCTCATTCCATGCATAAAGACACTATTTTTTTGTAATTAAATTAAAAATGTCCAGTTTTCGGATTTTTTCCTATATATAACTCTAACACAATGCTTCTTGCCAAATTTTATAGTTCTAGGTCAACGGGAAGTACCCCATAGGTTTTGATTCCCTTGTGAGTGTGGAAATGTGCGTTTTTTACGACATATTCGGCTGTAACTTTTTTTTATGAAAACTGAGAAATTTTATTTTTCTTTCTAAAGCAAGATACTATGGATCTGCGTAATTTTAACTCGATACCTTCACGCGTTCCTGAGATAAAGGTCTTGACACCCGGACAGACGGACAACAAAGTGATCCTATTAGGGTTCCGTTTTTTCCTTTTGAGGTACGGAACCCTAAAAACATAACATCCCTATTTTTGGTCGGGGCTTAAACACAATTTTATTTATTTCGATAGAAACATTTAAAAATAAATATTATTCAGCTATAATTTATATAGGCGACGGAGTTTTGTAAAAATTTTGGAAATGAGTTTTAAGATCCTCTTGAACTGATTGCCTCAAACGGTAGTAAACTATATTCGTCTGAATTCTCTGTACTATTTCAACAATTGTCAAATCATATCAGCGAAAAGTTGACAGAATATTTTAAGCACTGATTGATAAAATTTGAGTAACGTTTTTCAGTAAGACAGCAAGGCTGCGTTTTTACTGAAGCGAAGCGAAGCTTAGCGGTGCATGAATTGATCAATAACAATACTCGAAATTTTTCGCGCGCAGATTTCGAGCATTGTGATTGGTCAATGTCAATTCATACATTGCTAAACTCCGCTCCGCTTCAATGGAAACGTAGCCTATATCTCTTCAATTGCATAAACTCCACTTCTACGTGAGGCGTAGAAACTGTTATTGACGTAAATGAAATTATTTTATACGTAGTTGAGGTACTATACAGTACTATTATTTATTTCTTATACTATAATTTTGCCTCCTTAAAATGTTGAAATGTGATGTTCAAAATTGTGTCAACAATTCTAATAATCGACAGGACCGCCCCTAAGCTCATTAATAGTACCGATTTATCCCCGCCGGTTGGTATAGTGTATTTTCTATTGTGTTGCGAGAAAAGGGCTTTGTCGGAGTCTTTGTCCCAAGCCGTAATTACTAATATAGGCTGTATTGGCCGTTCATTGGCTTTCATATCGATATAACAACCGAATATTAGGTGAATCACATGAAATATCAGATTTAATGTTGGATACGCCGAGTAATATTTGGCATTATTACTTAACCGTTTCGCAAGAAGGGGCTATGTTTATCGAGTGTACCTACGTAAGTTTGTATTTATATTATAATACTAGCATTTACTCGCGGCTTCGCATGTGCGTCTCTATTTCCTTAAAAATAAATAATAATATAATACATTGTATTTATATGATAACATATATATGTGTTTTATTTACCTTCTACAAACCAAACGTCTTGATCTATTTTGATATGCGAGGTGTCGTTAGATTCGTCTCTAATCCTGAATGTAACCTACGCCACATTTCAAAATTTCATTGTAACAATAATACAGATTAAAAAATATTCAAAAAAATATTTTTTGTACCAAACTGCCACTACTTCAATATTAAATTTATTCAAAACCGATCCGTAACTGAACCTTGTGCGAAGCATTTCCTATCGGCTGCTATCTTTTTGATTTAGTGACGAGCGAAGGACGTGTTATGTTTCATCAAATGTGTCAATTGTATGACATAAAAGTGACTGAATAAAAAAAACTATGGCGGCCGACGGGAATCGCTCCACATATGGTTCATCTATGGAGCGGTTTTGAATAACTGAATTGGGCCCTTGAATTTCTCACGTACTATGTTACTGGCGAGTCTGATAATGTGTAAAATAAACCATTTTGATTTTTTGCCCGCTACTACATACATAGTACATGCCTGTCTGTACTGTACATGCAGAAACCTACTCTCTGACCTAAGCCAACAAAGATATGCTCACCCTTAGTTCACGTTTTATATTTATTTGTACGCTACAGTTGGGCAACATTTTCATGACCACCACTTTGTTGTTTCTCTGTTACGAGAGCCCGAGAGAAAGGTAAAATTAATATTTAACAACCCATATCCATGTGTTCTTTCTTACGCGAATAATATGTTTTATATTTTGTATTCATATGTTTGCTTATTTTTTTAATCATAAAATACACAGGCATATCGTGCAATTTGCCTCTATTTCAATTGGTATACATTTTAAGCTGGAGGCATTATTGGACCATACTTTTTAGGGTTCTATACCCAAAGGGTAAAATCGGGACCCTATTACTAAGGCTCCGCTGTCTATCCGTCCGTCCGTCCGTCCGTCCGTCTGTCACCAGGCAGTATTTCATAAACCGTGATAGTTAGACAGTTGAAATTTTCACAGGTGATGTATTTCTGTTGCCGCTATAACAACAAATACTGAAAAAGAGAATAAAATGAATATTTAAGGGGGCTCCCATATAACAAATGTGACTTTTTTGGTCGTTTTTGCTCGATATTGATAACGGCAACAGGTAGACGCTTGAAATTATTCACAGAATATTGAGTTATATTATTCACTTTAAAAATAAATAATTAAATTAAAATAAAATTAAATATTTAAGGGGGGCCTATACAACAAACGTGATTTTTTTCAATTTTTTTATAAGTTATGGTACGGAACCCTTCGTGCGTGAGTCCGACTCGCACTTGGTCGGTTTTATTTGAAAATATAGCGGGTTAAGCAAAGACTGTTACTTATAGAGAACGGAAACAATATAGAGTATGTCTCATTCCCTTCTCTTTCACTCCTCACTGAAACAGCCAAATATGATTATGGTAAGCGCTAAAGAGAGAATTATATATGATTTTTTGTCTTTGTCTGTGTAACTGGCTGACTTCAAGCCATTACCAAACATATACTATATATAAAAAATCTAGATCATAATCCGTCCATTCGTTGGAAAGCTACGATGCCAAAGACAGATACACAGATACACACGTCAAACTTAAAACACCCCTCTTATTAAAATAAGGTGATTTATTTTTTCATTAAGGCTGGAAATGCTATTGGTCGATTCGCACCGCGGTGCGAAAGAACCTATTCAAAAAGAGCTCTTGGGTGATTCGGACCGCGGTTCGAACCGCTTGCGGTGCGAAATGATGTTTATTTTGTTTACTGAGTAACGAATAATTGTGCCTAAACCGCATACGAATGGTTGTTATTTTTTTTATACAAGATAAATCTACGATTGATCAAGATTGAAAATTCCAAGATTGTAGGTCTCAGGAAACAGCGATGGCGGCAACGAATTCCATTCTTGTGCAGTACGCAACAGGAATGTGGATCGATATCGCTGAGTACGGATTTTTGGCATTTCAACGAGAAATGGGTGGTAATTCGCCGATTTTCTGCTAGTCCTGTAGTGAAATGGAGAGGGTGGAATTAGGTCGTGAAGCTCTTGCGCACATTCCCCGAAATGAATCCTGTAGAAAATAGACAGACTTGCTACTTTATGGTGGTGCTCGAGACTAAGTAGCTTCTTGGCAGCTAGTTTATCGTCACCGATTAACCTCACAGCTCGCCGGTCCACTGATTCTAAAGCTTTCTAAATTTTCCTGATAAAAGCTTCATGATTTCTAAAGCTGATACTTGTTTTAATATAACGTCTAGCCCTCGGCCAAAGTTATTTATGGATAGGGATGATAATTTAGTGAAATACTTTATAAAAAGAACCGCAGCGTTTGTATAAAAAACTTAAATAAGTACTTTTAAAATTAAATAATAATATACTTAATATAATATACTTATAATATACTTTTATAATTTACTTTTACTTTTTAAATCTGTTACCGCATAAATCGTTTTTTTTTTTTTGTTGAAGAATATACTTTTAGTTAGGTCCCATAGAAATTTCAACGAAATCGGTTCAGTAGTTTGGTTTTTAAAACAACATTGCGCAACGGTAGTCGGCAAGTCGGTTGTATAATTTTTTTAAACTATAATTATTGAATTTAGTTATTTTAGGAACTTTAATTAAATTAGTGGCGCTTTGAGAATAGACCCCTTTGTTCAACAAGTAAATCGATACTCTTCAAGTACTTTACCAATATGTATATCGCCTTAACCTTAAGGTATCCGTGTAATCTATAAGATCCCATCAAGGAGTTGTGTAGCGACTCTGAAGAACCTTGACCCAAGGGCTTGACCTATTTACTGCGAAATAATTCCTTTAATGGGTAATTCAATAACACGCCTGTAAAATGGTGACTGAACAATTTTATTGATGGTCTTCCTTCCCCGTCTTCTGAGGGCGAGTAATAGAGGGTCGACGCGAGTCATTAGATAATTTTAATCACGAATTTATCTTCTTTTTCTGAAAAAATCCGTGAAGAATTCCTGTAGAGAAAATTAATTTACATTGCTATAGAAAGGCGTCACGGTTTTGTCTGCTTTATTGTGTGCTTTGAACTACACACGGTACATAATTCTAAACAAAACTTTAAAATATGAGCAAAATTGGCAAAGAGGTGGTACAGACAAAAGGTTGTGAAATCTTGGTTAAAACGAGAAGTTTGCTACGAAGCAATTTGGCTGCCGATTTTTAATATTTGTCAGAAACTTTTGATACTGAATTCTGAACAAGAGTTTTTAACGCAAGATAGATCTACGATTGACCACCAACTCGCCTGATGTTAAGCGACGGTGATATATTTCGAATATGTGCAGATTGCCTCGGAGGCACAGACGAAGTCTAGGTACTATCCGTAGAACTACTAGTTTAATAAATACTCGTAGATGTAAGAGAATCAACGCTATACTTAGTCAAAAAAGTATGTTAACATTCTCCCTTTTCAAACCTACTGTTTTGTTCGGCCATCCAAATAGACAAAAGGGCTCCCATATTAGCTCTAACTAGGTTAGGACATGTATTCAACTACGTCGTAAGTAAATTCTATTGTACTATATGAAGGAGCTTACGGGACCGTAAACTACCATCTGAATGCTTTGATTTTAAACTTGCTTTCAGTGGGTCTAACCTAGGACGGCCCTAAGTAATCTGGGGCGTAAGAGTAGAGTTAGGTTGTTAAGAAGGCGTATGCTATTTTTGAAACGTTTAAAAAAGCATATATGAATGCTTGAATGAAGCACGTGAAAGTTAATAGTTATTACTTCTATGATCCTTCCATTTTTCGGGGGATTTATTTTTTAAGGTGATACGTACGTATGCGGCAGGAAATTCAAATTTGAAACATATTTTTTTGTCATCATAGGCAAGTAAAGTATCTATAATAGGTTTGATCATAATGTATGCGACACTTCCCCCACGCTTAACTTCGGTGCGTACTTGGAATCTAAAGCCAAACTAGCTGGACAAAAGCTTGGCGTCCTTAATAAGGTCAAGCGGTACTTCACACCTGATCAACTTCTCAGCCTTTATAAAGCTCTGGTGCGGTCGTGTGTGGAGTACTGTAGCCATCTTTTTGACGGATCTGCCAAATACCAGCTCGAACAAAGCGTTTTGCTTCCACCTTCCTAATGCGAACCGCTCGGGAATGGAATGCCTTGCCGCTGTCCTTATTTCCTGAAAACTATAACCCGGGTGTCTTCAAGTCTAGAGTGAATAAGTATCTTCTAGGTTTACGTGCTTCACCTTCGGCCACAGTATCGCTTTCCATCAGGCGTGCTGGTGGTCAAACGTAGAGCTATTCTATATATATAAAAAAAAAAAGATTATTCTTTATTTTATCCAGTCATTTTGTTCACCATTAATACATCGTGTTATCGTGTACATATTAACCTAGAAATCCATTTTTACTACGTTTATCTACTTCTCGGGATATGTAAGCAATGAGGAAATAAAAGGAAAAACTGTTTAAAATTTGAATTTTCCGCCACAAGTTTGCTGTTGGCTCTTAACAGGTTTTGATAGGCTCTTTTTGACATCAGGATTTTATGGAATTTATTTATCCATACCAACATTAGCATTCAGAATAACATCACATATTTGTTGCCGGTATCTTTTCCTCTTGAAGTATTAAGTATCCAAATGGCTCGAAACATCTCTTTTCTAACGCGTTTTTTATGCGTAGTAAAAATAAATCTTTGGTTTAAACATTATGTTGTCACTTTTAAATCAAACCACATAAACTCGTCACAAATATTCCTTACACGAATTACCACTTAAAACACCTGATCGATTGCGACCGCGATTCCTGAAGTAACTCCCTATCCGCGCATCCATAAACCCTGTAATAGCAGCGGGATGAACCTTGACCTACTCTGTGGTGGCTCTGCCCCAATTACTACGGCCTTTGTTCCCCCTCGCGGCGAAGTCCTGCGACATTGGAACTATGCCTCCAGACCTTGCAACTGCATTTTACTTAGATTTATTACTTCCTAGTGTGGGGAAATGAGATTGAATTCTCCAGTCTATTTTATGGCCTCAGATTTATTGTTGCATTAAATTGAATTATTGAAATTGGGAATAATACACGTTTGTAATTAAGTGGATGCATTAAAATACAATATGCATAATTTTCTATAAATTGGAGCTGCGTTTGTTTGACGAGATGAAATGGGTTAATGGGCGATTGTACAAAATGGCTATGGTATTTTTGCGGTCCTTGTTTGAATCTTAATTATAGTGAGGAATTATTTAGTAGAGTCCTGAGCGAAGTGGGGAATTCAATAAACCCGCTTGAAGTAAAAATATTTGCAACCCCATTATACAATCTGATTTTCATACCCAATATAAACAAGTATCTATATCGAAAGAAAAACAAAACACCCGACTGCGGAAAAGAGGTTTTAAAAATTCTTATTTTTTTATTTTTTAAATTTTGATGTACTCAGTGTCACTCTCACGACTAAGACAAATCTATTAACACCACTGACATAAAAATACGACAAGCCGCTTAGGTTCTAGGGCGTGCCTAAGAAATATACATACATACATACACTCGAAAAACATAATCCTCCTTCTTTCGCAGTCGGGTAAAAAGGTTTCGTTAACACATTTTTGCGTTTGTCTGTTAAGAGTAAGATTATCTGTTATGTTACGTAACAAAAGCATAGACGAAATCCGACGCGACATGCCAAAGCTAGCTTGTTGCTTTTAACTAATTAAAAAGTGTTTACGTGTGTAACGAACTCTCTTTGGGTTGTTCGGCAGCTAAATTTCCACCCTCTCCCCCGCACTCTGTGCTCGTTCGCGTTTAACACGAAATAACATTTTTTGTTTATCTAAATTTACGTAGTAAAAACTTGATTTGAATCGCAAAGGACCTCAGCGAAAGGGGAACGGCAATCCCGTTTTTACGACCCCACTGCGTGATAAAGACTATAAAGTGTTTCAACCGGCGAATACACGGGTTTCCATTTTAAAGTCTATTCGCCCGATCCGTCTGTTGTTCATTCTCCGTTTATGAAATAGCTCGGTAAACGTAAATAAGCTCCTTTAAACGGTATAGAAATAAATTATATTGTTCGCTCTTATTTAACTGAGATAAACGCGGACCGAGCTTCCATTTGCAAGGGAAAGCGATAACATTATCTCGACTTCGTGATTTCGCTCACCTGAACTACGGAAGATTCGTCGAAAGCCAAATTTCACTTAAATGGATGCTGAGGGCGTAATTTAATTGGCGGTAATTAAGTACCGAGACTCGCCAATTGTGAATTGTGACCATTCATAGCAGAAGCTTTCAACGGGATATTACAATTTCGATTTTGCTCATAGTAGGAGCGAGCGCAATTCGGCCAAGGCTACCTCGACCTGCGCTTTTGTTCCGGCGGCCTTCCTGTCGGTTGCGGTTTATCCTTTCTCTAGAAACTTTTAAAAATTAAATCTATTAAACGTACCGGTAAAAACTTGACTCCTTTAACTCGTTTCCGATCAGGTCACTGACTGAAGTTTACCCACGAAATTGCTTTTTCCACACAAAGTTTTGGGTGTGACAAAAACCAAACTTTTCTCTTCTTTCGAAGCAATGATATGGTCTATTTTCAAGCTTTTACTCGTACTTTATATCATTTACTTGTTCTTGTAATACTCCTCTTCATTTTCGGGTTAAATATCTTCACTGAAACTAAAGGTTTCATTGGGATAAAATGTAATATAACATGGTATTAATTTGTTGTTTCAGTATGTCACAGAAAAGATGGGCGGTGCCGAAGGCACAAAATTGGATTTGGACTTCGTGGAAATGGAAAGAGTAAGTACGGTTATTTTGGCTTCACTTATTACGTTATATGAAACAGATTTATCTAATAAACAACGTCGTCTCCGTCTACGATGTTTCGTTTTGTGGTAATAAATTAGATTTTCAACGACTCCTCATGCTGATTGGCCTGATGTAGTCTTAAAGTACTTTTGAAATAATGCGTATTAATTAATATATGTATACATAGTAAGCAATCTACGAACTTAATAATCTTCTTTTTGTTTGCCAAACTAAGATTTTGACTACAGCTCGCGATGTAAAGCGCCGATGGGACTAATGCATCTTGTTTTTTTTTTTATGATGAATAGGCCAACATTTGACTACAACTCAACTGATGGAAAATAACGAAGTGGTCAAAGATGGAGCACGCTATTTACTCTTGTCTTGAAGATGAATTACTATCAAAAAAAAAAAAAAAAAAAAAATCTAATCGAAATTTTCCTCCGGAATAGAACTTTGGTATAAATACCATTCTTATCTGAAAACTTATGCCTCGGTACTTTGTTTAAAGTTAATTAATGCATTAGCACTGGTCAGCCGAGATTTGCTACTAAGACTATCCATTTATTTCAGAAAACAGACGTAACATGCGAACTCGTAGAAGAATTACAAACGAAAACAAAAGAGTTCCTGCAACCTAATCCCACCGCACGCGCCAAGATGGCTGCCGTCAAAGGCATCAGCAAACTGAGCGGACAAGCAAAGAGTAACACCTACCCACAACCAGAGGGCGTTTTGGGAGACTGCATGCTGTTGTATGGAAGGAAGCTAGGAGAGGACTCTATTTTCTGTAAGTTGTACCTTAGCTGCCTAGACGTTACTACGGACCTTGTGTCCTAATTTCGCTACGATGCAGTAAAAATTGTTGCATACAATTATTTAAGGAGTCACTGATATACAGAAAAATATCAGTTCTATGGTACAACCTCTAACTTAAAACTTGAAAAATCTGAAATCGCCATATCGATTCGTACCTCAAAAAGAGAGAATATTTCAGGATTTTATACATTTCCCTATAATAATTATCAAATCGTTTATCGTGCTTATCCTGTCATTATCATCTTAGAATATGTCGGCACTTTAAACCAGATGAGATGTAGTAACCTTCAATCAAATAACCCCAAACTATTTGTTTAGTTAGTAGAAAAAAAAAAACACAAAGTTTTGCCTTGCCTAATATGATGCGCTTTCATTGGCTAATTCACCACCGGGTAACAAAGATGGCACTATGAATTCAGTAAGTGTCAGCAAGATACATTTAGTTTCGAAATAATATTGAGCCATTTTCGTCTCTCGCGATTATGAACTTGCCCACTGTTAATTTTCCACATTTTGCTGTTCGTTACCTTACTTGTCCCACCGCATTTAACTTCGTACCTGTACTAATTTGAAGTTAGTGCTTCTCATCTCTAGTTAAGCAATGTTATTAATGGCCAATTCTATGAATATGTAAATAGGCCTTCAGGGAGGGCCTTCAGGGAGCCTTACTGTTTTGGAGATAAGCAAAACTAGCAAATTACACGTTTTGAAGGGCACAGAAAATTCTAAATGAGGACAAATTAACTGTTGCTCGTATTTCTAATTGCTTATCTGGTCGCCTTTACCTCAATGTCAATATCAAAGGTTGGAAAAGTTTGGAATTGGTGTCATCATTTTATAATAGATTGCAATAAAAAATACACTTACATTTATATTATATATATATTTTACCTACTTTTGTTCTAGCCACTAACTTATCGGTATATAATGTGTAGTAGGTACGCTATGCTTAATAATCTCTAATATTATAAAAGTAACGCTGTCTGTCTCTGTGTCTGTTTCTTTACCTTTTCCCAGCTAAACGGCTGAACCAATCTTTATGAAATTCGGCATAAAGATTCTTTAGGACCTGGAGAAGAACGCTTTATTTTGTCACCACCATCACCACTTTTAATCACAACGGGGGTGAAAAACTGAAACTGAGGTTGTTTCAGTCGAATAAAATGATCATAATTAATTGGAGATGATAATTAAACTACCGAAGCAAAATTGATTAAACAAATGATGAGATCACCTCGAACACAAACACAATATATATAATCGAACACAAACACAATATATATAATCGAACACAAAAAAGCGTTGCATTGCTTGCCCTGGTTTTATCCTAGAGTGGAAGCATTTCTAAAAATGTTATCGCATTAAAAATTGCAAAAAGTAGCCAAAACTCAACCACTGACAAATCATCAATAAATGTGATTCTCAATACATTATTTTTATAGCCCGGTTATATATATATATATATATTCCAAACAGCGCGTTTGGGATGTAACAAAGTTTTCTGGTACATTCTAAAATGCCATAGCTGAAACCTGTTTTAGAGCTACCCAGAGTGGTACATTTCCACTGATTGTCATAAACATTTTATCTCAAAAATAAACATTGTATTCGCCAGCACAATGCCTGATCGAGATGGGCGAGGCGCTCAAACAGATGGCAGATGTGAAATATTCCCTCGACGACAACATCAAGCAAAGCTTCCTGGAGCCGCTGCATCATCTGCAGACCAAGGACCTTAAGGAAGTCATGGTGAGTAAGCAACGGCAATGAGGATGCCTTGAGGTGTAAGAAGGTACTGGACTCGACCAAAAAAAAATGTTGATGCGATGTCTGTTTTCAACGACACAACTGGGGGTTAGAAAAGTGGCGTTCTGATTGAACGCCATTAGAATAGAAAAGTAATTGGGATTGACATCAGCTAACCAAAAAGTCACGTGACGGCATGCCACAATTTCATAGCATTTCGAAGTGTAAGCTTTTGTAGAAGTAAAGTAAAGTAAATATTTATTTTCAGAGCAGAATTCATAGTACAATGCTTTCTCAGTGGGCCCCAAACTCGGCTAGGCCGGTATCTTGGAAGCCTAAAATGTTTAGAAGAAATATAAACGTTTGCCATTAGTCTAAGCCTGCGGGGCTAGCACGGCAAGTGGACAAATTAGTCTTTCCCGGCTTATGTCCTCTCGTCAGAGACCAAAATTAGTATGTCACCCACACAGAGCACGGCAACCGAGGGAGAGACAAAAAATGTTAATTTGACGTTTGTCGATGACTATTTTATCCTGCTACCCCCCGCCACAGAGCACGGGCTTGGGGACCGCGGGTTAAATACTCTCCGATTGACATTAGACCGGGGTTTGAACGCGGACTGTTAGTCACGTTCCGTTGAGGTGGTGATTAACAATTATATTACTTGTTTTGTGAAAAAAAAAGATGTCGCGAGCTTTTGTTCACGATATGATAGCGCGAGAGGAAGAAACGTTGCGAAGAAAATGGCATCGGAGGGAAATAAGGGATGCAAGCAACCCTTTCGAGTTTCCCGATAGGGAATTTCAAAAAATCTTCAGAGTGAATAAGGTCGTGGCGCTTTATTTGTGCCATGAATTAAAAGACGAATTGGAACCGCAAAATCCTCATGATGGGCTGCCGGTACACATAAAGGTAAAATTATCTTATACTCCACGAATTTTAGGAAAAGAGGTTAAGTACCTAACTGAGTATCATATTTTTATAAATCTTTCTAATATCCTACTAGTCGTTCTGTGAAAAAGTGTTTGTGTGTGTCTTATGTGAGAAGGTATTGTACTTTACCATTAAAATTTAGGAATACCTTAGCTTAGGTATTATTCTATCTATAATAGAATAATTGCGCCCTGCAGTTTCACCCATATAGTGATGAAAAACTGTGGTAATAATGACGATAAAATATAGACTATGGCCTTCTAAAGTTCCTAAAGAATCTCTGTGCCAAATTTTGAAACGATTGGTAACCGTTTAGCCATGAAGAGGTAACAAACAGACAGACTTACTTTCACTTTTAAATTAATTAGAATTAGGATAATAATGACATTGAGATAGATAGGTATATTATTATGTAGATCCTAAATAATTTCTGGGTGTAGAGTCTGTTCTTTTCTTTGATTCATTAGTTTGTTTAATTGAGATGTTAGTTCCCATTTCTTGTGACTATAGTACTTACTGTCCTATGTAAATAGGGCGAATTCTGAGCTTACTGTGTGTGTAACCAATATATTATATGTACATTTTGGCATTGTACCATAAGAAAATAGATACTTATATTTAATGTCTACCAATAAATTGTATGGGCACAAAAAATCAACATTCTAAATATAGCTATTTGTTTTTTCTGCAAAAGGTCCTCTCATCCATAAGGCTATTGGGAGATGGTAGTTACCAGCATGGGACAGGTCAAGATCATGGCCTGGCAATAGCACAGACCACCGTCAGCAAATATTTGACCCAAGTCTGTGGAGCTATCATAAAAAAGTAAGTGAAAGATTTGAGCTATCTCTCTATATTTTCTTCCATACTTAACTGCAACTTGTCTACCATATTATCTCTGTGTATCTCTCTCTAGTCTAAAAACTGACTGACCAGTCGATGAGGATAATTATTTGGTATATGATAGCTGAAAACCCAGGAAACATGGCTACTGTCCATAACCAACACAATCACCATAATAATATGGGGCACAATTTGATTGGTACTTATAATATAATAGATAATACTAACACCTATCTGCCTAAATCTCAAAGATAATAAAAACTTTCAGGCTTATGCCAAAATGCATCGTGTTCTCAGGGTCGGAAGATGCCAGGCAGAGTGTGTCCAATGGGTTCGCACAGAAATATGGCTTGCCAGATATTTTAGGCGCCATAGATTGCACCCATGTGGACATCTTCCCTCCACCATTCCCGAACGGTGTACAATTCAGGAATAGAAAGGGTCATACCACAATCAATGTGCAACTGGTAAGGAATGGTTTTAATAAAATATAAAGCTATATTAAAAACAAAGTTTTATTACTAATATACAATTATTGTTGTAGGTTGTTGATGTCAATTGCCATATATTACACATAAACGCAAGATATCCAGGCCGCTGGCCGAGTACATGACCAATTTATATTTAACAATTCCAATGTGAAAACTGGGGCTCAAACGACTTAACAACAGCGGAATTGGACAGTATTATCTTTTAGGTAAGTATATATATTTCATGGCTATGCCAATAATGATAGCCTAACATTATTAAATATTGAGTAACAGCACAATAAAGATGAAATTCAATATTATAATGTTTACATATCATGTACATTGTAATTTGAAAGCAGTTAAGCTGTGGTCAATAGCCAAGCCTGACGCTGCTTCATCAGGCTTTATTGATTGCATAAGCTAGGTGTGTATACCATTTCCGACTACATCATAACTAGGGCTCGGATAAATATGTAATAAAAATAATAAAATATTCACATATAATATGGACTGGAAAATCTAAAATATGGGATAAGTATGTTGTAAAAAAACCAGTTAAATTTAAAAAAGAAAACACTTTTTAAATAAGAAATTAATTATTTAATCATCATCATCTCAGCCATAAGTCCTCCATGGATTTCCAAAAAGACCGATTGTAAGCGGTTTGCACCCAGCCGCCCAGCCACAGTCGCAAATTTGGATAATAGCGACACAAACATATTGAGTTGCTCGCACAAAAAGAATTTATATTAAAAATACACATTTAATAACTAAACAAGTTGTGTTATATACATTCCATCATGTTGTTTGTTTCAGAGTCCCGATTATATGCATGGAGTCAACTGTTAAGAGCCTGCCACCCAGCCACACACATCCACAGTTGCAAATTTGGATAATAGTGTCATGATTTAGTGTCTAGGGCTTGTGAATGTGGAGTTAGAATCTTTGCAAAGCCACGAAGTACCCTCTCGGGGTCCATGAAGGACGTTTTATGTGATGAAATAATAAATATGTGCAATTATACAGTGTGGACTTTGTTATTTTTCTACAATACAATACACAATTCTACAAAGCGACACAAACATATTAAGGGTTGCTCTCTGACACAATAGATAGGTACTGCCACACTATTGCTTGTGGCAGTTCTGGCTCGAGCACTTGAGGCATTCTCCATCCTTGCATGTTTTTTTACTTCTTTGTAATCCATGTCTGCAATTTGACAAAACAGTGTATAATCAGTTGGGTGACGATATTTGATTAGTTAATACACATTAAGTACTACTTTTCATCCTTGGAATTGAATAATATGTCTTTGGAAGAAACTGATTGATAAAATTGTTTGCTAGACAAAGGAATACTAAAAAAAGTTATAAAATATGGTGTACTAATAATGTCTACCTGCTTCCACTGCGCTATTGTCCTGTCTCGGGGCCATAATTTTTAAGTAGGGCTTTCAGTTTGGCCCAGTGCGCCTTCGCTTTTCGGGCTCCAAGCGGCCCAGTGAATTCTCCCGCCTCTAAATGTCTATTGGTCGGTAGTCGACCAATACTCTAATCTGAGCCTTGTTACTTCTTTGTCTGAAATTGAATAAAATACATTAAATCGACAGGATAAAGAGCTATGGGTGTATTGTTTAGTGATCATTACGATATTATCTTCAAAATATTTGTGACAATACAATGACACATTAAATACTCACTTCTTACTAATCGTCGGTCGTTCCATTTATATTTTTTATTAGTTATTTCTTCGAAAACAAAAGGAAAAGTAATTTTAGGTAACCTAACATTTATTTTAAACAACAGTGTTACCAGTGTGACAGCGCTAGAACGCTATTTTGTCGCAATGTTATTTTTTGTTGTAAAATATCATAAAGTTTTCTATTATTACGTTAGGATAGATATCCAAAACGTTATTTCTTAGACAAAATATTAAAGAAAAAAATTAGAAAAAAACATAATTCGTAAGTAGCAAATATATTGTTAAAATCGGTCAGTATACTTCCCACCCCACCTTTTTGGGAAATACCACACTTATCAACATGGCCGTAGGCAGGGGGGGGGGGGGGTTGGGGGGTCCAAACACCCCCCAAAATCCTGGCATTATCAAAAAAAAAACAGGCTTCAATAATTTTATAAAATGCTTCAAAATTTCGTGCTCACTTCGCTCGCGCATTCATATTATTTTGAGATGGAAGTACTATGTATTCACTAATAAAAGAAATAAAGCATATTACTATAAAACACCACAAAAATTTTCGCGCTCGCTTCGCTCGCGCTTTATTACTATTTTTGCAGAGAAGTACCGTGGGTTTACTAATACAAGAAACAAAGCACTACTAAAATTTTCGCGCTCACTTAGCTCGCGCATTCATATTATTTTGAGATGGAAGTACTATGTATTCACTAATAAAAGAAATAAAGCATATTACTATAAAACACCACAAAAATTTTCGCGCTCGCTTCGCTCGCGCTTTATTACTATTTTTGCAGAGAAGTACCGTGGGTTTACTAATACAAGAAACAAAGCTCTACTAAAATTTTCGCGCTCACTTAGCTCGCGCATTCATATTATTTTGACATGGATGTACTATAGATTCACTAATACGAGAAATAAAACACCACTAAAATTTTAGCGCTCGCTTCGCTCGCGCTTTATTACTATTATTACTATTTTGACAGAAAAGTACTATGGGTTCAGTTATACGAAAAACAAAGCATATTACTATAAAAACACCACTAAAATTTTAGTGTTCGCTTCGCTCGCGCTTTATTACTATTTTGAAAGAGAAGTACTGTGGGTTCACTAATACGAAAAACAAAGCGCTCACTACGCTCGCGCATTCATATTATTTTGACATGGAAGTACTATGGATTCACTAATACGAGAAATAAAGCACATTAATATAAAACACCACTAAAATTTTAGCGCTCGCTTCGCTCGCGCTTTATTACTATTATTACTATTTTGACAGAAAAGTACTATGGGTTCAGGTCATCCGACCCACGGTAGGGCTCAGAAAGAAATGCCATTCACGGTCACCCATCCGAAGACTGACCGGACTGAGGTTTTCTTAATTGAGATGGTGAGAGAAAAGTGAGATGTTTTTGGAGAATTAGTTACCTATATTGGCCTGATGTTGACTTCCAAGACTATCGATGTAGATTGGTGTCGGTCCGTCGCCCAAACCACATTGTTTTTTTTTGCCGCTCTGCAATTAAAATATCTAAAAAGTGGTCTAAAGTGCTCCGATTTAAGTTATAAACCAGAAAAATAAAAACCACATGGTCACGTGGTAACAGAAGGAGGAGTACCTTTTACTTTGTATATCTGTTATTTTGACCGTAATAAACGTATAAAAGAACATTTCCGGGAAAAAATTGACGTTTATACGTTTATTTCGGTCAAAACAACAGCTTTTGCTAAAAAATTGTAGGTAATAGTGTTCTCATGAATCCGAAGGAAGTATACCTATTTATCAAAAGTACGTTGTCGTGAAACAAAGAAATTTTAAACTATATTTTTGTAGTTTTAAAAGCAAATTTTTTTTTAACCAACAGAACTGAAATTTAATCCTTAACAAGACTGCATTTAAAAGTGATTTTTGATAAATGTGGCGGTTGTGTTACACAAGCACTAAAGCGACGATATGAGTACCAACAAACATCCGGTCAGAAAAATAAAAACTTTTCTAGCTGATACTGAGACTTTCGTTCGCTTCGCTCACTCGGTCAACTATATCTGTCATATATATAGGGAATATCAATCGTAGTTTTGATAACTCTAAAAGTAACTTTTATAGCAAAAATGGCTTAACTTGGCACACCACCCAAATTTAGACAACCGTAGATAATCAAAAGAACGAACGATTTTACAAATTTTGATAGATTGAATAAAATATTGAAGACTGATACGTCATTATCGTTTAATTTTCTACATATGGCAACAAAAACACTACCCCCGGCGTAATGTCACTATGTCACCCGTAACAAAATAGTCCCGGCTGTTAAAAAGTGAGCCCGTGCTCGCGAGGATGACTAAAATGACAGGCGGGACATGAGGTTTTATTAAAACCCGGGAGCAATTAGTCCACTTGCCGTGCTAGCCCCGCTGCTGAGCTAAATGTTGCTGTCTCTTTTATTGAGAGAGGAAGCAGAATTATTAGTTATTTTCTAAGTATATTTTTTTTTTACGAAATAGGCCTACGTTTGACCACTAACACGCCTTATAGCAAAATGTGGCCGAGATTAGAGCTCGTTGACCCAGAAGATATCTATTCACTGGTGATCATTTGGCAGCATTATCGCTGAGCCTTTTTTGATACACTAGATACTACAGAGTGAGACCAGACCAGAGAGCAGATACAACTGTATATTTTTAGGCACAATATGTTTATTTTATATAATATATCTCATCTGGTGTTAAGCGACAGTTACGGTCTACGATGGAGTGCGCTTGCCTAGAAGAAACCTATTCACACGCGATTTGAAGACACCTAGATTATATCTGTTTGGAAAAACCCATTCAGGAAGCGCATTCCACATTTTGGCGGAACGCACAATGAAAGTGGAGCCAAAGCATTTCGTACGTGTTTTCGGAAAAACAACCATGTAACGATGTTGCTGTTTCGTGATTCTTGTCAAGCACACCAGCACCACCGGCATTGATAGCCATTCGTTATGTTTTTCCATTGTTGCTTTTTTTTGTGTTCTTCATTCTAGTCTTCTTCGTTTGTTATTTTCTTTCTTTATTCATGCATCAAGAATATGGCACGAAGCGAAATCATTGTATATGGATTTAGTTAGTGTTATAAATATGTCTTCCAAAGCATCGAAATTGTATAACACATGCATAAAAAAAAAGATTCCGACGAATTGAGTACCTCCTTTTTGGAAGTCGGATAATGAGGTGTGAAAAATTCGTAATTATCTAGTTTTACGCATGACTAGCCTCTATGTTTCACTATTGCATGAATAATATGAATGAAAAGATATATATATATATATATATATTGTGTATTTGTTTGCAGCATCACCGGAAGAAACTACAGGGACGTAGGCTCGACTTTGATTGCAAACGGCGAAGACAGGCCAAAGGTGATTATCATTACACTAATCTCCGCATGCTATTTAGAACAAATTACATTCATTAAGTTCCTTTCTTCACTTGTGGATACTATTTTTTTGTTGAATTTTCCTCAAAGATGATTTCTGTTCGAAATTTGATTATGTCTTTTTCTTTTGTTCAAATCAAAGGCCCCGGTAGGGCCCCAAGTCCCTATATGAGCCCGAGTCACGGAGCAACAAGACAGGGTATGTAGGGACACTATATAATAGACGCTAGACATTAACGTAGCTAGGATTTTTTAGAAGGGGTCTAAGGCATATTGAATTGAATCTGTTGAATAAATAATAAGTCCATTGAATAATTTGCTTCGAACAAGTAATCCTATAGCTATACTCTTGAGTATAGACTTCAATTCAGTTAATTGCAATTTAATTCCGCGAAGTCTCGTCTAAAATAACGCGCTCTCATTAGCTAAACTAGTACTGTGCACCAAAAATAACACTAGAAATTCAGTACCGTAAGCGAGATGAAAACAATTTTAAGTTTCGAACTTACATAGATGGAACGGTAATATATCGGGATTATGTGTTCGATAGCAAATCGCGATTTTACAATTTCTATCTCACCAAATTTTTTACCTAGCTACGCTAATGACGCTAGATCACACATTTACAATAAGCTGTAGGTCTTAACACAACATTACATCCATTTAGGCTAACATACATATGTAAATATAAGTCCTATAATAAGCGCTCACATTTTTTTTTCATGAATTTGTTCCTGCCCCTGCCTGCATCGCCCTTTTCAACTTCATTTTACCCGCCTGAGTATTATTTTCGACGTTTGGTCTGTATATTTTTTTGGTTTATTATCATTTTTCTGACATCCTTGTAATTATGTGTGTATATATTTAATCATTTGTTTGCGTGTTCTACGCATGTGTAAATAATTTTCGTGCATGTTTAACGATTTGTATACAAATTTACGTTTACGTAAACGATTGTATACGATTTAAACGCGGATTTACGTTTACGTAAACGATTTTGTACGATTTATCTTCGGATTTACGTTTACGTAAACGATTGTATACGATTTATATGCGGATTTACGTTTACATAAATTATTGTATGCGATTTACATTTATTAAAACAAATGTATACGATTCGTTTGCGTAATCGAACGTAATTATATACTTACGTTCTACCTTCACGCCAACTTTTGTGTACTTTGTGTTTGTGAATATTTACTTCTATTTGGAACTTGTATACATTATATGCGTATTGATATGTAATATTTGTATGCGACCTTGCGTGCTCTTAAACGGATGAGTACATGAAATGCGTGCGTGCTTACGTGCTCGTAAACGCGCGTTTAAATGCGCTTACGTTCCGGTAAACGGATAACGGTAAACGTGTGCGTGTTTGCGTGCATACTAACGTGCTCGTGAACGGATGTGTACATGAAACGCGTGCGTGTTTGTGTACATGCTTACTTGCTCGTAAACGGTTGTGTAAATGAAACGCGTGCGTGTTTGTGTGCATGCTTATTTGCTCGTAAACGGATGTGTACATGAAACGCGTGCGTGTTTGTGTGCGTGATTGCGTGGGTGTGTGGTGGTACGTTTGCGAAGTGTGCGTACATCAGGTGCTCACATTCCAGACGACGAGATCAGGCAGGCTGAGGAGAAGTTTGCCGAGTCGCTGCAGCTCGCACAGATTGGCATGTTCAATCTACTCGACAATGACGTGAGTTGCAATTTTTTTAATGCAATATGTACCAAAGTAGACATTGATAGTTTTAAAAATGTGTCTACAAATATGAAAAAATATTAAATTTTGGATCCTAATGTCCCTAAATGTCCCCTGGTTTCAAAGTGACCCTTTACCGATAGTGTCTGCTTCCTCAACGGATAAAAGCATTGATTATAATTATTTATGTCTGCAATCGCGTATAAAAATTGTTAAATTACGAATCAGTGGTTTATACGATTTTTATTTTTCTCGGAACGATCGACGATTCGTCTTTGACATTGCACATATCATTCGACTTTGACAGTTGTGTACCGCCGAGAGTGGCGAAAGAAAAAAAATATAACAACCACATTTAAAAATGGTGTTACACGCCTCTCCATGCAAGCAAATTTCAAATGTTATTGTTGCACTTATTAGTAAGTGCAACGTTTACTACAAGATGGATAGTTGGCCTGGGTGTCAAGGCTGCTATCATAATGGTTAATAAATCTTCAATCGCTGACAAATGTTTTCCAATTGGAGGTTTCTATTTATAAACCTAAGACTGTTATAGGACAACATTCGCTAGCGATTGAAGATCGATTAACCACTGAAATAGCAGCCTCGACACCATGTTTACAGATTTTTCTATAAAAAATAAAATACAACATGAAGTAAGGAACACTATGTAAAAGGAATGGTAACATTGCCCAACTTCTTGTCAAACCTTCAAGGCCTCGGCCGGGAATGAGTATTTTATATGAACTAGTCATATAAAACTACTTATTCCCGTTTTTTTGTTATTGAAGGCTAGTTCCTGTTAGTTCTGAGGGCACAGCTGTGCCCCCTGGCAAGGTCAAGTTTGACTTTTCGACTTCTGTTCAATTTCACGTTTATAATATTGCAGGTGGAGCAAGTGGCGCAGCTAAGTTTCTTCGCTGAGGGCCTGTTGGAATATCACCAGCAATGCACGGAGATTCTACAGGGGCTTGTTTCGCAGCTTATGGAGAAGTGAGTGACCACCGAGTAGTCTATTACAATATTTACAGCAGTCTCACTTTACTATGGCTTACTTGCTTTCTCAGATGAGAGAGCAAGAAAGCAATGAGAGCATGTCTCGCTCTTTCTACAGATGTAATAAAAAATAAATAAATAATAAATATTTGTGGACATTTCACACAACACCATCTAGCCCAAACTAAGCAAAGTTTGTACTATGGAACTAGATGGCTGATAGAATACATATATACTTTTTTTTGTATATATATACATATGATACATAGAAACACCCAGACACAGAACAAACATCCATGCTCATCACACAAATGTTTGCGCTGGGTGGGGTTCGAACCAACGACCTTTCCATTTACCAGGTAGACGTAGACACACTACCAACTGAGCCACAAGGCCAGTCAGTAATCATTTTTTAGTTTGCTTACCGACTTCTAAACACGCACTTTCGTTGATTTGGATAACATTTTTCCAGTTATTTTGTTATACTGAACCGATTTTGATAAAAAATTATAAGGGATCACCTCTGAATTATAAATTATTACCTACCAAACAAAAAAGTACCATCAAAATTAAGTCATAATTGGCGGAGTAATTGTGTAACAAAAATACAAAAAAAAAACTCGGTCGAATTGAGAAACTCCTTTTTGGAAGTCGGTTAAAAAGAGCGAGACAGAAATCGGAGTAATATTATATTGAATTTGTAATACGGGAGCTGATATGTACTTATTCGTGGGTCTTTGTATAAATACATTTAGCATATCTTAGGTAATTATGTAGATTAAATTTCATCACAAAAACCGCCGTAACATTCCAGGAAAGAGGAGGCCGTCAACCGGCCCAAGCTTGAGTTCGTCCCGAAGACGCTGGCAGACCTCCACATCGAAGGCATCCATGACTTGAACCATGGTAGGCGCTACGGTTCCTCCCAGAGCCTCTCCCGCCCGCGTCCCACCCTCCCCCCCACATCATCCGTCGGCGATCTCACCACAGTAGACCCTTTCAAGGCTTGGGAAGCACCTGTACAAACTAACAGAATGAAAACGCATAGACCGGCGCCCACTCCGGGCTTTATACCCCACCCGGCGCCGAGAAACTCGACTCAACCAAATCACTTCAATGGATTGAGGGACCCCTGGTCAGGTATATTTTGTTTGCTGATTCGTTTTCGTTTATCGGGGTTTTGAGTGTGGACTGCTTCGGTGGTGGATATGGACGCTGCGAAGGATCAATGTAGTATTGGTCGCTATTTTCATATTTTTTTTTGACTTTCGTTCAAAGACGATGTCATATGAGGTTTTTACAATTATTTGACCGAAAAGACAGTACAGTTAGCATCTGATACAGTTATTGTAGTATTTTTTAAGATAGTTTTTACTAGCTTCAATGATAATTTACAGTTTTATTAACGTCCCAGGACAATCAATCGGGATATGTTTACTTATTTTCGTGTAATTTTTTACTCGGCAGTGACCGTGTTTTTTTTTTACTCGCGTTAACCCAAAACTAGCCAACACTAGCCATACATATATATTGTCTTTTTAACCGACTTTTTTTGGTATAATTATTTTGTATCGTGGGTGGTCTTTTTAACCGACTGCCAAAAAGGAGGAGGCTCTCAATTCGTCGGAATCTTTCTTTATTCTGGTGGTTAGCAAGCTGATAAAAGTATTGATAACAGCTACGGCCTGAAGTAAGTACTGACCGCTGACCTTTACCCATGGTCTGGTGGCTGTCAAAATATATTCATGCCAATTTGATCGTCAACATTTTAACAACAGATACAAGTGCCCATAGAATTCTAAGCAGTAATGTTCACGACAGCTATTTGAAATGTACATCATATTATAATCCGGTCCACTCGAACGCACGAATCAATCACATCTCATTTGGTTTATCCAGGCCTAGGAAAAAAATATTTTTTAGGTCACTGGTCACGCCATACAAAAAATGTTACCACACGGCGCTCCTACGACAAATTACCAAATATCCTAGCTATAAATGGCGTATGAGTTAGTCCCATTCGCGGTGTAAACTGTGGGCCCGTGGGGCGTAGAGGCAAACACGTTTGTTGCGGAACTGGGCCGGCGTTTGAAGGAGAGAGGGTGAGATCCGCGATCGAGTCACTATCTGGCCCAAAATATATCCCTGGCCATACAACACAACAACAAAATTTGTATACTAAATAGGATGAGTAAATATACAATTTTACTCATCCCATTTAGTAGACAGTTTACGTGCCAAGCATGCAAGTGAATAAAAAAAAACTCATTTAATCGCGTGGCACCTCCTACTAAATTGATCCTTGTCTATATGGGGCTTTGATCTTTTTTGAACACTTGGGTAATGTTGGTAAAGCAGTGCATAGTCAAAATCTGTTGCATCGTTCACCACGTCACAGCATCACTGTTCAAGTGCATTCGCACGCTTTCTTCACACATCTTTCATGACACTCGGCCAGGACACAGGTTTCTTCGGTGCAGGTCGCTTTTTATATTCAATTTTATAGGTACTATTTAAATATATACATAGATGTAACTAAAGTAAATAACAAGCTGTATGTAATAAGCTGTACGAGCTTCTTAAAACGCGATTAATATATATATTTTTTACAGAACAAATGAAAGCAGATTTTTACCTTAAACATTATTCGTTTTGGGTGTATTTTCTTCTTTTTAGGGTTCCGTACCCAAAGGGTAAAAACGGGACCCTATTACTAAGACTTCGCTGTCTGTCTGTCTGTCTGTCTGTCTGTCTGTCTGTCTGTCTGTCTCCATGCTGTATCTCATAAACCGTGATAGCTAGAAAGCTGAAATTTTCACAAATGATGTATTACCGTTGCCGCTATAACAACAAATACTAAAAATTTAAAAAAATAAAATATTAAGGGAGGTCCCCATACAATAAACGTGTTTTTTTCGTATTTTTTTGCTCAATTTTAAAAACGGTAACAGGTAGACTCTTCAAATTTTCACAGAATATTTACTTGTATATTACCTTTCAAAATAAATAATTAAATAACAATAAAGTAAATATTAAAGGGGGGCTCCCATACAACAAACGTAATTTTTAAGCAATTTTTACTCGATCTTAATTAACAGGTAGAAACTTGAATATTTGTAAGTAAATATTTAGAAATATATTAACTATAAAAATAAATACCTAATCTAATACATAAAAACTCACAAAATGAAAATAATCCGTGCATCTAAACGTGGTGTGGTAGCAACGGCCGCGCGGGTAGCGGGGGAGGTAACATCACGGAGCGAGCCATAGCCGCGCGTATTCGCGCGAGCGTCGTCATGCTGCCCGGATGTGTATCGAAAACCTACCTATAAGTTTGCAATTTACTACTTGGAATTTCGTTGATTTCTCGTTATTTTATAAACAGAACTAAACTTTGTAGTATTATAGATGATAGTACGGAACCCTTCGTGCGTGAGTCCGACTCGCACTTGGCCGATTATTTTTTTTGAACTGTTGGAACAAGGCATTGAAGTCATTCAGACTAAATTTGAGTTAGTTTGCTTTTTCAAAATTTCATCGTAACTTATAACAAATTTGAGCAAGCTCAACATATTTTGTCACATTCTTGCCATCACGTAATGACACTTGCGGAGAAAAGACACAAAATTTGAGATTAAAGTTGAGTAACGTTATATTTTCAACTTCTCGCTGGTATCATTGCGGAAACATTGCATTAAGACTAAACATGAGTTAGTGCTTTTTTTCATGTTTCATTTTAACTTCAAAGTTAAAAGTTAGAAATTTGTAAAGCTGAAACACAGTCCTAGTACTATTTAAAGTTGAAATTGTTCCGCAGTTATAAATTCCTACAAATTTAGCGCAATGCGGGGCCCATATGTGGTTCCCGGACTTGTTTAACTTGTCCACCGGGATGGTGTTTGTGTCCATGTGACTGCGAAAAATTCGTAAGCGTGTAATTTTAAGGGATAAAAAACTGTTTTCTCTTGTTGTATGGGAAAAATGCGCACTATATCGGTGACAGATCCGCGGTTGATCTTCATAACGCAGTCTTTAAGCAGTAATTTTAAAATGTCTGAAACTAACAATACAATCAAATTAATTAATAATTAAATAATTCTATTCTATTCTATTCTACAATTATCTTTCATCATTTCGCAAGATATACAGATACATTAATAAATATTACACCACACATTATTTTTACCTCGTATGAAAATTAATTATGTATAAACAGTTGTTAATTTAAGTGTATTCATAACTTTGCTACTCCGAATATAACTTTACGTTAGTAAAATTTTCAATAAAGACGTTATACACATACACACACATTCTACATGCGACTTATACAGTAGGGCAAAATTTAAACTCTTGTTTAACAAGAATGGTAAGTACTAATTTTAGTTAAATTAACTGTAACCAAGTCAATCGCCTTTGAGTTTTTCTAAATATCAGGCAAACCGAACTATATAGGCCGTGTATATCTTCTAGGTGTACTTATTCTATTCTCGGCTACACTGTTGCTTATATTCAAGCAAGTTGGTGGTCAAACGTAGAACTATTTCATGTAAAAAAGGTATATTTTAATGCATAGATATAACAGTCATTATGAAATCGGTTTTTTTTGAAAAGTTTATATAAGTTTTCTTTCACATTTGTGCGTGACGTTTACACGGACTGTTGAATGACAACGTCTATTTTTAACCGACATCCAAAAAGGAGGAGGTTCTCAATCCGACTGTATGTTGTTTTTTGTATGTTTGTTACGCAATTATTACTTCGCCACTTATGAATTGATTTTGATGATACTATTTTGTTTGGTAGGTCCCATTTACATTTTACCAAAATCGGTTGAGTATTAAGGTTTTTAAAACCAAATAACTGAAAAAAAAAATTAAACGAAATTGCATATATTGAAGTCAAATGTTTCAGTTTTTTATACTATAAATAGTCAAAAAAAATCCTATTAGACAATGTTTTTCGAGTGTAGATGTTTAAGTATACACTTACTTATGTCTATGCTACTACATAACAACCGATTTTGTTGTTCAAGATGTAGTTAGATTTGTGTTTACTTCATAAGTGTTACGAGTATAAGCTACATTTTGAGTTTTCTTGTATCTCTTCTAAACGTATTACTTGTAATCTTTTGTAAATATCAGTTAAGGGATTTATATTAACATTGTTAATTTTTATTTTAAGCTTTTTTTCTATTGTGTTAATTCAGGGTGTTCGGATGCGCACTGACATAGCGTTGTGTAGTTTTAAACAGTTCTTTCACAGATTGCCGATGTTCCTTTCCCCCAATTCCTATACCTTTAGTTTTAAGTTAAATATTATCTTGCAAAAAGTTTGGGCCTCTTACTTGTAAAATTATAAAACCATTCTTTTTTACCTTTTGAATCAAATAAATATTTTTTTATTCCCTAATATTTAATATCGCGTAGAAAAGAAGCACTTAGTGAATTTTGACCCTATTTAAGGGTTTTTGGTAATATTATCGATTTTGGTAAACCATATTCTGAACTGAATTTACATATTGACAGATTAAACGTTTGTCGCCATCCTTTTCTAAATATTGCGTTAGAATGAGATGCAACGTTTTCTGTTTGACTCGGTGAATGGTTTAACAAAATCAACACCAATGTCTTATGTTTTTCAACTACGCAAGAAACAGACCCATAATTTTGCTTACGTGTCGTATTATTTAAATAACTGTTCCTTACATATTGAAGTCCGTATGCTTGTCGTGTCTACTTCCTATATGAGTGTAAGTAGTCGATATTCGATGTCTCTATCTCTTTCTAAATCTATGTTCAGTCACAGACGAACAAACTGACATGCGCATTATCGAGAATCGGACGCTATCTAACAATTATATAAAATAAAGTAATTAAAAAAACGAGAGGTATCTAAATTCCAATTTAATCAATTGGACTCTCTTGTTTATAATTATTACGGATAAAAATAAGTATTTGGAAACGGTTTTCTAACTTTGAAACTATCAAAATCGAAGTTTTAGAATGCCACGGGATTATTTTACTACGTACATACATAGGTCATACATAGTACCAACATATTATTTACTTGATCAGTACTATAATTGTATCGACGATCATATAAATAGATTTAAAAATTAATTTTACTGAATCATTTAATGAGAATAAAAACACATTGATATTAGTCAAAAGACTCAACTATAATACCACAAAAAAAGAAACTAAACACAAATCAGCATTATCGAAATGGAAAGAAGACCTATATTGATATGAAATGGTAGAGTAAATGTGAATAGAATGTCGTGTACTGAGTGTGGATGTGTGTTGTTTCGTCTTGGAGAGAGCGACTCGCACGCCAGCTCGCCGGATCACAAGCCGCCCTCGCACCTCGAGCTGTTCCCCGGCAGCGGCAGCGGCGGCATGCAACGCTCTAACAACGGTAACACAATCGCATCACCAACATACTATATACACACACACAAACACACCAATAGGCTTGAATTCTGTTCCGTTGACATCGAGCGCTGACGTTTCGCTAGGTTTTCAAGCTTGATCAAGCGTAGCTAATAGAGATGTTCCTATTTTTAAGAAGTCTATTGTATTCATCAATATAAACAACTGATAAATATGTACAAGTGCTTTTTAAATACATATAAATTATTGATCACTCACGCTATTTTTTCTGAAATGAAAATTTCTGACTATGGTGTCAATTGCTTTCACTGGTCATTTTCAAATGATTGTAACTATAGTTCCGACTATGGTTACAATGACATTCAGCGATTTCAACTCATAATAGATATAAGTAACTCGGGATTTTACTAAATACTTCGTTATAATCACGTTAGTATGATTTCTATAAAATCTATAGAAATCATACTAAAGTGATTATAACCAAGTATTTAGTAAAATCCCGAGTCCCCGAAATCCCCGAGAGGTCGTGGAACTCCTGCTTTTTTTCCACGTAGTTCCACGGTGGAAATATAAAATGTGCAGCAATATATTTGTAATAATAATAAAAAGTTGTTTGTACGACGAGTGTATCCTCTCTAAAGTGCGAACATCGCTCATACCTCTAACACCCTGTACATGCACTCAAACCACAACCAATTACAAAGTGCCGTGGCGACGATCAAAGATCAGCATAGCAGTGCAGTGTATTAGGAATGTAATATGAAATGTGACGACGTCAGACGGATGTTACTGGAATACAGAATTCATTGTAAATTCATGCTCGTCTAATGACACTATTGGTAAAAGTGGGCGTTGCGTGTAACATGTAACATTCGGGCAGCGCGTTTCATAATTGTGTGCTACTAGAAAGCGCTACCGGTATAATTATTGTGGCATGGCTTCTAATCGCGCTAAGTTAAGGTTGAGCTAAAGCTCACAGCTATCTCTCGTAGATCAGAACATGTTTAAACATTTAAAATCATTAAGTGAAGATATTTAAAGATATAATAAAGGATAAGATATATTTGTTTATTAAGATATGAGAAATATTTTTAAAAAAAGTTTATACAGAAATCATTTATTTTGACGACGGAATTTTGAAAAACCATATATTTTGGAACTCCTCCCGAGAAGTTCAGATATCGAAGAAAAACTTTTTTTTAAACATTACTCCTATTTACATAAACAAAACTGTCTCCCGCTTTTCTAATATCTCCACTCAATAATGTATATATAAATTATATGTCTAAAAATGTTGTGATGTGCGAGAGAGAGATAACTTCGAGCTTTGAGCCCAAACTTAAAGGCGTTGGACCATTCCTTTTTTTTACACTATACCACTACCTAATAAAAACACATACATAGACATATCCTAAATATCTTCAACTTTTATCCCTTTCTTTTCCTTTCTTTTTATCTTTATACACGTATGTCTTGATAGGGTCACACTTGTTTGATTTTGTTTTCTCTACTCACTCACCAAGCTTTTTACCCTAAGTAGTGAATTTGTCTTTCCACTTTTCAATGCACTTTTCATTGGAAATATATTCCAACTGACAAGTGAGGAAAAACGGAGAATTACAATGTGTCTGTTTTCTGTGCTAGAAATACTGGTCTCTAATTCTTATATATTACTGGATTCGGACACTTATGAAGCTGATAATTTAAAGCCATCGAAATAAACACATACACCCTCTTTCTGTCGCGCAGCCACCTACATACATACTCGAACAAATGCGCACGCGCATACATGCACACAGACGAACTAGTACTCATGAATATCTCCATAATCGTAGGAGACTTTTGCGATCATGCGTTATAAAGTGTATCCTATTACACATTATGCACACCAGCCAATAAAAACTCCCAGCACTTTACTTTATCCACACTGTATGGATATGGATATTCATACCCATAAGCAAATACCTACATATCGCAACATTTCTCACTTTCTCACACACACATATACATACACATACACGCGCGCACACGCTCAAATACGCAACGCTTATGCCCGCTCCACATTCCCGGCAAGACTAGACGAAACTTGCCGAATACGGGAGTGTAGAGTGAGTATTCGTCTATATTCGTGTCTATAATCGTGTGCTCTCGCCAATGCTCGTTCTTCGACAAAAGTTTTGCCTCTCGGCGAACTACAGGAATGTGGAGCGGGCTTTACACTGCATTCGTTGTATTGAACGTCCTCTTGCAACACACATACACCAAAACTTATGTTATTATATTTGTTAGAACGTAGACAGAAATATTTTTAATAATATAGCAACACACACGCATTCTTACACACATTCAATAAATAAAATAGATAGCTAGAAAAATACTTTCCTTGATCATTAGTTAGATTCTGTTTGAATTATCTAAACTTGGCTTGTTTTGATTTTGAGCGTGGTTTTACTATTAGTATGACGTCATATTCATTATGTACGGCTTGATCATCGTGCATGAATCATAAAAACCATTAGAATGAAATATTTTTGGAACTAAATAAAAAACATTAATCATTGCATTCTCATTTTTTTCAACTGTCCCATCTATCTGAATGATGTATTTATTGTAATTGTAAGTCATTGGTCTCGAACGAAAACCTGCAAAATAAGTACCTACATATAGAACCCCAAAAATCGAGCAGAAATCGGCAGCGTCAGCATATAGCACAGAATTCGCCCTATTACATAGGACCCAGAAGGATAATCTCCATACAAACCGCCTTTTAAATTCGGGCCAATTTTATTTTTTCAATTTGACACTTCATTTTTTTATAAATTTATTTTTAACCGTATATACACGTCCATTTGCCAAATTTATATACAAAGTTGCCTTTGAAAAGGATATCTCCCGATTTGATCGGGTAATTATGATTAAAGTCAGAATGGTCCATGGGAGATTCATACAATCATATAACTGAAATAATAGTAACTTTGAAGTCTGTTGTTTCAGTTTTTTAAACTATAAAATTATTATATTTGTTATTTTGACCGAAATTTAGGTATAAACGTGAAAATTTTGTCGGTTACACGTTTATCACGGTCAAAATATCACATATAAAATAACAGCTACTGTTAATACATTGTAATAGTGTTCTTATGACTCTGAAAGAACATCTGAAATAAAAAATGAAATCAGTAATTTAAATATTTTTTTATCTATGGGTGCCGCGTGCGAGCGAAACAGGCAGCGGCGCCACTTTCATCACTTTATAAAAGAATCTAATGTATTTTTATTTTGTAAATAAAAAATACAGTTCATGATGATAGTATTTATTAAATAAGTTTATAGATGCAATTTACAAATTGCGACGTCATATAACTGATGTCACAACGGCAATGAATCGACTAATACCTCATTCATAAAAAAACTAACTCAGTAGCTCAGTAGAAGTCATTCACAGTTATTTTTTCCAATAAACTTAATTTCATTTCAATTTGACTCTGATATGTCATATTTTATTTTAGTAAACTTTAAGCCGACCTTAACACGGACTTTGAGTTGCACGATCTGTTGATAAGAATAAGAGTCAAAGTAATTGTGACTGGAAAGACTATATTTTTATGCTACGGCGAAACATACGCGTGTGTGTATGTGTGTGTGTGTGTGTGCGTGATAAATGTGTACATAATGTAGGTTAAGATCACGAAGGTTCTATTTGCTTTCGCATCAGTTGACAGTCAGGTAAACATATATTACGTTTTTTTTGTTGGAGTGCAACGGTCCACGCCCAGATATTTCATTCGGAAATTCATTTTTGAAAATAGGATAAAACAGCAAATGTTTATTTTAATAGAGCAGAGTTCCTACATTGTGGTTAACGTAGCACTATTTTTTGTCCTCCGTATTCATTAACACATTACTGCCTCTCGAAATCTAATGGATTTATCACAATACTTAGGTAAGTAGCACCAGTAATGGACCAAATTAATTTGATTAAATTCTACTGAATAAATAAATTTTCACACCTAAATTTACAAACAATATATTATAGGTAAATACAAATGATACAGGGAAATTGAGAAAACATATACTGGCAATACAGAAATAAATAAAAAAAAACCTAATGACATTAAGCCAGAGATAGATAGGTATTAAAGTATCGATATCGATAAGTAATTATAGGTACCAATTTTTTCTTTTGATTTTTTTTGTAATGTTTCAAGAAACATCGTTTTATTAGAGTTCCGTAGTAACTACAGGGAACCCTTATAATTCCGTCATGTCCGTCTGTCTGTCTGTCCGTATGTCACAGTCATTTTACTCGGAGACTATTAACCCTATAAAAACAAATTTTTATACATAATTGTGTTTTGTGAGCCGCTAGAAAATGCCGTAGTAAAATTTTCAAAAAAATTAAAAATAGAGATTGGGGTTTTCACATATACAATAAAGACTGGATCATTTTTTTAATCCCCACCCTATCGTGTCTCAGATGTGATATGTGCGAGATGTAGCTCGCTAAAGTTAAAAAGTTGTGCCCCCCCCACCATTTCTCAACTAAGACCTAAAAATTCATTATTAACCATAATAGTAGACCATATTAAATACTTTCAATGAAAATTATTTTGAACATTCTGTGATTCCAACTTCCCTATTATAAATTTAAATTTGAATAAATGTTATTAATGTCATAATTTTATAATTTAAAGTAACCTTTGAAGGTATTGCTCAATGTTGTAAACGCTGGCGCCCTGTTTTTGTTATGTATTTACATTTATTGTGGAAATTCACTGAACAAATTGTTAAGCGAGAATTCGGTTTCCACCAAGGATCATTTTGACTTCGCCTTACTATATCTGCCCAATGTTCTGCTTGTACAGCATCAACTAGAAAATCTAAACAGAATAATTAGCATGGTGCAGTATTAGTTTGAGAATAATAAAAAACACTTATCGTAAAATCAAATACCATGTTTCACGTACAAAGGTCACCGACATAGCACAGCTGATTAGCAAGTTGAAGTGGCAGTGAACGTAGAACTGATGGCCAATGCGGCTGAAAGTTCTCGAGTGGACACCACGCCCCAGCAAGCGTAGCGTAGGAAGACCAGCCACGAAATGGACAGATGAACTTATACAAGTGGCAGGAAGATGCTGGATGCAAGCCGCTTCCAATCGGCTTTTACAGAAATCCATGGGGGAGGCCTATGTCCAGCAGTGGACTTCTTATGACTGAGATGATGATGATGATGATTCACATATCATAATTATTATAGTTTACAAAACTAGAAAAACCGACTTCAAAATTCGCAATTTTGTTTTAAAAACCAAACTACTGACCGATTTTGAGATTTGAAAGGAATTTTAAATCAATTTAAATGACGAAATCATGCGGGTAACATATAAGAAAAATATAAGCTAACTGACAATCTCGTTTTTGAAGTCCGTAAAAATAATAATTGTTATCGATAACTTATATTACATCGACCCATCTCTAATTCTTTGCAGTAATTTGTACAAATAATAAAATCAATTTATGAAATGAAATGCATATATGCTTTTTATACTAATATTCGCGAATGTTATTTATTAAAATGAAATAAATTTCAACAATTTCATCGCGTATATTTCACATAATTTAAGACCCGATTTTTCAAACACTGGAGCATCCGTGCTCATAGGTGAGACACGAACATACGCTACAAATACGTAAAAATTTGTTTCATTTCGCTTTTTATACTGTTACAAATATATTTTTGCTACTTAGAGATGGAAGGTGATAATGTTTTCCATAGTCTTTTAAAGAAGTTTGTAATTTTTACAAGATTGTTTAACACAGTTCACCATCTTGGCACCGAATTGAGAAGTGATTGCGATGAGATGACGTTTAAGATTAAATGACGTTTGTGACGTGTCATTAGCAAACACCTGATTTTGGTGTTAAGTTTTTGGAACAATATTTTGTATCGCATTAGGAGTCTTGTAAGTCTTTGGCATATAGATATATCGATAGATCAAAAGATCGAGATTACTGCTGTATGACATGAGCGTTACTTCTTATTTGTAGACGTCCAAGAAGCTTACATATGCTTTTTCTCTTTGCCTATGACAAATGTCAGGTGCATAAATGAAATAGAGCTTTAATATTATTTATAGAATATTATTTTAGCTGAGGCTGGCTTATTGGGCGTTTTTGAAAAAAGTTGAACAGCTCTATGGAAAGAGTTTTTAACTCGTTAGAATACTACATGGTATTCTTCAGCTATCATCTACTTTAAGAAATCGTGCTTCTTTGTTTGAGAGTTAAATAATATGTCGCAAAAATTTATCACGCTACTTGCAATCCAGCTGTCATTGTTTTTTTTTTTTCATTTTCAGTATCTTTAGAATGTAGTAGATACTATTCCGATCTGTAATAAGTATTGCACTGCTTTTCATGTTTTATTCCTGGCTGTTTTCTTTAGAGTTTTTTTTCTTTTTTCTATTTTTGAAATCGTTATAGTATCTATTACGACTTGCATCTTATGTATCAGTACTCGACGAATGATTAGTACGAAGGTCATCATTGTAATGAGTCTAGTGGTAGACAGGACTACCGTTTAACTGAGAAAAGGACCTTTTCAGTTAAACGGCAGATCTGTAGTGGTAAAGCCCACTCCATAACTCTTTAAGGCCTATTCAGACCTGAACGTTATTCGCTACCGCTGTGAGTAGAGGACAATACCGCGCGGATATTACTTGGGTTTCAACGCTCAGGTCTGAATAGGCCTTTATTCTGTTTAGTTATGCTATTCATCTTTGCCGATTGTAATTTTCTCAAATGCATTAACCTAGTAAATGACATAGAAAATTGAAATCTCTTATTATGTATTGACGATTGCGATTAATACAAAAATATCAATTAAATTATTATAATTTAATTGATATTTTTGTATTAATCGCATTCTTATTCTTAAAAAAATGTTATTTACCGCCTGTAAAAACCGACATTAAAGCTAACCATAATTATTTTATTGTTAAACTGTACTCTTTTCGATCATAATTGGTAAAAATACTTTCAGTTAATCTTACCACCTTAATCTTAAATCTTTTTACTTTTTTATGAACGAGTACTGATAAATAAGATCCAAGTCCAATCACAGTCTGTCTCCCACATTGTTGACCGATTGTTTATATTGTAGCATCTCCACTGCCGTCACCGGTTAACACTCCTGCGCGGACGCCGTCGGCGACGCCGTCTGGCGGGCCCAAGGTGCCGTGCTGTACCGCTCTCTATGACTTCGATGCTGAGAACCAGGGCGAGCTGGGATTCAAGGTACGGTCATATAATACCCTGTCCGCCGCTTTTTACCCGGTGTATCAGCGATGCGATTTAATGATGTGCCTCTCTCTAACCTGACCTAGAGTTTCTGGAATAATACTATGGAAATCAGCGCTTCTAAGGCGTTGATTCTCCTTCGAAACCTGCTCGAGAAAATTCAAAGGACTTAAACACAAAGATAAAAAAGTTGCCCACACACGTTGTCGGATTTTTTATGACCACCAATCTCCTTTCTCGGCATGGCTTAGTATTTTTTCTGTGGTAAATGTGCAACAGCATTTTCACGCCCATTGTGGCGAATGTTCGCAGTTAAATGAGAGGTTTTTGACAAGAATCAAAAAGCTACTTAGTCTCGAGCACCGCCGTAAAGTAGCATGTCTGTCTATTTTCCACAGGATTCATTTCGGGGAATGTGCGCAAGAGCTTCATGACCTAATTCCACCCTCCCCATTTCACTACAGGACTAGCAGAAAATCGGCGAATTACCACCCATTTCTCGTTGAAATGCCACAAATTCCGTACTCAGCGATATCGATCCACATTCCTGTTGCGTACTGCACAAGAATGGAATTCGTTGCCGCCGTCTCTGTTTCCTGAGACCTACAATCTTGGAATTTTCAAGGCTAGAGTGAATAGATATCTTCTAGATCGACGAGCTCCATCCTCGGCCACACCGTCGCTTAACATCAGGCGAGTTGGTGGTCAATCGTAGATCTATAGTGTATACAAAAAAAAAGAGTGTAAAGCCAGCATAATGCTTGAAATGGAAGCAGTGGAACTGACAGTCGAAATCGAAAATGGGAACGAAAAGTTCTCTAGTGGAGACGAAGCACCGGCAAGGGCAACGTATGACGACCAGCCACAAGGTAGACAGATGACTGATACAGGTAGAAGGAAGACGCTTGTAGCTGGCCGCTCCCAAACGGTATTCTTAGGAAATCCATTGGGAAAGCCAAACCAGTAGTGGACTTCTTATGGCTGAGATGATAGTGACCATGTTGATGATTCCAATTTTATTCTAAATACAAATGTAATTGAAATATTTCAGGAGAACGACGTG
The DNA here is from genome assembly GCA_947563715.1 of Lycia hirtaria. Classification (NCBI taxonomy): domain Eukaryota; kingdom Metazoa; phylum Arthropoda; class Insecta; order Lepidoptera; family Geometridae; genus Lycia; species Lycia hirtaria. Next base: position 45,941,737 of record OX387377.1, read on the forward strand.
ATCACGCTGATCAGCAAAGTGGACGACAACTGGTTCGAGGGCCAAGTGCACGGCAAGACGGGCTACTTCCCCATCAGCTACGTACAGGTCACCGTGCCTCTACCCAACATGTAAACACTACACACCCAACGTATTCAACTGTTCCATACGTGTAATGCAATTTTGTGGTTTTGAGCGGTTAGCAGTATAAATGTCGTGACCTACCGAAGATCGGCAGAGTTAGCTGTGTGCAAAGTTTTTACCTGGGATATAAATCCTGACTTTTAAGACACTGTCGAAACGGACGATACTCTGCATAGTGAACTATTGTTGACTTATATCTGTTCTATTTATTAATAAAACTTAATTAATAGAACTGACAGTACCAAAGATGTCTATATGAATCAACGTATAGGTCGTGCTAATGCTGGGGCTTCATATGCGGGCTACGGCGAATATTCGTATTAACGCGATGAGTGTGGCCGGATAGATCGTTGCAACGCGTAGTATTCGGGCGAAGACGATGTATTATCGCGGCACTGTCGGTAAACTGGCGCGCAACGCGACACGAATCTTAGTCCGCCTAATGTAGACAAGAACATCGCGTATGCCCGTACACGATGTTTTTAGCGCGCCAACGCGACACGAATCTTTGCCCGCTAATGTAGCCCGAGCATAACAGTATCATAAAAGTCCAGACTTACAGCCCAACCGGTTATATACGGCCCAAATACGGAACAACCAGTTTGTGGTAAACTTTCTTGCGACCCTAACCGGGTCTCTGAACAAGTTAACTCTTTGCTAGATCATTGCTCGCTGGTGTTGCGGACAGTTATTACCTGCACGCACCGGGCATCGGTCAGTTTTGACTTAAAACTTTGTCAATTCAAATCGTATATATTTTAACATCTCAAGTATATAACCATATACCGCATAATATTAGGCGATAACTGTCAATAACAGCCCTTTAGAACTTTAACAATTTAAGATCCTATTCGGCAATGTATTACGCTCGTTACTCTGAAGTATTCCTACTTACAGTTAATCCGTAAAATCGTAAAGTTGCGTTACATGTCACACGAGTTTTATGTATTGAGTTGATCGTCTACTTCACTACAGTATTAAGTAAAATGTTATATAATTTAAATTGGTGTCAAAGGCTCAAGAACAATGTTACCTACATTTCTGGACTGAGGCCGATTCTGTTAAATGTCACTTTAAGATCGCATTAGAGGTAACGATGAATGCTAGCGGTCAAATATCCAGCCTAGTTGAAAAGTGCTTAATATTAAACAGTGATTGAGTATGGAAAAACAATGATGTCGTTAAATAGAATTATTCCCAATGAATTGACATTGCCTTTATTTTGTCTATACAATAGACATTGAATCTGAAAAAATCACCCTATACTCATCACAAATATATTATTAATTTTATTTTTTTCATATAATATTCAAGTGCAAAATCGCTTTATACTAGTACATCATAATATGAATATTGAACGCAATTGATCCTAAGATTAATGTTCCTGTAATTTTTTTTTTTCTTTTTTTTTGTCAGCCCTGTTTGGGCCATCTTCTCATTGTGAGAAGGGTTAGGCTCATAGTCTGCCACGCTGGCCAAGTGCGGGTTGGTAGACTTCACACATCTTCAAGATCATTGAGAACTCTCAGACATGTAGGTTTCCTCACGATGTTTTCCTTCGCCGTTTGAAGTTGGCGGCAATCAACAATACACACATAACTTCGAAAAGACAGAGGTGCGTGCCGTGGGATTCGAACTCAGGACCTGGGGATCGCAAGTCAGACGGTCTCACCACTAGGCTGCCGGAAACATGTTCCTGTAATACCGTTTTTAAATTATGGATCTCAACTCAATAGTGACCTTAAAATGACAGTCTACAGAATCAGGTTGCTAGTTCATTTCTTTAGATGAAAATAAATTATTTATATATATTTTTTTACCGAATGCGTAAAATTATCTGGTCTTCCGGATTCATTTAACTGCCTGAAGACGCCACGAAAACTAAAGTAGTATTTTGATAAAAAAATAACTAACTGAGAAAAGGTAGAAAAGAATTATTCTTTCTCTTATGCACATATTTATTTATCCAAAATATTATTTTATCGTTCTTGCGGCGATCTCTGTAATTCCATTGCAATGCAATTATTTTTTTAACGATGTTGACTGTAAAACTATGAAATGATTTTATGAATTTTCTTATTTTGTTTACTTACAAATTAATTGCCAAATTATTAAAACGTAATTTTAGATTTATTTAATGTAGTTACGTAGTAGTCATGTTGCCATACCATTTTGTGGTGATGAATATTCCATTATTCCGATATGGCTATTTTATTCAGTCATTGTAATTTTTTTCCATTAGCGAATAGTTGACAAAATACATGTCAATTCAAACAGCACAAGCACTATCGGACAAATCTTTGCTTATTCAAAAGCAAACGTTTGATAATGATCAACAGAAGCGCATCTATCGGGAATAAACCGAAGCCACTTCTTCATACATTAGAATTATAAAGATTTTATTATGTTACATTGGCAAATAAAAAGACATTAAAATTAATATGAAAATTGTAAGTTTATTGCTTAGATAGTAACCGACAGAATAAAATAGCCCTCTATAAAATGTTATGAATTTGATGAGTTGGGAGCAAATAGTTATTTTAATTTTAGTTTGGTTTAGTTTTATCACTTGAATATGGTCGAGACAAACTCGCGTATGTTAAGATTATACCGGGCAATGTTATAACAACAGTATTTCGTGGCAAAGACTTTTGGCTCCTTTGAGATAAACATTTCTTAATAATTTTGATCCATAATAGAGATTGGAACGTATCTTAAAGTCCTGTTCTCTATAGCTCCGTGCCCATGATGACATTCAAAATTAGCTTTATTTTTTTTATATTTATATATTTGTTACAATGTCGATTTATTTATATTGTGTCAATAGACATAAGTAATAAGGTGTATGGCATTGAAATTTTGCTCTAATGAATTGCATATAATATAAATACAGGCTGAATTTATTCGTCGAGTGTGTATCAAGTAATATAAAAGCCAGTCTTATCGAAAAGCGTTACTGAAACTTGATCAATGTTCAAAATTTTCTGTTAACTTTTCGCTGGTACGAAAGGACAATTGCGTAAACAAGATAGAGAATTTGTTTGACAAATTGATTAAAATTAAGCAGCAAGGTTTTTCGGTAAGGCCGTTAAATTTTTTAATTTAAAAATAAATGATCTCCTACTAGACGGCGTAACAATCTAGTTAACTCGCGGTAGTAGTTGTCGCGCCGTAAATTAGTACCTGTTGCCTGAATTCATACCTGGAGTATACTCTATCTATATCTGTCATCCTTTTTTAACACGTACAACCTTTGCGAATAAGAGTGGTGTTGTGCGTCAAAGCCGTCAATTTATTAATTAACTGTTTATGTTTACGCTTCAAAAAATGAACACAAGTGACAAAAATGGCAATCCTTTTTCTTTTCATGACAAACAGTACTTTGCTCTTTGTCATGCAGGTTAAAATGAAATTGTGTCTTCTATATAGTCTTCTTTTTCTACGCTCGCGCTACACTTTGACGAACGCCCTTCAGCCGACACTAATAATGGGTAACCAACCGTTGTCTATGGAAAACTGTTGTTATACAATATTGTTCCCTATGCTAGTGCTTATAGAGAACTAGCGGGTAAGATGTTGAAAGCTCCACTTAAAATTGTTGTAAGAAGGCTTCACGGCTCGGGCAGCATCAATTCGAAATGGTGATATTTTAAAATAAATCGTGTGTCTATTTTTGTAGATGCGCTCCAATATTTACTAAGCGCTAAATCCAACAGTGGGCGTTCTGAAAATCTAATGAATAAGTTCTGTGTTCTCTGTGTCAACTCGAGTTCTAGAGGAGTTCTATTGGAGCCGACTGTTTTTAATGGAAATATTCGACATATTGAAAAGTTTTTATCTAATGCTTTTATTCACCACAAATTACTAAGTTTTTTCTATGAATTAACGAAACAGTGAGATAAATTGGTATTTGTATTGTAAAAACCAATATGATGGCCACGGCCCTGATTCTTTCCTGATTTTTGATGACATGTATGCCTAATGAAAATTATACTTTAAGTTCAGAGTACTAAAGTCCAATTTTCATTGTCAACATATCCACGTCACGGTCACGTAACACGGTCGATGGTCTTACGGAATCGGGTTCGACGACTCGCTGTATGTAACCGCATTGAACACGGAACTCTGGAACTCGGAACTTCAGAACTCCCGTGTGGAATCGGCCCCTTAAAGCTTAATGTCCATCTAAATAGTAGTTTTTAGTTAACTGCATCCATTAAAAGCACATTCTTTATTAGTAATATTCGTATAGTTTACTTATGAGATTAGACATTTTATAGTTGTAATCTTTGCAGGTAATTATTTGCCTAAATGGAGAATGTATACATACATTATATCGTATATATATGAATAAAAAAGGTAATGAATTTTGACGGAAATGTAAGTTGTTATAATCTTGCCAGAAATCCATGGCGTTTAATGTTCGATGTTTTATTGGCAAGCTATAATTATAATGGATAAATATAATATATTTATGTCATTGTGATAATGATAAACTATAGATAATATCATGGTACTGGTGCGTCGTCCTTCTACAGCTATAGTTTAGTTTTTTTTTTATTCTTGTATAATTTTATTTTGTGTATATAAACGGGTTAGATTTTATTGTCATGCTTAGGTGGCTTCCCACCAGTGCTAAACTGCGCTATATTTGCGAATGAACACAATAAAATCGCTTAATTTACATCTACATAAATCAAACGGTTCTATCGGTTTCTATTTCTATGGATTCTATGAATCTTATTACTCAACCAATAGGAGCGCTTCATTTGATCTATAAATTAAGTATAAAGCGTTAAAATTAAGCTATCCTATTGGTTAATTTCTGACGAATTTTTAGCTTAAGTCGCTTAAGCCTGGTGGAAACACGCCTTAAGTTATGACACTAAAAGCGCCTTTACATTATAATAATGAAACTTACTACTAAGTATACACTTAGTATTTTTAGTTATTTATAATTTTATCGATACCAAAAATCATTAGTAATTTTACATGGCCTCTATTCAATCGTATTGTTAAAATGCACTTACGCTAAGATCTTTAAAATCGTCATTTGTGTAAATTTATCTTTGTCCAATAATGTAATAATCTTTGTGTTGCAGTAATACGGAACATAATTTTGAAATTGCATTCATTAGAAATAAATACAGAGCCCATTGTAATCACGTTTCTGGCATACAAAGGACAATACCTAGATCTAATATTAGTCGTATGTAAGGTCATAAAGTAATCGTTCTATCTTCAAGTGTCTCTTAATGTAAGTATTTTGAGTAATACAATCAATGTTACAACTCATTTTTTATGTGAGAAGCTAATGCGAGCCCAATGGCTCGTGAGCATAGTATGGGGCTTGACTTGAATTCCTACGCTGACGTTTGCCCCTTGTGGTATATATTGCGTTCTGTAGGCTGACTTTATGACGTCATTGCCGCGCCTTTTAGACTCACATTAATCGCAACTAAATTCCGTCAGAATCCCAAGTAGAGTCCGCGCCTCCACTCAAGTTTTGTAGACGCGGCGTTTCAATCGCATACCGGCCATACACGCGTGTTCCAGCGTTCCAGTTCTTAGTTCCAAAATTTCACCATAGGACTTCTGTAGTGGTGAGGACTCTATGGTCTCTCGAACTTAATGCTCGGTATAAATTATTTTGAGGACGCTTGCCGTCCTGCGTTCGGTTTGATACTAATGTTTGCGGCGGACTGTCGCAAACATTAGTCGCGCATAATAATCAGTTTTATAATAAAACGGTTCGAAGTAACGGCGTGTATTCCCTGATCAACTTTAACGGGAAACGTGACTGTGAATCAGCTTAAAACTTAAGCGACGCTGACGATTAGAGATTTACAAATCTCTGTATCAGAACCATAAGGTTGGGTGTGTCCAATGATCAAAAACTGACACATCCGACCTTATGGTTCTCATGTCGAGAAATTTGCAATACATTACGCGCGTGAGCAATTTAGATGTCAGCGTAAAAGGAATTCAAGCTTCACTATATACTTACATAGTACATACAATTTGATTGTACGCCTAAAACTTCACTGTCCTATTGAGATATTTTAGACTGTTGTTGTGTTTTAAAAATGTTTTCTAACGGCTTGTGAAGGTGTGTAAGCGTATTGAGAGGACATATTTTATAGAGCAATTTACTGTTGGTGAAGTGTTGCTATACATAATAAGGAGACAAGTACGTTGGATAATGATGCTCGTCGCCGAATTATGTGGCTGTTTTGTAATATGCATATATTGCATATTGATGACCGGAACTGTTATTACCATTCGAAATTGGCTCGTGCCCACTTTTATCTTACTTTTTCAGCATTTCAGAGAGCGAGACAAAGTCTAAGCAAAGTTGTTTTTGAACAGGCCTATTTTGATAATCGTTACTCGCTGAATACTTACTAAACCCTTTTCTGTATTCACGATTTGTCGGATCCGGAATCGGGTCGGAAACTGTACCTCCGTCTCTGTCATTTCCATACAGAATGACAGAGATGGAGATATAGGGGTGCGGAGTGCTGAGCATCTGTTTTGTTGTAAGTATCTAGTGTCACATTTTGTTTTCATGTTAGATAGATCTACGATTGCCCACCAACTCGCCTGATGTTAAGTAATGGTGTGGCCAAGGATGGAGCTCGTGGATCTAGATTTTTTTTAACCCCCATGTTAAGGGCAACCGAATTATGTACCTCGTACTACGATGAATAAATATCAGCTTATATGACGGCATCTGAGCACCATTATCTATATAGGTACATACAATGTTAGCGCACTAAAGTATAGAATGTAAAGTTTGTACCAGGTGTGATAATACCTATTATTGGCTCTCAAATATTTTGCTATTGACTCAGAGTGTCTGTTATGATGTATTATTCTTGTTCATGTTACTGTAATCTTAAAATTACTGTAATTTAATAGTATAACTTGACGATTTACGAGATGTAATGCAAATACCATTAATTTGTATTAAAATTTATCCCAAAACTTATTGCTCGTTTTCGCCTCCTAATAAAATGTTAACAATTAAACATTATTTGGTGTTTTATTTGTATCTTAGCATTAAAGTTGGTAGGAATTATAATTAAATTTGAAAAATAACTAAATTTGCAGAAATAACACAATTTGAGACATTGTCAGAGGCACTCCTGGCTTGTGGCGTGGTCATGATTGCAGCGGCGGATTACCCTTAAGGTCTAAAGGCGCATTATATGGTATTGTAGCATCCACGGACAAACCGGACAAGTGCGAGTCAGACTCGCCCACCCCTGGTTCCTTACAAACTAGTAGGTAGATAAAAGAGGGAAATAATTTTATATATATTTTCCTTTATAAACCGAAAAATATACATCGTAAAAATATTTAAAAACCTGTTTTAGCTTGTGCTAATGAAGCTTTCATATGATACGGATAAAGCACTTTAAAATTTGGACCCTCCTTTCTTGCATAAAGACCCAATTTTTTTTTTATTGAATTAAAAATGTACATTTTTCGGATTTCGGAAGTGTTTAAAAATTAAATTCATAATTAAATCAGAAGGTGCTATTTATTGAAAAATGGAATGTGGTATGAAATGAACACAAAAGAAAACAAGAGTATGATGATTGCTACAGATAATGGCAATCTTCCTGGATTATTTAATTTCCACCACGGAGACGGAGAACCAAATGCAAAGTAGATTCCTTTTGAATGTTGTAATCTGAAAGAGTGCGACCATCTTCCAACTGTTTACCAGCAAAGATCAGACGCTGCTGGTCTGGGGGAATGCCTTCCTTATCCTGGATTTTGGCCTTTACATTTTCAATTGTGTCTGATGCTTCTACCTCCAATGTTATAGTCTTGCCTGTAAGGGTTTTGACAAAAATCTGCATTCCACCTCGCAGACGGAGCACCAAGTGAAGGGTGGACTCTTTCTGGATATTGTAGTCAGATAGGGTGCGGCCATCCTCAAGTTGCTTGCCAGCAAAGATCAGACGTTGCTGGTCTGGGGGAATACCCTCTTTGTCTTGGATCTTAGCCTTCACATTTTCAATAGTGTCCGATGCTTCCACTTCTAAAGTAATGGTCTTGCCAGTCAATGTTTTAACGAAGATCTGCATTCCACCTCGCAAACGAAGCACCAAGTGGAGGGTGGACTCTTTCTGGATATTGTAGTCTGAGAGTGTGCGGCCATCTTCAAGTTGCTTGCCAGCAAAGATCAGACGCTGCTGGTCTGGGGGAATGCCTTCCTTATCCTGGATTTTGGCCTTTACATTTTCAATTGTGTCTGATGCTTCTACCTCCAATGTGATAGTCTTGCCTGTAAGGGTTTTGACAAAAATCTGCATTCCACCTCGCAGACGGAGCACCAAGTGAAGGGTGGACTCTTTCTGGATATTGTAGTCAGATAGGGTGCGGCCATCCTCAAGTTGCTTGCCAGCAAAGATCAGACGTTGCTGGTCTGGGGGAATACCCTCTTTGTCTTGGATCTTAGCCTTCACATTTTCAATAGTGTCCGATGCTTCCACTTCTAAAGTAATGGTCTTGCCAGTCAATGTTTTAACGAAGATCTGCATTCCACCTCGCAGACGGAGCACCAAGTGAAGGGTGGACTCTTTCTGGATATTGTAGTCAGATAGGGTGCGGCCATCCTCAAGTTGCTTGCCAGCAAAGATCAGACGTTGCTGGTCTGGGGGAATACCCTCTTTGTCTTGGATCTTAGCCTTCACATTTTCAATAGTGTCCGATGCTTCCACTTCTAAAGTAATGGTCTTGCCAGTCAATGTTTTAACGAAGATCTGCATTCCACCTCGCAGACGGAGCACCAAGTGAAGGGTGGACTCTTTCTGGATATTGTAGTCAGAGAGAGTGCGACCATCTTCCAATTGCTTTCCAGCAAAGATCAGACGTTGCTGATCTGGGGGAATACCTTCCTTGTCTTGTATCTTAGCCTTTACGTTTTCAATTGTGTCTGAAGCTTCAACCTCAAGAGTGATTGTCTTACCAGTGAGAGTCTTAACAAAGATCTGCATTCCACCACGTAGACGCAAGACTAAGTGGAGTGTGGATTCTTTTTGTATGTTATAATCTGAAAGTGTGCGGCCATCCTCAAGCTGTTTGCCGGCGAAGATCAGACGCTGTTGATCTGGAGGAATGCCTTCTTTGTCCTGGATCTTGGCCTTTACATTTTCGATAGTGTCAGACGCTTCAACTTCGAGAGTGATCGTCTTGCCAGTGAGTGTTTTCACGAAGATCTGCATACCTCCACGCAGACGCAGGACCAAGTGAAGGGTAGACTCCTTCTGGATGTTGTAATCAGATAGTGTGCGTCCATCTTCCAACTGCTTTCCGGCGAAGATCAGACGCTGCTGATCTGGGGGAATGCCTTCTTTGTCTTGAATCTTAGCCTTAACGTTTTCAATAGTATCAGAGGCTTCGACCTCCAATGTAATAGTTTTCCCCGTGAGGGTTTTCACGAAAATCTGCATGATGAGATCTGTAACAATCGATTGCAGAGCTTGAGGATGGAATAATTAACTTAACAATTTGGTTTCGTGTTCCAGAAAATTCGATCTATCAAAAACGCCTAACAAAAGAACAAAGAAAGATCGCGATGACAAAATGGCGTCGCTTAAGATGAAAATTTTGAATTGATGCAAGACATCAGTATAGAAACTTTCGAATGTTTTATAGCAAAAAGGTCCAATGAAAAATAACTTACCAGGTATTTATTTCTTAATCAATAATCAAATCAATAGTCGAACCTATTAAATATAATTAGCTCAGACAAATTAATACCACGTCTTCGCAGCACGAATCAGAACGAATGAATATCTTGATATAGAATCAGTGATGTTCCAGGTCAATTTTGGTGTTGCCGTATCTCCGCCTTAAAATTGCCGTATTTTCGGGGAAAACCGGAAAAAACGGCCGTATACTAAAATTTTACTTAGTTTTACAAATTATGAGTAGTATATGACTTAATTACACTAATTATTTACTTATAATGAATCTCCGATAAGTTTTGAATGTTATTTAATACTTTGGATTTAGTTGGTGAGAGGTCTCTTGTTTTCTTCTCCTACGTTTTTTAATCATTTCTTCTGGTACTTCAAATTGCATGCAATTGCCTTTGTTTCGGACGGCTTGCTTCGCTCAAAGCTCCATTGATAGTAGAGGTTATTCGTTTATTTTTGTTTTTATGTTATTCAAAACAATCCAAAGATTTAAGATGTTATTTTTGGTTTAGCAGACAAAATTCTAAAGTCACTCGGAGAACAAAGATATATATTGTTTTTGCTCTATTTTCTTAACATCTTAATTTATCCGTATTATTCATACGCTAAGTGCAGGGGAACTCCCAAACCTGATACCGTTTCCGCATTGATGCGTTCCGTTATACGAAGAAATTATTATTTGTCGATACTTAGGATATCAGCCGTATATTTTCATACAAATGTTATACGGCTTTGGGATGGCTGCCGTATGCCGTATTTTAGATACTTAGCATGCCTAAAAGCCGTATATTACGGCAATAGCCGTATCAGGAACATCACTGTATAGAATGCACAGACCACAGACCAGTTAGAAGATACTACGTATGCACAGACAGACTAGTAAGAAAGACTAGAATGATTATACAAGTCCCCTTACCGCGGCTCTACACTTGTGCCGTGAACGTCCGCGAACAGGCGTGAACATAAGTGTGGAGGCTTTTTACGGCGTTCGCGGCCGTTCACGCCTGTTCCCCGATCGAAGTCGGTATTTTGTCCCGCGACAAAGGGTTCGCGGCAGTTCGCGCCTCGTTCACATTCACGGCACCGTGCCGTTGCTCCTGACTATTGATTCGCACGAACGTGTAATGCTAGCTAAATGGTAGCACATCGGATCAATATAAGTTGAGAGTTGAGTGAAACCTGCCGTGAAACGGACGTCGAAACTGCTGCTGCGTTAACTTTGTTTGATGAAATCGTTCGAAAGCGTTGGAGAAAAAGATGATGGATGACTGAAATATTTCGTAACCGATCGATATTAATTTGAAAATTAATCCTTCTCCAGGTGTCATATTTTGACTTTTATTATTATGATGTGGATGCTTTAAGTCCCACAATATACGTTCAGCGTTGTAATATTTCAATAAGCGAATTTCTAATTCACTATCTCAACTTATATTAATCCGTCGCGCTGCCATTTAGCTCGCATTACACGTCCGTGCGCATCTATAGTCAGGAGCAAACTGGCACGGTGCCGTGAATGTGGATGTGTGAATGAGGCGTGAACTGCCGTGAACCCTTTGTCGCGGGACAAAAAACCGACTTCGATCGGGGAACAGGCGGGAACAGCCGTGAATGCCGTGAAAACCCTCCACACTTATGTTCACGCCTGTTCACGGACGTTCACGGCACAAGTGTAGAGCGGGGGTAACACTTAATGAATAAAACACCACCATTTTTATAGCATTAATGTTCAAAATAACACCAGTTTAGGAAAATAAAACAAAGCAACAACACGTTATTAAGATGTTCCCGCCAAAACCTCTCATGTATTTTATTCTTGGTATAAGCTGTGCACATTAAAGGAGGTTCTACACTGTGGCAAACTTGGCTAACAACAAAGGTCGAGAGCCAGGTTTTCAACTGTGTAGACGTCCTGTCTACAACCAAATTTCGGGTCACCCCTGTCGAGAGCCAGGTTTTCTATTGTGTAGATGCCTGTCCGTAACCAAATTTAGCATGACCTTCGGACGTCCTCTGTCAGTGAGCGTGCTTTTGTGACGGCGTCTGGTCGCGGACCGCCGCATCTTGTCTCCGACTGTGGCTGTTTTACACACCGCATAGGAAATTATGTCGACACGGTTGGAAATCACACTCTGTTTAGTAATTTGGCGCAGATCCCACGTCGACAAAAATGGCTTCTTTTAAAATTCAGATATCAAACAGTGCTGCCAGAAATCATACTCATATTCCCACTAAATCATCTTAGGCGTCGTCCATTAATCCCGTGTTTTTTTTTTAGCATTTTTTAACCCACCCTCCCCCTTGGTGATACGTGATGAGGCTTAATACTACCCCCCCCCCCCCCCCCAAAATCACGTGTAATTGTAATACCCACAAAAAGTTTTTTTTTTAGAATATTATCTTTAAATACAGGTATAAAGTATTATCTTATTTTATTCTGAAATTAAGCATTTAAACAATTTTAGCGTTACTAATTTCTAATAAGATTTTTATGTATGAAAATTAACTTGGATCAAATTAATTTTTTGGTCTAATATTTGTGATGTTATTTTCTAGTTTTACAAACGACTATTTTTTATAACTTCATGCAGTCATTTTATATCATCAAAAATGTGGATAAGCGCGAGCGAGACGGACGATGGTCGTACATGGATGGTCGACTCGTAGCAAATTTATACCTTTACACAACGCTCCATAGTGTTGAGTTCGGGTATACAATAACAATATAATATATAGCTGTCCGTAACCCAACCACCACAGTTATGATGAGCAGCGCTAAACCTGACACAATTGAGCTCTTAATTCGACTGCGACAGCACATACGTCACTGCTTTAAAGTGAACGTGAAACGATTTAATTATGCCATACTATTCCGTTTTAGAATGTAAAAATAGTAGCACTACCAAAAAGTTTTCGAATGGAGGTATTTCATTACACAGTTAAGTTATGTTTAAATACAGGTATAAATTATAATCTAATTTTATTCTGAAACTAAGGCATTCCTATATAAGGGGCCACCTGATTTTTTATAGCATTTTGGAATGGAATTTTTATTCCTGTACGCCAACGACTGGCTAAAACTATTAAAAACCTAAGAGATTAATTGAATAACTTTTTTATAACGTAAAAATAAAATAATATCTTTTGGATTTAAGTAATACATAAGTAGATACGCTATGCGTATTTATCTATATTAATTTTCTCAATAATGTTATAAGATTTAACTATAAAATTTATACTGCAAATAAACTACATTTGTGATACATTTGCTCCCCCTTGTGATATATCGTGATTTTTGCCAAATTCCCTCCCCCCCCCCTTTTGAGCCTCACGTGATTAATGGACGGCCACATTTAAGACTTGGTAACTTCTAATCCAACTTACCTAATTGTAGTTTTTAATAAGAAAAACTACTACTTAGTCGGTTTCTATAAAGTTATAATGTTGTTAATTGTACAGACCAAAATCCCCCAACAAGTCGGTCGGCACCAAGACGCGGATGTCCGGGACCAGACGCTGTCGCAAACGCACATCCACTGAAAAATAATGTCTGAAGGTCATATTGTGAAATTTAGTTGCGAACAATAATTCTTCATGGTAGATTACGGCAAGGTCACCCCTGGCGAGAGCCCGTTTTCTACAGTGTAGCTGGCCTTTGACTTTAAAATTGAATTGACAGTAGGTACTAACAGATCATTCAGTTTTGTAGATCACAGTCTTAGAATATAGAAAAATACAGAAACCGTGAACATGCTTAGAACTGAAGCGACAAAAACTACTCATATATAGAGTAGTTTGAAGCGCGCGCGATCAGTTGCTCTATGAACGTCTTAACGAGTGGCAAGCTTTGTTGGTGTTAAATTTAATTCAAATATGCCGTCATGTGTCGTTCCTACGTGTAAAAATACTGCTGGGGTGAAAAAAAAACACGATGGGATAACATTTCACGTGTAAGTAGCACAATTGACATTATCTTACGTATTTATTTAATAAATTGATCGGTCTTTGATCATCGTAGAGAAAGAATCGTCCATTTTGTTGGTGTTGCCAATATCAACGTTTTGATTTTCCTTACTTTTACTTGCTACCGATTTTTTTAGTTAGTAGTTTGTAAATTAAATGAGTAGGTATTTAAATATATTTTTATCCGATTAAAAATTAATTGGCCAAGTGCATGTCGAGTAGCGTTCAGGGTAGCGTTTCATAATTGCAGTTCACCCTATATGGACTTAGAATAGAACTACTTGTTTGATATTGTGAACATATTGATTGATTTTGCGATTTAAATGGATTTAGTGCGAAATTTTTCCTCAATTTTTTTTTTTTTTTTTTTGTGGTGGTAGTCTATAACCGTTAACTTATAAAGCCTACCAGGGCCGTAGCCAGGAATTCATTTCAGGGGGGGTTTCAGCAATGGACTTGGGCATAGCTTATGGTTTATTCGCGAAAATTGTATGTAGTGTGTAGTAGTGTAGTGTTTTTATAGTAATATACTATAAAAACACTACTACAATTTTCGCGCTCGTTATGCTTTGTTTTTCGTATTAGTGAACCCAAAAAAATTTGGTTAGTGGCTATTTTTAGTTAATTATTTGCTCGTATTAGAAAGTTCACAGCACTTTAATGATCAATACAAATATAGATCAATATAAAACAATCATGCGCGAGCGAATCGAGCGCGAAACTTTTTTTTTATAAAATGATTGAAGCCTGGAAGGATTTTGAAGGGTGGTAGAACCCCCCAAACCTACTTAGCTGTGACAGGTTAAAATAATGCCTAACCTTTTAAGCTAATAAGATACAAACACAAAATAATTTATTTGACCGATTAATCCGAATAGTAAGTCAAGAGAACAGTTATAAAAATAATGATATCCGTTTAAGAAAGTAAATATTTTATTTTAATATATTTTTATCTCCACGATTTACCACAGCAACGGGTAAATAATGCCTACACTAGCAACATTATGCGGGTGAGAGGTGAGAAGGGTGCGGGACGATTCTTTTGTTTTTGGACACAGCACGGATTTTGTAACTGCATCTGGACGCGCCTTCTGTATTTTTCTATATTCTAAGATCACAGTGATGCCAACTTAGCTACTTTGCAGCTAGATCTGGCTACTTTTAGAACCCCGTCAGCTACTGTTTTTGAAAAGTTGTAGCTAAAAAATCTAGCTACGTTTTCTAGCACCTTCTGAACATGACGACACAGACACAGTAACTTATGTGCATTGTTTCAAACCAGTTTGACAGTCTGTATGATGGTGTAGAGCTGGCATTAACAATCAAATCCGTGCTCTATTAATTTATGCATAGATTATAGAGTTTAATTAATTCTTAGATTATAGAGTGGTTGTATGTTATTGGTCAGCCACAGAGCCAGTCACAGAAAACTTCAGGATTTAGGGCGAATACATAATTGCGAGTCACAGCAAGCGCAGCGTAGGAAGACCAGCCACAAGATGGACAGATGACTTCATACAAGTGGCGGAAAACGGTGGCAGCAAGCCGCTTCGGCCGTTAATTGGTCTTTTTGGAAATCTATGGGTTTAGCCAATGTTCAGCAGTGGACTTTTCATGGTTGAGATGATAATGATTACGAGTCAACAATTGAAGAACCTGGGCTAAAAGTCTCGACTTTATTTGAATAAATTTATCAACATAATTCTGTTGATTTATACAGGCTGTATGAGCACAGTCAGAAAGTACAGAGTATGTTAGTAACAATTTATCTCTATTTGCACAACATATCATTTTGATTTGTCATATTACAGACAAATATTTAAGCGTTGAAGTGCTCTATTTTCTCCATATACACATTGGATGAGTAAGTAGGTTTTACTTTTCAAGCTCACTAAATCACTCACGATTGTAAACTTTTTAAAGAGACCTCTCTTCACCCGCACGTTTTTTTTTTCAAGAATGACATTTGTCATTGAATGCCAAATGCTTCGTCATCGCAGATTAAAAAATGTGCAGATGTTTACACGATAAACCTCAACCGGTTATTTTTTCTCCCTTAGCTACTTCTAGCTACTTTTTGGGGTCAAATCTAGCTATATAGATGACAGTACAGTTGGCAGCACTGGTAGATCATGATCAATCAATTTTATTTTTTATCTGTAGGTAAGTCATGGGCGACGGGCGTATCGAAAATAAAATCAGTGTTATTTTCTTGATACAATAATTTACGTTTCTCTACTTATTTGGTGCCTTGTTAGCCTGATTCTCGCGTAATTGTCACGCAGTTTTTACATTTTACCACATAACTTTGAAATATTTGTTTGAAAACAGCTGTATTCATGGAAATTAATTCATTACCCTTTTGTTTCTATTGTAAACACGTTTGAGCTATTTTCTTTAAATTTTATTTTTCTCTGCTTGTGTATGAACTATGAGTCACAAATTATCTCGTCTCGCGTATAAGTAAACTGGTCAGTGATTGTGAAAAATGGCTGATATGATACGCGCTATGGGGGCGCCGATGGGACCCCCTATGAAGGATAAGCTTGGCTCGCCTTCAACTGAGTCAGAGGATGGAGGAGGCGACGTAGCCGAGCTAGCGGCTGATTTGGAGCTCGACGAAGCAGACGGGCCTAGCACTAACGGTAAGATTTCACTTCAAAATCCAATCACATTAAAATTCCAATCAACAAACGTATAGAAAAAATTGTGTTTAAAGGTGAAAGACAGGCGGTATTAGCTCCACCAGAGACTGAATGGTACCATGGTCGCCTCGATAGGTACACCTCTGAAGAAAGGCTCTGGGCAGCTAGTAAACTAGGCAGTTATTTGGGTAAGTGCTGTGATAATGTACTTATAAATGTAAAATCTGTTAAAACTTCAATATTAATTTATATCTGATATTATTATTATTCATTTGCATTTTTTTTGTAAATTATGATATTTATCTAGATAAATAAGAGTAAAACTAAAAGGTTCAGGGCTCAAGTCTGAGCATTCATATTGTCAGTGTCCAAACTTATGACTAAAGAATATTAATTATCTCGTAATTCTGTCTAAAATAATGTTGAAATACCATTATTGATATAGGTAAGCCTTAGGATTTCAGGATTTTTAATGTTTGATCTCACAATGATCCTGAATTAACAAAAAAAAAAACAAACACAAAACGCATTGCAGACAATATTGACCGTATATGTTAATCTTCTTAGTAATCTAATTAGTTAATGCTAGGAAGTAAAAATCTCAGTTATTAATGGCTATAGCTTAACCATAACATAGACATATTAAATTTTCACTATGGAATTCAAAATCAAGAGGAATTAATTAAGAACTAGAGTAAAGACTGGTGGCCTTATCGCTAATAGCTATCTCTTTTAGGCAACCTTAGCATGGAGAGGAATGAAAAAGTAAAATAATGGGGTGTGCATTAATAGATAGAAATAAAAATTAAGTAAGATAATCTATATAATATATTTATTTATAAATTTAAAATATGATACAAATACTATAAATATACTAATAGATATCATAAGTATAACATAAATGAAATATACAATATATAAGGGAAAGCAAAAGAATAACATACCTATCAAACACATAACTAAGAAAAGGAAACAAGCTAAAGAGAAAGACAATCTTGGATAAATACAAGCAGTATTGCGAGAAATGAAAGATTTAAAATTAAATGATAAAGGAGGAAGTTCTTAATTTTGTTGTATTTTTATAATTACATTTTAAGAAACTGAAAAAACCGACTTCAAAATACACAATTTGTTTACTTTGATGACATTTTTTGCTCTTATTTTGGTATAAAAATCGAAATACTGACCATCTCTGAAGTATTTTACTACCAAACAAAAAAACGAATCATCAAGAACAATTCATTATTACCGGAGTAATTACTGAACAAATGTACAAAACAAACATACAGTCAATTGAGAATCTCCTTCTTTTTGAAAGTCGGTTAAAAATGTTTTTAGTGCAACCGATAAACCAATTTCATTCAAGATTGGGTCAATGGTTGGTTTTTACTACAAAACTGTGCATTTTGAAGTCAGTTGTTTATGTTTTTAAAACTATAATAATTTTTAGTAAACATAAAAGCAAATTGCTGCAGAGACTGAGCAAACTTAGGGCCATCATATTAACTAGCCTAGTGAAAATAAATTATAACGATTCTGCAGGACAGAGCCTAGTGTCAAATAATTGGCATGCATTAAAATTTATTTTTAAACAATGATTTATTTAGTGCATTGTTTCCATTGTTTATGCCATGTAATAATAGTTAACAGTCACTAGGCAGTCATTGTTGTATAAGACAATGCCTAAAGAAATATTCAGACAGGTTTTCCCATGGTGGTTTTTTATAAGCTTGTACATGAATACTTTCTCATGACAAGCCCATTCATGGTAAGGAGATATAATTATGGTATATAAGTGGCTTGCTCTTTTTACACTTACTTTCTAATTTTATCACTTACTAATTGATTAATTTATTGCAGTGTTAGCAAAATAATTATTTAAAATATTTTATAGCCTTCCTAGTTATGTCCACTCCCTTTATACAACTCTTCAACAAAATGGATAACAAAACCAAATAGACCAGTTTACCCACCAATCCTACCTGGTGGTATGCAATACATGTTTTTTTTTAATTTTTATATATGGTTAAATCCATTAACCAGCCTTCAGGATGGTTGAGCTACTTTTTTTACTTTATAGATCTACGATTGACCACCAACTCGCCTGATGTTAAGCGACGGTGTGGCCGAAGATCGAAGCTGGAGCTCGTCGATGTAGAAGATATCTATTCACTCTAGAGCAAGTTGTCCTTATATTGTTTCCATCTCTTCTTGCAAATATCAACATAAACATTAAGCCCAGAAAGCGCGATGGATTTGTAAATACTTAAATACTTTCGTATTAGGGGTGTACACAAGGCCGTAGGCAGGGGGGGTTGGGGGGGGGGGGTTCAACCCCCCCCCGAAATTCTGGCCATTATCAAAAATCCTTCCAGGCTTCAATAATTTTAAAAAATGCTTCAAAAAGTTTCGTGCTCGCTTCGCTAACCCATGATTGTTTCATATTGATCTTTATTGATCATTAAAGAGCCGTGAACTTTCTAATACGAGCAAATAATTCACTAAAAATAGCCACTAACCAAAAATGTTTTGCACGTATCTTGTAGGAATGTTTATAATTTTCTATAAAATCATATGTTTATATTTAGGAATATTAAATTGGCAATTAATGCATTTAAATGGTTGTATTTATAATTTTTTATAGCGTTAAAGTCGCTGCTTACCTGTCGGAAAATAAAGAAATACCCAGTCGGGTATTTCCTTTTATTACAGTTACTTGTTTGATTCATCTGGTCCACGAAAATCTAGAACTCGCTAACACGATCAATGAATCAAATCACTTCCATCATTTAATGATAAAAACCTTAAAAAATCTTTTATTTTGACATGGAAGTACTGTGGGTCCATTAATACGAGAAATAAAGCATATTACTATAAAAACAACACGAAAATTTTCGCGCTCGCGCATTATTACTATTTTGACATGAGTGCTGTGAGCACAAATACGAGAAATTTAGCATATTACTATAAAACACTACTAAAAAAATTTCGCGCTCGCTTCGCTCGCGCATTATATTATTTTCACATGAAAGTACTATGGGTTCACTATACGAGAAATAAAGCATATTACTATTAAAAACACCACTAAAATTTTCGCGCTCGCTTCGCTCGCGTTTTATTACTATTTTTACAGAGAAGTACCGTGGGTTCAATAATACGAGAAACAAAGCATATTACTATAAAACACTACTAAAATGTTCGCGCTCGCTTCGCTCGCGCTTTATTACTATTTTGGCAGAGAAGTACTGCGGGTTCACAAATACGAAAAACAAAGCATATTACTATAAAAACACTAACTTGATCATGCAAATGCTAAGCCCTCGCGTTAAAAAATTATTATATTACTAGCAAAAACAATAGAAAATTTTGTTATGACAAACTTGCTGTTTGACGATTTTATTTTTCTTTCTGCAGCAAGATACTATAGATTTGCGTATATGGTTTTAATTTCAACGCGATACCTTCACGCGTTTCCGAGATAAAGGTCTTGACACCCGGACAGACAGACGGACAACAAAGTGATCCTATAAGGGTTCCGTTTTTTTCTTTTGAGGTACAGAACCATAAAAATTTACAAATTTAAACAAGACGTTAAAAATATTGTGTTTGCTGCATATGATGATTATGATGATGAATTTAATTTAATCAAGTGATGTTACCAATTTTGTTTTTATTTCTTTTACTTTTGAAACTGAAAATCTTATTATTGTAATTGTAATTATAACAATATGTTGTGTATACATTTAAGGAATATAGTTTAGGTAGTGGTGTAGGATAGGGAAATTATGAATTGTACATTGTAAAAATTGTAAAGATTGTATTCTCTTTCGTGTACCGATAAACTAAATAAATAGATTTGTTTTAATCAACACTCATTGTTTTTCTAGTCAGAGAGAGTGACCGTAAACCAGGCTCCTATGTTCTGAGCTACTTGGGCAGAACTGGAATCAACCACTTTAGGTAAGATGCTATTTATATATTTACATTGTGAATGTTACATGAAAACAATTGTAATTATGGATAATAAGTAGGTATGTAATTATTGTCAACTAAATTGAGTTTAAATTTACTTAATAATAGGTGTATTCATTAATAGTGTATGTTCCTTACCTATACTGAACTGAGTACTACTATATTCCCTATTGTCAAATAGAAGAATAGAGAAAAATGAATCGTATGCTGATCATAATTACCTATTTCTGTTTGTATTTGTAATTGTAATTATTTGTAAGAAAATTATTATATTTCTTGTAACAATATTTATGCAAAATTGTATATAAATCCTGCCTGAGCCCCTAAGTAAAATATAATCTAAGTAAAGTGAAATGTTTTGGTTTAGACTGTAAGTTTCTGAAAGTTTTTTGTATAAATAAATAAATAAATGTCGAATGTCGCAGAATAACAGCAGTATGCGGCGACTACTACATCGGCGGTCGTCAGTTCGACTCTCTGACAGAGCTTGTGGGTTTCTACAGCCACTGCTCAGACCTCCTAAAACGGGAGAGGCTGGTGGAACCTGTCGCGCCGCCCGAACCTGTTAACGATAAAAAGGTATGTAATATCTTATAGTGCTTACTATTTATGATATAATATAAAAAAGTGGCCAAGACCGTGTCGACACATGTAGGTTCCGCCATGGCCCAGGGGGGGGGGGGGGGGGGGGGGGCAAGTTAATATTATGGAGGAGAAAATATGAATTGTAGGTACAGGTACAATTGCACGGCCTTAGGACTTTGGTTGCTTAATGTTATAAACTAAAATAAAACTTTTGTCATGTATTATTTATTGAGACTACTTCTCAAAAATGTCAATAACATTTATATTATAATGATTTCAATAATTTACATATTTATCGAATATATAATATCTAGAATTTTCATGGAAATTGTTCGATATCTGTTACTATACGGCTAGTCACGAATATCTAGATATAGTTCCCGTCACGTAAAAAGAACGCTGGTTTGTTCGTAAACGCGAACCACAACCACAAACCAGCGTTCATTTTACGTGACGGGAACTATACTAAAGTTTCTTTATATGTATGGAAGCTGTACAGTAGTAAAATGACTATGATATACAGACAGACAGACTGAGATGTCCAATTTATAAGGTTTCCTCGTAATCCTTTGGAACCTTTCATACAAATTGAGGCGTCGCGAGACGCCTGAAAAATTTGTAATTTTTAAACTATTTCATGTAGAAAATTTGCATGATAAGGTGTATTGTGAAAGCATACATCTTTTTTAATTCTTTTGTAGATTACTTACTCTGTTTTAACAATTCTGTTGACCCCCGCCGGTGGCGACGCGTCTTCACGCCAACGGACGGTCTGACTCGCCATTAGATTTAATTAATGTTTCAAATTAAAATACTTTTCCTCAATACCTGTTTATTAGAATTACAACAATGGCCTTTTCAAGGTCAGAGTGAATAGGTATCTTCTAAGTCTGCGTGCTTCATCTCCGACCACATCTTCGCTTTCCAACAGGCGAGTTGGTGGTCAAACGCGGACTTATTCGTGCTAAAAAAAAATAAAAAAAATTGATGCTTATGAGAATTTTCCTTGTTTATTAGTATCGTGATTACAAACTATCAAGGTTTTTTTTTGAAATATTGGGAATCTTTGTTTATTTTTGGGAGTTTGAAAAAGTTCGTCGTCAGCCTACGTATGCACATCGAAAGAAATTATAAAGATATGGAACCGATTTTGATACAGTATTTTTTTTTTAGCAAATACGTGTAATTTATGAACTTAAACAAATCTGATCACTTTTAAAAATAATTTTGTAAGAAACAAATACGCTTAGAAAATACATAAGAGATATGACATATAAGACATAAAAAAATGTAAAAAAAGAGGTGGGTGTGTGCTCTGAGGATGAGACTCTAATAATAGTTTCGAATCCTGCTGAAGGTTCGCTCCTCAATCATGATATGTTATAAATTAATACTTACGTTGCGTTTTAATATAGTTGTGTATACTCAAATTATTTCTTTGTTATCTAGAGGGTGGTAGCAATACTGCCGTACACCAAGATGCCGGACACGGATGAGCTTACTTTCCAAAAGGGGGACATCTTCTTTGTCCACAACGATATGGGAGACGGCTGGCTCTGGGTCACTGCACACAGGTATGTCCACTGTTGATTATGAAAATATTTTACTATAGTTGTAGAGTAACACCCCGATATACGAAAAAAATACGTGGAACCAGCAACTGATAATACAGAACTTCCGGAAAGTATCAATCGCGTGTATAGAGATGTAGCACCATTGTGATAGGATGTCGAGCTTAGACAAAGTCAAAAGTTAGCACAAAATACAAATAAATATAAAAAATAAATAATAATATAATAATTATAATTCTAAATTTAGCCGTTTACCCAGTAGAAGGGGGATGACGACGACGACAACACGATTGACTCGAACACAAAAAATATCATTTCACAGCTTATTTTTTCGCAAACGGATCCCAAAATTTAAAAATGGTTTTCGCGCACCTATCCAACGATACCCTACACTATAGGGTATATGAGGAAAAAAAACATCCCCGCTTTATGTGGATTTATTTTTTTCAAAATTTTATTCTACGACTTTCTCGGTATAACCAATATGCATGTCCATACCAAATTACAGCTTTCTAGTACTAATAGTTTGTGCTAAGCCGCGGACAGACAGACACACATGGCGAAACTATGTGGGTTTCTTGTGTACTACGGAACCCTAAAAATGAACAATAACACGCTATGATTTCACTAAAACTTTAAGATTGCCAAAATGTTACAACAATTAAAAAATCACGATGCATACAAAAAAAACTTACTTCCCATAGAACCGGCGAACAAGGTATGATCTTCCGCGAGCTAGTGGAAGATCTGGATCCCTCGATCGACCCCAACACGGTGTTTTCGTGGTTCCACCCAAACTGCACCAAGAGCGAGGCGGTTGACATGCTGGTGAAGGCTGGACCCGGCAGCTTCCTTGTCAGGCCGTCCGACAACTCGCCCGGCGACTACTCGCTGTTCTTTCACATCAATAATCAGATACAAAGGTACTAATTCCTAGATATTTTTTAAAGGACATTTAAGTCTGCAAATATGCAACCCAAAAAATATATAATATAAGGGGTCTAATTAGGCCTCATTGAGTTCGGTTTTTTTTGAGGACTGACGCTACCATGACCCATGACGACGACGACGTTGATATTTCATAAAAGACCACACTGAAATAGCTCAGATTTTTGCGAGAGTCGTTTTTTATTACAAAAAAAACAAACCCTATGACAGTAAAATAAAGTACCCTAGTCAAAACGAATCTAACGATACCTCGCACATTCAAATCGGTCAAAAAAGCTGTTTAGGCTGTAGGAGGTAATATAGAAACTATGTATGTAATACACTCGAAAAGCATAACCCTCCTTGCGTAGTTGGGTAATTATATTAGTCTGTATTTATATAAAGGTTCCGGATAGAGAAGAAAGGAGTGCGGTACCTCATGGGCGGCCGCACATTCGAATGCCTCGACGCTGTTATCAACAGATACAGGAAGGAGCAGATTGTCGAGGGGCATACGCTGGGACAGCCGGTAATCATTTTTTTATATTAGATTACGATTGACCACCTTCTCACCTGATATGTGACCGAGGATAGAGCTCGTCGTCGTCGATCTGGAAGACATCTATTCACCCTAGCATTGAAGATTCCAAGATTGTAGCTCTCAGGAAACAGAGATGGCAGTCATCGAGAACGTGGACCGACATCGTTGATTATGGATTTTTGGCATTTCAATGGGAAATGGGTAGTAATGTGCAGACTTTCGCATCCGAAATTTATTCGTAATGATTATAGAAACACAAATCATTTAAGGCAAAGCGTAGTGAATAGTAGGTATACATTATAATAGTATTCTCATGAAGGTGAAAAATACGAATTTCTTGTCACGAGTACATACATCCAGTAATATTAAATTTATAAAAAAAAATAGTGTCGCAAGTGAGATACAGCGGCGCTAGTCGCTACACTACTCTGGGCCTTAAGGGTGCCAGCTAGCTAGGTTAGAATGCTATGGTTCCTCACGATGTTTTTTTTTTTCATTGAAGTTGTGAAGATTAACAACTTGAGATTTGGTTGGTATTCGAACCAGCGACCTCCGGTGTGGAAGTCAATCGCTCTGATGATTGAGTTATCGTTTCAAAAATAAAAGACATATAGGTATGTACGTCATCTTTATCAAAAACTCAATTGATACATACAACGTCAACGACAGCAACAGCTGCTACGAATTACAGATTTAAGACAAATTAAATGATAATTTTTTTTAAAGTTTTTTTTAAAGCTTAATTTTTGCATCATTTCTAAGTTTTACATATATTCTTTTGAACGATTAAGAATAACAATCATTCACATCATTGCTAATGCAAAAATTGCTCTCAATCATTCAAATTTTTATTCTATCAATTTAAAAAACCCATTTAAAATGTTGATATTTTTCGGGACTCAGGCCCATTCATAGAATTCCTTTCGAGCTATTCAAAAATTGAGCGGCTGGCGTCGACTCAATATGACGTTGACGTCTGAAACGTTACTTTATTGATGCCGCATCAATATCATGCTATCATTTATTTCCAGGAAGTCACTGAACTATCGTTTGCGATAATACTCTCTGCTTTTTATAGCCGAATTTAGGCCAAGTATGCGCCGGAATTGGCTTTCTAGATAAGATACGAGATAGCTATCTTGTGATTGCATCGAATAGTATCGGTTTCGGTTAGTCTGCGTCCGCGATGCCGTGGGCCACTTTTGTAATCGGGCTGTTTCAAAAACGGGCAAGTAAAATATAAATATATAAATATTACTGAAATATCATTTTTTTTACATACCAATAAGTATTAAATATTTAGTATTAATTTCAATCAATTACATTAAATGAAAAATAAAATAATCCACAGAATAAGAGCGATTTTTGTACTGTGCGCAAGAAACGCAATTGTGAGGAATTGCGTTTATCTTGATGTTTTTTTTTACGTAATATAGATCTACGATTGACCACCAACTTGCCTGATGTTAAGCGACGGTGTAGCCGAGGATGGAGCTCGTCGATCTAGCTAGAAGATATCTGGTCACTCTAGCCTTAAAAAATCCAAGGTTGTAAGTTCATAGTACAGACACTGGGACAGTTGGCGCTAAATATAACTAGTAACGAGTATATAATTATATTAAAAGAAAAACGTAATACCCGATTGCATTAGACCGATTCGCACCGTAACTTACGCTTATGTTGTAGAGTGTACATTTTTGTGAGAAAGTATGCAAAAAGCTACTGTATAATTTATTTAAATGTAGCTTTAGAATGGTTTTATAAAATCACTTAAGTTCTTTGGCGGTTACAAAAAAACTTATTATTTATTTTTGCGAGAGTTGTATTGTTACTATCAGAAGTAAAAAATAGCCTATGATACTCAGGGAGTGAAGATGACTCTAACGATACCTCGCACGTCTGAAATCGGTCGAGTCGTTTAGGTTTAGGCTGTAGGACTTACCCACAACATTTACAAACTCGAAAAACAAACCCTCCTTTTTGCGCAGGTAAAAAATAACAGTGGTACTCGTAGACTGATTCAACTTCTTTTCTTCAGCTCATCGCCGAGGGCCATCAAATCGAACCACAGCAGAGCACTACAGGCGCCGCGGCTGAAAAGATCTACGCGACACTGCGCGAGTGTCGAGACCAAATCGGCCTGAAGAAGACCAAGGGCATCAAGCACCAAGGATACCTGAACAAGAAGTCCGACAAGGTCACCAAGAAATGGAAGGCGTTGTACTTTGTGCTGTTGCAGGAGGGGACTGATACTCATCTTTATTTCTATGATTCACCGAAAAGGACCAAGCCTAAGGGCTTGATTGATCTGTCATGTGCATACCTTTATCAGGTTGGTATTTTATATTTATTCTTTGATCTTCCCCAATTTTCATTCTTTGTGATTTCTTTATCGTGTGTGGGTTTTTGTACATTGGTAAGTATATTAAGAGTCAGTAGTCCGACCATCGTCCATCTCGCTCTCGCATATCCTCCTTTTTGAAGATATAAAATGACTGAATGAACTTATAAAAAATCTTCGTTTGTAAAACTAGGAAACAACATTACAAATATTCGTCAAAAAATTCAATAATTGTTATTCATAAATATATTTTTTGCGTTAATAAATTCTAAAAAATATTTTTATGTACGAAAATCAACTTTCATGAAATTAATTTTTTTGTCGAATATTTGTGATGTTGTTTTCTAGTTTTAAAAACGAGGATTTTTTTCTTATAATTTCATGCAGTCATTCTTTAAAAATGACTTTAAAAATGTGGATATAGTCTTTAGTATGACTTGTGTCGTGTGCAGGTGCACGAGTCGCTGTGGGAGCGCGAGTTCTGCTTCCAGCTGGTGGAGCGCGCGCTGCCGTGCCTCTCCACGCACACGTTCCTGGCGGCGAACAGCGCGAGCGAGGAGCGCGCCTGGATGCTCGCGCTGCGTCCGCTCTGCGTGCCGCAGCAGGCCAGGCATCACTGCAAGGTATCACTCTATTCCACAATGAATAAAAGCTAACTGTACATCGACGATCATTCGTTTTCGTTTGTTACCCGTGGTACCCCCAGTAGTACCACCAGTGGTACTACAGCTACTTTTTCATTACCGTGGTACCTCAGTGGTACCTCTGGTGGTACCACAGATATGACTAGTACAACCAGCAGTTAAGTAGTAATAACCGTGATACCACTCAGTTTTAAATTTTACTCTTACTACAACCAAGGAATACGGAATAATACTAGTACTATAATTGAAAGTAAGTCCACAAGAGTATAAGTGGTAAGTACTCCTTTAGGACTTTCGATCTAGGGTACAAATACAATACAAAAACTCTTTATTGGCACCATAATAAAAATAAGATTAGGTACATGATTAGGGAGTTATAAAATACAAAAAGCGGCCTTATCGCTAATAGCGATCTCTTCCAGACGACCTTCAGTTGATAAAAGGAAACAAAAGTAAACGCTGACCATGGTGAAATTACATTGGGGTTATGGGTTTGTAAAGTACGTTATAAAATCTCAGTCGCTGAAATGAATGGACTTAAGAGGAACCAGAGAAAAGTGCTAACGCTCACAAAAAAAAAAAAATTCAAACGAGTTTTCCCTCGTAAAACGAGCGAGACAGAAGATTATTACCGACGGCGGCGCCTTGAAATAAATGGTGGTTAGTGTATGATATAACCTGACGGGTTGTGGTCAGGTCCCGCGCGTGGTGTGGCTGCGTGCGTTACGCGTGCGCTGCCTGACGGCGCACCGGCTGCCGGCCCGGCTGGCGCCGCGCCCCTACCTGCGGCTGGCGCTGGGGGCGGCGCCGGTAGCCCGCACGCGTCCGCGCCCCTCCCCCGACCCGCACTGGGACGACGAGTTCGTCTTCGAGTGAGTCAATATCGTCACTGAAAAACAACATCACAAATATTCGACAACAATTTCAACAAGTCAATTTTCATATATTAAAATAATTTTTGCGTTTTTATCAGTTCATGCAGTCATTTAATATCTTCAAAAATTTTGGTATGCGCGAGCGAGATGGACGATGGTCGGACTACGGACTTTGAAAACTACACACTACAGGTACAGAACACTCACGCTGCAACACCAATTTGATTCAATAGTGACTCTTACTATAACGCAATAAAGTGCTAATCAACTTTCAAAGGCGCTAGGTGATGGCACGTGGAAGTATTTCTTAACCTATTTGCTTGGGACATTGTGTTGGATCCTAATGTCTATTATATATTGATTTGAATTGAAAATATTTTTCAAGCCTCAGAAAACTGGGAGTATCGTGTATTTATACATATCTCTAGAAATGTGACCGCAACATTAAAAAAAACAGAATATCAAAAGGACCTATTTAGTTTTCTGTCATTATGAAAAAGTTCTATAAAAGCATATGCGTATACGTGAGTACTACAAAAAACTCATTTATCTCTACTACTTATTACTTTCGTGATAAAGTATGATATTGCTGGTCGTCTTTGTTATCAGTTACTAAAAGCGTGGTGTAGCCCAGGAACATTAAATTCAGAATACGTATATTTTTAAGTGAAATGATTATTTAACACATTTATTTAACACATTGCCGGTGGTCTAAGAGGTACTCTATACACTCCATATGAATTGTATACATAACCTAGATTGTATGGTCAATAATTTACAAATTGTCAATATACTAAAATTAACATGTCAATAATTGTATTTAAATTATAATAAACATTATGTCAAAAAATATTAGTGCCTATTGGCATGAAGCCCCTCGCGCGTGGAACCTTGGGGAAAGGTACCCATTATGCTGTCGGCGTTTCCTCGCTGGATGGCAATAGAGACTTGTTGCACCAAATACCATCCCGACCGGGAATCACGTCCCTTCTCTCGTAGACGGCGGCCCAGATCCTGCGTGAACTTCTTTGCTTCGGACCCCCACGGCCCGCCTGTCTATATTTTACGTATATTTTATTTTTTGTTGATCTCTTTCTCTCGCCGAATATTCATATGGATCGAGATATCTTTTTATCACTATTTGTTGGCCTCCTGTAGTCTAAACGGATTTACAAATTTAAAAACATTCTGTTTCGGTGACATTCATGTTTTGTTTCAGCGACGTGCCACCCGATGTGACTTCGTTTACGATCACCGTACACAATACAGGAAAGAGAGGGAAAGAGTCTGAAGTGAGTATGTGATAGTATAACAAAAATAATATTATTTGATATTAAAACATCTACATATTATCAAGACCGATGCCGCTTCCTTGAAAAAGACCGTCGAATGCTGTTGAAAGTATAGCCGGGAATTTTGACTTAAAATATACTTAAGCGACCCTGATTATGTGAAGATAGGTATAAAAGTAGTTAAAAGACTGGTTTCATAGTGACAAGTGAATTGTTTATTCCAGGTAGCCGAACTGACAATTGAACTGGCGAATCTAGCAAACGGTGAAGAGATAGAAGAGTGGTATCCGCTCGCGGGAATGACTCCTATTGGGGAATGGGGATCATTAAGGTTGCGGATTAGGTAACTATTTTTTTTACATTAAGTAGGCCCAGAAGTGACCAACGCCTGATGGTAAACGATGGCGTGGCCGAGGATAGAGCACGTCGATCTAGAAGCTATCTCTATTGAAAACGTTCTAGTATTGAAAATTAGTTAGAAAATTAATGTACACATGAGTTTAATTAATAAAATTAGACTTACGTACGATTTATGTGAATTCGTCCTACATACAAGGTTGACGCTGCTGCTCACTTTACGTAAAGAAGGTGGTAGCGTACTTAGTGACAATTTCATTGAAAATTCACACTTCGGCGGCGTCGTTTCAATCCACGGCACGGTACCCGAAAGCCTGTGACCTTAAACGAAGCAAAAAAGGTTTTTTATACTATCTTTTTCTGCTTCGGATGTAGGTTAAAAAACAAAAACAAAGCAGCGTATGTATAGTGTTCGACTGTTGTCAGGTACATGCAGGAGCTGGTGATGCCCCGTGAGGAGTACAACCCTCTGCGTCAACTACTGCTGGAGCCGGGACTTCCCGCCGTGAAGGCGCTCTCCGACCTCTGCCGGACCGACAGGCAGCCGCTCGCCACTTGTGAGCCTTAATTAATTACTTTACTCGGAACATAACTACAATTGTATAAAAATTATAAATAAGTGACTGCATAAAGCAGTCACAACACTTCTCTTGATATTTTTGGTACTTACCAAAACTATTAAAAGAAGTGTTGTCGCATGATCTTTTGACAATAAAATACGCGTTTTTCATACAACAGGAAAAACTATTTTCTACCCGATGTTATTAGATTTCTATAATCCTCTCAATCGAACTCACGTGATGCTAAGTGACATTATGGTTGACGACGGAGTACGCTTACCGAAGAGGAACCAACTCACCCGCGATTCAAAGACACCCAGGTTATATCTATCGGTGTAGATCCACTCATAAAGCGTATTCTACATTTTTGCAATTTGTACTGTAAAAGTAATCGTTGAAATAACTAAAAAAAAACGACTTCAAAATACACGATTCGTTTACTTCGATTATATATATTTTCCAGTTATTTTATTATAAAACCAAAATACTGAACCGATTTTGATAAAATTTCTATGGGACCACCTGGTAAGCCTTTCATATACTCTTTCAAACAAAAAAAAAAAATATTTCAAATCGGTCCAGGTGTCTTCGAGTAATCGGGGAACATAGATAATAAAATATTTAAAAAAAGATTCCGATGAATTGAGAACCTTCTCCTTTTAGGAAGTCGGTAAAAAAGTGTAATCCTATAAGTGTCGTCAACGTGTTGCAGCGGTCCTGCATGCGTTCAGCGAGTGCGGTCGGGGCGCGGAGCTAGCACGCGAGCTGGTGTGCGCGGAGGTGGCTCGCGAGAACGACCACCGCGCCATGTTCCGAGGCGCCTCCCTCGCCACCGCGGTCGTGGACGAGTTCATGCACGCGCAGTGCAAGCCCTTTCTGCAGGCAAGTATTATTACAATAAGCGGCTCTCACAGCTGTCCTTATATGCGGCGCGGTATATCTTCTTTATTCAATTACATACACGACCGAATGCAATAAGAGAAAGTACACATTGCAAATACATTTAATAAACTGTATTGTATCCTATTGTATGCCTAGCTGGATATGGTAAAGTAGATAATTGCTTTTGGGGGAAAAAACTTAATTAAAAGTGATAATTTAAACCGTTAGTAATAAATCTAATGCTAACATGTAAATCTGATAAAGTTGACAAAATATAATATCAAATCCTACGACATTTTCATCAAAGGGAGAGCTACAAATTATGTTTTTAAATTGAAAATATTTTTTTATTGCCTTTGATATCCATGTATTGTTTGGTGAAATATATCTATGTCTCTTATTAGATAAATAAAATCATTATATTGGCGGCTCATATTACTTAAGTTGTATCAAAATCGCGTCCAAAATAGGCAAGACAGTATTGTATTCACTTTGGTGAACGGACAAAAACCAACAGTGATTGAGACAGGTATCAAATTATAATTTTGCATCCCATTCAGTGTCAAGGCACACCTGTACTGTCGATCACGTTATGTGTATCCTATACGCATTGTATCACAAAGGCGTTGCTTAGCGGGACGGGGTGTATCATACGCTGTGTCGTAACTGTGTATCATAAATTACGTCTTAACTAGCGACCATGGTACATGTGGATGTCTCGTGACGATGGAGCAATGCGCCAAAATGATACAAATATACTAGCTACTACCATAGTTCTTGCACGATGTTTTGCTTCATCGGTTGAGATTAATTTTGAAATTGGAAACTATTCACAACATACCGTCTTACTTATAAACGCATGTTAAAATCTTATTCACTGAATAAGGACTTGTCACTTTCTGTCAGACAGGCGCGATAACGGAACAAAACACTGTTTGACTAAAATGAGGTTATTCAGCGTTTATAAGTAAGACGTTTATAAGTAAGACGTTTATTCGGTAGAGATTGCGATCGGAAACTATATATCCATGTCTGCCATTTCCATAAAGAATGACAGAGATGGAGGCTAGCTAGCTTTTGTGGTTGTTTCTACAGGCGGCGATCTCAGAGACTGTCCAAAAGCTAATAGACGCAAAACAATCCGCCGAATTGAATCCGACCAAAATGGACTCGCCCGACGACGCTTGCAACAACGCTGAGTTCTTGCTTATGGTGCTCGATCAGGTAACTATTACAAATCAATTTTGAATATTTGCTTTGGATTCTGTATAGCATTGAGGTGGTCCCATCTTTTTATCTTACTTTTTTTATCTATTTACAGTGTTACTTATAAACGCATGTTAAAATCTTATTAACGGGAACTGTCACGTGTGAAAACTGAACAAAACGTTGCTTAAATAAAATAAATAAAATACGCTTATTGAGAGTTTATGAGTAAGACGGTTAATCTATTTTGATTCAGTTTATTAGTAACCATCTCCAAATTATATAAATAAATAAATATTAGTGGACATTTCACACAACACCACTTAGCCCTATCAGATGCACACTCACCGAAATGTATTCGATAAAAAACCGATAAGCTAGCAACTTTGCGACGACGTTTCAGAGTTTGGAAGTGTAACGCAAACGTACACTACGATACTGCGCGGCTATTATACGATAGAAGAGTTTTTAAAGACAAACACATAATAGAATAAACCGTTCCGCTCCGCACTAGATTGCTATACCCTATTAGGGTGATTATGTATGTACCTATGCTATGTATGTAATTGTAATGCAATGTAAAATAAACAATAAACAATAAGTTACACTAAGATAATTATAGTTTAAAAAATTGAAACAATCGACTTTAAAATACGCAATTTAGTTTACATATTAAAGCTTAGTTTACAGTTATTTTGTGTCAAGAACCAAAGTATGTAATTTACCGATTTTGATAAAAAATTATATGAGACCACCTCTAAAGGATTACCTATCAAACAAAAAATAATCATCCAAAGTAATCGCGTAAGAAACAAAACAACGAGAAAATATATATAGTCGAATTGAGAACCTCCTCCATTTTGGAAGTCTGTTAAAATCGCTCTTAGGCTGTCGAGTATTTTGTTTTTTCTTTAATTATAATGGTTGTTTGTTTATTTTAGAGCTTTCTACATATTGTTAACAGATAACGTTATCAATCTTCACGTCGCCGGAGGCGTGTCCGCGGCCAGTACGCTACCTGTGCGGATGCTTGCAGCGCGCCGCAGTCGCCAAGTGGCCCACAGAGAGATTCGTTCGCACCAGGGTCGTGTCAGGTAGTTATTTCATCATCATCATCTCAGCCATAAGATGTCCATTGCTGGACTTCTTATGGCTGAGATGATGCTGAGACATGAATTTCCAAAAATACCGATTGGATGCGGTTTGTATCCAGCGTCTTCCCGCCACTTTTATGAGATCGCCCTCTTGTTCTAAGATAGATCTTGTCCCCTCTAATACCCTCTCCCTTTCATCTAACCATGGTCAAATGTGGCGTCAAAGACCTCATGGTCGTTTGAAGCCACATTGACGCTCTGCCCACCTCGTAAGGGAAATTAGGCGTGATTGTATGTATGTATGTCCATTTCGTGGTAGGACTTCCTACGCTGTGCTTGCCGGTGCGTAGGTTATATTTAATACTAACTATATGCTCCGTCCGCGGCTTTACCCGCTATACCATATCCACTTCACTTATTCGTGAAATAAAATAGCCTATGTGTTATTCCAAATTTCATTGAAATCTGTTAAGCCGAATTAAAAAGTTTGAAGGAATAAAATATGGGGAAAAAACCGGACAAGGCGAGTCTGACTCGCCTACTGAGGGTTCCGTACGAACTAGTAGATAAAAGGGGAAAAATATATATTTTTATATATTTTCCTTCATAAATCGAAAAATATACGTCGTAAAAATATTTATAAACCTATTTTAGCTTGTGCTAATTAAGGTCTTTCATATGATACCCCACATGATACGGTTAAAGTGCTTTAAAATTTGGACCCCCCTTCCTTGCCTAAAGACCCTATTTTTTGTGATTAAATAAAAAACGTCCAGTTTTCGGATTTTTTCCTATATGTGTACTCTAACACAATGCCTCTTGCCAAATTTCATAGTTCTAGGTCAACAGTTAGTACCCCATAGGGTTTGAGTCACTTGTGAGTGTCGAAATGTGCGTTTTTTTTAACTTATTTGGCTGTAACTTTTTTTTTTAAGAAAACTGAGAAGTTTGATTTTTCTTTCTGCGGCAAGATACTATGGATCTGCGTGTATAGTTTTAATTTCAACTGGATACCTTCACGCGTTCCAGAGATAAAGGTCTTGACACCCGGACAGACGGACAACAAAGTGATCCTATAAGGGTTCCGTTTTTTTCATTTGAGGTACGGAACCTAAAAATTGTCAAAAACTTCTAGGAGTACCTTGTGACATAACAGCGCTTCTTGCTACAAAACTTAAAAAGAAGAATAAAAAAAAAGTCAATCACAAAAATATTGGAATTCGTTACTTAAAATAGATCAAAGTTGCGAATAAAATCATAAAATAAATACTTTAAAAATTACTTTACATATTTCATTATCCTGACTCTGCAATGGCTCGTACATACTTATTTAACATGTCCTAATATTGTTTATAATAGCGATCTTTATTTTATTCTCATTAGGGTTCATTTTCCTGCGGCTAATATGTCCGGCGCTGGTGGAGCCCCGCGCGTGGGGCCTGGTATCGAGTGCGCCGCCGCCGCACGCGCAGCGCTCCCTAGTGATGGTCGCCAAGTGCCTGCAGAATCTCGCGAACCTCATAGAGTTTGGTGCTAAGGTAAATTGCGTTTTTAAGGTTTATTTTACTATTCGCAGAGGATTTATGCATCACGCTATTGAAATTAAGTTATCATTCCTTGCATAATAACTCAAAAAAAATAGAATAAATAAAATAAAATTGTAGTTTTAGGATTTTTTCCTTAATGTGTGTGTGAGAATGCTTCTTACCAAATTTCGTAGTTATAGGTCAACGGGAAGTACTCTATAGGTTTTAATTTCTTTTTGAGTGTCAATATATTTTTAATATTTTTTTGCGACATACGGCTGTAACTTTTTTTACAATAACCGAGAAGTTTGATTTATTTGATAGCTGCAAGGGACTACATATCTGCGTATATGGTTTTAATCACAATTTGATACCTCCACGTGTTCCCGAGATAGGTCTTGAAAGACGGACAACAAAGTGAT
Source organism: Lycia hirtaria (assembly GCA_947563715.1). Lineage (NCBI taxonomy): Eukaryota > Metazoa > Arthropoda > Insecta > Lepidoptera > Geometridae > Lycia > Lycia hirtaria. The sequence continues at coordinate 45,976,979 of OX387377.1, forward strand.
ATAAGTTTTTTCCTTTTGTGGTACGGAACCCTAAAAACACGGAGTATTCTAAACAGCTGTTAGTTATATAAACATAAAAATAAAACTTAACGTAATAATATTGTTATGTACAGGAGCCGTACATGGAAGTGGTAAACCCGTTCATCTTGAAGAATAAGGAGCGTATGGTCGTGTTCTTGGACCAGCTGAGCAACGCGCCGGACCCGGGGAGCGCGCCGCCCGCGCCCAACAACAACTTAGATATCGGTGAGGGACGTTGCGTTTACGTGCTCCCTCCTCGGCCGCACCGGCGCTTACCATTTGCCGAGTTGGTGCTCAAACGTAGATCTATGTAACGGAAACAAAACTACCGATGGACGATGGCGCCGAATGGTTCTTTCATGTCTTTTTGTTAATTATCAGAATGGACTTGTTGTGAGTGAGATGATGATGGTGACATAGACATATTTTATTTGCGATAAAAACAACCACGACATGTAAACACATAATTATAGTTAAAAAAAAATAGCATTAGCTGATGTAATGATTGTGTGTTATCGATAGCTAAAGAGCTGGCGACCGTGCATCACATCTGCGTGTCTCACCTCGGGGAGCTACAGACGCTGGCCAAGTCGCAGCCCTCGATCCGCAAGCTGGTCACCGTCACCGAGATGCTCACCAAGCACAAGCACAAGTACCTCGAGATGATCAGATAGGACACGCGCACACACAAAACAGGTTGGTGTGTCTTACCCTTACTAAACCCAGTGTTCGAAGTTTGTTGGAATATTTTGGACCTTGTTTTCATTCGACTTTGTCTAAATTTTATTTCATTATACGAAAATGTAATGAATATACAAAAAAAAAAATATCGGTCAGTATACTTCCGATATATAAAATCATTTGAATTTTTTGGGAGGGGATGCTCTGTCCCTCTCTCGCAACACGGTAGTTTGTATTGGATTTGTACGGCGCATATGAAACATGGCGTCATCTTCCGCAATGGTGTGCTTTCTGTCTAATATGAAATTAAAACGCTTGTAACTTTATTTTGAAAATATTTTAGTTTTTAGGCTTTTTAAAAGGCAAATAAAAAAAATCGTGCATATTCCGTTGTAAATAGAACCCTAGTGGTTTATGGGCATGCCGCCATTTTGATTTTCTTAAAGTTTTGCCGATCGAGTAGTACATATGGGTAGCGAAAAAAAACACAAAAAAACGTATAATATGGGGGACGTGCCCAAAAATGGCACGTCCCACATATAGATCACCAATGAAAACAATAAAAATCTTGCCTGCGAGTCTATGTGTCACAAAATTCTATTCCTTTGAATACATAGTTTGGCTTGCATTATTCATACTCGTTCATTAAGTAACATGGAAAACAAGTGTGATTTCACAGCACTATCTATGGTGCATTGTGAACATTGTTTCACAGTGACGCGGTTTGCATTACCGTGCTAGATATCAAACAAAATTTAATCCGCTTCTCTATAAACACTCGTATTATTGATTGGTCATTAACATAATTATGTTTAATTCGATCCACGTTTAACGGATCCCTGAAAAAAGCCTCAATCTTTATAACATAATGAAGTCATACAAGCTAAAGATATTTTTCGCTAGAAATCTGCATAATACTGCTCCATTTCTGATCTACATCATACTTATTTTTCTTTTCAGGGTAAAAAGCAGAATAACACAGTCGAAGCGGTAAAAGTAGCGCGTAGACGACGCAGTTAGGTGACGCTTCCGATATTTGTGTCCCGGGTCGCGCGACCGACTCGACCCAAATCGAAACCCTTAATTATTAGGCTGTTAGGGTGGATATTCGTGCGTCCCCGCGATCACGGTCGCCCACATCAGGACGCCTCTCTTCGGAGTAAGAACCCCATAGTCGTACATACGTAGTCATTGTTAGCTTTAGTTTATAGATTATAATGATGTACGCACTGAATTATAATATTACAGGACACGACACTTATTTGTGCGTTTACTATCCGTATAGCGTGATGCTTCTCACCGGACATTCTATATCGAACCCAGTTCAAAATAAAGCTTCTAGAGTCTGGATAGAAAACTCTCATAGCAAAAAATAGCAACTAATGTCTCTATTGAATAAAATAATGTAATAAGGACAGCAACGTCCTCAATGCCAATCAGTTCTCTATCCGAACAGACTAAATTGAACTTTACGACGTATAACGTACAGTAAAATTTAAACGTTGTAATATTTATGCGCACTTTGACTATTGGTTCAAATCGTGGGTTTGTCTTCGGCGGCTGACTGACCAAACCCGTTTTTATTTCTCTAGTTGATAGTACTAGCTGTGCCAGCGGTTTCACTTTGCGTATTAATGCGAGTCCGTAGTTCGACCATCGTCCATTTAGCTCGCGCATAACCACATTTTTTAAGATATAAAATGATTGAATGAATTTATAAATTATCGTCGTTTGTAAAACTAGAAAATAGCATTGTAATATTCGGCAAATATCTCAATTTGATCCAAGTTAATTTTCATACCTAAAAATTTTTTTTTTTTAATTATTAAAGCAAAAATGATTTTCATGTATGAAAATTGACTTGATTTTGTGTATGAAATTTTTTGTTGAACATTTCTGATGTCGTTTTACTTATAGTTTTACAAACGAAGATTTTTTATAAGTTCATTCAGTCATAAATTATATCTTCAAAAATGTGGATATGCGCGAGCGAGACCGACGATGGTCGAACTACGGACTTTTAATGATGAAACGGTGATGATGTTGATGAAATGTAGTTTTATGTCTGTTTTCAGATTCTATGCTAACTCTATACCAAGTTTCATATCAATCAGATCAACCGTCTAATAGTGACGAGGTAATAAACTGACAAAGAAACATTGATACTTTCCCCCTTTTTAATAGTTTTTAGAGATTTTACTGTATGTCATACTATATAAATCTCTTTCAATGTTGTAGTATAAGCTACATTTGAAACACATCTACCCAAGTTAGTGTAGTAACCTGTTTTAGAGTATGTTATTCTATTAGAATTGTTGGGCGCACAATAAGTGTCTTATGACTTCGCTTTCTCGTGCCAAACTATCGCATGTGCGTATTTATTTGTATTTATAAACGTTGTATTCGAATTATGTAGTAATTATACGAGTAATTTAAAATGCCTAAATAATTTTAATTAATGAGAAAAAATAGCTCTCTAGTTATTAACGACGCAATTATTTATGTTAAATGCATTAATTTAGATTTAAGACGCACGAGATTTATAAGCAAATAATAGACGAAATCATCACAAAGCCTTTTTTCGCGATTTGTATTTTGTTTGTTTTTATAACTAAATGTGTGCCTTTAGGATTGGTCACAATTTTTTGTAATTATTTTTTTATTTATGTATAACTAGAGGTAATTTCTACGACATTATTGACGAATTCGAAATGATTATTGGGAAATGACTGAAAATTTTACTAAAATTGCATCTCATTTGAAGCGATAAAAATTAAATATAAAAATTTAAAGCTATAGAAATACCTCTCACTAAAATGCTTTAAAATGGTAAAATTAGACCTTAAATGATAATGTTTATAGTTAAGGTTTATACTGAATTTCTCCTTTTATACTTTTCGACTATGTTTAAAAATTTCTTAGTACTCGAGTGTTAGTCTCGAGTGTAGAATAATATGTAACTTAATTTGTATTGTTCTGTTCGGTAAAGACATGGCAACATTAGGATAAGAAGGAAATATATACTGTCGAAATAACTATACCAACAATACAGTGTACACCGACTTTGCTTAGACAAAGTTTAATATATTTCAAAATCTACACATTTCCGATGAATTATCCAGATTTTCAACTATTTCTATGTGTACTAAGTTTGACAACTGTTGGTTCAGCCGTTTGAATACAGACTAACAATAATATTAGTTCGAATTATTCTCGCACCTAGAGAATACAAGTTTTTGGAACTGATAATAATATAGAAGTTGCTGGATTTTGATTAATAATGTCAATAAGAAGTTCTAATCGGTCCACATCGGTCAGCATATGCTAGTACAACAACTCTTTTTGTGTCATATTCAACAAATCGTTAGCCAATAGCCTAATGTTAATTTACCAACCTTTATTTACTCTTTTGGTCAACTACAAACAAAAATCCTAATATTGGCATGTTTTGCCTTGTTTTAATTATGAAAGTAACATCATTTGCAAATACACCAAAAATGATTAAGTAGATTTTTAAATAAAAACTACGGGTCACTCACGTCTGTTTTAAGCCGAAATATCCGACTATAGTTTCAACCGCACTATACGACTATAGTTTTTATTTAAAAATGTGTGAAAACCACGTTAGTTTCCATAGTAAAATGATTTAGTAGAGTTACGAATGTGATAGGTGTGTGTAGGAATGGTGTTTAGGAATGACTCTTTATATGACGACGCACTTTAAATTACGCGGTGCACCTCTATAAAAATAATATTCTGTGATAAAAAAAAAAACTGTTCATTCTTGTTGCATTTTTTCTGTTGGTACATTTGTTATACTGGACTTATTTCATGGTGGACTATACTCTCATTTTATATTGTACTATAAACATGGTTGTATTATAGTCAAATCACACGAAGCTGTCAAAAATTCATAATGTTATGGATGAGCAATATGGGCCCTGATTCCTTATGGCCATCGGACTCGTTACGTGAAATTAGCATGTATGGGTTGACAATTAAAATTAGACTTTAAATTTAAAAGTTTCATTCTCAACACATCACGTTACTTTCACGTAACGCAGCCGATAAATAATCAAAGGAAATTAGAGCCCTGACCACTTAAAATTCGAGATCTGCTTAAAGTGCCAAGTTTGCTTTTTGTTTTAAATCATTGCCAGTAGCAGATTTTGTTTGTGATTTGTTGGGGTACTACACTGCCTACCTTTTCCATATTACCTGAGGCAAATTTCTACAACTGTTATCTCTTAAACATGATTTAAAAAAGAGAGGTATTAACAACATAGAGAGAGTGAGTGAGGTTGGACTTGAGTAAATTGAGATAGCAATAAGCAATCAATGGTAACAGGTGAGTTGGCGACCAAGCTCAAAGATATACATGAGTAAGATATGCAGAGTTATGTACCATATACTTCATGGGTTTTGACAGCTTGGAAGTGAGTGACGATAAATATTTTAAAAATTAAAAGGGGTATTTTCTCTATGACTTTTGGCCGCGTTACATGTAGGGTTAACATAAAAAATTGGGACTTTAAATTTGATATCTTAAAGTCTAATTTTCAATGTCGATTTGCAAGTGGTCGTAGTGAATAAAAGTTAATTTTATTACACAAAAGGGACTTCAGATGATAGACTATTGATCGGTGAACTTTTCTTTCTATGTGTATCTCACGCAGAATTTCTCTCTGCCTTCGCAGTTTTTATAAGCTCACTGACTAAAAGTCCGTCATTTCTGGTTCTTATAATATAGAAAAATTATATAATTTATGTTAGAATAATACAATTACTTCCTGTCTTGCTCAAGAATTTCTTAGTTTATATTTCTAGTGCCATATATGCATGTACTTATGCACTCGCTTTGTACATCACAACTCCGCTGTTCTATATAAGTACATAATTTGGATGAGGAATTACATACGAATATTGGACAGTCTTCATGACGCCTGCAGTAAGTTGTGAAATCTGGATGAAAATATTCTCATTTAGTATTTTATAGTAGTATGAAGAGTAATTAATAGTACCTAAGGATCAAACACTTGATAAAAATGTTAACATCAGGCTTTTGAGAATATTATTATTGTGTATTCAGATTTTTATGTTGATGTTGCGATAACAAAAATAAACGTCCGGACGTGAAAGTTTTGACGTTTGAACGTTTATTTATTTACCGCAGTTAAAGAAATGAATAAAAATTACTAAACATTTTGTAATGTATAGTGTTATCGTTAGATGATTGTCGTTTTATCATAGTTGTCGTTGTCTCGGTGATTTTTCGGTAAATACTGGTTATTTTTTGCGAATGAGGTGCGATGTCCACGGGACTAGATAATTTAACCATAATTAAAGCGAGATTTTTAGGAACTCAAAAAAGTTGCTAGCAACACCTCGTACTGTAATTGCAGCGTGATGTCTGAAAAGACTGCATTTTTTTTAGTTTGATGTAATCAAGTCTATACTGAATATATATTTTAGAAGGTTCTTAAAAATTAAGACTGACAAGGACAGAATTAAATTCGTAAGTCAAGTGAAAAATATAACTACTATAAAACTCTAAAAATCTTTATACTATAGTGGCATACAAATGAGAATATTTTCATTCTGGTTTTCAGGTTATACTGCAGCTTTCACAAGCTTTAAAATTTGTCGATTTTGTATACTGACTGAAAGAAATTGATCGTTAATAGTTGTTTATACAGGTAAACTGAATAGCGCGTGACCTAGTGTCAGAATACTATTTTCGAAAAGTTTAATGCTAATGGAGCCAGTAAAGTTATATATTTCAAATAAATTTGTCTTGGAATTCAGCTGTTACCCGACTATGTGAAAAGGAGGGTTATGATTTTAATATAAATTTCCCGAAAGCACAATAAAGATACATAAACCAAATGATAGTGAATTGATTAAGAATGCTCCATGAAATAGATCATTATTGCTAAGGAAGTAATAGGCTTTCCTTGTGTGAAAAAAGATTTAAAAAAATGAATGGGATCATTTTGCTAGATCATTTATACAACTACATTGAATAATATAATTTTTAGCTCATCGAAGTAAGTTAAAAGTAAACGTTATTCAATATAAAATAGTTAGTAGACCTAGCAGTCTTCTCATCGCAGTATCTAAGTGCGAATTAGCTTGTGTTAGAAAATTCTAGACTGAATAAAGCTCCAATTAGACGTGTTAGTTATGTATATTACACACTAGATTTTTCACCAAAATTGTACAAGAAAAATGAGAAAGATAATTCACATTCGATAAAGATATTTGTACTGAAATTCGTGAGATTATAACATGTACATAGTACGTATTTACCAGTGTAGTGTCATAATTTTATGTATGTTAACATGGTATCATCTGGAATTGCGTTATGTAACTGGTAAGTTTTTGTATACTTTTATTTTGAGATTCACATTTATTTACTGGTAAATATTTTCAATGCAATATTAGTAGGAGTAAGTGACCACTTTCTTATTGTAAAGCACAGTTTGTGTTGTGAGTACACTTGTTATTGCTCGCATATCACTCCACTGATGCTAGTACACGTAAATATACAATTTGTATACATGATGGCAGTTTTTTTTTATTACCGACTTTCTATATCAACAAGGCAGTAGAAAACAGTGGATGAGACTAACACAGGATCGCAAAAGAGTGGCGCGCTAAAGAGGAGACCTAACCTCAGCAGTGGGTGATGGTTGATGGTGATGATGAGGATCTACTTTTTATTGAGAGATATCAAATTAATTTATTTCAGGCTACTAATTGACCCATATAACTTATAAAACATGTCGCAACATAATAAAATAAATGTAACTTAAAACAAGTATCTATGTTAAAGAAAAACAAAATATCCGGCTTCAGAAAAACAGTTTTTGCAGTCTCTTGACATGCTGTTGAGTGTACGATGTTTGTGAAAAAGTATGCGTAAAATTGCAGTAAAAGATTTAAATGCGTATTTATTAGAATCAATCTAGTAAAACCACTTGTTTATTACGAAAAAGTTCGTTGGAGGTTACGAAAACGCATTTTTTTATTTTGCGAGATCTATTATTATTATTATTGCAAAAAATATAGCCTGACACTCTGGAAGTGAAGACGAATCTAATGACACCTTGCACATCAAAATCGGTCAAGTCGTTTAGGCTGTAGGCGATCATATAGAAACACACATACCCACATACATACGCTCCAAAAACATAACCCTCCCCTTCTAACGCAGTCTGTTAATAATAATAAATAGAAATCATATTTAATAGAGACCTTTATATCTTTCTGAAGCTTAGTATATTCAGATGTTTAACCCCAATCCCAAAATATAAAGAAATGAATTATTTCTTCGTCCGCATCACCAGGGTAAGCTCAAATGGGAGTGATCATATGGACAGGTATGGTTAAGCATTTCCATTAGGATATTTCCTTCTTATAATAATTGGTTCATAAGCTTTCCTTATAGGATATCAATAAAAAACTGCTCAAATATACAAATTAATAAAATTATTAATTATGAAGGCCATTCGGTTATTTTTCCTTTTTGTATATTTCTCATTTTATATTTGTAAAACATAAATCCATCTTGGCCTTTAAGCTATGCAGCCTTTGCAAGTTATTCTATGAATAACATGACTCACTATGACAATAACTTAATTTAGTTTTTTTTTAAACTCACGGTCATTCGCTAAAGCACTATTATTATTAATGGGATATTTACCATGGTTTGCGTTATATTTTGAGCTCCAGATATTTCAGCACAGTTACATGCACCATGTTTATGGGCTACTGAATTAAGCTCAAAAATAACGCGAACCACGATCAATATCACGTTAATAATAATAGAGCTTAATTTTGGTTTTTCAAAATTAAAATAGATATATCAGAGGCAAAAGAACCATAAACAGACATTAGAAAGATTGTTAGAATTATTTTTGACCTAACCAAATTCATAACTTTTTTTTTCACAAATCTATTACACATAAGTTTATAGCAAATATTTATTACATATAAAAGTAACAGTAAATATAAATTGGTCTCTTAAACAAGTTAGCAAGTTTTTGTATCTATTTATGTGAGAAATAATATTGAGAAAGCCATCAAAACACAACACACAGCAACATAGGGTGACTTTCTTTCTCCGATTCTTGCACATTTCCAAAATGTTCCCAGTAACCTGGAATTACATAAATAGTATAAAACAAAACATTTCTGTATTAATTGACATTAGGCTACAGATGGAAAAATAGAAACAGACCCTCCTTTTTGGCAGATATGGGGTCAGGATATTTAATAAGATATCACAATTATTATTATATTAGATAGATCTAATCGTAGACGATTGACCACCAACGCGCCTGATTAGCTTGGAGCTGTTTGGTTTGGCAAATAGTATTGAAGGAAATACAACAGACATCAATGAGATTTTATGTATGCGGTAAGTAGTCATTGAATATGAAGTAAAAGCATGACACATTTCAGTTCTCAGTACTTTCGATGATAAGATACACACATCCTTAAGGTCTTTTAGTACCTTGGACTTATATATCTCGGTATTGTACCTTCTAAACACTGTTCAAGCCACGACACAAAGCGCCTAACAGCGTTGCCCGACGTGTAGTGACTGAAGACGAGTCCGGCAATTACCTTACTTTAGGCGTACCACGCAGAGCCGGGGAAAACCTATTTACGTATAATACATCATTGATGGACATACCCAGTTTTATTACGATCCATTATACTAGGAAAAAAGGCTCTTAAATAAGCACAGGTGCATATTAACAGAAGTATAACGGATAACAAGCTCTGGAAATTGAATATAGCACTCTGAAACAAAAAATGTGTTTATTTAGCAGCCGCGAAACTCATTGAATTTATTCGATTTGAAGCGTCGTGCTTGAGTGTAAGATCTTACCATTTTGAATTAATAATATTAAGCAATTTCATCTAATTATACTTGCAAAAGTTGCAAAGTGTATCATTAAACAATTAAAATTGTATTTTCTAGATCAGCTGTTTGTTAAAAGTATCTCCACGCTGAAATTCGGTGCTTCATTCAATCAATGACATTGACTTTGAGTACTTTGACAATAATTGATTTGCTGGTTATGTGTTTCTTTATACGGAACTAAAAGACAAAGGGAACGGAGCCCATACAGCCATCGTTTTTTGTTGTTTTTTTCTTCATTCAAGTCAAGTAAAAAAAGTCACGGTAAAATCCTCGCCAAGTGCAGCGTAAGAACGACATGAGCCACGATATGGACAGATGACTTCATACAAGTGGCGGGAATAGGAAGACGCTGATGCAAGCCGCTTTCAATCGGTTATTTTTGGAAATCCATGGGGTGGCCTATGTCCAGCAGTTGACTTCTTATGGCTTAGATGATGATGATGACGATGAAGTCCTCGCCACGTTTCAATAAAGTGATGGTGACTTTATTGGAAGCTTCTATACAGTGGCAGTTGAAGTTTCCGGCAGCCTAGTCGGGAGACCGTTCGACTTGCGTTCCGCAGGTCCTGGGTTCGAATGCCGCGGCATGCACCTCTGTCTTTTCGAAGTTATGTGCATATCGTCGATTGCCGCCAACTTCAAACGGTGAAAGAAAACATCGTGAGGAAACCTACATGTCAGAGAGTTCTCAATGATCTTGAAAGATGTGTAAGTCTGCCAACCCGCACTTGGCCAGCGTGGTAGACTATGGCCTTACCCTTCTCACAATGAGAAGATGGCTCGCGCCCACTGCGCAGCAGTGGGACAGTTTGAACAAACAGGGCTGATAAAAAAAATAAAAAAATGCAGTGGCGGCATAAGACGAAGCGAAATGGAGGCATGACGCGTTTTCAAATATTACAAATAGCCAAAATAATTTATATAATATTCACAAATCTGAATTTACTCATGAAAAATAATTCCGTTGCTTTTGTTTGTTTTCCCTGACCTATTTTTGCAATACTGAGTACGCACGTTACCATTTTCAATGTATTTTTTTGTCGTAAATCTCGCGTGGTCTTGACGAAATTGGCGAAAGGAAATGTACTGTGCCGACCCCATCTAGTGGGAAAGAAAAGGGCAAACAATTATGATGATGATGCACGTGGTCATTATGAGCGTCCAGTGGCGTGTGAGCACGGCACGGCGTGGCGCACCGTCGCTGCCCCTCAGTATATCCAACCGCCTTTGTACATACTCGGCCGGCTGCCCACAATTTTTCAGTTTTCACCAAGTATTCGCACTCGCTGCGCCAATTATTAATTTATATTTCAATTTTTCGCCTAGGACGCCAAAAACGCTGGCCTATAAGTAATCATCATCATCTCATTAAAGGAAGTCCATCACTGGACTTGAGCTTCCTCTATGTATTTCCAAAGAAACGGTTAATAACCACAATCTTAATACATAACAATCTTAGTCATTAAGTGTGGTAATTTATTTTGACCTGTCTTAGACTGCTTGGGCCTTACCGAAAAACGTTACTTTAACCATCGTCTTAAATTCTCTGTCTTCTTTCCGCAAGAGTCATTACGTGTTCAGCGAGAAGTTGACAAAATATTTTAAGCAATGCTTAAAGTTAAGTAACGTTTTTCGGTAAGGCCTAATTGTTTATGTTGGAAGCGACTTGCATCCAGCCTCTTTTGCAACTTATAGTAGGCAAGTATAAGATTTCGTTCAAATCCGTCCGGTGTGCGGAGGTTTCGATATCTGTCGAGTATATCGTACTTACAAATCTTACCCGTTACCGTTTTGTTTTATCTACGAGTATAATATGCGCTCAGGGGCCATACCACAAGCGTTCAAGCAGTCTTATCTCAATATTACTTTGACTTTTGTCTCGTTCTTTCTACAGTTGTGAGAGCAAGACAAGGGTCAAAGTAATATTGAAACAAATTTACTCTTAGAATCGTGGTAGCCCCCTGGCCGCGTAGTACGAGTGCTTTGTCCTAATGATCGAACATGTGTTTTTTTCCTTACGTACGTCGATTAAGCGTTCGGAATACAAAAAATATCATTTTCTTGTTATAGTACGTTCCATTTCGATTGGCTATAAAGTTCGTTGACCCCTCGTCGGCCGCTAAGAGTAAATGAGCTTAACTTAAAATTTTACCAAAATTGATCACAAAAATATTAATTTTCATCGATTTTTATTACAACTCTACATAGTACTAGAACACACCTTGACTTATTTATTTGTCATATCATGATCTTTAGACTTATTGTCTGTTTTTTTTTTGTAAAAAGGGTGTATATATAACACATGTGCTCTTGTTTTTTTTTAATGATGTTTATATATCTTATAGGATTGTTGTGTTTCTTGTTTTTCGATTTTTGTAATGTAAAATGAAAATAATGATTATAAAATGAGAGCAAATCTTACAAAATAATTGCTAGTTTCATGAATTGTAAGCATAAATATATCCAAAATCAATCTTATATCTAGGGCAACAAAACCACTGTAGACCAGTGAATTAATGTCACAAGCAATTCGTCTGATTCAAAAAAATGAATTATCGAAAGCGGAAATATTTAGGGGTAGAAAACAGTTTTCTACTGTCATATGCGTTGTCAAAAAGCGTAATTTATTAGGAAAGGGTAGTGCTACAACGTTTTTCATAATGTTTAGATTTTGACCCAATACAGTCTTATTATATGTATTATACGTATGTATGTTTTGATATTATGTGTATTGAGCTATGTTTATAAGCTGTGTACGAAGGTCTCTTATCGTCGTATATTAATCGTCTTGAACGCAGATTTGATAACTTCCAGCTTCCCGAACAACTCGGTTTCCGAAAAGGCTAGTACCATAGACCACATCCACACGCTGTGGCAAATGATACAGAAGACCGAAGAGTACAATTTGTTCCTTTGTTTAGCGTTTGTGGGCTATGAGAAAGTCTTTGATTCGATTGAGACCTGGGCGGTTGCGGTTGCCTGGAAGAAATCGCTCTATGCGATAAGGCCGCCTTTCTACTGTCGTTTAAGTTTATTGTTTATTTTAAGTTTTTACTGTATGGATGTACAATAAAGTTATATTCTATTCTATTCTAACCTTCGGCGGGAAGATGCTGGATACAAACCGTTTCCAATCGGTTTTTGGAAATCCATGGGGGAGGCATATGTCCAGCAGTGGACTTCTTATGGCTGAGATTATTATTGATATTATATACCTATTCGATCAAATTATAATGGTAAGTCATGACGACTACACAAAATCTGTGGGCGACTATTGCATTATTTTGTTTCGTTATCAGTAATACTCACTATCTTAATATTTTATCATTGTCAATAGCAAGTTATTTTAACTGGCGTTATCGATACAAATTTATTCAGGCCCGGTCCGAGAGGGGGTTTTGGTGCTCATAACTCAATTTAGGGGCCATGGAACGGTTCATACTATTTTGTACATTTTTTGCATAGGCGAAGCCAAGGGCTCGTTAATTAATGATATATTTGAAGAAGGTCAAAATTATCTAAAAATTTCAAACTCGATCGTGTAATATAAATTTTGCACCTAAGCCAAAAAGAAACACCCAGGTAATAAACCTAATACCATAACAAATTACAAAGAAAACTGACAATAAAATTATATCACATTCGCGGCACTCGTGACAGTGCTGAGCACACACTGCTACACTTAAAATATACTGAAAAAATTATAAAAAAAACCTTCAAAAGCGTTCGCTTCTTTCACGCATCATAACTTTTTTAAATGTCAGTAAAAGACTTGCACTTGTCCGCTAATTCGCTTAATATTAAGCAATCGTATTAACTATAAATAACTGTTAACAATTTATTTTTTGTTCGTCGTGCCCATAAAAATGTCAGGGGCTCGCTAATAAGAGCAATATACTCGTAGTTGTGTTGGCGGGCTGTGTCGGCGGGTCGTTGAGTTTCGTGTTGTTGTTAAACATAAACTCCAAATTTTTCGCACTCGCTGCGGTCGCACTTTACTGCTAACTTTTTTTTTATGTTTCTGTACTGTGGTCATTTAATAAAGTGTTATCTATCTATCTATCTATTTTTGTTAATTTACAATCTACAACTTGAAAATACTAGGAGAAATGTGGCCCCCAAAAACTTAGACTGCTACCGCATCTGTATCTATAAAATATACATATAACGGCAAACATATAGAAGAAAAAGTTAGTGTTGTTAATATTTTACTGCAGGAAGCTCAATAGATATATTGATAAAATGGTTCTCTGGGAGGCAAAGGGAAAAACTTTCCTAATAACGGGCGGCGCGTCTGGAATGGGAGCGAGATACATTGGCACGTTTCTGGATGAAGGAGCTGAGGTTTGAATTTATTTTTATTTTTGAAAATATCATCTCAGCCATAATAAGACCACTGCTGGACATAGTCCTCCCTGGGGGTTTTCGTCGGCATAGCCCAGCACATTAAAAACCTAAAAACGCAGAGCCGATAAATTCTCAAGAAAAGACCACGCAGGGAAGAATGACTAGTAACTGGACAGACCACCACAAGTGCTAGTAAAGCGGTGATTGCAGCCGCTTCCTATTGGTCTATTTGGAAACCCTAGGGGAAGCTCTGATGCATAAAGGCAGAGTAGGATGATGATGATGAGGAAAAATATGATCTAGACAGACTAGAAATTTAAAAACAAAATCTCAGTTCTCAATCTGTCCTAATTCTCAAATAATATTTACAGAGCATCGCTATTTTAGACGTTGCGGTCGACCAAGGGAAGGCTTTGGTTAACCAATATGATAAAACTCATCCTGGCCAAGTGATTTTCATCAAATGTGATATGTCTAAGGAAGAAGAGATCAACAATGCTTTTCAGGAAGTTGTCGAAAAGTTTGAAATAATAGATGTGATAATCAACAATGCGGGTATCATGGTAGATGCACCTGGTGCCTGGAGAACAGCTTCTAACGTTAATTTTGTAAGTATTAAAAAAAGTAACAATAATCTTGGTTTTCTGATAAAATAACATTAAACCGTCTATCGTCCGAAATATAAAACATTCAATACTTATAATTAGCCCGAAAACTATAAGTTTCTTTTTTCATTAAAATCTATAAGGATTATTAGAGAATTTGTCTGGCTAATCAAACCTTTGTGAATAGTAAGGTATTATCTCTGTATTCAAATAAAAAATAAACTCAACGTACCTAGTCATTTATGAAACCATAGATTAAGATTTTTTCTTGCAACGGTTAGGTAGTTATTGTTTCTCTTTGATGGCTAGTAGACTAGTGTCAAGTAAAACATCTGTACTGTTAAGGCTATCTGTGTGTTAAGGGTGTCTGTGTGTTAAGGCTACCAAAATATATAAGTATAAGCTTAGCAAACTCAAAAACCTCCGACAACGAAAAAACCCGGCTAAGCAGTTTTTTGACGAAACAGCCAAGAACATTCTCAATAAAATCCTTTTTCAAACAAAATCGTTCCACCCGTTTAAGAGCTACGGTGCCATAGACAGACACATGAGACACTAGATACACAAATATAAAGATACACAGATAAACACGTCAAACTTTTATCGTCCCTTTTTATGGATCGGGGGTTAAAAACGGATAAATAATATTTCAACAAAAAATCGGATCATAGGTAACTGTTATATTATTGTATTAATTTATTGTAAGTATTACTTGTTTTATCTTTTTCCAGCAAGGCCTTGTAGATTTAACCTTAAAAGGTATTTCGCATATGGATAAGAGCGAAGGAGGCGCAGGAGGCACTATAGTGAACATTGCGTCCCAAGTCGCACTGACAAAAGTGCCACTTCTGCCTATTTACAGCGGGGCCAAGAGTGCTGTGCTGCATTTTTGCCGATGTATCGCGGTTTGTAAATTGTTTGCTGTAACCAGCGATCTATGTATTTGTAATTATGTACTAACGCTGTAACTGACTGTCTAGCACTTGACCAATAATTTATGTATTTAGAAAAATTGTACTTACTTACTAATCGTCTATTACATTCCTTGCGACGTGTTTGGCAACGAACTTCATCATTATCGAACCAAAATTCTCTGTCTGTCACGAAGTACACTAACGGACTAATGGATGGCTATATATGGCAATTAATTTTATTGCCAGAGTCAGTTAGCTGATATATGGTCGCTACGCCCTGTTTCTCATTCTGGCCCAATCGTGTTGTCTCTCTTTTACCTCACAACCAGAGTCTTGATAGATGATTTATTCTTCTTTGACACGTCTCTGAAAACTCTTTCACAATATTTAACACAAGCCATCTTCAGCTTATATATTATAATGATAAATATTGTTTTTATTAAGTTCTAATCGTTATTTTAAATATTGAATATCAATCTATATTTTATCATCATCATCATCACCGCTTTTCATCACCACGCGGGTGAAACCGCGGAACGCACCTAGTAATCATATATAAATACAGATATGCATGCGAACAAATTCTTCTTTGAAATCGGTTATGAAGAAAAGAAAATACAGCCTGGAACTTGTCCTACAGTTACTACAGTTATGTAATAATGCATGCCAAGATTAGAGTGAAAAAAACAACCCCTTATCCAAGCAGATAATATACACGAGTAAGATAATATTAAAATAAGATAAGATTTATACATATCTAGCTTTTACCGGCAACTTCATATGCAAAAATATGCTTCATAGGAAAAACTACAGAACTCAAACCAATAATTATTTACATTGTATCTATTTATCCATTATTAAAAAATAAAATAAAAATGGAAGCTACTAGAATACGGTACTAACGCTATGTAGGTACATCTAGGTGAATCTAGATATAATAATATTATCTAATCTATAGCTTTAGCTTTAGCTACTATTTACGTATGTTGTAGTATCACAGTTTGATGTGTAACAGTCCGTTCACACATAGTCTCCGTTTTACTGGTCCGTTTTATCGGATACGTTTTTTTCATCGATGGCGTATGGAGTTGTATGAGTGACTTCACACATGACACAGTATTCTGTATACTAAAAAGTAACTGTAAATTAGACTGCAAAAACCGTTTTTATGTAGTCGGGTATATATTTATATTCTTAACATGGATAGTTGTATTATAATGTAGTTATGATTGTACAAAAGCCTGAGAGTTATATAGGTATGTATTTTCAGATGGATCCTTTTTATGCCACTACAGGTGTCAGGATCTTATGCATGTGTTTTGGACCCACGGACACGCCGTTGTTGCAAAATTTGGAAAGACGCGCCTACAATCCGAAGTTAGGGAAAGATCTAGCTCAAAATACTCCAGAAAATGGAATATACTACCAGAAGTGAGATATTTTAATATTGTAAATAAAAATAACATATACCTACAGGTTTATTGTGCTCTCCGACGAAGAAACAAATGAAAATAAGAATTAGTATTACGCTCAGAATGGTGATAATTGTAAAATACTGATCATAGTTCTCTTTTAATGACGTCTATGACCAATGATGTCTATGACCAATGACCGCTCTTGTGCCATCCAGTGAATTGTTAGTTTTTCGCCACATCGTCCGCTATATTGTCTTCAATATGGCGGACGATGTGGCGAAAAACGCCCAACGCCCAACGCCAAACGCCCTAATAACTACTATGCTATACCTGCCGGTACGCAGTTAGTAGAATCTTTCGGCCTCGTCGATCAGCTCTACAAGAAATGTGCCCGACCCATTTGAGTTTAGCTTACATCAGGAATGGATATTTCGATTGTGTTGTTACTAATTAATAATTGTTTTTCCTTTCTGTAAAATAGATTTACCATGTGACTTTGTTGATAGGGTTGAGTCTGCAATATCAAGCGTTGAGCATATGTTGAAATACGGAACCAGCGGCTCAATATGGATCTCGTCCGACGACAAGCCAGCGCAAGACATAACTCTCGTCATGGATCAAGCTTATGGACTTATTGAAAAAAAAATTTCAAAACTTGTTGCTAATTAACTGATCATAAAACATAGTACATACCTACAAAGACTAAAACTAAGCGGTACTGACGAAAAGTGAATTATGTATTAACCTATTGAATATTGAGATGTAATAATTTGAATAAAAAAATCTAAATCTATGTTGATGATTTCTATGTACCAAATTAAGGGGGGGGGGGGGTGTTTTAAAAAGTATTCCATTTAGTTCTAATCTAAAAAAAAAACATTTAAAAAAATCGGCTGAACCGATTTTGATGAAACATAGCTAAGAACACTCTCGATAAAGTCTTCTTTCAAAATAAAAAAACTAGATTAAATCGGTTTATCTGTTTGAGAGCTACGAAGCAAACAGACACAGATAAACAGCTACACATGTCAAACTTAAGCGCCCCTCTTTTTGGCCCGGGAGTTAAAAACAATTTTGAACTGCAGATTTAAGTTTTATCTACGATTGATCACCAACTTGACTAATGTTCAACGATGATGAAGCCGAGGATGGACCTCGTCGATCTAGAAAATATCGATTCACTCTAGCCTTGAAAATTCCAATCCCATCAAAAACATAATATGTATAAAAAGCCAAGTCTCGCAACGTAGTCACAAAAAGTTGTGAGACCTAATGTAAAACCAAGTCGATTAATTATTATTTTAGTACTATCTACGGGAGCATTTATCCAACTATTTTGTAAGAAATTGTGACCTAATTAGTTAACTAATAACTTTTGTAGTAACCGTAACGATATTAAACATCTTTATTTTTACCCGACTGCGAAAGAAGGAGGGTTATATTTTTTATTATTTATCAAAACCTATGGGGTACTTCCCGTTGACCTAGAACTCTGAAATTTGGCAAGAAGCATTGTGTTAAAATACACATATAGGAAAAAATCCTAAAACTGGACATTTTTAATTTAATCACAAAATATAGGGTCTTTAAACAAGGAAAGAGGGTCCAAATTTTTAAGTACTTTAACCGTATCATGTGGGATATCATATGGAAGAACTTCATTAGCACAAGCTAAAACGGGTTTTTAAATATTTTTATGATGTATATTTTTCGATTTATGAAGGAAAATATATATAAAAATAAAAATAAAACCTTTTATCTACTAATTTATATTGAACCCTCGGTGGGCGAGACTGACTCGCCTTGTCCGGTTTTATTTATCTCCACAGACACCAGGGTCCGTGACCTTTGTCATAATTACAAACTATTGTTTACTAATTGGCCTTGACTGGCCTTGATTGACTGGCCTTGTGGCTCAGTTGGTAGTGTGTTTACGTCTACCTGCTGAACTGAAAGGTCGTGGGTTCAATCCCCACCCAGGGCAAACATTTGTGTGATGGTGTGTGTGTGTGTGATGTGATTTGTGAAATGTCAAAAAAAAAAAAAAAAATTATCCTTACAGGAAAATTATTTTATTTTAATTTAAGTACTTATTACTATGTTGCGTACATACCACGAGCAAACCAGCGACCCGCAAGCAGCACCCGATCACGAGTATGACGCATGTGCCAGCCATCGCCCTCCTCAACCATATGTTAGGGAAGAGGGCGACTCGCCACACGACGCCGCCGCAAGAAGGAGCCTTCGATGGTGAGTATGAATGCTCAAGGTGTGCACACAACTCATATTTCTAACTACTGAAATACTAGTATTTCTGTGAATGCAGTCACTGGTAGAGCCCGGTTTTAGACGGGGTTTCCAGATTATCTGTTTGCCCTCGGTTGATCGGACTTTATCAGCGACTGCACTCACATCGTCTAATTACATTAATACAAATCTGTCGTCTATTCTCGGTCCAGGGCCTCCATCACCGCCGCGTTCCGATCTTTAATGGTCATCTCTAAATTGTACTCTCTGATGGTCTGCGGTGAAGCAGCCGACGCACGCCGCACGAATCGACTGATTACATCATCTTCGGTATCATCAGCAAATAATATATACGTTGTACAGTGATTACGAATATATATATATATATAACTTATATGTTTTATTGGAGTTTGGAAAAGGAAATGCTAATAAATCACATCACACTTCATACTTATAATATAAATGCGAAGTTTGTGTTAGTAACTTCTTCACGGTAAAACGCCTTGACGGGTTTGGCTGAAATTTGGCACACAGATAGTTTATAATCTAGATTAACACATAAGATACTTTTTATCCCGGGATTCCCGCGGAAACGGGTAAAACAGGATTAAACCTATTTCATACCTCAAAAAATCACCGACAACTGTTCCATTATAATTGTGTTTTAAGGTAAAGAGAGGGGAAGAAAGGAGGGGAGTGTTTCGAGTGTATGTATATATATCTGTATGTTTCTATATGATCGCCTAAAGTCTAAAGGGCTTGACCGATTTTGATGTGAGAGGTGTCATTATTTCGTTATTCGTTTTCACTTGCTGAGTGTTATAGGCTATATTTTTTTGTAATAAAAATCATATATCTATATCAAATATAAAAACGAGTATTTTTGTAACTTCCAACGAACTTTTTCGTAATAAACAAGTAATTTTAATAGATTTTTTCTAAATAATGCTCAATAATCTTTTAAAGCGATTGTACGCATACTTTCTCACAAAAAACGTACACTCAACAGCGTATTAAGCGTAAAGGAATCGTAAGTTAGGCCACAAAAACCTCTTTTCTGCAGTCGGGTATTTTGTTTTTCTTTTAACATTGATACTTGTTTTAATAACTATAATAACTTGGCCATCGCACGATAACACAATCACATAAACATTGATCTGTTGTTTGTAATAGTCCTAATTTTAAATAGGATTTGCGAGCCTAATTTATGCATATTACTCTTGCTCTTGCGTACACTCGACGAAACGGACAAATCCAAATCGATAGAATATAGTCGCAGACATGCTACTTTATTAGTTACTTGCATGCTACTTAGTTTATTATCACCTGTATAACATCTTAGGTCTCTGATAAATGGACTCCATTTCAAATCTTCCAGCTGATACTTGCCTGCATCGTAGAAAAAGTGGCAACAATACTATTATTACACATGACCGGACTTGTTGTGCCTGATATAAATAGATGAATGTATGAAGCAACTACACAAAGCTTTCCAATACTCTATATTTACCTAAATACCTACATATCAATTCAATCGGCTTAAACCGAAATGTTGCGGTTTAAGCAACGAAAACTCGAATGAACAGCAAAATTAACTTAGTAATCCTATATAAATGTATGAATATACAAAGTTACTTATGCAGTTAACATATCTCGAGAATGGGACTGAAATTCTTGTATGTCTTAATTTTTCCTTGCTTTGTAGGCTAAACACTAATTGTGTTCAAAATTTCAAGCTTGTATGTCTGCTAGAAGTATCTTAGAATTTTGATGATCGGTGAGTGTATAGATGAGTAGATTAATGAGTGTGTCAGTGACAAAATCAAGGAATGAAATATGGATGAATTTGAAATTTGTACTTAGTACTAATATACTCTCTTTGTCTCTAAAATTTCAGGTTTCTAGCTTTATCGACAACAAAGTTACACCCCCGTAGCAATTTCGACCCCCCGGTCGAAATTGCTCTGAATGGCTTCGAGAAAAGGATGGTACGGCGTGGCCTTACCGCTCGACTTGGCCGGGGCCACTGCCATGTCCCCAGATTCCAAGATGGTAGTTCTCAGGTAACAGAGATAGCGGCAAAGATTTCTATTCCTGTGCAGTACGCATCACTCTCAGTCACGTGCATCAAGAACGTGGACCAGAATAGTTGAGATTATGGGGACTGCTATGAGACATGAGACTATTGTTATAATGTGCTGACTTTCTGCTAGTCCTGTAGTGAAAAGGGGATGGTGGAATAAGATCATGAAGACGACCTATATGAATTCGGCTTTATAAAAATACGGACTGTATAATTATAATTTTAAATAACATAGTTTTTTGTATATGGATATAAAATAAAATGTTGAGGACTGTATTAGATAAATAATCACGGTATTACGGTATTACAGCGTTAACGTCAGTAGTGTTATGTGTTATCTACACAAACATATCAATAAATACGTTTATATAAAAATACAAAATCATTGTTTTTAACGTGCTAGTGTAGTAAACAAGAACGCCATAATGACAGTCTGGGAGGCGAAGGGGAAAACTTTCCTTATAACAGGTGGTGCATCTGGAATGGGAGCGAGGTACCTTGACACGTTTCTGCACCAGGGAGCTAAGGTTTGGATATACATATTTTACTTATAGACTAATAAAACGATACAGTTACAATTACTCATATTTTAATTGTAATAATATTTTAGTATAACAAACTGGAATAAGCCACTTCAAAATGAACAATTTTGTTTTAAAACTGGTTTGTGGCCTTGTGGCTCACTTGGTAGTATATCTGCCTGCAGAGTTGTAGGTCGTGGGTTCGTTCCCCACCCAAAGCCAAATATTTCTGTGATGAGCATGGATGTTAGTTCTGTGTCTGGGTGTTTCTATGTATCATATATATTTATATATATATTAAAAAAAAGTATATATATATTCTATCAGCCATCTATATAGTTCCATACTACAAGCTCTGCTTAGTTTGGGCTAGATGGTGTTGTGTGAAATGTCCACAAAATATATTAATTTATTTTATAATTTAAACACCAAACTACTGAATTGGTTTTGACTAAATTTCTATGGGACCAATCTGGAAGTAGTAGTAGTATCCTTTAAAATAAAATAAAATCGGAGTTATGCAGTAACAAACTTAAGAAAAATACAATCGAAGTCGAAGGAGGACTCCTTTTTTAAAATCGATTATTAATAGATGAAGATAATTATTCTAGATTGATACGATTCATTCTTAGCTACACCGTCACTTACATACACGTTAGATAAAATTGATTTGATTTGTTAGCAGTTGGTTCTATATTATTAGATTTTTTAAATGTAGGATAGATGTTTCTTTAATTTTTCGGAGAATAAAGAACAGTATAAGCACTCTTTAAACTTTTAAGACATTTTTGTTTTTAATGATTTCATTGATAGTCGAGAAGAGGGTACAAAGGTAGTTTGTTACTTTTTTTTTATTCGTAGAAAACATTTATCGTTTCATTCTTGATGATAGTATGCTTTTCTTCAAAACACTTGAATTCCAATTTAGAATTTCCAATTTTTATCTTGAAAATGCTTCTGCATGTCAAATTGAAAGATAAAGCGGAATAATATGAATATACAGAATGTTTGGTTATTTAATAAAATAACTATATAATAGCAGTTTATACTTATATTAATACATATTGAGGTCATATTTGTTGTAATTCTCTATAATAAATCGTTCTTACTATAAGCTTAATTTTTTTTGTATCGAAATTTATTTTAGACGCTAACGGCATTCAAAATGCTCTAAGTAGGCAATTCTGTTCACATGTTTAAATACGTTCTTTTAACATATTATTTTATACCCATGTAAATTATAAAAGTATTAATATTTTAATACAATCTCGGGTAAAACCTGCAGGGCAATTCAGTTATTAAAGACCGCTCCGTAGCTGAACCATACGCGAACCGTTTCCCATCGGCCGCCATCTTTTTTTTTGATTCAGTCACTTTTATGTCATACAATTGAAACATTTTATGAAACGTAACACGTCCTTCGCTCGTTACTAGATCAAAAAATGATAGCAGCCGACAGGAAATGCTTCGCAAAAGGTTCAGTTACGGATCGGTTTTGATTAACTGAATTGGCCCCCTGGTCTTTTGGTAGGCATCAGTGGTGCCGAAGCCAAATTGCGAGGCCCTTTATTTAAACTTTATAAAAATACAGTAATGTGTATGTGGATAGTCGATTAAATTTATTTGTTCAATAAGGAGTTAAAAAAATCTTTGCTATTGTGATGAAATATAGAAAACTAATTTATTGGTTGATGTTCCCACACAGTGAAGTGCGGCACTTCTGTGTAGGAGCAACAGAATGAGAACACAGCACCAGCCCATTTTGTCTCATTATCTAAAAATGTTGAGTCAGGTGATGACTCGCCACCCACTAAATGGGCCCCCCATAGAGGCGCCGCATATTGGCGCCGGAGAAGCAACATTGGTGTAGGTGGCTAAGGGTGTCGAGAGGTGTGCTGCACTTTCACTGACAGATACTAGCAGCGTTATGCCTTCTAACAAAGTATTAATTATTATTAAATACATTATATTTTTGATATTTGTATTGACCATGTTTTAAGTGAATATAATATTATTAATTACAGAGTATAGCTATTTTAGATATTGCGGTGAACCAAGGGAAAGCTTTAGCTGAACAATATGGCGAAACTCATCCTGGTCAAGTGATTTTCATCAAATGCGACATGTCCAAAGAAGAAGATATCAGCAACGCTTTTCATGAAGTAGTAGAGAAGTTTAAACAAGTAGACGTAATTATCAATAACGCTGGCATTATGGTAGATGCACCAGACTTGTGGAAAACAGCTTCTGATGTTAATTTTGTAAGTATTAAAAGTAAAATAATACTTGTTTTGTTTGTTTAAATGTTTTTTTAGTTTGTATTTTACTCAATTCAAATTTACGGAGCCTTTTAGCGGTTATGGACCGAGTGAGCGAAGCAAACAAAGGTCTCTGCTTCAACAAGTAAAATTGTCTTTCTTCTGTCCGGATGTGTTTTAAAGTTTGTGTACTGGTCATTTTTCAACCAATCTTTACAAAACCATAAACTACTATTTGTTAAACGATTTTACTGTTTTATAAATTTTTAGGGTTCCGTACCTCAAATCCGAAAACTGGACTTTTTTAATTTAATCACAAAAAAATTGTGTCTCTATGCAAGGAATGAGGGCCCAAATTTTAAAGTGGATTAACCGTATCATGTGGGGTATCATATGAAAGAGCCTTATTAGCACAAGCTAAAACAGGTTCTTAACACATTCTTCGCCTCCTGCAGACACTTCACTTCAGCTGGGAACCAAAACTTTTTAGGCGAAGCAACGTTGACTGCCTCAAACGCCGGCGGTTTACTGACTACTACAAAATGAACGGGATGCTCGCTCGGATCCGAGTAGGAGGTGCCGCTCTATAGCCTAGAGCAGACTATAGCCCCGCTCCACTCGGATCCGAGTGGTGAGCAAGGAATGTGTTAAATATTTTTACGATGTATATTTTTCGGTTTATGAAGGAAAATATAAAAAAAATATAGTAACGTACTAACGTACAAACTAAATAAAAGGGGTTTCCCCCTTTTATTTAGTTTGTACGGAACCCTCGGTGGGCGAGTCTGACTCGCACTTGTCCGGTTTTTATAACATATGACAGAAACATTCGATACTCAATTCTGAATAAGAATTTAGTGGTATTTGTTTGTACATTTATTATTTTATTAATTTACAGCAAGGCCTCGTATCTTTAACCTTGAAGGGCATTACTCACATGGACAAGAGCGAGGGCGGTGCGGGAGGTACCATTGTCAACATTTCGTCGACAGTAGCCCTCACAAGATTACCAGCTCTGCCCATATATAGTGGAGCGAAGAGTGCCGTTATGCATTTTTGCCGGTGTATCGCGGTTAGTAAATTCATAAGTATCTATAGCTCCGCGAATTCACCCGCTTTGTGAAAATGAGATGAGTCCATCTATAGTGAAAAGGTAATTTATAAACAGTCAGAGAGGCTGTTACGGTTTTATAACATTATAGTTATGATAATATATCTAATCTGACCACAAATATAAGAATATCACTATACAGCGAAATTTTTCTTTAAAAAAAAGAGGATTTTTTTTATGTACCTATGTTCCCCAATTTTCTTTATTACACGTAGACGCCTGGACCGACCAGGAAAATTATTTTTTGTTTGAAAAGGTATACTTCCCAGGTGGTCCCATGGTCATTCGGGCAGGATCCGGGGATCCGGGGATCCGGGATGGGATCCTGGAGAAATCGAGAGAAACCTACAAATTTCATTGATACACTTGAGCTTGAAGCTAATTGGGTATTCTATAGTGACTCGTACATTTGCTTAGAAATTGTTTTTCTTTTTATAAACTATATACTTGTCTTGTGAACTTATTTATTTTATGGGTAACAGTTACGTAAGATAAGATACAATAAGATACGATAAAAATGTGGCCTCTTATCTTAATTAATATCATAAATAAAAGTCAAATATCTCTGCTTCTTTGTCCTTCTATCTGTTTGTTACCATTTCACGTTCTAACGACGGACAGAATAAATGTAGGCTACATTTCACCATCATCAGAATTTTTTATCAGTATGCAGCTGAAACAGCGAAACACAATTGTTATTAAAAGTTGTACCAGGAGCTGCATCTGTGATCGGGGTCGTTAGCTTGGTTGTGGGGTGCGAAAGAGACTTTGCTTGTGGGTCAATCTGGCATGTGAAATAGACCGTCTCATTTATACAATTAAAAGCAATTTCAATACTTAAGTCAATTGTCAACATTGTCATTTTTTATATTTTTTTATACAAGATTGATCTACGTTGACCACCAACTCGCCTGATGTTAAGCGACGGTGTGGCCGAGGATGGAGCTTGTCGATTTGGAAAATATCTATTCACTCTAGCCTTAAAAATTCCAAGATAATTCCACTAAGGTTCCAGCCAGTGGCGCTATTTTTCATGTGGAATAAATAGAAACCACGAGCCGTTCAATCCTAGTGGAGACATTTTCGTAAATGATTAAACTTAGACTTGTATCCAAAAGATGCCTAAATAGGGTCGTGGGTTAAATTTCGGGATCTGACAGTCCACATACACGAACCTCGACAAGGTAACGACGTACCGTGGCATGCTTCGTTGCAGAGAGAAAGAAGAGGAAGAAGCTTGTAGGGAATGTTGCCTTCGGAAAATAGGGCGACATCGGTGCGGCCCTATGGAGACTATTGGAGACCCGGTGCCAGAAAACACAGATTTATTTATTTATTTTATGTTCAATGTAATAATTTCAGATGGATCCGTTCTATGCCACTACAGGCGTCAGGATCTTATGCATATGTTTTGGTCCCACGGACACGCCGTTGATGCATAATTTGGAAAGACGCGTCTACAATCCGAAGTTAGGGGAAGAATTTGCAAAACATAATCCGAAAAATGGATTTTATTACCAAAAGTGAGTTATTTAAGACTATTATTAAATAAAAAAACTTTAAAGTCCGACATTAAAAAAACAGCTAAATAAGAACACAAAATCTCCGTCAATCAAACCGATTTCAAAATATTTGTTTTTTATAATTCGGATTTATTAAGCTATTGCATAGCTTCTATCGCGGGCCTTGAGCGTGGAGACCGAATCCAGAAATTCCGTAACGAAAATAACCTAACACACCGCGCGTAAAGCTATTATGCAATAGCTTTACCGCGGCAGTCTCCGAGTGCCACACGTCTTTTTATTTACAGAAACAATATGTAAGACCAAACTATACTAAGACCTTTAACTATACCTCTACTATCTACTCTTTTAGACTACATAAAAACAATTTTAATATATATTATACACAAAACAAATAAAATAAAATTTATTCCAAAAGTCCACTGGTAGTAGGAAAAGTAGCCAGATTGCTGGCAGCATTGCCACGTTGGATGGCATTTCAAAAAATATTTTTTGTTTGAAAGGATGTATACATTAATACATTGGTTCCATATAAATTTCATCAAAATCGGTTCATTTTGACTGGCCTGACTCAGTTGGTAGTATATCTGCCTGCGTCGTGGGTTCGATCCCCACCCAGGGCAAACATTTGTGTGATGAGCATGGATGTTTGTTCTGTGTCTGGGTGTTTCTATGTATCATATGTATATATTTACAAAAAAAAGCATATATGTATTCTATCAGCCATCTAGTTCCATAGTACAAGCTATGCTTAGTTTGGGCTAAATGGTGTTGTGTGAAATGTCCACATATATTTATTTACTTATTTATTTATTTTTATTAGTTTAGTTTTACAAACAAAATTTCGCATTTTGAAGTCGATTTTTCATTATAATCATTTATTTACCCGACTGCACAAGAATTAAATTAATGTTTTTCGGTTGTATGTGTATAAGTTTGTATGCATGAATGTAGGTATATGGGTATGAACCCACATATCTATAATTACCTATCTCATATAACGCAAATACCTTGACCGATTGTGATATGCGACGTGTACCTAACAAAACTCGAGTTAATTTTACTTATCGAACATGGAACGTCCCTAGCGTAAGCAATATTTTTTGTGGTTACAAAAAATCTTCAACCGTAACGGAAACGTTTTTCTGTTGCATTTGATATGCTGTCGAGTGTACGTTTTTTGTGAGAAAGTATGCGTAAAAAAAAGATTATAAATGATCTTTTACAGCGATCAAATGCGCGCTATGACACGCATTTGACTGTTCAAGATAACTGTCTTCTGTATTCGAGCCATGACCCATTGCCATGAGCCATTGTTATTATAATATTTATTTGCTATTTGTGTCAAATTGTTATCAGGGTTGAATCGGCAATATCAAGCGCAGAGTACATGATGAAGAATGGCAGTTGCGGCTCAGTCTGGCTCTCGGTCGACGACAAACCAGCGAAGGACATAACACTAATCATCGATCAAGCCTACGGGATACTTGAAAAAGAATTGTATGGATAAAATATTAAATATAAATAACTGAGAAGTTTCTTTAAAATGCATATTTAATATGTGTAACCTTCAAATGTTTTTTTTTAATTTATTTTTTTATTTACATGTTATTATATTAATTTTGACAAATATTGTGCCAAAAAACCACAGTAGGTTTGTCTTGGCACTCAGATTCGCACTGTGTTGACAAAAATATACAATTGGTATTATAACAACTATTCCACTGACTTACGCATAAACAAGTATACAACGCTAATATAGTAGGTATGAGACGGCCAGAATTGAATTAGGCGTACTACCTTTTAACGAAAGTTTATCTTTGGGTTCGATCCCCACCCAGGGCAAACATTTGTGTGATGAGCATAGATGTTTGTTTTGTGTTTGGGTGTTTCTATACATAATTTGTATAAATTTACAAAAAAAAGTATATAATATGTATTCTATTAGTCATTTAGTTCCATAGTACAAGATTTGCTTTTTGGGCTAGTTGGTGTTGTGTGAAATGTCCCCAAAATATTTATTTATTTATTTATATTTATCGAAGCAGTTCAAGCAGCAGATGTTAGGGTTTGTCCACCAGTTTCCTTGAATGGATTTTGGAGTTCCTGAGTAATGATTTATATTTTATTCTCTAGCTAGGTAATATATGCACTTTTAGTAGGTACCTAACATGCTTAAAAATTACATTCAGCTAGCTTTTCTGATAGGTTTTCAGTTAGGTAAATTTTTAGGACAGTGTTAATTTTTATTTGTTTATAAACAATGGGTACTTATAGATTGAGTATTCGTTGTTAACGCTAAATTGCGCTATGAAATAAATGGCAGAAGACTAGTTCTTTCTCCTTTTTTCCTAACCAATCACCGCTCCTCATCCTTGTCTTTCTCACGTATCCACTCGCGATGAGTCTGTTTCGTTGACCGAATGGCGGTCATGTGATCTCCCTTAAAATAATTACAAACTATTGTTCTTCCAGTGATTTGTTGTGAAAATATTATAGACATAATATGTGCAGAACTGTCCTATCTTCGAATTGTGTTTTATGAGGTGATCTCCTGGATCTTCCTGTGGGAGCAGCAGCGAAAAACGTGAGTTCTTCCATGTGCCTTCCTCAACCCTAGATCTTTTGCCATTATATTAGGTTCTAAATTCTAAATAGGTACGATACCAGCGCGCATACATTCGTTCTTCTGTACAGCCTTACATTATTTATGTAGGTTCCTTGTTTTCTATCGAAATGACAATATTTTCAAGTCAAATATACTTATTCAAAAATAAAAATTGCAGCCATCCCAAAACGGGAACAATATGGGTGTATTTCATAAATTTGTTTGAGAACAAGGGCGCTGCCGTCCTTGTATTTCATTATTTTGTTCAATCGGAACGTTAGTTCCCATTTTTGCCACGATAGTTAGTTTTCTATCCAAACAAATTCATTGTTCTACACGTCTTTCAAATATCGCTAGTGTAGTATATCACAGTTAGAAGATAAGTACTTGATTTAGCTAGACTAGTACTATCCCAAACATCTATAAACTACTTGTGATTCTCCCTCAAAACCGTTACTCTTTCATTAATTTTTTATTTTTTCATAACACGCATAGATTCCGCTCCACCATTGAAGACCAATGGTTAGAACTAAATTTGATAGACCTACCATATTGTCTCGTGGAATCTGGGACGCAGAATAACGTAATAGTAGGTACCTACTTTTATTAATATTTTGCCTTGCAGAATATCTTTTCGCTAGCAGCGCTTCAATCGCATTCCGGCCAAGATACATGTATGTTGGCCGGAATGTGATTGAAGCGCTGTGTCTTTAAAAGGTCTATTACACTGCCCGACAGAGATTTCCGTACCAGACAGGCACCCTATAACCAGGGCCCAAGATATCGAGTAGAGGAATGGCCTTTTAAATGTTGGCGCGGACTGTATTTATTTAATTGAATTTGGACCCGCTTAAAGCATTTACTACTGTCAAGTATTGAATTTTTTTCAAGTTTCTTGAATAAAACAAGTTATAAATGTTAAAGTCACAATCAAAGTCACGTATACAGTCATTTTATAATTCGAGTTGTGCTTCAGTAAGTGATGACGAATTTACTGGAACCTTTTAGAGAATTTTCCTTCTATAGAAATTCCGATGCGGTGTGCAACACAGCAGTAGTTTGTGAACACAGCACAGACTAGTAAGAGAGTTGCTACGACCAATGTCACCCCCGTCACGAACCCGGTTTTCGAACCTGCAGCATGGCCTTTAACCCCAGCCCTTAACTTAGATAAAAAAAAAGTTATTTGACAGCACGTAATGTGACCACTGATGGAAGTAATGAATGGAGTTTTGGCGGGAACGTCTTAGTAACGTGTTGTTGCTTTGTTTTATTTTCCTAAACTTGTGTTATTTTGAACATTAATGCTATAAAAATGGTGGTGTTTTATTCATTAAGTGTTCGATAAAGTGCGTGAGTGTGGGCAAGTGAAATAAAGCAGTAAAACGTGTGATTTTTCGTTGTCGGCAAAACTCCATAGAAGCTTCTAGTAAAGTCGCCACCACTTTACTGAAGCAGGACTCGACATATAAATTGACTGTATACGTCACTTAGATTGTGACTAGAACATTTATAACTTGTTTTATTCAAGAAACTTGAAAAAATCATAATACTTGACACTGGCAAATGCTTTAATGCGGGTCCAATATAAAAAAGAAGAAGAAGAAGTAATGAATGTGACATAATGGCAAAGGGATGTTCCAAATCCCCTCAAGTGTGCTAACTAGTAAAAGTCAAGTCTAGTCTCACAATAATTTTACAAGCTAGTAAAAATATTGTGAGAGAGATGAAGCTCCAGTAACCATTAACGTAAGTAAACTAACGACACTTCTGGCTGTTGTACTATAAATACTGCCTTCATAATGTTCACTTTCCTTAATATAATGCTTATATGGAAACATATGGAAACATATCAATATTAGCACTATTGACGTGATTCTGATTCGGAACAAAAGCATTTCTCTTTCTTTCATTTCGAAAAATTACCAAAGTCCAAAAGGCAAAAACAAAATTGAATAATTAAACTTAATACTTATTATTTCGATCGAAAGTTGAATCAAATATTATTTATTATTATTCGTTTTGGTTAACTTAAAGGTACATTATAGAAGAATTTTCTCATATGCTTCAACAGTGTAATTTTCACTAAGAATTCCATTTTCCGGCTATGGATGAAGACAAATTCGCACTCGTGGAGAAGATAATCCAAGACATCGACAATGTTATGTCGAAAAACGCTGAGTTGTAAATATTTACTATTTTGGCATGTTTTCAAGTAGTATTGTATATGTTTGAGCTTTTATTTACGCTTAATTTTGTTATTTTCAGGTGCGCATTTGATATTGTTCCTGTAGATAGTAATTTTAGAAACAAATCACCAGTTTTACATTTAGAGAATTGTCTTGGATTGGAGTCATGGTGCGTGAAACACGTTTATATGTATTGCTACAATGAAATAATGGATAAATACTTAGCGAATTCTAAACGGAAATACTCAAAACCGTCAACAGTTAACTCTGAAAGACTTCGTAAGCTGCTGAATATAACTTTGCTAATAAATCCTGAAGTTAGCTCTCTATGGAATAAAAAACGAGAGATAGTATCGAAAATTTTATCTGAGAAGTCATTAGAACTACAGCTCTCAAAAATAGTATTATCTAGAAAACCAAAGTGCAATGATGCTTTTGCATTCAGAAGATGGTTGCTGGAAGGAATATTACAAGGTAAATATGATTTGTTAGAATATGCTTACTCTTGACATAACCTATAGACCGTATAAATAAGTAGGTCAGTACTCTTAGCAATCTGCAATAAGCTGTAGCCTCTAGAAGTGAGGCATATATACTGCCACAGGTTTTAATACTAGGTTTCAACTAAGGCATCTCCTTACTAAGTCTCTGATCAGTGTATGAACGCTTCTACTCAAATCAAAATCAGACTCCAATAAAGTAGCATTCTATTACTTGCCTTCTTGCATACTCAAATTTACACGATTGTAGTTTACTCTGCTGATTCTTAGACATGCTTGTTGCAAACATGCGTGGGTGAAGATAAAATGACACTCAACTTTAAAGTTTTAACTTGGGCCAGAAATGAGGTTTATTTCCACTTAAACTAAGTGATATAATACAACTATGCACAAAATAATTAGGAAGAATGATTTATGACTTTTATTTTTAAGCAATTTCAATAATCAAGATTTTTCTCATTACAACTGTAATTTTATTTTGTATTTATGATCACTGATTGTAAACCAATTTCGATGATTCCATTCTTATTAAAAAGGGGTACTTCAGAAGTTGTACTATAAAAATGTCATCAACTATGCTTTATTAGCTTAGTGAGTTATTATTATAGAATTAATTGATTTCACTTTTTTTTAATATATATATTTACTATAATTTTCAGATACCACTCTCGAAAGTAACACTATTGAAAATCTCATAAATGAAGAACTTCAGATTTGTGAAGTAGCATCGGAAAGAAGCCCCAACAATTACCACAGCTGGAACCACCGTATGTGGATCATAAACACAGTAAAAAACTTAAAAAGGTTCTATGACGTTGGTTTTTTACTGATAAAAGAATACGGATATTCAGAAAGATGGACAGCAAAACATGTATCAGACTTTAGTTGTTTCCATTATCGTCAATACTGCATCAAAAACATTCTCACTATAGAAGACGCTAGTTGGAAAATATTTGAAAGCACATTAGACAGAAATTTACGGAAAAGCTTAGCACATGTACTTGCTTCAAACTTTCCGAAAGATATTCCTATGTATGCATCAGAGGAAGATATTTTGTCATACACAGAAGACAATTTAATCACATTACTTTTAAGTTATTCTCATAAAAATTGTAATTGCATGGAAAATGTAGCAATTTCCCGTAAAATAGAAGTATTATTTTATGAGTTAGTGTTGAATAATGAACTATTGAGATTTTATAAATTCCATGAGACTTTATGGTATCATAGAAGATTTGTTGTACATGAAATAGTTCAGATTATGTATGATTATTTTGGATTGGTGAGACAGAACGGTGCGTTAGTGAAGAGGAGTTGTCAGAAATGTAATATAGGTAATAGTAGACAGAAACATGCGAAAATGGTCCGTTATGATTGTAACCGTGTTTACTCAAGTGTTCTTTTTAAAGTGCTGAGTAGTTATGAGAAGTTGTTTGTGGAGGAAAGGAGTAAAGATGGTGACAATTATGCGGATAGACACATTAAATATTTGAAATTTGTTGAAGGTCTTAATAATGTATTGTAGAATTTTTATGATTTGATTGATTTCTTCAGCGACAATTGTCGCAATTCTGCCAATGTCCGTTTCGTGAGCTTCGTAACCAACTTTACAAATTATAAAATAATATGACCAACTTTATAGGTACAATGATTCTAAAAATATTTGGCAGGTGTGCGGTATTGCCAGCAAAATTCAGTTGATATACCTTATAACAGAAAAGACACACACACAATGGACAAAGACAAAGTTAGTTTATGTATACTTATAATAATATATATATGTATATATATATATTAAAATCTATAAATTATACAGTTTTTATGATTTAATGCTATGATGTCATTTAACAATACTGAATTAGTTGAATTTTATCTTGAAACAATTGTGAAAACTATCTATGCTAATCAATTTTTTTGTTGTTTTTTGTTTTTCTGTTGTTCTGTTTTTCTGTTGTTCGAAAAAAATTCAAAATAAATACATATTATCTGATTTTGATTTTCTTATTTGGCTAGATATCTGTTTTTTTGCTTTTAAAATAAAGCAAAAAACAGATATCTGGCCAAAAAAGAAAGAGAAAATTCAAAGTTAGAATTAAATTAAAAGAAATATACAAGAATATATATATATATATATAATACTTCTGTCATATCTAGGATGATTTAGAGTAACAAAAAAATTACTATGGATTCATAAAGTAATTTTAATTCACACATAAAAGTAATCATTGATATTAAATAATATTTAGAGGTGTAAATGAGTTTATTTAGTTTTGTATAGAAATGCACTCAATAAAATCTAGTGTAATATCTGCAACTGATAGTAATTATTTTTTTTACTGTTTAGAAAATGGCAAAACTTATAATTATAAAATTTGGTACAGAGAGAGCTGAGATCCTGGATAAAGCCAAAAGTTACATTTTATAATTACTATAATTTTTCTTGGTAATTAAGCTTGTGAAACCTAGTTCACAACTAGTTTTATATTATTGTGTATAATGTATGATAAACGTATTTATGTATTTATTGTAAATCATGTATGAATTTTAGATTTTAAAGGGAGTTACCACTATATTACAAGGTGTTAGGATGAACAATGTGGTTCTATAATGGGTCTTTGTACTCATCAATAAGCCTAGTTCGCATAATGTAATTAATTAGTGAAGATACTTCTTTTTATACACTTAGCATGCTACCAGCTGAAAAAGTAATCTTAAGGTGGGTACAGACTGGTGAAACGTAACATGAAATCTATCAGTCTACCTTTCATTGCATGTTCGGTGCAAGCGTGGACGCGTAGCGCGCTCTTACAGCGCATTCATTACGAACCTCCCGCGTACGTCTGCGTGCCCTTTTGTGTTCGTTCGAAAAACCGACAAATCATGGGTTGCTCCGCGCGCGGCTTGTAATGCTCGTAGCGTGCGCGTGAAATGCACATTTCGCGCGCACAAGACGTCCAACCTATGAAAAATTGTTGCAAAGTGTGTTGTTATCTTTCATGATACATTGCAGCAACGTGTTCGGCAAATTCTTTCATTGCATGATACATTTCATGTTACGTTTCACCAGTCTGTACCCACCTTTATTCAGACGGCGTTACGCACTAGCACTACTCTATTAAAAGATCAACATAATTCATACTGGGTTTTACGGACAAGGTTTTACTATTGAGATTGTGAAGAAAGTCATCTGTTTGTTATTTTTTCTTTTAGTGGTCAATAATTTTTCTTTTATGTAAATCAAATGATTTTCATTTTCCCAATTTCAGAATGGGTCCCGAAAAAAAAACTTCGCAATCATGAGTACAAGGTCTCTTTAGGCCTATAAAGT
This sequence comes from Lycia hirtaria, assembly GCA_947563715.1. Lineage (NCBI taxonomy): Eukaryota > Metazoa > Arthropoda > Insecta > Lepidoptera > Geometridae > Lycia > Lycia hirtaria. The sequence goes on from OX387377.1 coordinate 46,012,265, forward strand.
GAGCGACGTTTATTGTAACATCGTGTATGTACTCGTATCTTACATAAAATGATTGAATAAAATTAATTTACTTTAAGGTAAAAGTGTTTATCATGTTTAGCATTTTCAATGATTAAAGATCATATTTGTAATTTGTAAAATACATATTTTAAAAGTATAGGCAGTTTAATGATGGTAGCTAGATAAAATGGGGTGTATAATTTATTTTTTAGACATAAATTCTATGCTGTTATTGAAAAAAAAAACGAACTAATTTCATATTTTTGCCACTGATGTAGTTTGTACGTTTCTAAATATTTTTCAAAGTTTTGTAGTGAGGAATACTTGAAAAATATAATCGTAAATTATAAATATGCTCTCTGATATTACAGAGAGAGAGAGAGAGAGGGAGAGGGAGAGAGAGAGAGAGAGAGAGAGGTAGAGAGATAGAAAGACGATTTTGACAAATCCCAGAAAGATTGGCAGTCTCCTGACTGCAAATGGTGACTTAGGTAAATAACTCCAACTTACACGAAACTAATGACACCGCATATTGCAATCGGTCGAGCGATTAGGATATAGAGAGTGCCAAAACCTAGAGTAATGCGCGCGAGAACGTTTAAAAGTTTCGAATAAAAGCATAAAATAAATACCTAAGAAGTTACTCCATTATCTTTATTATTTATTTATTATATTTTAGTAAATGAGTAAGAAGACTATGAAGATGGGTGGCGCCAGGATTTTTTCTATGGAGTGCATCCTTGGCCGATTTGGTTCATTCATCTCATATTCGAATTTCTTTCCTGGTAAGGGTGGTGTAAGGGGGCGCACGTGCGGGGTGCACGTGCGCCCCCTTACACCGGCGTCCATGCATATAAATTATAAATGACTACCAAATATTTATTTCAAAATAAGCCTAGGTTTTTCGTTATGTGATAAGTATTTTAAGTAATATAAACTTTAACTTAATTCTTATTCTAAGATTTGTTTATGAAAGACATTTTTTATTCCAATAAACGTTTGTTAATCTATTTTTCAGAAAGCATACTAGTTTAATTTGCAACCTACAATCCGTAGATTAAAGACAAACCAACCAAGTACGGAATCGTGTCGTACACCATGGCTTTTGTATTCAACCTTACTCGCCTACTCAAGTTCATAAATCATGAAACATATTAATGAAACACCAGCATTGTTTGTTTTCAAACAAATCGTCGAACATTCGTTTGAAACTATAAAGAAACAATGAAGTAGCTGAAAATTCGCCAATATATAGGTAATCCAACTACGGATAGTACTCGCATTATTTCCATGTGATGTATTTTTCTTTTTTCTGTCGGTTGTGTTATAGCTCGCTTTTTACAAAAAAGTCGTAATTGTAGATAAATCTCAAGTAGCATTGTGATAAAAGACTTTTTATCAGCAAGTAGTGATATTGAAGTCATGTAAAAACAAATTTGTGTAGCGATTTTCGTACCGTTGGTGTCCGAATTCTAAAGCACCATCAAAACAGACTAATTAAAGAGAGCCTTTAATAAAACCGCCAAGTTCAGCAGAAAAGCAATACGCAGAGCTCGATTTGAGCATATAAGTCGGATTGGGGCTAAATTAGCTTCTTACCCATCGGGTAGCAAACCAAAACTTTTTGGTTTCTGGCTAAGTCTATCGTATTGAACTTCTGACGATCATCTCTACCTCCACTGTTGAAACCGGACGGATCTAGCTCTCACCGCAGTAGAAAAAGCGACTCTATTCGCAGGTCTATTTGCGGACAGCTCACGTCTACTTTAATCTTATTTTAGTATGTATGCAACTCTACCTTCAAATGCATATTGTTATACACTATCCTTATCTTAGTGTAATTATAATTATATGCAACATCACGTACCTACTCACACTTGCCGACATAGCAGGTGCATACGCATTACGCATCATCTAAACCCGATATGGGTCAGGAGGCTTGTTTCGCCCGCCACCTACAATCTTAATCAATACAAAAAACAAAACAAAAGTCAATCACACAGCAGCGTAAGCACTACTTTAGCACTAAACTCTTAAGGTTGATTTTTGAAATGAGGGTAGAAAGAAATTGTACGTTACGGATGGAGTTATTCCGGTGACGTCACAGCGTTGTAGCCGCGATCGATATTTGAATTCGGCTCGGCCGTTCCCGCGGCTGCTCGGCCTCCGTCGCCACGTGTTCGTTACGTAATGATGAGCGCAACGGTACAATTCATTGACAAAGATTTATTTGTGTAAGACTTAACTCAACAAGCGGTAGCGTGTGCCGTGTGCCGGACAGGCGACAGGACCCGCCGTAAAAACGGACAATTGGATGAAAAAGAACTTGGCACGCATAGGTTAGGTATACAGAGCTGTAGGCATGAGCTTTACGACTTCAGAAAGGATAGGCTTTTCACTTAGATTTAAAGCCTATGTTTTATAGTAAAAACTAGACTTTAGGGTGTTTTGTGTTTATATTTAGTACCTACTTTAGCTAATAGGACAACGACTCAGCTGATGTCAAGCCGCCGACGTTGCGTTTAACGGTTTAACGATGTCTAAGTTTCAGACATATACTTATCTACCAAAATAATCTACTAAAGAATGTTCATTTAAATAAAATTTTATACACTAACTTTGCGCATACTTTATCACAAAAAACGTATAGTACTCAACAGCATGTCAATCATAACAATTGCGTTAAGGTACGAACTGCTCTTATGCAGTCGGGTATTTTCTGGGCAATGTTAACTAGTATTGCCCAAACTTAAATTATCACTTAAAAATGGCAAACGCACATATTGCGCTAGACTAATAACCAAACCTAACCAAAAAAAAAGAAGGAGCACGTAAAATCAAAATGTACCTAATAGGGCGAATTCTGTGCGTAAAATCTAAACTTTTAATTTTGATAAAGTATATTGACATGTCTCATTCGCAGATATCACCAAGTCTCCGAAGTTGAATCCAAGTTAATCTATATTCGATCAAGTTTGTGTTCGCTAAGCTCTTGCATTCACGATTTTAACAAAAGGGTCGTGGGGTTCGGTTACTTATAGGTACAGTTAAGTTATAGGTACATATTACGAGCGTGACCTACTGCCACAGTGACTGTACGGAACTAAATTTAGTTCTAAGATTGCAATTTGGGTTGTCATGAATCAATACAATATCTAAAGAGGTTTTTTAGGCTGATGTATACATTTCAGTAGCTATGAATATATCTACTGAAATGTATGTTTTGAAGCGTTACCTGAATTTTTTTGGACTGCGAATCCATATATCAAGCTTTGTCAAGATTCGTTGGCAAATATAATCTGTACGCGAGTAACAACATCCAAACAAACAAACATCCTGGACAGATGAAAGATTTTTTACCAGTTATCGCAGTCAATAATTATAAAAGCTAAAATAACCCTGTTTTTCTGTTAGTTACATTGTCACGTCTCAATCGGTCGTGGAGACAGATTGCCTACATTTCATCATCATCATCATCGATACTATTTTCATCAGTACGGGTGAGTGCGAGCAAGACAGCTATGTCACCATTGTCGTCGCTAAACAAGATAGGAGCAGTATAAAGCATGGATTCAGAGACGAGTGTCGTGGAATGAATTTTTAACAACTGGACTCGGGATCTGAACGGTTTTCTTTGTGTAATTCCAACTGTTTTTATTTTGTACGTTGTATAGCAAGTTTCAAATTGATCTACTTTCTTCAGACTCGCGAAAGTTTTATTTTTATTTTCATTGTATATTCATTTCGTGCTATACAAAATAAAAACGTAAATAGAACCTTCCTCCACGTAGGTACTCTACCGGTCAATTATTTATAAGCCTTCCGATGTTGTAGCCTTCTTTTCAGCTGGATACCTATTCGGAGACAAGCATGCTGTAGAGAGAGAGGTACCTTCGCTACCTGTACAGATGCATTCTATTCACGTCACCCGTCCACTTCCATTTCAGCTTGGCAGATTTATATCCTACATTTCTGACGTTTGTCATTCTATGGTATTTACCACGAGAAGGGTGATTTTCCCTTGAGCTAAGTTAAAAAGCTAAGGATGAGTTTGTGGAGGGTTTGACCACATAGGATTGAATCTAACTGTATACTGTACTGATTTTCACATCTATACGTTGAATCAAGTGAACCTATTGGTGAATTTGAGATGCATTATTAGTTACGTAGCTTAGCTAAGCACTAATGAGCAAACCCATTATTTTGCTGTTTTTATATGTTTTTGAAATTTTGCTCAGTAATTAAATAAATAATAAAGCTAATAAAAATCATAATCATAATGATGTAGTCATAATGATGGTATAATTTTCCTATTTATTAAAGTATACTTTCGTTTCACTACTCTCCATCCTAAGGTTGCCTGGAAGAGATCGCTATTAGCGATAAGGCCGCCAGTTGTTACACTAGATTTTAAATATCTTATCTTGATTGTAAGTTTCTAAGGTGTGTACAATAAAGAGTTTATCTATCTATCTTATATACTTTCTTCTTTTCTTTCTTCTATACTTTTTAATTTTCCCTCAATTTAATTTTATCCCTCTTTAATTATTGTATCCTATGTCAATTACACTATTATTACAATTCATATGAAACTTCACATATCGAAGTCGATGTATTTCGTTAAGTGAAGTTATTATGCTAACTCACATAAATACATATTCTCGAAAAACATGTCCATACTTCGGCAGTCGATTGAAATTTACTGAGACAAATAAAAGTCAACCTTTATTAAATCAAAGTTATATAAAAATGATTAAATTAAAAATAAATCAGGGCTCAGGTGGCCATGAGGTTTTCCTTATTTTTTTTCTTTGTGCTACTAAATAAAGACAAACGACAAAGAGGATTTTATTATCAGCAGATTTAAGGTTGTTTGTCTACAGCATCGTAGCTTTCAAAAGGATGGACCGATTTTGATCTTGTTTCTTGTTTGAAAGAGAATTTCATCGAGAGTTTTCTTAGCTATGTTTCATCAAAATCGATTCAGCCGTTTTTGTCAGGGGTTTTTGAGTTTTCTAATCTTATACTTGTTTGTTAGAGTTAAGTGTGAGCGTGGTGGATACGTAACTATGTGATAAAAAATATGGCAGTAGCATATATAACGAAATTAAGAGGAAAACTATCACAACTAAGTAGGCTAATTCATTTCAAACAAGAAACCCTGAAGTCCACAATTATGTGCAACTAAGAAACATTACACTGTGTGTGGCTCAATACGCACTTGGCATGTTTTTTTGAGGTACGTAACCCTAACATTATTAACATTGACTAATACATTGAACAAAGAGAAATTCTACTAATATAAAATAATGGTTATCTACGACGCTTTCACTATGAATAAATAATCGCGGTGGAGATTACTAGGTAATATTATTGTGTTGTACAGATCTTGTTAAGCTGCTTACTGCGCCTTTACTTCCGAAGGCTTCTTCTTACTACAGCACTACACATTTTAACCGATTTCGAAGAGGAGGAGATTCTCAATTTGGTAATATTTTTTTATGTTTATTATGCATACCGTTATGTATAAACCGATTTGAGAAATATCTTTTTTTTTGTTCAAAAACCAAATACTTTATAACTATAAAAAAAAAAAAATTCTATAGAAATTTCATAAATAATGGCTTAGTAGTTTTTATTTTGGTCGTATAATGGTAAAAATGTAACATACAGATAAAGAGATAGTGACACAGACAGTTCCTTTCGACTTTATTTAATTATTTTTACTTTTAGTAATTATTAGGATCAGAGAGAGAGAGAGAGAGAGTTACTTTTTGCATTTCTGATTTTCCGACTTCTCAGTAATTTTATATCTTTATAAATGTAGGTGTAAGAGAGTGAGAGAGAGAACCACTACCAATTGCGCCTTGAAATAGCGTGTGTTCTAGATTACTTGAGAGACATAGAATAGAATAGAATAGAATATCGTTTATTGTCATAAAAGTCACATTCATAATAATTTAATAAATTGGTATTAGGAAAGTTTCTAATATGGATAATAAATATAGATCATAGATAATAAAACAAGTGTTAACGTTTACTTCACCTGTATAAACGTGAAATAAGTTAGATCTTGGAGTTTCAAAAGTATTTGAACATGTATGTACTCACTTTTTTAAACTATCACGGTCATTCATTAAACCACTATTATTATTAACGGGATATTTACCGTATTTCGCGTTAATTTAGAGCTCCCAATATTATGACCATAATCCCGTAAATATTAATAATGCTTTATGTATGTACTCTGCATATAGTATATCAGAGTTTATGCAGAAAATAGAATATTTCGGTAGAAAGCTTATGTATGCCATATATATTATGTACCTTAAACAAATTTTAACTAAAGTTAACGTTCCGAAAGATAGTTTCAAACATAAGCGTCTTTGTATGTAATATCAAACACATTAGTTGAGACCCTCTGAACTCTACTTTTAACAATTATGTTGTAATTTATATTTGTCGTAGTACGACAATGTAGGTACATAAAATACTAGGATACGATATAGTATATAGTAACGTAGTCTGAAAAATCCATTATATCCCGCTGTGATTCCAGTCGCATGAACAATTAAGGAAAGACATCTAAGAGACTTGCTTATAGACATGTATTATGTACTCTGTTCTGAGCAAACTCAACCTGTCTGTCATAATTCATAAACATTATTAATACATATTAGTTAATTACATGCGTGTGCAGCGCTCATCTAGCTAATCTTAATAGATATGCAAAGTTAAGTTGACTAAAGTCTTGGATTATGTAACAGGAAGAGCGTTTTCGTAGAATGCGGCAGAATAGACGCTACAACGCTACGACGTAGCGAAATTGCTACGAAATTCTGGCCTTTGAAGTCTACATAATAAATGAAAGAATTTGAATTCTGTATTATTATTGTTATATTTTTTAAATAAGTTTCTGAATATAAAGCTTAGGTAACGTTTTTCAAGAGCATTGTCCTAGGCCACACGAGTTAAACTTTACGTGGAAATAGTGTACGATGGTTATCGTAGTTTATGCTACTTTGTAGCCTGTTTTTGTTAAGGTAATCATACATTTCTTACTTTTTTAGATAAAATGATTTTGACTTGAAAACTCAAACTTGAAATCTAACTAGATATAGATGTAACTTAAGGTTAAATTGTACATTTTGTTTATTTCTGTAGATTGAAATAATTATTTACTAACGCATTATAACACTACAATAAACTAAAAAATTACATGAAAAAAAAAAAAAGTGTAACACTTTAATCTCTAGTCTCAAGTGGTACCTACTTAAGAAGTAAGTAGCGATAAAACCGCATCCAGGACTAGGGCAGTGCAATAATTGCATCAAGTTTAACCGGGCCCGATCAATGTGAGGGTATTTACCTCGCCGGGCGAAAATAATCCGGGTAGTGATGTCAGAAGGATACCAACACGCATGCGTGGCGCGCGTTCTCCGCCATCGTGTATGCTCACTGAAATGTTGCCTCATCCTTGTTTAGAACGCGAAGGCTGTACTAGAGAGTAAGGGATGGAAGATGGAAGAGGTTCGAATTTTGAGTAGTGGTTGTAGGGAGTCGAGGCATCGGCCGGGCCGCGGGCGGCAGTCGGTCGCCGGCCGCGCGAGAAGCCGGGCGCGCGTGAGAATATGGCGCCCCGTGGCGGCCGGTGAGGCGGCGGCCCCGCCGACCGCCCCGGGTCGACGGGCCAGCCCAGACGGATGTCCCAACATGTCATTGCTCAGCGTCACAGGTAGTGTAGTGATAGTGTTACAACCTTTGTGTTACCTATGAGTTTCGCAGTTTGTGGTCGTTACGGACGCCTATTCAATGTGCCGAGTTATTTGTGCTGGTCAGGTCTGAAACGGCTTTCATAGCGTAGAAGATAAAGGCCTTTATACAACTTTATTGAGGTTACATTAGTCCGCTGATGAAACCGTATATAATAGCGCTTGGTTATCGTCGTTCCGAGAACGTTCGCTCGTATCTGAGTGAAGTTTGATTTATAAATTTTGATAAGGCACACACACACGCAATCACACACATACACGTTTGTTTTGCGTAACTTAGGTATGTGTGAATTCGGTTTCTGGCCTATAAGTAACTACTGAGCCAAAAGGTCAGCTACGGGCATTCGCGATTCAGGCTTGAATTGGTTCTTTAACACCTTTAACCAATTTTGGCGGATACTTCTATGTTTACTCATAATCAGCACAGTTGGAAACACAAACAATAAGGCCAGCTTCACAGTAGTTAATTATTATTAAGTATCTTTCATGCATAGCTTCATTTCATTTTTAGCTGCAAAGTTCCATGTGTTTTCCTGCCGAATATATACCAACTGTTCTAATACTTACGAACTTTTGCATAATTGTTTCTACATTTAACGTTACAATTAATAACGTCATTGTTGACATTAAAGATTTAATTTGTATTTGTATTGATAAGACAGAGATTATTTTAATAGGAAACCCGAAAACAAAATAATTTATACAAAGAAATGAGCAGGCGTACAAACTTGACTGAACATAGACTTGCAACTAACAAAAAACTGTTCTCAATTTGAATAAGAATTATAAATGTATTCTTAATTAGCAAGTATATTTTATAAGTGTGATATAAGAAGTCCTCATATTACAAAGCTTGAATGCTGAAACAGCAAGAAAAGCGTTTCTATTTCAACTCCACAGGGATTTCACACTAAATGGATACTTTGAAGTTGATATAGTTCTCACTCAAGAATAAACGCGTGGGGTACTTGTGACCAGCCTGGCGCAACTCCATAGAAAATTGTCTATGTGTGGAGTTTTGTCCGAAATTGACATTTACACTGTTTGACACAGACTTCAACATTGTTTTAATCTTTTGTGGCTGCTGACTCTAAAGTCCATTCTTCCAACAACAGACGGAAGGATCAAAGTGACAAATCAGAATTGATGATTTGGATTAAGGTTTTTGGTGGGAACGTAAATCTTTTGACGTTCCTTTATTAATTTTTAATAATAATTATCACTTATTCCGAAAAACATATAAACATTTAATTTAACAGTAATTCAAACAACGGTAATTATCATAACGTTATTTTCAAAAGTTATGTCTTGTAAAAGATCCACAATATGTGGTCTGAAATCTGGGGAAAAATATGGTTCAAAAGATTCAAAACGCATTTTCATGGCAAAATTTCCGCTCGACGAAGTAATGAAATTTTACACATAGGCTCAATTTTTAAGAGTCAAATAAAATAAAATGTATTTATTGGCCAGACCGGTGTAAGTACAGAATACTAACACCATAAACTGATGCTTTAGCTTGGGTTGTTTCCTCACTAGGGAACTCCACAACGGCTTGTACCTAACATTTCGATAACCACAGATGTTTTCATTATGTTCGTTTTTAGTTATTTTGGGCACTTTTTAATGTAATATTAAAAAGCTTATGAGTATGTAAAAAAGTAGAAGCTGTGAATCTCCTCTTTTTTTTGAGTCAAGTGAAAAGTCATAACAATTTAACATAATTTTTTTTTTTTTTTTTATTGAAAGTTCACAAACAGTCTTATGCAAGAAAACTTATACAATAATATTACCTAGGAGTTAAAAACATGCATTATGCATAAGTCCTTAACAGTGAACCTAACTTACATAGAAAAACATTTAAATTTACCTACAATAACCTACTGCAAGTTATCACTTATAAATTAGTTACAAATTAAGTAGAGGAAAATACAAACGTCTATTTTAATAGATTCCGTAATTTAAATTTAAAAGAGGGAAGCGATGTTACATTAAATATATCTAAATTTTTCCGAATAATTTCGTTATCATAGCTAGCACACATACGGACCAAAGGAGAATGAATAAGAATATTTGTACGACATCGGGGCAATTTAAATGACTTTTTCCATGTCAATCTATGATGAGGTCTAGGGACTCTAATCTTTATTTTTTCAAGGATGTCTGGACAGTCGATGTATCCATTAAGTAATTTATATAACATTATTATGTCTGTCATCTGACGACGCTTCTGTAAAGACATCACTTTAAAATATTTCAATCTCGACTCATATGATCGCAACACTTTACATTTGTTTTGCATGTAAGTGAGATGATACATAAAATTTTTTTGCACCCTTTCTAACCTGTCTGCATGAACTTGATATCCAGGATTCCACACAACTGAACAGTATTCAAGAATACTTCTCACCAAACTGTGGTATAAGAGCAAGGAAAGGTCTTTATTTTTGAATGTTTTAGCCTGTCTAGATACAAATCCACACATTTTATTCGCTTTTCTTGCTATTACATCGATGTGTTCCCGAAAGTTTAGTTGATTGTCAACTACCACCCCAAGATCCCGAATAGACGACATCTCTTTCAGATTAACATCATTTATTCTGTAGATGGCGGGATAAGGGTTGCGTTTACGCGTAAACTTTAAACAGAAACATTTTGAAGCATTAAGACGCATCTTATTTTTATGACACCAATAGCTAATCCTATCGATATCGGCCTGGAGATCCTCCACGTCTTTCTGGCTGCTAATCCGTTTGTAAATTTTTAGATCATCGGCAAAAAGTTGTACTTTTGATTTAACTGCACCCGGCAAGTCGTCTATAAAACCCACAAACAGAATAGGCCCAACATGGGATCCTTGAGGAATACCAGACGGTACCTCAGTCTCTTTGGATTTGAAACCTTTTACGACTACTAATTGTGATCTATTACGTAGATAGTAAATACTTTATAACTATAAAAAAAAAAAATCTATAGAAATTTCATAAATAATGGCTTAGTAGTTTTTATTTTGGTCGTATAATGGTAAAAATGTAACATACAGATAAAGAGATAGTGACACAGACAGTTCCTTTCGACTTTATTTAATTATTTTTACTTTTAGTAATTATTAGGATCAGAGAGAGAGAGAGAGAGAGAGAGAGAGAGTTACTTTTTGCATTTCTGATTTTCCGACTTCTCAGTAATTTTATATCTTTATAAATGTAGGTGTAAGAGAGTGAGAGAGAGAACCACTACCAATTGCGCCTTGAAATAGCGTGTGTTCCAGATTACTTGAGAGACATAGAATAGAATAGAATAGAATAGAATAGAATAGAATATCGTTTATTGTCATAAAAGTCACATTCATAATAATTTAGTAAAATTAGGAAAGTTTCTAATATGGATAATAAATATAGATCATAGATAATAAAACAAGTGTTAACGTTTACTCCACCTGTATAAACGTGAAATAAGTTAGATCTTGGAGTTTCAAAAGTATTTGAACATGTATGTACTCACTTTTTTAAACTATCACGGTCTTTCATTAAACCACTATTATTATTAACGGGATATTTACCGTGTTTCGCGTTAATTTAGAGCTCCCAATATTATGACCATAATCCCGTAAATATCCCGTAAATATTCATAATGCTTTATGTATGTACTCTGCATATAATATATCAGAGTTTATGCAGAAAATAGAATATTTCGGTAGAAAGCTTATGTATTCCATATATATTATGTACCTTAAACAAATTTTAACTAAAGTTAACGTTCCGAAAGATAGTTTCAAACATAAGCGTCTTTGTATGTAATATCAAACACATTAGTTGAGACCCTCTGAACTCTACTTTTAACAATTATGTTGTAATTTATATTTGTCGTAGTACGACAATGTAGGTACATAAAATACTAGGATACGATATAGTATATAGTAACGTAGTCTGAAAAATCCATTATATCCCGCTGTGATTCCAGTCGCATGAACAATTAAGGAAAGACATCTAAGAGACTTGCTTATAGACATGTATTATGTACTCTGTTCTGAGCAAACTCAACCTGTCTGTCATAATTCATAAACATTATTAATACATATTAGTTAATTACATGCGTGTGCAGCGCTCATCTAGCTAATCTTAATAGATATGCAAAGTTAAGTTGACTAAAGTCTTGGATTATGTAACAGGAAGAGCGTTTTCGTAGAATGCGGCAGAATAGACGCTACAACGCTACGACGTAGCGAAATTGCTACGAAATTCTGGCCTTTGAAGTCTACATAATAAATGAAAGAATTTGAATTCTGTATTATTATTGTTATATTTTTTAAATAAGTTTCTGAATATAAAGCTTAGGTAACGTTTTTCAAGAGCATTGTCCTAGGCCACACGAGTTAAACTTTACGTGGAAATAGTGTACGATGGTTATCGTAGTTTATGCTACTTTGTAGCCTGTTTTTGTTAAGGTAATCATACATTTCTTACTTTTTTAGATAAAATGATTTTGACTTGAAAACTCAAACTTGAAATCTAACTAGATATAGATGTAACTTAAGGTTAAATTGTACATTTTGTTTATTTCTGTAGATTGAAATAATTATTTACTAACGCATTATAACACTACAATAAACTAAAAAATTACATGAAAAAAAAAAAAAGTGTAACACTTTAATCTCTAGTCTCAAGTGGTACCTACTTAAGAAGTAAGTAGCGATAAAACCGCATCCAGGACTAGGGCAGTGCAATAATTGCATCAAGTTTAACCGGGCCCGATCAATGTGAGGGTATTTACCTCGCCGGGCGAAAATAATCCGGGTAGTGATGTCAGAAGGATACCAACACGCATGCGTGGCGCGCGTTCTCCGCCATCGTGTATGCTCACTGAAATGTTGCCTCATCCTTGTTTAGAACGCGAAGGCTGTACTAGAGAGTAAGGGATGGAAGATGGAAGAGGTTCGAATTTTGAGTAGTGGTTGTAGGGAGTCGAGGCATCGGCCGGGCCGCGGGCGGCAGTCGGTCGCCGGCCGCGCGAGAAGCCGGGCGCGCGTGAGAATATGGCGCCCCGTGGCGGCCGGTGAGGCGGCGGCCCCGCCGACCGCCCCGGGTCGACGGGCCAGCCCAGACGGATGTCCCAACATGTCATTGCTCAGCGTCACAGGTAGTGTAGTGATAGTGTTACAACCTTTGTGTTACCTATGAGTTTCGCAGTTTGTGGTCGTTACGGACGCCTATTCAATGTGCCGAGTTATTTGTGCTGGTCAGGTCTGAAACGGCTTTCATAGCGTAGAAGATAAAGGCCTTTATACAACTTTATTGAGGTTACATTAGTCCGCTGATGAAACCGTATATAATAGCGCTTGGTTATCGTCGTTCCGAGAACGTTCGCTCGTATCTGAGTGAAGTTTGATTTATAAATTTTGATAAGGCACACACACACGCAATCACACACATACACGTTTGTTTTGCGTAACTTAGGTATGTGTGAATTCGGTTTCTGGCCTATAAGTAACTACTGAGCCAAAAGGTCAGCTACGGGCATTCGCGATTCAGGCTTGAATTGGTTCTTTAACACCTTTAACCAATTTTGGCGGATACTTCTATGTTTACTCATAATCAGCACAGTTGGAAACACAAACAATAAGGCCAGCTTCACAGTAGTTAATTATTATTAAGTATCTTTCATGCATAGCTTCATTTCATTTTTAGCTGCAAAGTTCCATGTGTTTTCCTGCCGAATATATACCAACTGTTCTAATACTTACGAACTTTTGCATAATTGTTTCTACATTTAACGTTACAATTAATAACGTCATTGTTGACATTAAAGATTTAATTTGTATTTGTATTGATAAGACAGAGATTATTTTAATAGGAAACCCGAAAACAAAATAATTTATACAAAGAAATGAGCAGGCGTACAAACTTGACTGAACATAGACTTGCAACTAACAAAAAACTGTTCTCAATTTGAATAAGAATTATAAATGTATTCTTAATTAGCAAGTATATTTTATAAGTGTATATAAGAAGTCCTCATATTACAAAGCTTGAATGCTGAAACAGCAAGAAAAGCGTTTCTATTTCAACTCCACAGGGATTTCACACTAAATGGATACTTTGAAGTTGATATAGTTCTCACTCAAGAATAAACGCGTGGGGTACTTGTGACCAGCCTGGCGCAACTCCATAGAAAATTGTCTATGTGTGGAGTTTTGTCCGAAATTGACATTTACACTGTTTGACACAGACTTCAACATTGTTTTAATCTTTTGTGGCTGCTGACTCTAAAGTCCATTCTTCCAACAACAGACGGAAGGATCAAAGTGACAAATCAGAATTGATGATTTGGATTAAGGTTTTTGGTGGGAACGTAAATCTTTTGACGTTCCTTTATTAATTTTTAATAATAATTATCACTTATTCCGAAAAACATATAAACATTTAATTTAACAGTAATTCAAACAACGGTAATTATCATAACGTTATTTTCAAAAGTTATGTCTTGTAAAAGATCCACAATATGTGGTCTGAAATCTGGGGAAAAATATGGTTCAAAAGATTCAAAACGCATTTTCATGGCAAAATTTCCGCTCGACGAAGTAATGAAATTTTACACATAGGCTCAATTTTTAAGAGTCAAATAAAATAAAATGTATTTATTGGCCAGACCGGTGTAAGTACAGAATACTAACACCATAAACTGATGCTTTAGCTTGGGTTGTTTCCTCACTAGGGAACTCCACAACGGCTTGTACCTAACATTTCGATAACCACAGATGTTTTCATTATGTTCGTTTTTAGTTATTTTGGGCACTTTTTAATGTAATATTAAAAAGCTTATGAGTATGTAAAAAAGTAGAAGCTGTGAATCTCCTCTTTTTTTTGAGTCAAGTGAAAAGTCATAACAATTTAACATAATTTTTTTTTTTTTTTTTTTATTGAAAGTTCACAAACAGTCTTATGCAAGAAAACTTATACAATAATATTACCTAGGAGTTAAAAACATGCATTATGCATAAGTCCTTAACAGTGAACCTAACTTACATAGAAAAACATTTAAATTTACCTACAATAACCTACTGCAAGTTATCACTTATAAATTAGTTACAAATTAAGTAGAGGAAAATACAAACGTCTATTTTAATAGATTCCGTAATTTAAATTTAAAAGAGGGAAGCGATGTTACATTAAATATATCTAAATTTTTCCGAATAATTTCGTTATCATAGCTAGCACACATACGGACCAAAGGAGAATGAATAAGAATATTTGTACGACATCGGGGCAATTTAAATGACTTTTTCCATGTCAATCTATGATGAGGTCTAGGGACTCTAATCTTTATTTTTTCAAGGATGTCTGGACAGTCGATGTATCCATTAAGTAATTTATATAACATTATTATGTCTGTCATCTGACGACGCTTCTGTAAAGACATCACTTTAAAATATTTCAATCTCGACTCATATGATCGCAACACTTTACATTTGTTTTGCATGTAAGTGAGATGATACATAAAATTTTTTTGCACCCTTTCTAACCTGTCTGCATGAACTTGATATCCAGGATTCCACACAACTGAACAGTATTCAAGAATACTTCTCACCAAACTGTGGTATAAGAGCAAGGAAAGGTCTTTATTTTTGAATGTTTTAGCCTGTCTAGATACAAATCCACACATTTTATTCGCTTTTCTTGCTATTACATCGATGTGTTCCCGAAAGTTTAGTTGATTGTCAACTACCACCCCAAGATCCCGAATAGACGACATCTCTTTCAGATTAACATCATTTATTCTGTAGATGGCGGGATAAGGGTTGCGTTTACGCGTAAACTTTAAACAGAAACATTTTGAAGCATTAAGACGCATCTTATTTTTATGACACCAATAGCTAATCCTATCGATATCGGCCTGGAGATCCTCCACGTCTTTCTGGCTGCTAATCCGTTTGTAAATTTTTAGATCATCGGCAAAAAGTTGTACTTTTGATTTAACTGCACCCGGCAAGTCGTCTATAAAACCCACAAACAGAATAGGCCCAACATGGGATCCTTGAGGAATACCAGACGGTACCTCAGTCTCTTTGGATTTGAAACCTTTTACGACTACTAATTGTGATCTATTACGTAGATAGGATTCAAACCACCTTAAAAGTATCCCGTGAATACCAAGTCCTTGCAGTTTCGCTATAAGCAAGTCATGATCGACTAGGTCAAACGCCTTGCTAAAATCTGTATATATGGCATGAATCTCTCCCCCTTCATCTAATACTTCAAGTATGTCACTTACATAGCCAATGAGATTAGTACTTGTCGATTTCCGTGGCCTGAAACCGTGCTGTTCAGTATTTAAAATTTGTGATAGGTGCCAATACACTTTTTTAACCACCAAAGATTCCAGTAGCTTTCCAAACCCAGACAGTATTGAGACAGGTCTATAATTTATAATTTGCGATAGATCACCATTTTTGTGTATTGGAGTTATGTGAGCCACTTTCCAATAATAATCATAATTAATAGAATAATTCCTTTTAATACTTTTCCTAAAATATTTGTATGTTTTATTTCCGTACAGGAATATTGGAAAGTTAAATAAAATGGTAAAGTATATATATATTTTTTATCCGTCCCACAAACCTCCATGAAATTGTCGGGTAAACTCATCACCACTTTCCTAAGGTATGATTAAGCTATTCTTGACAAAGGCAATATGGCCAAACTCCATTAGCCTGCCCGTAGCCTGAATAAAATCAATCTAATTGACAATGAATTGAATTAAGAATTTCGACCTAAACTCAATACATTTCGACTCAAATCAAAATTTGAAATATTTCATACATATTTTTTTTATATGGAAGTGCCGCCTCTTAAGTACGTTATATTCTCTTTGCTTGTGACCTCACCCAAACAAGTTGAAAGTTAACTAAAATTTCCCCCTCATGGTGTAAAGTGAATGTTAATATTTACCTGCTTTATGTAGGAAACGTCTTTAACGACATTATTTTGTGGGATAAAAGGTAGTCTATAACACGCAGGATATATGATATTCTTTGATATATGATGAGAATTTCAAAAGTATAAGCTATTTCCATTCTAAATTTAATCAATGTGAATGAAATTTTGAATTTAGAATAGCTCATATTATAATGCAAAAACAACAAATACAACATAACCACCAAAAATTTCGCATTTTTATATAATACAACTTGTACTTTGCGATTTTACCCACTTTCCATACGAGTTGCTGTATTATTATTATTAGCCTTAACTAACCTTAAGGAACCCTTGCTTAGTAAATAAGGAGCTCCGTAGTAGTTTCGTCATGTCTGTCTCACTGTTTGTGTTTTGCGGATTTGTTCAAGGAATATTAGTACTAGAAAGCTGTAATTTGGTAGAGTTATATATGTCAGTTACGATACCGACAAAGTGGTATAATAAAGTCGTTGTGTCTCTCCTGTATGTAAAGTGGAGATGATTTTTTTAACGATACCCCATAGTGTGTAATGTCGTTGGATAGATAATTTAAAAGTATAACAAGTAAGATATATTTTTTTTTTTTTTTTTTTTTTTTTTTGACAAGTGAGATGATCAACTTAAAAAATATACTTAAAGATAAATAAAAATGGAAATATCGTGCAAACTTCACAAAGTATTAACTTGTATACTTTCTTATAGTATCAAAGAAACTCAATTTTAGATACACATATACAACTACGGAACACAGCGCGTAGCCTGACACGCACTTGTCCGGTTTATATTGATTTTTAATACAACCGTTAATATCATTAACAATAGCAGAATCATAATGGTACCTTCCACCTAACCAGTCACCAGTCATAACACATTCCTGCCACTAAAAAGGATATTACAAAATATATTTTAAAAGGGTACAAATGACTTATAATTAACAGCGATCTCTTCCATACAACGTTCGAAAGAGTAAGAGAATATAATGAGGTGTTAACGGTTGTGTAGTTATTTGAATTGATTGGAACTTTTTAAATTATGTACTTGTACGTACCCGAAGAATGAGCTTTTGTTATGATGAACTATATAGCTGCACCTACGACTTTGTTAGCATTTGTTATCGTGCGTGATCTTAAGTTTGATTCATCGCACTTCACTTGGTAGTTCGTTTGATTTTCAAGTAACCATAACTAATATTTTAATGCCAAATTTTTGAGATGAATAGTAAGCCAGACCCTTCTTTAATGTAAAATCTTATCGAATTTGGTCTAAATTCGTTCAGTTTCAGCGTCCGTAGTGTACACCGTACAGATGGCTGTCAATCCGAGAAACATTTTAAACATTTATTTATTTATTTATACAAAAACTATCAAAAACTTACAGTCTAAACCAAAACATTTCTGAATCACTTTACATAGATTAAAATAATTAATAAATTAATTGAAGTGTTTGCTTCTGTATCAATAGCAAAGCATTCTCCAATAATTCCAAATGTTGACCCGTTAAAGTCCTATTAGAATAGATTGATAGAAAATATTTTTGTCCCATTTTACTCGCTATCCTATAGGAATAACCTTTTTTCTATACAAAATAGCTTATAAATTATGTGTTTGGGTAATTCAGGTTCTAATTTACCTCTATTAGTATTTTATTTAAATATTTTTGACTCAGCGTGAAACATTATTAACAGACACTATAAACGTATATACTAGCCCACATTTAGCGGTTTTACCCATGATGGAGAAGTATTTAGTGAATATGTTCAACTTCTCTCTAGGAAGGTCAGAAGGTAGAAGGCCAGATGGGATAGGTGGAATAGCAGATTCAAGCTAGTTTGCTTTGTTATCTTGATTACCTTTCATTACACATAATAACGAGGTTCTGAAGATGGAGTCGGGAGAGTGCCATTGCAAGGAACCCCTGACGGAAGGTGCTAAGACGGTCGAATTTACGCTCATTTTTCGGTCACTATAAGCTTTTTCAATTTAATCAATAAAAGCTAGTGCCTAAAAGGTATTTTTTAGTTTATTTTGTTTGAACTTAGTTTTCTTACTTGCTTACTTATTTCACTACTTGAGTGTTTTTCTCGGTTCCCTCGGTTTACCTTACATTTCGCAGAGGGGATGTTAAATCCTGAAACGTTAGAGGTTACTCCCGCTATAAATATGTCATAACCCTCTCTGAATAATAAATCTAGGTACTTCTTACGAAGATTTATCTTTTTAACTCTCTTGATACCTACCCTACAGCCCACTAACCTTGAGGTGTTTTTCGTATTTTGTGTATTTACTCAGCTATTTCTACTTATACGTAATCCAAGGTCTATTAATCTTCATAATGCCGTCAGAATACGTTAAAAGTATAGCCTGCTATAACTATAGCTTTCTCATTTCATCTCCAGAGAAAAATATACTTAAGTACTGTGTCATAGGGTTTAAAATGCTTTTCAGCTTTTACCTAATATCGTTGTTTTCTACTACGAGTACTTAGAAATTTACTCGCGCTTATATTTTACATTCGAAAACAATGGCTTATTTTAAAAGTTGTGTTTTCGCACCATTCTTATAATGGAAATAACTAGCAAGCGACTAATAGGTAAATTATAGGTAGTATAAGAAGTATAACTGGTGCCCATTCTAAGCATTTACGAAAATGTGTTTCGTCGAAGATTTATTATTGATTGATTCTTGTATTACATTCCTTCGTAAGACATCAGAAATTGTAGACGCAAAAGGAACATCAAGAGTAAAAGACAAGTTCATGAGAATTTTTCTTTACTATTGTAGTATACTTTTTAACAGACTTCAAAAAGCACGAACGCTATTCGATTGTATTGTTTTTGTTTTGTTTGAATTAAACATTTTTTTATTGAATAGGTGAACGAAGCGAACGAAAATCTCTGCATCAACCAGCAAAAATTTAGTTCTCAGTCCGGATGCAGGTCGCACTATTTAACCATTCTTGACAAAACTTAGTAGACTCAATTTAATAAAAAAAAATTGTCGTCAGGATTTTTTATGAGTGTAGTATTTCTCCCAAAAAGGCAGGAAACGGTGGCACTATTTACTGACCGATTTTAATAATATTTGCTAAAAATAATTAAAACAAGAATTTTTAAAATCAGAAAAATCGGTCAAGATATTGTCGAGATATATTATGAGGTTATGATATCTCGGTAGAAAAGAGAAGAGGTTTGATACGAGGCCATTTGTCGACTAATTTTGATAATATTTGGCAAAAACATTCGGTAAAGAATTCTAAGCTAGTATTTCGAATATAAGTCCTCATGAGCACGTTTTTTTGCAACAAGTAATTTTGCAAAAGTTTGTGCTCATAAAGTACCGTTCGTAAAACTATCAGGTACTAATATTTAAATCAACACACCTACTGATTTAGATAGGTTTTTGGAAGTAGATAGATTGGATGGAGTAGGTAAAGATTTCTTTGCAAGGATCGAACAACGTGCGTCAGAAGGTGAAATTCTTTAGCTAGCCTACCAAAGAGTTCAAGAACTTAGTTTTCTGAGCAGAAATCCCAGAAGTAAATAAGTATTAGCAAATAATTTTATACGTAATTATAATTAGTATTATTAAATAAGAGATATCCATATTATTTAGACCCGTTTTTATTTTAATTAAATACTGTCTACGGCACGTACAATATTTACCCCGTTACCCTTACTTCTAGCCACTGATAAACAGGTAAACATTTTTACTGATAATTTGTACAATTATACGTCATAATTTCCATTTCCTTGGTAACACTAAACATCATGTAGTAACAGTTGTATGTACTTGTACTGAGCTGTATTTATTTACGTACGAGAGCAGACACCACTCATAGCTACTTTGTTACATTCAACTGCGGCGAGAACGCCGCACCTCACTCAGTGGCTTACTTACTGACGTGAGTGCTTTCGCCGTTTTGCTGGCGAGAAAACACACCATAGATGCAATTCTGCGTTGCAAGTATCAATCGTATCGTATAACCGTAGATAAACGATGTAATTATTATTCCAGCGCTGTAACGCTGTTTTGTTTACTTTACTAAAAAATGTGACAATAATTTTGCTTCAGATAGCTCCTCTGGTACGTAAGTACGTACAGCTCAATGCCTCTAGCTAGGTTTAAAATATCACTACCGGAAAAACGGTCGGATTGCGTGGAATCAACGATTGTTTACTTAAAGTACTCCAGGACATGAACTTTACGAAGAAATACACTCGATTCGAGTGATTAAATAACAGACGCACAAATCGACAAATATTGTTGTTTGTGATTCCTTCATTGGCTACTTTGGAATAAATTGAAAGTTGGCTGCTTTAGCTCCAGGCTGGTTATTACTAGACATAGAATAGATCGAATGTTCTGTTTTTTTTCTGTTTTTGTATTTTCGAGTATAATAACGTGTAAAATGCCACTAAGCATTTTTTGAAAGTACTTTTATCGTAATTTTATCAAATTTACTATTGAAATCAATCTATCATATTTCAAGACAAATATTGGGATCAGGTAAAATCAGGGATTTGAATCTGATTATTAAATTTATTTATATCAAATGCTATCTACACAATCGTAGTTACCAAGTAGAGTATTGAATAATTTATGCATTCTATGATTCAATTTCGACTGGTCTTTGTACTGATGTTTCACCACTCTGCCAATGTTACGTAGGATATACCATTAAACGCGGCTTAGTGGTAAAGTGGTAAGGTTACCATTTTACCGACTATTGTTACGATTATTTAACATCTTTTAGAAATTACACAACGTAGGAACAGCTGATCCTGTTGTAATAGATGGATAAAGGTACATCCAGATATATTATTTGTTCATTAAGCCGAGTACCTACAACAATTCTCTTTCGGTACAGCACACCTTATCCGTGTAACCCAATATTTACGTGTAAAAACTCGTGTATTGTCCAAAACAAGTAATAAGTCTGAGTAGTTCCGTAGACCGGTCTAAAGTTGGCTAACAAGCCATCCCAAAGTTTATAAACGGAGTTCGGGTAGAGTTGTACCGGCGCCGCTCCTGTCCGTTGTACCTGACTTGGTATCACAGGGATATGCAATTTATGTACACACTTCGAAACTTACGATCACAGCTTACGATTTAGAACTTTATTATCATAGCATAAAGCTCGTAATAACAAAGAAAAAGAGGTGGTTCGGAGGCTTTTTTATTGAGATGTGTGATCTCAGTGTACTTGAATAACAAGTTATTCTATAAAAACTGTTTTGGCACAAGCCTCTATCAATGCAAAAAATGTTTATAGTAACTAAATTTTAACAGAAACTTACTAATGCTGTGCTACAGATATAACCATCTTTAACCGTAAGACTTACCTACTACTACTTTATAAATAGGATTACTTAAACTTGTAGGATTTAAATACCATCCAGATTTAAATAATCACGCAGTGGAAATAATTTGTGGTAATAAATCATAGTTGCCTGGAAGAGATCGCTTTTAGCTATAAGGCCGCCTTTTGTTGCACTAGTCTATTTAAGTTCTTTGTTATTACTTTTAAGGTGTTTACAATAAAGAGTTCATCTATCTATCTATCTATCTAATTTACTAAAATTACTATAGAAGTTATGAAGCAATACATTTTTAAGATAAGACAATGTCAATATTTTTTTTATTTTTTTTAGGGGCAAGCGCCTTTATTAACTACAACAACAATATACAGTCTCAACTAACTAAACTACAATATAATTAGTTGTAATCGTAGCATCCTAGCACCATAAACTACATCCTCTCAGATAACAAATAGAGAGTTCTGACGACCACCTTCCGGCTCCATTATCAGATCAGTATATCACAATAATATTGCATTGTCATCTGATTTATTTTTGTATGCCAAATTTTAGCTCAATCGGAAACCGAGACGTGGGTCAATCAAATTTAACTTGCAACATTTGGTTGCAGACACAGGGACATGTGAAAGTAATAAAATAATCTAAAAACTTTTTACACAGGTATGCAACTTTCCAGAAATTATAATAATCAAATGGTGCGTTTATGTAAAATTACTGTTATATACATAGTCAGTTGCTATAGGCGCGGCTGCAACCGCGCCACCTTCATTTACGAATATATTAAATCAGTGCGTAACTAGCTTGTTGTTTGGACTGACGTGTCGCGCCCTTCACCTGTTTCCTTACATATCTAACACTGGCGACGAGGATGGGATAGTGGTAGATGACTGAAAAAAGTTCTATACGTTGAGTGAGAAATTGAACCACTATCTATTTCGAAATCAAAATTAACACCACCGACAGTAACTGTTTCGATCATCGGACTGTTTCGCGAGCATCTAATATTACAGAATGACTTACCGTCATCACCCTCATCCACCTCACTCTCTTCGACATGCTTAATTTTATTATTCAGACACATTTTACGTAAATGGCCCTTTTTGCCGCATTTTTTGCATTTGTAGGTTTTAAATCTACACTGTTCAGTTTTATGATTTTGGTAACCACATACACTACGCTTTTTGGTTTTACTTGCGATGTTGAATACGCCGACATCTTGCAGAGTAGTGGCGCGCGTGCCGGAAACAGCGCCCCCGGGAGCCGCCGCGGCTCCGTCGCGCGCGCATCGTACGCTCTCAGCCAGCAACTGACTATATATATAACAATCACCATTTGGGTAATTTAAGACCCCATTGACAGGCTCGTCTGATTTTTAGGACAAGTTATGTTTGAATCATTATTATTCCAAATAAAATGATTCCAAAACGAAATACAAAATGATTAGGTGACGCCTGAGTAAATCTCGAGCAAATTGATCAAAAATCGCACTTTAATTTTCCATTCGGTTTCTGACCAGAAAATTTAGAACATTTCGGTCAGTTCGATAAAATATTCAGGTAAATACAAGTACAATCTTGGAATTTTCAAGGCTAGAGTGAATAGATATCTTCTAGACCGACGAGCTCCATCCTCGGCACACCGTCGCTTAACATCAGGCGAGTTGGTGGTCAATCGTAGATCTATAGTGTATAAAAAAAAAGTATCGCCAGAAAACTTATATATTTGCGTTTTATTAGTTTCGTAAACGAGTTACGACCGTGTATTCCGCGTTTAATGAGTTTTCCTAGGCTATTAAGTTTTCTGTTGTTAGGATTCATAAATGAATTCCAAAGGGCAAGGTAGGGTATTAGATTCCTCGAGGAGCTTTCGTAAAAAATATTACGTTATACAACGGCAATTTCAGTCTCGCAATTTCGTCAATTGCATTGTATAGAATGTTTACAGAAGCAATTATATTTTTGAGAGTTGAAATCTGAAAGCTTGATCGAAACGACGCGTGACCAGAATTCTTGGTGCTTATCTGGCCTGACGCATAAGCTTCGTGATTCATCTTGGTAATGCTGGATATGCTGGGTTTAGGTACATATATAATATATACGTATTATATTTAGATATTTATAAACATAGTTCGTAACTATTGTCACAGAACAACTTATTGTACGTACCAGCTTACTTTTGTATAGTAACAAAATATAATATATTTCACGTATAACGTTTCCCAATCTTTGGCTCACTAGGCGCGTGTGGATTTACGACCCTGACCTTTGAAGGAAAGCCTTAAAGGGAATTCCGAAATAATATTACGATTTTCTTCGTGTTTCCAGAGCCGTGGTTTGGTTAACTTGCCCTTTATTTCCAGTATTTGCAGGTACTTGTATTTCTTAGCACTTTACTTGTATTTATTTTAGGTAAATAAAAACCTTCGATGTGTATAATAAAGATATCTTATTTATATTATTATAATATAATATAACTTATAATATTTGCTACAATTAGTATGTACGTGCTGGTTGTTTTTTTTCTCTTTCCATATATTCTAAATTTGATTATGACGAATGCGAGAGTATATTATTATACATTTATATCATTCAATCAAATAAAAACAGTTGAATTTGAATTGATAAGAAAATAGCTTATAATTTAGATTAGTGTATAGGCACTTTTATCCTGAAAAATTGTTCATTGTAACGTTCCTGTGAGATAGTGGTTGAAATCGGTAACTCCCATTAGTTCTATAGAACTGTGACGTCATAGAACTGTTGCTGAGGGTAGTAAGATTAAGCATTTTGCAGTTCACGATCAAAATAAAAATAAAATAATATTAATCAATATAGTGATCAATATTTCACGATAAAATGCAAGCACAATGATAATGTCAATCAGGTATAAAGTTACAGTTTATTAATATTTACCGCTTATTATTTTAAACGAAATGTTTCTTATGCAAGCAGTAGTCGCTCACCGTATCTAAATTTTGTGGCTCTGCGCCGGAGATTGAAATTTATTAATTAATTACTTTATATCGTAGGAGATGAAAATAATTTGAGAAATAGAGTGCATTGGGAAGACTTAACTAAATTAATTTTTGACCTCAAAAATATGAAATAATTGGAAATAACACGTAAATTAAAATACAGTATTTTTCATCTACTGCGTGGACTGTTCCTATTCTGCTGAACTCTGTTATTTCCACTAGACTGACATCACTCGAATTATATTTATTTACATTTACATAATTTTCAATAAGACTATAAGTAATATTTACCCACAAATATTTATATTTATTTTATTTTATACGTTAAAGGCCAACGTTACACTTGCGGCGGTAAATTAAAATTTCACAGTTTTTGTGGCCTTGGCCCAGCTCTGTTAATTATTGTAGATATTCACAATGTTTGCGACAATTTAAGATTATTCTTTATATTTTCACGTCAAATTAACTATCAATAATGCACCTCGTTGCTTACATTTCCCGAGAATATGGTTGATTTACTAAAATTGGGTCATTAGGTTAATTTAGGTTACATGATGGACTATTGGTAAACAGACTGACATGATAATATGAAAAATAATTTTAGATTGTCGCAAACATTATGATCAATTTAAAAAAAATACCTGACTTAGCTACAAGGACAAAAAAAAACTGTTTGAAATTTGAATTTCCCGCCGCATGCGTAACGTGCCACCTTAACAATTAAAATGTCAGATACCCCGCACTGAACTAGTTTATTTAGAAGCTATCAATCAATTAAATTATGGTTGGATAGGGCCTTTTATTACCGATATACCGAGCTATCTTGTGTTAACCTAATTCTAAAACTTGTTTCTTGAGGCCCGGCCATTAATTACTATCTATTGAATTGGAGGGCTTTCTTTCTGACTATTCGTACTTATTTATTCACAGACGCCTCGGTTTCTAGAAAATAGAAAATAAGAATTAATTTCAAATACCCAAATTACCAGTGATATCTCAATATTCTGCTTATTGTGATAGAAAATACATGACATATACTCGTGCATAAGAGCAGCATTGTATAATTGTGATCATGGGATCATAATAAATGTATACTTACCTTAAACGTTACTGAAAAAGTATACATATAAAGAAATATTTTTAATATTCTAGTTCGCTACCTTTTGATTTTTGCATTTTAAAATTATTCATAAAAGAAACTAATGAAGCACATTTGCTTACAATTTCATAAAGAGAATATTAATTGTGCAGAGCTCGCGTATTGGTAGGTCAGGCACACTCCCTAGTATAACGTATAACGCTACAAATACATACAATGGTGGAAAAGTATCTGAGTCTGTACCGAAATACTTTTTTTCCGAATTTCAGCGAAGAATTTAGTACTTTCTGTACGACTACATTTCTGTGTGCCAGAAGAGAATAGAAACGAGGTTGAACGAGATACATTCTATGTCAGTAACAGTCTGTACTGTGTTCCTGTGCGAGTTGATTTGCACTGTATTGCGTCGTATCAAGAATCTGTTTATTTAAGCATGCGAAATAAGTCTCGGCTACATATTACTTCTAGTTGTATTAGTTTATATCTAGAAGTCTATACGTATCAAATACTCGCGTGTATCATTTGCAAAGTGCAGATAAAAAAGTAGCATATTTTTTCTTTCATTAGCCGTACGGAATATGGTAGTACCAGTTACGGGGCTCTACGAACTCTACGCGATATAATCTCTACGCTACAATGTGCTACGTAAATGCTATAACATTCATAGTAAACGTTTTTGTGGTCTCCAGGTATATGTAACAACCTGACTGCTCCATAAGAAAGGCAATGTGTTTTCTAGTGTATGTATAAGTTACATATATAATTATGTGTTGAGTTATGTTTCTATATTACCTAATATAGCCTAATTTGACTGAGTTTGATGTATTAGGTGTCGTTACATTCGTATTCTTTAGATCTTACATATAACAGGCCGTATATTTTTGCCGACATTAAAAAGATGGAGGTTAACATTTCGGTTTTGTTTATCTTAGATCGTTAGATACAAACCTCTGTTGTACATTAAATAAGTATAAAAAGAAGACACATTCCAAATTTGACTGTAGTTATTTTAGTGTTTTCTTTTTTCTGTCAAATTCTCTGTGTAAAAAGTTATTCGTAATAAAGGTATTTGTTTCAT
The DNA here is from genome assembly GCA_947563715.1 of Lycia hirtaria. Lineage (NCBI taxonomy): Eukaryota > Metazoa > Arthropoda > Insecta > Lepidoptera > Geometridae > Lycia > Lycia hirtaria. Next base: position 46,039,456 of record OX387377.1, read on the forward strand.
AGTAAAAATTTTATATTTCTTACTCTCATACTCTGCTAAGTTGGTATAGATAAGTATACTATAATAGGTCTTGCGCCAGCTGAGATAACGGAAATATTTTTACTATGGAGTCTTTCACGTCGAAAGTTCAGATCGGTCTTCCTACACTGAGCTTGCCGTTTCGTGGTCTCTCTCGAGAACTTTTCGATCCCACCGGTCATCAGTTCTACGTGCTATGTGCCCTAAGTGCCCACTGCCACTTTAACTTGTTAATTCGCTGTACTATGTCGTCATTACATAACTTGAAAACTAATTCGATTGATAGTCCTGCAGCTGAGTGTACGTGAGAGAGTCGCCATATTCTCGCATCAACGTAAGCTCACATTGACACACTAACGCCTGTACCGACCGAGATAAAAGCGGGCGCGGGACTAAAATGTTAATTGGGTACGAGTAAATATATCTCATCACGTCGAGGGCTCGCGCGTGACCAGAAGAAAGGGCTCAACTACAGTTTAACTAAATTTTATATGAATTTAAAAAACGAATAAAAAAGAAAGACAGGCTTTCAATTTGATATTATTTTTTGTGTATGCACTCTATAACTTTATAATACAACTTGCCTTGACCAATTTTGGTTTTCGGTGTAGTTAGATGTTTTCCAAGTGTCATAGGCAATATTTTAATAGTATAGGTAATAGTAAACTCAAACGCAAAACATAAAAAAATATATAGACAAACAATTTAATGTCAATAACAAATAAATGATTTTTAAAAAAATAGGTTAAAGAATGCTCGTTTAAAAAAAAATTAGCCTCTGTAAATAGTTTTTCACGAAAAATGTACAGTCAACTGAATGCAGCCGGGTATTTGTTTTTAGACCTTTGACACCCGTAGACAAAATTTAGCGCTTTATTTAGATGCCACTCACATTTGCGTTGTGTGATAATAAGCAAAACATACCTATGACATGACATCGATCAGTGACTATCCTAGTTAATAATATACTTTACTTTGAAAGAAAAGGTACATGACGAAAACATTATAATTTCGTTTCGTGAAATCTCGAAAGATTTTTTGCAGTTACAGTATCAGGCTAGCTGGTGCTTCTTATAAATTTTTTAGGGATTGATCTCTCGGTCCAGGAGAGGGTCGTTCCCAAACTTTGTAATGTAGTCAGAATGACCCTCATTTCATGAACGTGATATTTTAGAAGCTCATTTTAATCATAACTTGTATTTTTAATGGTATTTCAAAAAGTATTTTGTATTTTACTTGAAATAAGTAAACCGAACAATGAAAATGTTTGTTTAGGATTTTGAACGAATTTGTAATCGAATATATTGGAAATTATCATCATTATTTTTAGATGAAAAGATTAATTCGATATAATCAAAAAACCTTTTAAAGTTTTCATTAGTAATTTGTAAGTTCTTTAGTTCATTTCTTGATTCCCCCAACAAAAAATCGTTGCGTATTTTATGAAAAGTTTTATGTTGCCTTTGTAGTGGACCCGCGCGATTAGTGCGTTTGCTCTTGTTATGTATCGAGATTTGTTTCATTACTTTTATAAATATTTAATTTATGTACTACTCTAAGTTAATTAAATAAGTATTTTTTTTTGTCATTTTAGTGGAATTCAACAGATTGGTAGTCAACAGAGTTTTGTCGAAAATATTAAAAGACAAATTATACCACTTTATTTCACTTGCTCACATTTGTGCATGTAAATAAACACTAATATATAATAAAAAGCAGCATATTATACAATTAGTAATTGAAATAAGACAAATTTGAGTAAATAAAATAGTGGCAACACTTATTTCTAACGTTCCTGCCAAGACACCCTAATGAAAAGTGCTTACGATAACTAAAAAAAACTTTAGATCGACAACTCTTTTATATGTTATCACAAAGTTCCAGAGTCACGTTTCTTTTAAAATTAAAACGTCCTAAACGTCATCTGTACCATTAATTATGATCAATATGCGACAGTATCAGAAATGATTTAGACGCAGTTCATTTGGAATTCTAAGACGATATCAGATTTCCCTCGGGTAGCCACGCATGGCAATATGTGAAGCGAATTCGTGACTTTGCATCGAATACACGAAGCATATAGTTTGAGTTGGAGACTATAATGAAATTGACGACTACGTATTCTGTATTTCAGTCATACCTCTGGAGTCACTGTATCGCTTTAGTAAGAAGCAAATCAATTTAATTATGCGTTGCCATTCAAAGTGGCAATACTGGCTACGTGCTGGGTATGCTGCCAGCTGGTAGTGGGTTTGAGAAAATGTATTGTCTTTAGACCTTTATAGGTCTAGGATAATCGATTTGTTTATTATGTAGTAGTTGTGTTTGTTAAGTATGTGTATTGTTTAGTTTGTATATTTTACTAAGGAAATTAACGTGGTTTTCACATATATGTAATAAAAACTACGGGTCACTCACACACGACGGGTCAGACGTGAGTGACCCGTAGTTTTTATTTAAAAAAGTTTGTATATTGTTTTGTTGTAGTTAAAGACTAGTTTTTATTTGCCCATTTAAAGAAAAATATAATAAGAAGAAACAAATGTTACATAATTATAGTTAAATACGGAATTTCGTTTACACGGATGATATATTTTTCCAGTTATTTTGTTTTAAAAACCAAAGTACTGTAACGATTTTGATAAACATGCACACACATGCACACACATGCACACATTCACACATTCACCATCATACACTCACATCACGCACACGTTTAGTTTAAGCAGGGCTTATTTTTCTATTTAATGTAAAAGTATCTTCCTTTACTTTACGACTGTAATTGTATATGATTAAATATAAAATGTAAATCTATTATTGGCCTTAAGCCTTATCTAAGTTATTTATGTATGTTATAAAGGGCTGTAAATTTTGTTAAATAAAAAAAATAAAATAAACATTATATACGACTACCTTTGAAATATTACCTATAAAACAAAAAAATAATCACCAAAATCAATTCATAATTGTAAATACCAAAATACAAAAGGAAACATACAGGCGAATTGAGAATCTCCTCCTTTTTAGAAAAGTACGGAGAGATTCACTTTAAAATTGAAAAGTCGAGCATTAAGCAGATAACCAAAAAAAATTCAAAGTTTAGAAAGATAGAGAATGAAAAGAAAGAAAGAGAGATCTTTGTAGAGGCGATCAGGTTTATATATATTTTCATTCAATTCATAAATCCACAATTTAACAAAATATTCTAGATTAATACAAATTAACTGACACCTGTTTCAAATTTAAGTGTTAAAACTTAAATAACTCAAGAAACAGCTAATAGTATTGCATCAATATAGCACCCTTTCGCTTTAGTTCCAGCGCACTGACGCCCATCATACCGCCAACAAACAGAGATGGATACAGCCTCATAATGTATGTATGTGATATAGCCACCATCATCAGTGACATGTTTTAATTGACTGGCTTAGGAATGAAATTATATAAAAAGATTAAGCATTATGTACAGACTAGGTAAATCTATGGAAACTGACGTGGTTTTCACACATTTTAAATAAAAACTACAAGTCACTCACGTCTGTTTTAAGCCGAAAAAAAAACTATCTATAGTTTCAATCGCATTTGGCCGTCTTTTTCAAAGGAACCAGCGTCGAGCAAACGTCACTTTTCGGCTTAAAACAGACGTGAGTGACCCGTACTTTTTATTGAAGACTAGGTATTCTCTTGCACTAAAACTTTCCAAGTAGCAATAAATAGCCGACAGCTATATGTCACTATTTATATAATGTCTAGCCCACAATTGATTACGTTAGGGTTTGTGTGGGTCGTTCCTAAAGTATATTTAAATTAATATACTTAAAAATAAATCACTGTATATGAGGAGTTGTCTTGTTAAATTAAATTAAATATTGGTGGTCATTTCACATAACATCATCTAGCCCAAACTAACCAAGGCTTGTACTATGGAACTAGATGGCTGATAGAATACATATACTTATATACTTTTTTTGTAAATATGTACATATTAGTTTTTCTAGATCGACGAGCTCCATTCTAGGTCACACCGTCGCTTAACATCAGGCATTTAATCGTAGATCTATTTTGTATAAAAAAATATATGATAGGTACCTACATAGAAACACACAGACACAGAACAAACATCCATGCTCATCTCACAAATGTTTGCCCTGGGTGGGGATCGAACCCACGACCTACAGCTTAGCAGGTAGACATACTACCAACAGAGCCACAAGGCCAGTCAAGTCTTGTGTGGCTGCAGCCTAAGCGTGTTAGACAACGCAACCTTAGCGCTGGTCCTAGAATAAACCTGCAGAATAGTATTCAGTATTATGTTGGATAGTAGAAACGAAAGGCCATAATCGTTAGCTCATGGCTTGCACCGGTTCCCAGGTGTAGCTGGAAGTATGTCAAGATGGACCATTTTAATCGCGTCACACTACCGTCGACGCACTTACTGGGCTTCTATTCGAAGATATTCACTAGGCTACGACATCGCTAGTGCTATTTACTCGTATTTCGTATGTTTGTTTGTTTCAACGAAGAATGAATTGAGACAAATGAATGTGGAAGCGTTGTTTTCATTTATATTTGACCGGGTGAACGAAGTAAATGAAGGTCTCTACATCAACTGGTACAATCTTCTTTAGGCTATCCGGATGCTAGTTGGGATAAGTCGTGTTTTTTAACCAATTTTTGTGGAACTTGGTATATAGGTTTTATTTATTTTTTTATTTAAAAAATTGGCGTGAATTTTTTGAGTTATTTCTCTCAACATACATACCTATCATAACCCTCCTTTTTACCCGACTGCGTAAGTAGGTGGGTTATGTTTTTCAAATGTATGTATGTTTGTATGTATGAATGTATATATGTATGTATGTGGATATGTATGCAAGTATGCATGTATGTTTCTATATGACAGCTTACAGCCTAAACGGCTTGACCGATTTTTATGCGAGATGTCGTTAGATTCATCTTTGCTTCCTGCATGAGTGTCATATGCTATATTTTTTTGTAATAATATATCGCAAACATTTAAAATTACGCGTTTTTTCTTCGAATTTTTCGTAATAAACAAGTGATTTTCCTGTAATTATTCAAAATAATGCGCATTATAATCGTTCAAGCGTAACGAATTCGTAAGTAAGACTGCAAAATCTGCTTTATGCAGTCGGATATTTTGTTTTCAACTGACTTCAAAAAAGGAGGAGGTTCTCAATTCGACTGTATTTTTTTTTATGTTTGTTACCTCAGAATTTTCGACTGGGTGAACCGAATTTGATGATTATTTTTTTATTTGAAAGTTGGTGCTTCCCCTGTGGTCCCATTTTAATTTGGTCCAGTTCTGACAATGGCATCCATGAGAAGTCGGTTGCTTCAGTTTTTTAAACTATAATTATTCTTTTAATACTGATACTTGTTGCGTATTATAGTGAAAACGCCTCATCTGATACAATGGAACATTGGAACCACCCATGGCTTCTTATAATATCTATTCCATATTCATATAATATATATTCCACAATACCTTTGGTATAATGTAGATAATGTTAAGTGTTGCTGACTCAGCGTTTCGCATTCCACTCTCTTTTGCCATTCTTTGTGCCGCGTACCTACGGTTCTTTCAAAGCCAAATGGGTCAACGGATTTCGCACTTACCCCAACTAGATTGCACAATAGAACAGTAAGGAGCTTTATATTGTGCAATCTTAATCAGGAAATATCTACCTACATTGTATACACATACTTTCTCGCAAAAATGTATAATCTATAGCCGTCTATTCCCAATTGTCACCACGCTTTGTATTGTGCAATCTTAATCAGGAAATAGCTACATTGAATACATACTTTCTAGCAAAAATGCACAATCTATAGCCGTCTATTCCCAATTTTCACCGAGTTCTTTGCTGATATTGATTGTGATTAAAAAAAGTACCAGTCGTGATTTTTCTCGGATCCTCCGAGATGTTGCATACCAAGCGTAATAGGGGTGACACGAAATCGCTTTTATTTCGTACGGAGTAAAAGCGCTTTCGGTGTAAATAATTATTGTGTAACTATTCACTATATCGCGCAAATTTTGCCATTGTTGCCAGTATTGATTTTAGTGAGAACATTAATAATAACAATTATTGTTATAATTTGCAGTTACATTTATTTCTGGGTATATGGAACGCTTAGCATTTATCGATAAAATTTTAAAATTTCAGCGGTATTTGGACAATGACATTATTATTTGGATGTGCAAAACGTGCCAGATCGATAGACCGGCACAGTTTGACGAACCGATGTTTTTGCCAAAACATATCTGTTTTAAAGATTTTAGATAAAACTGCATTTTATATTTTTTATTTTGACTGGCCTTGTGGCTCAGTTGGTAGTGTGTTTACGTCTACCTGCTGAACTGAAAGTCGTGGGTTCGATCCCCACCCAGGGCAAACATTTGTGTGATGAGCATGGATGTTTGTTCTGTGTCTGGGTGTTTCTATGTATCATATGTATATATTTACAAAAAAAAGTATATATGTATTCTATCAGCCATCTAGTTCCATAGTACAAGCTTTGCTTAGTTTGGGCTAGATGGTGTTGTGTGAAATGTCCACAAATATTTGTAGCAAAAAAAAAACAAAAAAACTTATTTGTAGCAAACAACAACTTAGAGGTTGGATAAATATATAAATACGAAATCCGCGTCGTCCATTGTTATTAAGTTTATTATAGTTTGTCTTATTTATAGTTTAGTCATAGTCCTACAGATGACTCCCTATGGCAACCATGCTGTTGAATAAAACTTTATATATCGGATTTTTGGGTTGAGTTTTTTTTAAATTGTATTATTTTAGTTAGAAATGAAGGGAATGCTTATTCTCTGAAATAGCACATAACTTAAGGTTAATACTACGACAAAAAAACAAACAACGAACGTTTTACTGTTAAAATATTTATTTGTTAGTCAGTTGATTAGGGTATCCACTTAATTCGTATATATGTAAATGATTCCGTCTGTGTGTATATGTTTCTCTCTGAACAAGTGTAAGGTCTTATTGATTGTATTATATTATTTATTGCTGTCTGCTAATTTTAGAAGAGGAAAGATGTTTGGCCTCCTTGTAAGACATGACAAATTCATAAAAATCATCACAGAGGACAAGACTGAGAAGAGAAGAGGACCAGGAAGGCTGTTAGGAATGTTTATAGATTAAATAAATAAAGGAAAGGCTAATGCCATGTCAAACAAGAACCTGCAAGTCTTAGCAGAGGACCGATAAACAAAATGGAAATTACTCCACAGACAAGTGACAAGCTCTTAAATGTTGAATGAATGCGCATTTTACATCTGGAAATACATATTTATTTATAGTAAAAAACGGGATTTTAAAACGGTGCAAAGGTACGAAGTTAAGGCTTTAAACGTAGGCTTCTTACTAGAACACATTAGTTAAGTTGAACTTACGTAAAATGTTGCCATTTCGACAAAACTCGTACTCAATTAAATAATCCTCGAGTCATAATTTTCACATCAAAACTGAAGTTGTAATGGACGAACCATCAGACGCTGAAGTTACGGAAACTTTTTCAACATTTTCGTCGTTTTGAACTCGAACATAATTTGCAGATTTCCGATAGATCTTATCATTTCAGTTTTGCCATATTTTCATTTAGTGATATAATCTGAAAAGTTTTCAGGATAATTTTGATTACGATTTAATATTCAGAATGACTTGTGACAGGCAAGTATGCCCCGCGATTTCACCCGCGTAGGGTTGAAAATTGAGTTTTGGTTATTTAAAACGCTATTGTAAAATAATTTGCTATTTTTAAACTATAATTATCTAATTAGATATAGAACGTATTAGATGTAGAACATAATGTGATCAAGTTGATCATTAATTTCGGTTTTTCTAGTTAAATATAAATTTGTAAAATAGATCACTCTATTTCAAATATAACTTCTAACTTTATGTAAAATTATCAGGTGGTTTCGGTAAGATTTCCATACAAGTATTTTTATCAGAGTATAGTTTTACAACGAAGTAATTGTGGTTAGTTTTAATGTATTTGTTGAAGAAAACAGAAGATTATTAATTTTTTTTATAGAAAATTATGGATAATTGACTCTTTTCCTTACTTCCTTACGAGATAAACCCCCTTTGTTGATTTCACAAAAAAAATATGACAAGTGAAAATTTACTTGACAGTTGGTGTTACGTGACATAAACATAAAATAGAGTAAGCGGTAGTGTTCTTTTAGGATGAAAAAATAGGTCTATAGCAGTTACTTATTTCAACTTGATACCTTAAGAGAACATTTCAGGCTATTATATATACTGTAGAAATTACGTGAAGTTACATATGTTCATAAATGTAAAGTACATTTTGTTGAGTAATTAGCCCTGGTGTCAGTAGTCATGTTCATGTATCATGCATAGGAATTGGAAGCCTCGGTGAGTGAGTGAAACTCGTACTTTGGCAGATTTATTATTTTACATCTGCCGGATGTCCTGTAACGGCATTTTTTTATGTACATACATGTGATAAGTTAAGATGATACATCTTAGAAATTTCTTCTTCTCTACGGAATCCAAGTAGTTAATTTAGAAAACAATAGCAGCGTAATGTCAAGGTTAAGTCCATTCAAGTACCTGGGCTTAGGTATAAATGTAGAGTATCTTATAGTAGCTTTGGAATCGTTAACCCAGCTCAGGTGGATAGCTGTTTATTTATTTTCGAATCAAAAGCTCTCTATTGGAATCATGAATGAAATTAATTTAAATATTAATTTTACTCACGCTTTGAGTTTTTACTTTCTATAAGCCCTTTGAAAGGCTCTATTGTCTTAAATATCTAAGCAACGTTATTATTATGTCAAAATTAAACTAAATGCTTTCGTAGAATTGAAAATTTCGTAGAATGAAAAAACAGCAATAAGCGAAACCATTTTTTGTTTTTGTTCTAAACTTCCAGACTTAATATAACCATAAACTAAAGTAGAACTTTAATTTATACCTACTACTTTGTTTACCTACAAGTTGAAGTTTGTACTTTCGATCAGCGAGGGTACTTCGAACAAATTGAGAATAATAATAAGTAAACATAAACAACCAGAATAGCTGAAGAGCAAACAGAGTAGATACTAAATTCAAACAATTTAGTGAGGTATAACTTATAACATTTTTAAATTCAAATGTGCAACAAAGTAGTAAGTTGGCATCACTGAGGAACTCTTGGCTTACATTGTCTAGGAAATACAAAAAACTGTAGAAAAGTGGGTTACTCGCGCAGCTGGTATACATATACGTTTGTACATGGGATTAACATGAAGTACGCATCGTCCGGAGCATGCTAATGCTATAATATCATATCGGTATCCTCGGCCCCAGCTAAATAGGCCCTACGTGACTCTCTGAAGGAACACGAAACTAGAGTAGCTAAGTTTTTACGCTACTTGTACTTATAGATATGAAATCTGCAAATTGCAGTTGTATTTTTCGGTCTTAAATCAGCAAGGCGACTTAAAAATTAAGACTTGGAAAGTTTTTTTTTATATTGGTTATTATTGAAATTAATTAAAAAATAATTATAATTGCATTCAGTCAGATCCGTCACAATAAATCATCAAGTCACATATTAAAATAAATACTGAAAGTACTCACAATTAATACAATTCATCTAACGATTGTAATCTACTCGTAGCTAAGCTCAGCTAATGACGTAATATACACATTTTTAGGGCTCGGTACCTCAAAAAGAAAAAACGAACCTTTCTTTGATGTCCGTCTGTCTGTATGTCTATCTGTCAAGAGCTTATATCTCGGGAACGCGTAGACGTATTAAGTTGAAATTAAAATCATATACGCAGATCTATCTTAAAAATGGTATGTTTGTTGTACTACATATATCTTATTCATGGTACGTTTCACAGGCAAATTATATTCTTCTATACAATACCCTGTATGTTAGACATGATTGAAGAATTGTCTCCTCGAGTCGAGATTGCGTGTCATTTCTATGCCTTTATTGAACACCAATCATGTTTGTGTTGATTTATAAAGGCGCCTGGGTGGTGACGTAGCTGTCTCATTCTCGCACAAGACCTGTTATACCTGACTGCGCAAGAAGGAGGGTAATGTCTTTCGGGTGTTTTTACTGCCAAATGTCTGGACTGGTTTTCGTGGGTGTCGTTAGTTTTCCTTTACCCCCGAATGTAAATAGAATAGGGGTTTTGAAAAACAACAATACTATTAAAATTTATATAAAATAAATAAATAAATATACAAAATAAAATTTAGTCTTACGTACAAGTGTGATCTCTTGTTACAAGTACATGATATTACAAAATTATCTAAAGTCATTTAAATATACTGCACAACAGCTCCATGGATACTTTATTGCAAAAAAACGTACACTCAATATCATATTATCATGCATAATTATTTTGGCAATACTACGAAAATTGATCTTTTGGGTCTTGTATTTCTTTAAGATACTTGTTATACATAAAAGTATCGAATTGTGTTTCTCTTGTTATACATAAAAGTATCGAATATGTTTTAATATACGAACGAATGTCGCGTGAAAAATATATCACAAAATTATCAAAATAATGTTTATTTTTAATGTATATTTCTGCCTCTTGAGTACTTACTGGATTTTTTAACAGACTTCCAAAAAGAGGGAGGTTATTAGTTCCACTGTATGTTTTTTTTGTGTTTGTTCGCCGATTACTCCACCAACTGTGCATTGATTTTGATGATTCTTTTTTTGTTTGGTAGGTTATATTTTGGTTAAGGTTTTTCAAGGCCTTATTGTGGAATAAAAACACATATAAGTAACTAAGTCGTAAAAGCGTAACCATTTTGGGCAACTGTGTAAAAATTCAGAAGAATAAAAGTTAGGACGGAAAATCGGAAATACGTCAATTTCTCATATTTTTGCTTTTTCACTTTTTATACGATTTGAGATACCAGCGATATCTTATGCTGAGTTTATATATTACAGGTGCTTAGAAAGGTGGTCACGAAGAATAAAAATAGCGGACCGCATCTGCACAAAAAAGCCCTGATATTAATAAAAACCCAAAAATATTTTTAGGAACAAACTTTTACTAACCTTAAAAAATATTCTTTTAACGTAACAAGTGCCGTGCACAGTGAATTATAAATTAAATTATAAATTTGTAAATTATATATTAGTATTAACTTCACTTTATATTTATGAAACCTTTACTTTTACTTTGACTGCAGTTTCAATATTTGTTTTCATATAGTTTGTTATTGTTTCCTATTAAATATTGTATGTCCGAAATGGGCGAAACTGTTCAGACATGTAAATATTCTAAGATCCTTTATTTCCTACACAGTTTGACAATACATTATTTTGAATTTGAATTTTGAATTTGAAGTAAGATCTGACCTGCTGAGTAAGATCTACATAATGATGTATATGTAAAGTTACTTATTAAATTTCCCTCTCATTATTTTCGTCGGCGACATCCTAAATTCTTGTAACCAGTGTCACTCGCACAATTACGATGATTCATATGTTTCCTCGCAGGTTGAAATCTACCGACTATCGTTTAGGCTGTAGGGCGTACCAAAGATACCATACTCTCGAAATACATAACTCTTCTTTGGTAGTCACAGCCAGTCCACACGGCGCGTTGCGTCGGCATTGCGTCGTCGAAACCCAAATATTTTAACGCATAGACGGCCACACGCGCGCTGCTCCATCGCAGCGTTACTATAACGCAGTCGTGCCGTTCCATCGTCGCAGCGGTGACGCCGGAACGTCACGACTGAAAAACGAAATGAGCTTTTGCGTATTTCCTCCCTCCCTATCAACGCACAAACAACTGAGCGATGCCGTTCCGGCGTCGCAATGAGTACACCCCCGCCCGCTTCATCTCGGGGGCTGCAGTTCAGTCGTGTGTGCGTTGCGTCGACGCAATGCGCCATGTGAACACTATTATTATTAGTATGTAAAACGACGGAGCGACAGCGCTACGCCGACGCAACACGCCGTGTGGACCGGCTATCAGGTATTTATTTATTTAGGTAAAAAAAAGTTCAAATTACTTAAAAACACCCGTTACTATTTGCAAAAAATCTAATGTAATTTTTTTTATCCCTCATACTCAACTATTTATTCAACAAGTTTCTATATTTATTTTACCATATCACCATTTTAAATTGTCTAAAGTAAATTGCTTTAAAACCATCGCAAAATGTGGGGGTGAGCTTTTTGGCGGTTTCACGAAACCGCACCCACATTTTGCATAACTGGAAATCCCATACAGTCAGGTTCTCACGCTCCTTCCTCCCGCGAACAAGCAAAATGTGGAATGTCCTTACTCGGAAGGTTTTCCCGCCAAGCTGCAACAAAGATCGTTTTAAAAAGGGTGTCTACAAGTACCTTTCCGGGTTAACAAAGCAACAGTAATGTCAGTGATGTTGCAGTTGTCCATAGACGACGGTTATCGCTTACCATCAGGCGAGCAGTCTGCCTTTTTGCTTCACGTATTTTTTATATATATAAAAAAAACTAAACAAACAAATTATATTGGCGTTGTCTACTAACAGAAAGTTCTAGAGCTAACTTTCGGGCTTCATCATCAAAACAGCTTCTTGGTAGTAGGTACATTATTGCATAATCATCGAAGTTACAGTTGATTTACAGTTTGTAGACCCTCCGGACTTAGCGCTGTAATGGAAATATATGAAGATTACTTCATTATTTTATCAACATTATTTTTTAAGTGCCAGATATACCTCAAAAACTCATTTGAAATCAAATAAAAGGCAGCTTAGTCAAGAAATTGTCTGACTTGGTATCCGCTCATTATTGATATATTAATAAAAATAATGTTAACTTAAAACAATGTTTTTCTTAAATGTGGCAATATTGTTCCATATCAATTAAAGTATTCCTATAGTTCACTGTTACATCTGTATTTGCTTTTAATTTATTATTAATGTGATTTTATGTAAATAACCTTACATTTGTAACGTACTTTGAATCAATTTCATGTAGTTATGGTAGCTAACTATGGACGAGGCATGGAAATTTTTCATATTAACAGTAAGACTAAGTACGCAAAAATTATGTCTATCGTGGATTTTGACAATATGTCACTTTATAGGTAGATTATTGAGGCTAAATCTTTATTAAAATCAATTATATTGTTTTAGATAATAATTGTCAATCCTGTGTTATTTTCATTTTTACTTTAATCAATTGAACTTAATCAACCTTAGAATATATTGTTTTAAATTGATCTACATTTGATAGTAAACGGCACCGCAGCAAACTTCCCTACTTTTTAAAGGAATTGCACTTTCAATCAAAAATTGCCTAGTAAAATTTTCATAGAACTGAATGCCAAGTTTCATCAATGCGACTTTTTTAAATTTATTTCATAGGCTTTGTCGCTGAGCGCCCATATCACCCTGTAAATCAAAGCAGTACAAAAATAATAAATTATAACAAATTACAAAACTATTTCTTTAAACCTAATTAGAATTAAACTATTAATAGAAGCAAATAAAATTATAGAAACCGAATAATTTGAGATTTAAATAAGTTCAGATTATACCTATCGGTAAAAAACAACACCACATTTTAGAAGTCCGCATGGTAAAAATGGACTTAAATCATTTTATTCAGGTTTTCAGATTATATACCATGAAACGATGTCAGTTTTCGTATTTTTAACTTTCCAATAATAAAAAGAGCTCGAGGAATTTGATGACGCAGATCAGATGTAGGTACACTAAAATGAACTAAAAATTAATTAAAAGAATGGAGTAAGTCTCATACTGATATAGACCTGTAGGTGACCCGTTGCCCATTGGGCCGAGTAGTCAGTGACCTTGCGATGAAATGGCTGCACTCAAGCTGGCGTGCATTAACTCATAATGTAACATACTACGAAGAGTATCATAAAACGCCTTATATGACTACTCTATAATAAAATGCATTCGTTAGTGCTTTTGTACTAATTTTTGAAGTGGAAACTTCGTTAGGCGCCCTGAAAACCTTATTTTGTGGGTATTGAGTAAGACATCCGTCACGCTCAGCTATGTAACGTCGTTGTAATGCTACGTAACGCTGAGCGAGAGAGATATATTCAACGCGTCACTGCTATAATTGCTATTGTGTATTTTAACGCCTTGATATTTTCACATTTGAACTGTGATCTTGAGCACATATAGTTTTTTATATTAGTAGTGATAACACGAGAGCCGCCTGGCATAACAGTCCAATGCCACCCAAATCTGTGATATAATCAAAGCAGAATTAAAAAAAAAAAAACATGGACATACAACTAGTTTTTTAGAGTTTTAGGGTTTTTGAGCTTGTTTTATATTATCACTCAGATCTCATACAAGTTTGTCAAATGTCGCGCTATGAAAGGATCATTTATACTCCCCAGTATTAGAAAGCAATCCCGATAAGTTGAGAACTCACGATCAAACACTCTGTATAAACTGCAAGGAGACGTGGAATGAAAGAACTTTGCTTATTTATCTTAACGAGACTACTTCGATTGCGTTTTGCTACGAACTCGCTCGGTGCTACGCTGTTGTAGTCTACGGCGTCTAGATGCTACGAAAGTCTACGGAATTTGTAAAAAGTTTGTAAGTAGCGGAGTTTTGTGTTTTACTCAGTTACTTAAAAACATGAAGTCATGAACCAATCTGGATAGATTTTTAGAACTCATCTAGGTTGCATCAAGCATTGCCCTTTGGGAGAGTATAATTTTTTTTAGTTTGTTTATTTTGTTATATATACGTATTTATACGTTCATTTGTAATACTGTTAATAACTTCAGAATCATGTGTGTGTGTGTGTCGGAAGGTTAGTGCTGAAAATCAGCGCTGCTGATCGCTCAGCAGCATTATCGCTAAGCACTTACCTTTTTTGATACACCAGATACTACAGCGATAACTGCATATTTTTTAGGCTCAATAGTCTTACTTTTGTTATTTTTACTTGTGCTCTCTCTCTTTGTTGTAGTGTATGGTGTATAAAAATAAAATATTTTCTTTCTTTCTTTTTTATTTATAATATTTAAATACCGGAAAAAAACTCTCGAAGTTGATCGGTCAAAAGAACGATGTCTTCAGTACAGTGAGAGTATAATTTATTCGATTCTTCACTAGAATCTTAGCTTCGCATGTGCCCAAAGAAAAATGCTTATGGTAAACAAATAGAAGAGAAAAAATCTAAATAGATATAAGGGTTATTTGTATTTGGTTTTGGATATTAAATTTCAGTCTTTTAAAGAAGCCCGATGCCAAGCCAGGCGAGTAGTTAAACTGTTAAGACATTTGCCTGTTAAAAACACCAAATGTATAATGTATCCATAATAATATTATAAAAGCAAAAATCACTTCGTCTTTTGGTTTATTACACCATTTTTATCACTACGTGGATGAAACAGCGCAGTTTTTATATAATAATCTAAATATGTGACTTAAAAATGAGTTATACGAGTACCTACATATATATTATGTTCAACTTATACTCGTAGCATGAAAAGGATAATATACACAGAAAATGAAAACCTGAAACAATTTTGTAAAGTACATAACATGTATATAATATCAATGACATGATCGACGATCTGAATACAAGATATGAAACACAGCCGAATGAATATTTGACGATGAGCTCCGATATACGTAATAACTACTATTCGTGTTACTTCAACAAATACATTTCTACTGTTATATATTATTCAAACATACAGTGGAGGAGGTTTAATTACCTGTGTTCTATTGAGATTTATTATTAGCTTGTATTTAGTGCCCTGTATATCTTTTAAAAACTATTTTTACACCACCTGCCAGTAATGTTCCTTTTTGTATCATGTTCAGAGGGTCCAAAGTACTACATTTACGCCCATGGGTTGCAATATTGTATGTGATTTCAATATATCATACGCGACTTGCTCGTCTTGCTGTATAATTAAAACACCTAGCTGTAATATTATTCTCTCTGTATTTGTGTTTCTGTATTTGTGTGTCTTTTAATAAAGTGTTATCTATCTATCTATAAAAGAAATATAACGGAACACCATTGTTTTAAACGCTTCATTCTCATTCATCCGTGTCAGCGATATTCTGGAGCAAATAAACATTTGACTTGTTCAGAATCGAACAAAGGATTTTCCGCTTCTTAATGCAACCTAATAACCTACCAATCATTGTACCATCAATGGTACAAATCAATGGTAATGATGGTACTACTGATCCTAAACAATTGTTTCTAGTACCGTTAATGCTTCTAAGGATACAAAGTTGTGCCAATTGTACCATCAATGGTACTACTGACATTAAGGCATCAAATCGAAGCAACCAGTTTCCTAATCCTAACTGATCTGCGAAGGCTTCAAAGTAACGCTGAATAGCTACGAATGTTGCGGTTTTCGTACTGTCCTTACGTATGATGAAATAAAGGGCGGGACAGTACCGACCTTCATGGCCGGGTCACGGCCGGTTGCGAGACTTGCGTCACTGCATACCGTGTGTACCGTTCTATCGATATGCCACGTGCTTCGGATTTTTGCTGTGACGTTTGTTTGATTAGCTGATTTCGTACTTTATGGTATGAATAAGTAGATTGAAATATACTCTCATATAGATCTTATTTTTTGGTGTGAGTTTTATAACAGAACTTGATTTGATGAGATGATGTTTTTGAATAGATCTACGTTTGACCACGATCTCACATGATAGTATTCGACGATGTGAAAGTAGATTAAGCATGTTGATTTATAGAAGAAATTATTTATTTAGCTTCGAAAATTCCAATACTGTAATTTTAAGACAATTCCTTTTTGCCTGGAGCCGACATGGAGTACCCCTATCGTGTGAATTAAGAATGATGAATAAAATTGATGTGTGGGGAATTTTGATATTTCAATGAGAAAAAAGCGGTAGCGTGTCAACTATTTGCTTGCCCTGTAGTGGATAAGGTCATGAACCTCCAAACGCACATTGGCCTAAATGGATTCATTTAAAATACAGCTAGAAGTTTGACGGTAGGTCAAGACTGAGTATTTTCTTGGCAATTGGTACACTATTGCCTTATATATACGTATTCGGCCAATTCTAGACAAAAATAAGGTTCTTGTGCAATAGATGCGATCTAGTGAAACTGCGGGAAAGAAGAAGTAAAAATTGTTAATCTAATGCTTTAAATGAGCAATTCTTGTATATAATCGGAATGTCGGAAACGACTCCGACGATTTTAGTGAAATTTGGTTTGTAGGTAGATTAGGGGACAATAAATCGATCTAGATATCTTTATCCGTAGTAGCTTTATCCGTGTTTCAGGCAATAAAAAACTGGTACAATATCATTAGAAAACGAAGGTAAATTTCGCCACTGCCTACAAGGGTGTAATAGCTCAGGTGGGAAATCGGGCGATTCGATCAGAAAACCTCGGTTCGATTCCAGATAGATGATATTATTTTTTCACTTTTTTTCAAGTTCATTCTTTTGTGAGAAAAACTAATATAAGAAAACCGAGCAAAGCTCGGACATCCAGGTACTAGGTTGTAAGTAGCATAATATTCTAAGTAACGAAGACGTTAAATTGATAGTTTAAAGAAACCCAAACAAACGCGCTCATTTTGTGGATGGTTCCGGAAAACCTTTATCTAAATTTTAATAATATTATATCGATTATATTTTATCGCATTCAAGTGGTGATAAACAAAACTAGTCCACGCAAATGCCTCATTATTATGAATGTACGTAGTATTATATACATATGTATATACAAGCATACAAAACAAACAACAGCGCGATAATTTCAAACTTTGTATTATTACTATTATACTCGTATCTTTCATTTTTACCAACTTTAAAAAAGAAGGAGTATAATAATTCAGCTGTATTTTTATTTTTTTTATGATTGTTACCGCATGACTTGGTTATTTATAAAGGATTTTGAAAAATACTTCGTTTGTTTGAAATTAAGGATTTATTCTTTCAGATTGATCCCACAAAAATATTAAATTATCAAAATCGGTTCAGTAGCTCGGTTTACAAAACGAAATTGCGCACTTTGAAGTCGTTTATTTCAGTTTTTTTTAATAATCAGTTTCGGAAAAAGGATACTTGAGTTGTTGAGGTGTAATCTATTTTAGAGTATTTTTGGATAGAGAACTAGCTACATCTATACATACAGTTATACGCCCTTCTTTTGCAGTCGGGTAAAAAAATAAGCTAATACAGCCACTGACAGCAATATTACGTAACTTGCGACGCGTTTCGTCAAAGAGTCTCATTCTTCAGGTTTATGTCAGTATTTATATTGAAGGTCAGAATACAAGAACACATATACATTTGCTTTCCGGCAGGTTGTGTCGGTGTTACATATTGTGCCTTTTATGATTGTTTTACGAGCATACGCTTTACTTATGTGGAACAAAAATATATAGGCGGCCATTTTATGGTTTTGGCATTTCAGCTAAGCTCTTTCGGCTAGTCTTTTGAGCAAGCGTTTAGTTATGTTTTAGATTTGGTGACGATTGGTGTTTATATAGACGTTGTTAGTATTAAAAAAAGTACACAATAACATATAAAACAATAACATATGAGTATAATCCGGTTTTATCCACAATTTTGGCATAAAAAGTATTATTTGATTGCTGACTTTTAACGACTACACAAAAAAGAGAGTTAGGTGTGATATTGATAGTGTATGTTTGTCTTTTCCGTGGTTGTTATTAAAAGCAAAGATTTAATAAGGCTAGAGAGCTAAGTTCGTTCTGCCTTCTTAATGAGATAGGCAAAATCGCTGTAAAAGATAATAAATTTACGAAATAGTTTGTTGGAGGTTACGAAAAATCACATTTTATATTTTGGCGAGAATTGTATTATTATTATTACAAAAATATATAGTCATAAACATCAAAATCAATCAAGTCGTTTAAGCTTTAGGCGATCACATATAAACATACATATCCACATTTATACATACAAAAATACATACACTCGAAAAACATAACCTTCCTAACGCAGTCGGGTAAAAAGCGAAAGTAACTAAGTATCCCTGCTAGTGTGATAATTTTTCACGACCAAACGGTTGAAGCGATTGTAATCAAATTTGGCACACTGATAGTTGAAAACCTGAATGCGGGCACTGAAAGCTACATAATATCGTCAACATCATCACCGTTCACCATTGTTTGTCATCACTACACAGGTAAATCTGCGAGGCAAAGCTAGTAATGAATAAAATAGAGATAGAGCGAGTGTCAGTGAGAGCGGGAAAGAGAGAGAGAGAGAGAGACAGGTTAGTATCACCTACAAATATCTAAGTAGGTCTTAGAAGCAATGAATAGAAGTTTAATCTCGAGGAGGCTCGCACGTATCCATTTTTGTTGGCTCTTTGCCATTAACCGACCATATTACGAAAACTTCCTGTGAAGCAACTGTTGCGATATTATACCTTAACCACTAAACTTTAAGGACTAAAATTATATTGAAAACTGTACCACGTTAGGAACAGCGGGTGCTGCTTCGGGAATCTACTTATTTTCTATACTTTAAGAAATTATGGCAAGAACGCTAACTCGAGAATAGTTAAGTTCTTTTGTAGAAAATACATTTCATGTGTTTTCTAGAAGAAAATATCAATTAGAATAACATACCAATCTTTATCTACACTTTTTGACGTTTATTTTATAGCCGACTATTTTTCGTAAAATTTTGGTTGCCGTAAACTTATAAGTAGGTAAGATTTTTTGTTGTTTTTTTTTGTGATCTTATCTTATCATAACTCAAACTATTTATGAGTCTAATAAGCACTAACCTCGATGATTTATACTAGACTAGACAAGATTTTTTTATACAAATGACAGCTTTTATCGGCGTGTCAATTTGAAAAGTCATATGCAAATGCCCTGAGAATTAATTTGATGTATATTTCAAATTGTTCATGTCAAAGGTGATTCGCAGCAGACACTGTGTTGTTGTCACCATTTTTAAGGTTACGTAGTAATTATGATGAACCCATATAAATTCGCCATGTTCGTTCTTCTATCTCTGCGTATGTTGTGACGCTTATAGCCAGGTGTATAATTGAATAGGTATTTACAGACTATGATTTCAAATATCATTTTCTTCTTAGATCTGATGTGTGTGACACATGGCCCACCAGAAGTAAAAAGGTGCCTCCTGCATTTTTTTACTATTAGACGTAAAAATCTTGATTAACAATAGTAGTAGACCACATCAAAATATACCTTAAATAAAAATTGTTTTGAACACTGCGATCACAATTTTTCAAGATTTATATGTAAAACAGTTAAGTTGTTATGGTACAGGAGATCATCATTCACCTTTTTGTAAAGTCATATAAACAAACTGCTCGGCAAGTGGTTTGCCTGTAGATTAGCTTTGGTTATGGAACCCTATCATATGCATATCATAACACGGTCTCGGCTACTCATTTTCAACCGACTTCCAAAAAGGAGGAGGTTATCAATTCGACTGTTTTTTTTAAATGTTTGTTACCTCATAACTTTCGACTGGGTGAACCAATTTTGATAATTCTTTTTTAATTTGAATGCTGGTGCTTTCCTCGATGACGAAAGCTGGACGGAAGTACGTTACAAAAAACCGCGCCAATCGGTATCACTGCGCTGCGTCGCCGGGCCTACAGTGACGTCACTTAAAGCGGTCGAGCATCGGAAACACTTCCATTTATGGAATATGCTATCTGGATTAGATGAAATAAAGAAATATTTGAGCGATCTTTGTCCGCAGAAGGCAATTACCGTTGAACAGTTGAAGACGACTCATAATTATAACTCGTTCAAAATAGGAGTACCTGAGGACTGTTACGATAAATGTTTCTCAGTAAATGTTTGGCCTGAGAATGCGCGAGTGAAAAAATGGATCAACTACAGAAAACGTTCTCCTACCTCGGACGGACAAACATTTCGTCGCGGAGTCGGCGCCCTGTGAGCCGCGCAATCAAGAATCTCTCATTAACGTATTCTATCAGAATGTTAGAGGACTGAAGACAAAGCTCCGAACATGGTATACAAGCTTGTCACTCTCGGATCATGTGCTCGTCGCGGCTTCGGAAACCTTCCTCGACGGGTCAGTGGGGGACGCCGAGGTAGTACCAGACGGATGGACATTGCTTAGACGAGACCGTGCTTCCCCTTGTGGGGGAGTTTTGCTAGCTGCGAGGCCGGGTGTTACCATATGTCGGCGACCTGAGCTCGAGTCTAAACTAGGAGAAGATCTTTGGGCGTCTGTGACATATCGCGGTGTTTCTTTTATAGTTTGCGTCGTATACATTAAACCAAAAGCTATCGACGCCGTGTACATGAATGTATTTAATAACGTAGAAACATTTTTAACTGATTCAGACACAAGAATTTTTATTCTTGGTGATATTAATATGAATAGTGCATCTAATAATATAAAAAATTATTATTGTTACTTTTTGACATATTGTAATCTAATAGATTTTAATGGAATTTTTAATTCTCACGGAGGTATTTTGGACGTAGTGTTGGCGCAGGAGTGCTCTGAGACGGCGACGGCGGCGCAACCTGTTTGTGTGCGAGAAGCCGCCGACGGCTTCGTACCTATCGATGTATTGTACCATCCTGCTCTGGAGATAATGCTCCCTTTACGATTACATAACAGCTGTGCACGGCTACAGCCTAGTAACTTAGATACATCGCGCGACTGGAACTTTAAAAAGATGGATATACCTCTTTTTCACTCATTGCTTGCCGAAACCTCTTGGGCATCTGTACTTGAATGTAGTGATGTCGCAACCGCTACTGATATTTTCTATGATACTATCTATACATTATTTGACTTAACTGTTCCTAAAAAGAAAAGACAAGTAGCTAAATGCAACAGATTTCCGGTTTAGTTTGATGCAAATATTATAAAGGATATTCGGCGTAAAAAGAGATTACACAGGGTGTGGTTGAGGTCGAAATGTAATACATCGTACAAGTTATACACAGATCTTCGTAATAGCTTGAAGAACCGTATCTCAGACGCATATAAATCGTATACTGCTCTTATCGAAGAAAACTTACGGCTGCGCCCTCAGCATTTTTGGAGCCACGTGCATAGACTCAGATCCAAGGGTGGTTTCGAACCCTGTGTCTCGTATCAAGGTGTTTCTTTTACTGGGGTTGAATCTGCAGAAGCGTTTGCAAACTATTTTTCCAGCGTCTTTTTAAATAACACGCCACTTTTAGATGTTGACGAGTGTTCTGCATTAGGCTATCAAGGCGGTTACGTTAGTTTACCCACGGTGATCCCCCAAGATATCGAACGAGCCCTGAATAAGCTCAAAATAGAAAGCTCACCTGGTCCGGATAACTTACCTAGCTTTGTCCTTAAAACTGGTAAAAAACATTTAATTCTTCCACTACACCATATTATAAATCTTTCGCTTAAAAATGGCAAGTACCCCACACAGTGGAAATTATCAAGGGTAACCCCATCCCAAAGAATAATAAAAAAACCGTAGTAGAGGAATATCGTCCAATCGCAATTCTATGTGCGCCTGCCAAAATCTTTGAGTACATTCTGCACAATGAAATAAAGACAAAACAAAGGTAAAACAAAAGATAGGCGAAGAGCAGCACGGATTTAGGCCGGGCCGATCAGTAAATTCAAACCTGTTGTGCTTAACAGACTATATATCTAGCGCTATGGATCGTGGATCATTCGTTTGATCGTAAAAGAAATCCAATACAGTTTGATTATCATTTAAACAACGTACCTATAAATAGGGTTAACTGTATCAAAGATTTGGGGGTAAATTTTGATCGCAGTCTAACTTTTCATGATCATATATCAGAACTCGCAAAAGAGTCTTACCGGCGCCTTGGCTTCGTCCTACGGAATGCTAGAGACTTTAAAAATCCTGAAGTAATTAAAACATTATATAACTCCTTAGTTAGAAGCAAACTTGAATCGAGTGCTTGTGTCTGGAACCCCTATCATGTCACCTACGCGCGAATGCTTGAAAAAGTCCAAAAGGCCTTTTTAAGGTCACTGTATAAGAAAATTTATGGTTACTATCCGTTTCTGTATCCAACTAAATTCCTGCTCGGTCAGCTTGGTTACAACTCTTTGGAAGTTAGAAGGATGTTAGACCAGCTAACTATCTGCTGTAAGGCGCTTAGGGGGTCCGTCGATTCTATACGTCTGCACGACTTGCTATGCGTACTGTTCGTACCGGACGAGCCCGGGGTTCCAGCAAACAGACGTGGTCGCCCGCATGACCTGTTCCACGTAGATCGCGGTCGCACAGTAGCACGTTCTATGTCGCCCCTGAATCGTGCCCGTCGCCACTTAAACGCACTCCTTGCTGCCAACCCTGATTGTGACATCTTTTGTGATAACTGGAAGACTATTTTAAGTACCTCCTTGACTTATTGTGAAAATCAATTGGATCAATGGGACAGGTGTAAAAAGCCTGATGATTCATTGGACTTTGACGATAACCTTTGAGTTTATTGACTTGGTACTCTGAGTACTTACCCGAACGGTATATTTTACTTTGTATGACATAATTATTTTTTTGTAATGACATGCTAGGCGTATTGCCCATTTGACATTTTTGTATTGACATTTTAAATGATATTGTATTTATATAATGAATATTTTGTAATCCTCAGACATTTGTTTAAGACATTGTTTAAGAATAATTTTTGAATATTGTGAGATAATTGTAATTGGTCTTTTTCCGTTTTTATCTCAATAAACGAATTTATCATTTATCATTTATCATTTCCGTGTGGTCCCATTTCAATTTGGTCCAGTTCTGACAATGGCATCCATGAGAAGTCGGTTGCTTCAGTTTTTTAAACTATAATTATTTATTTGTTATGTAGACTTTAGTGTCTATTTAAAAAATAGAGACAATAACATCAGCGTGAAAATAATTGGACGGCCATCAACCCGCTGATAAAGGTCAGTGCTAATAAGGCTACATTTGGCATTACGAAAATGAATTAATTACGTGCGTACAGACATTCATCATGCCGAGGTTCAAATATACGACCGTCTCATTTCTTCAACCGTGTTTTTTTATCTTTTATCTCTTTCCTGTTCAGATGAAACTCGAACCGTTAATTTGAGCCTATTTCCGGTATCATAGGGTAAACGGGATATGTTATGCTTGATAAATGTTGTAATAAACGGCCAAGTGTTGGCGTCACTCCAACCACTATTTTGTTATTGTCGTGTTGCCATATATAGTATTGGATGAAGAAAACATACTCTCTTGTTTGTGACCCTATTTGGGGTGTCTATATTTCGTATTAAGATGTTTTTTTTTTGTGTTTTATGTAATACGTAGACTACGTCGTAGAGTATATTTGTGACGGACATTGTTTTAAGAGATTCGTCGAATAACTTTTTCAGTACATTGCGCATTTTTTCATAAAATAGGAGATAATCCTCTTACATAAAAAAGGAGTAAGTAAAGAACCTGCCTACATAAAGTACTCGTAAGTTCACTGATTTCAGATTTCATTTATTTAATTTTTTCATTATAATTGTGAATATAATAGTTTGAGTGAGTGCGTATGTGTGTGATTGTTACTTGTTCATGCCGCAACGACTGACAAGATTTGAATAACATTTGGAATTGAATTGCTTATTGCCCGGATTAAGAAATATACCACTATTCATAAAAAAAAATGGTTCTTGTAGACAAACAGGCAAAACTGCAATTAGTACATTATAAAAATCACAGATTTAATGCAAACAAACTTACCTACTCGTAAGTAGGGCGCAGATTTCTCGCAAGCCTGCCAGCCGGCAGTTGGCACATACTCTCCAAGTTTTCTGCGGCAGATGAAACTTCATTAATTACATCAACGTGGGCTCGTTTAATTAATCTTTCTATCTCACGATCAATTCGGAGACTTAATTTAACTGCCCTATACCTCCGAAATGCTATTTATTTCGTTAAAAAGGGAATTAGGGAATTAAATCAGTAAAAGAAACAGGACAATGAGTTACAGTGGGAAGTTCTTCGACAGTATTTATAGTCATTAAAATAACGACAGCAACTTAATTTGTTTCCAATCCCTATCTCTACTGCTGTAGCGCGCTCGTGGCGTAGCTTGACTAGGTGTTTTCGAACGATCACCAATGTCAAGCAACGGACAGACCGGTCAGTCTTTGTATGGGTGACCGTGAGTGGCATTTCTTTCTGAGCGCTACCGTGGGTCGGATGACACGTTAAATTGTAGGTCCCGGTTGTTTGTTCTTAAAAAACAGCAATCGTCAAGCCAAGTCAGATGCCTTTCGGCGGCTTAATAACTCTGACACTAGGCTGGCCACTCAGTCTATACGAACTTACTTACTTACTTTACTGCTTTATATTGATAAATGCGAAAGTATAATTGTGATTTGATTGATGTTTTGATTTCATCCCGACCCAAAAAGTTTATCTGATCAAGTGACCAAAGACCCGATTCCCAATAATTATAGTTTAAAAAATTGAACAAACCGACTTCAAAATACGCAATTTAATAACTAAAATAACAAATAACTAAATAATAAAATTTAACACCATTAAATTTTTAGAGGATGTCTCTGTCAATCAAACTCCAAATTCTAGTAATTGCTTGTATTGTTGAAAATTATATAATATTACATTTATGTGTTCGGTAACACGGTTAGGTCGCAAGTGTTGAATTTATATAATTCAAAGCGCGCCTACGCGACTTGCTGTTCACTTTTTTACAGGCGCTTTGATGATATTTTACCAGTCATTTCGCTTTAAAAACCAAAGTACTGATTTTGATAAAAATGTATATGGGACCACCTCTGAAGTATGACCTACCAATTACAAAAAAAAAACATCAAAATCAATGCACAATTGGCGGGGTAATCGGTGAACAAACATACAAAAAAAAAACAGTAAAAACATACAAGTCGAATTGATAACCTCCTTCTTTCTGGAAGTCGGTTAAAAAGAAACTACAAGATGATGAGCACGACCTACAACGCTAGTACACGTATCTAAAAATGATGCCCATGCTAGTTCACAAATCTTCCGATCTCAGAATCTGTGACGATAACGTCCTAGGAAAATCGGTATTTGGACAAGCCAGCCTCCGAATATTGTGGGCTTCTTACTTTTGGGCTGGACTTTTAGAGTCAGATTAATGCAGACAAATGTAACTTGAGTTATAATAACTTGACTTTTTGATATAATTTCTCCGTGTATGATTTCAGCAGTTCGGCGCGTGCTCTCGCTGCAGGTTCAAACAACTGGCGGGCACGCGAAGCTATTTGTTACTTTTATTTTTAGCCCACGCTTTTACCTATTTTATTTGCTTTTGTCATATTTTTGTTTGCTTACCTACCCAGTGAAAGTTTTATTATCATTTAAGTTCTTTTCAATCTATTAATTCTTTAAAATTAAATGTAATATAAATATTCAAACCGTCTAAACTGCTCACTTTAATAATGTTGTGTTGACTGTCCTGCTAAGTTGTAGGTCGTGGGTTCAATACTCATCCAAGACAAACATTTGTATGATTAACATGGATGTTTTCATTGATGACATTACTTCTCACCCTCCAATACATCCTAACCCTCTAATACCCCTCCTTATCATGTAACCCTCTACGTATTCCTCAATTTAACAGTGTACATTCTACAGTCAGTAGAGTTTTTAGAATTGTCACCTTGAAAATATGAACCTTTTTAGTGTTTCTTACAGTCCGATAGTAAAATTACATTGTAAACATTTAAAATACATTACTCATCATTGCTTATCATCAGGCGAGTTGTTCGTCAATTGTATTTTTATTTCATCAAAAAATGTTTTAGGTCGCTTTTCCTTAGAGTATTCACGTTGAAACTTTGCCCACACTCTGTTAGTGATTTTGGAGTAAAATAGGTCCGTGATTATTTTCATCTAAAAATAATTTACAAGCTCAGATTCAATAATAACTTTCATAGCCCGGGTGGAAATATTGATCCACCCCCACAATTCAACCCAGGTCATTTATAGTCCATCTAATTTCGTACTATTGCATAAGTTATGAGTTTAGGCTAGTTTAGGGCGAGCTAGTTTAGACATCAGGTAAAACTTATTTTTAGTGGATACTCTATTTATGATTTTACCTGAGCTTCGGAGGCTTTAGTTGCGTTTTGTTGTAAGACATGTTTTGCCTATTTTTTTTAAAAGGAGGTTTATGTTTTTTGAGTGTATGTTGTGGTGGGAAAGCCTCTCGCCACAGAGACTACACGTTATTGTGTCACGTATGAGTAATATCAATGAGTTTATGTCTGTCGGAGTGTCAGAAGACTTGGCCTAGAATTCTTTTGTCTGCAAATCTCTAAGTACATATCCAGATAATTTTATTTCTTAATCTCGACAGTGAACACAACAGTCTAGTTTCTCGTTTGCCGTTCAATTCAGACCGAGGAGCTTAAGCCGGGGGGCACGACTCCAGAGCGCTCCGCCTCCATGACTCGTCTAGCATACCGTCGTATCACGGTTATGAATCAAATTAATCATAGGCCAATAATTATAAAGTCA
The DNA here is from genome assembly GCA_947563715.1 of Lycia hirtaria. Lineage (NCBI taxonomy): Eukaryota > Metazoa > Arthropoda > Insecta > Lepidoptera > Geometridae > Lycia > Lycia hirtaria. The sequence goes on from OX387377.1 coordinate 46,067,029, forward strand.
AGTATATTATCAAACAAAGCCAGCTCAAAGCCTGGAAACGTGGCACGACTCTGGGATATCGATGTCTAATGGCGATGTAAGTTCTGGCGGCTAACATAAAATGTAAAGCAAAAAAAAAAAAAACAACGGGTTGCACTCCGGGAGTGCCGGCAGAAGTGAAAACTAAAAAATAAAATAGCAAAAAGACTGACTCGTGAAGGATTTGAACGTCCGCCCTCCGATGGACAAATTGAAATTTATATCGGTCTTATGTACATTAGTCGAAAATAAGCATCCGGCGCAACGAAATGACGTCATGCTAGAAGGATATACATACTATAATGAACTTTAAATGCAGAACGTTAGAATAGGTTTCTGACTAAAATAATGACGTCATGCTAGAAGGACAAATTTGTACATACAATAATGAACTTTAAATGCAGAACGTTAGAATAGGTTTCTGACTAAAATAATCCGTCCGTCTTACGAATTTTCGTATTACAAATTTTAATCTGACGATCTGACGCGACCCATCCACATTCATAGTTCATGGTGGATATTCCAAAAACCCGAACGAAACGCTTTAGTTCCACTTTCATCGTGCGGACTGCTAGAATATGGAATACGCTTCCTGAGTGGGTCTTTCCCGATAGATATAATCTGGGTGTCTTTAAATCGCGAGTGAATTGGTTTATTCTAGGTAAGCGCGCTCCATCGTAGACCGCAACGTCGCTTAACATCAGGCGAGTTGGCGGTCAAGCGCAAACCTATTTCTATATTAAAAAAAAAAAAAAAGTTATACGGTCTTTTTGAGGAAGGTCTATCCTAACCAAACTAATATTATAAAAGCGAAAGTAATGTATGTCTGTCGTCTGTCACTGTCTGTTTGTTACCTTGTAACAGCTAAACGGTTGAACCAATCGTCATGATAATTGGCACATAGATTCTTCAAGACCTGAAGAAGGACTATATTTTATCATCATCATCATTATATCATCACTGTTTTTCATCACTACGCGGGTGAAACTGCGGGGCGCAGCTAGTAATATAATAGTGAAAGTATCTTTTGTCTCCCTGTTTGTTTGTTACCTTTTCATAACTATATGGCTGAACCTATTGTCATGAAATTTTGTACAAAAATGCTATATGAAACGAGAGATTGCTAATGAGTACATTTTATTACCATCGTCACCGTTCACCCTCACCATCGTTTTTCATCAAACGTAGGACACACAGTGTGATTCTTATCTTTAATTTAGTAACTTAAAATAAAAATAAAACTTGATATCGTCAAATGCATAAAATCCGCGATTCTTCCTTCCAGGAAAATAAGTGTCAGTGTAGCCTTTTCATGTACAAATAAATTTATTAATAAGCCAACGAATAGAAAACAAAAAACCATTTTATAATTATTATGGAATGATAAATGATGAGTGAATTGATTGATTGACTCTATCCTCATTTATATTTTAGTTTTTTCTTCAAATTGTACTCTAAACCAGCCTTTTACTTTCCCTTCGTAATCTATTTTAATAGTACAGTACGAGTATTTTATTATCCAGGAAGAGAAAACGTAATGGCGTCTTTTACGCGATTCTGTGTTATGTGTATCATTTGCATACGCTTCCAAATAACAACATTGATTTTACGGCCTTCATTAATGGACTCTTTGTAAAAGGATTTTGATATTTTTTATTTTACAATTATTTTTTTTATTACAAAATAAGTTATCAAAGCAAATAAAGATTTATTAGATTTTTTTGTAGGTTTTTCGGTAATAGAAAACTTTATAATTTTGCTCTCCGTTAATTTTGTCATGCTAATGATTAAACATTTTTTTATTCTTAAGGACTTGCAGACGTGTTAAATAAAAAATAGTATATTTTTTTATGCAAGATAAATCTATTATTGACCACCAACTCGCCTGATGCTAAACGACGGTATGGCCTGAGCTCGTCGATCTAGAAGATATCTATTCACTCTAGCCTTGAAAATTCCAAGATTGTAGTTCTCAGGAAATAGAGTTGGCTGCAAAGAATTCCATTCTTATGCAGTACCTACGATTCAAATCGTGGACCGATATCGCTAAGTAAGGATTTTTGGCATTTCAATTGACATTTCAAAAAAAAATAGATTCTATTACTTGGAGCTTGAAAGAATCAAACTTTTTTCTGCTATTGTCCGAATAGTGTCACTTCAGTTTTTTTATGTATTTTTTTAGGTTTACGCTAGACTGCCAACTCACCTGATGTAAAGCGACGTTGCGGTCTACGATGGAGTGCAGTTCCTCACTTTCGTTATTTTCCTCTTTTATGAGCTAGTTAGCTGCTTACAGCTTGTATTTAAACAAAGTTCAAGCTCAAACAACCCAATAATTTATTTGCAAGTTGCAAGTAAGCGGCACGAAAGTATAATGACAATTAACGATAAAACGCTTAACTGTTTTATCGTTGGTTTTATTTTTATTTTTATGAATTGATAAATGAACAAAAAAATTATATAGTTATGCACTAATTTAAATCTCACGTAAAATGTAAGTAAATTCATATTTACTATTATATATATTATTATGACGTTCAAAAGTGTACCAAAATGTATGTACCTAATTGAAATAAATGAATTAAATTGAATTGAATTGTACAAGAGACGCAAAATAACTAAAACCTACGTATTAAGCTTACGAAAATAGTAGACTTAACACATCCCAATAAAAAATACGGCTATTTTTGGCACTTACTTTGTCATTTCTTTATAAAAATATTGCAAAGACGGATGAGTTTGCGATTATGATTTGTTAAATGATTTTCCCCTCTTATCTACTAGTTTGTACGGAACCCTCGGTGGGCGAGTCTGACTTGCACTTGTCCGGTTTTATTTGGCATAGTTAAAGTTTATACGGAGCAAAGTGCAGAAACGAATTAATTAATTACTTATCTGGCTAAGCCACAGGGCGATCACTAGTTTTCATGGTCAACATAAAAATACGGTGTAAAATTAAGGCGATATTGTAAATTGGATCCATAGAACGATGAACTTAAATAAATTCCCCGTACCTTTTGGTAAGGTCATCACACTAATAACCATAACCACCATCACACCACCATGCTGAATGGCAATGTTTCTTAGGTCTCAACTAGGTAATTAAAGCTAGCATTCCGTGGAGCACAGCCGACGTGACAGTAGCAAACGTTAGCTAGATATGTTGTTAGAGGACATATTATTATATGATTCACAGTCAGTATTAAATACTACAAAACAATATACAAACTACACATACTTAACTAACTAAATTACTATACAAAAAGCAAATCGATTACCCCAGACCTAAGTCTAAGGACAATCCAAATGCTCAAACCCATTACCAGTTAGCAGCATAGCCAGTATGCTAGCCGGATTGCCACGTTGAATGGCAATGCTTATGCGTTAGGCCAGATACGCATCAACATTTTGGTCACGCATAGTATCTATCAGGCTCAGATACATTTTTGAAAATGAGATGAGCTCCTGGTCCCCACGGGCCCAAAGTCTCGACACTAAACGGCTCAAATATGTAACATATACCGAGATTAACATATTTACAGTCAGTCAGTTTGACCACAGCTCACATGATGTTAAATAACGGTGTGAAAGTCACTTGGAATGGTTACTGAACTCTTAGGTGAGGCTGTTGTACCACGGTTTTAGATGTTTATCGACAGATTTTCACTTTACGCAATTATCTATTAAAAATATCTTACCACCAAGCTATGGCTTACTCACTGTCACTCATTATCAGGATTAGACTTCACGGTATCGGGTACTATCGCACAACCGGTTGATCGATCATTGCATCAAAAGCACTAGCGTATCTTGCGACACCCCGAAAAAGACGCGCGCGACAATCGCATTGCCCGCTACCCAATAGATTGCTGCCTTTTACTGAAACATCGGGTCATTGTTCGATAGCGTGCCTACAATATGAGGGCCAATTTTATGCTTAGCTATAAATTCCTAAACAGTACAATTTGGGCTTTCGACTTCGCACCCCGATATATTATTAGCCTTCAATCGTCCGTTTTTCTCGCGAATTCGCCAAATAAATAAACGTGACCTCCCCAATATTGTGTAAATCCTCATGAAAAATGGGCTGACCTTTTAAGAAAAAAGTTATTTTTCTGAGAAAATAAATCTATAAACTTCGTACTCTATACAGGAAACAACGTAGAAATATGAGGTACTTGAAAAGTTATTACTTTAACCCTTCGAGGTAATATAATATTACTAATATTATAAATGCGAATGTGCGGACTTCTGGATCTTTGGATGTTTGTTAATTTACTAAGTTAAGTTATTTCACAGTAAAACGTCTGAATGTATTTAAATGAAATTTTTGAATGGAGATGGCAATATACTCGATATTACCAGTTAGCAGCATACCCAGTATGCTACCGCATTGCCACGTTGAATGGCAATGCTTATGGTAGGTCAGATACGCATCAACATTTTGGTCACGCATAGTATCTATCAGGCTCAGATACATTTTTGAAAATGAGATGAGCTCCTGGTCCCCACGGGCCCAAAGTCTCGACACTAAACGGTTCAAATATGTAACCTATACCGAGATTAACATATTTACAGTCAGTCAGTTTGTAAGTAACCTTTTGATACTAAACGTGCTGTATAAATATTATTTTAGATTTGTAATAAAATTATAAAACCATCCCTGTAAGATTATCTGTGGTATTTTTATATGATATGAGGACACAGCGACTGACACCCCGTTTGTGGAAATGTCCAAAGGTCTCGGCATACGTAACGGGATAATACCTTGGACGGGACAGGGGCGGAACCTGGTGGTAAAAAATGTCACGTTAGCGTCACCGTCTCGCCCCTAAATCCGCAACACTTATATAAACAATGTTTCTAATACTTGTCATCCCGTTCCGAACTGATATGAATACATACAATAAGGTCAATAATCATAGTCTTTACTTTTGCATAGTCGGTTAAAATAGGCTCATGATCTTAAAGCATTAATTTCGTAGTTTCAGTTAAGGTGTTTTTAAAATAACAGCGTTTTTTATCACGACATTCATGTTTTTAACAACTTCAAAAAAGGAGGAGATTAGGAGGTTATATTTTTTATGTTTGTTACCTCATAACTTTGTCGTTTGGGAACTGTGTAACCACAAAAAAAACTTCGACATTTATAAACTGATTTAGAATTTATATTTTTTATTGAAAGGATGTTCTTTCAACCTGGGGCCCAATTCAGTTATTCAAGACCGCTCCATAACCGAACCATATGTAGAGCGTTTCCAGTCAGCCGCCATAGTTTTTTGATTCAGTCACTTTTATGTCATACAATTGACACATTTGATGAAACGTAACACGTCCTTCCCTCGTTACTAAATCAAAAAATGATAGCAGTCGGCAGGAAATGCTTCGCACAAGGTTCAGTTACGGATCGGTTTTGAATAACTGAATTGCCCCCCTGGTCCCAAACTTCATCAAAAACAGTTTAGAAGTTTAACTTTAAAACCGAATGACTGGAAAAACTATGACATCCAAAAACGAAATTGCATACATTGAAGTCTGTTGGTTATTTTTTTCATACTATAATAATTTCTTAATATTATACATATTTGTATTAAATAGGCAAGTTTCAGTAGAATTTGTAAATTTTTAGAGTATCAAAAGCTTTTCTTTCCTAGTATAAAGTACAGAGGGCGCGTCACTGTGATTTAAGGCTTAAAAAGATTGAAGCAATTCCGATAGCTTATGGGAACGTAGATTTTTTTTATCTCTGTCACTTTATCTTGGAAGAAGGATATTGGGTAATGTCGAGAAGTTGTGAAGTATCATACACTACGGAGGTATCATATTGTGAGAATTATTTCTTTGGTAAATTAATATTTTATTAATTATTATTGTATGTGTTTTAATGAGTTACTAATTATTATACTGACTTTTATTCTTTAACTTGTTCCGAGATCTGTAATCAAATCTTGTGAATTTGACTTACGTCGCAGTTTTCGACTGAGCTGAAATATTGCATGGATAATATACATATGTATATATAAATCAGGTGACAATATGACATTATTATAACATAACTAAAGCTAAAAATTACCAAGACAGTCGAACTTTGGGATCGATATCGATATTATTTCGATCATTCGTTATTTTACTTCTATCAGACAGCTAGAGACATGAATAAAACCGGCCAAGTGCGAGTCGGACTCGCACATGAAGGGTTCCGTACTATTATTTATAAAAATGGAAAAAAATCACGTTTATTGTATGGGAGCCCCCTTAAATAATAATTTTATTTTAATTTAATTATTTTTTAAGTGAACAATATAACTCAATATTCTGTGAATATTTCAAGCGTCTACCTGTTGCCGTTATCAATATCGAGCAAAAATTAGCAAAAAAAATCACGTTTGTGGGAGCCTCTTAAATATTTTTTTTTGTATTTGTTGTTATGGCGGCAACAGAAATACATTAACTGTGAACATTTCAACTTTCTAACTATCACGGCTAATGAGATACAGCCTGGTAACAGACGGACGGACGGACGGACGGACAGACAGACAGCGGAGTCTCAGTAATAGGGTCCCGTTTTTACCCTTTGGGTACGGAACCCTAATAAGTAGCACAGCAGCCGTACTCTCAACTTTTATAGCGATGCAAAGCTCGCTCTGCGATCTCTTGTTTTTTCTGCAATTATTAAAGTGACACAAAAGTTGAAGCGATTAATAAAAATATCACAATTTAAAATGGGCCATCTGAACTTTTGTCTCACACTCTTAATTATAGAAAAAACAATACAAAAACGGTCACTGAACGAACTTTGCATCGATATAAGAGTAATTGAGAGTAACCTCGCAGTTCTGAAGTAGTTACTTTTGAAGGTTACAATTTCTGAGTGAGTCTTTGGTGATAGAGAATTATAATATGATTATTATTATTATAATGTCCACAAATATTTATTTATTTATTTTTATTTATTAATATGTACATCTAACATTGCTCATTGCTGACATTGCATTGTCATTGCTTAACATGTTGGCGGGTAAGTCTGCGCCTATTAATGAATAAAAAATATAATTAAGCACCCCAAAATCGTGAAATATGCCGTATTCTTATTACCTATGTGTTTCATACAATACCCAACACAACAGTTGCGTGCTACACAACTATTAATAAAAACATTATATGCCTAAGTAAATCAGTACAAAAGTCATAATTTGTAATGTTTATCTATGTACAAAATCAGTACAAGTATTAGTCATCTAGAGACTTATTTTGTATGGTAATTGCGATACTGTTGGCTTTTTTAAAAACCTCCCTAAAATGAAGGCCAATGCTAATTTAATAAAATAATATACCCAATGTCACTGTATTAATTTATTTAAATAACTAATTAATCACGACTTCGTACGCAGGACTCATTTAAAACTTTATGCTCGCTTCTACCCGCGTTTTCAATCGGCTAGTTAAGTAAAATCTTATTCTACTATTTATTTTATGCATTACTATATATTTTTATTTTGAATAGTAATGGATACCAAATTCATGATAGGCTATTATAGCGAGCTCATGAATTATAGCAACAAGTAATAGAATTTCAGAAAACCTGAACTGTTCTAAGAATTTTCATATATATTTACCACTAACCTAAACTAAATTTTATATATGGACGAATGGCGTTGCCACCCGCGTAGAGCATAGCACTTTTGTAGAGAGGTGTAATATTTTATACATTTGGTACGGATTCCTGATTGCGTCGATTAGGACGTCCAATAAGCATTTAGCAGGTTTTTATCTGTTTGTAAACCTAAAATAGCTAGATTTATATTATACATATATAGTCAAGAATAGTATTATAATATTTATAGCCGATGGTATAAAAAGAACATTTTTTTAAACACAAACTTATCATTTTTTATTTGGTTCCCAACATGTTTGATGGTGAGCGGGCAACATTACCTCTTAAATGAAGTGCGAAAAATTATCAAAATTTGATAACATTTGGAGGCGTGTGACAAAAAATTTCAGCCTTAAAAAGTACTTAAATGCTTGCAAACGAACTGTAATTATAAGCTCTATTAACTCGAATTAAGCTTTATTTTGAATTGCAAGCAGAAATCCTTTAATCGTCTGATAAACTCTATACAGTAAAACGCCCGAGGCGCTTATTCAAATTCGTGGCAACAGTTGCTTTTTGCCGGCGATCTGTGTTCCGCCCGCCCGTTCGTTTATCCGGCTACGGAAGTGTTGGAGCCGTAGGCTAGGAGACGTGGGGATATTTCTTTTACTCATGAACATTGACGTTGATAGATTTCTTTTTTGTTAAAAAAGACATGAATAAACAACAGAAGTAGCAAATATTTAGTTAGTATATTTAATTATTTGTAGTCTTATTGCTAGTAATCAAATAATTTAATAATTTTAATCAAATCTATGAAATTTAATATAAAATTTTAAAATGTACGAATGTATGTAAGATTTGTGTGTACTGGGTAAATTTCTAGGCGGAAAACTAGTCCACATAATACATTTTTCTACCTAATAAATATTACGTACGTTACTTTAATAGTCATCGTCACTCGTTTAGTTCACAGGAATACAAAACGTGTAAGATATTTACATGTATTACATGTACATACAGAAAAAATGGCGAATTTTTCACTAATGGATGAGAAAGCACCAAAAAAAAGTTTGTTTTCGGAACACAAATCATCTCACAGCCTGGAAGAGATCGCTCTAAGCGATAAGGCCGCCAATTAAAAGCCTAACTATATTTATGTTTTCTCTGTATTTCTTTTTCTGTATGTGTGGTCTTTTAATAAAGAGATCTATCTATCTATCTTAAAATATGTGAGATAAATTTTGTTATGATTTCCTGTCGTTATAATATTCTCCGGAGACTTCAATCTATTAATTCTCGGAAGTGCTTCTTGCTGCTTCTAGTTTTGCTTAATAAAGTCTGGGTGGAGTTCAATGACGTAACTAATTGTTCCGCGTTCGTGTTTTTATGTGTCCTTAATTTCTCGTTGGAATTAAATAAAGAAATGGACTGTAATTTTTTTTACGCTTTATTTACTTCTCATCTTCATCATATTTCACACTCTTTAATTACCCTACTGCGAAAAAGTAGTTTTTTTGTTAATAGCTAGTATTTTCTAGAGGAATTATTCTTATGCTTTTTATTATTATTTATATTAGTTCATGTTTTTATTATCATTATATGTTCCCTTCATAAACTACTAAACCGATTTCGATAAATAGGCGTTAATCAATGTACGTTCACATCCCGTGTACAGCCAATATAGCGGATATTACAACTTAAATACACATCTAAAAAATTATATATTTACTCGTATAAATAAAATAGCGAAAAATACAGCGTAGTATAAGGGCGTGATAAGGTTTTAGTTTTTCAATGTAAATGTTATTGTCTTTGATAGTGACACTTTGAAAACGAGTAAGGTCCCATGTGTATTTGTTTTCAGACAATGGTAAAACAGAATTATTTATTGTAGGCAAGAGCTAACATTTAATAACTAAGCATTTGTCATACAAACCATAAAACTAAAGCACTTAAACGTTGTTTCAGAACGCTCGAGGCGGCATTAACAATTTTATTTTAACAATGTCCCCTAACGATGTTGGGAGCAAAAATATTTGACATTCCTCTTTATATTCAAACTCCTCTGGCAGAACAAATTTACATACCTTAAGGCTTGGGCAGGCTAGCGACTTTTAGCATCAACGGTTATGGAATTAGATTTAAAATTTTAACCTTTAAGTCATATATTTTATTTTTTTATTACGGTTGCGATTTATGACGGAACACGATTGCCTAGAAAAAACTTATTAAGGCGAAGATTAAAGCGCGCAGCTATCTCTCTCGCGTATCACAAAATTTTTAAACATATAAAATCATTGAGTAGGGATATTAGAAAAGTAAGAGGCCAATTTGTTTATCTAGATAGGAAGAACATTGAGAAAAAAAAAAGTTTTAATCAGATATCATTTGTACTGGCGACGGAAAAGTGAAAAACGTAAATTTTTCAATTCCTCAACCAATTGAAAAGATATCGAACAAAAACTTTTTTTAATATTTCACGTATCTAAATAAACAAATTGGCCTCTCACTTTTCTAATATCCCTACTCAATGATTTCATATATTTAAAAAGGTTGTGACGCGCTATAGAGATAGCTGCGCGCGTTAAGCGAATCCTTAACTCGCGATTCGAACACACCCAGACACTATTCAGAAAGACCCATTGCGGAAGTTTAAACGTGTTAGTAGAGTTCTTGATATATCCACCATGAAACGATGTCGTTTTTAGGGTTCCGTACCTCAAAAGGAAAAGAACTGAACCCTTATAGGATCACTTTGTTGTCCGTCTGTCCGTCCGTCCGTCCATCCGGGCACAGTAGGTCATCTAAGGCCGATCAGCGAGTTAATAGCCTACGCTTGCGTTGACGCCTAGGGTTGTCACTTTTATTTTTAGTTAAATATTCTTTACGTATTATAGCAGCACTAGGTTTTTATTTACGTAATATAATGAAATATTTTACCTATTCATAAATGAGCTATAAATATAAGACTTTTTAAAAAGAAAAGACATTTACTTTAAAAAATCATAATATATTTACACGGAAATTTTTTTTCTTCGATTTCTAGATTTTCGGAACGCTTTATTGTTGGCAGTTAAAGTAAAATAAATTCTCATCCTTATGTACAACTTTTGTAAAAAGCTTTTAGGGAAGCATGGGCAGGGCATTGTGAATTCTATTTCTTTAAGAAGTTCGTAAATTGACGTGACGTGCCAATTTTAATGTTGATATGGTCCTTTTCGAGCTCATAATAAATACATTTATTAATAAACTGCACTGCACATTATGTGGGGTGTCATATGAAAGAGCTTAATTAGCACAAGCTAAAACAGGGGTTTAAATATTTTTACGATGTATATTTTTCGATTTATGATGGATAATATATAATTACCCCATTTTATCTACTAGTTTGTACGGAACCCTCAGTGGGCGGGTCTGACTTGCTCTTGTCCGGTTTACTCGTATTTTTTGCCGATCAATAGCGTCTATTGCGACAAACGCCTTATTTGATTTGGTATAGATTCAGTTCTCAAAGCGCGTAATTTTTATACCGTGATCGAATGCAAAATATCTCTAAGCCTGATAAGGATTAAAGCCACTAAATCGCCAACCACGGATTCAAAAAGTATCTCGTCTGCTATGGTCCTTTACTGGAGCCGGCGCTTCGCTTTTGTGACCGTTGCGGTAATTTTTATTTAGAAACATGCGACAGAAAACTCTGAAATATTTCAGGAATCTGAAGCGATGTTTACAGTTTGAAAAGTTGGCGGAATCAACGTTCTATTTATAATGGTAATCATTTTTGCAAACGTATTTTTAGAATAACCATCAGGCATTTTGTGTAATATATCTAAGACACTAAGGAGGAAAGACAAGTTCAATGACGCTTCGCACTTTGATATTGGTCAAGTTTAGGCTAAACGTATAAATCAAATGCATGATATTAGTAAAAGAGTAGTAAAATATGACACAGTAAATTCAAATTCAAATTCGTTTATTGAGATAAAGAATAAAGAAAGATAAACTAATGAGATATAACTAATAAGATGACCTCACACATGAAACTCAATCATGCCGATTTATTACTGAAATAATAATATGTAGAAACGTACATTCATGCATAGATATAAGCGTAAGGTAAAGCAAATTTTACCGCATCAGTGCGTAATGATTAACTTTGGAACAATGTCAATAGGCTTATAAAGTAGACTTTTTGAACAATTGTATTGAAAACAATATTCTCTTTATTGGGTAGTCGAGCAAAAAGCAAAGGTCAAATTCATATATTCGATAAAAAATACCCTTCGTCTAGCTAGGCAGTCCTCAAAAAACTAAGAAATGCACTGCAAAAATTATAAAAGTTAAGTTTTTGCCATCGTCGGCAGAGGGCGGCATTCAATGAGCTAACTTCCAAACTCCGAGATAAGGGCCGCGCCGTTGCCAAGGGTTGATAAATTGATACAGATTGCGGGGTAGTTAAAGTTTTTGCATTATAGTGCCAGCCCGCAGAGATTAGCCCTAACTGTTTTGACTTGAATAATGATTTACTATTTCTACGCGATTTGCATGCAAGATATACATACAAACTACTTCATATGTACGAAATAGAAGATACAACAGTTATAACAATGAAGCAAATTACATATCTTTAAGTTTTGGCTGTGCTTCATCCTCGGTCACAGTGTTACTTATCAGAGCGAGTTGTTCGTAGATATACTTCACGGGAAAAAATATGTGCAAAATAAGCAGAATATAGAAAAAACCTAATATATAATTTCTTATTTGTCATAGAAGTAGGCTTCACTTTGAGTTCTGTGTATTCGAGGAAAACCGACGCGAAAACCTAGACCACAAACGTCAAGTTCAAAAAGACAGACCCAAGCCCTCCTATGCATATACGTACAATTCTGCGGGTCAACTGTATTGCAGCACTTGCGATAGAGTCTTTAAGACCAAGTTTGGCCTAGCGAGCCACATCAGGGCTCATGCTAGGAAACCATAAACCAGGATCGCTGTCATCGAAATCGATGAGGAGGACTATATATAATATATATTCTATAAGCTTAATTCTCTTTATAGTCTGAGCATCACTCAAGGCAGAATCGGAATCCGGATAAACTTAAGTCAAACAAAAAGACGACACTTCTCGTCTCAAAGGTTTTTTTGTCACACACCATGCAGGCAAAAGTTGCTTATTGGGGCTAGTAGCCCCAATAAGCAACTTTTGTCTGCCTTTGTCATCCTAACTCCTAAACAGCTGAACCAATTTTGATTTTTTTTTTCTCTTTCAACCAAGAATTATTATAAGTTCTTAAGTATGCTTTTAGATATCTCAGCCGTTTTATTATGTCAAGGGTTTTGACTTTAGACTATTTTTAAACTATTATAGTTTAAGAAACTGAAAAATCCGACTTCAAATACGCAATTCGTTTACTTGGATGACATATTTTTCCTGTTATTTTGTTATAAAAACCAAACTAAGTACTGATTTTGACAAAATTTATATTAAACCACCCCTGAAGTCATCATCATCATCATCATCTCAGCCATAAGAAGTCCACTGCTGGACATAGGCCTCCTCCATGGATTTCCAAAAAGACCGATTGGAAGCGGCTTGCATCCAGCGTCTTCCCGCCACTTGTATGAGATCATCTGTCCATCTCGTGGCTGGTCTTCCTACGCTGCGCTTGCCGGTACGTGGACCCCTAAAAGTACCCCTGAAGTACGATCTGCTAATCAAAAATCATCATAATCAATTCATAATTGGCGATGGCTAGTTTTTAAGTTCGCATGCATTGGCATGCGAACTTAAAAACTAGGTTAAAATTGTGTACTGTACTGTAAACTTAAGGTTAAAATTGTGTACTGTAAAAACAACATAAGATCATATTATCCACAATTTATAGCGAACTTTGAACTTTGAGGTAATCGCTGAATACAAAAAAAAATTACAAACAGTCGAATTGAGAACCTTCGTTTTTTGGAAGTCTGTTAAAAATTACCTAGAAGCCTAAAGACTTCGGCTATCGTCTCTGTGGGTGAACAGAGTTCACGCATATTTATAAGCACTTGTCCATATTTTTCTTTCTGAACAGCTGATCTTACGACATTTTTCCGACATTTATTACTTACATACATGAATTTAAAAAGAGAGAGGCGCGTGATTTTCGAATTTGACCATTTTCAATCCATACATTTTGATCGGGAGTCAAACTTTTGGAGAGAAAGCTATGCTTCCGTCTATACGAGAATATTTTTTGGGGAAACAATTGAGACCGATTAAAAAAATACATATCGAATAGCATAGTTCAACGTCCGACAAAAAGTTTTTTTAGCGATTTTAAGTGGGTTTTATTGATTGCGTTACTATTTTTATACTTGCCGTGTAGCACGCAAGCAGTTTAAAAGTGGCAGATTGTTAAAAAAGCCATTTTTGCCCATAAGTAACAGCTTACTGTGACGTGCATAAATCGTACCGTACGGAAGTAGATTGGTTAGAATAAATGTGAACGGAAAAAATAAATATAAAATCACCCATATTTTCCCCATATTTTCCCCATATTTTTCCATATTTTTTATTTTTAGACAGAAAATCAAAGATCAATAATAAGTGACCATATAGAAATTATTCTTAATAATGCTTTTTTAATGGATTATGCATACTTTGTCGTAAGAAAGTACATTCAAGTGCAAGTGTATCAATGATTATTAAAGAAAAAAATATGCAATTATTCTCCTAACTCCATTTCACCGCCACGGATTTACCAAAATTACTACTATTTTTTAAATCTTTCGTTTTCGTTCAATATGACATTACCCGCTTAATGAAAACGTAACGTAATCGCGTAGTCAAATTTTAGACTTTAAGTACATATGTAATAATTTATTTTATTATTGTTTTTTATTAATGTATTCTGTGCTTTAAGAATTCGCTCAACGTGCGCTGCTATCTCTCTCGCGGATCACAACCTTTTCAAACATATAAAACCATTGAATAGGGATATTAGAAAAGTGATAGTTTTTTTTTTTATTTAGACACGAGAATTATTTAAACACAAGTATTTCTTCGATATCTTTTAAATTGGCTGAGTAATAAGAAAAAAAAAATGTTTTTCCTAATTCCGTTGCCAGTTTATATGATATCTGATTAAAACTTTTTTTTTATGTATCTTCTCTCTAGATAAACAAATTTAGCTCAAACTTTTTTAATATCGGAGAAAAAACATTTTTACAGGATTTTTACATTTGAACATTGTCCGATTGTGACGATTCTTATTTTTAACCCCCGACGCAAAAACGACGGAGTGTTATAAGTTTGCGTGTCTCTCTCTCTCGCTCTGTGTGTGTGTGTGTGTGTGTGTCTGTCTGTGGCATCGTAGCTCCCGAACGGATAAACTGATTTTGTTTTTTTTTCTTTGAAAGGTGAATTAGTCGGGAGTGTTCTTAGCTATATTTCATAAAAATCGGTTCAGCCGTTTTTTTGTCGGGGGTTTTCAGTTCTTAAAATTTTTACTTTTTAATCATGTTTAATACGGTTTGCTTTTTACAAATTTAATTATACCTCAGAAGTTGATAATGAACATGTATGATTAAAAAAGAAACCGTAAGTAGACGTAGCGATTAATTGTTTCAATATGTTTGGAAAACAAATAATTATCAGAATCAGCTGATATTTATGTGTAAAAACTGTTATCTTCTGGCATATAAAAAACGCGTAATGTACTGCGGACAGTGCCGTGACAAATATAAAGCCCGATTATATATAAACCGATTCATTGGGCACTGTCGCCTTGAACAGCGTAGTGCAATAATAGACGAGGTCCCGATCTCCATACTTCCCAGATGGGCACGCATTAGACAGGACCCGAGAAATCGGGAAGATATAGGCCTTTCAGCTCGTAACGGATTTACGTGGCCAATGCACATAGCAAATCAGATCCTTTTTTGCAATAACAGACCTTTACTAATAAGTGTTTTTGTTTGTTTCAGTAAAAAAGGCGCGCTATGTTGGTATACAAGGTAAGAGCCTAATAAAAATTAACAATAGTAATTCCAAATTCAACATTATAAAATCGCCGGTATATATGCTTTATATCAATCATCCTACACCGTTTAGCTGTTCAAACATAGCTTAGGTATAAAATTAAATACACCCATTCAATTTTCTATCTACAGTAACTCTTTTAGATATTATTATACAATTTACGCAGGTTGATTTGTTCTAATTTGTTTATAGAGAAATAATGTGGCATTGAAGGCGTTACTGTCCTTATTTCATTATTTTGTACAATCGAGAAGTTAGTTCCCATTTTTTGCCACGATAGTCCTTTATCCACACAGTCGTTTTATTTAGTCTTTGTTTTGATTTCGTTTGGTTTGTTTTCTAAGCGTTTTTTTTGAGTTATCGGTATACGTAAATACATTTTTAGGTATTAATTATTCGAAAGCTTAAATTATTTCAGGAATTTTTTTTCATTGTTTTCAATTTGATTGGATTTCATGCTATTTTTATCTCTTTCGAATATAAACGAAAAACACTTACTTAAAAAAACTGCAAGTATTCATCTTTTATAACTTAAATCACAGAACTGAAACATTTCACTGAGATGCAGTGTTCAGACAATACGTTAGTGGCAACCCTACTTAACACTCCATATAACTTCTTCCCTCTGTAACCCAACGCCTATTGCAACTTTTTCATCCGTTCCATTCGTCCCTTATTTACACTTTCCACTCGATGTAATGTATACTTTATCATTATGTTAATACGTGTTCTTTTTGTTTCCAGCAACACAATTTAACACGTACGTGACACTCAAGCTACAGAATGTCAAGTCGACGACGGTGACAGTGAAGGGTCCCACCCCGAGTTGGGAGCAAGACTTCCTTTTGTGAGTATTTTTACACTGTATCAGGGCTGTTTCCTACTGGAATGCATAAATTGATTAAGAGAACTGTTGTCGCGCGATCTCCAATAGGCAATAGCGGCAATAACAATAATACATTCACAGAAAAAATGCACCATTTTATAATCGCATTTGCCAAAAAAGAATTATAGAAGAATGTCCATTTGAAAAAATGTGGCTCTGCGAATACTTTCTCGCTAAAACACGAATTATGCCATGCGAAATAGTTACACTACAAAAATAACTACAAGTAGTTGAGTATTGTTTTCCTTCTAATTTAAGTAGATACTTGTCTACTGCAATTTTTTTATTCAACAACAAGCACACGCTTCACACGTCTGGTGTTTAGCGACGGTTACGGTCTAATAGAGCGCGCTTGCCTAGAAAGAACCTATCACCTAACTTGTGAATCCCCGAATCCTCGCGTTATTGGGTAAATATATCTACAGTAAGTAGTACCTAATCTATCTAGAGTCTATATAGATTAAGGTCTAGATTCTAGACCTTCCTGTATAGTCAGGAAAAATGTTATATATTCATGCACTTGGATATAGTGCAATGCATCGAGTGTGATCTCGCCTTTACACCGTTGTGTAGGTTCAAGGTGAGGTAGCTTGTAGTGTCTGGCTCGAATGGATCCGGCACTTGACCCCGCGCCGCGCGGGTATCATGTGCACACCTCCTAAAATAAAAGTGACGTTTCCCTTGACACGCTGGTAACGGCGATTTGCCTTGCCTGCCTAGCTTGCCTTGGACGGATATTGGCGAGAATGGGGAATAATCACGTCGCCGCTGTTTTATTTTTCTAAACTTTTTTGTTCATGTTCATGTTATTTGAGCGTATGTTGATATGTCTACTAAAAGTCCTATTATCCTATAGTATGCTACACTACGGAAAGATTTTGTGCATTTTTAGCGCTCTCGCTTCGCTCGTTTGGCTCGGGCAGTGTGTTGTCGCAGTTCAAACATAATAAGCTACTGGAATCTTTCGCTAACTTGGCTGAGTAAACGAAGACGGCGAGTTCACTTATCGTACAAATGCAACTGACTAGGTAGGGGATATCTATTAACTTTAGCTTTAAAGATTTATGGAGTAGCTCTCGGAAATCAGGAGCAGGGTAGGAAAGATAAATACGCTAGCGTATCAGGTACCTGTAGTAGGTACGAAAAACCTAATACTCTATTTTTTTGTTCTGCCTGGGATGATTTAAGAGGAGAAGGCGTCACACGTTTTTGCATTTGCCAGTGACAAATATTTTGATTAGTTCAAGTTTTTTGTGAAGACAAAAGTTATAGTCATAGTAAAAGTCAATTATAACTAGTAACATTCAAGTCCTAGTCATAAAGGTACCTTTATGCCATTAAGATTATATCTACTAGAATATTTTTTTAGACAACTAATTTCGGTTGTAATAGTGCATAAATAGATTAATCAAAAGAAATATTCTACAGCCAAGACGGTATTTTTATTCTGAATACGTGTCTGTGGAAAAACACGGTAAATACGTCCCGCCACGATTAGGAAGATAAATGAAGAGGCGATGTGCCGTGAAAGAGATGACGCCCGTCAAAGACATGCCTCGAGTATGTTCCGCTGACCTCGAGTTTTTACTATCTAGACAAGACTAATCGGAAAGGTTTTATCAAAACCATATAATAGTAATAGTACAGAGACACAGAATATCTAGTTCGGGTGCTAACACACTTTTTATTATAAAATTGTAATTATAAAAAAAAAAAACAGGATAGAAGACTAACGCCACAAAAACATTTGATTAAATAGCGATTCTTTCTACAATAAAGAAAAAGAAAAAAAAAAAAGAAAAAAAAGCTCATGTTAGCATAGGCGTTAAGTCTCTTTACCTACAAACACTGAATCTCATTCTGTTGTGTAGCTTTTATCTCTTCTATCGCACGGCAAAGTACTGTATATGTTCGGTTGAGCATGCAGGTCATTTAACTTGTGGTTTTCTATATAAACTGTAGAGTGCATTGGGCCTGTTATTCACTTCATTTACGGAAAGGTGCGGTTCATCGTATCTGATTCATACAATACAATACAAAAACATTTTATTGACACCATAGTAAAAATAACATTAGGTACATAACTAAGGCGTTAGAAAGGTACAAAAGGCGGCCTTATCGCTAATAGCGATCTCTTCCAGACAACCATAAGATGTTAACAATAGAATGGAACAAATCACCACATTATTTGTTTTCTACAAAACGCAACAAACGTTTTTTTTTAGGATCAGAGTGAATTATTAGTTTATTATATAAATTTACGTACTAGCACCATTTATCATATCTTTGGAGTTAAAAGTTAGTTTTGGTCAAAAGTTGAAGACCTATTTTTGTTAAAAAAATGAAGTATAAAAAAGTGTGATTTAATATTGGACTTTGTGGAGATCTAATAAGTGCAAGCATAGTGTGATGAAATAAATCAAATATGCTTAAATATAATTTAACAGCCACTAGTTCATGGATAGAGGTTAGTGGCAGGTTCATACACTTGTATTTACCAGGGTTATATAACGAGAATAAAATATCTTACCTTGGTTTTTGATTTATTATTCTAACCTTATGCTTTTATGTGTTGAAGTCGCTGTAGGTAATTCCATGTTTGGTTATTCTGTTTTATGTTAATAATATACGTCATCATCTTGAACATCATCCGCAGTCTTATTATTGTTTCAAAGCTGTTTTTCGTGGATAACCTGAATGAAAATTGGCGATTTTTAGTATTCCGTGCCTTAAACGGAAAAAAATAAACCCTTTATAGAATCACTTCGTTGTTAGTATAGACATACTTACTAGACATCACTCAAGAACCGTTTTTTAAAGGTATTACTTAAAATGAATACCAAAATCCTAAGTATATGATCCCTTGGAGTTCCAAAAATATCAAGGTTTTTTTACGCATGATAGATCTACGATTGACCACCAACTCGCCTGATGTTAAGCAACGGTGTGGCCGAGGATAGAATTCGTTGATCTTATTATCTATTCACTCTAGCCTTGAAAATTTCAAGATTAGGTCTCAGGAAACAGAAATGGCGGTAAAGTATCAAAAAACAAAACCAACCTAATGAGTATGGCTGAACGCGTAAGGGTTCTTCAATCGCACGTCTCACAATCATAGAACTTAGAACAGGAGCTCTTCTTCGATACTATAAATATGTATACGAGTTATTTTGTCATATTGTATAGCGATTTTACAAAAAAAAAAATATATATAAAGAATGTCCTGTTAAATATATTTTACAGTAACTTTATCGCAAAAACGAACAGTTACACCATGCCCACTATTTATTGCCAAATTATATGGAAATATAAACATTTCAGACAGCGGTTATGAAAATATATCCACATTTTTGTAAGTACATCACTAGTTAGGTGGCGTGAAATAATGTATAAAATTATCACATATTTTAGCAATTTATTTATTTTCCCGTGATGTAAACTGGATGTAATGTACATGTATGGATGTATGTTGGTATAAACAAAACAAATTCTTATCGGTGCGTCAGAACGGCAACGTGGCAGCTCGCAGCGGTTGTCATGCGAATTTTCTATGATTTCGCGCTCCCTCCCGCGCCGCGGTTTTCATACCTACCGGGTCCAGTAACCGGGCCCGTCTTGCAATCTCTAGTCTGAGAGTTCTCAATGATCTTGAAGATCTGTGAAGTCTGCCAACCCGCACTGGGCCAGCGTGGTAGACCTTACCTTTCTCACAATGAGAAGATGGCCCGCGCCCAGCAGTGGTACAGTTTGTACAAACAGGGCTGAAGAAATAAGCCTGTGCCTTCTGTACAAAGCAGTACAAGTCGAAAATCACAACTTTTCAGAAGAGCAAAACAAACTTTATATATCACTTACCTTATTACTTTTTAATCACGCCAAAAATGTCTTATTCTTAAAATCTTAATTGATTAATTACTAATTAATTATTTTTTCTCATTTGTTCAGTCGGGTAATAATTAAACAAGGCGCTCAAGCGTTGAAGTAGCTCTATTTTCTCTATTGGATAAGGAGTAAGAAGGATTTACTTTTCAAGCTTACTAAATCCTTCACGATTATAAACTTTTTAAAGAGACCTTTTTTCACCCGCTTGTTTTTTTACTGTCAAGAATGAAATTTGTCTTCGTCTTTGAAGATTAGAAAATGTGCAGATGTATATACGATAAAATCCTCCATATTTGACACTTTTGCTATCAAAAACGTGTCAGTGGAACTCTGCGATTCTATAATCTGACGCACTTCACTCAGGAATCCAATGAAAATATCACAGAATTCGCCCTATTTTGGAAAATATTTTTATTTTTAGAGATTATTCAAAAAGAAATAAAGCAATGATTCTAAAATAATTATGGGACCAACTTGGGAGCTTTCTATATACGCTAATTTACGAAACACAAAATTTGGTTCACGAATGACGGAGAAATTCGTGTACATACATAAAAAAAATATACGATACAAATTGAAAGCCTCTTCCTTTTTTGAAGTCGGTTAAAAACAAAGAAACAGTTACTTTCTTTCATTTTCTCATAGTAAAGAAATGACACATGTGTGTTGTTAAACAAGCAACTCGAGTGACGTCATCATAAGGCACTCTCCGGATTAGGTACCTAATTTTATTCTGCCATCGTTATCTTATTTCAGCTGTAGTATAACTATGACTTTATAGTTCATAACGGTTACGTAAGTACTTGACGATAGGTTTTCTACGACCACCTAGCACTAGGAACTAATGCAACTATGTTATTTTTAATTGTCCAAGAAGATGGATATGTTACACGTTAATATACATTATGTTTTTAGAGTTCCGTACCCAAAGGGTAAAAACGGGACTCTATTACTAAAGCTCCGCTGTCTGTCTGTCCGTCCATCCGTTCGTCTGTCACCAGGCTATATCTCATGAACCGTGATAGACAGTTCAAATTTTCACAGATGATGTATTTTGTTGCCGCTATAACAACAAATACCTACAAAAAAAAACAGAATTAAATAAATATTTAAGGGGCCTCCCATACAACAAACGTGATTTTTTTTGCTTGTTTTGGCTCGAAATTCCAAAGGCTTTAAATGCTTTTAATGCGATCTCCTATACAAACGGATTTATTTTTTAACTATTTCAAACAGGAGGAGGTTTTCCATTCGGTTGTTGTGATTTTTTTTTATTTTTTTTTTATCAGCTCTGTTTGTACAAACTGTTCCACTGCTGGGAACGGGCCATCTTCTCATTGTGAGAAGGGTTAGGCCATAGTCTGCCACACTGGCCAAGTGCGGGTTGGCAGATTTTACACATCTTCAAGATCATTGAGAACTCTCAGACATGTAGGTTGGCGGCAATCAACAATATGCACATAACTTCGAAAAGACAGAGGTGCGCACCGTGGGATTCGAACCAAGGACCTGACCTGACCGGATCGCAAGTAAGACGGTCTCACCACTAGGCTGCAGGAAACTCATGCTTGTTATAATTGTTACCGTATAACTCCGTCATTTATGAATCGGATTTTTATAGAAATTTCATCAAATCAGTTAACTAGTTTGGGTTTTTAAACAAAATTGCATATTTTGAAGTTCATTGTTTCAGGTTTATAAACTACTAGATGCGCTTCGCGGTTTCAACCGATTAAGATAATTTAAGAAGAGTTCGTTTGGATACAGAGTTATCATACCAAAAATAAGAACTAATGTCTCGAACTCGATAGAAAATAATTATGAAATAAAGACAGCATCACCCTTTATTAGTGTAGAAGTGTACATATAAATGCGTAAAAGATAAAGAACATTATTTTATTTATTTGGAATCTACAGGAGCCCTTGTGTTTGTCGAAATAAATGTAGCCTATGTGTTATTCCAGGATATGAGCTACTTCCATACAAAATTTAACGAAAATCGGTTCAGCCGTTTTAGCTTGAAATAGTTACTAACTCACAAACTTTCGCATTTATAATATGGGTGTAGATTAGTGTAGATAATATTTACTAGACTAATAAGAATTTCTTCATAAACGGTTTCTGATGGAACCATCGAGCCGCGCGTTGCCCAGCGACATACGTAGCGTTAGCATGCAAGCGCTGTGTCACGCTATCGCGTTATTTGCTTACCGTCCATCGATCGCTGATGTCATAGATGTCAATTTAGCAAATGAACTTTGAGGTTTGATATTGAATATCGATTTTAGTACGTGTTAGCTGCAAGAAATTCAGGCTATAAGCACGTGCAAGCTAGATATACATAGATCTATATTAAATTGGATATTTAGCATTTTCAAACGACTTCCAAAAAGGAGAAGGTTATCAATTCGACTGTATTTTTTTTAGGTTTTTTTTATGTTTGTTACCTCATATCTTTCGACTGGGTGAACCGACTTTGATGATTCTTTTTTTATTTGAAAGCTGGTGCTTCCCCTGTGGTCCCATTTTTATTTGGTCCAGTTCTGACAATGGCATCCATGAGAAGTCGGTTGCTTCAGTTTTTTAAACTATAATTATTCTTTTAATACTGATACTTGTTGCGTATTATAGTGAAAACTTCCCAACTGGTGCTGGTGTGGTCCCATTTCAATTTGGTCTAGTTCTGGTAATGGCATCCATGAGAAGTCGGTTGCTTCAGTTTTTTTAACTATAATTGGATTGGAACTGGAATGAGGCATGTCTGTTATACTTAGAAGTCGACGCGGGTTTGTACAATAAGGTACGACGAGGTTTATAACCGCTAAATGTCTTTCGCAGCCAAACTTTTTCACACTCACTCTCACGTGTATGACCGTTGTATATCTTTCGCAGCCAAACTTTACAACACTTACTTTCAAGTGAGTGTGGAAAAGTTTGGATGCGAAAGACATTCAGCGGTTATTAGCCTCATGGTACCTTATTAAACATACCCGCGTCGACTTCTTAGTATAACAGACATGATTCATTCCAGTTCCAATCCAATTCAAAAAGATACAATAGTACAATAAGTTTCCATACTAAAATACTAAATATACAGATTTATTTATCCAGAGTTATTTGATAAAAAAAAGTATTTGATTGTAATCTACTCACAATAGCAACAATTTACCAGTTTTTTTGGGGTCCGGACGTCAATAGTAAAAAACGGAACCCTTAAAGGATCACTTTGTTGCCCGTCTGTCCGTCTGTCCGTCTGTCAAGACTTTTATCTCGGGAGCGCGTGAAGGTATCGAGTTGAAATTAAAACCATATACGCAGATCCATAGTATCTTGCTGCTGAAAAAAAAATTAAGTTTCTAAGTTTTCGTAAAAAAAGTTTTTTTATGCAAGATAGATCTACGATATACCACCAACTCGCCTCATATTAAGCGACTGTGTGGCCGAGGTTGGAGCTCGTCGATCTAGAAGATATCTATTCACTCTAGCCTTGAAAATTCCAAGATTGTAGGTCTCAGGAAACAGAGATGGCGGCAAAGAATTCCATTCCTGCGCAGTACGCAACAAAAATGTGGATCGATATCGCTGAGTACGGATTATGGCATTTCAACAAGAAATGGGTGTTTATATACGAGTACGATCATTTTACAGTTTCGAACTAAACTCAAAAGGATACAATGAACTTCTACCTT
Organism: Lycia hirtaria; assembly: GCA_947563715.1. Taxonomy (NCBI): domain Eukaryota; kingdom Metazoa; phylum Arthropoda; class Insecta; order Lepidoptera; family Geometridae; genus Lycia; species Lycia hirtaria. The sequence continues at coordinate 46,091,124 of OX387377.1, forward strand.
TCTAAAATGATCTCCAGAATATGGGCAGTTACTGTCATAATGGCCTATGAAGCCGTTGTCAAAGTATGAATGGTGCAATTAGATGGAAAAGAGGCTCGATCCAAATCGTCGACGACCTCTGGTGGATTAGCCCCTGATTCTATTTAAATACCTTCCTACTTTAGGTTGGAAGGGCTAGTACGTATAATTATTTTCGATTAGAGGACTGATTGGTTTTATTTGTCAGTAAATGTCTGCCCAGTAATAGTCGACATCAAATTCAGTCCTGGTTTAAATATTTTGTTGTTGTATTTTTTTTCATGTCTAAATATTTTTCATAACGGGGTTTATGCCATGGGATCTTTAGCATGTTAAACAGTATATTATATAAAAATAAACTGGCCAAGTACGAGACTGACACGTAAAGTGAGGTTTCTGTACTATATTACAGTGGTTAAATCCACAAACATCAAGCATTTTAGTCGATATAGATGAAAATCAAAATGGTATTTCAACTTATAGATGACTTTCAATCATTGGAACATTTTTGGTATTCGTAAATCTAAAGGATTTAAATCATAAAATCTTATTGCAAAAAGCATTTAGATAATTAAGTCGACACAAAAGCTGTACTCAAAGCGCACTCATAGCTACCTCTCTCGCGCATCACAACATTTATGAATATATAAAACCTTATAAAATTATTATAAAAAGTTTATAAAAAAATATTATAAAGAGTTTTCAACGTGGCATTGGCGAGAACTTTCGGCGGGAACGTCATCGAAACATGTTGTTGCTTTGTTTTATTTTCCTAAACTTGAGTTATTTTGAATATTGATGCAATAAAAATGGTGGTGTTTTATTCATTAAGTGTTCAATCAAGTACATGAGTGTGGGGAAGTAAAATTAAGCAGTGAAACGTGTCATTTTACGTTGTCGGCAAAACTTCATAGAAGCTTCTAGTAAAGTCGCCACCACTTTACTGAAGCAGGATTCGACTTATAAATTAACTGTATACGTGACTTAGATTGTGACTAGAACATTTACAACTTGTTTTATTCAAAAAACTTGAAACAATCCTAATACTTGACACTGGCAAATGCTTTGATGCGGGTCCAATACAAAAAAAAACGCCATAGACAAGAATTGGCAGTTTCGGCGGGAACGTCATGGAAAAGTGTTGTTGTTTTATTTTATTTTCATAAACTTGTGTTACATTGATACTATAATAAAACCGGCCAAGTGCAAGTCAGACTCGTGCACGAAGGGTTTCGTACCATTATCTATAAAAACGGCAAACAAAAACACGTTTGTTGTATGGGAGCCCCCCTTAAATATTAATTTTATTTTAATTTAATTATTTATTTTTAAAGTGAATAATATAACTCAATATTCAGTGAATATTTCAAGTGTCAACCTGTTGCCGTTATCAATATCGAGCAAACACTAGCAAAAAAATCACGTTTGTTGTATGGGAGCCCCCGTAAATATTTATTTTATTATGTTTGTTGTTATAGCGGCAACAGAAATACATCATCTGTAAAAATTTCAACAGTCTAACTATCACGGTTCATGAGATACAACCTGGTGACAGACGGACGGACGGACGGACGGACGGACAGACAGCGGAGTCTCAGTAATAGGGTCCCATTTTTTCCCTTTGGGCACGGAAACCTAAAAATGGTAGTGTTTTATTCATTAAGTGTTTGATCAAGTGCGTGAGTTTGGGCAACTGAAATAAAGCGACAAAACGTGTCATTTCACGTTGTCGGTAAAACTCCATAGAAGCTTCTAGTTAAGTCGCCACCACTTTACTGAAGCACGACTCGAATTTAAAAATGACTTTACACGTGACTTAGATTGTGATTGTGATTGTGACAACCAGTTATAAATCTGATATTTATAACTGTTCACAAGTCACGACACGCGTCTAACAGCGTTGCTCGACGTGTCGTGACTAGAGACGAGTCGGGCGATTACCTTACTTGCAACTTGCCATGCAGAGCCGAGGAAAACCTATCTAGTATCTGTGTATAATACATCATTGGTTTTACCGCATTGTATAAAACAGTTACATATTTATTTGAACTTCTCCATGCGGACTTTGTGAGAGTCCAATCACTACTCAAGATTCTTCAAAAAATCATTCACATCATCATTCTATCAAAGTGGCTATTGACGCGTTTTCACATTTCATGCTTCTATGGCATCAAAGAAAAATTAACTATTAAAATTAACTATATATTTAATTTTATAGTTTCAGTGGTCAAAACATTTTATTTTCCAGATAAATACTAAAATCTCGTAAAGTTTTTTCTTTATGTCGTTGTTGCAAATCTAACGTCCTGTGCCATTTTTCGGTTATTTTGTACAAGTGTTTAGGGTTCCTTGTTTACTACGGAACCCTAAAAATATTTGAAAAAATGTCAAATAGGACTTTAGATCATCCTCATAAAAAACGATGTAATGTTGCATAGAACATCGGGTTTTGGTTTTTATAGCTAAATCTTGTTAGTCACTGTTCCACTGCCTAACTTCTATAATACATACAAATTAACTCTTTTCGAACTCCAATAGGTGCTTATAAACTAGAAGTTTCATTAAAATAATTGTTAAATAATTGTCATAAAATAATTGTTATAACAAACTTCTTTTGATGGTGTTTGAAATAAAAACCATAACAAACTGTTTGGTCAACAAAGTATCAATGGTTCCGTATATTGTTTGCCGCGAATTTCTATGTTGAAAATATTTATGTAAGGGTAAAATTTGTTTGTTTTGATAACGGGCGAGGTTGTGTAGGCAGCATTAGGGGTGCGTGCGTAGTAAGTAAAGCACTTGTCCTACAACCGGTGAGAAAGCGACTAGCTATTGACTGTTTTCTCGCTCATGTCACATACATGATAGTAGTAGTACAAGATAGTAGACGTTAATATCGTTTTAAATAGATAGTTATAGTTTAAAAATCTGAAGCAACCGACTTCTCATGGATGTCAATGTCAGAACTGGACCAAATTGAAATGGGACTAAGCGGGAAGCACAAGTTTTCAAATAAAAAAGAATCATCAATATCGGTTCACCCAGTCCAAAGTTCTAAGGTAACAAACATTTAAAAAAAATACAATCGAATTGAGAACCTTCTCCTTTTTTGAAGTCGGTTGAAAAGGATGACAGAACCACTCTACCACTCTCTTCACTAGTTTGTCACAGCGGCAAAATAATTGAAAGAAAAAAATATGCTCGCTCAATGATGCTCACTTGATGTCAAAACATTCGATATGAGACTCATTTGGTACTTACATACGAGTACATACGTAGTAATCGCCCATAGCAGTCGTAAATTCGCTTACCTTCGCTTAGTTTAGTGACAATGTTCATACAAAAAAAAAAGAGATAATTAAACCAGTTTGATATTTTTTTTTCTGAACACAATGAACATTTAATGTATCAAGACGAGATTTTTTTCGTGATAATCTAAATATTAAAATAAAATGTAGTAAATTGTGATATTATAGTTTACTAACAATTTATTTCATAGCAATAACTCAGGTAAATTACAAAAATAGCATTATAGTCACGTATATTTTTTGCAATTATAGTTCAAAAGTTGACAAGAATATCAATGTAAACTGCAGATTAAAATGTTTTTAATTAATTACATTTCATAGTTAAGTAGAGTAGCCAAGAAGTCTAGGAGATTTTTATTAGTTCAATAAAATAATTTACTTGTTTAATATCAGTCAGCTCGCTTCTCGCTAATCATCTGTTGTGGGACAACTGCCTAAATCGCACCTCATGGGAGTGCCAGTAGGTGTTATAATTAAACGTAACAGTTACGCAGCGTTGTATAATCAATGATGCGAACATAATCTGCTTTAAATGTTCTAAATATACGATCTGTCAGCTTAAAAGCGAGTAATCCGAAATTACGGAGTGTTTTTTAAAATTGTTCTTTTTTTTTTGTTTTTTTTTTTTTGTTATAAGTATAGGCGTTTATAAAATGAATAAAAAAATTTCGATGTAACTTCAGCTTATGATGTGCGTAAATTATCTGAAGTTGAAAAAGCCATGTGATGAATGATGATAATTAAAAAAAAAAACTAAATAGAGGTTTAAAGCTCTTAATATTTTAAGATTAAAACTTAAAATTAGTTTATCTTTGTACTTAAGTTTTTTCAATCTTATGATTGAAAGTATTTTCTTACTGTACCTTAAGTCCCTTTCGTTATTTTAAGTACAAGTAGTTCATACATTTTTCAGAAATAATAATATTTGACGTTAACTAGTTGAAATACGAGTAATCCAAATATCTATATGTCATAATTTTAATCAAAATAATAAATTTTATTTTGTCACCTAATACTGTATCTTCATCTTAAATATAAATTCCAGGTTGATCGTACCTTAGTTTCATAATCTGTAGACTTTACCGCTTACTAATAAACCCAAGATTACTGAGCTTGATTTGTTTACGCTCCAGAGACGCAGTTGGCTAGATTTATATACTTTCTTCGAAGGAAACCAAGGTTTTATGTGTTGGGGATGTGATTTTATTGGCTGTTTGTGCGGGAACCGTTTTGCTGGCCTCAGGCACTTGCTACAGTTGGTTGTGCCAGTAGTTTTGGCTAGTGGTAGTATATTTTTCAAGTTCCAGAAGGTATATAGCTTATATAGTTTCGGCATTGACTCGGGAAATTGAAAGATATTGTTTACGTAGAGGATTGCTTTGAAGAAGTTATTTTTTCGGGGTAAATAAAGGCTTTTTGGTACCTATGGGCTTGTGATTGGGGAACAACGTTCATATATTGTGCCTGGTTTTTGTAATCACGTTTTCGGTAGTAGTTTATTTGCTTATGGAAAGTGCTTTGGAGTTGTAGAACCAAAATTTGATGCGTAAGTTTACATAAATTGAAAGTGAAGTATAAGTACATATACCATATTTTTGAGGCAGGAATGTCCATAAAAATCAAGTAAATACTACCCAGAGGTAGGTACTATCTCCTTGAAGTGTTGTTACTAAATAAGGAATATGATTCGAAGTAATTGTGTTCGCGAAAGTGTAATGAAAATCTTTACAAATAATTATAGAAAGTTTTTTTTTATTTTGTATGAAATATGAAAATATTTTTATCTGATTTTTTTCAAACACACTTTATTTTTAAAAATAGTTAGTATTTATTGATTAATTTTTAAACGGAAACCATAATACTTATAAGCCCTTGATATAATATATGACGAGTCATAATATAACAGACAATACATTTGAGCGAAATAAAAAACTGTTTACTTTAAAAAATATGTAATAATTATAGGCACTGATTTAAAGACGCAGTTGTAAATAGCAGTTTTGGTAAGTTAAAAATTATAAATGGCACGTTTAATAACTAGTTCAGCAGTAAAGTAAACAAAAATGAGTATATTTATATATATTGTATATTTGTTATTCAATATTCATGATTATTCAATTTTAATGTGTTATTTAAAATGAGTAATAAAAAATAATGAAATGGATCAGTGAATATTTAATTGAGCAGGAAAATAATTAATAAAAATTATTATCTATAATTTTGTATCTATTAAAAAAAAAAACATAACCTAATCTCTGAAGAAATTATTGCTTATAAAATGATGGAAAGTTATAGTATATAATATGGATAACTTTCCATCATTTTTACCGCTCTATTAGTTATTGGACTGACATTGTATGATAAAATAACCGACTAATTGATTTTTTATTACTGTCCATGTTTTACTGTCACAATAATTAATCAACCGCCATTAAATTAAATAACTGCTCAATATGTTTCTGAACTGATCATAATAACATCTCGAATATTTAAATAACAGCTCAAAAAATTAGTTCCCATAATTATATACTTGATAATTTCGGATACTTCACATTTTCGGACTGGACATTAGTTACTGTGCATTTTGGCTGACTAAACGTTTTGATCCACTGGACGATGTGAACCGAATGATATAACATGTAATTATGCTAGTGCATTCTATATGAGGTGTAGATAAATCCACTAAGAAATAAATTATCCATAGCTTGTAAAACCGTGTAAAGCAGTTAGCATCATAAAATTGGATAAAATAGTAGGTACTGTCGACGTGGGTAATTTTGACTCTGCGTCAAACATTGCACGTAGCCTTTTTAGTACGTTCTCAATCTCATGATATTGGTAGTCAAAACGACTGTAAATTAATTAAACAAGTAACTTGCCTACTAACCTGTAGGGGAAAAAATCGAGAACCTTCTAAAAAGGCTACGTACAACGTTTGACGCAGAGTCAAAGCTACCCACGTTGACTGTACTTAAAACGAACCTATTTTACTAACAAATATGAGACCAAAATTACAGAAAATATGTATACCAAGCCAAGGTTTGAACTACTAAAGCTTGTATTATGTGTACATTTAAATGAAATTTTAACGACGTTAGCATCATAATAAACTAGGCACTGAGTAATGAGGTCGCGTAGTCTGGCCAGAATTTTTAATTCTTGCCATTTTGCTTGTTAACGTCGAGAGAAAAAGGTTGATTTATTTTATTTAATCTCTCAATTAATTTAATGAGAGCGAAACAAGGAAATCTCTGAGGGCATCAATTATGTTGAAGAGACGATGATTAAAAAAATATTTCTGGTGTTCCAATTTTTTAAGATCAAATTTTGTAAGTTGCGTAACCTTATTAAGTTTCATTAATTTTCTTAATTAGGTCTCAATAAGAGATCTCTCTGCGAGATTGTATCATCATAACATAGCCGATTACAAATGAAAGTGGCAGTTAGCAGGGCACATAGCACGTAGAATTGATGACTAGCTGGAAATAGTTCTCGAGTAAAGATTATGGCCGGCAAGCGCAGCGTAGGAAGACTAGCCACAAGATAGATAGAAGACCTCATACCAGGAAGACGCTGAATGCAGGCCGCTTCTAACCGGCCTTTTTGGAAATCCATGGGGGATGCCTATGTCCACCAGAGGACTTCTTGAGGCTGAGATGATGATGACTTTCAGATTGGTCAATTGTGCATTTTGAAGTCTTTTGTTTCAGTTTTTTAAACCATAATTATTTAGTTAAAAATAGCGTTGGTTAGTCCACAATATAAGCTATTAAGTAACATCAATTTGAGCATTTGGATTATCGTTAGACCTTCATCGGTCAGGGGTAATCTGTTTGCTTTTTTGTGTAGTATTTTACGTAGTTAATTGTTTGTAGATTGTATATTGTTTTAATGTATTTAATAAAGACACTTGTCTAGTAAAAAAAAAATACATTCAAATCTGTTGAGTTGATTGAGCGTGATGGATAGAATCTGTAATATCATGTGCGATGTTTTTTTTTTAAATTAATTTTTCTAACGCTAGTCTTCACCTAGCTTTCTTATAGGAATCAGTTATATTATCATTATTTTTAGGGTTCCGTACCTCAAAAGGAAAAAACGGAATCCTTATAGGATCACTTTGTTGTCTGTCAAGACGCAAGGGAATCAAAACCTATGGGGTACTTCCCGTTGACCTATAACTTTGAAATTTAGCAAGAAGCATTGTCATTATAGTACACATAAAGGGAAATTCCGAAAACGATACATTTTTAATTTAATCACATAAAATCTGCCGAATATGTTTAAAAAAATGCATATTCGTATTCGTATACATATATCGTAGAAAACTGTACATTTTTCAAATTTTAAAGTGCTTTAACCGTATCATGTGGGGTATTGTATGGAAGAGCTTAATAAGCACAAGCTAAAATAGGGTTTTAAATATTTTCACGATGTATATTTTTCGATTTATGAAGGAAAATATAAAAAAATGTATAATTTCCCACTTTTTGTCACTCCCACTTGAGTCTGACTCGCTCTTGTCCGTTTTTTTCTTGAAATGAGTTTCTAATTATTTACTTATTTTCACAGTGAGATCAACGACATTAACCTGGGTCTCCTGGTTGAGGTGTGGAACAAGGGAGTCATCTGGGACCGCGCTCTGGGCTACCACTACCTGCCTCTCACTTCTGTCGCATATAACGAGGTGAGACAGATATAAATATACATATTTACTTTACTAACAATAATATCGAGATATAGGTACAAAATACTTAATCCATGTGTCGTGCCTAAATCGTGGAAATAACAATTTAATTTACATCAAATAGTCGAATATCCATGAAATGAAATGAATGACAATTTGTCAGCGTTCGACCAGATTTATTAATGTAGAGTATTCCAAACAAATATTACAACTGCATAACTGATCAATTCTAGTTTCTCAGCACTTTACGATTCATCTTCTGCACCATTACATACGTACATAGTACGTAAAATCACGCTTGTTTTCCCATACGGGGTATAGGCAGAGCATCGAAGACCAATAAGGCCGTTTGACACCACATCTGACCTTGATTAAAGGGTTAGCTGGAGGAAAGCAGTATTAGAGGGATAGAGGTGATAAGTGAATAGAATGTTAAATTCCTGTTGCGTACTGCGCAAGAATGGAATTCTTTGCCGCCATCTCTGTTTCCTGAGACCTACAATCTTGGAATTTTCAAGGCTAGAGTGAATAGATATCTTCTAGATCGACGAAATCCATCCTCGACCACACCATCGCTTAACATCAGGCGAGTTGGTGGTCAATCGTAGATTTATCTTGTATAAAAAAAAAATTGGATTATAGTGACAGGGGGTTAGCCCATCACCTACATGAATGCCAATTTCTCCCTCAAGTATCATCTACGTACCGTTTTAGCATCTTCAGCGTAGTAGCATTTTATAATTTCATGAAATACTCAATACTCATCATCTGCTTATTGATAATTTTATAAATTACAACGTCTTCATGAAATTAAATTGTATATGTAGCTCCTTACCCGTAGAAGTTAGGTAGTTCTACCAACACGTAAAATACTTACCTTAGCACAACTTTCGTATTAATTCTACGAACAATTGCAAGCGACTAAAAGTTAAAAAAAATATCGTTTTTACACCTGTGCAACCAGACAAAGGTAGTTACTTTTCATAGAAATCGTTGTTAATTTCACAAAACACGTAGCTATGACGAGGACTGTAGTAGAAATGTTTAGGTTTCAAGGAAATATACCCAGCTATGATTATTTTTTATTGTGATTAAAGTTTGTAAATAAACTACTAAACCTTTTTCTTTTTTACTATCGGACAGTTAGAAACACGAAAAATAAGTATATAGTTTATACTTATACTGAACAATTGACTTCAATTTTTCTTTATTAAATCATATTGAACGAGTGTTGTAAGAAGGTTTTTCAATCTCACTAAATTCTTCATGGTTATAAACCTTAAGTCAGAGTCTGCTGCCATGTTGTCCCATATCTTACGTATAATGTGCGAGCATAAAAAAAATTAGCACTTTAATGTCCCAAATGAATACCAAGTTTGTAATAGCAAAATGTGCTATTATGTTTGGGTAGTAATAAAAAAAAATATTTTGTTTTAACGAGCACTCAGCGCTTGCATGACCTAAATATTAACAAAAATAAGTAATAAGTACGCGAGCGAAGCGAGCGCGAAAATTTTAGCAGTGCTTTTATAATAATATGCTTTGTTTCTCGTATTAGTGAACCCACGGTACCTCTCTGTTAAAATTGTAATAAAGCGCGAGCGAAGCGAGCTCGAAAATTTTAGTGGTGTTTTATAGTAATATGCTTTATTTCTCGTATTAGTGAATTCATAGTACTTCCATGTTAACATAATTTGAATGCGCGAGCGAAGCGAGCGCGAATTTTTTTAATGTAATATGCAAAATTTTCGTATTTGTGAACTCACAGTACTTCTATGTCAAAATAGAAATAAATGCGCGAGCGCGAAATATTTTGTGGTGTTTTTATAGTAATATGCTTTATTTCTCTATGCTTTATAACTCATAGTACTTGCATGTGAAAATAATATAATAATATTAATGCGCGAGCGAAGCGAGCGCGAATTTTTTTTAGTAGTGTTTTATAGTAATATGCTTTATTTCTCGTATTAATGAACGCGATTTTTTTAAATGTAATATGCAAAAATTTCGTATTTGTGAACTCACAGTACTTCCATGTCAAAATAAAAGATTTTTTTAAAGGTTTTTAATATTAAATCATGGAAGTGATTTGATTCATTGATCGTGTTAGCGAGTCCTAGATTTTCGTGGACCAGATGAATCAAACAAGTAACTGTGTTATAAGGAAATACCCGACTGGTAAAGAGCAACTTAACGCTATCAAAAATTATAAATAAAACCATTTGAATGCATTGATTGCCAATTTAATAATCCTAAATATAAATATATGACTTTATAGAAAATTACAAACATACCTACAAGAACGCGCAAAATTTTTTGGTTAGTGGCTATTTTGAGTGAATTATTTGCTCGTATTAGTAAGTTCACGGCACTTTAATGATCAATACAAATAAAGATCAATATGAAACAATCATGCGCGAGTGAAGCGAGTGCGAAACTTTTCGAAGCATTTTATAAAATTATTGAAGCCTGGAAGAATTTTTATAATGGCCAGGATTTCTGGGGGTGGGGAGGGGGTCCCCCCCCCACCTACGGCCATGCTATTATTATTATATATCTATCTAAGGTCTGTGATTAGAAAGCAGTTTCCTATTGCACAAAAATACCCGATGTCCTAGCAGCAATTCTATCAGCCATCTAGTTCTATAGTACAAGCTTAGCTTAGTTTGGGCTAGATGGTGATATGTCCACAAATATTTATTATTATTATTATAATTGAGCCCAACGATCCTCTGTAGCACGTAAATTGCCCGCACCTGCTCAATACACATAACATATACTTCATAAAATAAAACCGGCGTACAAAATAAAAGTACTTACCCCAGTGAGTTTGCTCGCACAAAATTAACTCCATTTACGCTGTTCGAGTTGGAATTGCACGTAATTGCCGCTGAAGCGGTCATCGCGCATCCGTAATTGATCAGATTACGCTGAAATATTCATGGGACGTCCACAGTTTGTTAGGATGGCGATCTCTACTGTAGCGGCTACGCAGTTTGCGTGCTACGTTCTGGGAAGTTTAGTTTTGGATGTAATAAATAGTTTGCTAGTTACGTAGTTATCTTAGCGAAGTGAACAGTAGTCTATATTTTTAACCGACTTCCAAAAAGAAGGACGTTATCAATTCGATCTGTATGTCTTTTTATATGTTTGTTCACCGATTACTCAGCCAATGTTGCATTGATTTTGATGATTATTATTGTAATTAGTAGATCATACTTCAGAGGTGGTCCCATATAAATATTATCAAAATCGATATAGTACTTTGGTTTTTATAACAAAATAACTTCTAAGTGCCTGTAGAAACTGTAGAAAGTGATCAAAAAGTCGCATACGTATTGTATTGCTATTTTTAAAGTTTTTTTCTTTTTTTTTAACTATAATTATTGTTTATTTTACTTGGAGGATTTTGGCGTCATACGTTTTATACGTTTGCTCGTATAATTTTAGTGGGAACAAAGAAATGTGTTGTGGCCAATGACATTATAAAACAGTTAAAAATATCATTGGTTGTCGCGCATCATAATTTGTATCACATTTTTTAGACGTGATAACGTCTTATAAATCGATTAACGCCGGCTGCACGCACGAAAAAGCATGACTCAGTGTCACGTTCCGCCTGAGCCGAACGTGCAAGCGAGAGCGTGGAACAAGCGATAGAGAGGGCGTTCTAAACTGCCTTTACAGACAACCATTTTTTTCATTACCTAATATATACGCATGCAATGTATTAATCACATGAAATAGTACTATAAAGTTTACATATTGAAATTCAAATACAAGCCATAAAAAAGAAAATAAAACGGCGTCTCTTCTCTGCGATGTTCCCGCCGAAATTGTTACATATTTTGTTCAACTTCATACTAATACCACAGATGACATTAATAGCTAATACTATAAAAGCGAAAGTTTGTATGTAAGTTTGTGTCCAGATCCCGATATCGGTGTTTCAGGCCAAGTTTTTCTTCATTCATACATCTTTGAGAACATAAGAATTCTCGGATATGAAAGTTTTGAAAGGCAAAGACAAAGGTGCGTGCCTTAGGAGTTGATTCCAGATCATCGGACCGGAAGTTAACTAGCCCCTGTTGTTTCTGTAGTGAGTGTGTGTACTTTTATTTCTCGTTTAGAAACAAACATTTTAGATTGATACCTACTACATTCGCGATCAAAAAACAAGAAAAAAAGATTTTTGTAAGTTAGTGAATGGAATCGCATGAATCTACTAGTAGATATATTCCATAAGTCACTTTTACCTAATTTTTTATATGATTTAAGATAACAGCCTTTGAAAATGGAATTTTACACGTGTATCAAATAAAATTGAACGGTTAAACAACATAGAACAACGGGTATTTTGTTTTGTTAGGACTGAAATGGGGCTCAGATGGTTTGGAAACATTGGATCATTACGTGCTTTACCTTGTCATAGCGAACTGATTATGCAACTAATAAGTTAATCAAAATTAAACTTTAATACCGTAATTTTGAAGTCTAATTTTCAACGTTAATTATTGTTTCTAGCGCTATATGTATATGTCGCATATACCATGAGTCTACGCTACGTGTAGGCTAGCGTATTGTTTGAATGACGTAACATTAGTACTACGTGTAGGCTAGCGTATTGTTTGAATGACGTATTGTGTGTAAAACAACGGTGAAGCATCCTCGTTCAATGGTTACAATTTACATTTCGTAATGTGTATATTACTTTTTATAGTTACTGATACATAATGAACTGTAAAAACCATAAAAGAAACACGAGCGAGTTAATTAATGTAGCTAGTGACAGTGGTTTTAACATCTACGACCTTAATTATTGTCACTAAGCATCAGGTAAGCTGTGGTCAAATGTATAGTCGGTATATAAAATTGTATTGGTGGATATTTTCACGCAACACCACCTAGCCTCAAACTAGGTAAACCATGTATTGAAGGAACTAGATAATTGATAGAATACTTATAAATTGTTTTGTAAATCTAATACCTTCAAACGAGCAATTCTTGTATATATATATACATATTTGCTTATATTGCTTTTTATTTTCTTTTAATATAAAATCTGATGTCAAATGAATACGTCACATTGCACAGTAACAACATGATTTCAAAACACGTACACCTTGTTACAGATTCACGTCAAATAAACCTGCACTAATCCGATCTGACCGTTACCTGATATGTCCACGATATCTAATCCGCTCTGATCGTGATATCTGATATGTTCACGATAACTATTCCGGTCTGATCGTGATACCTGTTATGTCCATGATACCTTATCCGATTCGATCGTTATACCTAATATGATGGAATATGTTTTTTCCCCAGGAGTGCGGAGGTGGTGGCGGCCGGTGGGTGGAGTTGGAGGCGCAGCTGATGATGCGAGGGGGCGCCGTCGTCGGCACCACCGGACCCACCGGACATGCGCTGCTTCTCGACTGCAGATTCGAACCACCTTTCGGTAATGTACCTTAAGTTTCTGAAGCTATTGCAGTAATAACCTGAAACCCCTTCGGTAGGAATGTAAGGAGTAAAACACAGCAATAGATAATCTCTTAAACAAATTAACTATGGCTGGCGCCTGAAGATGTGTCTTGGCCTCCGTTGCTAAGCGGTGCCATCCATCCCTATCTTGTATTATTTTAGAAATTATTAAAGCAATAATGATTTTATATAGGAAAATTAACTTTACATTATTTAAAATTAACTTTGATCAAATTGAATTTTTTGCCCAATATTTGATAGATTGTTTTCTAGTTTTACAAACGACGATATTTTTATAAGATCATTCATTCATTTTATATCTTTAAAAAAATGTGGGCATACGCGAACGAGACGGACAATGATCGTACTACAGATTCTTAATGTTTTCCGTTTATTGTACAGATATAATAAGTGTGATATGTTAATTTTAATAATAACTACTCAAAAATTGATAGAAACTTCGAAATAATATAAAAAAAATTAAGAGTTCAATATTTTTTGATTATGTTACATATAAGTTTCATTTGTTAAGTTTCAAGTTCACCAATTATCACTGGTCAAAAAGTATAGTTAAAAACGACAAAAAAATCCAATACTTTTTAAGTCCATGCATCCATGGGGGAGGCCTATGTCCAGCAGTGGACTTCTTATGGCTGAGATGATGATGACTTTTTAACTATGCTAAAGACAGTTCAAAGGTTTCAACATCCGACAGGTTCGAACTTGTACTTTTTCAATCAGTACTTTGCGAGCTTTTTTGTAATTAATGTGTGAAAGTGACTTATTTCTACACTAAGTACTTTATCAATTTATTAGTGTTCACCCATTTTATCAACGGTACATTGTATATGTACAATACCAGCAACAATCTACCAAGTTGCAGAAAACGGCTACTGAATGAAAAGGACACCGAATCAATTGCGTCAACCAATTTCAATTCCACTTATCGACTTTCTCCTTTCGCCATTGAGACCCCCATCGCCTGTCTCCCATATATCCCTTCATAAAAATGCTTCTCAATCGATACAAGGAATATAGGGAAAGCTGCCATTTGGCACATGACTCAAGTGTGCCACCGTGGCGCCTGTCTGTCCAGAATATAGTCTACTGTTGGTCTCTTTAAGGCTTTGCCAACTAGAACGTCCTAGTTGAAGCCTAAAATAGTGGCTAAAATTTTTCTCTGTCGGTGCGTGACGGTGACCCGTTTTGTGCGTTTAAAGATAAAACTATCTTTAGGATCCAGATTTTATAGTAACACCTGGTAAATAACTATATTTCTTAAAGGGTGCAATAGGTACGTCCGTATTTAAAAAAAAAAAAAAAAATTATTTTAGTCTCCACTGGTTAAGTTGTTACTTACCTACGTATTTTTTTCTTCATATATACCTAATGTTTTAAAAGCGTTCTTAGCCATAAATTATTTCTAGAGGTAGAAATTTAGAAATGGCTTATTTGTTCTTGTTCTGTGTATTACTTGACACTGTGTTATTTAAGGCCGTTAATTTCTCTAAAATAGTAAAAATAAATAAATAAATAAAGTATTATTTAAAAGCAGCCAACCCGCTGTACTTGCAATACTGTACAAGAGCTCGTATGTCTTTATGACGTAATAATAAAACATTATTTAAATTAGTTGCTACGAGTATAACAGTATCTAGTGCAGTAGATCTAGATCTACAATAGTTCCTAATTACACTGTGGCCCCACACTAGACACAGGGTCCGTATTGTGGGAACCTAACGTCGAGCAGTCTTATTTTACGAGTTACTCAGTTGAGGGTTGTCTGTTACATGAACCAGAGGGGTACAACATTAAGAAAATCACAAGACAAAAGTAAATAGAGTAACAATAAGTATTTGTTCTATTACTATTACTAGTAATTGTACTATTGTTCGCAAACAGTTTAACAATATGCATGTTTGTGTGTGGGTGTGTGTGTATGTTGGGTGTGGATGTGAATAGCATGGAAGGGTATATGAGTAAGGGGTGAGTGTGTGTGTGTGTGTGTGTGTGTTTGTGTATGGTTGTATTAGACTTGATGTGCTCTTTATAAGCTCGGTGGTATAAGACTCTCGGCATAGGCATACGTCATTGCAAGTAACCAATCTCGAACTGCTTGCTTCGCTTCACGAATATAAGAAGTATAAAATTTATATGTATTAAATTTGGAAAACCTTTGAGAGCTTTATTATAAATTATTGAGAGAAGAGAATTCGGGTGGCGGTTTGACCATCTTGTGATTTTGTGACTTTGTCGAAAATTGGTGAAAGTAGACCGAAGAGAAGGGCGCTGTCTTTCTTTTTTTTTGCAGAGCTTTTTTTGCAAACATTATATTGGATGAAACAACAAGCGTTTTAACCACGCGTGCATCGTATTTTGACGTGCCGGGAAGGGCCTTCATACTTATTATTCTGTAAACACATTTATTTCAATATCATCTCTTGCTACGACGCAACAAAGCACAATCCAATTGGCAAGTGTCTACTTTTATATTAACCTATAGACTTAAGGAGTCCATCGTGTTCCATCATTCAACCGTTACATCTTCAGGCAGTAAAGTGTCTGGGTGTCTGTAAATCGCGAGTGAATCGGTTTTTTCTGAGTGTGCTTCATCGTAGATCGAAACATTGCTTCACATCAGGCGAGTTGGCGGTCAAGCGCAAACTTATCTTGTATAAAAAGTAGGTACTGAAGTTTCCGGCAGAGGTGGCAGGATGTATGTACTTGTATCTTCATACCTAAGCTGCAGAGTATAACATCTTTAGTTATCTTTAAGGCCCGATCCAAATAGAGGGGTGTTATAAGTTTCACGTGTGTATTTGTATATCTGCATATCTTGTATATCTGTGTATCTTTATGTCTGTTTGTGGCATCTCTCGAACGGATGGACTGATTTTGAACAATTTTTTTTTGTTTGAAAGAGGTGTGAGATATCATCGAGAGTGTCATTTGCTATGTTTAATCAAAATCGGTTCAACCGTATTTTTGTCAGGGGATTTTGAGTTTTCTAAACGTATATTTATTATTTTATGTAATTGAGCTCGTGGGTCTCACTGGACATAATTATTTGATGACCACATTCATTGTTTCGCAATTCGACAATACTTACTACCAGTTAAAGACTAGCGAAGAAGTTGTCAAGACGCTTTACTGAGACGGGCGGTTTTTCTAGCGATAATCAGACGATGTGCCGGCGCCGTCTGGGCGGCGCTGCCTGTGGGCGGATTACCAAGGTCACCGCGACACCATTCAACTACCACCGTGAATGGGTGGGCGATGCGTCAATTGTCAGATAACTTACTGAACTAACGAGATTTTCACACATTTTAAAAATTGCGTCTGTCTTGAGTTGAAAAAGACCACTGAATGCGGTTGAAACTATAGTTGGATTTTTTGACTCGAAACAGACATGAGTGACTCGTAGTTTTTATTTGAAATGGATAAATTACTATTGTATCGCAAGTATGTTGTATGTATTTTGTTGGTGGTTGCACTATATAGCAGACCCTCCAGAATTACAGTGGACAGAAAATCTCATTAAGTGGCGGGAAGATGCTAGATGCAGGCCGCTTCCAACCGGCCTTTTTGGAAATCCAAGGGGAGGCATAATACAGGAGTGGACTTCTTGTGGCTGAGATGATGATGATGATATAATTTATTATATTATATGTTATTTCAATAATAAATACCTACCTATAATAAAAAACAATCATAGATATACACGTCAATGTTATAAAAAGAGGGGTATTTTTTTTGTTCGGGGGTAAAAAGGGTATAAAATGCTTCGAAGCCATTGGTCGGTCGATTTTGATACCATTTGGCAATATTAACATTTGTTATTAAATTTTAAACGAGAATTTTACATATACATAAATAAAATCGGTCAAGTGGTAGTTAAAAAGTAATGTTGGGAAACCTCAACAAAAAGTTTGTTTTCGTAAGTTCTACTATTCGCAAAACTACTAGTGATACGTCTCGTACGTAAATATAAGAAGCCAACGCCTAAAGCAAACTAAATATATCTTAGAAGTAAACTTCTCAAATGAACAGAATGATAAAACACCATAACAACAAAAGTGAATATGATTTGTGAGTACAATCGTAAAGGAGGTTCCACATCCGCTGCTTGTTTCCGGATCCAGATAGCTTTGTATAAGTAGGCCATGTGTGTAATGTGAGGAGATTCAAACGTAGGTTTTTAGAAAATTCAACATAAATACATGTTGAATTTACTAAAAAGCGACAGGTACTTGAAAGTTTTTTTAACTAAACAAATCTACATTTGACCACCAACTTTATGATGTACAATTAAGTAGGTACATAATATTGGCATTTTGTCTTATGCAACAATATCAAACTAAATTTTAGCAGCGTTAAATTTATTGTTTTGCGTAACTGAAGTTAGTACAACTTAGTGACTAAACAAACGAACATCCAGTTAGATAAAATAAAGAAAATTTTGCCACTTGATGCTAAGATATTAGCTCGCTTAGTGAACAATAAAATGTAACCTAACACTTGTTAGGTGGCGACAAATTTAATTATAACTTGCACATCAAAATCGGTCATGCCGCTTAAGCTCTGAAGTAATAAAGAAACATACATATTCGCTAAAAACATTACTCACCTTCTTGTGCAGTTGAATAAAAATCTAAAAATGAATATACCGTAGTTTAGTTTTAATCTTCCTTACTGTTTTTGCTTCTTATGTTTAATGTAAAATGGTCCCAAAGTACTTTATAATTACTCCCTTAGAATAGATGGATGTGAAACCATTCATTGGTTAGGTGAAATATAGGAAAGGGAAAGGAAATATACGACGTCCATTTGTAAATGACAAGTGGATGTAATTTATACTGATGTTTAGCTACTACTATAATAATTATCACAATTATTATTCGTGTGAAAGGCACTAAGAAGCGCAACAGAACGCCTTGTAGAACGATATTTGCTTTTCAGAGAAAAATAAAGTGTTTTTTTTTTATTGTACAATAAATATGTGTCAAGATAAAAAGCATGGTTTCAAACGACCAAAATGGCAACAATAAGGCAAAACACAAGCGTCGCGTTGCCATGATCCTGCCATTTATTCGATGTCAACCAGCTGTTACCGAAGATTTCTTTTGCGCAATATTAGGACAAACTCTTCTTTCTTTTGTTACTTTTCCCTATGGGTTATATATCTCAGTTAAAATACAGTTACGTGCAGAACCTTATTAACTAGATAGTTTCCGGTTTCACTCGGTGAACTTTTCTCTGGCGCATGATACATTGTAATTTTTCTGAGGAAATCTTGTGGGAACACAGTTATAATCTCAACTACTTATCCTTTGTATTGTGATGTATTTTGCTTTCTTTGTTACTCTTGGTGGTTGGAAAACGTACTCTTTTAAATAAATCTATGAATTTCAAAGTCTGTTTTACTTTTTAACGATCGAATGCAGTAAAGTATTGTTTTACATTGGAAACTAACGTGGTTTTTACACATTTTAATTAAAAAAACTACGTGCTCACTCACGCCTGATTTGAGTTGATTTATTTTTAAAGTATTTTTATTAAAAAAAAGGTTTTCCGGAGTTTTAGCGGGAACGCCATAGAAACTTTGTTGCTGTGTTTTATTTTCTTAAACTTGTGGTATTTTGAATAATAATGCAATAAAAATGGTGGTGCTTTATTCAGTGTTCGATCAAGTGTGTGAGTGTGGGCAAATGAAATAAAGCAGTGAAATGTGTAATTTTACGTTGTCAGCAAAATTCCATAGAAGCTTCTAGTAAAGTCACCATCACTTTACTAAGGCAAGACTCAAATTTGAAAATGATTATTTACTTGACTTAAACTGTGACTAGAATGCTATATAACTTGTATTATTAAAGAAATTTGAAAATACTTTAATACGTGACACTGGAAAATTCAATACAATCCCTGTGAGTGAAAAAAAGAATTTATTGAATCACGCGTTACTTTGCGAAAATTTAAGTTAAAAAACTTAAATCTAACATATAGTCATCTAGTGTGTTTTCGCTTCGAGATCTTCAAGCTCTTGCCTACTTCGAAGTCTTCGAGCTGGTACTCCTCTGGTTCGGTGTCTTCTAGCTGGTACTCTAGACGGCTTCAATGTCTTCAAGCTGGTACTCTTGTCGACACGTGTTTCACCTCTTCACGAGGTATCTTCAGGACTTGTTAACTCATCGAGCTCTTGCGCGAGAAGCTCTTGATCTAGCCTGGAAAATTCCAAGATTACATATATAGCTCTGAAGGAACAATGGCGGCAAAGAATTCAATTTCTGTGCAGTGCGCATCAAGATCTTCAGAACCATACAAACGTTGTCATACAAACAATTAACAAATCAGTTTATTACACATATGTGACATATGTTGGTTCAGTTGTTTTATTATGTAAGTCTAGACTTTGTCTAGACAGATCGGTTTATCTTTGTTTGTGTTATAGTTTTGAAACCGCTCGAAAGAGTCTGAGTCTAGTTAAAGCCTAGAGGCTATGTTAGAGCATGTCTTAACAACTATTGTTCAAGGTCTTAGGTAAGAGCCAAGATAAACAATGAATGCTTCGGCGGAGAAACAAAAATTACCCTGTATTTCAATATATTTGTAGAAAAAGAAGCAGAAGAATAATTCCATAAATCCTAGTCATCAAATTAATAGGACCTGAAAT
The DNA here is from genome assembly GCA_947563715.1 of Lycia hirtaria. Taxonomy (NCBI): domain Eukaryota; kingdom Metazoa; phylum Arthropoda; class Insecta; order Lepidoptera; family Geometridae; genus Lycia; species Lycia hirtaria. Next base: position 46,111,291 of record OX387377.1, read on the forward strand.
TCAGATTTGCAAGACATTGATCGACTATTGGGTGCATATGAAACGTTTGCAAAAACTATCTAAGGCCCAGAGTAGGGTGGCGCTGTTGTGCCCTAGCAGGTACGTGACAACTTTTTATTATTAGATATAAAGCTATTGAATTTCCTTTTGATAACTATTTATATTTTTGTTCCATGAGAACACTATTACAATATACTAATAATAGCTGTTATTTTGACCGAAATAAGCGCCCAAACTTCCACGGACTGGGATACTTTAGTACAGTCAAAATAACACACACACACATTTATATATATTGGTAACCTCCTCCTTTTTTGAAGTCGGTCAAGAATAACTATATTTTTATGTTCATAGGCTATTTTTTGTAATAATAATAATGCTCTTGTCATTGCCATTGTCCCGAGATTCATTTTGGTTAATGGTGTCTTATAGCGCAGAGCGTCGACCAACATCTAAAGAGGTTCTCCCTTGATGGTTAGGTCGAGGAACGAATAGTCTTGTATACATCGTGCATTGCTAGGAGGGTTCATAGTCTGTAGTATATATTATAAAAAATAAATCAAGAAATAAATATATACACGAAATAATAATACAATTCTCGCAAATAATAAAATGCACTTTGAAAATTTTTGAATTAACTTTTTTGTATCATAGTGGTTTTACAAAAATATTAATTATGTATTGCATGCTCATTTAAATACAGTGGCTTTGTGCTTACTTTCTCACAAAAACTTACACTCAACAGGATATCAAGCGTAATGTAAGTGTAATATGCGAAAATCGGTTTTACGCAGTCGTGTATTTTGTTTTTAACTAACCCTCGACCCAAAAAAGGGTGTTGTAAGTTTGACGTTTCCATCTTAGCTCTCAAAGGAATGGACCGATTTCGATCTAGTTTTTTTTTTGTTTAAACGAGGATTTTATTGAAAGTGTTCTTAGTTATGTTTCATCAAAATCGGTTCAGCTGTTTTTGTCGGGGTTTATTGTGTTTTCTAAACTTATACTTATTCTTTTAATATATCTTTTTTTTTACACAAATAAGTCTACGTTTGACCACCAACTCGCCTGTTGGAAAGCGACGATGTGGTCGGAGATGAAGCACGCAGATTTAGAAGATACTATTCACTCTGACTTTGAAAAGACCAACGTTGTAACTCAGGGACAAAGAAGCCGACAATATGTTCCACTAAGAACACCTGTTCCGATAAGAAACTACTTGTTCTGTAGGAGAAATGAGATGGTAAAATATATACGCGTGTTATTCCGCATTATTTAAACCACCTCAAAATCAGGATTATTTTGGGGTGCTTATTAAACATGTTATGTATTTAGTTTTTAACAGTTTTTTTATATACAATATAGATCTACGATTGACCACCAACTCGCCTAATGTTAAGCGACGGTGTGGCCGAAGATGGAGCTTGTCGATCTAGAAGATCTCTATTCACTCTAGCCTTGAAAATTCCAAGATTGTAGGTCTCAGGAAACAGAGATGGCGGCAAAGAATTCCATTCTTGTGCAGTACGCAACAGGAATGTGGATCGATATCGCTGAGTACGGATTTTTGGCATTTAAATGAGAAATGGGTGGTAATTCGCCGACTTTCTGCTAGTCCTGTAGTGATATGGGGAGGGTGGAATTAGGTCGTGAAGCTCTTGCGCACATTCCCCGAAATGAATCCTGTAGAAAATAGGCAGACATGCTACAGACTTGTCCTGTTTATTATTGATGTTGTTTTTTATGTTTTTTTACCAAATACATGACAATCTGTCAAAGGGAAGAGGGTCAAATTTAGTAATCGAAATTTGACCCGTTGACAGATTGATATTTGGTACACGCCTTTAGTTTAGATAACAATACAGTGAAATATTAATTAGCATCATTCTAAATTAAATATGACAGATTTTATATTTTTTCACAAGCTCCAAAATATGGGTATAAAATGAAAGGGCTTTTCTAGTACAATACATTAAATACATTATCTACATCATTATCTTTCTTTTCAATAAAACCGTTTATAACTTAAAATAACTTGGAAATTAACTAATGAAAGGTAACTTACCTATGTGCCTAAAACGTAAGCTCATGGACGTGTGCATTCTCCCCATCCTCACATATGGTGCTCAAACTTGGTCTTTGACTATCGAGCAGAGGTCCACGCACCCGATTTGCCAACGAGCTATGGAGCGCAGTATTCTGGGCGTAAAATTACAAGACCGTATCAGAAACACAATACTGCGCTACAGTATACTTTGTAATTTCGTGACTATATCGAAAATTGATGAAAACAGGTCCAGGGTTTTTGGCGCATACTTTCTTTTATTCCACAGCTTCTTTTCCAAACATCACATTGGATGAACCAACAAGCTTTTTAAGGTGACGCATCAGTAAACTATAACATGAAAAATCGAGCCCCCATACGCCGCAACCCGTCCACCCTGATATTTTTTACGCGGTTCGCATAAGATTGTGCCGCGGCGTCGACGCCCGTGAGCGAAGCATTACGATGCAAGCGTGGTTAAAAAGCTTGCTTTGCTTCCCAAGCAATGAACTTGGCTTGAATATTTACTAACCGACTTCCAAAAAGGAGAAGGTTCTTAATTCGTCGGTATATTTTTTTATGTGTTTCGCGATTACTCGAAGACACCTGGACCGATTTGTTTTTTTTTTGTTTGAAAGGTATTATTTTCAGGTGGTCCCATAGAGATTTTATCAAAGTCGGTTCAGTATTGTTGTTTTTATAGCTAAATAAACGAATCGCGTATTTTGAAGTCTTTTTGAAAGTTTTTTTAGTTGCTTAAACGATTACTTGTTTTTCACAAACTTGTCTCTATGCAACATCCTACATTTGCTCACAGGTCGATGTCATTTAATGTGCCCACTCGAGCGTGGGACCACCCTTTGATGTGTATTGAACCTACACCCAATGCTCGTGTCGTTGTGTTGCTTCCATTCCAATCTGAGTCCTATTTTTGGTTCTCTTTTCATTGCTTTTGTTGGAAGCTGCATTGACACAATGATATTTTATCTATAGAGAGGTTACTGATTGAATCATTGCGCTGTATGTATTTACGTACCAGAGGAGCTATCTGAAGCAAATTATTGTCACATTTTTTTGATAAAGTAAACAAAACAGAGTTACAGCGCAGGAATAATTACATCGTTTATCTACGATTATACGATACGATTAATATTTGCAACGCAGAATTGCATCTATGGTGTGTTTTCTCGCCAGCAAAACGTCGAAAGCACTCACATCATTAGTAAGTTACTGAATGAGGTGCGACGCTCTCGCCGCAGTTGAATGTAACAAAGTAGCTATGAGTGGTGTCTGCTCTCGTACGTAAGTAAGTATACACAGCTCAATGCATTTAATATGAAGTAAAAACACGGCAAATCTCAGTTCTCAGCACTTTCGAAGATTAAACCACATCCATAGGACTTTTTAGTATCTTGGCCTTATATTCTATATCTTTGGTTTGCACTTTCGAAAAACATACATAAAAAACTTTCATTTGCATTTTGTTTTGTTTAGAAAAACAGGATGGCATTGTTCACAAGCCACGACATGCGTCTTAAGGCTTGATGACACAAGGCTAGTTTACAAGCTGCTAGTCGGCGAGTTTAAAAGCTAGCGAGTGAGCGAGTAAGCGAGTGTCGATGACACGGATGACACAACACTTGCTCAGTAGCGAACTAGCTAGCGAGTTGGAACCACGTTTTTTAAGTGCCAAAATGACACAGCTAGTTTACTAGCTTACAAGCCAACACGCCAGCGAGTGGCGAGTAAATTAGCCCGGCTTTCTATTTGACAAGCAGGGTCCGTGTCCGTCTTCGTAACCGTGACCGTGACCGTGTCCGTGTCCGAGTCCGTGTCCGTGTCCGTGTCCGTGGCCGTGTCCGTTTCCGTCTCCGTGCCCGTGCCCGCGACCGTGACCGTGTCCGCATCCGTGTCCGTGTTCGTCTCCGTGTCCGTGTCCGTATCTGTATCCGTGACCGTGACCGTGTACGTGTCCGTCTCCGTCTCCGTATCCGTGTCCGTCTCCATGTCCATGACCGTGTCCGTGACTATGTCCGTGACCGTGTCCGTCTCCGTGTCCGTGTCCATGTTCGTCTCCGTCTCCGTGTCCGTGTTCGTGACTGTGAACGTGACCGTGACCCTGACCATGACCGTGTCCTAGTCCGTGTCCGTATGCGTGTCCGTGTGCTTGTCCGTGTCTGTGTCCGTAGCCGTGTCCGTTTCCGTCTCCGTGCCCGTGTCCGTGTCCGTGTCTTCGTGAGATACAATGTTATAAACAAATCTATCTTTAGCTGTAATTTCAAGACCAGCTACGGAAAACACTTTTTTACTGGTTATTTTAATAGTATAAATGCATAGTACTAGGTTTTAAGGCATCCTACATGTGAGTAATCTGAGCGTTACGGGTATGAAGCTGTGAAACGGTATCCAGATACGGATCAGCTTCAGAATCTAAAGATACAGTGAGGCTGGGTCGACATAATTGTCAAAAAACGATCTGTTGCAACTATTAAGCGACTGCCAAGAGGCCGAGCTGGGTAGAGTGTACGCCGCCACTCTTCCCGAGTCCGGCGCCTGGTTACATGCCTTACCATCTCCACACATAGGCACGCTGCTAGACGACGACTTACTGAGAGTGGCTTCGCCTCTCCGGCTCGATTGCAATGTTTGCGAATCTCATACTTGTTTTTGTGGTGCGAATAGCGAAGCCAACTTCCACCACGGCTTGGCTTGCACGCGATACGCTGGTCGTAGACCAAAACATCATGAGATTAACAATATAAGTAATTAGGCCAGCGTTGGTGTCTGCTGATGTGCCTTGGGTTTGGAGCCCCCTGGTTTGTCCAGTTCAGACGGTAAACGAAGCGGCCTGACGGTCTCACATTGATTCCATAGCAGAGGTCACTTCCTTCTTTGGGATGCGACGTGCGTAAGTACATTCGCTTCTTGCCATCTCACCACGCATCAGTCATTTGGTGCAGGAGCAGAGGCAGCGGCCAGATATAAACACCTTAAATACGCCTGCTTAGAGTAGATGTACGAATTTGTGCCGTTTGTCGTTAAATGGCCGGACCGTGGTGTTCCGAACCTATATAATACGTGCGCGAGTTGAAGCGACGACTCAAGGAAAAAAGCCGTGACCCACGCTCGTGTTTGAGTTTCTTTATTAAGTACTCAGCCCATTTACTTAGCCATTCAAAGAGGGAACGCCGGCAGCATTATGGGTACATTACGACAAGGTGGCAACGCGTGGCTTTTTGACTAGGGCTTTGTTTTCAAATTTGTTCAGTGCTATAGCACTGAACAAATTAAATTTTAAATTAAATATGTTAGTTATTATTATAATAGTTGTATTTTTTAAGTAGTTTTCTTTGTTTATTTAATTACTTTTTTTTATGTTGCACCTACTTTGTCTTTTGTTTACATTTTACGATGTTGGTGGATGTTTTCGTCGCTACCCGTACATCTGCCTTACATCTCTTGTAGACACATAAGCTATGGATGCCAAAGATGAATATGTGCTTTTATTCTTTGAATCTATTGAATCTTTGAACTATTTCTAGAAACGATCTGAGTACTGTGGATCGTCCATACGGTATGTAAAAATGATCTGCGATATTAATAACCAAATTGAAAAAAAACGGAATTCGTTCTCGGCGCGAAATTTCAAATGATCGGCGGCGGCGGCGGCGCGCCGTTACAAGACGGCGGCGCGCACCTCTATTTCTAATACACCATGTAACATTGATTTCGGTTAAATAGTACTTACAAATTGTACGCTAAAATACGTTAAAAGAATACCATTTTCCTTATGCGACTATTATTGCTCCAAAAAGCTTTTCCGTGACGTATGACTATCCATTTGATCCATTCTTATCTATATATTTTTGTCTTGAAAAGGATTACCTTTTATCCGAAATAGGATAATTGAAATCGACTTTGCTGAAGAAAAGATAATTCAATAGGGATTCGTATTGTAGCGCAGTGGAAGGGTTAATGGATTGTAGGATTTTATTTTTAACCGACTTCAGAAAGAAGTAAGGTCTCATTTGGATGTTATTTTTTATTTTGCTACCGCAGAGCTCCGTGATTTTTTAAGAACCGATTTGATAAATTCTATTTTATTTTTTGTTTGAAAGAATATATTTTCAGGCGCCACTTTGAAAGTTCATCAAATTAGGTTCAGTAGTTTGGTAAAAAAAAAAAACTAATTTGAAGTCGGCTGTAATTTTTTTTAACTATAATATTATTAAACTTGGGTACTGAAATATTAGAAGTTGTTTGTCACTCTGTAATAAAAGCGAAAATATTTCCTTTTAGGCATTACTTTACAATAAAAACATAGGACTTTCATAAAAACTTTTAACACTTTTTAACTACCCGTAAAAACTCGACGAGACTACCAAGTGCCTCTAATAATATTAGCCTATGTATAGGCTCAGCCGTGAACTTGTAGATGAAAGAAAGAGAAAAAAAACGGTTACGGTTATTTTATACCTACTTGTATTTGCATGCCGAAAGTTCGTGTATGGCGTTCTATTGTATAAATTTTCCAACTGTGTTATGTTACCCATATGCGCAATAAAATAATTTGAATTTGAAAGCACTATACATTTTGCACCCTCCTTCCTTGCATAAAGACCCTATCTTTTTGTGATAAAATAAAAAATGTTTTCAGATTTTTTCATATATGTGTACTATAACACAATGCTACTTGCCAAATTTCATAGTTCTAGGTCAACGGAATTACCTCATAAGTTTTGATTCCCTTGTGAGTGTCGAAATGTGCGTTTTGTACGACATATTCGGGCGTAACTTTTTTTTACCAAAACTGAGAAATTAGATTTTTCTTTCTGCAGCAAGAGACTATAGATCTGCGTATATGGTTTTAATTTCAACACGATACCTTCACGCGTTGCCGAGAGTCTTGACACCCGGACGAACGGACAGACAGACGGACAACAAAGTGATCCTATAAGGGTTCCGTTTTTTCCTTTTGAGGTAAGGAACCCTCAAAAGATGATGATGATGAAGGGCCCATCTTACGCGGTAGTCACCTGACAAATTTCACAAGTAGTTGTTGGATTTTGTGATTAGTCATGCAGTCGACCAGTGAATCAATAAGTGGTACTTTATTATTCACGCAAGATTCCGGGAATTATTAAGTTGTTAATTTAGTTTTATTTATTTAATATTACGTTTCTTGTTATATTATATGTTCTTAACAAAATAACATTACTAACGTGCAGTTAGCTACTGTTTTTTTTTTATATAGACACCTGTTCCAGTTTGAGATAGCTATGCCATTAAAACATTCCTAACATTTCTGGTTACCGTTTCATTTCCGTAACTGCGTTTCACAAGTTAGAGTAGCGTGGGATATTTCCAAAGGTCGAGCCAAATTCCGCTTCACAGACTTATAAGAATTCAAGTCGAGTATCGAAAGGAAGCGAGCATTTTGGTGCTATATTATTTTTATTGTTTGTACAATGAGGGCCTATTGATTGTAATGTTCATATTTGTAATTTCGTTGTTGTTGCGCATTTCCAGGCAAAGCGCTGTTTTTTTTATTATAGAAGATAGATCTACGATTGACCACCAACTCGCCTGATGTTAAGCGACGGTGTGGCCGAGGATGGAGCTCGTCGATCTAGAAGATATCTATTCACTCTAGCCTTGAAAATTCCAAGATTGTAGGTCTCAGGAAACAGAGATGGCGGCAGAGAATTCCATTCTTGTGCAGTACGCAACAAGAATGTGGATCGATATCGCTAAGTACGGATTTTCGGCAATTCAACGAGAAATGGGTGGTAATTCGTCAACTTTCTTCTAGTCCTGTTGTGAAATGGGGTGGGTGGAATTAGGTCGTTAGGATCATCTAGACAAACCTTATCTAGGGTTTTAGATGGTTTCATATCAACGTGTATTAATTTATGTATAAATAAATAAATAAATTAAAAAAATAAAAAAAACTGATAGGCCAATTTTGGTTCATTTTTAGGGTTCGGTACCTCAAAAGGAAAAAACGGAACCCTTATAGGATCACTTTGTTGTCCGTCTGTCCGTCTGTCCGGGTGTCAAGACCTTTATCTCGGGAACGCGTGAAGGTATTGTGTTGAAATTAAAACCATATACGCAGATTCATAGTATCTTGCTGTAGAAAAAAAACAAATTTCTCAGTTTTCGTAAAAAAAGTGACAGCCGAAGATGTCGTTAAAAAAGGTACATTTCGACACTCACAAGGGAATCAAAACCTATGGGGTACTTCCCGTTGACCTAGAACTATGAAATTTGGCAAGAAGCATTGTGTTGTAGTACAAATAATAGCAAAAATTCGAAAACCGGTTATTTTTAATTTAATCACAAAAAATAGGGTCTTTAAGCAAGGAAGGAGGGTCCAAATTTTTAAGTGCTTTAACCGTATCATGTGGGGTATCCTATGAAAGAGCTTAATTAGTACCAGCTTTACGATATATATTTTTCGATTTATGAAGGAAAATACAAAAAAATATATAATTTACTCCATTTATCTACTAGTTTGCACGGAACCCTCAGTGGGCGAGTCTGACTCGCTCTTGTCCGGTTTTTTAAATCGACGACTAGGGCCGGCGCCCACTGCCGGCACGGCACGGCGTGGCATGGCAAAGGATTTTACTACTAATCAAGTTATTTTGAATCTTATTTCAATGAGTTTAGAATTCATGTTACTTTATTTCGACACCACGATGCCGCAGCATACCGCGGCATATGGGTTACTTTGTGTCCGAGGAATTTTGATTCCTAACCTAGATGAAATAAGGTTGAAACTTGTGCAGCGGTCATTTCGGCTAATGGGTGATTCCGGTCGGTGCGGGGGGCAAGGGAGGAAGAAGACGCACTGGCGTGCGCGCCGCGGCATGCTGTGGCAGGCGTGCCGCCTGACTTCGCATTACCTACATGTTTCGCAACAAACGTTGAATACTTCACTTACTAAATAAGAATATTCGGTGGTCTCTGCATAAACCCAATGTATTATCTCAATTTCATTATTCTAATATCTTTCACGGAAAGAAAGGGGAAATATTTCACTAATATGACATAACTGGGTCACGAGATATGTGTGCAAGAAAATATTATATCATATCTCAAACACGAGATGATCTCCCTTTACTTTATTATGGTGATCATAATTTAAAACCGCAATCATATTAACCGATGTTGCTTAGTGATACTTGAGACTAAAGATTAAGGTGCTGTCGTAACTTCCGTCTTGCTCGCTCACATTTTTGAAAATATTAAATTACTAGCTGTTTCACCCGCGTAGTGTTGAAATACGATGGTGATAGTGGACAGGGACAGAAAAATTGCCCATGCCCGTCTTTAGGTTCACAGCTATTTCTGTACAAAATTTCATAAAAAAATATTCAGTGATGGTCCTGAAAATGTAATAAGCGGACAGAGGGACAGACATAGTTAAATATTATTTAGGATTGAAATGTCTTAAAATTTGCTCAGCAACAAGTACCTATATTAAAATAATTTTTCTATTAAAAAGCCGACTTCAAACGCAACTTACTAAATCCTTCACGATTGTAAACTTTTTAAAGAGACCTCTCTTCCCCTACTCTTTTTTTTCATTTGTCAAGAATGCAGTGACAAATGTCATTGAATGTCAAATGCTCGTGTGCGAAGATTAAAAATGTGCAGATGTATTATACGATAATCCTTAATATTTGACACTCTTGCAAAGAAAAACGTGTATTAAACTCAACATTCAATTCAAACATTTAAAAACCTGTTTTAGGTTATGCTAATAAAGCTATTTCATATGACACCCCACATGATATTATGGTTAATTCACTTTAAATTTTGGACCCTCATTCTTTGAAGAATGACCCTATTTTTTCGTGATTAAATAAAAAATTACCAGTTTTCGAAATTTTCCCTATACTCTAACACATACTCTAACACAATGCTTCTTGCCAAATTTCATAGTTCTAGGTCAACGGGAAGTAATAAGTTTTGATTCCCTTGTGAGTGTTGAAATGTGCGATTTTTACGACATATTCGGCTCTTTTTTTTTTACGAAAACCGAGAAATTTTATTTTTCTTTTTGCAGCAAGATATTATAGATTTGCGTATATGGTTTTAATTTCAACACCTTCACGCGTTCCCGAGATACAGGGGGGCAATTCGGTTATTCAAAACCGATCCGTAACTGAACCTTGTGCGAAACATTTCCTGTCGGCTGCTATCTTTTTTTGATTTAGTAACGAGCGAAAGACGTGTCACGTTTCATCAAATGTGTCATTTGTATGACATAAAAGTGACTGAATCAAAAAAACTATGGCGGCCGACGGGAAACGCTCCACATATCGTTCGGCTATGGAGCGGTCTTGAATAACTGAATTGGGCCCCAGGTCTTGACACCCCGACGGACAACAAAGTGATTCTATAAGGGTTCCGTTTTTTCCTTTTGAGGTACGGAACCCTAAAAAAACGCGCTAAGTACACTACCTCATAGGTAGTGTGGAAACGTGTGCATGAATGAATGAATCGTTATAGCTCAGAAACGGTGGCTCGTAGGAAAAAAGTATTAGTAAATTTTTTATAGATAATTTTATGATCTACATTTTTTGTCTGGGGTACTTTTATAATAAAACTTACCGTTGTGCTGAAAATCGCGATAAACTATTTTTTTACCTTTGACCTTGAATAAAAAAAAACCATACACGGGAATGACGGGGCACTTAACATTTTTATTTATAATCATGTTTTGAACAATTTTACTGATTTTCAGCTTGTTGGGAATTTATGTAACTTCACTATCATTTTTTGGTCTAAATTGACCGGACTAGCATGCGATACATGTTTTTAGATCTATGATTTACCACCAACTCGCCTGATCTTAAGCGACGGTGTGGCCGAAGATGGATCTCGTCGATCTAGAAGATATCTATTGAAAAGCCTTTAGCTTTTTATCCTTAAAAATCCAAGATTGTAAGTCTCAGGAAACAGAGATGGCGGCAAAGAATTCCATTCTTGTGCAGTACGCATCATGCTAAGCTGTTTTGCAGTCTTACCTACGATTACCTATTTATTACGATAAAATTCGTTGAAGGTTACGAAAAAGAGTTTTATTTTTATTTTTTCGAGACTCGTATTATTATTATTACAAAAAATATTGCATGTCTAACAATATGCAAATCTAACGACACCTCGCACATCGAAATCGGTCAGGCCGTTTAAGCCGTAGGAGATAATATAGAAACATACATACCCACATACATACATACAAACATGTGTACATATACTCTAAAAACCATTACGTAGTTGGTTAAAAAAGTAGATAAAAGTATTACAAACAGTTAATATAAAAAAATAATTTAGATTCAAATATGTTTTTACTCAGAAAAAGAATTCAAGAAAATTTTATTTTCAATGCTATATTTGCATTATTACCTAGATGTAGTACTCATATACATAATATCAAAATAAAATATTTGCTGAAGGTTTGTATTACTAATTTCTAGTTTTATACGTCCTATACTTTTTTCCTATAATTTATAGTTCTGTCTTTAAATATAATTATTTTTTGTCCATTACACCCTTTGCCTGTTTTTTTTTCTTTTTTCTTTCTCTCCATCCCATGTTGCCTGGAAGATCTCGCTTTTAACGATAAGGCCTTCCATATTTGCACTTGTTGTTGTGATGATTATTCAATGTATTTAATTTTAAGTGTTTATCCATATCCTATATATCTTCAAAAATTTAAATATGCGTGAGCAAGATAGAAGTTTTACTACCTATAGCGCCTTAAATAAAGCACATACTTACGTGCAGTACACAAATAGGACAGTAGGTTATAAACTTTTTAGTAGCGTTTTAAGCTATTTATAGAGTTTGTCGACACTTAGAACGAATGACAGTTGCGACCCAAACTTTTATACAACATTTTTATTTTTTGTTTTATATAACATGGTTTGAAAATGAATTATTTTGACTGGCCTTGTGGCTCAATTGGTAGTGTGTTTACGTCTACCTGCTGAACTGAAAGGTCGTGGGTTCAATCCCCACCCAGGGCAAACATTTGTGTGATGAGCATGGATGTTTGTTCTGTGTCTGGGTGTTTCTATGTATCATATGTATATATTTACAAAAAAAAATAAAGTATATATGTATTCTATCAGTCATCGAGTTCCATAGTACAAGCTTTGCTGAGCTAGATGGTGGTATGTGAAATGTCCACAAATATTTATTTATTTAATTTATTTAATTTAACGTTTTTTTAAAAGTTTTTGTTCAGTCGATTGTGCGCCTTACATTTCAAAGAGCACGAGTTCGAATCCCAGCATTGAGTTTGAACTTTTAGTGAATATTTTTTTACGCAAGATAGATCTAGGTTTGACTACCAATTCGCTTGATGTTAAGTGATGGATCGTTTGAGAGCCAGTTCTCATTGTAGGGTGGAGGATGGAGTGCATGTTATTTTGGACCACGCCGTTACATAAAATTAGATAAGCTGTAATCAAACACTATACATGTTGATCATCAAAATAAAATATAGGTAATATATTCGAATTAGCTAATTGCTTTTCTCGACGGCCTTCACGCAATACTGACATAAAAGCTAAGGTTTATTTCTAAGCAATATTAATAAGTCATATTTTTGTTGACGCTACTTGCGTCCAAATTTGTTTTTCTACCGTTACTACGTTATCGTGTTACAAGGAAATATGAATTTATGAGTTTTCTTGATACTTAAAGTCGTTTTGAATACCGTGGGGTAGCATGTTATAGCAATTTTATAGTCAAACTAGCCGGATTCCGCGGTTTTACTTGCAAACGTGAAATCGCTAAAGTAGGCACACTCTCATGTCTCTAGGGACTTTTTGCCCATGGCTGTAAGTTGTCTGCCAGTCTCAAATAGGTATATAGGGGCTTTAGGGGCCTGGCTTGAAGGTGTTCACGTGGGGTCGAACAACATATCTAAATCAGATAAAACCCTTTATAAAAACATGTTATGAGTTAACAATGTCGCTTGGCCCGCGTTCTTCTACGGGATTGTGATTTCTTTCCTAGGAACAGACATATGAAATATTTACATAAAACAAAAAATTTTGCCTACGACATAAAATCAAGAGAGTACGGTGTGGTATATACATACATATAAAAGCATTTTTAACAGGATAAGATATATCCCATTCTGTTAAAAATGGTGTAGAAAACAGTGAAATAAAAGAACATAGATAACGTTTATGATAATGTACTCGTAGTTTCTCACTTAGCAGTTGGGTACCACCGGAAAGTATTCACGCCGAAATTGAATTTTCTTTGTAATCGTAATGAACCTTCATCGTTTCCTACTCAGTATCGAGAACTTCCTATTACATAAGCCAAGTCTACACAATGTTACCGCTATTATTTTGACGTACAGCTGATTCGGTTTCCTGGCGGTTCTAGGGACTGCTTGGAAATAAGGGCGGTCACTTATTAGCGAGAAAGGCTGAGGTTGGCATCCGCTTATCATATTCTAGTGATCCATAAATTACCTTTAGAGATCGCTAAGCAGAGTGCTGAATATGTACGGGTTTATGGTAGAAGTCAAGTGTAATGGTAATGATAATAGCGACCGTTCAGAGATATGCGGTGTCATCGAAAATTAACTTTGATTAATGTTCATACATTGTTCATAATGTTCAGACTCGACTCACTTGAAGTCTGTCTTATTTCTTGGATTGTTATTTAGTATTACCGAGGAGTTGGCATTGATAAAATTTGTAAGCTTTTCTTGGAAAGGCCGATAGTAAATATTATGGTCAAATGGTTTTTATTTTAGTTTCTCAGAAACATTTGGGGATCAGTGGTGGTTAAAGTTGAATTGTTGAATTAGTAATTGATGATGATGATGATATATTTTGGAACCCTCTATGGCGAAGTTGAAAGGAGAGCTGTGATTTCAGTTAGTGTATATTAGTGGACATTATGACATAGCATTATTTAGCCTCAAAGGTTACTTAGTACTAGCAAAACTTGCACTATTGGAATCATATAGTTGATAGATTTTACTCAGACACATAACGATCACCCACACAAACAAACATCTCACAAATATTCATCCTGCTTAGACATCGAACCCACGTCCTAACAGCTTGAAGGCAGACAAACTACCAACCAAGGCCAGTGAAATGTTGGATAAAAATTTTGAATATGAAGAATTTGCCAATTAATTGCAAAATCTCATGAGACGAGCTTTCAGATTTATAGACATTAAGTTTTTTTTTAGGGTTTCGTACCTCAAAAGAAAAAAAACGAACCCTTATAGGATCACTTTGTTGTCCGTCTGTCAGTCCGTCTGTCCGGGTGTCAAGACCTTTATCTCGGGACGCATGAAAGTATCGCGTTGAAATTAAAACCATATACACAAATCCATCAACCAAAACTCAAATTTCTCAGTTTTCATCAAAAAAAGTTACAGCCGAATATGTCGTACTAAATGCATATTTCGACACTCACAAGGGAATCAAACCCTATGGGGTACCTACTTGCCGTTGACCTAGAACTATGAAATTTGGCAAGAAGCATTGTGTTAGAGTACACATACAGGAAAAAAGCCAAAAACTGGACATTTTTAATTGAATCACAAAAAATAGTGTCTTTACGCAAGGATTGAGGGTCCAAATTTTAAAGTTCTCTAACCGTATAATGTCGGGTATCATATGAAAGAGCTTTATTAGCATAAGTAAAAACAGCTTTTTAAATATTTTTATGATGTATATTTTTCGGTATAAGAAGGAAAATATGAAAAAAAATACGATGTCCCCCTTTTATCTACTAGTTTGTACGGAACCCTCGGTGGGCGAGTCTGACTCGCACTCGTCCGGTTATATTTGTTTTGATTCCATTGTGAGTGTCGAAATGTGCGTTTTTTACGACATATTCGGCTGTAACTTTTTTTTACGAAAACTGAGAAATTTTATTTTTCTTCCTGCAGCAAGATACTATGGATTTGCGTATACGGGTTTAATTTCAACTCGATACCTTCACGCATTCCCGAGATAAAGGTCTTGACACCCAGACAGACAGACAACAAAGTGATCCTTTAAGGGTTCCGTTTTTTCCTATTGAGGTACGGAACCCTAAAAAGTGTCGGAGACATGCTCCCCCCTGCCTCACCCCGCATTTGAGGTTAGATGTGGTTCGTTAAATAGTGTAGGTCTAAATTTTAAAGTGAATTAACCATATCATGTGGGGTATCATATGAAAGAGCTTCAGTAGCATAAGCTAAAACAGGTTTTAAATATTTTTACGATGTATATTTTTCAGTTTATGAAGGAAAATATAAAAAAAAATATGATTTTCCTTTTATCTACTAGTTTGTACGGAACCCTCGGTGGGCGAGTCTGACTTGCACTTGTCCGGTTTTTTTTCTTTTAGCAACACTTATGTGTTTGTTTGTGTTGTGTGTTTTGTTGTGTTTGTGTTTATGTGTTCCAAAAAATATATATCTGCTTTATATCAGATCTATATATGTATTTTTTGTATAAACAGTTTGGCTTTCTTCATCATTTATTTTTATGCTATAACAATAAACTTACTTAGATATTAGGTTATGTAGACGATTCAACAAGGTACATTACACAACCATGTATACTTGAATAATGTCATAAGCGGCCTCCGAGCTTCTGTAACCAAATGTAAAGAGAATTAGGCCACCTGCACATTAGTCAGAGAGGTACTCAACCTGTACCTAACTAGTTTAAATTACGCAGACGCTTAGTGTAGATTGACCTATAAATGTTATGCTACTGGAAAATTAGGTAACAAGCGAGATTGCGTTCATTTTAACTAAGTACGACTTAATAACGCACGACTACTGGATCAGAGCGGTAGGCGGCACATCTGCTTTAGGCGAGGAGGCTACGGGTTCGAATCCCAGCCAAGCAGATATCGAAACGACGAATTTAAATAACTACTTTGCAATTGCTGCTTTAAGTCCTTGTTAGTATGTACTCTTTGTTTTGAAATGAATTTAATCCACAAAAATAGGGTACAAGCATGATGTTAAAGCGTATTCAGTCCGGCCTATTTTGCTGTTTGTTGGTATGTGGAATAAACTTTTTTACAAACTTAGAATGAGTCAGAAACAATCAAATCAAATCTTAATAACTAGTTGGTCGGTTAATTTATATTGTGCTTATTTAATTATTCGTCTATGTTGTAAAAACATTTTTCCAGTAACCATTTTTTTTTACTTTTTTCGATATATTCCATATGGCAGGTTTTTTTTCGAAATAATCCATTTTTTGTCCTCCGTGGCATAAACAATTGTTGTATGTATACAGTAATGCCTACAAAAAGTTAATAAAGTAGTATAGCTACTCCATGTTTTTTCATCGCCTATTCTAAAAGTTATTTTTTCGTGATTAAAAATAGCCAGTGTCAATTCAGGGTAAAAGTATTAAAAATTCAAATACAATCCATTTTGTTCAACCATTAGTGTGGAGATAGGATATACATACAAACACTTTCAACCTAGTTAGTATCAACATATTCATATACACACTAAGCAAACCCTTTCGTCTACAGTTCCGAACCTCTGCGGCATGCCTTTATTACACTGAGAATACGAGATCACAATGCATTATAAATACTCCAGGATACTCTCATGTTTAACTCTCATGACACAAATTTATGAACTCGCTTGGCAAACACAAAACTCACGTATGTTTCTCTTTTTTAGTTTAAAAAGTTGTCCTGAACTGAATACCGGGGACATAATAAAGAGTGCCTCAGGCTTCGGAACGTCGCAGATTACATCCCTCGCAGACGGGAGCCATCCTTAAATGTTAATATTTTATATTGCCGACAATATTTCATTTTTCACAGCGCCTTCAGTGAGGAATACGAGACTTGAATCATTTTAGCGTGGACTTTATTTGTCTGGCTTATTGTATTGATGTCATTTTAAAAATTTCGTTAGTGTTATAAATTACTTGTGAACTGAAGAGAAAATGTACAAAAATTTCGCGAAAAAATATACTCAATAATAAGCACCTCTCTGGGCTAGTTAAGCAGCGACGCTACTGATATTGCAGTTGTCCATAGACGACGGTTATCACTTTCCATTAAGACGTCTGCCGCTGCTCTTACATTTTCAAGTGCGGTCTCCAAGTCAATATGAGCTATTCACGATTTTACGCTAGTAACTTTTAAAGAATGTTGCACAATTAATGAATCTTGTTGTTGGATAGAACAATGTTAGTTCTCTGAAGAACAATATAAGTTTCTTCAAAAGGTATGGGTATTTTTTAATTTTTGCATTTTTTATATTTGTTTAAGTTACTAGTACGTGTCTCCCCGCATATCATACTAAAAACGTTTGTGAATCGGCAAAGCTTTCAACCACTAACCAACTTGTTTAAATACATTAGAAAATTAGTTCGTAAGTTCTGCAACATAAAGCTGCATTTGTTACCTTCCAGGGGTCTAAGTAAATTAGTAGGTTGTTTACGTTGAAAGGGCGTCTCAGCTGCTATGATGACCCAGGTTCTAATAATAAAATTTAGGCCAGAATTTGCTACATAGGTTCTTGTGTTAATGTGTCTACGGCGTAGCTGCTACAGTCGCTAGGAACTACGACGAGTAGGCTACGAAGCTACGAGTATTTATGTGAGTACTGGCTAGTACTAACTGCGCCCCACAGTATTTCATACGAGCTTCACTTTTTTATAGATATGACCGTATTTAAAATTAGAGGTAACACCGCGGCGAGCATTGCGTACGATACCCCTATAATCATATAGACATATTTAGAAAACTAAAAAATCCTCCACATAGGCAAACGGCTAAGCAAATTATGTTGAATTATATGAATTAGTCTGTTTATTTTTGAAATATTGGCATCAGTTAGTTAAATTGGCACCAATGTAGAACACCGTTGTAATAGTTTCGATTTTAATTATTTATAAAACTTTTGAGCGGATTACTTGTACTTCATTAAAATTATTTCATTCAGCATATTCTACAAGGTTTATTCTTCGAACTTCGCAAAACACGTAACGCCTAAAGTTAAATTTCAATTTTAAATAAAAATAAAATACATTATTTTAAGAATTACAAGTAAGTAAGTAGGTATACGAGTTTTACAAAGTATAACAGAAACTTATGGCTCGCTTGTTGTTGAATATTTATAAATTTATTTACCAAGTACATCTTTTCAAGTAACAAAGTATTTTTAGGTATATCAAATATACATAAAGGTACATATACATTTGGTATTAAAAAGTATGCTTATTAGCATGCGTAAGAAATACATACTAGAAATGAGCTTCCTTATTTCTAGCAATGCTTTGACACATATGCTACTAAGTAAGTAGCAATTGATCAATAATGGTATGCTTTTGTGCTAATAATGAGCATGTGTATCAGTACCTTAAGACCACCCTTAAAAAAGTTGATTACTAAGCGCCACCCTTCAAAGATGTTTACAACATAATAAAATATTTCCCTTCGGAGATATTTGTTCCATTTAATCATTTAATAAATGTGTTACAACACCACCCGTTACAAATGTTTTTGATGAGACGAATGAGGTTGTGTTACAATTCCAGTAAGATATTCTGCTAAAAAAATGTATTTTTACTTGGTTTTATTGCCATGTTTTGAAAAGAGTCACTGAACTTCGTACACAGGTTGTCAAGTTATATTTATGCTTATTCGATTGTTACAATTTAGATTATAACAGAACCGGGAAGACTCTTGCAGTTATCACTTTTTTAGCTCTTTTATACAAAGGAGCTAAAAATATTTTCAACTTTAAGTTGACATCTGTGAAATTTAATCGTCATTTATATGATAAAACTCCTGCCCAGTCCAAATATCTAAGTTAGGCCAGATATTAGAGATACTGCTTAAAATATATACTGTTTAACTAATAGAGATAAGTAGTAAATATCAAGTAAATTTGAACCAGTCTTAACAAGTCTTTAAACATTTTGTGGCTTCAGAATAGTTTGAGTTATTAAAATTATTTTTTGGAAGTGAACATTTTTAATGCCATCACTAGTTTGACTGCCAAAGTTTATATGGATAATACAGTGTAGAAGAATTAAACCAGCGTTCTAGGAATTTTAGTTTACCTTTAATTTATTGCAAATTCTTGTATTGTATGTTTAAATAACTTCATTTTAAAAACTTTAAACGTGTGCTTACAGTATGTATGTTAATATGATGTATATTTAAACGGACAAATCAAAATTAATACACTGCATTAAACTGCATCTTAGTCGTGAGGGTTCCAGTCCTTCTGTGCAGTACAATAACAGTACAGTCAGGATTTCAAAAATCTAGATATGAAGCGAATGTACTAGAATACGGATGGCATAGTATGGTACGGGAGTGGAGTGGGAATGTGATAGGAGCACGATTTTTTTACGCATATAGGTAGCTGGCATTACATGTTTATCCAGGGTGTCAGCTATTTTAATACCAAATTTCATCAAAATCGGTCAACCGTTTGAGCGTGAAGAAGTAATAAAAATCGTTATGAAATTTGGTACAGTTATTCTTTAGAATGTAGTGAAGGACATTGGCATCATCACCGTTTTTCATCAGTACGCGAGTGACACCGTGGGGCGCAGCTAGTAAAAAATATAATAGGTTTTCATTATTTACCCGCAACGCCTTTAACTGACTGCCATAAAGAATTAGTTTTTCAACCTCGTCATATATTGCCCGTGATTAGTCCTCTACAATCTAATATTATGCTGTCAACCAACAAACGCGACACAAGCGACTGCAGAATACATCTCTACCATTGAATGAAGCATTGGTGTGAAAAATACAAAATTGGATATCCGGACTTTGAGATCCCACTGCTGGGTGTTAGCTTTTTTCATTGTGAGAAGAGTAAGTTATGAAGCAGCCAAGTGGGGGTAGGCAGATTTCACATATCGTCACTCGCATGACTAACTGCCCTATCTCATTTTTCTAATAATAAAAACAGGTATTTAGATTGAAAATACATTAAAAATATCAATATGAAATTAAAATGTAATTAACTTTTATGAAAGCTACCATAAGGTATGCAAAATATCTGATTTTTAATATTTTCGATCAATACAATCTAATCTCAGAACCAAAAAACGTTTGTTCTGAATAAATTACTGAAATGAGATAGGGCAGTTAGTCATGTGAACGTCGACGAGCATATATAAAGAGCATTTTTGTATTTTTTATATATTTTTTGGAGCTAAGTATAACTTTGGATACATTTTGGGATTCACATCTAAAACTCTATAGTAGACATTTAAACTCTGTAGCACGGATCCAAAGTAAAACCACAAAACACTATATAAATGTTATATGTATATAGTGTTTTGTTGTAAAACGGTCTTCTACTAAACTACGAAAACTTCTTCAAATTATAAAAGAGCTGCGTTCTGATAAAAAAAAAACCGAGCTAAAATGTTACGGCAGGTTTTTATTACTTAACAATTATATGGAATATATTTTAACATTATCATCTCGTTAAATTCTAAACATTATCTTGTTAATGTAAAGACATTTATTACTTGTAAATCATGTCAAAGGCCCTTAGTATAAAGACACAGTAAAACAATTTTCTAATCTGCACACTCGAATAAAAATCTATTGAACGTAGCTCATTCCAAATTCAATAAACAAGCGTACAGAAATTCAATTGCTCTCCGCAGTTACGTTGAATGCGTAGGTTTCTTCATTTAATTGGATCGACTGGACCATAAATCATTTTAGCAATTTAAGTGCGGCCTATTGCCCCCGTCACTCCATGGTTACTAGCGAACCATGGGACTTTTTATATGCAAATTTTGACCTCATGCGAAAAATAGCTATAAAAAGTATTACCCGTAACCTAGTTACCGATACGTGAAGTATAACCCATTTAAGGCAATAAAGGCCTAAGATTGCTTAGAAGAGATCGCTTTTAGCGGTAAGGCCACCTGTTGCCATCCTAGTTTTGTAAGATGTTCTGTAATCGTTGTATTTGTTCAGTTGACAGACCTCGTGGCTCAGTGGTAGTACGGCTGCCTTCTCAGCTGTAGGTCATGGGTTCGATCCCCACCCAGGGCATTTGTGTGATGAGCATGGATGTTTGTTCTATGTCTGGGTGTTTCTATGTAATATGAGTATGTATTTACAAATAAAAGTATGTATTATATCAACTTTCTAGTTTCCATAGTAAGCTTTGCTTAGTTTGGGCTAGATGGCGTTGTGTGAAATCACAGAAGACAGATATTTCTGTCTTCTGTGTGTGAAATATCCTCCAATATTTATTATTATTATTTGGTGTACAGTAAAGAGTTTATCTATCTATTTAAAGACGTTTAAGACATGCTGTGAAAGAGCTCTTGGGTGATTCGGACCGCGGTTCGAACCGCTTGAGGTGCGAAACGCCCAAGTACCCGTGATAATAATCCGTGATAAGAAATATGCAATATTCTACTAATAAGAGCGTGGTTAAGTTGTTTTTTTTATTTAGGTACCTCAAAAGAAAAAAACGGAACCCTTATATTATAGGATCACTTTGTTGTCCGTCTGTCCGTCTGTCTGGGTGTCAAGACCATTATCTCGGGAACGCGTGAAGGTATCGAGTTGAAATTAAAACCATATACGTAAATCCATAGTATCTTGCTGCAGAGAGAAGAATCAAACTTGTCAGTTTTCATAAAAAAAAGTTACGGCCGAATAAGTCGAAAAAAACGCACATTTCGACACTCGGAAGGGAATCAAAACCTATGGGGTACTTCCCGTTGGCCTAGAACTATGTAATTTGGCAAGAAGCATTGTGAAAGTACTTTAACCGTATCATGGGGGGTATCACATGAAAGAGCTTAATTAGCACAAGCTAAAACAGGTTTTAAAATATTTTTATTATGTATATTTTTTGATTTATGAAGGAAAATATATAAAATATATAATTCCCCCTTTTATCTACTAGTTTGTACGGAACCCTCGGTGGGGTGAGTTTGACTCGCCTTGTCCGGTTTTATTTCATAATTGTAACATTTTGTAAAGATTTAGGTCAATATTTGTACGAGGTCGTAAAAATCTTGGCGGCGATATTAAAGTGTTTACTTGTTCAGTCACACTGGAATTTAATTTAGAAGTATATCTACACTAATATTATAAAGAGGAAGGATTTGTATTTTTCTATGTTTGATAAACTATCACTCAAAAACTACAGGATCGATTTCAAAAATTCTTTCACCACTAGAATACTACATTATCCCTGATGAACACAGGCTATATTTAATACCAGAAAATATTATGGATCCCTACTAAAACTTCAATAATGTAACGCAAGGTGTAAACAAAATTAGCCATAAAATGTCTTTCATCGCATGCGCTGCGCAAACTATTGATGATAGAACAAAAAAATGATTTTACAGTATTAAAGAACATACCAATCCATCTACAAAAACAAAATCATCTACAAAAAACGTCGCGATGGCATATTGGCATATGTCCAACTATTGTTATTATGCCACTATAACTGCTTTTTTACATTTAAAAAGTTGATAGAAATGCCGACCAAAATCAGACCATGTTATCCATACCTTGGTATTAATTCTTATCCATATAAATCATTTTATATTCAAGACTGTTTCAATACCTGTAGATTACTTTTCAAATTATTCAAATCGGACATTCCATTCAAAAGATATTACGAATTTAAAAAATACTAATAGAAAAATAAACGCCGTCGCGCCGCGCGCCTCCGCGCCGTGGCTGGGCCCATATTCCGTATGACCATCGGCCGCGTTCACGTACGTAACGTGCGTGCATTGACAATGAAAATTAACCTTTAAGCTTAAGAAGTCAAAGTCTAATTTTCATTGTAGACGCACAACGTCAAATTCACGTTATGTGACCCCACGCAGCGAAATACGTTACTCATATTTGAGTAAACATAAGAATAAGAATATTTATTAACCTTGAATAACATACATAATATATTTTGTCAACTTCTCGCTGACACATAATGACACTTGCGGAAAGAAGACAGAGAATTTGAGACGTAGGTCAAAGTTAAGTAAAATTTTTACATCTTACATCGCGTGCACTGCGAAAAGTATTCATAATAGAACAATATTTTGTGCAAAAATAGAACGTAGGTATCAATATTTAGTATTTAGGTTAACTATTACATATAAACGTATACTTTTGCTATAGTTTTACGACAGGGATAAATTAAAGGAATGAAAGGTCCAAAGTTTTAATGTTAGGGAAATTAAGTTTTTCATTTAGATTAACTAACACATATCAAATGAAAACGGCTACTATTATTTTGCTACTTAGGGTTAAAATGTGGAAGTAAAATATTGTATGAATATTCCGTGCTTTTAATGTTAGGGACACGAAATGTAGTATTTAGATTAACTATCAAATATAAACGAATACTGTTATTATAGTTTTGCGACAGGGATGAATTAAGGGGTAGGAAACGGGGGTAATTGATTGTGTAAAAGTTACAAGGTTCTAATTTTGGGGATATGAATTCCAGTATTTATATTAACTAACAGGTGCAAACGAATACTGGTATTATAGTTTCGTAACGACAGAGACGAATTAAGAGTTATACACGGGGGGAGGGCAGTTAAAAGATTACACATAAGTTCCAGGGTTGAATGTTAGGGTGAGAGCGGGGCAAGAGGGAGCAGAGCTGGCGAGAGTGAGGCATTAGTGTGATGGATGGAAGCGTCACGGGAGCGGGGTGAGAATGGGATAAAATAAGCGAGGTGGGAGAGAGTGTGGGGCGGGTGTGAGGCGTAAGCGAGGAGAGAGTGGAGGGATTACAGTGAGAGGGGTGGGATTACGGTGGAAGGGGGTGAGTATGGAGCAGGAGTAAAGTGGGAGTGAAAAGGGAGCAACAGACTCGGGCTGGGAGCAAGGTGGAAGCGAAACAGAAGTGGAACGGTATCGGTGTGTCAGTCAGGGGATGCAGGAACGGTCAAGTGGGGTGCGGTAGGAGCGAGGTAAGAGCGGGAGAAAAGCAAGGTGTGAACGGTATGAGTACACAAGTTGAATGAGAGTGAGACGGCAGTAGGGTTGGAGCGAGGCGGGAACGGGACAAGTGCGGAACGGAACGGAATCGGAGCGAGGAGAAAGTAAAATGAGAACAAAGTGGGAGTGCGAAAGGTGCGAGGCAGAATAGCGAGTGAGTGTAGGGTAGAAATCATCGATAGAGCCATGAAATGTAGGTATATATAGCATTTGTTTTGAGAGCGTTAAGGTCTATCATCATCATAAATAAAATGATAAATGATAAATTCGTTTATTGAGATAAAAACGGAAAAATACCAATTACAATTATCTCACAATATTCAAAAATTATTCTTAAACAATGTCTTAAACAAATGTCTGAGGATTACAAAATATTCATTATATAAATACAATATCATTTAAAATGTCAATACAAAAATGTCAAATGGGCAATACGCCTAGCATGTCATTACAAAAAATAATTATGTCATACAAAGTAAAATATACCGTTCGGGTAAGTACTCAGAGTACCAAGTCAATAAACTCAAAGGTTATCGTCAAAGTCCAATGAATCATCAGGTTTTTACACCTGTCCAATTGATCCAATTGATTTTCACAATAAGTCAAGGAGGTACTTAAAATAGTCTTCCAGTTATCACAAAAGATGTCACAATCAGGGTTGGCAGCAAGGAGTGCGCTTAAGTGGCGACGGGCACGATTCAGGGGCGACATAGAACGTGCTACTGTGCGACCGCGATCTACGTGGAACAGGTCATGCGGGCGACCACGTCTGTTTGCTGGAACCCCGGGCTCGTCCGGTACGAACAGTACGCATAGCAAGTCATGCAGACGTATAGAATCGACGGACCCCCTAAAATCCCCCATCATCATCAGCCTACTTTAGTCCACTGCTGGACATAGGCCTCTCCCATTTAACGCCATTCAACACGATCCACAGCTTTCAGTTTCCAGCAACTGCCAGCTGCTTTCCGTATATCGTCACTCCATCGTGTCTTAGGGCGACCTACACTACGTTTGCCGACTTGCGGTCTACACTCCAGAACTCGTTAACTCCATCGTACAGTTAAGGTCTATACAAAGGTCTAGACTTCATATCCCTAAAATATTAACTTTGCATTTAGCTCAGGAATAGTACGTTTCCTTTCCTTTTGTTTTGGTTCGGTCGAAAATTTACTCGTGTCTATATGAAGATTAGTTAAACATTCGTGATCCTACTTGTAGTGACTGCCAAAATACTTTTCAACTGGGAGTTTGTTAAGGCGCTCGTTGGTCCCAAAAAGCATTTAATTTTATGATCTCAAACTCCCATGGTTACGTAGTAACTTTTGATGGGATTATGACTGCGAAGTCTTTTTTATTTATGTTAGTACTTCGAGATTTGGTAACTGAGTTATATAATACGGGTCACGAGATTGGAACGGTAAAAGTTTTATGGAGTCTGCTACAGAAAATTAATGTTTTATGCTATTTTTAACACTCGACCAAAAATGAGAGTGTTATAAGTTTGGCATGTGTATCTGTGTATCTATTTATCTGCATATATGTATCTGTCTATGGAATCATAGATTTGAAACGGTCTCATAATGGTCCTATTTTGACCTAGTTTTTTTTGTTTGAAAGAGTATTTCATCGTGAGTGTTCATATACATGTGTCATCAAAATCGATTTAGTCGTTTTTTGTTGTCAGGGCTTTTTGAGTTTTCTTAGCTTATACTTGTTTAAATATTGTCCAAAGTTTGGTAATATTTTTACCTTACTGATTCAATTCATTAAAAAGTTTTGAAATCTTTTTACTTCAGATTCTAGATAGAAAAATAACCAACCAACTATCGGAGAGTACGACACAAATAAATTTGAAAGAAATTACTTATTTCGCCTAACGTCTAGAATCTAGATATAAACTATATACTATACTATTGACATTTTTTTTATTTTACTATGGAAAAAAAAAAAAAAAAATGTTATTTGAGTATTATTTTATGTATTTTGAATTGTTATATAAATTATTTGACATTATTGCAATATTTTTATTTTTTAAATGATTCGTTTTGTTAAGTTACATTTGTATAGATTTTTTTTTTCCTGTTGACATGTAAAATTATCCGTTATGAATAATACTATGACTATTTACATATTTAACCAGAAATAAAGTGGACGCGGAATAACGATTATCAAGATTAAAAATACGACCCAAAACATAATTAACCTACTTTATCTTGTACACGATAAAAAGCGATTAGCATTCAAGAACTATGCTTATACCCTGCGGCAATAATAACCTCGTGGAAGTCGCTCGGGAAATAAATTTAATCTTAGGAATTGGGTCGCAGGAAGACTGTATTAACCCAAGATAGGCTGCTGATTGGGGCTTTACCAGTCTCCACTTGTAAGCTTTAATGCTCACTTTAAGATTCAAAGCCCTAGGAAATGTTTTGACATTTGCATTATTTGGATATACCTGTATTTGATATATATCTATATTCTAATGAGACCTAGTGCTGGGCCCAGAGAATCTAAATGGTATAACTTAACCTATCAATAGCGCATAGAAAATAAGAGTCTGTATACCTACTGTTTATATTTTTTGTAAGAACAAATAAATGTTTTTTTTTTATTTTTTTTATTCATATTCCATATCGGATAGTTATTTAGGATTCGAAACACTTATGTACGAACCTCATTTTCCCGAATCCGTTTTACGAAACTGGCTGATTCCATATGTTTTACTTGACACAGGATTTTGATTTCCTACGTTGGTTGTTTTATTTATTTATTTATAATGTCACAACATACTCAGCTCTGCCAAACTGCATAGCAGTTTATATAGCTATAACTTTCATTTGTTTTAACAACTGTTAGGTTTTAGGTTTAATTTGTAAATTTATTGTCAATTAAAAAATTCCGTCGCCAATATAAATTATATTATCTGAATAGAACTTTTATTATCACATTTTTCTTATTCGAATAAACTTACATCATATTTTACACCCGCAAATTTATTTTATATGTTCAAAAATGTTGTGATCCGCTAGCGTTCCTTATCTTTCGTTTTTATCACAGCCTTAACGTGTTCCATTTTCACATTCCAGATGCAGAAGGGACGGGCGGCGCAGACTTGCAGCGCAAGCTGGACCTGCTCAATGGCACGCTGGCGGACGCTGAGCGAGCGGAGCAGGCGCGCCGGCAGATGCAGTACATTGCACATTGTAAGTAGCTTGCTACATTAGGCACAGAATAAAAATAACAGGACTTTAGGTATGATGCTACGAGTATAGTCGATCTGCCGACTTGACCGGAAACTCCAGTACTTTGGTATTCTTTAGGAGAGATAACAGCTATCCCGGCCGGGCACACATGACGGGGGCATGGCCGTGCCCCTAGATGCGATAAAAGGAGACGCACTCTGTCAAGCTCTTGCAACTCTTCAGCACAGTGGGCTGATATTCTCTGAAACATTATGCAATTTTTGCCTGTTTTTTTATAAGAGAAGGCCCTAATAGCCTGTGCAAACTGACACGCGCTATATTGTGTTATCGTCGTGTATCTTTCGTATTTTACGTTGCAAAAACAATTGACAAAAGTAATTTGGTACAATGAGGAAAAAATCTCACAATTTCAGCTTCAATAAAATCGTTAAATTTTTACTTAAATCACAATATCTAAATTCTATAATAAAAAAGTTCACAGAATTGATACTCGATTTTGGTCCACGTTCTTGATGTACTGTACAGGAATATAATTAATTGCCGTCTTCCTGTTTCCTGAGAACTAAAATTTAGGAAGTTTCAAGCTGGAGTGAATGGATATCTGCTAGATCGACGAGCTCCATCCTCGTCCACAACGTCGCTAACATCATAAAAAGTGCGTTCAAAACGTGTTCAACGATTTTATAAATTTGATGTCTATAGACCGTATTCCATGCAGGCGGAAATTGTCCATAATTTTCTCTATTAATTAATTTTATCTTTTTGGTACTTTTCTATCATAACTCAAAGAATCCCTCTAGTTACATTAAATGCGATCTACTCTATAGAAACAAATTTATTTTTACTAGACGTATTCCATGCAGGAGACACTTGTCAACGATTTTCTCTACTGAAGTTTGAGCAATATTCGAGCAAGTAAGAGAATACGATAATCTAAAATTTTTACCAAAGAGAACCGTTACCCAGAACGTATTAAATTAGTTATTTTCGTTATTATATTATATAAAGTAGTTAAAAAAACCTAACATTCGACTTCAAAATGCCCAATTTTGTTTTAAAAATCAAACTACTAAACAGATTTTGACGAAATTTCTATGGAACCAAATATCTATTCAAACAAATCGCATTATACAGGACGGAGTTATACGGTAACAAACTTTAAAAAATCTTCGGTGAAAACTGAAACTGATTAATTAAGTTTCACATATGACCACAAACGAAGTGTTTGAATCGTTGGGTTGTAAAATATATGCGATAAATTATTTAGCACGCCTTTGAATTTATGTTTGTATTTTGTGTTTACAGCGGGTTATTCTGAGGATTCAGACTACACTTCGGATCTCAACTATCCGGTGGGGCAACATGCCAACTGCAGCGCCTCGCAATTCCGGAATGCGGCCCATCAGATGCACACACCGCAGGTAAATTAGTAAATTATAAATAATGGGTTTTTAATAGAGCACTTTCTTAAAAAAACAATCCCAAGTAGTCTGTGAATCGCCCTGCCGCCGCGCCGCCAAGACACTAGAATATGGTATCAGTATCCCTTGCGTGTAGTAAGAACCTACTAAAAGAGGACTTGTGGGTTCTGAGTTGGTCGGAAATGGGACCCTGACCTATACTCAGACGGGCCTGAGGTGGATGCGAGAGAGAGGCTCAAGCGGTCATAGGCCTAGCAGCCTGAGTAAGAACTGTGTCGCAGTGCTGAGGGCTCTGGTATGTGTTCATCACGAGAACCCGGAATCCTCTGTTTAGCACTAAGGCTGGCCACCGGGGGTTCTAGTGGGTATCGGAGGACTACCGACTACAACCGGGATCCCATATAACCTGGTTGCATCTGGGTTATGTGGGATCCCGGTTATAGCCGGGTATGTTTGGAAGATTTCCCCTCGTTAAAACAGTAGTCTGTGAAAATTTGTGTCAAACCACAGAAAACTTTTACAGTTAAACTCAATACTACTATTTGGGTTAATAGTCACTAGCGTCATTTCTCAACAAACAAACAAAATTGTTAAAAATCCGTATGAAATTGGTTATCAATTTAGGTGATACACATATTACACTACAAATTACAACGCCATCTAGTTCATTGAAATCATTATTAGAAACTAAATTTGTTCCAAAATCTAACAAGCATTTGTTACTATTTTCAGAGGTCGCTTGAAGTATCCAGAGAGAATTCGTACGAAAGAGAAGAGTACCAACTTCATGGCGACACCGATCCCCTTTACTACAATAGTCAACCGAGGAGTAACAGGTATGTCTAAATAATATTACAAGCCCTTTAAAGTCTGCTTGGAAAGAGAACTATCGTGGAATATTTTTTTAAGTAAAATCAGTTTTCATTTTTGGACTAATGATGCCGGTTCGTGCGGAACACAGAAGTGTACTAATAAATTCTCGTTTAGTCCAGGGGGTTATGTTTATCTCATATAGCGATGTAATGTTGGCTCGCGACCGCTTTTATTTTGCTTTTTTATAAACATTTAAAAGAATGACACAAAAGTTAAAGCGACTGTTAAAATTAACACAATTCAAAGTAGGCTCATTTGAAAGTTGTCTCACACTGAAGTGAAAAATCAAGATAAAAACGAGTGAGAGCCAACTTTGCAACACTATAAGTGGAGGGGCGTGTAAGAACAGCAGCAAACGTATGCCTGTAAAGGTGAAAACACAGGAACCTGCATTAACCTGCCAATGCCAGCTTGCGTTCCTTTCTCTAGAGTAGGCTAAAATCTTTTTACTTCTCCCTTCTCTTTTGTTGATTCCAGTGTCACTCCTAGCAACAGTCGGTACCGATGCACAAATGTTCATAATTCACAAGTAAACTTCACTAACAAAAGTTTACAATGTCTATAAAGCAATAATATTAGATTTATATGTGATTTTCAAGTCACCACGCATCTGCGGGTGAATAGCGAGCATTCTTTATACTATCGCTAAGGATAAGTAGCGCCATCTCGTAGATTTTCGAGGAATTACGTCAAAACAAATGTTGGTTTGACAGGCTTGTGTTACTTCACCGACACAGACGTGTAAAATTCAAAATTATAATACACAAGATGTGAAATTGTGAATCCCAAAAACATACGATGCGCTGCACTGCTATAAGATGAAAGTAGGACAAAATTTAGTAAGGTCGAAAAAGGAAAAAGTATTCCATTCCAATGTGTCTCATCTTTTGGGAATATGTATTAATTTTACTTTGAAAATATTTCAGGATAGACACGTGGTCGCAGTTGCACCAGGCGAGCGTCGAATCCGCTATATCTTGGCGGACAGCGGCTGATTGGCAATCAGGAGGTAATAAATATTATTTTTAAAAAGTATAGACCTAAGATTTTTTAAAGTTCTTCTTTTTTTTCTCTTAGGTATTATAAACATCAATTGATGTTCGTTACTTAAATGCTCAAAAGCTAAAATTAAAAAAACGGGTAGATTGATTTGATTTTTTATGTTTGTGATCTCAGGACAAGGCTTGTATGAAAGAAAATCATCATTACTGTTTTTCATCACGTTGCAAGTACGCGGGTGGAACT
Organism: Lycia hirtaria; assembly: GCA_947563715.1. NCBI lineage: Eukaryota > Metazoa > Arthropoda > Insecta > Lepidoptera > Geometridae > Lycia > Lycia hirtaria. The sequence goes on from OX387377.1 coordinate 46,142,082, forward strand.
CAGCTAGTTTAATTAAAAACATACTGGATAATAAGTAAAATGTAATGAAAAAAAACATCGGATATTAGTAGATTTTATAACAAGGAAGGGAGCAAAATGGCGTTTTTTTTCCGGCGAGGGTGTTTGCTTGAAACTTGAACTTAGAGCGTTCTAAATGAAGGATTCTAAAGCATTCTCAAACATCTGAACCGAAAGATTTTTTGCCAGACCTTAGCTCGTTTCGCGCACTCTGTCAAAAAACCTTTCCATATAACGTCCAATAATATTATTTTTTTAGTTTTAAAACCTGTGTATATACTGTCTTACTTATAACCGCATGTTAAAATCTTAATCACTGAATAAGGATTTGTCACTTTCTGTCAGACTAGAAACTGACACGTGCGAGAACGGAACAAAACACTGTTTAATTAAATTGGATAGATAGATAGATAGATAAACTCAACTAAATTGTGCTTATTCATCGTTTATATGTAAGACGGCTATTAGTGTGCTAGTTATTTAACTAGCTAACCCATGTGTTTGATTTCAGAGGAGCAGCGGCGACCGAGTCTGGAACGACAGACGACCTTGTACGACGATAATGTGGGCTACGGCTATGACTCCTACACTACTAGTACGCACATTAGGTATGTAATTAAATCATCATCATAATTTGAATAATAGGTAATTATAGTTAAAAGAAAACAAAAAACACTGAATTCAAAATATGCAATTCGTTTACTTGGATGACATATATATATTTTCCAGTTATTTTGTTCTAAAAACCAAATTATTTAACCAATTTTGTTAAAATGTATATAGGACCATTTCTGAAATCTGGCTTACCAAACAAAGAAGAATCATCGAAATCGATTCATAATTAGCGAGGTAATCGGTGAACAAACACACAAAAAGTACAGTTGAATTGAGAACCTCCTCCTTTTTGAAAGTCGGTTAAACATTACGGGTTAGGTACACACGTCTATCTTTGCGTTGAAATCTTTGACTATAGTTTCAACCGCATACGGCGGTCTTTTTCAGAAGGAGCAGCGCAGACGTCACTCCCGAAAGACATCTTGTCTGGTACTAAATTGTAGTCGGAGATTTCGACCCAAAAATAGACGTAACACGTTTTTTTTTAATTTTTTAAATTAATAAGTGTTACAAACATGCTAGTTTCTATAATAAAATAACCATCATTTAAATCTACTTGAGATGATATTAAGTAGAGTCCGATTGTTAACATCTGCGTTTGTGGCTACATAGGCCGATACGGGAACTACTGATGGGGTCACACTAGTTGCGACGGAAGTGGCAACTTAATTTCGTGTTGGTACCTGACTGAGCGCTTATGTGCTATTCCTTCCAGGCCTCGTCGTATAACTTACCATCCGCTTCTAATCTAAATTGGTTGAATGAAGTATATATTTAATTCGACCCGGTCGTCTCTGATAATATAAGCTCCTTACTGGGATCTATAGATAATTATATTATAATATCGCGTTTAACGCTGCTTCACAGAACAATAAGGGAATATTCGCTGCTCCTAGGAATCTATAGTTCGATATCAGATTCAGTCGTCCGCTCGCGCGTACAATCATTTTTGAAGATATAAATTGACCGAATAAACTTTTAAGAATGAACTATTTATGTTCGTCGCAAAAATAATTTCATTTTGATTCAAGATAATTTTCTAAAATAATTTTTGTGTTGATAATCTGTAAAAATCGTTTTATTTTATATATATTTTTTTTAACTTTATTTTACTATAACAAATAAAATAACTGATTTTACAAGAATTCTCAAGAATGTGCGTTAAAAAGTTCGTAGTCCGACCATCGTCCGTCTCGCTCGCGTATACCCACATTTTTCATAAGTATATAAATTACTGCATGAACTTAAAGAATAATCGTCGTTTGTAAAATTAGAAAAAAATCATCACAAATATTCGACAAAAATTTCAATATCCAAGTTAATTTTCATACCATCCATCTATCTCATGCCATCTCTGTTTCCTGAGACCTACAATCTTGGTATTTTCAAGGCTAGAGTGAATAGATATCTTCTAGATCGACGAGCTCCATCCTCGGCCACACCGTTGCTTAACATCAGGCGAGTTGGTGTTCAATCGTAGATCTATAGTGTATAAAACATAAACATAAAAAATATTTTGACAAAAAACCGGACAAGTGCGAGTCAGACTCGCCCACCGAGGGTTCCGTAAAAACTAAATAAAAGGGGGAAACCATATATTTTTTTTATATTTTCCTTCATAAACCGAAAAATATACATCGTAAAAATATTTAACACATTCCTTGCTAACCACTCGGATCCGAGTGGAGCGGGGCTATAGTAGCGGCGCCTCCCACTCGGATCCGAGCGTTCCTTTCATTTTGTAGTAGTCAGTCAATCGCCGGCGTTTGAGGCAGTCAACGTTGCTTTGCGCGGCCACTCTGTACATAATCAAAATTCGCCTAAAAAGTTTTGGTTCCCAGCTGAAATGAAGTGTCTGCAGGGGGCGAAGAATGTGTTAAAAACCTGTTTTAGCTTATGCTAATGAGGCTCTTTTATATGATACCCCACATGATACGGTTAATTCACATTAAAATTTGGGCCCTCATTCCTTGCATTACACTATTTTTTGTGATTAAATTAAAAATATCCAGTTTTCGGAATTTTTCCTATATGTGTACTCTAACACAATGCTTCTTGCCAAATTTCAGAGTTCTAGGTCAACGGGAAGTACCCCATAGGTTTTGATTCCTCTGTGAGTGTCGAAATGTGCGTTTTTTACGACATATTCGGCTGTAACTTTTTTTTACGAAAGCTGAGAAATTTTAATTTTCTTTCTGCAGCAAGATACTATGGATCTGCGTATATGGTTTTAATTTCAACTCGATATCTTCACGCGTTCCCGATATAAAGGTCTTGACACCCGGACGGACGGACAGATGGACAGACGGACAGACGGACAACACAGTGATCCTATAAGGGTTCCGTTTTTTCCTATTGAGATACGGAACCCTAAAAATGAGTTTTAGGGTTCCGTACCTCAAAAGAAAAAAACGGAACCCTTATAGAATCACTTTGTTGCAGTCATGCATGTCATGCAGTCGGATAGCCGCCTACACAACCCAGCGGCCTATATTGTATAGGCAGGTGCAAAGTATAGGAGGACCGGTTTGGTGTGTATTGCGCCTTAGCACAGTTTATAGTACATTAATTGTTTTCCAGGGACCATTCACAATCACACATCTCACAGCAGGCCAGCTACGAAGAGTACTTCGACTCGAGTAGCTTCCCCTACCAGACTTCGTACCTGGGCGACGAAGCGAAGCAGTGGGACAGCGGGGGAGACGCGGCGCTCGCGGGACAGTACTTCTATGACGACGGCTACGGGATGACGCCCACGGAGTATGAGAATGTTGTGAACAAGAGACGCTCGTCCGTCGTGCAGTTACCTCAAGTGCCGCCTAAACATGTAAGTAGCGACCATGGTTGCCTGAAAAGAGATCATTTAAGGTTGGGCTCAAAGCGCGCAGCTAGCTCTCTCGCGCACCACTATATTTTAAATATGATCAATTAAGGGGGGATATTAGAAAAGTGAGAACAGTTTTGTTTATACAGCATAAAAGTTATAAAAATAATATTTTTTATTTTAATAAGTATGTTTGTGGTCGCACCTGGACTCGATTGGTTCAAGGATCGAGGCAGATAGCATAAGAGAGAAGCCTATACCTAGCAGTGGGATAGAAAGGGCTGTGGATGATGATAACTAAGCGCATCGAACCGTTCTTCACAAATATTTACCGCATAAACATCTTTAAGCATAAGCATAAGCAGCTTTATTTACTTATGTCTCGATTGTCACTCTTACGTATTGTACCTAGAAGCTGTGCACCACGGTCTCTCTCTCTCTCATGTAGTGATGAAAACCAGTAATGACGATGACGAAAACCGGTGATGACGACGTTGAAAACATTTGATGATGATGGTGGAATGTAGTATGTTCTTAACCAGGGCCTCAAGGCTGCTATAAGTGAACATCGTTCGCCGCGCGCTGATACGATTTAAAGACAGTTTTGACGAATTGCTAGTCTATTACTATATAAATAGACTAACAATTTGTCAAAATTGTCATTGAATCGTATCAGCGAGCGGCGAGCGAGTGATGCTCACTTAGCAGCCTTTAGGCCCAGGTAATCTGTTAAGAATATTGAATGGTACAGGTATTAAAGACTCACTTTGCTAACACATTGCCAGCTAGCACAGGTGCCTTATCTTATATTAACCTACAGACACTTGCATGGTGTATCTCGTTCTATCGTGTACATCTTATATTTTCTGGAACGCGGTAAAGTACTGAAGTGTCCGATCGAGGCGGCAGGTTACATTATATACCTACTTGTACCAGAGTGCGTCTAGCCTGTCCCTGTACGAAATTTCATTATGATTGGATCAGTCACTTTTGACCAATTTCAATCGTATTTTTCATTTTTGCTAAGAATTGAGTACTTACTAAACGTTTTGGTCAATAAATGGCTTCGTAGGCTTGCTTTTTGGGAGAAATAACTCCCCAATACAAAATTGCCCATGAAAAAAATTGCAATAGTAGAGCCTACTTCCGTCAATATAATGTTTTTGGTGTAGGAAATACTTTTCTCCTTTTGCATCTATCATCATTATTATTTCAGCGACATCGGCTAAGGGAAATATCCTCAGAAGTGGGCAGCAGAACTCTGCCTAAAACGCCAACTACTGCACTCGCCAACCCGCCTGCCAAGCGTGGCGTGCAAAAACCCTATGATCATAAGTTTGCATCTATAAATGTGGGATATTGGGCGGTAATAGTGTGTTATTATACTTCTATTTAACAGTAATAATTGGGCGTTAATAGTGTGTTATTCTATTTCTATTTAACAGTAATAATTAGGCAGTAATAGTGTGTTATTATACTTCTATTTAACAGTAATAATTGGGCAGTAATAGTATGTTATTATACTTCTATTTCACAGTAATAATTGGGCAGTAATAGTGTGTTATTATACTTCTATTTAACAGTAATAATTGGGCGGTAATAGTGTGTTATTATACGACTATTTAACAGTAATAATTGAGCGGTAATAGTGTGTTATTATACGTCTATTTAACAGTAATAATTGGGCGGTAATAGTGTGTTATTATACTTCTATTTAACAGTCATAATTGAGCGGTAATAGTGTGTTATTATACTTCTATTTAACAGTAATAATTGGGCGGTAATAGTGTGTTATTATACTTCTATTTAACAGTAATAATTGAGCGGTAATAGTGTGTTATTATACTTCTATTTAACAGTAATAATTGGGCGGTAATAGTGTGTTATTATACTTCTATTTAACAGTAATAATTGGGCGGTAATAGTGTGTTATTATACTTCTATTTAACAGTAATAATTGAGCGGTAATAGTGTGTTATTATACTTCTATTTAACAGTAATAATTGGGCGGTAATAGTGTGTTATTATACTTCTATTTAACAGTAATAATTGGGTGGTAATAGTGTGTTATTATACTTCTATTTTCAGATGCCGTTGTCATCTCGGTACTCGGACTACAATGAAATGGCTCCATACAGACCGAGACCGAGACGGACAGCAGCTAGTCTTCCAGGTAAACATATCTATCTCTATGGGAAAGTAACGCGGTTGTTGTACTTGCATGCTTATTCAGTCAAATCTAACCTAAACTTTGAAGACAGTTCAAAAATTTCAAATCTAAAGGGATCACAAAAAAAAACTTGAACAGTCTTTAATTTTGTAGATACCAAAGTATGGAATAAAAGTAGTTTAAAAAAATCGAATTCAAAACAATTCAAATTACTGAAAAGGGAGAACTAACAACTGTTACATAATATCGAAAAATTCAGTGAAAACTGGAAGTCTACCTAAGTAGGTACGTACCTCACCACCTATTTTATTTTATAAGTCGGTGCCATGCCCTAAACCATCACCAATATTAAGTCCTAGAATGGCAAAGACCTCAAAAATGATAGAAAGATAAATAAACTCTTTATTTTGACACACCTTAAAATTAACAAAAAGTATTTCCGCAAGGTAACGCCTGATTTAATATAATATTTAATAACACTAGTGTAACAACTGGCGGCTTAATAAAGTAAATGTTAAGTACTATCCAACTCTTCATGTTTCAGCCACGCCATCGTCGACGCCGAAGCGAGGGCGTGCGCTGCCCGTGCCCCCGGGCTGGAGCGAGACGGGGTCGCTGCGGGGCTCGCGGGGCAGGCGTTTACCGCGCCCCCCGCAAGCCGCACCCTTTACGCCTCTGTCTGCCGGTGCGCACATGCACGTGCCTTACATACCCGGTATGTAAAACAATTAATCATCATCATCATCTCAGCCATAAGAAGTCCACTGCTGGACATAGGCCAGACAAAAATGTACCAAACATATTTAGCCAACAGGCTAAATATGTTTGGTACATTTTTGTCAAGCAATTTTTTTTTCTTAGCCGGAATTGTCTTACAACTCCCTCTTCTTCCCTTATTTCATTTTTCGTAGTCTTGAGCATCTTTGGTTCAAGCTTTGACTCGATATATCTTTTTGTTCCCGCCGCAGACCGTCGATATTTTTGGTACTTACATTCTTGTCTTTAGGCTTGCGGCAAATGTATACAGCGCTAGCCTAGTTCCACTTTACACTCTGTAGTGCCTTTTGTCCAATTTATATTTTCTTTTAGGAACACAATACTGTGTTCCTGTCTCAGTATTGTATTAATTAATTTGAGTCTGAGCATCTACATTCTACATACATACATATAACATATATACTTAAGTACTATTTTGTATGTACGTACCGGCTTGCGCCGCGGGAAGGGAACAAGGTGGACATATGACCTCATACAAATGGCAGGAAAACGAGGAATGCAATGGTTTCAACAGGTCTTTTTGGAAATCTTAGTTGGAGGTTTAATATTTCCAGCTCCTGCTCTCCTGCTTCTTGTGGCTGAGATGATGATGCCAATGACTATTTTGAAATTTTAATAACATTTCAAAAATATTATGAAAAAATCTCCAAATACTATATCAAAGACAATATTAATAAATGTTTTTTTATTGCAGAACCCGAGAGGATAGTTCCCGAAGTGAGTTACGGTTATGACAGTTACGGGTACCATCCCGAGTACCGGGACACTGCCACTGAACCCTATCAAGATAATAATTATAGTACTAGGTAAGATTTAATTTAATCTGTAAGATGAATCAAACATAGGAACTGATTACTTTTTTCAACAAATTATCCTGCCTGTAAAAAAAGGCCTTAAAAAGGCGCGTATTTCACCACAATCTTACCAGATGTTGAAATCGAAGTCGCGATTGCTTAACTTATATATTTTTCCTTCGTATTTGGAAAGACAGAAGGCAACAATTCACATATTTGCCCTTCTCGTATGACAAATTAAATAACGTTTGTGAATTGAGATAGAACTTCTAAGTTAAAGTAAGTAAGTAAGGTAAGAAAGCATTAAAAAACAACACTATGAACAACGATTTGGTTGATTAAGAAGAAACAGTTGAGAACAATCTCGATCAAGTCTTCTTTTAAACGAAATAAATAAAATTAAAATAAATAAGTAAGTTAATATTGTTGGACATTTCACACAACACTCTATAACCCAATTAAACTAAGCATAGCTCATGCTATGGGAACTAGATACCTGATAGAATTCATATACATATGTTTTTTTTTTGTAAATACATACTTACGATACATAGAAACACCCAGACACAGAACAAACGCCCATACTCATCACACAAATGTTTGCCTTGGGTGGGGATCGAACTCACGGCCTACAGTTTAGCAGGCAGACATGCTACCAACTGAGCTGCGTGGTTAGTTAAAATCTGTCCGATTTTAACTTAAATGTCCATTAAACATGTTAAAAATGTGCCAATTTTTTTTCAAAAAATTAAGAATCCTTCATCACTACCTATATTTGTGTTTACCTAAAACACCACCACGCCAACGCAACGCAACGCGCAACACACCACGCACCCACACTACTCAACGCTCTGACTATCCGCCAACCAGATATTGATTTATTTTGTACAAATCATCATCATCATCATCATCTCAGCCTTAAGAAGTCCACTGCTGGACATAGGCCTCCCCCATGGATTTCCAAAAATACCGATTGGAAGCGGCTTGCATCCAGCGTACAAATCATAAAATGTTAATACAACATTGTATACAACTCCTGCCTGAGCTATGTACCTATTTACTCATAAGTTAAATTAGTCTATGTAAAGTGCTTCAGAAATGTTTTGGTTTAGACTGTAAGTTTCTGATAGTTTTTGTACAAATAAATAAATAAAACAAAATATTTTCTTGTTACAGTTATGATGAAGATGGGATGCAACCTTTCTTCGACGAAACGCCACACGCCACTCCGCCTGCTGCCGGTAGTTTTTATTATATAATTTATTTTTCCCTTAATATTGCACTTTACAACCCATATTCTACGCCCTTGATACTTCAATGAATAGCTATCAATTCACATTAAAATACACTCATTGCATAAGCGATAACACCATCCGGTACAAGCATAAATATTACACAGATTTGACATTGAAGTTAGTATGAGTTTATACACGGAAATGGCGTGCCGTTTATTTCATTATTTATTTGATAATGTAACTTTTAATATATTCAGTGTTTTCTTTAAACTTTCAGCTCAAAAAACCCCATGGACTGAACAAGAAACCACCACACAGTTTTCATATCCAGTGACTAGTGAGGAAGACTCTTTATTAACTAAATCAGTGCCACTGACCATTTCATCATATTTACCTCAACCGCCTGTTACAAGCCAACAAGACACCTATTTAGATAAAAGTTATCAACAGTATGATTTGCAATATGAGGACCAAAAATATCAATACGACCAAGTCGATCAGCAGTATCAAGACACATCTTATCAAGAAAAACAAGATTATCAATATCAGTTCGAACAGCAATACCATGATGATCAGAAAACTCAACAACGATTACAACAGGAGCAACAATTTCAGTTTCAACAACAGCCACTGTATCAACAACAAGAACAACAGTACCACCAGCAGCAACAGAATTTATCGCAAGAGATGATATACAAACAACAACAACAACAACATCAAGACGATGAACAGTTGAAATTACAACAGCAACAGTATCATCAACAACAACAGCAATTACAACAGCAGCAACAACTTCAACAGCAACAACAAGCTAAACAAGCTGCACCTACCCAGCAGTTGCAGACGACAGTATTGAGCGGTGCTGCAACGTTAGGTTCTTTTATGGCCGGCGGTGCAAAGAAACTTGGAAGTTTATTCGGAGCGGCCGCCGCCGCTGTTGCAGCTCCAACACCGAGTCACTCTGCTACTCCCTCGACATCGGTTTCAATGAATCAATTTTCATCATCAATAGCCCCCGTTGCACCATTCTCAAGTACAACAGTTCCAACTGCATCCGTCCCAGAACTGACACCTCCAGTGCCAGTGTCAACCGTGACAACATCTACCCCAGTAACGTTACCTCGAACTCCTTCGCTAAGAAGACAGGAGTCAATACAGAGGCCTTCGGTTCGTCGAACGCGGACGTTACCAGACGCGCCGGAGGACATGCAAGCAAGTTTCGACGAAAGTGCCTACGATGACGAGTATGATAAGACTGAATACGATCAATCTCAGGACAGGCTGTCTTTGGATAGGTATCGGGACGATGAATATCCTGATACTATTCTCGAAGAGGCCGCTGAAGAGAGAGATAGGCGTTTGTCAGAGCTGCCTAGCCCTAGTTTACAAAAAACTTCACCGACTAGGACGGGGACGGTGAGGAAGCCTTCGGTGGATAGCTATCATAGCCACATAAGTCAGACGCCTTCTATAATTGACCGGAGAACATCGCAAAGTTCTTTTCATCCTGAAGAGAAACTTTCTGTTCCTACGACTCAAGACGGTAAATATTTATGATACATAATATATTATTTTTAGTCTCTATCTTTTGTAGAATCTGCTTGAAAAGTAACATATTATGTATATTTGCCAAAAGGTATTTCAATCGCCAACCAGCACGTAGTACCTACTCAGTTCTGGATTGAATAGAAATGTTTTAAAGCAATTTTAACTTTCTACATGTATGTGTCCATCTGCAAGATGGGTGGACTATTTTGTATCTATCACGGGTCGAACCTGGACGCGATTAGCACAGGATCGAGGCACATAACATTATAAGAGAGAAACCTATACTCAGCAGTAGGATAGAAAAGGCTGTGGATAATGATGATGATGATTATGTATGTGTGTGTGTGTATGTCGTCTAATTACATAGTTATAAAATGTTAAATGTTTTAGATATTATGTTGCCTACTCATAGTGCTAATAAAAGACGCTTAGTTAAAACATCTACACAATTCACTTCTTTATATATTTACTAATGAGCTTAAATTTGTGTTTTTATCAATGAATGTTTCAAACAGAGAAAGACGAGTGACGTCCTAATCTAGACTGAAATTGTCTAGAAACTTGGGCTTGAGATAGAAAAAAATATTCTGTCATGGTGATGTCTAACAACGCGTAAGCCAAAGTAACAATAGCAAAAAAAGTATTAGATTTTGATATTTTTTAGTGTCAAGTGTAGTAGTAGTCGGTAGTCGTGTAAAAAGAATCGAAATTGGATACTGTTTGAGGATAAAAAACAGTTTGCAGTTATTGTATGAAATAACATATAATGTACTGAAAAAAACGCGGTTTTAACGATTCTCTTAATCATCTACAGCTATGTCGAGGTAGGCGAAGTTAACAAACAACCGTCTTCAAAATACGCAATTTCATTTAGTTGGATGCCATATTTTTTCAGCATTTTGTTTTAAAAACTAAAGCACTGAACCGATGTTGATAAAAATATATGGAACCACCCCTGAAACAAACGGATCAAACAATTTCGTCAAAATCAATTCAAAATTGGGGAAGTAATCGCCAAACATGCAAGAAAAACACAGTCGAATTGAGAACCTCCTTCTTTTTGAACACGGTTAAAATGAGATAGTTCAAATCCCATTATGATCGTTGATATAAATCTGTCTAGTTTGAAATGTGGAAATTTCAATTTATATTTACGGCATACATATTTATGGAAATAATTCTAATCGTTGGATTGAACGATTTAAACGACAATGTTTTTCGCAGCATAAGAAAAAAGAGGGTAGACTACGGTCTATTCAGTTCCTTTTTTAACAGACTTAACTTCAGCTCCTAAATTTTCATCTGCCCGTATTATACAGTCTGTCCTTGAAAATACCTCAATGTTCTGTGATCTAAAATCTCTATTTAATTTCCTAGATTCTATAACGGAAAAGTCAAAAGTCACCTTTAAAGAAGAAGTTCGCACAACTTACCACGAAGTACCTGAAGAACCAGCGCCAGAGCCTTACGATGATAATGAGGAATATCGCGACGATGCGTACCAAGACGAGAGTTTCAGAGAAGATGAAAATGACGAGCAGTTCGAACAGAACGACGAACAATACCAAGAAGAGGTGTTTCAGGAAGAGGAGAGAGCGGAAGAAGGAAGAGAAGAGTTCCAGGACCAGCCGAAGTTGACGCCGAAGCAGAGGTGGCATCGAGCTTACAACAAGATAGTGATGCAGCTGAACGTGAGTACTTTTGAATTTTGACGATGAATTCAGATTTTTACATTGTTTTTATTTTTTTTACAAAAAATAAATTGATAATTTACTTATTACTTCCTAATGGTACGAGAAACTAAGGTAGATTTTTGAATTAATTGTATACTTTACGACTTTTTAATTAACCATATTTGATTTTTGACTAAATTGTAAATGCGTAAAGTTTTTGACTTAATTTATAAAATCGTGTGGAAGGCACTGGAATGACAAAACGATGCATGATTTGTTCATATCTTCATAAAATGAACTAACCTATTAATTCGCTCATTATATTTCTTTATTGTTTTCAGTTGTACTATCATAATGTTACATACAAATTATATGTTTTTTTTATTAGTTTCGTTTTTAATATGTTGCAATGAATATTTTAATTTAAGTTACAGAAGACAATCTGAACAATCGGTTGACATCAGATTTATAAATTATCTTTATATATACATATTTGTTATATTAGGTATGTTCTTATAAACATATTTAAAACTTTTTATGGTCTGAATTCATCGTTATTTATTTTTCCAGGGATATTATTTTCTGTATGTACTTTTTCTTTAAATTGCTATGGAGAATTAATGCTTTCATTATGGATGCAGGTGAGTGCTATCTTGACATAAATACTTAATTAAGCAATTTATATGCGACAAAATTAAGGTTAAATTCTAGTGATAAAATTCTTCACACATTTGAATCATATAGAAGTACGAACGAAATTTACACTGTCCCATTTATTACAAATGGCTAGGCTAGGTATTTTCGATACTTTTATTAAAATTACATAAATAGAAAATTTTAGCAATACGTACTTAGCAGTCAAAATATACTTGCTCTATTAGTTATTATCCAAACGACGGGTAGTAAATAGACTAGGCTAGGTTTCATAGCAAAAATCTTAGCATTACAAAGTCATATTATATCGCAAAGATAAGATATTTATCCAATTTATTAATATAACTTAATTGCCTAATTTATGGTAATAATTTCTTAGAATTTTTCTCCACAATGTTTATAATTGACGACAAATATTTAACTTTAATTTTTATTTCGACGTTTAGAAATTATCACACGTTTTGCTTATTTCGCAGAACTTTTATCAGCCTCGAGCATTTTTTCGAACAAATACGTTATTAGCATAGCAGAAAATTTTCTTTGGAATATTTAGGAACTCTGTATTAAAATAATGTATCACTGTTTGTTTGGATGTATACGCACACATTTCTTATTGCGTATCCCATTCTATATTCAGTCAACAATGGGCCTTTTTTCTACTTTTCCATGTACTTATATGTACTTCGCTAAGCAGGAAACATCTTTTGGTGCAGCTACAATCATTGTTTGTTACATTTGGCTGTATTTGGAATCGGTTTCTAATATTTTTAGTCGTTGATATGTGTGTTCCTTTGTTTATTATTCAGCATCGTCAACTTAACACAGTAACGTTGTTTCAAGATAATTCCTACTACTTAGTAGGTACATTCCAAGTCCATCACTAGAAAATTGTATTGCTATTTTATTTGTTCAAATCTTACAAAATGTTAGTAAAGGTAAGTTATGTTTTGAGGAACGGTCTTTATAGAATTAAGGAACAGTTTGGAACCAAGACAAATTTATGAAAAGAAACCTTATGATTTTTACAACATAGTTTACTTATGAATGAAATATAATACTCGTTTTTCTCGTAAACTTACTTTCTAAAATTTACGACTTCGTCGAAAGTGCTTTTACTGTACTCTATAAACAAGGATCGGTATTGTCAACGTCTAGCACTGCAGGGTGCTAGATCCCCTATGATTATGGTGGTCTACGTCCATGCGGGATTTAATGGAGCAGACTAGGTTTATTGACGCGTCTGGATGTGTGATTAAAACAATTTATCACTGGAAAAGAGTGTTATGTACTCAAATGATGCAAAAAGGAAGTTTATGTGTAGGTATGCGGTTGTACATTGATTATTACTTCTAATAAAATGTTTTTTTTTTACTTTGGTGATATCCCAACACTAGACGAAGACTAAACTTGTATTTCGCCCTTCTCTCTTTTTGACTATCAATTATTTCTTATATTCCCTATTTTTTATATGAATACCACATGTAGGTATTTTTCATTGTTATTTTAAATAATATTTTATTTTTATGTACTATAAGTTTATTTTAATTTTATTTTTAAGTTGTAAATATTTATAACTAATTGTATATTACTTGATGTGTAAATAGACATAAAGCAAATATACATAAGATGTTTTACTTTTATCTCTCACTAGAAAAATATTGAAATATCTCTTTAAGAAATGTGACATACTCGTATGTATTTAAGATCTTTCGTCATAACATTTAGGTTGTACTTATTTTCGTTATTCGCCATCTATTGAGGTATGTTGTGCTTTTATACATTTTTAGATTCTAAGTATTACCAAGTCAATAGTATTTTGTTTTCATTTCTAGCTATGATATTCAAACGATTGTGATTTTAATAAAAACGTTTGGTATTTTTCCTAACTATAAAATATCATCTACGACAGTTTTATATCTTGAAAAGGTACTTTTTGGTGATAATACTGTGCACTGTATCACATGCATGAAAAAAAAAAACATTTTTTGTTATGTTGGTGAGAATTAAAAAGTTGAACTTGGTCGGCAATGAACATCCATTTCAAAATGGCTTCTCATTCCCTTTCTGTATCAGCTCTCTCCTTTACACTTATGATAGCCGTTCTCTAGAGCGAAAGAGCACGCTTTTTTATTTAGCGTTCCTTTCTTTACATACATAATCTAACTTTCGACCAGAAAATCTATTATGTATTATTACAATTTTGTACCTATTCAGGCTTCTAAATTAGGAATATAACCCAAAAAATATAAAACTAGCCTATTAGGCCAATTAAACAATATTCCAAATCTGTAAATATACGAACAAAATACTTCTCTGACTCGCCTGACATCATCTTCAAGTTCAGCATCACGCCAGTTTCTATGAAAATTATTTAACTTTGTGACAACTGTTTGCTTATTATTTTCTTAGTGTTAGTATTTCAAGTTAAGGTTAGCCTAAACTAACCAAACTTGAGAACTGCGAGTACTTAACCGAAAGTTTGAACACATATTTTAGTTTCAAGTTTAGCTACTATGGCATGCTGACGCGTTAGATTTGTACTTATACCAGTGGTAACGGAAATTTAATATAATACAAACGAATTAATTACAAACTAATACATAATATATTAAACGTATACTCGTATAACTGGATTATGGTGTAGGTATATTGAAATAAATAAATTCAATGACCCAACCGATACGCCGCCGAGAACGTCAGAGTAAAGTATAACCTGTTGATAAACGTCGCGGTGTTTCGCTCTATTTTTCGGCTCTTCTAAGAGCCTTAGTAGGATATGCAATTTTTTTATTTATTTTTTATTGAATAAGTGAAGCAAAAAGGCTGACGGCTCGCCTGATGGTAAGCGATAACCGTCGCATATGGACAACTGCAACATCACTGACATTACTGTTGCTTTGCTAACCCGGAAAGGTGCACGTAGACACCCTTTTTACGAAATACGAAATCAGATTAAGCAGGTCAGAAAAACTCTTATGTTGATACAATAACGATAATTCCAAGTTGATATTGTCCAACCACGAAATAAAGGTTTTTGGCCAGCACAAGCCGATTCTACCTAGAAGTTTAGTTAATTTTTATTTCGAAATTCAGTATAATTTACATTATACTTGATAAATTGAATTAACCTTCGACAGATACATCTAATGGGATATGATTTCATTGCGATTTCAGAATTAGTCCTGTAATAAAATGTTGTGACAATAAAGCCTCTTAAAGTATATCTGTTTTCGTCTGAACACTCTGTAGGTATAACTAGAGCGAAGCAGCGAGATTCCCAGTGGGCTAAAGCTAAAGCTATACATAGCTTCCCGCTGTGCGAATGCGATAATGCTGTTACCATGTCGTGTACTGACCTCCTTAGGACCACCTCGCAATGGAACGGCAATAACGAAATTAATGTTAAAGTACTTATTACTTATTTTATTTTGTTGGTTCAGAATGAACTGTGACGAAAATAAATGTATTTCTATCGTTTTGCGCGAAAAATCTATGCTTTGCAAACAAATTGGCTGTACTAGTTTTTTAGGTTTTCCAGTTTTGTTTGTACCACTGTTTTTAACTGACTTCGAAAAAAGCGGAGGTTATCAATTCCGTTTTTTTAATATTTGGTACTTAACTCCGTCATTTATATACCAATTCGATTTTTTTATTTTTTTTATTAGAAACGATATAATTTCAAATTTTATTTACATTGTTAGTTCAGTAGTTTGGTTTTAAAACAAAATAACTGAAAAAAATATGACTTAAAAGGGGGCGGTTTAAATATTCAACCGCTGCCTTTTAAGTCATATTTTTTAACATTTAAATAGGTTAAGGAAACCTATATTGAAATTCATAACGTACTTTACAAAGGTTCAAACAGTACGTAACAAAATTTCAGGGAATCCCACACAGTAAACTATGTACTCAAGTATAAAGGGCAATTATTATACGCAATGGTCAAGCTTAAAGTTCACAGAGAGCTTTCCGATAATCTGCAAACAGAACTTTAGCAACCGCTTCCACGTGGGATTAAAGTGTTACAACTTAGCTAGACTTTAATCGGTATAGTTTGATCACTTGCTACCTAGATATTATGACTTAGAATGTAACTAAAATTCAACGAGTAGAATATTAGTTGTTAGCTAAGCCAACAATTTCTTAAAGAAACCTTATTATTTATTTAGTTATATTTTTTATTATTTATATAGTTTGTTTTATAAATAAAGACGTAACTTAGACTACTACAAGTATTTATGAGAAAAATAATTTACTCATTATAGCTGTTTTATCTTACCGAGAAAATAACATTTTATTTTTATAGATAGAGGAATAATAATAATAATAATAAATACAGCATTAGCTTTTTACGCGATAAGTGGGACTGGTCGATAACCGCGTAATTTGAATTGTGTTCCGAGCGAAACTTGAACAGGAAGGAACTCGTAAAAAATGCGACTCAATTGAGAGAATTTAAAGTCCTATCTTTGACATCAATGTATATTTTAGAAATCTGTAAATTTGTAAGAAAACATCTTGAATTATTTAAAAAAGTTGCTGATAAACCGCGAATTCCTAGACCTCAACATAGGCATAAGCTCCTTATACCTAAGTCTAACCTAGTAATCCATAGTACTAGCTCTAACTCAATGGCAGTAAAAATCTATAATGCGTTGCCCAATAAATTGAAAGATCTGGAAACAGAAGACAGTTTTATATTAAATCTGAAAGCCTTTTTAGAAGCCAGTTGCTACTACATTTTAAATGATTTTTTTAAGGATAAGTTTAGCGATATAAAATAGAACGTTCTGAGTCAAACGTTGCCATGCCCTTACAGGGCCATATTTACTTCTGAACCAATGACATGTATAATTTATAAGACCAGCATGTATCTACATATGTTGCAATTAAACTATTGACTATTGAGCCAGTTCCGATTTTACTGACCTAAACACCCACCATGCTATGGTTTCCTAATAATGTTTTCGTTCACTAAGAGCTTATGGTTATTATTTAGTTTCAAACTTGTTCCTACCGAAAAAAAATCTATCACAACTGATTTCTTCTAGAGAAGCGCGCTCCATCCTGGACCGCAACGTCGCTCAACATCAGACGAGCTGGCGGTCAAGCGCAGCTTATCAATTAATAAAATAAGTAGGTACTAAACTTTTTAAGTTAAACGGTTTTATTGAAAATAAAGATAATGATGTATTTCCTGTATTCCGAATCCGCCATTTTGTGGCGGCGGCCATATTGAATTTAGAATGATACTAAAATATATTTAATTGTATTGTCATTTAAATTCCAGGCGTATTCCAAATAGCATGTCAATATGTCAACGGGAAGGGGATAAAATTTTGATTACTAAATTTGACTCAAAAAATAACAACAACAAACAGGGAAAGCTAAATAAAACCGTTTAAAGTTTAAAACCGGACAAGTGCGAGTCAGACTCGCCCGCATAGGTTCCGCACAAACTAGTAGGTATAATAAATAGTTTGGAAATCGAGTGTTGAAGTTTTTTTTTCTTTTAAATTACTTAATATAGCTTTTTTATACCGGAAATCCCACGAACCCGGGAACTAGGAGTTGTTAAAACTTTAGGGCGAAGCTAGTCATTGATAAAAGGGGGAAATCCTTTTATTTATATTTTTCGTCATAAACCGAAAATTACACATCGTAAAAATAACTAAAAACCTGATTTAGCTTGTGCTAATGAAACTTTTGCATAATACGGTTAACTCACTTTAAAATTTGGACCGTCATTCCTTGTATCAAAAAAAATATTATTGCAAAAAATATTATTATTAATTTAGGTATATATACTATAAGACAATGCTTTTTGCCAAATTTCAAAATTCTAGGTCAACGGAAAATATCATATAGTTTTTGATTAGGAAATCAAGGATGGAAGTGTCGAAATATATAGGTATATTATGTAATTTAAATTCGATTTCTTCACGCGTTTAGAAGATCTTGGCAGATGGTTAACATAGTGTTCTTGTAAGGGTGACGTTTTTTATCCGTTTGAGGTATGGAACCCTAAAAACTGATTGATGATCTATTATTGCTTTAAAAATAATATTGCTGTTATTTAAATTATGATACCTTCACACAGCTCTGTTACACTGCCTGTTGTCGCACAAGTTGTGTACGATGTTCTGTAATTTTTGTATTTGTTCATTCGGTGTACAATAAAGAGTTTATCTATCTAAATTATCTATCTACCCCATGAGATAGAAAACCGTTATAACTGAATCAAAATGGGTACATAATTAACAGGATATGCTTTAACATAATCTTCTCATCAGAGGTATCGTTTTGACTAAGCAGCTTTTGTACATTACTTATTAATAACTAAGTATCTAAAGAGAACTCCTCGTGTATCCGAAACTACTTAATCTACCCAATTTAATCTTAATTCATTGAACACGCCTAGAAGAGCGCTTCAACCTCGTAAAATAACGCTTCATTTACTTTATGTCTTCTAAATTAACATGCCCTTGAATAATACTGCTATGGTTCCTTAAGGTTTCCCGATTGATATTCATTGAAACTATTAAATTTCAATGAATAGCAATTGGGTGATTGGGAAAATGATTTAATTTTAACGGATTTATTATGTATTTTTTTCGCGTATATTTTATGGAACCCGATCATCAACGTTTACACCGATTTATAAGACCGAGTCCATAAGCGACCTCTGAGATAGAAAGGAATTAGATTAAAAATATTAAACGGCAGATATACCTACATAAAAGTAATTTATAAATAAAATTGGATACTTACTCAATTTTTTTGTCTGTGACTTCAAACAATGTGAAGTGTTTGAAATATTGCAATAAATTTATTTAATTCCAATAAATAATACCAAACTTTTACAAGAGCTTCATAGATTATTTAAACTGTAAAATCTAGTTGTATTTTAATCTTACTTACTTAAATTTCTTATGATAGATAGATAGATAACACTTTATTAAAAACCACATGATAACAAAATAACAAAGATAACATTAAGTACTTAGGGCTAGGTTTTAATTGGCGGCCTTATCGCTAATAGCGATCTCTTCCAGGCAACCATGCAAGGACAGGAATTGTATGTATGTATCATATGCTTACTAAAAAGTTTTCTACTCAAAGTTTTATTCCGAATATTCTATGTAAAATCTTGTCACAAAAACGAAATTATTAAAACGAAATTATATTGAAAATGAGAAAACGGTGTTGAAAGTAAATACCTCTTGCTTACTTCAAAGTAGGTACCTACCTACTTTGAAGTATCGTTTGAGGTCGCATTGCCTCGAGCTAATCGAGGAAAAGGCTTTGCTACAATATAAAAAAAAATCATACATACTTAATATATTTTCTGTTATTTTTTTACACATAATAGTTGTTGGTACTGTTAGAGTATTGTAACAATATTTAGCTAAGTGGCGGCCGCCTGCAGAGGCGTTCGGCTTTGAACTCAATCACCTCATTAGTCCAGCTCACTGCTCCAGCCACACGCATACGAAACCACTCAGTCTACGAACAGACATTGCTGCGTACGCACCGCTTTACGAAATTCCAGAAAAAGTTGTTATCCAACACGATTAGGGTAAGAACAGAGAACGTTGCGCAAGCGATGGCGACGGAAACACACGAGGACGCGATAGTGGCATCCTGCGGGCGACCGTGGCCCAATTGATATCGAACACCTAACATTCGTATGCAAATTTTCTCGATTCAGGTGCGAACGTTCAGTGTTTTTACGTATACCGAAGTGTTATGACGTGACAATGTTCCGTAGTAGGAATGGTCAAGCGATCAGCGAGGCGGACGTTCGTCGCGATCAAGCGTTTCAAAACAGAGTCGCTACCACCGGGTCGCGACTTCGTGTCCGTCGCGGGTCGAGTTTGACGGACTTGGACAAGTTGAGATGCGGCGGCGGGTCAAGCGGTGGCGGTTCTATAGGTGATTTGATGAACATTTTTAGTGGGAGTGTGAACTCGGTCGGTAGTGATACGCTGGTCGCTCGAACTGTGCCCTTGGAGACTGTGCGTCGCAATGTGCAACCGGTGCAGAGTCCCCCGCCGCGGCCGCCGTCCTCGCCGCTTATTCACGTGTCCCGACCCGTAGGTCCCTTGACGATGGCCCAGAGAACTCTGAGATTCAGCAGGTTACTGAAATATCAGCCCTGCTCCACGGATGTACTCATCACACTGGTGAGTGAAAAGTTTCAGAGTTTGATTTATAACCAATAAATGTTTATTAACCCTTTTCATGTGTCGATGCGAAAGTTGGGGTCAGTGACCATTGCCAGAAAAATTGAATTATTTTTATTCTCTTATTGCCTAGGGATTAACATGGTTTCTTATATGTTTATATTACGCTCATATGCCTGTTATCCGGCAAATGACTCTTACAAAGCCCTTTTAATAGCCCTATAAAAGGTTGCAGCATTATCAGCACTTATGTCTAATGATCGAAACCATATCACAATATTTAGGTAATAACGTTGTTACATTATAATAATAATATTAAGTACATTTAGTTAAAGTTTCTCTTTGTTTGACTTGGTATCTAGGGATGAAGCTTCTAAATTATGTTTTGGTTTGGAATATACACACTCCAGAATATACTATAAGTTTCTGGCAGCTTAGTCGGGAGACCGTCTGACTTGCGATCCGCAGGTCCTGGGTTCGAATCCCGCGGCACGCACCTCTATCTTTTCGGAGTTATGTGCGTATTGTTGATTGCCGCTAACTTCAAAACGGTGAAGGAAAACATCGTGAGGAAACCTACATGTCTGAGAGTTCTCAGTGATCTTGAAGATGTGTGAAGTCTGCCAACCTGCACTTGGCCAGCGTGGCAGACTATGGCCTTACCCTTCTCATAATGAGAAGATGGCCCGCGCCCAGCAGTGGGACAGCTTGTACAAACAGGGCTGATAAAATAAAATAAAAATACACACTCATTGGAGTAGAGTAAAGCAAACTTAGTCTACGGACGGAACCAATATGAGAGAGTTTTATAGCTACAGTTAGCCTAGTTGATAAGACCAAGTTATACCTATATAGAATATATCTATTCGTGCTGGGTAGTTTTCAAGCTAAAAAACTACCCCACGCGAGAAGGTATATAGAACATAAGAATTAACAATTTTCTTTCATCTTCTTTGGGAGCAATTCGTGAGCATTGATTCTTTTTAGACACGTTCTGCACATGATATCTCTATTTCGTTTCTGTCTTTTTTAACCGACTCCCGAAAAGGAGGAGGTTCTCAATTCGTCGGTTTTTTTATGTATGTTCCCCGATTACTCAATGACAACTAAGACCGATTTGGAAGAAAAAAAAATTGTTTGAAAGGGTATATACTTCCCAAGTGGTCAATAGAAATTTTACCAATATCAGTTCAGTATTTTGGTTTTTATAAAAAAATATGTTATCCAAGTAAACGAATCGCGTAGTTTATATTATATTATATGTCAGTAAATAAAAATATATATATTTATTTTGAAGTCGTTTTTTAGTTTTAATAAGGATTACTTGTTAAGGTAGACATGCGGCGGGAAATTCAGATATTTTAAACAGTATTTTTGTCTTTTTACCGAGTAATTATTGTAATTGATAACAATGTTTGAGACAATATACGTTTTTTTTTTATATTATCATGTCAATCTAAAAGTTAATAATGCAGGTCGTTGCTTACATACTTATACCGAGAACATAGACTTTTAACCGAGAAGTTGCTTAAATCAGTAAAAATGGATTCCTAGCTTAATATAAGTAGCACACTGTATTACCTGTGCCCTTATTCCACCATAGGCCGTGTTACGTGAAATTAACGGGTACTTCGGCGTTTCGCACCGCATGTGATTCGAACCGCGGTGCGAATCGCCCATGTACTGTTTCTGAATGGGCCGATTCGCACCGCAGTGGTTGGTGCGGTGCGAATGGCCCAAGACATATTTTGGAATAGGTCGATTCGGACCATAAAGAAACGCCCCGATGCTCTTTTCGTAGGTCCGATTTGAACTCATATCAAAAACTATTTGATTTCAATTATTTATTTGTATAGATGAGTGGCAAAGTGGTTAGTGAAAAAAAAAACTATATTATACGTAAAAATCATGTTTCCTTAATACATTATACATTTTATTTACAATTTAAACGTGGCATAATCACTTTATAATTTTAACACTAACTGGTCCTATGTAATAGGGTGAATTCTATGCACTAACTCTTGCTAATCACAGGTTATGATGTAGGTACATTATAAAGGGAATATAACTGTATTTAAGAGTGAGATTTTTCATAGAAAATAAAATATATGAAGATATTTCAAATTAAATAACTATCATCAACTAGGCCTCCATAGACACCGACCTCAAAAATAGTTGGTTTACGTACCTACTTAGGTAGACGCCCAGTTTTGTTCTTTTTTCGTGTTATTTCTTTATTTCATACATTTTGTTAGTTTCCATGGAGTATTGCTAGGCTAGAATTTATCCCGTCACCACTCTCAAAGTAGATAAACACTGTAATCTTAGCAATAACTCAAGTGCAATAAAAATGACACTATAGAAACATCTACCAATCAAATGTGCGCGTGTATTAGCGACATTTTGCATCTAGTTAATATCTTTTTACATAATCAATATTTTTTTAAACTTATGTAAAAAACAATAATTTTAATTATTTTGTTTTTCCTGTTATTTTGTGCCTGGTGGTACTGTAAGGTATTACGTATGTAATCAAACTACATAATCTTCTTTGCTCGAACCCACTCACCCAAAAAGAGAACTGTTTTATTCCTCACTGCGGTCCGAATCGACCTATTCCAAAATGATATTGTTCGATTCGCACCGCGGTGCGAAATGACCTATTCAAAAAGAGCTCTTCGGTGATTCGCACCGCGGTTCGAACCACTTGCGGTGCGAAACGCCGAAGTACCCAAATTAACGTGGTTGTGTGACAATGAAAATTAGACTTTAGAGTTTTAAATTTAAAGTGTAAGTAATTTTCATTGTCAACGCACTCATGTCAATTTCAGGTAACTCGGCTGGACAAAAAGCTATTTCAAATTTGAAATTTCTGCTGCTTGCGTGTCACACCACCTTAACTGCAAACAATTTTATTTCTAGATTTATCGTACGGACTGCTAAATTGTAGAATACGCATCCTGAGCGGATCTTCCCCGATTGATAGAATCCGGGTGTCTTTAAATTGAGTGAATCGGTTTATTCTAGGTAAGCGCGCTCCATCGCAGACCGCAACATTGCTTAACATCAGGTAAGTTGGCGGTCAAGCGCAAACCTATCTTGTATAAAATAAAATGCAGAGTAAACTAGTTGTTAATAAATGCAGGTTTACTACTGACTGATTTCAATAACTGAGTGCAAAAAGCCATGGTCTGCGACTGACATTTCATGCATTTACAACGAGCTTGTGTATCAATTATCAATCGAGGTTATCAATTTGTACCGTATATTTTTTTTTATGTATGTACACGAATTACTCCGTCATTGAATAAATGTCTCGCGAATTCAAAAGGAAGGTTTTAAATTTGACTGTATGTGTTTTTTTATGTACATAAATTCATCGATTTCTCCGTCAGTTGTGGGCCGATTTTTTTTGGGGTTGGTTTCTTTACTCCTGGGTTATATATAATATCCATATTTCTTTATGAATTTTTCATTTGTAGTATCGTATCTAACTCCAAATAAATGTCCACTGTGTTGGGGAGTGTGCCGATTGAAGTTGGTTATGTTTTTTTAAATATCATAATTTAAATTTAAGATAGTAAATCGACAATCTAAATCGCAGTAACTCGTGAATTTTATACTAGTCTCTACATAAGTAATGTATCGTAGTAAATCCATGAATTATAGGTAATTAGTTTGTTACAAAATGTTTGGCTCTTTTTCTTTTCTTTGCTCTATTCCCGTCCGTTTCACAAATCCAATTGGAATCTTCTTAGATGCGTACTAAAGAGTATAAGGGTAATAAGAGTAGCTGTAAGTTTTATTTTTTATAATTATAAAGAAGAAATATATAAATTTATAAAGAAAGTTTTAATTCATTTAAAAGGTTTTTAGCACTGGTTTGTATAAGGATCAAAAGGCAAAATTTAAAATTTTAATTATTTTTTTGTGGATTGTCGAATATCGAACATTTTTGATCGAGTAGGCATTGTAGACTTTTTTTTTTTATATACTTCAAAAAGAGTAGGTTTCCAAATCGGTTGTAATATTTTATGTTTGTAACTGCATAAATATGTCCTTCTTCATTTTTATCATCATCATTACCACCGTTTTTCGTCACTATGCGAGTGACACCGCGGGGAGCATCTAGTATCTTATAATTTACGGTTAGACAGACAGACAGCCTGGCATGACGAATTTACAAGGGTTTCACGCATTATTATGGAACCTTAAAATACAGCAAAAAAAACACGCATCGATTTAGTTACACTATTTATTAAAACAAGACAAACTTATGTTAGGACCTACATTTGTAATTTTGAATCCAAATAATATTATTTCTAATTAATATAAAAATATCTGATTTCTCACTTTCTAGATAACTAGATACATAAAATATACTAAAATATATTTTAATTATTTACAAATAAAACTAATTGATACTGTTAAATTGCCAAAATGATCATGATAGAAAATTTAGAATTTCATTCTCATTAATAAAAACACGAAAGTATTGAGTTAGAATCTACAAAATCACAATCATGCGATAAAAATATTTGAGGTCACATTTTGGCAAGCTTAGTGAGATGAAAATCATCCGCGAGCCAACTGCAACACCTACCAAAATGCGAAACCAAAACTCTGCAAAGTAGGAACTTGGGGAGGAACTATTTGCGAAATTTGATACTATTGAAATGGTGTAACGTCTAAATTCGAAATTTATCCATTGATTACACACACAAATTATAGTTTAAAATGTTTACCTTGAGTGCATGGTGTCATATACCACTACCGGTAAAAACCTAGAGCAATGACGAAATAAATTTTGTGATGTTTTTATTAAGAGATTGTGACTGTGTAGGTGCTGTAGCTCAAAGCACAAAAGTAATAATTTTAAACTATTTTGCATATTTCTTCATGAACTTAAGTAGGTATTTCAGTTTGGGCATTTCAATATTGTGGATACACCTGTTGAAGTCTCCTATGACCTTGACAGAGTGCGTCATCATTCGGGAAATTATGTCTTTGAGACAGACGCTCAAGTCAGATACTTCTTTGAAGCCGTGAATGGCTATTTCCGCCATGACCACTGGGAATGGTGACGTTTCGTAAAGGAACTGAAAAATAAAAGAGGTTTTAATTAGATTCCCGATTTAAATTTACTGCTATACGTTTGGGCTCTTGCAGGGTATGCCTCTAATCCCAATGTGATATCTAAAGTAAATAGGTCTTAAAATTATGTCAAATATACGCGATAAGTCCGTTAAAAGTTATTTAAATTCAGTAAATTTTAGGTGTTGGTTTTATGTTCAATCCCAAACTTGGCGCTAGTCTAGTCACATATCGACAGATATAACGAACCAAAAATAACGACCGAGTCAACATATTATTTGCCGACACACACATAATTATATATATTATATAATTATACACTGTCACTTTCGTAGTATTGGTCAACATTTTCACACCACAATCTAGTACTAAACTAAGCAAAGCTTGTAATATGGGAATCAGATAGCTTATACTTGCATATTTTATATTTATAAACACATAATTATATTACATAGAAACATTCAGACACAAAACAAATTATCTATACTTATCACACAAATATTTTTCATGTGTGAGAATTGGACCCACTACCTACAGCTTAGAAGGCAGATGTACTACCAATCAATCAATAAATCAATCAATAACACTTTATTGACACCACAAAAAGAATACAAATAACAAAAAAACACTTATAAAACAATGGCACAAAGGGCGGTCTTATCGCTAACAGCGATCTCTTCCAGACAACCTTAAACCAACCAACTGAGCTGTGAGGCTAGTCAAATGTAATGTAAAAACTATATATTTTATAAATAGCCTTACATGTTGTAGTACTGTGTCTCATACTTTCTTGAAAACAAGGAATATTGGGTCTAAGAAATTACGCTGAAACTAAGGACGATTTTCATTCAATTTTACTACGATAACACTCTGAATGCTTCAGGCATTAAAAGTGAGATAAACAAAATATTTACAAAGAAAAACTAAGACTCAAAGTCAAATTAGATAGTCTTTGAACATTGATAGTTTTTAAACTAAGTTCTTTAAGTTTGCCCGTTTTAATAATTATTAAATTCCTTTTATCCTTTTTATTAATACTTCAGTAATGCAAATTTATTGTAGTTTATAGATAGAAGATGTCAAGGGTCGAAAGTAACACATTTCGGCACGAGATGGCTCTTGATACGCTCGTGCACCAATAGTTCAAGTGACTAAATAGGTCTTTCTTCCGAGGTAAACACTTTGCTTTTCAATTAGAATATAAAGAAAGTAGACAAGACGCAAAATGCAACTCCAGACTCGGGAAACAATACTCTTAATCACTTAAGACTCAAAACTCGGGACACGAAACTTGGTACTTGGACTCAGCACTCAATTCTCGGTACTCAAGATTCGGTACTCTAGACATAGTACTCAAGACATGGGAGACTCTGGACTAAAGGCTCTGGGCTCAAGACTCTTTGTCGTGAGTCTTGAACCCAGAGCCTTTAGTCCAGAGTCTCCCATGTCTTGAGTCCCAAGTCTTGAGTACTATATCTAGAGACATAATTTCCTCGGCCACACTGAGCCTTTTTCAGCCTGAGTTTGTAGTCAATCGTAGATCTATCTTGCGTAAAAGTGGCAAATGGACCACTTTCTGCGTGAGTCCACATCCCAGTGAAGGAGAAAAAGAAGAAATGATTCGATTTTTCGATGGTTCAATAGAAATGTGAAAATATAACGTGATTTTCTAATAATTTGACAGCATGGGAAAACGATTCTCCCTATAGGGACCCATGTGTACAGGCGATATAAAGCGTACTTTCTGAGTATGAGAAATAATATTTTTTTAAATAATATACGGAGTAAACGGTGAAATGAACATACATAAAAAAAATGCAGTCGAACATAGGATCTCCTCCTTTTTTTGAAGTCGTTTGAAAATACTCACGACAGTCCGCTCCAAGTCCTGGCTCTCGTGTGAGCAGTTCCCTCCAACCTGTTGTTGCTTCTGGCACTCGAACAACTTCGATGCTGAATATTTCTTTAGATTCTCCAACGTCTCGAAGTGGACTTGAAGCTTTTCTAGAGTTTGATGAGTTAGTTTATTATTATTTTGCTACACAAGGATGATACTCCAAATGTCGTGTCTCTAGGACAGGCTGTACATCAGTCAGTCAGTCACCTAGGACACAAAGCCTAAAGTAGTAGAAGGTAGTAGAAACATTATTTATTTTTCTAGAAACCAAGAGAGTAAGCAAGTATAAGTTTTGAAAACTCAAAAACCCCCGCAAAAACGGCTGGACTGTTTTTGATGAAATATGGCTCAGAAAACTCTCGATAAAATCTTCTTTCAAACAAAATAAAAAATTAGATCAAAATCGGTTTATCAGTTTGAGAGGTACTAAAAAAAATAAAGAGGTTCTGTTCTACTCATTATTCTATATTCTGAAATGATAATTTGTATTGAATTTGTAAGGCGCACGTGATTTGTGACGTCATCTTCGGCGATGGTTTGCACTCCGTCTAACATGAAATTGAAATGCTTATAACTTTTTTGACGTGACAACGTCTAATAAATCGATGAACGCCATCTGCACGCACGACAAAGTATGACACATTGTCCCGTAACGTTTTTTTTTATACACTATAGATCTACGATTACCATCGTCTATTGTCGAATACGATCGACGTTACGCTCATTGTCCCGTTACATCATCATCATTTCATCAATGTATTGTTATGACGTTGTCACGTTAAACTATCGTCCGTAAACCGACTTTACAGACAACCAATTTTTGTTCAAGATATTTTAATTTGGTTTGTATCTGTTTGTGGTTAGATTGAAGAAAAACGTGCATATCGGTCTCGTCACAACAGGCGACAAAACATACTTTTATAAATGTGTTACAGACATCCTTATTCAATAAGAAACTGATAAGTCTTGTATGACGCTTGACCGTGACCAAAGTCACTTTTGAAAACAGTTTAATATTTCTTTAATATATATTTTTTGATCTTGTGTAATAAGAATTTTGTTAAACTGACCACAAGAGCAAACATATTAAATATTTATATATTCATTCCCTTGAATCTTGATTGAAAACTTGAAAGCATTCACCAACAGAGGCTGATCCTTTATTAGTATAGAGTTTTCATTTATAAAATATTTGCTTCAATGATTATGTTTATGTTTGAAAATATATTTATGTTTTTTTTTGTTTATTTACGGCCTTACCGAAAAACGTTACTTAACTTTAAGCAATGCTTAACATGTTTTGTCAACTTATCGCTGACACGTAATTACATTTGCGGAAAGAAGACAGAGAATTGAAGACGATGGTTAAAGTTAAGTAACGTTTTTCGGTAAGGCCGTAAGAATTACACTTAACTGATCACTCGTTTCACTTTACGCGACTTTTGCGGTACATAATAAAGCGCACTTGCTTAAAAAACAGTGACATAATACAAATTCATAATACAAATTGCCTAAAGAAAAAATAAAACAATTTATGTAGTGCTAACACTATAAATGAAAATGAAAAAGTTAACGAAAATACAGTGTAGGTATAACTATAGTGACCTTTATAGTTAAAACACAAATGCATCGGACTGTCTACGTTTCTAGCAATTCTTGAAATAACTGGAAATGCTTTTATGTTGAAACGTTCCACTCTCCTTTTAGTAAGGAAATATTTGGAAAGATATTCTATTCTCAAAGGAAAGACATTGTCATTCCTTTGATATGACCTATGTATTTGTTATGGAACATCATACCTATTATGCTATGAACATGCTCTCGATATACATTTTAAAATGTAGATAAGTTGTAGTAGTTTTAAAGATCTTTGGCAAGTTTTTAAACACAATCAATATTTCATAAATAAATTAAAATATAAATCGAAAATGATTTGACAATTTAATACTTATAAAGTGACAAAAATACGGGTTTCATGAAACTGATCTGATCACTATATTGGCATGGATAGGGCATAATGGATTTTGTGAAACGTAGCTACTTATTAAGAAAAAAAAATATCACAGACTAACAAAAGTTACAATTCATTTTTCGAAATCCAATCAGTATAGTCAAGATACACTTCAGTATGCAAGAACGTTATAAGATTTATGAATATATATGTAAATAAATAGTCTCCATAACAAAAGACCCTTTCTCACATCATAGAAAGAAAAACAATCTGGGTGTGGTATTGTCGTGGACATGACCGAGTGTTTTACATCAATATATCTAAGTAACGTATATCAACACGATTTCAACATGCCGGGACTTCCTCCTCAGCCGCGCGCAATGTGTCACAGTCTTTAACTCGACGTAATGAATTTTTATTCCTTTTGTAGTAAGTGAATTTTGGATTTAGATGATACATATTTATTTGCAACACGGAACTGTATTGAGTTTGTCATCATCCAATTTTCTGAATATGTACTCTCACTACAAATTGAAGCAAATTTAGAAGCCTTTAGAACTTTTTCTACTGAGATGCCGAGATGGACCCTTTCAGCACAACTCGTGGTTTTATATTTATTTATAATGCGTAATGATTTAGTAATATATTTTTTCTTCCTATCTTTCTATATGTGACGAATAAATGTGTCTTCTTTATTTCTTTCTATAAATACGTACCAGGTAATCTCTGCACCCGTTGGTAGCCCAGCGCTAAGCACAATGTGACATTTTCGTCTGCCAGCTGTAGATTTTCTCCGAGCAGCTTTACTATGCTCTCCTTGCAATACGTGCCGTTTCTTGGCTTCCTGTCATGAATTATTACCTGTCAACAGAATAAATACGGTTTTGTAAAGGTGCTTTTAAGGTAAACGGAGCTCCTGAATACTTTGTACTGGCAAATGGGTCTTACTGTATTCGTAGAGATTTTATTTAAGACTATTTTATTTTGCAGCATTCATACACACACAGATACATCTTACACGTACGTACAATACAGACACTAGAAGAACAATATCCTCCTACTTAAGCTAATGGCAGTTTGGTAAAGATGTAAGTCTCTATATCCTGTACACTAAATTGATCGTAAACTCCGGTTACTAAAATTATAGCTAGGAAAACCACAGTTACTTTAATGAATCTATAAGTTCACCTGAAAATAAAGGGAAATCTGCTCTAAATAGACAGTCATATAGTTGATCGCCTTGTCAGCTTCATTTTTCATCAGGAGCTTTATCTGAGAGACCAGCGTGTCCATATCTTCTCGAGACTTCTGCGTTCTGACTTGGATGTCGGCGATGAGGGCCCGGTAGCCATTTATTAGATTATCTTGGAAATCTGTCGTCTGTAACGATAATACATATAATAATGAATATCATATATTATCAACAAGTTTTCAAAATGACGATGTTTTGATGCGGCGTTGGTTCAGTCGGTTGGGCGATAGATTTCATTGTTGGTATGGGTTAGAATTATGCCAGTTAATATCAGGCAAGCGTCTTCCTTGTCTTCTCATCATCAACTCAGCCACAAGAATTCCACAGCTGGATATAGCCCTCCCCCCATAAAGTTCCAAAAATACCTCTTGGAAGCTTGTATCCAGCATCTTTCTGCCACTTGTAAGAGATTGTCTGTCCTCTTTGTGGCTGGTATTCCTAAGCTGCGCTTGCCAATGCGGCAATCTAAATGCGGCAATTTTAACATCATGAGAGATATGATTAAATTTTTTTAGATCTACAGGCTAGGTGCCTGTAGATCTAATAAAAAAAAACACGTTCCGGATAAGAAACACTTCATTTTGTAGCTATTTTCAGACAGCGCCAGCTAACCTCAAATTAGGCAAAGTTTTACTATGGGAACCATAGATAGCAGATAGAATACTTGCCTACTGTATTTTTTTTGTAAATATATACTAATGATACATAGAAAATAGAGACACATAACAAACATCTAAGCTCATCACACAAATGTAAACAAACAATAAGGTGTAAACAATAAGTGTAACAGTCAGACGGTGAGTGGGAGTCAGTACCGTTCTAATTCTATCCCTTTCGTTGAAGCAATGATGCTATTTGAGCTATAATAAAGAGTTATAACTATTTATCTATCTAAATATTTGTCCTGGGTGAGGCTCGAACCCACATCCTTTTGTTTGAAAGGAAGGACATATTCCAACCAATGTTAAGTACTGTGAAGCGCTTCAATAAAAACTGTGTACCTAATAATTCACTTGATATACCTATCGTAGACATGTGTACTTGTTGTGATTAGGTATCATAATAATCGGCGAGAAATTCAATTATCTTTGTCTAGCACAGTTACTGTCTAGATTATCATGCATTTTTTTCCAATTTAATTGGATAATTACAATTTTCGTTATATAACACTGATATTCGTGAAGGAAAACCTAGACGAAGGGATAACATTTGCCGATTTTTATATGGATATCTTTTGATTCTTTTATTGTCAGTCGTAGTTCAAAAGTTGTTTGCTCTGTAGAAGTTGTGTCATCAAGAACTTGTTGGTTTCATAATTTTGATATCGAAAGTTTTATCAGTAAATCAAACTAATGACGCTTTACACACATAAAACGCCTTCATGCATAGTTCTGTATCGGAAATTCTAAGTTACATCCACCTTTGAATTTGTCTTCATTCTGGTAAATCAAATCTCATTAAAATAATAATATATAAAGACGATTAACACTTACACCTCAAGCAAACTCTTAATTTAACCATCTTCCCCGTTCAGAATCAAACCAGGGATTTTCCGGTCCCTGGGGTAACTAGGCAAATTCGCTTCAAATAAACATCGCGCTCTTGCACACTAAATATTCAATATATTTAGCGAAATTATTTTAATTTTAATTTGTTTGTCTGCAGCTCCTCCTAGCTTGAGGATTTTGTTTCCAAATTAGGACAAATTAAGTGTACAATACCAAGCACACTTGGATAAACTTTATTCTACAACTGAGCTAATTACCTACTTAAGCTTTTTGAAAACTTACTTCTTATTTAAGTAGGTATTAAGTTTTGCTCTTAGCAGTGGGTTGCTCTTAGCAAAACTTAATACCTACATAGAACTTAATACACTGTAAAATATGAAAAATTATATATTTTTCCTTATTATAGGTGGTTTTTCGTATTATAGGTATAGGTGAAATATTTTTACTAATCATAAGTACCCAAAAGGAATTAACAATAGGTAATTTTTTTAACTTATTCGTATAAGTTGAAAAAAATGCCAAACGGCCCCCTCACAATAAGTGAATGGTAAATGTCAACTCTACTTTCCAGATAACAAGATTGAAATTCCTTGGAAGCATGTAACTGCGCGGCGTATGTCCGATGGACGCCGGCGGTATTTAAAATTAAAGCTATTTTTATGGAAATTTTGTATGAATTTAAGATTCAAAGTTTTTAGGCCTAGATTAGTAGAACAACATGTAATACAATACTATGCTAATACTAGATAGTTAAATTATATGTATGTACTTACCACGTGGTCTAATTGCTATAAATAAATAGTAAATTATTTAACAATCGAGAAGATGTAATTACGATTAAAATAATGATAGAAAGTAAACAAATATACCTAAGTTTAAGAAACTCAAAAACCCCCGACATACAAAAATCGGCTGAACTGATTTTAATGAAACATAGCTAAGAACTCTCCTGACTAATTCACCTTGTAGACAAAAAAAAACGAAATCAAAATCGGCTTATCCGTTCGGGAGCTACGATGCCACAGACAGATACATAACACTGACACGTCAAACTTATAACACCCCGTTGTTTTTGCGTCGGGGGTAATGAAAAGAGCAATACTTTACCTGCAAACTAACTGCGATAAAAACCACGACCAACACAAAAAGAGTTACACGATTCATTTTCTTTTGTTTGCTTCACTCATAATCAACTATTTGCATTTGACATTTCTATTACTACTTATCACTTTCCGTTTTATAAACAAATTAAGTATCAATTTTTAATTTAAACTATCGATAACGATTAAATTTCACAAGTGGTTATTACTTTTTATCAGAAAGTGTAACAGTGATTCTTTCAGTTTTATTTTAATGAAATGTGCGCGGGGAATGTTGCCACTTCGATTAAAGGTAACCAACTGAATGTTTTGTGTCGGAAATGTTTTGCTTGGCGATTGGTGTTTGTTTTGTTTTTGGACTTAACTGAGTCGGTATGTCGATGACTAGTGCCATGACCAATTGTTTATGATAACAACGTAGATTGATTTGTTCTTCATTGATGCGCTGCTGGGGTTCTGCAATCTGACAATGGAACGGAATCCTACTGATTATTAAAATGTAGTTTTACTTAAAAATAATGTAGTAATTTTATGATATTGATATTGTTTATTCATATAAAACTTATCTATTATTTAAAAAAGTACATATAACATAGAAAATATTTTTGCGCTGTCAATTTACAATTTGTAGAATAAGAATTTCATTTAAGTATATCATCAGTTTGAAAGTTTGGTAAATTACAAATAAAATTTTTAATTGTTGATTAAGAATAATCATGTATCGTACGAAAGTAGTTACGAAACAATAGTTACGTACGCGGCCGAAGCGGATTAAATGGATACATAAAATATAAAATAAAGCTGTACTTATAGAGGCTAAGGTAACATAGAATAATATCAGCTGTTTATATGCTAAGCTGTATATAGGTTAAGTAAAACTAATAATAAGAAACTCTACTAAATAAATTACTAAATTGTCTCTATGAAATGAAATTATTTTTGAACTGCAAATTCTGTTTACATACCTACTAAGCGAGCAAATTTGTAAACATTTGTATGTTAGCGTACTTAAGCACGCAAGTAACGTATTTCAGAAATGAAGTTTACGATTTTATAGGTTTACCAATTTTTCAAAAATGGCAGAATCAATGACGCAAAAATAGTTAGTACTTGTAATCTAATTATGTAGTAGTTTTTAGTGAAAACATTGGTTGTGTTTTGGCCACAGCGTCACTTATAAGTATTCACATCAGGAAAATGCCATACTAAAAAAAAACGTTTTTAATGTATTTGAAATATATAAAATACACTACAAAAAACTAACACCGAACATCCTATTGTCTATACAGAACCCTGGCCATTTGTATATAATCACGTTTTACAACACGCTGTCACTGTTCAAACATCACCGTTGGATAGGATGTTTATGACATATTGTTGATGTTTCCATCTTCGACACGTAAATAAATATGCGAGGTTTCCACTTTCTACGCTTATTATGAAGAACGTGTATCACTTATTAAGTAGATGACGAGGTTTATGAATCAGCAGCTTATAGTCTTAGGACCAAGACTATTAAGCTGCTGATTCATAAACCTTTTTGAGTTATTAGCTTTATTAATTACACAATATGATAACCGAAAATCGAAATGAGATTTCGTTTATGTACTTTTTGGCGAAAAAAGATTTTCATATTATTTTTCGTACAGCGCCATCTCTGGAAAACTGTATGCATTAAAATCATTCAAAGGTTCAACCCTCTGCCCTAGAACCTTTGTGAAATAAAAGGGTTTTCAGGACACATGTTTCACAACAAATGAAACAGATGGCGACTCTAGTACATCCTACAAATGAATAATCAGTACGTATATAAAATGAGTCAATATATTTATAAATGCCCTACATTGTTTTGTAAATACAATGCTTCAGTTCCGTGAGATAATAATCTAAAGTAAATTTTTTGCCATCGTCGAAACATTGTGTAAATAGATTGTATTGAATGATATCAATGAAGAAGGTTTAGAAAATGAAATGGCGTGTTATAAAGTAGGTACTTAATATGTTAGGTTTATATTTTGTAAAACGAGAATAATTATGATTTGAAGAAAAGATGAAGCACAGTGCATCGCAATGACATTTCTAATTACCTACATCATAGTCTGTGATTATGTTATAGACTGTTTATAAAATACATCGTAGCGCATGGGATGCTGCTTACATAGGGTGATTGTAGCGAAAATGATTTAGAATAAACAGAACGTGGAGATAGAAAATGGACGACCTAGGAAAGTAGGTCACTTAGAAAATAGATGATAAGAAGTGAATAACTTAAGAAACTGATAAAAAGTACACCTGAAAGAAAAGCTTACCTACAATATTTTGATAACTGCAGACTTAGAACGTTTTAGCTAATCGTACCTTTAGTAAAGTTTGAAGAATTTGTATCATGTTTGAATTTTTTATATAACTTAAATATCCGCGTATAAAGGTCAAAAATAAATTTAAATTATATTTATTTCACGTCTAATTTAGCTCTATTTAGTTGTTGATACGGTTAAATTTTTAAAAATATATATAGTTGCAAACTATACCTATTCCACAAAAAGTCGTAAGTGTAAAAAATTTGGCTCATAGATATTGACTGGCTCAATAGATTAAACAAAAAGTTTAATCTATTGAGTAGCAGATAACAAAAACTCTAATCGATCTCTGATCGAGAGAGGAAATCTGTTTGAGGTGTTTAAAAAGTAAAATAATATCGAAACAATTGAGTTGATGTGGCAATGGGCTGGGCACATATCAGTCAGAACTTACTTACCTTCTGATATCTTGCACGAGTAGTATAGGACGACCAGCCACAAGTTAGACTATATAATGTACCTATGTACAACTAAGTACATATAGCAGGGAGACATTGCTTGTAGGCCTATGTTCAACAGTAAACTTCTTATGGCTGACATATTAATAATAATTCTTATGGCTATTTTTTGTGGATTAAATTCATTTCATTTCATTTCATTTCATAATAATGATGAAGAACTAAACGAAATAGCCTATACATTTTCATTCGTTAAACTAATTTTATAACTGAAACAGAGTTTCTTTTAATAGGTAAACAATGATCTACGTATGTTTAACAATTCATCCTCCAGAAGGTACGTTTATAAATCCAAGCGGAGTTTTCTCAAAACTTGAAGAAAGCTGAAGTCATAAAGCTTAATTTCCTTCTTTAATAAATGAGTTCTTACGATAAAGCGAAGAAGGATCTCAAACATTAAATAAATTAAAACACTCAGTAAAATAACTTTCGACGCTCAAAGTAAATTGGTAACCGTGGAATTAAATGAATAATAATTTCTCTTTCATGGATTAAAACACTCGAAAGTGATTGTAACCGGGCTTGAATGAACATTTTCGGCCTTACCGAAAAACGTTACTTAACTTTAACCATCTTCTTAAATTCTCTGTCTACTTTCCGCAATTGTCAATACATGTCAGCGAGAAGTACACAAAATATTATGTTAATCAATGCTTAAAGTTAAGTAACGTTTTTTGGTGTGGCCGTTTGTGTCTAATGTTTGTTTGGTCTGTGCAAGATTATGTTTAATGTTTTTAACCCTCGAAAAAAAAGACGAGTGTACTTAATATGTTTGAGGTATGTATCTGTGTATTTGTGTATCTATTTGTGTCTATGGCATTGTAGCTCTCAAATGGATGGACCGACTTTGATCTACTTTTTACTGCTTGAAAGAGAATTACATCGAGAGTGGTCTTAGCTATTTTTCATGAAAACCAGTTCGGCCGTTTATTTTGGTCGAGGTTTGGTCGAGGTTTTTTGAGTGTTCTATTTGAAGAGTCGACTCTAATGTGAAGTTTTTATTAATGCATTTTTAAAAATCCGTAAATAATCAAAACTATTTGCGTACGCTTCGTGAGAGAGTATTTTCCAATATACGAGTATATACTAGCTTGGTGTCTTTTAATGTGGAGTGAGTCGATTTTTGCTGATAAGTGTGCTCTATCGTCTACCGCTATCAAATTTCTAAATAAATATAAGAGTATTTACTATTATTTTTGACTTTGGGTATTTTAATTTAATTTTATTATAAAAAGTACTGGTCACTCACGTCTGTTTTGTGTCAAAATATCTGACTATAGTTTCAACCGCATTCGGTGATCTTAAAAATACTAGGGGGTAGACGAAAAAAATAATCCCCTATTTACGTGTTTACCCGCGCGTAGTGATAAATAAGACAATAACAGAAATTACTTATATATTAATTATTTATTTTTTTACAATTTGATATACTCTTTTTTATTTTATTTAAGTAAGTATTATTTATTGTATTCGTTATTTTGCGACATTGACTTTGTATTTTTTATTGATTTACGGTATATTGATCTCCCTATATATTTTATGATATTTCTGATTTTTCTTCTTATTATTTTTGTGACCTGGTGTATACCAATAAATAAATTCGAATATATTTGCTAAAAAATATATCTATTCACTCTTATCTTGAAGAGTTTTTTTTAAATTAAGGATCAAAGAAGCAGAAATAAGGAAAGTTCAATTTTAGAATTTTCAGATAATATTATAATATAGACAAACAATTATAGTAAATGTATCTTAGATATCATTTAGGTACAAATCAGTACGATAAGTTGGCGAAAACTGTCCCGTAGAGAGACTGAAGGCATATGTAAACCTGTCCAATAGATGTATTGGACCGCTGTGTCCAAGCAAACCCGAGGAAAATCAACTGGATATGTGACAGTTCCAAGTTTTTATTCGGCTATTTATTGGGTTTTCTAGTATGGAGAAACCCTTTTTAAAAGCTTTTAAACTTTTTTAGTATTGAAAAATTTGAAATAGGTACCTACTTTTGGTCAGTGTCCGTGCACTTGCTTCACATTGTTTTTTTTAACTCCACATTAGTAAAATATGTATAAAGGTGAAAATAAAGTAAATAAACTATAAAATAGCCTATCAGTATTTACAAATTTCGCATAGTGTTGGCAGAAATATTGTTTTTAAATGTAACTTAATAACTGATAAATAAATAAATTATATTTTATATATAATTTTATTAAATATTCTATCAGATATCTTGTTATTTTATCTGGTTCTGGTAGCACAAACTTTGCTGAGTTTGATGCTAGATAGTGTTGTGTGAAAATGGATCCCAATATTTATTTATTTGTCCCCCAATATATTAACTCTTCGCTGAAAATTTGAACCAAAATTACATTTTGTTCATTAATAAATCATCAACGGGTGGAAATTTTGAAAGGTTGAAATTTCT
Source organism: Lycia hirtaria (assembly GCA_947563715.1). Lineage (NCBI taxonomy): Eukaryota > Metazoa > Arthropoda > Insecta > Lepidoptera > Geometridae > Lycia > Lycia hirtaria. The sequence continues at coordinate 46,180,624 of OX387377.1, forward strand.
AAGAATAAAAAGTAAAAAAAGCACAGAAGCTTATTATTTTTTTCATTTTTGAATCATTTTATTATTTACCTTTTAAACTTATTTATGAAAAAAAAAAACAGATATCGGGGTAATAATCGGTTTTTCATGTTTTATGAATGTACAATGTTTACAGGCTTAAATTGTACGCTAAAAGAACCTTTTAAAAGCAACCATTTAAATAATTTATAGTGTATTTAATTAATTCCGTTGTTACCACGATTTCATCTCTACGGTTGTATCTTGCACGAATTAATTATTACACAACGTCTGAGCGCGTCGCATTCAGAATCTACAAATTTGAATTCCCTTATAGTATGTCCAAGTTGCATGTATGTCTAAACACTACCGTTGTTTAAATTAGAAACTGTCGGAATAGAACAATTAGAACAATGTACATACAATTATTTTTAGAAACTCAACGGTGTGTTTATAAACAAAAGTGTTATATAGACACGATAAAATGGAGACAACGTATTTCTATTTACCCCTAAACATTATCCAATTTCAATAATAAGTATTTTATTCTTTTTTATTTATTTAATTGGAATCATACATTACTATGCGCTTACAGTTTCGTTTTTTTTTCAAATTTCGTTTGGAGTCTGAATTTACAAAAATAATAGCCAACATTTTGGAAACAGAAATCCGTAGAGGCATTTAGTAATTAATGGTTCCAACCATGTAAACATGATTATCAAAATCGGTTCCGCCGCGCATAAATCACTGCAAAACTTATAATTTTTTTAAGCTGAATAATATGTAAATGTAATTAACTTGTAACTAAGTTAATAATGTAGACTAGAATGTTGACTTGCAGTATCGAAAATTGTTGAACATATTCATTTATTTCACACACTATTCTTACAGGTATCATAATACCTGTAAGAATTATGTATGAAATTAATACTTAAGTTCAACAATTTTGTGATGCACGAGCGCTGTCCGTTATCTAACAGTTAAGGCAAAGCCGTTTATTAACGTATCATCATCATCATCATCTCAGCCATAAAAACTCCACTGCTGGACATAGGACTCCCCTATGGATTTCCAAAAAGACCGATTGGAAGCGGCTTGCATCCAGCGTCTTCCTGCCACTTGTATGAGGTCATCTGCCCATCTCGTGGCTGGTCTTCCTACGCTGTGCTTGCCGGTGCGTGGTCTCCACTCGAGAACCTTTCGGCCCCATCGGCCATCAGTTCTACGTGCTATGTGGCCTGCCCACATTATTAGCGTATACTTGTATATATTTCTCGAGACGTAAATACCGGTACAACATGTTTCACAAAGCATTGTTCACATAACTTCGTATTGTCGTTGATCCAACTTCCGTTGCCTCGTCCGGAGAGCCTAATGTCCACTCAACAGTAACCGGACGGAATTTGCATACGTCACGTATTATAGTTCAGATTTGATCGGCACTGCGCGTTGTTTTGTTTCCCGTCCGGTTGCAATTCCTGTTTTAGCTGCGATGGCTTGATTGCTATTTAATGTTCAATTATGGCAGCTCGATAAACTGTTATTACTGTTTATGAATTGTAGCTTTTATGAAATATGTATGATTAAATTTTCGGCTAATTGTGGAGTGTTTTTTCAAAGATGTTTTGTTAGCGTTTGTTGTGCTTATTTCTAAGATTTAATTTGCAAGTATAACAATTGCTGCTCATTTCCGTTCTAATAAATCAATTTAGAGGAGGATACTTGACTCTAACTAAAACTACAATTTAAAACATAATATTGCGCAAAATTAAAAAGTTGAAAAATGGTTTTCTACAATATTTTCGAATTACCTCTCCAACGATAACACTACTATTAAGTACTAATATTTAATACTATTTTTTTTAAGATTGTATTGTTCCACTTTGTCTGCATAACTCACTAATAAATAATCTGAGCTAGGCCGCGGACATACATCATACAAACGGACAAGACGAAACTATAAGTGTTAGAGTGTTTGGTAAGTAGGTAGGTACATGCCATTATTTTGGCTGAAAATCAAAGCACCTTCCTACTTTTATGTTGATCTTTGCATTTCAAGGCTTATAAAACGAAATTTTATAGCGTGACCGGATGATTAACTTTTACCTAGGTCCTAAATTTTTTTGTTGGCAAACTTTATGGTTTTACAAAACCGACGTTTTAGTTTACAGCGCAATAAAGCTTAGCGAGCTGTCGAGCTTAAATTATTTACTTTTAGTGGTCAGCGGGGAAAACAAATTATATTATTATGTTTGGACGACATTTTTGATGCATCATGACGAGACATACAGTGAAATTTATAATAAACACACAATATTGTGAATTTCAAGTAAGAAAGTGAGAAAGTGAAAGTGAAATCTACAAATTCAAAATGTAAAATGTAATTATTTAACTATTATTATTATTTAATATTTAACATTATATATTATATTATTGTATTATTATATTATATTATTATATATACTAGATAAACTTTATTTGGGTTTTTGGCAATATTTTTTGTAAATTGTAACTTTTAAAAATAAAAATACAAGGCTTTCAAAACGAAACCTAATTATTAACATATAATATTAAACGTAAGTATATGTTCTTTATTCCAGGAAAACAGTATGAGTTTACTTTAGCTAAATTCAAACGTTACTCTACCCAGCGCCTAACCAAACATTTAAATAATATCATTTAAGTATAAATAAATACTTCAAAAGGACTCTATTACCTACTATTTCTAAAGGGTGTTGTGTTTATATGTAATTTATTATGGTGTATACTTTTATTATGTACGTGGCAGTGTACGGCCTGTATCTGTGTTTTTTTATATTAAATAGATCCACGCTTGACCATCCTACTTTGTTAAAGTATTGTCATTGTTTGCCTATGTGTATTTACGAGTACCTAATTATTATACGAGTTTGAAATGTTTGAAATGTCCACCAATATTTATTTATTTAATAATGTTGATGTTAATGAAATACTGGTATCAATTCAACGTGGCAAAGCCTTTAGCATGTTCGGTATGCTGCCAACCGATGGCGGGGTGGCTTGTTAAGGTAATAGTCTAGTAAAAATAAATCCGTTTGTATGGATCAGATCGCAGTATTTGCAACTGGAGGGATTCTTAGAAATTATGATAGGAAAATGACGAAAAATCATAGATCAACAATCATCCCTGAATTATAGACTAGCTGCGTTCCGTGGTTTCACTCGCGTAGTTATGAAAAACGGTGATGATTATGATGATGATCAGTAGCTTTTAAGGCCGTCTTCAGGTCCAAAGCTATCTCTATACCAATTTTCATAACGATCGGTTCAGCTGTTTGAGCGTGACAAGGTAACAAAATTAGCTTTTATAATATCATTATGAAATTGTGTCAAATGTATTTCAAAATACCAGTACATTCATTTAAATAACAATTTACTTAGGTGTATTTTATGTTGTCACAAATCTTATTTTTACTAGACTATAATAGGGTATCACCCCTACATGTAAAGAGAGGAAGATTTTTTTCTTGTCTACTCAGAATACTAGACCGAAAATATTCTATACCTATCTTTCAACAGATATGTTTTTACTATATAATATTAAAAAAAACTACTTTTGACTACTAAGTCGTCTGATGTTAAGCCCTGGTATTTCCAAGGATAAATCATGTCAATTAAGAAAAAATCTATTCACTCTAACCTTGAAAGTTCTAAGATTTATTATATATCCGCCTGATCCAGAGTTCAAGCTCAAACTTAGACCAAGGTTTCATAGCACTTGCCATTAAATATAACGACAAAGTCGAGGAAAATAGAGTTATTATAAAATACAGTCATTCCAAAGTTACGATCTTGAGTCACGCTGTTCATTTATATGTATTTTACGGATTTATGCTTTGCAACTTAATTTTGTAGTCATTGAGCCAGTTCTGGAGTAATCGAAATTGCAAGCATTTATTTAATCTAAAAATAAACTTAGTTTTTATGACAAGACCTCATTACGGCTTCATCGTCCTTTGCCATTACGGGTCCCATACCCACTGTCAACTCCTTTATCAATGCCTTATCATTGCGTTTAGCACTATCATAGTATACATAATAGTAGTTTTACGAACAGTAGATTCGCGAAAGAGCTTATTTGCAGCTCACCTTGGGTCATCTGTACATAATACCTACATAAAGTTGGCTTAGGAGGCCATATATAACATTTTCGTTCGACCGTTTCACGGTCAAAAAACATTTTTTCCATAAGTTTAAGCACCTCGAAAGATCAATTTAATTTTAATACATAATAATGCTGGACATTTCTGGGTTAAATAAACTTAAATTGGTTTATCTCGATAACCACATTCTGTTCATTTTACCACAAGTTGTAATAATGTTATACTTTATCTACCTACCAAATATTATCAAAATCGGTTGGTAATTAGCGCCGCAATAAATTTCACCCCTTTTTATGGAAACCACCCTTCCTATAAAAAATCGCCGACAACAAAAAAAAAAAAAAACCACAGAACCTATATGCAATCAAAATTACGCCCTGTACGCGAGTACAAACATACAAACTCACAAACAGACAGACGAAAGAAAATTTGACCAGTTGATGCAGAGACGCTTCACTCGCCACTCAGCCAATTATACGCATTTTTATCTCTATACATCTATTAAATGCCAGCACCAAGTCTCCATGGACCGACATAAATGATTGCATTATCACAGAAGGTTCATTCCAAGGTTCATTTAATCACATCATGACCTACTTGAAGAAGTTGTTCTATTGTCATTTCTAGATATCGATTTTACTCATATAAATACCGCCTCAAATTAATATTCATTTTTGCCTCTATAAGCCTTTATCTTGTATGTCTAAAGGCTAAAACCGCTTTATTATCGAGTAAAAAAAGATTTTGGCGAGATGCAACTAATAAAATTTATAATGCACTTACTGACCGAGTCTTTTCGATAAATTTTATCTAGGCGTTTTCAGCACTAGTCTGTCCATACAGATATGAGGACGCTTCTGAGCCGTGAATGATGTTCAAAGGTACGTCACACCTCAACTCTTCGTCACAAACCGTGCGTACGACAGCTTTGACAATGTTTTGTGGGTATTCCACAGTATGAGCTGAATTTTATTTGTGAAATTGTTTTGGAATTGGAATTTGGAAATGTATTTTTATTTGAAGCCCAAAGTCGAGTCCTCAGCATTATTAACAATCTAACACGCGCCATTGCGCCTGCCAATTGTATGTGTACTTTCGTACCAAACTCGCCGTTTGTTCTAGATTTAAAAGAATCGTCCAGATCGCAATTTTCGCTGGTACATTGTGTATTTTCCCATGCAATTGGATAAAACTGTTTTCTGTATGTTTCGGGAATTCTTTTTTATGTAAGTGGCTAGATAAATGGCTAGGGAAATGGTTTTGCTTTTTTAAATTGCTTACTTAAATCGCGAGTGAATTGGTTTTTGTTTTTACTAGATAAGCGCACTCTATCGTAGACCGCAACGTCGCTTAACATCAGGCGAGTTGGCGGTCAAGCGGAAACCTATTTCTACATTTAAAAAAACTCTTTGTTGTTATAATGAAATTTGTAAATAGCAAAACACTGAGGTTCATTAGGCAAGTATTTACTTGCCTATGACTGTGCATAATTAAAAAGTGACGATCTCCTAATTAGATGGCCTGCACCCCAAACCATCTGACAGTTGGAAATTTTGCTACATAAACTTCAGTTAATATAGCATAAAGTTCATTAGAGGTGTCGCGTTGTTGGTTGTTTTTCTAAAAGAAAGAAAGAAGACTTTCTGATTGAGAATGTACAAATAACAGTCGAAATTGGATAATATAGTAGAAATGAGTTTTCTCCTTTTGTATGGACAAATGGCATTTTTAATAAGATGAAAAACCTTCTTCATTAGGAAAACAAAAAATATATCAAATTATATAACAACTAACAAATTTAGTTCAGGCGGTGCTACTAAATAAACTAAACAACACTTAAGCAAAACTGAAGCATCAATGCTATATCCAAAAACCTTAGTATTGATTCGGTATGAAACCATCTCGAAGGATCCAGAATTCTAAGAGCCACAGGAGGTGAGAGCTGGAACCCTCGCGCTAATCGTAATCTTTATCTACACTTAGCTAAACCCCATGGCGCCGTAAAAAGGGTTTTAATGTTTCACAGCGGATCCCTATTATTGGCAAAGGAGTTAAACAAAGCGATTATGTGAAGCATAGTGGAAGTTGCTTTTTATCCAACTATTAAAGAAAGTAATATTTTTCGGGTGTATATGTACGAAAATAATTACTCTACTTCTTGATGTAGGTAGTATGTTTTCGTATCTAATGTATGTACCTAACACCATTATAACCCTATCCCATTATTCCTATTCCACTAAAGGTCAATCAGAAAAACACCGATTAACAATTTATTTCTTTTGAAAAATTCACAAAATCTACACAAGGATCTTGATCCACATTAGCGTGTATCTGCAAATAAGGTAAACTTTCCAGCCATTTCCCTTGCTCTGTGATCTCTACAATCTTTGAATTTTTAACTGCGCTCTACCTTCTGCTATAGTTTTTCCCATCCATTCCTACCATCATGCGAGTAAATGATCAAACATTGACCTTAGACATACTTCTCATAATAATTTACATGTAAAGATAAATTAATCGATGTACGCATTTATGATGCGTCGATGCCGTCGTATAACAGAAGAAAATGTACACCATCTATATACGTAAAATAAGGGCATTTAGTGTTTCCAAGTAATGTTTGAAGCTATAATTAATTAATCAAAGTATCATGCTGTTTTTACTGTTTAATTGGTATGCTAATTGCATGTGTTGTTTGTAATTTACTACCTGCCCAGTGTCCTTGTTTTAGTCTCGGTTTCCATTTGATTTTGCTTATGCTTATCACTTATGATGTGTTACTTCATTATTACCAATTATTAAGTTTCCTCTAGCTATTAAGTGTAGAATTGTAGGTCACAGATATACAAAAATAGTATTTTTAAATTGTAATATCTGATTTTTTTCTAACTTCTGCTCTTCCCCGGAAATACAACAGGAATGGAATGAATTTAATTAACTTGTACTGTCCCAGCAGTGGGAAAATACAGGCTAAGTAAAATTCAATTCTACAGCTGAGCAAGTCTTCTCCATCACATATCTCAGTCCATTTTCATCTCTTGTCAACCCTCCTGGTATGCGTCAATGACGTCACGCCAGCGTTTTTGAGGCCTACCCAGGTAACGTCTTGCCTCAGGCATCCACTACGTGCAATAATCCTGCCTCAGCGATCGGGATGTATACGTGTAGCGTGGCTCGCCTAGCCCCATTTCAATTAGGCCAATGTCAATAACAGGTCGCAGTACTGTGCTACTTACTCTGTCCAACCTTATAATACTCAGTATATTGCGTTCCATTGCTCATTGGCAAGTTATACATTATCTTTATACTAAAACCCCTTTATACACAAGTCATCTTTCACACAATATACAAGTATCCTCTATCTAATATATCTTATCATCATATCTTGGGTATTTTAATATACATTTGATTGAAGAATATCGTTTTCATTTATATTACGATTAATAAGTAATTGAAATAAATCTTAAGCGTAAGAAAAATAAATATGTGCCCAATGCTTTTTTTTTGGCATATGAAAAAACTGTATTAATTTGAAGAAACTTCTCTCTGTCTATCTCTGAAACTGGCATAAAAAAGTTTTTAATATATGATGTAAAACAAAAAGAAAGAATTTTAACGATTTTAACGATACATGTACCTAATAAATAGTGTTAACTAAAGAATACTAAGTATTTAACTTTATGCTAGTTAAAGTTGACTTTGATAAACCTTCAGACAGATAACATAATTTTTAAACTTTTCCATTCGCGTTCACTAGTTAATTTCAAACTTATTTTAGAAAAAACTCTCTAATTCGAACAAAGAACGTGGCACTTGACTCAACAAAATGTATCATTTTATAGCTTAATATTTCGAAAGCAGCTCTTGTGTATAAAAATAAATTGAAATAATGTATAATATAAAATATATAATCCTAGTTTCCTCACATTCTCAATATTTTTAAATTAGCTACCTATTATATTGACAGCCTACTTATCCGAAGAAAAACAATCAAACCTACTTTACGTGTAAGAGAGGTACACTAAAATATTTTTAAGATATTTTTTTATCACTATGTTGGTGTGATTTAATAAGGCCAAGTGTCTAACTACAACAAAACAATATAAAACTACACATACTTAACTAAATTACTACACAAAAAGCAAATCGATTACTCCAGGCCGATAGAATAGATAGATAGATAGAAAAACTCAAACTTAAACTCATACAATTTTACAGAGAACTTACAAAACTAGTGCAAGTAAAGCTGCATTGAATGAGTTAAAGCCAACTTATTTTCTTTGAAGACATTCCTTTTATAAATTTACAAGAGTATCGCCTCTAAAGAAAATAACAATATTGAAGTTAGGTCAATATTGTTTCTGTGGTCAAGGCTTTGCGGTGTTTTATGTAACATTTATCAGCATTGTTTGTTTGTATCTTACCACTCGAATTATCATCAAGGTCGTTATGCCATCGGACCCTGTGGTTATACATCGCGTATAAACATAGGACCGCTGACTCAGCGTTGGCCGCCCGGCGTCGTGGACGCATTCCTTAAGATAAGAGCGCCGATCGAGGCAGTAGGTTAAGTAGTTTGAGACACTCTAATTTTAACGACAGTGCATCGTGCACGTTAATTATAATTCATTTTAATTTGTATTTTAAATAAATTAGTTTTTAAAAACATAAATCGAGCTTCATTAAATTTAACTGGCGCAGCCGGTAGGATCTCGTGCGCGTTATAGGCTGTGCCATTCCGTAAAAATCCTCAGATTCGCGGAAAACCGGAGGTTCCAGCCAACGCAGCGCCGCCAGCGCCGAGCACGAGACGACCACAAAAAAAAAAAAAAATTGTTAAAGAAGATCAAGCCCGGAGTCGACCTAGACTGGAGGATGGGAATGGCGGTAATGTGAGTAGACCTTTTCACATTTTCCTCACCATTTTATCTATTCCGGTTGTCGGCATAGTTGCGTAAATTAAGTTATTTGATTTCCTTAGCGGACAACTAAATCGTGTCTATTAAGTAGTTTAATTCGTAGCGGACAACTAAAATTGTGTCTATTAAATATCTTGTTTAAGTAAGTGTAACTAGCAATTTAATTTAGGTAACTCGATATTTAAGTAATTAAGTAAGTAAGTAAAATGGAACAAATTCGAATGATCCCAAAGGACCTCCTTTGTTTAATACCTAAATTCGACGGAGATGAGGGGCTATTGAATCTGTTCCTTAAAAAGGCGACATACATAGTAAAGTCTTACGCGTCCCCTGCATGTCCGCCTGCACAGCAACAATATGTGTTCCATGCTGTTACCAGCCGGCTCGGCGGAAGAGCCGCAAACTTGTTGAGCGAGCGAGAGGATATAGTCACATTCGAAAGCCTTAAAGAAATTCTTATACAGCATTTCGGCGATCCTAGGTCGGAGGAGTGTATAGCGATTGAGTTAGAGCAATTAAAAATCAAACAAAACGAATCTTACATTGACTTCTGTCACAGTATCCAACACACGCGATCAACCTTATTTGCCAAGGTTAACTTAATACCAGACGAGGGAGTCAAAGCGGCCAAAATGATTGTCTATAACAATTTGTGTCTTAATGTCTTCTTATATAATTTACCAGAGGACCTCATACGTATAGTCCGTCTGAAAGGCTGTACCAACCTTGAATTAGCCCTAGCGATCGTTACAGAAGAAGTCAACTTCTTGAACCAATATAACTTAAGAAAACAGACGCGCTCCAGCGCCCCATCACAGCCGCGCCCCGCGTTGCCCCAAATAAATACACCAAATACGAACTTTAAATTTGGCATACCCCATGGTCAAGGTTACAGACCATACACCATGCCCAGCCAGCCACATAGGTTTGGCGCTCCAACCCAACAAGGTTTTAGACCAAGTTTTTCGCCCATGCAGCAAGGTTTTAGACCGAATTTACCAGTCCAGCAGCCCACCGGATTTCGATTTAACTCGCCGCAACCAAATTTCAAATATGGAATGCCCCAAGGACAAAACTTTAAATTCGGAATACCACAGCAAGGCTTTAGGCCCCAATTAATGCCGCCGCAGCCCCAGCAGCCGCAGCAACAATTTAAATTCGGTATCCCACAACAGTCAAGGCCATCCCCGTTCACAAGAAGAGAACCGTTTGAGAACACGGACGTATCAATGCGCACAGCGCGCCCGCTACGACAGAACGCGCTAGAAGTACCCGAGACGTATGACGCAGACTACTACTACCCAGAAGAGGACAATGTATTGTGTAATTACATCGAATCTGACCAAAATTTTACGACACAGGCCTCGACGCCACCAGAGAAATAGTACAAATAAATTGTAACGCGCTATATAAATTACCGCACATATATATACCGGAGATAGACAGCTACTTTATGATAGACACTGGCAGTATGAGATCATTTGTCAGTACCGCACTGGTCGAAAGGTTCTTCACGAACTATCTATGCTATGAACCGTTTGAGGTCGTAAGCACGCACGCCCGTAGCCAGCACAACGAGACGATTCTGATACCCATGCTTGATATATTCAGGTGTGGCGGCCAACACAAGTTCTACGTCTATGACGTCGACAGAAGATATGACGGCCTTATAGGTTCAGACCTATTAAAACAATTAAGGGCAAAAGTTGATATGGGCAACCAAGTCCTCATTACGCCGCATACAGAAATACCCATTATGTACAGCCCTCCACATGAAATAACTTTGGAGCCAAGGACGGAGACACGAGTCGCAGTACCCACCAACATGCAAGATGGAGAAGCAGTACTGGACTACATCGATTTTGGTCCAGATGTAAGAATGCCAAGCGCATTAGTAACCTGCTACAACTCTTACGCTCACACAGTGATCCAGAATGCTTCGGATCAACAAGTAACCGTAACATTCGAAGAGCCAATAGAAGCAGTCCCCTATGAGAAAGAAGAAGTTCCAGTCAACACGATGAACGGCAAGCACGACATCGACAAGCTGCTGAAGAAGAACTTGCAGAAGTTGAGACTAGAACATATGAACGGAGAAGAAAGGAAGAGTGTAGAAGAATTGTGCTATGGATATAGAGATATATTCCACTGCGAAGAAATCCCGCTCTCCTTTTCAAGTGGAGTGAAGCACGAAATAAGAACCAAAAATGAGGACCCTATCTACATTAGACCGTACCGACAACCACCGGTCTATAATGCGGAGATACAGAAACAAGTCGAAAAGCTGATAAAGAACGATGTCATTAGGGAATCACATTCCCCCTGGAGCGCACCGGTCCACCTGGTGCCAAAGAAGGCCGACGCCTCAGGCGAAGTAAAATACAGAATGGTCATTGACTACCGAAGGCTAAATGAGATAACCACTGATGATAAATACCCACTTCCGAACATCACGGAACTATTCGACAAGCTGGGTAAGGCTACTTACTTCAGCACAATCGACCTCGCCAGCGGGTATCACCAGCTAGAGGTGAGAGAAGAAGACCGGCAAAAGACAGCATTTTCAACCCAATCAGGACATTACGAGTTTACCCGAATGCCATTTGGATTGAAGACTGCTCCTGCCACGTTCCAGAGGACGATGGATAATGTATTGAGAGGATTACAGGGCATTCATTGTCTTGTTTATCTTGATGATATAATAATCTATTCGTCCAGCCTACAGGAACATATAGACAAGCTGCGAAAGGTGTTTGACCGCCTCAGGGCCACCAATCTAAAAGTGACCCTGGATAAGTGCGAATTCTTCAGAAAAGAAGTTTTGTACTTAGGCCACATGATAACCAAAGATGGCCTAAAACCAAACGATGACAAGATCCACACAGTGCTGAACTTCCCCATTCCAAGGACAGCAACCGAGATCAAGAGCTTTCTCGGTCTGGTCGGATACTACAGAAAATTCATCAAGGACTTTGCAAAAATCACGCGTCCGCTCACCAGTTGCTTGAAGAAACGACAAAAAATTGAATTAACCGACGAGTACATAGCAGCTTTCGAGAGGTGCAAAGAACTACTAGTAAATGCCCCGATCCTACAATTCCCGGACTTTGAAAAACCGTTTATACTCACCACGGACGCCTCGGACTTTGCAATAGGAGCCGTACTATCACAAGGCATTTTAGGAAACGACAAACCAATCGCATACGCCAGCCGAACGCTGAACGATGCCGAAACAAGATATAGTACTGTGGAAAAAGAACTACTAGCCATAGTCTGGGCTGTGAAACACTTCAGACCCTATCTCTACGGTAGACGGTTCACCATCTATACCGACCATCGCCCCTTAGCTTGGCTGAACAGTATGAAAGAACCGAACAGCAAGTTAACACGCTGGAAACTCAGACTAGCAGAGTTCGACTATGACATCGTATACAAGAACGGAAAACAAAACGTTGTCGCTGACGCTTTATCTAGAATAAAGGTAAATGCATTAAGCGAAGACGAATCTATGATAGTGAACGTAGGAAAAGACCAGTCGCAAGAAGATATAGACGAGGTCATGAAAAACATACGGCTGTTGAAAGAAGACCTAGCTGCACGTAATATTGAGGACGAAAGTACTGTAACTATATCGTCGAGAACCGACAGTATAATTTCGATACCATCGTCACGGGAACCGAAATCTCCCTACTCAATACCATCACCGAGCAGTGATACACTGACAGCCTCTCTAGGCTCGACCGAACATTCTACTTATGAGACTGACACATCAGGAATACCCATCTTAAATGAAGCAATAGATACAAAGCCAAATCAAATATTGGTTCATACCTGGTTCAGAAATGAAATCTCTACTAAAGATATCTCAAGACCGAAACAGAAGATCCGTGAAGTACACTTACCGGTAGACAAACCAGACCTAGTCAAGAAATTCTTAAAAGAATATATAAATCCGAAAACGAAGTATTTCATATACTTTGAAGACAAGGCTCACCGGAAACAATTCGCGGAAGCAACAATCGCCCTTTTTAAGAAAGACACAGTTAAAATACTAGAATGCACGGAAAGAGTCGTATACGTGGAGAAAGAAGACGAACAGAAGGACGTAGTCCAGAAGCACCATGAAGGAAAAACTTGCCACCGAGGTCAAAAGGAAACACTGATGAGAATCAGGCGTACTTACTACTGGCCCAACATGGAAATTACGGTAGCAACAGTAATAAACAGCTGCGACAGCTGCAAGGCCATGAAATATGATCGGAACCCACTAAAACCGGAATTACAATTGACCCAGACGCAGACCAAACCTTTCGAAGAACTATTCATCGATATATTTAGTATCGATAGCAAAACTTATTTGACCATCATAGATGCTTTTAGTAAGATCGGACAGGCAATTGAAATTAAATCTAAAACAACTCCCGAGGTGATCAGAGCGTTAATCAAATACTTCGCTATATACGGAGTACCACATAGAATAAGCGCCGACGCTGGCGCTGAGTTCAATAACACGCTACTGAAGGAAACCTTACAGCTTTACAAAATTAACTTGCACATAGGAACCCCGCACAACCCAAATTCGATGGGAATAGTCGAGCGATTCCACTCGACACTAATCGAAATATATAGATTGGCCAAATATGAACATAAGGTCACTGATGCCGCGTCAGTAATGACGTACGCACTTATGGCTTACAACCACACGATCCATAGTACCACAGGTATGGCCCCGTTTGAAATAGTTTTCGGTCATACAGACGCAAACAACCCGTTCAACGTGGATTATCAAAAATATTATACTCAAAAAATGGTCCAAGACCACAGAAAACGTACAAAACATCTATATGAATATTTGACGAACAAAATAATAGGCGTTAAAGAAAAGGTTAGACAAAAGCGTGGAGGTGAAAGGAAGTTTGACATAGAACAAGACGACAAGGTATTTATAAAAGGAGTCAACGTAAGAAGGAGTAAAGATAAACCTCGATACCAAAAGGCAGAGGTGATAGGAGAAATAAGTAGAAATACTGTCCCAATCAATGTAAGAGGACGAGAGACTAGAACGGCAGTAAAAGACATTAAACGTCCTTCACAGGTACCTGGGCGTGCTCATGGCGATGACAACATGCCAGGGCCTAGTGCTTCAAAGGATCACTCACAACCCAGGGATCCTCCCGATAAAAGAAGGTCAAGCGAAGATCAGCACCAACCAATGGACCCTAATAAAAATTCTAGACCTTAGCTTAATTCGGCAAGATTTGGAGTTTAATACAAATAGGTACATGAACTTGAACAAATACATGAGAGAACATTCGGAAAAGGAAGACGTCTTCAATGCAGTAATTCAGATTAAAACGCAAACCGATTTTATTAAAGATCTGGCTACAGAAAAACTGAGCGAAATATTGCCTCCCAAAAGACACAAACGCGGCCTTATTGACCCTCTCGGCTCGATCATAAAGTTGATTACGGGAAATTTGGACAGTGACGATGCTTTAAGATACGACGCGCTTATTAATAACGTAAAAACGCAGCAAAATGCTATCACTCAAAGATTCACGGTTATCGCTGAAATGTTGGAAACGTTAGTCGACACTACTAATAATACCCAATTAAATTTTATTCAAATCGATAAGGCTATTACTAGCATTAGGCAAAGACTAAATGAAACTTACAGAGAACAAGGATTGTTAAAAATATATAACATTTATACACTGTTTCTACATAATTTTCAAACGCTGTACACTAAGATAAGTGAACTTGAAAATGTAATTGCATTCAGTAAACTAGGAATGCTTCACCAATCGGTTATAAATACCGATGAATTATTAACGATTTTAGAAAATATTGAAAGGCAAAATTATAACCTTGTATTTTCGGCTAGCCTAGAGAACTTAGTTAAAATAGAACATAGTATAAAGCCTAAAATATATGTAAAAGGAAATCAGATAACATTCATTTTAGAAATACCCCTTGTAGATGATAACACTTATACATACTATAAAGTTTTGCCGTTGCCGACAACCAACACCTTAAACCAAATCTCCATCATCTTACCAAAATTCCCATTCCTCCTTGTGAAAGGGTCGAAAACAGTATCGTTGCATGCCCCCTGCAAGGAAGCAGACGAACTCCTATTCCTGTGTGAAGAAGAAGACACGTCGCCCTTCGTCAGAGACGAGTGCGTGGTCAACCTAGTCACGTTCACCCGAAACACATCGAGCTGTACGCCTATCGTCGTCGACATTCAAAACGTCAAAGTCGAGAACATACAACGCGACAGATGGATGTTGTACACCAAATCCAGCATCATCTTGACACAAACTTGCGACGGAGACAGCACTCACCGCACCGTACAGGGCACATACGTGGTTACGTTAGACGACGAATGCGAGCTACAAGTAGAAGGCAGGAAGCTCAGGAGACATTTGGGAATAGCTCGAGATCTACACCTGCCGGCCCTGCCGGTCATCGACCTGCCGGAAATAACACCAAGGACAACCTTCCCAGAGACGAACCTAGTGATCCTGGACAATGTGGAATTGACGAATCTTCAACATTTGACAACCATGTTAAAACAAAGTGAAAGTGACGTGAATAATGAAGGTGTCATCGTTTTGGACAGACTAAGTGTGGGCACAGTCGTATTATTTGCGATACTTGGTATCGCAGTTATTACAGTCTTAGTAAAGAAGTATTACCCGATTCGAAGTTTTCGGATCCGAAATAATCCAACCGAAAACTTCGAAGTTAGGGAGGAAGGCGTTATGCCATCGGACCCTGTGGTTATACATCGCGTATAAACATAGGACCGCTGACTCAGCGTTGGCCGCCCGGCGTCGTGGACGCATTCCTTAAGATAAGAGCGCCGATCGAGGCAGTAGGTTAAGTAGTTTGAGACACTCTAATTTTAACGACAGTGCATCGTGCACGTTAATTATAATTCATTTTAATTTGTATTTTAAATAAATTAGTTTTTAAAAACATAAATCGAGCTTCATTAAATTTAACTAGGTATACAATTGAACGGAGAGCTTACTAGTGAAAATACAACAAATTATATAATAAGAATAGAAAATGCTAAACAATATACAAACTACACATACTTAACTAAGTAAACTACTACTCAAAAAGCAAACGATTACCTCAGACCGATAAAGGTCTAAAGACAATCCAAACGCTCAAATCCACTACCGGTTGGCAGCGAACCTAGCATGCTGCCGCATTGCCACGTTGAATGCTTATGAGTTGGACCAGATACGCACTAGCACATGCTTCCCAGAATATGATTGCATATCTTGCCTTCCGTCATTATTGTCACTCAACCTTGTCTCAGGATGTCCTACATTACGCTTGCCGTTACGTGGACTTCTCTATAGAAAGCGTAGACCCCAGCATTCTGCGACACAATATGACCGGGCCACTGCTACTTTAGCTTACTTACACGCTATGCTATGTCGATAACTCTGGTTCTCTAGCGAATTACTTTGTTTCCAATAATCCTTAAGATAAACGCCAAGCATAGTTATTTCCGTAGCGTTATTAGCGTAGGAAGACCAGCCACGAGATGGACAGATGACCTCATATAAGTGGCGGGAAGACGCTGGATGCAAGCCGCTTCTAATCGGTCTTTTTGGAAATCCATGGGGGAGGCCTATGTCCAGCAGTGGACTTCTTATGGCTGAGATGATGATGATTTGCAGTACATTGCTCTGTTGCTGCGTTGCGCGCTATCGATCCATTACTAACAAAGCAATGGATTGTGCTGGTGTTAAAAGTATCGGCGTTGAAGATGAAGGAGATGCTTTTAAATTTCGTGATCCCAATGTAACGATCCGGAAGAAGACAGATATTGGTAGCAGACAACTTATAGCATGTGACTGCAAGCAAGACCTACAGATTGAAATACAGGGTTTGCGTCTTGAAATTGACAGCCTGAAAACCTATTTAAATCGGACCCTAGCTGTTATAGCTTCGTACGAAATGAAGTTGGAGGGCTATAATGATCAACTAGCAAGTCATTCAAGTGTATTAAATTCATATGAAAGTAAATTTGTTAGTTATGCATCGGAAATGAGGTCTCTTCATGTCAAACTGGACCTGTACGACCGTTTGTCAGGCAACCCAACGCAGCTCACATCACCAGTGTCACCACCAACAGCACCAACCGATACTCAATCGAAGCTGCCTTGTCAAATTGAGTCAATGCAACAGGTAATAGCGGTCCCAGGTCTGCAGTCAGAAGTTACACAATCTACACAGACAGTAATAACCGCTCAGCAACCTGCGCCAGCTAAATCTGTGCAATTTGGATCTCTCGTGGCGCGTGATCTTGGGACGACTCAGAAGCCGTTAATGTCACGTACAAGCACATCTTCGGCTGCTCGGGAGAATAAGTTGCAGCATAAAACTTCAGAACACAAATTTGCATGTACCAAACAATTGACTCAAGGCAATAGTTCCACGGCTGCTACAACCAACAATCTGCAAGCGTCAAAACGTGGCACTGCTGATTTCACAGTTACCAGCCTCAAAGCTGTAGGTGAAAGGAAATATATTCACCTATGGAATATGGAATCAGATGCTGAAGAGGTACGAAGATATCTTGAGGTATTGTGTCCTTCGGGAACGTGTGCGGTTCATGAGCTTAAATCAAAAGGTACCTATAAATCATTCAAGCTTGGGGTTCCTGCAGTTCTACGAAAAATGTATGTCCACAGACGTATGGCCCATAAATTCCAGAATTAAGGCCTGGGTGAATCTAAGGCGCTCCAACAATTCAACGCCCACGCAGATCCCTGTAAAGGAGATTACTTTACCCCAGCCCTTTCATTCCCCGAAATCCGCAAGAACTACTCGAAACGCTACCCCGAGGTCAGGGGAAAAAGGAGAATGAAAATAGCAAAAGAATTGCATGTTTCAACGCATGTTATCAAAATGTACGTGGCTTAAAAATCAAGCTGAAGCTCTGGAGAAATAGCCTAGCTCTGACGGAGCATGATCTGGTTGCAGTCACAGAGTCTTTTCTGGATGAGTCTATAGAAGACTCAGAGCTTACCAATGACGAATGGAGCATACTTCGCCGGGACAGAAAGACTCCGTGCGGTGGAGTGCTACTTGCTGCGCGCACGCCTATCATACTGCGTCGGGACACAGCACTGGAAACAGATTGTGGTGAAGACCTGTGGGCGAATTTTCAATGGCGTGGCCGGAATATACATGTTGGTGTCATTTACATACCTCCGCGGGCCAAAGAAAGTGACTATATGCATTGGTTCCATAAGGTTGAGAGTTTCGTTAATAATATTAAGGGGACTGTAATAATTTTAGGAGACCTTAATTTAAATAGTACAACAGACACTATACGTAGTTATTATTGTTATTTCAAGTCGTTCTGTAATTTGACTGATCATAATCACGTGGTGAATTCGTGTGGAGGAATGCTAGATGTCGTCTTGGTTCAGGAGAGGGTAGAGAAGCATGATGTGCGGGTTTGCTCTGTAATGGGGTTTGTGGATCCTGATAGTTATCACCCTCCTCTTAACATTGGTATACTGATGAAGGTGGTGAATCATTCTGACTACATTGAACCAAGTAACATAGATTCTACGAAAGATTGGAACTTTAATAAATGTGACATAAATCTGCTTTTTGACTTGCTTTCTGAAGCATCATGGGATGACGTGTTTTTATGTAACGACGTGCAATCCTGTACAGATAAATTTTACGACGTCATTTATAGTTTGTTTGATATGTCCACTCCAAAGAAACATCGCAAGAAAGTACAATGCAGACGTTATCCGGTATGGTTTTCAGCAGATATTATCCACGATTTGAAACGCAAATTAAAATTGCATAAAATTTGGAGACATAGTAAATCTGAAGAGTCTTACAAATATTTTTCTGACCTTAGAGCCTCGTTGAAGGTGAGAATATTATCTGCTCATGATTCCTACTTGGAAAACATCGAGGATAATATATCTACAAATCCCCAGAGTTTTTGGCAGCATGTGTCGAAACTACGGTCGAAAGGCGGTTTTGAGCCTTGCGTGTGTCATGGTGATGAATCTTTTAGTGGTACAAAGGCTTCGGAAGCGTTTGCTAAGTTCTTTGCTGATGCCTTTTTACCTGAAGTGCCTCAATTAGATGCGACAAATGTAATTCAAACAGGTTGCACTCCCACTGGTACACCTTACATAAATATATTTAAAATAACTCCTAAGGACGTGGTAGCTAGTATAAAAGATTTAAAGTGTAATGGCTCAGTTGGGCCTGATTGTATTCCTCCATGGTTTTTGAAGCAAGGCCTAAAGTTCTTGGTTTTGCCACTTTGCCACATTTTTAACTTGGCATTGACAACAGGGACCTATCCAACACAATGGAAATTATCAAGAGTGACACCAATACCTAAAAAGTCCGGTAAACTTTCTGTTGAAGAGTATAGACCTATTGCTATTCTCTCAACGCCCGCAAAAGTTTTTGAGAGAATCCTCCATAAAGAAGTCTACAGGCAAGCAGAACCATATTTATCCAACGCCCAACATGGGTTTAGGAAGAAAAGGTCAGTTGACACTAATTTATTGGAAGTTACTGATTTTATTTCGACGTGCCTAGATCGAGGTAATCAAGCCGATGTGCTATATTTTGATTTTCGCAAAGCCTTCGACAGAGTCAATAACGACATTTTGCTTGTAAAATTAAGTGCTCTCGGTTTTGCGCCAGGATTGCTTACTCTTGTTGCTGACTTACTTAGAGATCGTCAACAATTTGTTAGATTGGGAATATACGATTCAGCCTTTTATCATACACGATCGGGGGTTAGTCAGGGATCTATTTTCGGACCTCTTCTTTTCCTCTTCATGATCAATGATCTGCCTTCTGTAGTCAATCATTCTAAATGTCTTCTTTACGCAGACGATTTGAAGTTGGTCATTGAAGTAAGGTCCGAGGAAGATTGCTTAAACCTTCAGAGTGATGTGGATGCGATTTGTGAATGGAGTGCAGCTAACAAAATGGAATTTAATCACCTTAAGTGTCATGCCATGTATTACACTCGAAGACGGCTCCCTATTGTGTTTAATTACCAATTAGGTCCTCATAACATTGCTAGATCAGCGACAGTAAAAGATTTGGGTGTCATATTCGACCAAAAGCTGACTTTTAATGACCACATTGTTGCTGTCGCAAGGGAATCCTATCGCAGGCTTGGATTTGTGATAAGAAACTCTAGAGACTTTAAGGGTACGTGTGTCATAAGACTGCTCTTTGAATCACTTATACGTACCAAACTGGAGGCCAGCTCAGTTGTGTGGAATCCCCATGAAGAGGCCTACAAAAGCGTGCTGGAAAAGGTACAGAAAGCATTCTTGCGCTATCTATACAGGCGGAAAAATGGATATTATCCTTATATGTACCCGACAAGTTTTCTTCTAGGTTGCTTAGGGTACAATTCGTTAGAAGTTCGACGTGAATCACACCATTTGACAATAATGGCTAAAATTATTCACGGTAGAATTGATGCCCCTAACATACTGGACAAACTCTCACGGCTCTTCGTCCCCGAACCTGGTGACTGTCGTCGTCGCGGGCGTCACCGTCTTTTCTCGGTCCCGCCGTGTAGAACAGTTGCGCATGCGCATTCACCTATTCCTCATGCTCTTATTGCTTTTAACCGTCTCCTAGCCATGACGCCTGAATGTGATTTGTTTGCGGACGAATGGACGGTTATCTTATCTGAGTTTCTTCTGTATTGTGAAAGGAAGGCATGTAAGGTGAATGACGAAGATGATGAATTCTTATATGATCCTGTTTTTGTTTAATCTTATTTGACATTTTATCTATTTGACATTGTTTGACGTTTTTATTTTTAGTTTTTGTTTTGACATTATTATTGGATATTACGTTTTAATAATTAATTGTATATAATTTTGATTTTATTAAATTTATTATTGTCAATTATAAAATAAAATGTATATTAGCTAATTTTCTTCTGTATTGTGAAAGGAAGGGATGTAAGGTGAATGACGAATATGATCCTGTTTTTGTTTAATATTATTTGACATTTGACATTGCTGGACGTTTTTTAATTTTAATTTTTGTTCTGACATTATTATTGGATATTACGTTTTAATAATTAATTGTATATATTTTGATTTTATTAACTTTATTATTGTCAATTATAAAATAATATGTATATTAGCTAATGTAATTGGTGAATACCGTTTTAGTTAAATAAATAAATAAATAAATAAATAAATAAATGATGATGATAGTTATTTCCGTTGTTCGCTGAGAGAATTTTAATTATTGAATCATGCCAACTATGAGTGTTCACGTTTTCTACCTGACTGTTTTGTCATGAGCTATGACAGGTAGGATGCATTGTGTATCAATTTTGTCTTAAATATGGTACTTTATTGTAAAATATACTTTCACAAATTAAAGTGAAAATATTGTAGCACTGTGAGCAATAGACTAGTTTCATTTGTGAATACTCGTAGTTCTGAAATTTCTCGATAGAATTGAGTTTTCGAAGTTCCTCACAGATAAGAAAAGCTGGTGACGACAATACCCACATCACAAAGACGAATAGCAAGTTTCTTCAACAGTTGGTCTCATACTTACTTTACTTACCTAATACGTTGCTTTTATCAACAGAATTAATATTATTACCGAGTGAGCCATTTTATTAATAATTATTTAATTATAAAATGACGCTAACGACGTTAATATGGCCCCTGCTGACCTGGGATTGCCATAATAGCTATTAATTAAAAAGATGCTCGTTTATATAAAAAGTTGGGTATTCATATTATATGTAAAAAAATATTTTAAATTGTTAAACTTAAAATCATTTAAGATAGTCATCATGCTACCACCGAATATCTTACCTGCCAAAAGTTGGATCAATATTTTTTCAAGTTCATAGTGAAAACCGAAATACATATAGTGTTCCATCATTAATTCACTTCATATTTGGTTATGGTGATGCTGATGTCCGACGGTTACAATGGAGACTCCCTAGTGAATACCTGCCGGCTTTTGTTCTAGAAATTTCTCGTTCATTTGTCGTACGTTTTGAGTACTGAATGCTTAGTAGCCAGGGAATACAGTATTGATCGTGTATTGAAGTATTCTACAAAGCCTATACGGCGCAGCTTATCATTTTTACGAACTAGAATATAATTTTAGCTCATATGCATTGGTTTCGGCGGGGTCAAGTCAAGGTTATATCTCGTAAACCAAGCTAATGGTTTCTTCACAGGAGTAATCAGACTTGACAAGCTCATAAACTATTGATCCTAGATTAATAGTATCTTCACAAAAGTGATACATCTCAACGAGATCTAATTTCGGATGACAGCTGTCAAACTTGACAGGCTCATTTCCCTAATTATTAAAATATCTAAGCAGAATTTACTTTTTCAATTTATTGATAAAACATTATTTCAAGTATGACAGTTGTCCAAAATGAAAATCTCGATGTAATGAGGTCGAATCAGGAAGGACTGTATGTATAAATACGAGTACACGAAATACTTTCATATGTTTCTACGCACCTTCTAAACTACGTATCATATTTTAATAAATAATTTTTCATTAGAAGTTTCTTGGCTAACAGTAACCAGTGGACAGGTTGTGATGTCGCTTTAGGCAGCATGTAGCATGTCTGCATGTATTCTATCGGATTTATTTCGGTGAATGAGTGCAAGAGCTTCACTTTAGTTTACTCCCCCCTTCCACTACATGGCAAGCAGGGATTCAGCAAGTATTTTCCATATCTCATTAAAATGACAAGAATTCGAAACAAAAAGTTCTTGATGTATACTGTGCAAGAGGGGAAATCTTTGACGCTATCCGGTCTCATGAGAACTACAATCTTGGAATGCTTAGTGACTAAATTTCTTCTAGGTCGACGTACTCCACCCTCGGCTATTGTTTACTATCACTATCAGGTGACTCGGGAGTTAGAAAAATACATAGGTCAATATTATATTATGTTATATCTTAACAAAGCGAAAGTTACCCGTCTCTCTGTCTGTTGGATTTTCGCGGTTATATTTTATCATAATCACCACCGTTCATCTTCACCATCGTTTATCATCACTCATGATCAATACGCGGGTGAAACCACTAGGCACAGCTAGTAATATAATTATACTTCGTATAAAAAAATACAATTCGTTTCGATCGATCATCAAGTAAAAAATATTGTTAAGGCTAGAGTTATTACTAATATATTTTGTTAGGTCACATCGTCGCTTAACATCAGGCGAATTGGTGGTTTTCTTTTCTTACTTTCCTCACTACTATATCTTGTATTATTCCACCATGTCTATTGTTAACTCTCCCGCCTCAACAATTTGTAAGGTTTTCCTTATTCTTATCAAAGTATCGTATCTTTGGAGAAACACGATATGCCTATATCGCTGTAACTGTATTGCTTATTTTTCCTTGAGGTTGAATATTTTTGAGAATATTTAGTTTATTAGCTGATGCTGTTTTTATATTCTCTTGTTTTTCAGAATTAGGAGGTTCTTATTTCAACAACTATTCATATCGGAGTGTGTAAGAAGCGTATTTTGTTTCGGGATGTACATTTGTTTTAGAGAATGCTGTTACAACCCAACAGTGAGATCTATCAATTTAAAGAAATGCATTTTTATCACATTAAGCATATTAAACAAAATCGATTCAAGCGTTTGATTTCTGGAGTGCAACAACAGAACAAACATAAATAGGCTAATAAACACATTACCCTCTTTTGCGTCGTGCAGTCGCTTAAAAATAAGCATAATTGTATAAGTTACCCACTTTTGTGTATTTATGTAAGCAGTACATAATACACAAAAGTTGGTAACATATATTTTCTAAGGTTTTCACTATTGTTACTCATTGAAATTAAACAACACAACACGGATCAAGTTCAAGCCTCAACATAGTTCTACAATATTTGTCGACATTGTGAGCGTGAGCGACCGTCAGCAACTTCTGCGGCATGGGGAAGGTTTTGCATAAAAATAATAGGCGGTAGTAATCTTTTCATAACAAAAAAATAAATATGTCAGCTAGTCTCACCTGTGAACTCGGACGCTGCAAAGTTAGAAACGTTAAAACGTTTCATAAAATTAATATTTTATAATATTATAATATTATACGCGATAAATCCGTTAAAAATTGCTTAATTTCAAGGGTAAATTATCTATAATCTGAAATACGTTTCTTTGAATCTTATTTGTCAGATTCCGTTTTATTGAACTGCCTGATTCCAGATGTTTTACTTGACAAAAGTTTCTGATTCCATAAGTTTGTTAGCCATGAGTTGCATTTGCCCAAACAAGTATTAGGTTAGGTTCATTAGGTTTTTGTTTTATTATATCCAGAAATTTACAAAACTTCTTATTTACAAAAGTTTGGTTATCAGATATATCAATTATTAAGTAAGGTTTGTTTTTATTGTAGGTACACATAAACTTTCTTATTACAAATATTTGGTTATTAGACGAGTTGTCAAATGAGCTTTCGAGATTTCAAGTGTCATTTGAAACAAATAAGTGTCGTTTTCGGGGAAACGAATTTAGTATTTCACGATTCGGATTATAATAGGGAACCACAACAAAGTTACCCTTCTTCTTGGACAGTCGAATAAAAGAGAACCCGAATGCAATACAATCCTTCGGTTACAACCACAGCTCAGTTCTGTTGAAAATGAGTTTCTGTGAAAGAATATCTGCGACGTCATTCCGCAGGAGCTATTCAACCTTGCCGTTTTGTCTTCGCTCAATGGTGTACATTTATACAATGTAAAGTCTGGATTGCGGTGTACAATGAACGGCCACGATTTGTACAATGAATGTCCCTTACTCTCATTGTACTATCCCAAAGCGTCGGGAATTTAATTTCTTTAGAATTCGGAGTGAATCTTGTTGTAGGTACCCTCTTTTAAGGAATATTGGTTTTTGTTAGAAGCGTGGTTGTTAATTTTGAGGAAATTTACGGCTAGTAGGTCTGTGAACAATGGACATTCCTAGCTAAACATAT
Organism: Lycia hirtaria; assembly: GCA_947563715.1. NCBI lineage: Eukaryota > Metazoa > Arthropoda > Insecta > Lepidoptera > Geometridae > Lycia > Lycia hirtaria. The sequence goes on from OX387377.1 coordinate 46,205,723, forward strand.
ATTTTAACAACCTCTTGACCAATTTTGATCAAATTTGAAATTCTTGTTTGAAATTGAACGTCAAATGTTTCTGCCAAATTATTTCAAAATCAGCCGATAAATGTCGCCACAGCAAACTTTTTTACGACTAAACTGCTGAAATGATCGTTATGAAATTTGTTACAGATATAGCTGTGAACCGGGAAATGGTCATGAGCAAATTTTTATTATTTTCATCCTCATCATCATCATCATCATCATCGTTTTTCATCTATACACGGGTGAAACCACGAAGCGTAATAAATCCGTTAAAAGTTGTTCTAATATTGAAGTTATCTGCTGAATGTATATTACCTACGGTATATACCTACAGAGGTCCAATATTAATGCAAAGCAGAGCCAAACGCGGTGCCGGTCTATACAACCGCGAACTTTTGTTTCTCTTTGTTACTACAAAATTACATTCTCAGCTTGCATTCGTATAGCTTAGGTGCTTAGGTAGATGATTTGTCTAATTTGCAAGCGGTAGCGTATTATACCTAATTACCAACACTAGTCTAAGATTGTGTCGAGGTCACGAATATAAAGGCGCTTGTGGAAAAGAGTGGGGATATACATATATTAGGCGCTGCGAGAACGGGAAGGACAACTGATTTTACCATACAACTCCGTGGCGTCTTAGTCTCTTTGCCAAACAGACCTGAAAATTGACGTCCGCGCATTCAAGGTCAGTGCTTTTAGTGACGAATCCTATACGTAATATGAAAGGGGCGTTTTCTTTAAAAATATGGTTCCCAAAAACAAATCGATGGAGTTGGAGGTCAATCGTATATCTATCAAATGTAAAAAATATATGCCTACTTTTGTACAATATAATTGCGAATTAAAAACAAATTCTATATCTCATGTCATTTTTAAACGACTTCAAAAAAGGACATTATCAATTTGATATGCTATGTAATATTTTCGCATATTATGTTAGTCTATGTGGGATTCTAAGCACGTGTGACAAATTTCATAACTGTATGTGTGTATGTATTATAGCTATGTGTTACGTTTAAACTAAAAGTCGTATTGCAAAAAATCTCTCATATTAGGGAACAGAGTAAATTTTGTCAAAATCAGTTAAGTAGTTTTCCAGATACGGACTTTTAAAATTGTAATATATCAACGTTTCATCGACGCAATTAAAACTACTGGGCGAATTTGATCGAAATTTGGTAGATAGGTAGGTATTACTTGTATTGTAAAAGGATCTGGAATACATATTAACCCACAATTTTGGTGTTGCAATAATATTGAAGTGCGTTTGAAAATTAATCCAACTGTGAATCAACTTTTTAGTTTCAAGCAAAAGTGCTTGAAACTAAATATAATTTTATTTATTTACATAATAACTATTATGTAAATAAATAAAATTAATTTAAAAAAACGACTTTAAAACAATCCAATTAACTGAAAAGGGAGAAATAATAACGTTATAAATATATTACAGAAAAATAAAATCAAAACTAACCGTATACCTAAGTAGGTACTTATAGCAACTATTTTTTGAGGTCGGTGCCTGTCTAGGACTTGGTGACGGTTTAGGGACACCGACATCAAAAAATAGTTCCTATACGTGCCTTCTTAGGTATACGCCTAGTTTTGATTTAAAGATTTCGGTATTATATAACATGATTATTTCTCCTTTTTCATTTAATTGGATTGTTTTCAACTCGTTTTTTTCTAAATTGTTTTATGTATTTTTATAGGTAACAAGATCTATAAGAACTTCGAGATTCAACAAAACTATAGACAAAATAAAAAGCAATAAATACTCTTGTAACTTGTACCAATCTAACGCCTATGTATTCTACACGTGTTCCCTCCGCGTCCGTATCACTTGTTTTCATACAGATGCAGTAGTTTATACTGTCTCCGATGGCAAAATTAAAAACACCCTTACGACGACTGTGTTAAGTACATAATCGGATAGCAAATAGTAAAACAGTTAAAGACTTGGTGATTTGTAACGGTTAGAAAAGGTTTTCTTGAGCGGCTTGGGGAAGTTATAAACTAATGTAATTTCGTTAGGTAAGGGCCAGGGTTTTTATGGACTGTTTTTATGTACTTAGTAAGGTTTTCTTTCGCCGTTATCAACAGTTTGCGACTGAAGTACCTATAGTATTTATAAGTTACTCGGTTTCCTATTAAAGTTTACTCGACTCGCATTATCTGTTTCACTCAATTGGTGATTAAGAATTCCGATGGTGACGATGAACGATGCCAATGCCTGCTGAGCTCAATTGCTAAGATTCTAGAGAAAATTGTAAACAATAAGCTCATTTTATTCCTAGAAACACATAATATTTTATCTGAGAACCAGTTTGGTTTCAGGCCTGGTAGATCAACGGAGGACGCCGTGCTTGGTCTTGTCGAACATGTGTCAAAACAACTTGATGCAGGACGCAGATGCATAGGCGTCTTCCTGGATTTAGCCAAGGCCTTTGACACGATTTCCAGAAAAATCTTGATAAAAAAGCTCGAGGGTATTGGTGTACGGGGCGTAGCTTTGAAATGGTTTGAGTCTTACCTCTCTGATCGAAAACAAAAAGTAAAAATAGATAGCCACTATAGTGAGCTAATGGAAGTGACTTTTGGCGTTCCCCAGGGGAGTGTGCTCGGCCCTACTCTTTTCTTAATATACCTCAACGATCTGTGTAATATTGCATTGAAACAGGCTAAGTTACTAGCATTTGCAGACGACACCGCAATAATTTTTGATGGTAAGGACTGGGATGAGGTAACTGTCATTGCAAACGAAGGGCTTAGGCAAGTGGGCTATTGGTTGCAACATAACCTACTTACTCTTAATGCCAGTAAAACCAAAATTATTGCATTTAGAGTATCTAATCGTAGCAAGCCTAGCAAACTGTTATGTGTTAAACTCCACACATGTAAAGATAGCGATCCAAAGCGATGTAAGTGCCCAAAACTAGGTCAAGAAAAAGATGTAAGATACCTAGGTATATACATTGATGAACTCCTCTCGTGGACCAAACAGATTCATGTACTATGTGGTCGTATCAGGAAGTTTCTCTTCGTCTTCAAAAAACTCAAAGCCATAGCCGACACTAAAGTAATAACGATGGTCTATACCTCACTATGTTTATCATTACTCAGTTATTGCATCATTGCCTGCGGCTCAGCATGCTCAACTCACTTAATTAAGCTAGAACGATCACAGCGCACGATTTTAAAAGTAGCCTATGGCAAGACATACAGATACACAACCAAATTACTTTATAAAGACACTGAACAATTAACTGTTAGGCAAATATATATCATGGCAACAGCACTCCGGTTTCACCGGTCAGCACTTTCTACACAGGTCATGCCTTCCAATAAATCTGGGTCCAAGCGCAATCCTCATTGGACATTGCCGCATACAAAACTATTAGTAGGACAAAGAAGGTATAGTTTTCGGGGGAGCTTCATATATAAAAAAATAAATAAAAAACTTAACATAATTAACGACTCAAAATTTTCAGCTAAAATCAAAATCAAAGCCTATCTCAACAGTCTAGGGTACAGGGAAACAGAGGACCTCATAAGGATAGTCAGCTAGAAGTAGGGTCAGTCGATAAATCACTAACAACAAGGATCTAAATAAAAATACGTGATAACGACATAAAACATCAATAATAACAAATCATTCAGACGAAATATGTGCAGAATATACAAATAGAACATTACATTATAACGAAATTAAATACATGTAACTTATTCATCATCATTAACAAAACATTAAAACTATTTATTATTACTAATTTTTCTTCAAACTTAAATTATAAAACTATTATACTATTAACTAATTCACTAATAACATATTTACTTTAATTGATATTTAAAAAGTTAAAATAATTTCACACTGTGTCGAATACCTAGATTTTGTCTCTTTAAAATTTGATTCATACGAAGAGCCCTAGTCATCGCAACACAGGGTATCCTACCGCGGTGACTAGTGACTTAAATTAAAACAGAACTTATTCTTATGTATAACTTCAAGATCTAAAGCTCAAAGCTCAAAATGTTATAAACGAAATGTATAAGTTTTGCACTATGTAAATTACTTTATTTTGCTCTAATAAATTATTATTATTATTATTAATGATCATTCAGCCATTTCATCAAAATGACGGATAAACCAACAGAGTAACATTGAAATTGAAAACAAAATTTAATAGGTCTGCCGGAATTATTATATGTTTCGTACACTTATTTGAATAGAAAGCAATTCAGAAATTAGAAATAAGGATTGTGTGTACAGCTTGAGCATTCATGCGCACCATCGAAGGATCCTTCTTGCGGTGGCGTCGTGTGGCGGGCCGCCCTCTTCCCTAACAGGAGGTGGTTGAGAAGGTTGATGGCTGGCACATGCATCATACTCGTGATCGGGTGCTGCTTGCGGGTCGCTGGTCTGCTCATGGTATACACGCAATATGGTAATAAGTTAAAAAGAAAAATCTTGTCTTCCCATAGCAATGTGTTTAACAATTTAGTAAACAAGTTAGAAAAATTTACAAACGTCGCGGACTCCGATTTCTGTGGAGCTAAAAAATAAATTTAAAAAAAAGAAAGCGTTTGTGGTCAATACGGGCATTGTTTTCCAAAAAGACCGGTTAGGAGCGGCTTGCATCATGTTTGCTGGTCAAGCTACGATGCGTTTCCGGTGCGTGGTCATTCGAAAACTTTTCTGCCCATCTACCATCACTTCTACGTGCTATGTGCCCTATCCACTGTCATTTCAACTTGCTAATCCGTATTCTTTACATAACATTGTCTATTATTAATGTATTAGGTATTTGTAAAGAAAACACAATGTATCACAGATCACTTCACTCTTACTATCATTTTACCAAATATCAGTGCTTATCAGTACAAACGGCGACATAAAGTGACTTCTAAGTATTTGAGATAGCAAAAATATATTCCCAGTTCTCTTTTATAGATGCTCAAATTGCTTTTTCGATGTAAATGCTCATGTGAGCACGTAATATTTGTCTCTAGAGGAGTAAATGTGTCTCTTTGGCATTTACGTGTAAGAACGTAAGATCATTTTGCAGTTTTACTTAACTTTTGGTAATTTTTTTTTAGAATAAGTATTTACTCCATGCATGCTTTTAGTGATTTTTTGTTAGTATAACTAACTTTTCCCTGCAAATTTGTAGATGTAGAAAAAACTATTAAACAAACAAGTAAATTAAAAGAAAAACAAAATGTCCGACTGCACTAGAGCGATTTTTGCAGTCTAAATTACGCATTTGCAGTCTAAGATATGCAGTTGAGTGTATTATTATTATTACAAAAAAATATAGTCTTTACTCCCTGGGTGCAGGGAGTAAAGACGAATCTAACGACACCTCCAAATCAAAATCAGTCAAGCCGTTCAGCCTATAGGAGGTCAGAAATATGCATACATACCCACAACCATATAAACGTACCCACATACATACAAACACAAAAAATAATTATATAATCATAGTCCTAAATTCGGCGTTACGGTTTGTAAAATCAAAATATTTTTTTTTAGAATTTTTAATAAAATTACGTTGCTGATCTCGAAAAAGTATCATATGTCCCCTTTTCCGATGTATCTGTCTACATGTTATTACATCTTATACATATTTCCTAAATGTTTTTACGTATTACGTAAATCTATAATGTCACGGTCGACCGTGACATTATAGATTTACGTTGAAAAACTTAAATCTAACTTGCACATTCTAGTGTTTCCAGTTCGAAACTAAATATACAAATTAGATGTAAGTTTTTAAATATGAATTTCCGCAAAAAACTACAACTTTTCTAGATTAACGTTGGATTTCAATATTGTGATGAAATTGGCATATCTCTATCATTAATTTATTATCCATTGCTTACATGAAGCACGATGTCAATATTGCACTTATTAGTGACTCGATATAGATAGTCTGGATTTGACATAATATTGATTCAGCTCGAAACTTTTTGCTTTGTTTACGCTAAATAAAATGCAAAAAACTTCCGTTTGTAAATTATATACGTAGTATTTTTACTACTTGTATGTTACTTGTAACTATTTTAATATAAATGAATAAAAATAATTCGTGTTGGTAAAAAAGTCTATATTTATTTTTAAATACGAAAAGGGACTTATTTAAAGTGAAGTAATTAAAATTGTAAAAAGTTGCTAGTTGCTAAAGAATATTATGTTTTTATGTATAAAGTGTTATTTAATTTATAAATAAATACTAAGTAAATGTTTTTTGTATACATATTTTATGAGATAGTGGGGATTTGATTGCATTTTTTATCGATACGTATACTTAACAGGCTGTAAATTTTATGACAAGAAAGATGGGTTCTTTTAATGGTACCTAGTTTGCAGTAAAACGCTCAGACTACCTTAGTTTAGCTTCCTGAGATAAAACTCCGCTTGCCATTCTATACACGAGGCTAAATCATAACTTTACTGAGAGTGCTTGTGGAGGTTTTTATATCTTATGAATTATTGCATAAGGGTAGTTATATATTAATGATAACATTAAACTGTTAATTGGTTTAAGCGACATTTTGACAACATTACAGGTGAGTTAAAGTTACAAATTCTCGAAAAATAAGTAAATGTATATTAAAATCTAAAATCTATTTGATTAATTTTTAGTGACTGAATCGCAGTATATTCAGGTTATATTGGGCTAGATGGTGTTGTGTGAAATGTCCGCCAATATTTATTCATTTATTATTAACGTAGTGACACATAAGAATACTTTAAAAAAAATCTAATAGTCGCTTTAATTAACTTAATTTGCCAAATATATGGCGCCACTTAACAGCATAACCATAAAAATAACAAGCTAATAGAACAATCGGACGACGACATTTAGGTACTTTAAAGGTTGATTTATATAGTTTAGGATATTTTAAACACCTTAAGCCAAAATCCAACTTTACTTCTGTAGTTAGCCAAAATACAATTAAGTGTACATAAGCCTTTATCGTATAAAATAAATTCCGTTCCCCCACATCCGAGGTAATTTGTTACATAAAATGGGGGAGCAATAAAAGAGTCCTTTTATTTCCGCGTATGATAAGTATCACACGTATTCTTAACTTATATTTTATTTTCATTTTTTACGCGCCTATATGTAATTGTTATCAATGATATATGCCATTTATGTTGGTAAGTTTAGATGATACAATCTTTGAAACGCTTAGGCTCCACTTTCATTGTGCGTACCGCCAAAAAGTGGAATGCGCTTCCTGTATGGAATGGGTCTTTCCGAATAGATATTAAGCAAGCGCACTCCATCGTAGACCGTAACTGTCGCTTAACACCAGGTAAGTTGACGGTCAAGCGCAAGCCTATTTCCGAATAAAAAATCAAACCGGACCAGGCGAGTCCGACTCGCCCACCGAGGGTTCCGTACAAACTAGTAGATGAAAGAGGTTTTTTTTTATATTTTCCCTCATAAATTGAAAAATATACATCATAAAATATTTAAAAACCTGTTTTAGCTTGTGCTAATTAAGTTCTTTCATATTAATCCACATGACACGGTTAAAGTACTTTAAAATTTGGACCCTCTTTTGTGATTAAATTAAAAATGTCCAATTTTCGGATTTTTTCCTATATGTGTACTATAACACAATGCTTCTTGCCAAATTTCATAGTTCTAGGTCAACGGGAAGTACCCCATATGTTTTGATTCCCTTCTGAGTGTCGAAATGTGCGTTTTTTTTTCGACTTATACGGCTGTAACTTTTTTAAGGAAAACTGAGAAGTTTGATTCTTCTCTCTGCAACAAGATACTATGGATCTACGTATATGGTTTTAATTTCAACTCGATACCTTCACGCGTTCCCGAGATAAAGGTCTTGACCCCGGTCGGACGGACAGACAGACAGACGGACGGACAGACGGACAACAGAGTGATCCTATAAGGATTCCGTTTTTATCAGTTTTTATTTTAGTGCGCAAGAAGGAGGGTTATTGCTTAGTGCTTTTTTTAGCTATTTGTACGTTACAAAAAAGACCAAAAACGATACAAAAAAATAAAAAAACGCATAGACATTGCGGTAAAACAAAGGCGTATTGCTAACCGTTCAATTCCGTTGTATCGGAATGGTATTCCATCACGAATGGATTTATTGCACGCTCGAGAATCGAATGCAAGCAGATAACGTGTCTATGTCTATAATGCGTTTTGACGTTTGGATCGGTGTAACAAATCGTTTGGTTTCAAATTATGATTGATAGTAAAATTTAAGTAGAATTTCAATTATCTTTACGAGATATTATGCTATCAATTCGAGGATAGCACGAAAGTTAAAAATCTCAAATAAATTGAAAATAAATTAAAAATGAATAATTGTATTTAACATTTTGCGAATCTAAAAAAAAAACCGTCAAAGACGATATCCTTGACCTTTAAAATTAGCCAAGTAGTTATAATAATATATGTTACACAAAGAAAAAAGAACTGGTTAATTTACACATAATTACACATTAATTAACACTACAATTATCTCGAAATGTTTTTGTAGGTCTGAAATCTTTGTCTTTTATTATAAAGGACTTAATCGGCGACACCATATCCTCCAATTGATATTTTTTTTATATTTTATTTTAACTTTATTTTGTAGTATATTCACTAGTATATGAATATACTCAGATACTGCTTTTATTAAATGTTTCACGTGTGTATTTGTATATCTGTGTGTCTGTCTGTGGCATCGTAGCTCTCAAAGAGATGGATCGATTTTGATCGAGTTTTATTTGTTTGAAAGAGGATTTGATTAGAATTTTTTAGCTATGTATGCTTCATCAAAATCGGTCCAGCCGTTTTTTAAGTTTTCTAAACTTACTTTTATATAATTGTGCTTAAAAAACTGAAACAAAATTGAAAATACACACACACTTTTGTTTTTTTTTTTCAGTTATTTTAGTTTAACAAGTTTAGTATCCTTGTTATAAGAAAAACGAAATACCCTACTGCAGAAAAACATTTTTTGCAGTCTAACTTACGATTTCGTTACGCTTGATATGCCATTGTACGTTTTTAGTGAGAAAGTATGCGTAAAATTGCTGTAAAAGATTACAAATGCGTATTCTTTAGAATAAATCTAGTAAAACCACTTGTTTATTATCAAAAAGTTCCTTGGAGGTTACGAAAGACCCATTTTTTTATTTTTGCGAGAGATGTGACAGAGATCTAATAAAATATAACATCAAAATCGATCAAGTCGTTTAGGCTGTAGGCGATCATATAGAAACAAACATACAAACATACATTTACTCGAAAAACATAACCCTCCTTCTTACGCAGTCGGGTAAAAACAAACCAAATTGATTTTGCTAAAATTTATGTGGTATCTGTATGGTATATGAAGTATGTAACCCATAAAAAATAATCATCAAAATCAATTCATAAATCTCGAAGTAATTACGTAACATATAAAAAATGAAATAGTCGTATGAAGAACCTCCTCCTTTTTGGAAGTCGGTCAAAAATGGTAACCATGACGTGAGGACAGATAGACAACTGTACACAGGGACATAAAAAATTTATTAGTAGTTATTTAGTAGTAGTTCCTAGTACCTATACTATTTTTTTAAATAAAAAATTATGAAGTCTGAATGGCTTAGTTTAAGGATATCATTATCTCTGACATTGTCGTATACGTAGGATATTTGGAGGCCCACTAACAAGGCCCGTTGTATTGCTTTTACAACAACTTAGTATTTGCTTTTGATAAACTTTCCATTATTGTTCAATGTATGTATTGTAGTGTTTGTTTGTTGTTGGTGAAAGAGTTCGGAATCCCGCCCACATATAGCCAGATTTTTAACAATCTAAGTTACCTGTAATATGTATGTGCTTACGACAAATCTACACATTACGAATGTCAAATATTTAATAATTCAAATGTCCACGATACAACGAATGTCGACGACGTGTGTGTGACGACCTCCATCCTCGGCTACACCGTCGCTTAACATCAGGCGAGTTGGTGGTCAATCGTAGATCTATCTTGCGTAAAAAAATATCACAAGAGTGCATTTTGATTCATAATAAACATTTCAATATTAATGAGGTATCATTTCTGCCTGATGTACCTATGCAAGATGAGAAAATTAATTTAATAGAAAACCTAAAAATGAGCTATTTCGATGATACTTTTTTTTAACTGTTTGTAAATATACATATATGGCTAGGCTTGTACTATATTATGCACTTTAACAAAAATTGTTAACTCTGGATGGGTTGGCGCATTGAGTGAAATTCACTGGCAGCTATGGTTGCCAGTGAAGCACCAAGGGGTTAACCCCTTATTGACGATCGAAGCTCAGGTAGCTTGTTTTTCTCAATTCAAACATTTACACACTTAACTCGCCGTTCACACGAGCCCTTAACTTTTTCGTTTAAACACGCACTAAAGTTTATGGCACAATAAACTAAGTTAAAGTTGCGTACCTTGTTTATTGTATGGCGAAGTGTTTCTCTAACTGAATGTTCGGATTGGGCTCTTTGAAAGCTTTTTCTTGTATTGTTGTTGGTCATTATTTATTTTTCTGTTGAAATAAAGATTTGAGTGGAAGTTCTTATCTGAAATTTTGGAAATAATGAATAGCAAGATTTCGCACAGTGAAACTTTCACTTAAAAGTTCATATTTTACTTTTAAGTGAAAGTTTCACTGTGCTGAAAACATCTTAAAAACTCTATACCGTATTATTTCAGTAGAAAAACCGCCTTAAATCAATATAAGAGGGTGTGGTTGATGAGATTTTCATTTAGCTCCTGAATTACAGCAAAGAGGATCTCTATGATATTCACTTTGCGCTTCAGGCGAAGCTGAGCGAAGCGACTTTAATCGCCTCCGTTTCAAACACAAGTGCAAGCTCTCGAAATACAAGGGCTGATTTGATATGAGAGGGTTAGAGGCGGGATTAGACTGAATAATTTTGTTAGTTTCTCATTTTAGTTGCAAATTTCGTGTAGATGAAGATTTGTTACATAGAACTACTGCTCTTGAGAAATAATATTTTCATAAGTTTAGGACACGTAGTTTGTTTAGTGTGTAAAAAAATAAAAGAAAATTAGAGAATTAATTTAGCATCAATTCATGTTTTTTCGTTCATAGTTTGAAAAACAAACTGAAAAAATTATTTGAATCAGCAGCTTTTCGAAAAAACACACGATAGGAGTTGGTCAAAACACTATCAAACCAATGTTAATTATTGTTTTATGAGAGTACCTACTTAATTTCTAATTGAAAATAATCATCGAAATTGATCCATAATGGAGAACAAACAGCTAAAAATACAACTAAATATTACAACAGTACAGTTTAGAAACTCCTTTTTTAATATCGGCTATGAACAGTTGTTGTTTCAATAAATAATTGGAATATATATTTATACCAGTCTGTTTGTTTCCATGACTGAACTTAATCAAAGCAAAGTAAAAATAACCTTCTCTTTTGCTTCGCTGTAGTCAGGTAATGATGAGCGCATTCCATTAACTCACAGGGTTTTGAAGCATTAACGTTCCAAGTGCTGGGTGTCATTGGACTCCGAAGAACTTATTTTAAGCAAGAGCGAGGTTTAACATTAGACTACAACTCTTCTCATTATTAAGTGGCATAAAAAAACTTTTTATGGGTGCTTGAACTTTTACAGAGAAAAAATCGATGTAGTATCGCTACACTACAGAATTATTGCGTGTAATATTTTGCACAATTTCAGAGACAATTATCTATATTAAAAGAAAAGAAAATACCCCACATGCAGAAAAACAGTTTTTGCAGTATAACTTACGATTTCGTTAAGCTTGATAAATAATTTTTTTTTTATACATAGATTATAGATCTACGATTGACCACCAACTCGCCTGATGCTAAGCGACGGTGTGGCCGAGGATGGAGCTCGTCGATCTAGAAGATATCTATTCACTCTAGCCTTGAAAATTCCAAGATTGTAGGTCTCAGGAAACAGAGATGGCGGCAACGAATTCCATTCTTGTGCATTGTTTTATATCACAATCAACACATTACACATCAGCACGTTACTTGAATCATTGTTACGAAATATATCGACATTTTGAGTTTCAAAAAAATGGGATTACCTTAATTAAAAATGTGCAGCTATTATAGTTCAAACGTTAATATTGACTCACGTAATAACTTCATACAGGATCGTTCAATCAATTTGAGGGTAGAATCGAAACATCCCCGTTTGTACTCGATATAATCGCCGTGGAATCATCTCACGTGATCGCTTTCCGATTAGAACGAGGGTGGAACACCTATCGACGGCCAAACGAGCTCGTGTTTATAGGTGAAGGCAAACGGGCACACATGTGGCACCTGCTTTAGCGGTTACAGTTGTAATCAGTTGTTTACCATCTTTTTCATCGAACGGTTTCTTACTTGCTATGCAGACGATAACGATAGAACGGTCGTGGTTTTCATATCAATCAATCAATAACACTGTATTGACACCACATGAAGTAACTATGACAAAAGGCGGTCTTATCGCTATAAGCGATCTCTTCGAGACAACCTTGGTATGTGTTGGAAAAGTAATATTACTTGCGTTAAAGTAAGTATTACTTGCGTAGTCACAAATGACATAATAGCATGTATATGAATCAATGAATCATATGTACTTATATTATTGTTATTATTTTTTATCATTTTGTTATTGTATAGTGTTTTTTGACGTGTGACATATTGTAATGATTCACCAATAAAATCTGTATCTGTATCTGTATCTGTAATATTGTGTGCTATTCGTATTGGAAGGTACGCTATATAATGCCATTATAATGCGTAGACTTCTCTATCCCACTGGGTATAGGCCTTTCTTCTTATCTTAGATTGCTCGATCCTTCATTGTAGGTGTGTGTTCGATGCTCGGATCCCAGCTCATCATTGTCAAACGTGATGTTGATCATCATTGACAATGATAAGTCAAAAGGTGTCTTCGATCATCACTGATAAACTTGGCACGTAATGCTTTGTTTCTTGGAGAAGATGTTTAATTTGTTTGACATCTATTAAACTGAAAGCCTTTCTATTGTACCTAAATGCAGAATCTAAAATGGCCTCTGTATTGAAAACAACTCATTCATATAATACCGTGGAGCTTATCTGATGATCGAGTCGGAAAGTTAGTCCCCGGTCTTTGAAAATATCTTGATGTGCATAATATATTAATTATAATTTAAAAAAACTGAAAAAACTGGCTTCAAAATACGCAATACACATACAGGACTTGCTGTTCACTTTTCTACACGGCTTGGATGATATTTTATCTGTTATTTTGTTATAAAAACCAAAGTACTGTACTGTAGCAACTTCTAAATGGTAAATCATGAACTAGTCGAATTTGGGGATATTATTTTCTGTTATTATGAACACACTTCAACGCATGAATAAATTTTAAATCTAAAAAAATGGTTGTCTTTAAAGTCGGTTTACGGACGATAATTTTACGCGATAACGTCATCATAGATGCGTCACAAGCCGAACGCTTAGGCCGATCGTGCCTCTCTATCGCTTCTCTATTGTTCCGCGCTCTCGCTTGCACGCTCGGCTCAGGCGGAAAGTGACAATGAGTGATGCCTTTTTACGCGTGCAGCCGGCGTTCATCGATTTATAAGACGTTATCACTTCAAAAGTTTATTTTAAATTATAATTTATCGTAATTTCATTTGCATAACATTTTTACCTGACAGCTTGTCTTTTTTGACGAGCAATAGAAGATGAAAATGATTTTAATTTCATTCTTTACTATGCTATATCCCAAGTATAAGTATGTATATTCGTATGATATAAAACGTGCCATACGCGAAATATTTGCAAAGTTACGTTCGGTTTTCAGTCATGAGTTTGGCCAAAGTTCAATATTTGAGGGATTGTTCAATCGTATTATTTCGCCTTTGGGGTCCTATTTGATTGCACCTCTGGGAAATATCGCTTCGAATTTACTCGACTATAAACCTTATTGGTACGGCTATAGATTCATAGTCTGATGGAATGGTAGCTTGGAACTTCGGCATTCAGGGTAGGATTCTTGTTGCATAAGCGACCACACTAACGCTAAATTGTAGTGAAAACTATTTTGATTGCATATTGGTAACTTTGGTTATAAACTGGGCAAACTATTAATAACTTGGAGCGTATACAGTAATTTATTTTTTAATAGTGTTCTTGGCTTTTCTAAATTAAAAGTCCGTAGTTTGACATACATAGATCATCTCACTCACGCATACCCACATTTTTGAATCAAATGGCTCAATAAAGTTATAGAAAAAATCGTCATTTGTAAAACTAAAAAACAACATGACAAATATTTGTACAAATTTTCAATTTGATCTAAGGTAATTTTCATACATAACACATAATTATAGTTTAAAAAACTGATAAACCCAACTTTAAAATACGCAACATTTACGCAATATACGCACATGTACCAGTTATGTTGTTATAAAAACGAAAGTACAGCATCGATTTTGATAAAATTTAATATGGAACCACCTCTGAAGTATGATTTATCAACATGTAGTGCTGGTAAACACTGCCAGAATGTTTTAACAAGTATTTATTAAAAAAAAAAAAAAACTCGACTGCATAAGAGCAGTTAACGCAGTCTAACTTACGACTTCGTTGCGCTTGATACGCTGTTGACTGTACGTGTGAGAAAGTATGCGTAAATCGCTGTAAAATTGTATAAATGTAAACGGAGGACGGAGTCGGGTAAAAAGTGTTATTTTATTCTATGGAGCACCGCGAAAATATACGAGCAACCATGTTGCCTCTACTATTATTCAGGTAACGCTGTTTACTCTCTATACTCTCTTTATCATCTTTTAGATCACATGTTATTATAAGACCAGCTCCATAATTATTGTATTGTTATTGAATCATCTCCGAAGTTACATAAATATCACAGAACAAAACTTAACGTTTGATTTGACTAAGTACTAGAAATTATATACTTAAGATTTTGTGGTTACTCGTTCGTGTATACAAAAAGCGTTGTTGTATAAAACAAGTATAAGTTTAGAAAATTCAAAAACCCCCGACAAAAAAGATTTTAATGAAACATAAACATAATAAAAATACATAGATAAGAACTCTCCCGACTAATTCAACTTAAAAAAATAATAAATTAAAGACCTAATTAATGAATTTCGCAAAGATTCATTTTGCTTTTTACACTTCACATTTTAAATACAAAATAGTTTTTGTGAATTAATTAAGTATTAGCAATTCACTTTGTTTGTTCCACTTCAGCCGCGTACGTAAATTCTAGACTAGACAAAAAAGTAGTGGACTAGTCTCTTAAAAATAAAGAGATAAAATTACATTTCTGTTTTAACTGTTATTGTATTAGGTGTATTAACTTTTTAAACGTATCATTGTGTAGGTATGCTTCTGATTTGGACATAATACTGAACCCGTTTCAAGTTGTGAGCAGATTACTGCTTAATTCGTACTTGCGAGATTAGTAATGTTAAGACGGCTCTAAACTGGGCCATGGTTGCCTTTATGGTTTGGTATAAAATGTGGATAACAGCGGATCATATAATTAATGGAAAAACAGTCGGTCTAACATACAGGATTTATAAGACAACTGATTTCTACCCCTAAGCATTATCTGATTAGGACATATTTTTTATTATTATTTTTCTTTGCTTATATAGTTTTAAATTTCATCGTAATAGCTCTGAAGTTAAAAAAAACCATAGTAAAACTTACAGGTTTGTAAAGTTTTCTCGAATTGTGTAAATAAAACCGCAATTTAACCATTCTGAAATATCTGTTTTCCTAAAATGTGCTTTTCACAAAATTACTGCTTTCTCATCAGCAGAAATAAAGAACATGTGTTTGTTTCCTTTAATTTCCGTTTCCTGTATTGTGTACTTTCTACACATAGTATTTGTTTTCTACGTGTGTTTGCACTACAGAAAATTGCAAACCCAACTGTTCTTTACAAGTTATGTTCGGATACTTCCTTACTATCATGATTCAAATTATGTGAAAAAAAAAAACAGAAAACCGCAAAAGTGAGAATAAAATACAATTCAGCAAAAATCCAGGGCCGGCCCTTTGTTAATTTATAAACGGCGTTGTACTAAACGCCTTAGGCCAAGCCCTATGACGCTTTTATGGTTAAAACGGATTTTCGGCACAATATTTCCTATCAACGAGCCCTTCCAAGCGACAAATGGAACGTTTGGGCCGCGCTCAGATAAACTTTTACCCCGACGCGACCTAATTATTATTGGGGTACCTATATAACGAAAATGACGTAGGTATGTGTCAGAATTTTCGAGCGTATCGCAGATATTTGCAAAATGTTTTAGTAGGTATAAGTTATTAATGAAGAGACCCGTAGATGTACGAAACTTACTGACATAGCACAGCGGATTGGCAAGTTAAAGTGGCAGTGGGCATAGGCAGTGGCAGTAAATAGCACGTAAAACTGATAGCCAATGGGGCCGAAAAGTTCTCGAGTGGATACCATGCATCGGAAAATGAAGCGTAGGAAAACTTGCCATAAGATGGACAGGTGACCCCATGCAAGTGGCAGCAAGACGCTGGATGTTAGCCGCTTCCATCAAGTCTTTTTGGAAAGCCATGGGGAGGCCTATGTCCAGCAGTGGACTTTTAGACAAATGATGATGAAAAGTTGTAAAACCAGCCAAGTGCTGGTTTGATTCTAACAAGAGAGATCCGTACATCCACACGGTTAAAAGGAGGATCTACACGAGGGTTTAGCAATTTATTTGTACTGAAGTGGCCAGTGACAATTTTTTTCTTTACTTTGCTGCGAGTATTTACTCGAACTTCTTACCAAATTTCATGTTACTTTATCAACGCCAAATACTGCAGGCATAGGTTTTGATTTCTTTGTAAAATATGAATCATAAATAGCCATTTTTTGATAACTTACTCACTCTAAAAACTCTAGAAGCTTTTGTTTTTCACGGTTTCAGATATCTGAAAATATTAGAATTTGGTGTTAGTTTGAAGTATTGAAATTGATATCAACCTTTATGTTCCTGAGAAAAAACTGTCTTCACGAACTGACAGACGGTCGAATATCGAAATGAGCTTTATTAGATAATTTTTATATTAAATTAAGGCACCCTAAAAAGTGTAATATAAAAACAATTGAATAATAGAATATTGTTATAAATATTCATAAATCTAAAAAAAAAAAATTCTGCACAACTCTTGAGAACTGGGAGGTTGTAGTAACTAAAATTAAGACATGACATGTGACGGATACTTTGCCCCCGATTCTAAGTTAACCCCCTTAAATATTTTGCCAAATCCCCAAAGCTTGAAGCGCGTAAAATTCACGTTCAAGTCTTATCTAGTTTATTCGTATGATATGAAATGATGAATATTCATATGGCAAGTAAATCTTGCTTTGCGCCTAAAAACATAGAATCTCTGTTTACAGTTGTTCTCATTTTGTGTTGAGCTGTTTTAAACGCTCATATTTTGCTGAATTTTATGTGAATAATTTTGAGACTCTCGCTGGTTTGTTTTGTAGCTTTCGTTCAGTAACATTTTGTCATTTTATGTTTCTGGAAAGCATTCACTCGTAGTTTCTGACAACAAGGTATCTATCTACCTACCACATTTGTAAATCTCAAACATTTTCATTCAGAATTTTAGCTAACATTTGTTGCTTTATTTATTACCCGACTGGGTAAGAGGGAGCGTTATGTTTTTCGAGTGTATGTATGTTTCTATATGTTCGCCTACCTATACGCCCTACAGCCTAAACGGCTTGACCAATTTTGGTGTGTGAGGTGTTGTTAGATTCTTCTTCACTCTCCAATTGTCATAGGGTATGTTTTTTTTGTAATATAATACATTTCTCGCAAAAATAAATAAATGCGTTTTTTTGTAACCTCCAATGAACTTTTTCATAGTAATAAACTAGTGGTTTTACTAGAATTATTCTAAAGAATGCGCATTAATAATCTAATACAGCAAATTTACGCATACTTTCTCACAAAAAACGTACACTCAACAGCGTAGCAAGCGTAACGATATCGTAAGTTCCACTGCAAACATTGCTTTTCTGTAGTCGGGTATATTTTTTTAATATAGATAGGTACTTGTTTTTACGTTATTTTATGATAAAGCTACACGGATTTATTTGCTATAGTATCATTTTGGATGCGTCAAAATAAATGTATTAATATATTTGACGGTTTAATTGAAATAAATGTTATTGTTACTGATTTCTAATAAATGACAATATTACTGGAAATGAGTATCGAGTATACATGGCTTGGTTAGTGCCTGAATGGAAGTTACGATTAATTCATACTGAAGTTGATTAATAGGAGATATATGATCTCAAAACGCGACTCGGTCATAAATACTTAACATCGCATTCGTTTCACTTATTTTTAATCGACTTCCAAAAAAAGAAGGAGGATCTCAATTCGACTGTGTCTTCTTTTGTATGTTCTGTTCAGCGATTACTTCACCAATTATGAATTTATTTTTATGAATCTTTTTTGTTTGGTAACTTCAGAAGTTAGTTAGTCAATCAAGTCAGTTTAGTACTGAACTGATTTTGATACGGTTCAGTACTTAGGTTTTTATAACAAAATATCTGAAGTAAAATGTCATCCAAGTAAACGAATTGCGTATTGTGAATTCGGTTTTTTAAGTTCATTGAACTATAATTGTGTTGTAACCTTTCTCTAATTATTCGTAGCTATGAATTGTATTTTTGTGTCAAATGTCGTAATTATGTCAGATATATATGAAGATACTTGTAGGTTTTCACATAATTCACACATATTCACATTGAAAAGCTCTAGAATTATTATTATAATTTAATTTTGTCAAGCCCGGTTTTTTGGTAGACGTCAGTGGTGGCGAAGCCAACACAGAGGCCCACACACTCACCCATACACACACCGCCACCTACCTAAACAAAAACACATACAATCTCTCACACACACACTGCGAAATTTTGAAAATTGAAATGCTCTAAAATTATTTTTATAATACAATTTCGTCAAGCCCAGTTTTTTGGTAGACATCAGTGGAGGCGAAGCCAACACATAGGCCCCACACACTCACACATACACCCACCTCAAACACATTAACACATACAATCTCACACACACATATTCCATCCAAGCACAAAATTTGGTCCCGAAAACAGCAACTTAAATAAAACTATATCTGTTGCTGAAAAAATGTAGCAAATTGGTATTCACATTTGCAGATAAATTTCCATCAGAAATGACAACACGTATGATTGTGGCTCGCAAAACGAACAATGCAAACGAAATTATGCTTATGCCAGTCGCGAAGTCGGATTATTTCGACAGCTGCAATTTATACTGCTCTTTTGTATAAAATATATCGTGAAAATGTAATTACGACGAAAAAAGTTATTGTCTTGAGAACGTGCAAGATATATTAAGGAACGTAATTGGAATGAATGAAGTAATGGGTTATATTTATCACAATGAATAAATTGCATAAAATAAATTATTTGTTGTATCTAGTAAAAAGTTCAATGAACTTCAACAAAATAATAAAATTAAAATGTACAGTGTTTTTATTTGCGCAGAGCTCTGTACAAGTTATTCATAATGACTGGGCCTGTACCATGATATTTTATTTGCGCTTAAAGTTGGTTTGTGCCTGTTTCTGTCTTCCTTTTTAACCGACTTCCAAAAAGAAAAAGGTTGTCAATTCGGTCTATGTTTTTTTGTATATTTGTTCACCGATTAGTCAGCCAATTGTGCATTGATTTTGATGATTATTTTTGTGTTTGGTAGATCATATTTCAGAGATGGTCCCATATAAATATTATTAAATTCGATGCAGCACTTTGGTTTTTATAACACAATAACTGGTAAAATATCATCCAAGTACCTGTAGAAAATGAACAGTAGTTCGCGTATGTATTGTATTACGTATTTTGAATTGGGTTTTTTCAGTTTTTAAACTATAATTATTCTGCTATCAGGAGAGGGAGATAAAAGTTGAAGAGATTAAAAATACGATCCAAAAGCTCGCTCGCCTGCAGAAAAAACAAGATGTATACGAGCGCAAGCCTTCTTCTTCTTTGAGCGACAATAAGAGAATTAAAAAAATATATATTTGAAATAATATGTTCACAACGGGTTTACATCATTTTCATTAACTGGTTCAGTCGTATGGTTTTTAAAATAATTAAATGTAAAAAAGTGTCATTAAAATAAACTAAATTGTGTATTTTGATGTCGGTTGTTTCAGTTTTTTAAACTTTAATAAATACCGTCTCAACAGTAAAGTAAAGTAAAGTAAATGTTTATTTCCTCGTAAATATTACACAATCTTTTTGCAGTGGGCCCCAAACTCGGCAAAGCCGGTATCTTGGGAGCCCTGTGGCAGAAGTACCTATTGACTAATTTTTACGCGCTGGATATTAAAAACCTGTCTATGCATTACAATAATTAAAGAATTACAAGAGACTTGACAAATTAATCTTATAACTAAAAGAATATTAGTACAAAAAGAGTAAAAACAAATGAAATTAAGTTTGGTGATTTGAAACAAGAAAACTGATATTGAGTTATATGTACGTCAAAGAGTGAAGAACTATCGAGTCTAACAAAGGATATTATAATGTTCTCTCATTGTCACATAAAATAATAATAATTTTGGTTTCATTTTAAGATTTTAAATAGTTCTACACTTTCCGGCGTTACACAGACTTTGTAAAATTATGTACATATAAAAACTATTATTATTATTTAAATACACGTTATATATTTTTAACACTACAATGCGTGCGTTGTGCTCAAATACATGAATTTACTTGTGTGTGTTCGTTAGGGCAAGCGTGTAGGGTGTGTTTGGTGTGTGTGTATGTGTATGATAGGCTATGTGTCAGGGAGGGCGGCAGGCAGTTGCCAACTATTGCTATGTATTGTTGTCGTAGACTTTTATGAGATGTTCTGTATCTTTATAGCTTAAGGACTGCAGCCATAGCTTTACTTTACCTCTGGCTTTCCTGTGTGGAGTTTCTTTGATATCACAGAGCCTGCAAACTGAGTTGTATGTAAAGGCGTAGATATATGGAGGAAGACGGCACGCGAATACTGCCTTGGTCTTCGGGAGTGGGACTACTGTACGACGAGAGTTCCTCCTAGATTGTTGCGGATTTGGCGGATTTGTCGAGTGAATTTTATCAATGGTGCGCAAAACAAAAAGCTGTCTCACTGTAAGGAAATTTGCCTCTTTGTATAGCTCTTCGGTGGGGAAACGTCGAGGTTTACCTAACATTACTTTGAGAACTGCTCGCTGTGCCCTCTCCAATGCAATCATGTAGCTCGTGGCAGCTCCCCCCCACACTCCGATGCAGTATTGTAATAGAGATTGGCACAGCGAGGCGTAGACCAAATCCATTACTTCTCTCCTTGCTGCTAGCCGTAGTTTTTTAATGATATGGATGATTTTCCTTACTCTTTTTGAGAGGTATAGTATTTGCTGCTCGAAGGACAGCTTTTGGTCTATTTGTACACCTAAGTATTTTATACATGCTGTTTTTCTAATGATCCTACATGAACACGATGTGTTATTTGTCGAAGAATTTAGTTCTGGTAACGAGCATATGTTGTAGTGCATTTTTATGCTGTCAAATTTAGGTTCAGTGGCTTTTGTAATATGAAAACCTATAAAATTAGTTTTACTGATGTTTAGTGTGAGCAAATTCGCGTCAAGCCATTTGGTTATCTCAACCATTCCACTTTCCGTCGCTGCTCGAACACATTTCCAGTCCTTTCCGTGGAAAATAGCCACAGTGTCATCAGCATAACAGATTAGAGTGGCATTTGGTGTTTTTATGTCCAGCAGGTCGTTTATATACAAAATGAACAGGGTTGGTGATAGGATTCCACCTTGAGGAAGGCCGAAAGACACCTCTACTTCGTCGCTGAGGAAATTGCCAATCCTTACCCGTTGACGTCTGTTACTGAGGTAACTGGCAAACCATTCTTGGGCATTTCCACGAATCCCGAGACTCTCAAGCTTTTTTAGTAGAATGGGGATCGAAACGGTATCAAATGCACGGGCCAGGTCAAGAAAAACCCCCACGCATCTATTACCTCTGTCTAACTGTGTTGCCACTGTCTCTGTTAAGAGTTGAACAGCATCCTCAGTCGATTTTCCGCGTCTAAAACCGAATTGCCTATTCGCGATCAGCTCGTTCTTCTCTAGGAAGTCAACAAGTCGTTTATTTACA
Source organism: Lycia hirtaria (assembly GCA_947563715.1). Classification (NCBI taxonomy): domain Eukaryota; kingdom Metazoa; phylum Arthropoda; class Insecta; order Lepidoptera; family Geometridae; genus Lycia; species Lycia hirtaria. The sequence continues at coordinate 46,228,018 of OX387377.1, forward strand.
ATTTTCTCTAGTATCTTGGAGAGAATACAGAGGAGTGATATTGGACGGTAGTTATCTACACAGTCTTTGGGTCCATTCTTGTGTATTGGAGAAATCACTGCTGTTTTCCAATAGTCCGGAAAAGTAGCTGTGGTGAGACTCAGATTACAGATATGTACCAAGGGAACAAGAATACCATTTTTAATGTTTTTAAGTAACCTAGCCGAGAGAGAGTCAATGCCTGGCGCACTATCCGACCCGAGGCCAACTATTAGACTATTAACTTCTTGGAGGTCTGTCGGACTAAGGAAAAGCGAGTTGGGCCTGCAGTTTTTCAACCTCACTTTATCACGAAGCTCATTTTCTGTTACACTGTTCCTTTCCAAGATGTTTGTTGCCAGATTTGATCCCTTACTAGCGAAATGCTGATTACAGGCGTTTACAGCGTCTTGTGGATTCGCGTGTTTTTGTAGTAACATTTCGGAGTGATTTTTTGAGCCAGGAATGTCACATACTTTCCTAATGCTTTCCCACAGTTTTTTAGGATTATTGTGGTTTTCTGTAAGTTTGCAGTTGTAGTAGCTAGATTTCACTTTACGGATAATGTCGTTGCAGAAGTTCTTATAGCGAGTGTAAGACAGTTTTAACGTTTCGTTAGATGGTTGTTGTCTTGACTGAAGGTGCAACATATCACGATGCCGCATGCATCGGATAAGGCCAGGTGTTATCCATGGTTTCAGTATAACATTATTTCGGCTGGATTTGGTTTTTTGAGTGTGCTTACTAATAGCTTTTACATAACAGTGCTTTGCCCTTTAGATTTCATATTTTGTTACCATTCTTTAGCAAGTTGTATGTGCCTATGTACCATATCTGACTTTGGAGGAGTTGGAAAGCGGCTCCTTTTCACTGTCACCTGTCAATAGTCATACGTCTCAATTACAATAGAATGGTCCTTGTTTCGTCCTTCGTCGGAAGACAATGACAGAGCCAAGTTGCCGCCCGCTGTAACAAGGACACCGGGTAACTGACGTAACTTATTTTATAACTCGCACAGTAGGTAATCACAGTTATAAGACATCTCACGATAATCATATTTTATTAATGTATATTAATATGTCAAGAAAATAGTGAAGTGGACGTTAAAAATTATTTGATTTTAATTAGTGTAAGTTAATATGAGAACAACGTGTATTTTTTCTTAGAATAGGCAAAACCCGATTTCTATATTGTTTATTCTGGCTTTTAAGTAGACAAAATATATCCTGTAATTCTAGCCGTGATCGAAAAAATATTTTATTTAATAATTAAAATTTCGTATCAATTGTATATACATACCATATTTGATAAGAAAGACAGCTTCCAAATTTAATATTCTTATGACCATCGGTTTAGACCGCACGTTGTTTATTAGTCTATCATTTGCTAAGATACATTTAAATATTTATATACGTACAGTGAAACTACAAATGGCTAGACATTTTAGGCTTTTAAAGTTTTCATAGTTATAAAAAAAAATACATATTAGAATTACCAATTATAATAATAATTTTTTACACATATAATGGTTCCAATAATAAACAATCATCGAAATCAATTAAGTACGTCGCACTTAAACTGTATTACTTCTTCTCATCAAGTGATATTGGTGCCGAATGTTGCCAAAAAATCTAATTCTACGCAACAAGGTAAAAAATTAGGTAGACGCAAAGCCGAGATACTTTGATGCATAATATATTTTTCAAACATAGCTCAGAAATATGCTACATTTTTAAATATAGCCGGGATATCTAAGAAAAAAATATTTTCTATTAGTCCTAGAACAAAACCATTTTAAGAACAAAATATGCGTTTTTTGCACCAAAGAATTTAATTGTTGCCTCATTTCTTAATTTATAACAGCCTTAATTACTACGCCACCTCCAATTAGCCCTCTAGCGTTTAGAGTTTTTATAGAGAGTAATAAACGTCTTTGTACCTATTGTTATAGTATAGACGTTACAGTTTAAAAAATAATTGAAATAACCGATTTCAATTTCACATTTGTCGCGCTGCCTAAATAAAAATTAATATCGTTGGAGCTGGTTAAAAAACGAATGAGAAAAATTAAACTACTAAAAATAAGATACCTCTACGTAGCCCTAACGTCAGCCCCTATATTAAGAACTCATTCGGATGTGGAATCGATTCGGAATCTATATCTCCGTCTCTGTCATTTCCATAGAGAATGACGGAGATATAGATTCCGAATCGATTCCGAACCCGAATTAGTTCTGAATACCCCTACAGGAAGAAAATCTAATTCAACTAATTGTAAGTACCAATCAGACTATCCCAATATTTATCGATGGCTGACCGCGTGGCATTTTACCTGACGTGCTTGCATCGGGACGCGTATCACGTACCTCTACCTCATTGTCCCATCCAATCCGGTTTCTCGCATGCATATTAATGGAGTTGCAAATAAAAGTATGGCTTACGTGCGAACCGTTTCGTTTGTTTTATGCGGGAGGCAGGAGAGTTTTCTTTGGTGCTTGTTTAGACAGGTAATTTTGTATTAATAAATAGATATTTATACCTTGCTTAAAACACTAATACTATACTATACTACAAGTCAGAAATCGAATCAGAAATGAAGAGATACGTAGACGTACAAAAGTCACCGATATAGCACAGCGGATTAGCAAGTCAATACTTACATACTACTGGAACAGCAGGCGGGCGTATCGCTATAGCGATCTCTTCCAAGCAGCTTTGTGATAGATATGTCTAAGAAAATAAATGTATGACGGGGTAAATAATTACAATAATAATAAGAACGCACAGCAGCTCCTACTGTCCGCAGCCTGGACCTAGGACTTGCATACTGCTGCTTGTTAATTTATTAAGGGCAGGACACATTATACGTAAAAATGGTGGTCAACAAGGCCGAAGTTCTTGAGGAGACCAGGCACACCGGTAAGTGCAGCGTAGGAAGAAGCTGGATACAACCAGCTTCCATCAGGTCTTTTTTGAAATCAATGGGGGAGACATATGTTTAGAAGTGAACTAATTGTGATAAAATGTTCGAGTATTAATATTCAATTTGGTTGAATTTTTTTTCTATTTGTTACCTCATAGCTCCGTCATTTATAATTTATTTGATAAATTTAAAAATAAATAAATAAATGTTAATTTATTTCCTATTAGCAGTAGCTGCGGGGACCGCTACGATTGCCCCGGTGGATAATATATTTCTAAATTTGGGCTTTTGGATTGTAATTGGTATCTATTGTTTAGTGTAGAAACATTCTTGAGAAATCGTACCACTAAAATTGTTGTTTTCATGATAATGACTACAAGCACGAAGGTGATATAGATTTAACTATTATAGGACAAGTTTTGAAGGGCTTGTGAACTTTTCTTAACTAAAAACTTACTTAAATAAATCCGTACGAACGTTGTTCGCATACTGAAAATATAGATACTTGAATTTTGACGAATTATTTAAGCAGAATCAGTAACGCCATTTTGTAGCACTAACTTTGTCAAACTTGACGTATTGAGTTAGCAACTTCGGATCCTAATCTCGTGAAAGCAAATAGCATAGTGTTTGCCATCTGGAAGTGTGTTTGCAGAACGAATTATTGTCTCTAACTAAACATAAACTCTCATAAATATTTACAGATACTATTTGCATAAAGAGAGAGTTTTGCAAGAGTATTATATTTATGAAAACATTAGCTGTTGCCGTGACTTTGCTCGTGTATAAAACACTCCTGTATCGTTTATTTAACCTTTATCCCTTTCATCTTATTGATCCGGCCCTTTCGTAAAATTATTTCTTAGTGGATTTCTACATCCTGTAATAAATCTTTCTGTCGAATTTCAGCTTCGAATTTGAAATAATTTTCGAGATTTCGTGAGTTATTTGATCATTCTCTTATTGTAAGTGGATTATGGACTGTATCATATTTTCCTTTTCTATAAAAATTGCCATCTGAACTTACTTGTTTTTTATCTAAACAGTCCAATGTCTTAATAGTGCTTAACTCGTAGTTCTGCCAGTAAACTTTATCTATTTAAAAAAACTTTTGCATTTTTTTCTTATGGCAATAAATTTTCAAACTTTATTACAATTTCGAATAAATTTTAAGTTGGATGCATGTTTAGAAAAACTCTAGCAGTTCGCACGATGAAAGTTGAATTAAAGCGTTTCGTTCGGGTTTTTGGAGTTTCCACTATGAAATGGTGACGTTTTTTCTTGTTCCTGACTGTCCGATAGTAAAAAGGGCAAGGGGGAATTAGATGATGCAGACAAGATGCACACTCACCGAAATGAATCCGATAAAACCCGATAAGCTAGCAATTTTGCAGCGGTGCTCTAAGCTTTGGAGTTTTGCACGAACAAGAGAATCGTTGCCTATGAGTTTCTAAAAAGCTGCTAAAAAGCTTCGTGAAAATGTGTGGAATATCGACTATAAAAGAGAGAAGAGGCTTATAATGATTTGTTCATATAACAAAATTAATTAACAGCCCCCTCCCCACCTAAATTATCTATTTAGATCTGTTACTTATTTTCCTCTTACATCACATACATACCTCTCTCTTTATTCTATATTCCTAAGCTTACTAGTACGTAATGCTATATAGGTAGTATGCAAGTACTGGCAGCATATTGTTCATTTTGTTACACGCTTTACACCGTGTAATGAAACGCTCGTTCCGACCGCGAATTGTCTCAATATACTGCTCATGTGCTTCCTATTACTGTACTATATGTATACAAAATTGTTATGTATAAACCTACATCTTTGTTACATGATACGCGTTAATTTTACACATTTAGGTTGGATCCGTTAATTCTTACAAAATAAGCAGGCTTTTTACGAACAGAACAACAACTACTTTATACTGTTTAAAACCTTTAGGAAGGTTTTATCCTAAAGGTTTAAAGTGGTTCTCTATTTAACTTTATATATGTATATTTGCTGATCATGTCATATAAAAGCATATAAGTACAATACAAATATGAAAATGTAGGTACTTACAGTGACACCTATCCTATTTTTTTTTTAGTAAATAGTCTTGTGCTTGACCGTCAACTTACCTGGGCCTCAAGGCTGCTAAGTGAACATGACTCGCTCACCGCTCGCTGATACGATTCAAAGACAATTTTGACAAATTGTTAGTATATTTGTATAGTAATAGACTAGCAATTCGTCAAAATTGTCTTTGAATCGTATCAGCGAGCGGCGAACGAGTGATGTTTACTTAGCAGCCTTGAGGCCCTGGTGTTAAGCAACAGTTACAGTCTACGATGTAGCGCACTTGCCTAGAACAAACCTAATGTGTAATTAATATTTAAATTTATTATTTACAATGTGATTCTGAAAATCAATAGAAATGGTTGTGTATCCCTGTTTTATGAACTACAGTGGCGACTAGTACGAGTTCGTAATTTTGTAAAATATCTCATTGGTCGAAGTCAGCATTTGTGGTGCCATATACTAGTGTATTGAAACAGTACTTACTGTCCAGCTACGAAACGTAGCATTAGTGTAGCTGTTGTGCTACGAATGCTACGCAATTTTATCGTGCAAACATTAATGGCCTTACCGAAAAATATTAACTTTAAGCAATGCTTAACATATTTTGTCCACTTCTCGCTGACACGTAATGACATTTGCAGAAAGAAGACAGTGAATTTAAGACGTTGGTCAAAGTTAAGTAATGTTTTTCGGTAAGGCCGTATATGTTTTTGTCTAATCACCTAGCCTAGGCTAATTCTTTTTAAGGTAATAATATATGAAATTATGCATATCTGGCTTTATGTTCTTCAGTAGATTAAATACCTTATTACATGGCGGTAATAGCGCGCTGAATGATTCTCTTAAGACTACATAAACAAGCCATTTAATTCATTGTACACCAGCTCAAGATTTGACAATGCTCAACACGCATTTACAATATTAATCCAGGCACACGCTCATGGCCATGTATATACAAGGTCATGCGCGCCTACTAGCTGGATTGTTCTGTGTATTGTTCATTTTGTTTTCTTTGTTTACAGCGTGTGTAATGAAAGCCTCGTTCTGGCCGCGAATTGTCTCGTTATTGCGCTCTTGTGAACGCTACGTGTGTTCTTTTTCGCTGGTATAAGGGAATAATTTCATGGTAATTTACGAACAATTTTTCGTTTAGGTCTTTCTAAATATGTATTTTACTGCGTAAAAAGAATATATGAAAGTGGTGTGTTTGCTGGCATAGGTCAAAAATTGGCGGTTGTAACGAAATAAAATTTCTCATAGGAAGCGATGAAAAGGTGGAGGGAAGCAATGTTCCCTAGGAGGTATTAAAACCACACATGCTTGAAAAATACACCTCATTTATTTGAATATTGATTATGTTATAATAACTGACCTTTACCTAATAAAATTTAACACTACACATTTATAAAAAAAAAAAAACGTATGTTTTTTTATCCAAATATTATTTAGAAGATTTTAAATTATTGGTGCCAAAAATTACAAACTTTAATATTTTTCTTTCTTCTTCCATTATAACTTCGAAAAGTAAATATAAAAACAGGTCTAGTAACGAGATAATAAAAATATCAAAATCAGAAAATGTTTAAGATAGAAACAGTTTCCACAGTTTCCTCCTATACGGAAATTACGGCGTTGTCATCATCATCAGCATCTCAGCCATAAGAAGTCCACTGCTGGACATAGGCCTCCCCTATGGATTTCCAAAAAGACCGATTGGAAGCGGCTTGCATCCAGCGTCTTCCCGCCACTTGTATGAGGTCATCTGTCCATCTCGTGGCTGGTCTTCCTACGCTGCGCTTGCCGGTACGTGGTCTCCACTCGAGAACCTTTCGGCCCCATCGGCCATCAGTTCTACGTGCTATGTGCCCTGCCCACTGCCACTTCAACTTGCTAATCCGCTGTGCTATATCGGTGACTTTTGTACGTCTACGTATCTCTTCATTTCTGATTCGATCTCGTAGAGAGACTCCGAGCATAGCCATACGGCGTTGTACTTCGTTGTAATGCGCCTTAATAATTGACAGTGTCTTGTGATTTTAAACACGAGGAATACTCACCCACTTTGGAAATTTTAACATAAACCTATTAATTAAAGAGCTTTTTAAAAAAATCATATCCTTTTTTAAAATTGCTTTAAGGTTTTATAAAATCTTTTACTATTCAAGCAAATGAAACTCAGAATTGAACAATGCTCTTGTGAAATGTGAATTACGAGAAAATATGTGAAGTTCACTTGAGAGAACGCAGCAACCTTGGGAATAAGTCTGGAGTGAAAAGATCTCTAAAAGACAGTCTAGCTCAGGTCACAATAAAGTTGAAAAATGTGTTTGTATTTTCACGAAATTTCAGAATTTAAATTTTAAAAATACTCTAATGGTAACAGTTCTACAGGAATAGTTAAAAATAAACTTTTGTGAGAAAAAAAATTGACATAATCTTTTTTAATTTGACCAAGGATAGGATAAAAAATGTAGGCATCGTATCATTAGAATTCTTTGCCCAAAAAGAATCAACAAGAACCTGTTACTAATCCTTCGTTGTCTACCTAACAGTGTAATATTTAAACGAATGTATCTTTGAAATTGTAATAAGCATCGAGTTAAAATTCTAGCTCAGTGTGTGTTATTACGAAAAAAATAATATTATTAAACAGTAATCAAGTTAAAAGTTCCGGCAGCCTAGTGGTGAGACCGTCTGACTTGCGATCCGCAGGTCCTGGGTTCGAATCCCACGGCACGCACCTTTGTCTTTTCGAAGTTATGTGCGTATTATTGATTGCCGGCAACTTCAAAACGGTGAAGGAAAACATCGTGAGGAAACCTACATGTCCGAGAGTTCAAAATGATCTTGAAGATGTGTGAAGTCTGTCAACCCGCACTTGGCCAGCGTGGCAGACTATGGCCTAATCCTTCTCACAATGAAAAGATGGCCCGCGCCCAGCAGTGGGACAGTTTGTACAGGGCTGATAAAAAAGTTAAAAGTTTGCACCTCATACTGTCAAGCGTCTCAAACTAAATGTATAGTACTATTAAAGTATTCTGTGACTGAATGAATAATACGAGAAGATATCATTTATATGACGTGCTTTAACATAGATTTACCAAATACTCTTTCTGATAACCTGTCCAATGATACGAATTTATTTGACCCCTACCCAAAAAGAGGGTTGTTTTAAGTTTGTCGTGTGTTTGCATCGTGGCATCCTAGCTCTCATACGGATGGCTATGTTTTGTCAAAATCGGTTCAATAAATTTTTTGTCACGGTTCGTTTGTTGTTTGACTTTTCTAAGCTAACTTGATTTCACTATGGAAACTTACGTGGTTTTCACACATTTTAAATAAAAACTTCGGGTCACTCACGTCTGTTTTGCGCTGCTTATATTTCATTATTTAGTACGACTAGCAACGCAATCGAGACGTCAGTTCCCATTTTTTACAATAATACTTCTCTTTATAAACAGACTCTAATAATTAAGTTAGTTTGTACTGAGTGGGCAACTCAGGTAGCAGCGTGTTTCTCTGATGAAACTTAATGTGTACTTTATTAGTTTTATTCAATTTAATAATTATACCTATAGTTTAAAAAACTGAAAAAATCGACTTCAAAATTCGCAATACAATACATACGTACATGACTTGCTGTTCACTTTTCTACAGGCACTTTGATGATATTTTTCCAGTAATTTTGTTATAAAAACTAAAGTACTGCATTGATTTTGATAAAATTTATAAGGAACTACTTTTGAAGTATGATCTATCAAATACAAAAATATTATCAAAATCAATGCACAATTAGCTGAGTAATCGGTAAAGAAACATACAAAAATAAAATACAGACTGAATTGATAACCCCCTTCTTTTTGGGAGTCGGTTAAAAAGACGATCATTTATTCACAAGCTATTACGAAACCAATTCTCGAAAACTGTTTATAAATAATGTGCCTACGTTATTAACAAAATGGAATACGATTGAAATTAACTGAAGCGTTGTCTTCTAGATGTTGATGAAACCAAGCGAGAATATCTCCAACGATATTAAGTTTCTAGTTCCGGGAACTCCTTTAGATTACAGTTTGACGTAGACGGATATATATAGAGCTAGGTTTGCATCGGCCAACGACAGGTTCGTTAGGGATTTGCATCCACCTGCAGAATTTATATGAGCTTAAATTGTTTAGTCTAGTCTCACAAAGTAAATATGAAAATGTAAAATAGATCATACAAGTGGCGGGAAGACGCTGGATGCAAGCCGCTTCCAATCGGTCTTTTTGGAAATCCATGGAGGAGGCCTATGTCCAGCAGTGGACTTCTTATGGCTGAGATGATGATGATGATGATGATGATGAAAATAGATCAAACGTGTTGGTAAACTTTTCCACTCATCTATACAAATAAATAATTGAAATCCTTAAATTTTTGATATGAGTTCAAATCGGACCTACGAAAAGAGCATCGGGGTTTCTTTATTGTCCGAACCGACCTATTCCAAAATATGTCTTGGGTCATTCGCACCGGACCAACTACTGCGGTGCGAATGGGCCCATTCAGAAACAGTACATGGGCGATTCGCACCGCGGTCTCGAATCACTTGCGCTGCGAAACACCGAAGTACCCTAAATAACGCAGAGCCAATAGTAGTTATATCTACCAGATATAGTTATATAGTTTATCGAAAGTACATTCAGTAAATCAAATAAAATAATTTATTTTATAGTCTGTCTTTGAAATAAAATAAAATAACTATTAATTGTAATCCGCCTGTGCCGGATTGTAATCATTCTTAACGCTCTCCGTCAATATTTTGCTATTTGTATTTCATGTACATTTACATGATACATTTAAAATTTCATATGATATATAAAACATACCTAACTTTAACAATAAATGTAAAAAAGTTATTTTTTTAACATGTTACCCTATTTGTAATAAATAAATAGTATATTCAGTTAGGGTGCCATAGCCATAGCTGTTAATATGTTTAATCTCCATGTAGAACTCAGAAAGGAGAATTGATATTTAACTTTGTAGAACTCTACATATTTTAGATTTTAATGTAATCAATGTTATCATTCAAAATCTTTAGGCTTCTATATGTATAGGCAGTATAAAATATGCTAACACAAAAGCTAAATTAACCTCGACACCAAATATCCAAACCAACTGTCCACTTTTACCATGTATATAATCAAAATAAGAAAATATTTTACAAAATCCAATTACTTCAGGCTTACCGAAAAACCTTCATAATAAAACAGTTACTAAGTCAAACTCAAGGTTAGGATTTGTTCTCATAAACATTTAGCATACCAAAAAACTGGGTTGAAAAAAATGTTGCCCTAAAACGTGTACATTTTCTCGTTAGTAAGGATTAGCGGATGTAGTTAGTACGCCCACGGTTGCCTGTGGTTTATATTCCTATAAAGCTACGTGTAGCGCAGGGTTATGATAAACAGAGTATCATAAGTGCCTTTGTTTTGGTTTTGTTTGCAACAGTTATGGCAGCAATTTTATAGAGTTTTTGGTGTCACTTCGGACACTCTATACAACGGCGCGCTAATCAGTGCCACAAGGAAGTTGACGTCTGTATATTATACCTACACTCATATATCAAGTTATGTATATCGTCTGTTTGCCGCTCACATTGCGATTCGAGCGCTTAAAGCCCGCAACGCTGTGCGCCGTGCCGCCAAACTCCGGCAAACGAATAACGATAAAGTAATATATTCTGGATAACATTTCAAACATTGAAAATGATTTTGTTCCAATATATTTCACTCAGTGGTTGAATATAAAATTCCATATACGGTCCCAATTCCATATTATGTGGGTTCTTTAATGATAAATTTAATATCTACTTTGGATTTGGCCTTTGTCTTCCTATTTTTGGTCCGGGGACTAGTTGTCTCTGTATTTCTATTTCTGTATTTATTGGAATGTCTGACCTGGGCTAAGGGAGCTTTGATAGTTATTACATTAATCCGACAAGAATAGTTATATTTGTGAATATAATTTATCCAATACTTTTTTGTCCTATATATTTTTATTTCTTATAAAATTACAAAATTGCTATTTTGTTTATAGTTTTTCCTTATTATTTTATTGTTCCTAATACTTGTTTCAGAAACGGCGCAAAAATAACTATTTAGCAACAAGTCAATGGAACACTGTAAGTAGTTGAAATTATTTTTTTCGTCTGGAATATATATTTATGAATTTCATTTATCTATAAAATATTCAGAAAAATCAATGAATAATTGATGTATAGAGTCGGAAGATAGAATAAAAAAGTCAAGCAATAAAATATCCTCTTCGATTGAAATACCGAATGCGTCCTACTTTATACGCGACATGCGAAATAAATTGAATTTTATTTATATCTAGCGGGCGTAGTACCAGCTGCATTCGCGGAAGTTTATACCTATAGGGGTATAGAATATCCGGATGGTGTGTAAAGCCGGACGAACTGGCGTGCCAATGTCACACGTTTCTAAATAAAAGCTGGATAATTTTAATAAATAATAGCCAGGTTTTCCGTTGTAATAAAGCTAGAAACTTTATTTTCAGTAGAGGACTTTTTTATGCTATCACAAGTTGCCATATTTTGTACATAGTAATAATATTGCTACCATAGAAAGATAGGTTAAAGTTATTTCGAGATTATGTCTCTAAGCCATATTTATTTACTTTGGGTTCTTTAAAATGATGATGAAATGGGTATTTTTAAGAAAATATAAAAAATATTTGACCTTGAGGCTATTGTAATACACTGTTAGGGGCTTGGCGACATTTTAAACTTTAAATAAAAAACAGAAAAATATCTCACCCGCAATTTCTCGAGAATTAATTCCTTTACTATGGTTTCTTTGCAATATTTTCCTTTACCGGACGCTCAAGATCATCGTTAAAATCCGGACATCAAATGACTGAGTCTCTTTGAAATAATGACAAAATTTACTCCTACATAACATAATACAAACTATGTATTCCATTTTCAGGAGTCTATTATTAAATTATATTATTTTTAACAATGACGGTGCTATACTGATTTTATAAAAAACAACTGAAGCCTTGTGGTAGATTCCAGTTTTGGTAAGTTCGTGTAGACTGAGTGGCCAGCCCTAGTGTCAGAGTTATTAAGCCGCGGAAATTCCTCTGACCTGGCTTGACGATTGCTATTTTTAAGAACAAACAACAGGGACCGACAATTTAATGTGGCATCCGACCCATGGTAGCGCTCAGAAAGAAATACCACTCACGGTCACCCATCCGAAGATGGACCCGACCGTCCGTTGCTAAGCATTGGTGATCGTTAGAGAACACATAGCTAAGCTTTTTTATATAGAATAGCACTACGTTTGACCACCAGCACGCCTGATGGAAAGCGATACTGTGGCCGAAGATGAAGCACGTAGACCTAGAAGATACTTATTCACTCTAGACTTCAAGACAACCGGGTTATAGCTTTCAGGAAACAAGGACAGCGGCAAGGCATTCCATTCCCGAGCGGTTCGCATTAGAAAAGTGGAAGCAAAACGCTTTGTTCGAGCTGATAGCAAATCTACCATGAAGGGATGGCATTGAAGCATTTTCCGGCTGGTCCTGTTGTGGAAAGGGGAGGGAGGGATTAGGTCATGTAAATCGAGCGCACACTCCAAAATGCAGCCTGTAAAAGATTGCTAGACACGCCACCCTACGTCGATGCTCTAGACTTTGTAGCTTTGAGGACAAGCTACACTATAAGCTCTACAGTAAAATAAATTAACGGAAAAGTAAGACTAACCAATTTGAAACTTAAACTATTTCAAAAGGCACTTATGCAATCGATTTCTATTTTATTTTCCCGTATACCCAGTTGCAGAGGCGGCCGGATAACCCGCTCGCATACAGGTTTAAAGTAAAACCGGGTTTCAATGCAAATTTAATCAGTACACTTTGAACAGGCTTGTGATATTCAGTCTTATATGAGGGCAATTTACCTCAATTCTCTCGTAGAGGATATGCTCAAATGTGGTTTTTATGTGAGGTGTTGAATTTAACTTTATGGCATATAAAGATAGAGTTTTAAATCCATGACTCTGAGTAATGGTGAAAGGCTTAGCCGACTTTCAGTTTTAGTTCGCTGAAATGATGGTTGTACGTTTATTTTTTTTAATTTATTAAAATAAAACGTAAAAACTTCGTAAGGATGTAAAGTTACTGAATCACGCAAAAAGTACCTTTTTTATGCAAGATTGATCAACAATATTTTACTATGGAAATTAACGTGGTTTTCACACATTTTTAAATAAAAACTACGGGTCACTCACGACTGTTTTAGAGACGAGAGATGTTTAAGAGACGGTGTGGCTGAAGATGAAGCTCGTCGATCTAGAAGATATCTATTCATAGAGTGAATAACCTAACCTAATCCCTCCTCCCCTTTCCACAACAGGACCAGCCGGAAAATGATTCAATGCCATCCCTTCATGGTAGATTTGCTATCATCTCGAACAAAGCGTTTTGCTTCCACTTTTCTAATGCGAACCGCTCGGGAATGGAATGCCTTGCCGCTGTCCTTGTATCCTGAAAGCTATAACCCGGTTGTCTTGAAGTCTAGAGTGAATAAGTATCTTCTAGGTCTACGTGCTTCATCTTCGGCCACAGTATCGCTTTCCATCAGGCGTACTGGTGGTCAAACGTAGAGCTATTCTATATAAAAAAGCTTAGTAAAGTTCCAAAATACGTTACATTATAGAAAGGCAATTAATTGGCGAGTCTTTGAACTGGCAGGAGGAGGTCAACTGGGTTCCACAAATTTAATTGATTTTATTCTTATTTTATTTTTCTATCACGTTGAGTGACGATATGAATGAAAACATCCCAGAGCTATGTGCTAAAACATGTTAAATGTCAGCGATACTTTAACAAACAACAGTAATTTACAAACAGAAGTTTTGAAACTATATTAGGTAATATTTTTTAAATCTAAAATATAAGAAAGTTATTGCTAAAAAGAAGAAGAATTTTAATATATATATTTTATATTAACTTATACTGTCCCACTCCCGGGCAAATGTCTCCCCATTTCCTTTCATAAATCGCGGTCCATCGCTGCATCCTGCTAATATATATAAATAATAATTGACATTTAATAATTTTATTCTGTTTTTTTTTTGATTCACAACAGATTTTGCTCCGAAAGTTCACAGAGATGATTGAACACTACAAAATTAGATTTTCCTCTTTCAGCGTTCTAGTTTTAAAACATTTGCAAAAAATTATTTCCCGTGCCTTAGTCTAGCTTGAAAAGTTTGTTATTAGTCCGAAATTGTTCAGTCACCGTGTGTGACGAAATTATTTCATTGTATTCACCAATACAAGGGGAGTTCCAGTTAATTCGGTCGTTGATTGCTCGCGCCGCGTTTGTTTGTCCTCAATGAATACCTACGGAACCCCACCTTAATCCGACCCCAAAGTAATCGAATTGAACTGTATTTATACGTGTATTGCTTTGGTTGTTAAGACTAAAACAAGCCAATCAAATGTCAGCTTTCTACACGTTGAAATAAAATCGATTATAAAGAAGACATAAGTTGAAAATATACGGATAAGATGAAATATAATTATAGTGTACAAAACAGAAAAATCCGATTTTTAAATACGCAATTCATTTACTTGGACGACATTTTTAATTATTTTATTTTAAAAATCAAAGCACAACCAGAAAATAATCATCGAAAACAATTCATAATTAACAGAGTAATCGCCGAACAAACATACAAAAAATAAACATACATACAATCGAATTGAGAATCTCCTTCTCTATGGAAGTCAGTTAAAAATACATATAATTTCCTATCTATAAAAGAAGACCAACGAAATAAATTATCTATTATATTAAATATATCTAAACGGCCAACGCGTATGCTAATATGCATATGCGTTGCTTAAATGGTCTTCATACTGGAAATGGTGATATTATGCTAAATACGCTGTCAACTATTAATAAGATCGAGCATTTAGATTATCTTTACATTCAAGGCTAGAGTGAATAATTATGTTCTGGGTCGACAGTCTCTATCCTCAGCCAACCCGTCGCGTACTTGTCCTTATTTTAAAAAAAAAAGCACCGTGTGATATATATCTAAAGCCAAAAACGTCATTGAGATCAGAATTTTACGAGAAATAAAGACATATAAGTACAAATTCATCCAAAACTTTTCTGAAAATTTAGGATTGTTTACACATAGATGTGATAAAAATAAAAACTGTGTTTATTATAAAAATCGCTTGCTTGGTTTCATAAAGATTTATCTGTAGTTGTTTGTGATATAAAAAACTACGTGTTTACGAGGTTTAAGTACTATGCTTTTAGGTATCAAAACGATAGTAAACTAGATTTATAGCTAGTGCCGAGCACTGTAATAACCACTAGGGTATTTCATTACTTTAAATTTTAAATGGCAGGGATAAATAAGATCATTACAACTCTCTTTGATAGTCCTAAATTTGATGTTTGTCAGGGTTTACTGCAATAGAGTTTAGTACTCAACGAATAAATTTTGAATGTGTTTTCCTTATTTATATCATGCTATCTTCATATAAGGATTCGCTTAACGCGCGCAGCTATCTCTTTCACGCATCACAACCTTTTTAAACATATACAATCATTGAATACGGATATTACAAAAGTAATAGCTTTGTTTATTTACACAGGAGAAATATTTTCTTCGATACCTTTTAAATTGGCTGAGGAATAAGAAAATATATGTTTTTTTTTAAATTCCATCGCCAGTATAAATGATATCTGATTAAAACTTAAAAAAAAAACTCTTCTCTAAATAAACAAATTTAGATCTAACTTTTCTAATATCCCTATTCAATGATTTTATATGTTTAAAAATTTTGTAATGCGCGAGAGAGATAGTTGCGCGCTTTTATCTCGACCTACAAGTATACATTTAGAAAACTCATAAGCCCCCGACAAAAGGAAAGGCTGAATATATCCTTTTTCAAACAAAATACAAGTATTTATATTAGAAATAAAACAAAATACTTACCCGACTGCAGAAAAGTGGTTTTTGGAGTCTAATTTACTGACTTCGTAGCGCTTGATACGCGTTGTTGACACACAGGTCAAACTTATAACAGTCCTCTTTTTGGATCGGGGGCTAAAAAGAAGCATTTTATTTTAGTTAAATGGCAATGCTTATGCGTTGGCTTATGCTTACGTATATTACATAAATACATAATTAAGCGTATAGTTAAATCACAAGTATACCTATAATTTAGACATACCTACCGAAAAAACCCGATAAGATAAACCTGTATTTTTTATTTATTTTAATACAGATAACCTTTCTTAAAAAATAAACGTATTGTAAGTGTATTCAAAGTATTTTAAATAGCAAAAATTTAGAAAATGATATTACATCATAAATGTAGCTAGAAAATACACTTAAATTATAAAAATCAGATTTAAAAATGCATTAATATTTAAATCTACGGTTATGTCGTCCAATTTCCTAAGAAAAGTCACGTTTCACCCATTCCTGGCAACTTTTACCATCTAATTAAGATTCTGCGATGGGAACCAAGGAACTGAGGGGCTATTTTCTTGTTTCTTTGTTGATTATACTTTTGTGTTGCCATAAAATATAGGGTCCACTGGACAATAGGGAGAAACTTCCCAAAACTTAGCAAAAATCTAATGGAGAAATAACTATAACAACTATTTAAAAATAATCGGCCAAGTGCGAGTCGGACTCGCGCACGAAGGGTTCCGTACTATCATCTATAATACTACAAAGTTTAGTTCTGTTTATAAAATAACGAGAAATCAACGAAATTCCAAGTAGTAAATTGCAAACTTATAGGTAGGTTTTCGATACACATCCGGGCAGCATAACAACGCTCGCGCGAATACGCGCGGCTATGGCTCACTCCGTGATGTTACCTCCCCCGCTACCCGCGCGTTCGCGCCACCACCACACCGCGGCGCGGCGCTCGCACCGCGTTTAGATGCACGGACTATTTTCATTTTGTGAGTTTTTATGTATTAGATTAGGTATTTATTTTTATAGTTAATATATTTCTAAATATTTACTTACAAATATTCAAGTTTCTACCTGTTAATTAAGATCGAGTAAAAATTGCTTAAAATTTACGTTTGTTGTATGGGAGCCCCCCTTTAATATTTACTTTATAGTTATTTAATTATTTATTTTGAAAGGTAATATACAAGTAAGTATTCTGTGAAAATTTGAAGCGTCTACCTGTTACCGTTTTTAATATTGAGCAAAAAAATACGAAAAAACCACGTTTATTGTATGGGGACCCCCCTTAATATTTTTTTTTTTAAATTTTTAGTATTTGTTGTTATAGCGGCAACGGAAATACATCATTTGTGAAAATTTCAGCTTTCTAGCTATCACGGTTTATGAGATACAGCCTGGAGACAGACAGACAGACAGACAGACAGACAGCGAAGTCTTAGTAATAGGGTCCCGTTTTTACCCTTTGGGTACGGAACCCTAAAAATACATATTGTAAAATGGCTCAAAATAAATCGATCACCCAATTTTTTGACGCCGACGCAAAAACCCCTCTTTGTGCGTCGCGTGTGTGTGTGTTGTAACAGGTAGCAATATGTATACATTGTATTGTCCATAATACTCCCAAACGGATGAACCAAGTTTTATTTTATTTTTATTTGGAAAGTGACTTGATTGAGAGTGTTCTTACTTATGATTCTAGAAAACCTCTTTCGTTGTTTTTTTCTCTTAATATCGAAGTGTTATATTTTGATTCGAAAATCATAAGTAAGCCGAACAAAAAAAAAATTATTAAAAATTATATTATTCCAAGTATGTTCTAAAAATTACGCGACAATGGGGAAATTTCAGTACTCTGCAAGCAACACTGCTTTACGTATACATGTTTATTTTTTATACCCCAGGTAATCGAGTTCCCGTTACGCTGCAAAAATGTATTTCAACACAGTCATTCCGTGTGATTGTATTGCCAGTTTCGGGGTAATGAGCAACATAATATGTTAAATAATGTGGTGACGTTAGATTGTATACAGCTGGAGGAAATTATTTTTAAAATTTGCGATTCAATAAACCATGAGGTTTATCGAGTATATTCACATTCAGGTTTTATTAGTGCGCAGACTTATTAGAATATTTATTTTTATTGGCGTTTTTGAAACGCACGAGTAAAGTGTGTATCGTCAAATCTGGGTGTCTTCAAACGTAGACTATAAAGGGTAAGCATGCTCCACTATCTTCACTACTGAAACTAAATGTAAGCATTCAATATAAAAAAGTGTGCATCTAATATGTAACATAAGTTGATGTGCCTACAAAACCAATAAGATGAAACACCTATTTGTTTGAAATTGTATTGTTGTAATTAGGCAATGTTGCAAAGCCCTGGAAAAAAATCCTTGACTGTGGGGAATATCAAATCGATTGATGATTGTAACTGCACACAGAAACAGTATAAAACGAATTCAAAATGCCCTATTTTGTTTTAGAAATCAAATTACTGGACCGATTTTGATGAAATCTCTACGGCACCGATCAAAAAGATCCTTTCAAACAATAACATATTTTTTCAAATCGGTTGTTTCGAAATAAATGACGGGTGCGGTAACAAACACAAAATAAAACATACAGTCGAACTGACAACCTCTCTTTTTTTAAGCTAAAAATAACAAAAAACTAAATAAAAAAAAGCCGGTTAACAGTAGCAAAACACTTAATTTCCAGATAACTAAAACGATTCCTACAAGCGATACGGCTTCAAAAACCAATAGAAATGAACGGCCCCACTTAGTTCTTTCATTAATCCTACACCCTGGCAATTAGCACCGACGTAATTGATTCGATACACATCTTGCGAACGTCAGGCATAAATCAAGGTAGGTTAACGTAGGCTAGATGTAGATTGTAGAGGCCATATTATGGAGTCAGACTTGGCCCGCAAACAGACGAGATGTCTATTAGAAGTTAAGCTTTGCTCAAAGCGCGCAGCTATCTCTCTCGTGCATCACAATTTTTTCAAACATATACATTCACTGAGTGGGAATATTATATAAGTGAGAGATGATTTTATTAACTTAGAAAATATGAATATTTAAGAATAAAAATCTTTGATATCTTTTAATTCTTTTCATCCTCCGTCGCCAAGATATATGATAAAAAATCAAAGAATTGATAATATCTTAAATAATTAATAGGTAATTTACGTAAAAAAATGGAGTGCCAGAAATTTCATCTCATCGTAAATTCATCAACTTTCCATCTCCCGCAATAATCCACCGTTAAGCCGGTCATCGTCAATATTTTACGATACAAATTCCGTTTTATATTGAAACTGTTCCATCAATATTCTGCTTTTAATATCCCAAGACAAAAGAATTGGGAAGTGAAAAAGATCGCTAAAATCTATATTCTTAGGCTGTTCATACACGAGGTAGCTAAAAACTAGTGTTATGTTAAGACGCACATTTGAATACTTGAAATACACCGACAACTAGTTTGAACACACATATAAACACCAACAACAACTACTTAGTTGTGTCACTTATAACGAGTTTCAATTAAACTTTATTTACATACTTATAAGAAAATATAATTAACGTGTGCTTTAAATTTTTACTAAGACTAATAAGTCTACTTTCTGTTCTAGAGATGTTTACGCTGTCAAAATCTAAAAAGCGATGTTAAAACAACCTCTCACTGTTGTCCTAGTTAAATCCATCGTGATGGTCTCACGATGGATTTTTCTCAAGTTGGCACTAGAGATTCTTGATACTTTAAAATAGATAATATAATTAAGGTAGGGTTCGTTTGTTTAGTTATCTGCTAAGTATTTATTATTATGATGTCAAGGTTCTCATGACAGAGCCCAAAACTGGATATCAAAATTGTACGCGGCCGAAGCGGAAAATTAATGTCCACTTAAGGCTCAATGTTTAGTTAAATTTAGCGTTTTTATTTCATTAATAAAAGTATGTACAATTTTTTTTTTGCTAGAGAAAGACCATTTAATTTTTTATAGACTGTATCAATATTGTTTGTCGTTTGACTATACGATCACAAAAACTACGATTGTACTCATCACCTTGTGTGCAAACTGTCTACTATCCATCAATATGAGTGTCGGTAAATGGAATACCTTTCAAAAGGTTTTAAGTACACTTGCCGACTTTCTTAGGTGTTCTTAGGTTTCTTAGGTCTTAGGTGTTTTCTTAGGGTTTTTTAGGAACCCTAAAAAAGTCTGTAAATGTACTTACCCTTATTAATACCCTTATAATTTCGCCATCTCTGTCTGTCTGTCTGTCTATCCGTCCGCGGCTTTGCTTAAAAATTATAAGTTACTAGAAAGTTGTAATTTAGTGCAGATATGCATTTCGGTATCAAACTCAAAGACCGAGTTTTATAATTATTATTAAAATTTTGAAAAAACATTTTATTTGGGGTATCATCTCCCCTAAACGTAAAGTAGGGATGATTTTTTTTCTCATCTACCCGATTGTGTGGGGTATGTGGTTAGGATGGGTAATAAAAAAAAGATTGCGGGCGTGCGAAAACCATTTTACAATTTAGGGATCCATTTAAAGCGAAATATTAAGCTTTGAAGTAATAATTTGATAATGTTTGTTAGTCACGTGTCGTCGTCGTGACTCTGACACCAGAACTAATTGCTTATGAGAATTAATGATGTTTTTTAACCGACCTCTATAAATGGGGAGGTTCTCAATACGACTATATGTATTTTTGTGTGATTATATTACATGCGTAGGCAGAACCGACGAAACGGGGTAGGCAGGGCATCAAATACCAATAAAGCGGTTTGACGTTGGATTTATTGGTAATAAGACGTCTGCAATACGATTAGATTAAAATAATAATCATGATTTAAGTTAGAACTTTTCACATTTTTAAATAAAAACTACGGGTCACTCGCGTCTGTTTTAAGCCGAAAAATCCGACTATAGTTCCAAAATTTAGTAAAACTTTTAAGTTTCTCCATAGTAAAACTATTCACATTTGCTTAAACGTAAAAGAATATGGCGAAAAGTGTGAATATTTCAACAAAAAAGGTATCAAAATGTACGTTACATCGGCATTAGACCTGTATTCTCCCAGAGGGAGCTCCCCTGCTCCACTTCCTCTGATAAATATCTCCCAAGGAGCTTGCCCTGTTAGTATGAGGAATGACTTAGCCTAGCTGGCAGAACTGATTTTTTTCGTCCTCAAAAAATATCCCCTTTTAGCTAGAAGGCTTTGTGAGAGATAGCCGTTTGGATGTGAACCTTTGTTGAATCTATCTGTTGAATTAGGATTCTAAATGTTAGGGTCAACTGTGTAAAAAACCCAATGTTGTCATTCTGTATAATACTTTATGCGAAATAAAAAAAGTGTTCATAATTATTTTAATAGTAACTGCGTTTTCGTGGTTAATATCTATAGGCATGCCCTTGACTGCCTGCCTGTAGAGCAACTTTGCAACGCCGCAGCTTACGATGAAGTGCGCTTCCATAGTAGAAAGCTATTAACTCGCAATTTAAAGCTTAAACCTATTGGAGAAAATCCATTCAGTTATCGTATTTAATTTTTGCGTCAACTGGCAACTTTTCAAAGCATTTTCTTTGCCCGTCCAGATGTTCGTTGGTATTCGCGTATCAGTCGCATTTTTTTCATCTTTACGAAACTTTGTATACGGGTTTTGGATAATTTTTTTGTCGTCGGGGATTTTTGATTAAGGTCAGTATATCCCTAAAAAGAGGGAAGTTTGATTTGCGCGTTGTGTAGTAGCATGCAGTTTTAACCTATTCTACTCTAGAAGATATGACTTTGACATTTATCCATAGTGATTATTGTAGTAATACATACATTCATAAAATCACGCCCATATTCCCTTATGAGTTAAGCAGAGCATCATAGACTATAAGGCCGTTTGAAGCCACGTTAGACCGTGCTTGGAAGGTTAGGTGGAAGAGAGAGGGTATTAGAGAGTTAGGAGATATTAGGGGGTAAGATGTCAATATTGGCCTGAAGTAACAGGCGGCCTATCGTCTACATCACAGACCGCACAGGTCTACATACACAATGCAGTGGCAATAGCGCATATTTATGCTCGCAAAGATTTGGTTATTATTTAGTAACGTTGGTAATTTTATTACAACTTTTGTTCGAACAGAAATATCAACTTTCGTAAACGAAATGAAACAGCAAAAACAAAAAAGTTAGACTTATTAGTAGTTAGAGTAAGTTAGAGTATTCATTGACGTTTATGAGTATCATAATCGTTTCGCTGTTTGGTAAGCACCAAACACCATAATTATTTTTTTGACCGAAACGTTTGACAGCTTATTTTGGTTTTCATTATATTTTATTCTGTTACTCAATATAATCTTATTACAATTACATTTTCTGCTGAATAAAATCTGAATTATTTTTTTTTTACATTTTCTCATTTTGAAATGTTATGACTTTCGACAAAACTTCAAAAAGTTCGCGAACAATGAATGAGTTCGAGAAGTATACAATCGGTTCGAGACCGACGAATCTCTTCGTGTAAAGGTAGTAGTAGATGTGTAAATAAAGCTGTGGTAATTTCAAAAACTCCCATTGGCTAAAAATGCTTCCAGAAATCGGACCTCAAATATGATTTATTTAAGTTAACAGCTGTTGTAAATTATTAGGAAAAAAATCTTGTCTTAAATGAAGCAATTTGAGAACCGACAATGTTATATTTAGTACCTAATTTTTGTATCGGACAGATAGAATTCAAAAACATAATTGTTACATAATAGATATTCCTAAACTGCGAACGAAATGTGTAAATCTGTCTGCTACACTTGAATAACCATAATAAAAAAAAACGTTTGGCACTCGGAGACTGCCGCGGTAAAGCTATTGCATAGCATTTTTTATCAACTTATGTAATTATAATTATTTATTTATTTTATTTATGCAGTATTCCTAACACCCCCACTCCGACCGGCACAGCGGTGATACTTTTTAGTTTTTAGTTTTGCCATCTATCGATGAATAGCAGAACTTTTAATGACTTTTTGAAATATCACGCTTGTCTCTTTAGTTCTGCAAATCGCCTCTAGGTGGCATTGGTTGTATCGGCGTTACTGCGTTAGGTTATTTTCGTTACGGAATTTCTGGATTCGATCTCCACGCTCAAGGCCCGCGATAGAAGCTATGCAATAGCTTAAAAACTCGACATAAGAAACGCCTGGAGAGATTTCTTCGAGTTAAGAACATTCTCAATCTAGTCACCTTTCAAAAATCAGTTCATCCGTGTAGGAGCGACGGAGTTTTATTCACAGGCTTATAAAACACTTTTTCCGTCGTAGGTTAAGAACCCACTTATCATACACATAAATTACATCTGCGTCTTAATTATCCAGTTATTGATCTCGTGTAACTTTGTTAGATCTCACAGCGTAGATATTTTAAGACTGTCAACCTAAGTCTAGGCAAGACAAATGACAAACTTAGCATCTAAGAAATAGTTCAACCAAGTGGAGAGATAGCGGCCATTGTGACGCTACATCCAATGGATTAGGCAGATAAAGAGTTTTTATCTAAGAACTCGCTACTGTTATACAAAAGATTCTGGTTAATTGTGTACAGAAGAAATGCTCTTGCTTAATTTAGAAATGGAAAGATAAGACTTTGTTAATTTTTATTCTATCTTAGAGAGTTATAAAAATAATCTACTTTTTTGTTGATTAAAATTTAAAAAAATTTAACAGGTTATCACGCTATACAAATGAATGATTTTAAACTTAGAAAACTTTTTTTTGTTGATCTAAGACAAATCAGAAGAAGTCGGGATTAGAAACTATTAGGAATTAATGATAATTGTCTTTTTTATGGCCTGTTGTTATATATTGATAGTAGTGCATTACTGACATTTTCGAGATTCAGAATCCAAAAAATTGGGGAAACAGCGGGCTATTTAGTTTAGTTACAACAAGCTATAGCTAGGATTTTAATCGGCAGTCCCACGCTGGATGCCAATATTTAGCCACATATTTTATACCCTTACCATGTTGCTAATGATTCTGTAAATAACCATAACTTTACCTTTACACTGACATACCATGTGTGCGATATCTCATCCAGTGATAGTCATAGCAAAATAGTCATAGTATAGTATTGGAAATGCATTTGACAGAAACTTGTATAGCGCACTATGATATATTTCTGGTATCAAGGTAAGTGTATATCTCCTCGGATTCAGAAAAAAAAACTTACGTTTCTCTCTTCATTGCAAACTACTTACCACAACAAAATAACTCAATTTAAAAAATAAGATTATTTTTTCAGGTTACGGGGACAGAAAAAGTAGATTATTTTCAGCAATCGAGTACATCTAAAGAAGAGAATCCTATAAAAATTACTTGTAGAACCTTCTAGAATCAAATATGCATGTCTTTTAGTTGAGATACGATTTCTGACTACTTTTCTAATTTTTTTATAACACGGAAGGCGGAGGGTTTATAAAAATATAATATTCACATAGATACATTTTTATATACGTTTTAATTTTTAGCGACTAATTAAAAATACTGCAATAATAAAATTAGTATTCCACGTAGACAATAAAACTGACCCTGGACAGAGTTTTTCATAGTCGCTCGGGGCGGAAACAAACGTTTCCTGAATAACTTTTGCAAAGTTTTATTTACTGTCTCAAATAATTACGTGCTCCAGGTAGCAACCGTAAAACGGACAAGCGGCTTAAAAATAAAATTATGCCACTCAAACTCGGTCCACTTAAAGTAAAGCCAAGCTCAAACTGATTCTCGGAGGCTTTATCACGATAAGATTTTTAACGTAAAACCTTGTTTTGAAAAATAGTCCAAAGCTAGATTGATAGTCGCTTTGAAATATTTTATCGATTTTTTGCTAGAAGATTAAGGCTTGCTATAAGTAATGATAGTACTTATGTATTTTTATATGATTTTATATAAGAAAAGTTTCTTTTCACTAGCTACATTCCAAATCGGTCCTGTTGCTGAATGCGGTTTTACTGGTCACCGCCATATAGTATGCAGGTGAATTTAAAGATGGAATTGAATGAAAACACATAAAAGTAAAATTTATGCTGTAAATTAAAGATCTGAGAAGTATTACAGCTGGATTGACTATTAGCGGAGAAAATGAGCAACAGCGTACTAAATTAATACATTGCGGTCGATTGTACTAGAAGATTAGTGACAAAAGGATGCTTAAACGTTCGAAGATGTAGACAGAATGAATGATAGAAGAATGACGAAATAGATTTAAAGGCTAGTGTACATGGGCACGTCGGTAAGGGTCGACTTAGGAGAACGTATTGCTATCAAATTAAAGATGTAGTAAAGAAAAGTCATGTCAAAAGTACCCAAAATGTACAGTATTGTATTTCTGTCTGGGGCAGTGCTGGAAAGTCCATATTCATGTCAGTGGAAAGAGCACAAAGAGCGCTAATCAAAGTCATCTTACGCAAGCCTTTTCGATTCTCCACCGACTCACTTTATGCTGAATTCAAGGTTTTGAGGGTGCGACAACTTTTCCTACTCACAGCTGCTATAAAAACTCACACAAGCTTAAAAGCTCACCCCGATTACAACGCTTTGAGGAACAAACGTAGTTTTTTAAGTAGACTTCCACTTCCAGAAGCCAAGTCATTGATTGCCAAACGCTGCCCTGCTTACTCTTTGCCCTGTGTCTACAAGAATATTTGCCGTAAAATTTCCCTCCATCCAGACTTACTTGCATCTACTTTCAAAAGAATGGTTAGAGACTGGCTTCAAACTTTATCTTTTGACGATACTGAAGCCCTTGTTCACAGCCTATATAGAGAATAACAGGTCCACAAAACATTACCTCAACACACACACACTCACTCACACACTACACATACACATCCCATACATACACACCCCACACATCCTTATACCTATTATATACACGCACATATTTTCGTATCAAAACACATCAGAAGAATTTCTTTGTACCCTCGCACTCGGGCTCCAAGATACAAGCTTCGTGCTTAGTTTGGGGCTCGTTGAACAGAATCTTTATAATATACATTAATAAATCTACCACTTTACTATATTGTTTTTTGCGCCCAAGTTAACGTGTACATAATGTATATTGATGTTCTTTTGGTAAATAAATTGTCTTATGTCTTATGTCTTAATGAAAACACTAAGAACGTGTACCGGGACCGTAGCAAATGGAAAGATTGTAGTCTCTACCTATGAAGAAAAGGTGTAATTTTATGTATGTTTGTACTTATTTAAGTTCTTCTGTGCTTAGCTTTAATCGACCTCTAAATTCTTTATCCCAGCTTTTTGTTTGCCAGTTTAATCTCTTTCCCAAAGAACGAGGGAAAGCCTAAAGCCGCTACACCGACACATAAATTTTACAATTAAACGGCAGTTGGAAATATTTTCACGGGATCACTGAACCTTAGTGTCGCTCCTGTCTCCTTTTAATATTTTACGAACCATTTTATATATTTTATTTTAGGGTTGCGTACCTCAAAAATAAAAAAAAAGGTATTCAATTTAACTCATTCCTTTGTTCATGTTTGGTCAATTAAAAAAAAAAAAAGTACATTCAAGTTGGTTATTTCAGTTAACCAATTTTCCGTAAGGAGGAAGTTTTCATTTCGGTTGCATTTTTTATATTTGTTAATTTATAACTCCATTATTTATAAAACGATTAAAAAAATCCTTAATTTGTTTGAAAGGATATATTTTAAGATTAGTTTCTAAATTTTTTATCAAAATCGGTTTAGTAGTTCCGTTTTTAAAACAAAATAACTAGAAAAAATATATCATCCTAGTAAATTAATTTGCGTATTTTGAAGTTGGTTGTTTTAGTATTTAAAACTAAAATTAGAAAATTGATTGAATCAGGCGTTATTTTCCGGAATTTTTTATTAAAAAAACTTAAATCTGAGTTATCTAACTAGTGTGTTCCGCTTCGAGATTTTCAAGCTGGTATTCTTGCCTACTTTGAAATCTTCAAACTTGTCTGCTTCGGTATCTTCTAGCTCTTGACGACTGCGATGCCTTCAAGCTGATAATCTTGTCGACACGTGTTTCACATTTTCATGACTTCTCGAGTCTTCGATCTCTTGATTGAAGACCTCGAAGCAGAAACATACTAGATATGTCAGATTAATTTTTTTTGAAACTAAACTTATTTTATCTTTATTGTTTGTCCCTTTCCAATAATTTATAGGTAACCTTTATATAATCTTTAGTTTTATTCCTAACGCTTTGGTGTGAGAGCTTTTGAAAGCCATTTGTACGAAACCCTTGGTGTACAAATCTGATTCACGCTTGGTCGATTTTTTTTCTTACAAAAGTGTCGGCACTCAAGGTCAGGATCGAGTAAGGGGGAGTTTTGAATTTATGAAGAACAGAAAGAAATATTGTTGCATAAAATAATCGGGTTGGTAATTTTTTGCATGTTTTAGACTAATATTTTAATACCTAAATATAGAGAATTTTTCAATTAGATTGCTTTTTCAACCGTACCCCTTACGTATGGTTGAAAAATCTATCTACCTCTACATTTATGAGATTCTGACCCCTATTTTTTAATATTATGTATATATTTAAAATGTTGTATACAAACAGACGGACAAGAAGAATTTTTAAATCTTCATGGTACTCAAGAATAATATAAAGTGTAAAGTCATCTCAGCGCCGTATAATTAAACATATGTATAGACATAGACTTAGACATCATCTACAATATTGGAATTTTCAAGGCTAGAGTGAATAGATATCTTCTAGATCGACGAGCTCCATCCTCGGCCACACCGTCGCTTAGCATCAGGCGAGTTGGTGGTCAATCTTAGATCTATAATCTATATAAAAAAAACATACACATAGAGTGGAGACCACGTACCGACAAGCGCAGCGTAGGAAGACATGCCACGAGTTGGACAGATGACCTCATACAAGTGACGGGAGGACGCTGGATGCAAGCCGCTACCAATCGTTTTTTTTGGAAATCCATGGGGGAGGCCTATGTCCAGCAGTGGACTTTTTATGGCTGAGATGATAATAATGATGATAGACATAGACTTCAATGGGACAAAAACATACAAAAAAAAACGTATTATAGTAAAACAAGTATACATTGAATAACAACTAACTGCCTTCCCTTAGCCCTTCCTATTACGTAACACCGTTACAGAATATATACCTACTATATTCATAATAATATAGCTGTTAACGCAATTAAACTATAATCAAGATTGCGACAGAGTCATCTCCATAACCTACTTTGGCTGGAGATTAACAAACAAAACCTTATTAGCTAATGGATAGATCAATCCAAATCTCATTATGATTAACTTGTCTATAATTAATATCTTAGCTTGATTAAACCTGTTATCATTGAATTTGTGATAAATAGACTAATTAAGTGTTTAGCACAAATATACATATGGTGCCGTCCAGCTTTTAAAATGTACCTACTACCTAATACCTACTAATCCTTATTAAAAATCATATAACTATAGGACATTGAGAGAGAGCGCAGAGCATTGTCAGTTCGGGCTAATATGCTGGCTCGTAGGTTTGCACGGTGTACTGAACAAGTTAAGGTTACACTTTTTAGAGCGTATTGTCAGTCCTTTTACACGTGCAGTCTATGGGTCAAGCACACCAAACAGTCGTATAACGCTCTGCGTGTTCTTTACAATAACGCGTTCAGGGCGGTGATGAAGCTGCCTCGCTGGTGCAGCGCATCGGGGATGTTTACGGATGCGCGGATAGACGGCTTCCCAGCCATTATGCGCAAACGAGTTGCGTCCCTGATGCGGCGCGTGCGGGCCAGCTCCAATACCTACCTGCAAGTGTTCGCCTCCCGGATGGATTTGGAGTGTCCAATAATGCAACACTGGACAAAGATGCATATTGAGCATTCCGGATCCAAGCCGAAGTTTAGGTTAAAATGATTTATTTTTTGTTGTGACTATGTGTATTCTAATATGACATTCAAAATATTTATTGACATTTATTTTTCATCATTTGACATATTTTAATTTTTAACTAATTTATTGTAATTATTGTTGTTATTGTAATTCTTGACTCTTATATTTTTGAATGACATATTGGTATTTTTATTTTTTATTTTGTAATCAAACTACGACGTAATCAAATTTTATAATTTTGTAATCTAATGTATACACAATGTCTGAAATAAATGAATAATAATAATAATAGTTTAAAAAACTGAAACAACCGATTTCAAAATACGCAATTTTGTTTATTTGCACGACATATTTTTTCCAGTCGTTTTATTTTAAAACCCGTACTGAATCGATTTTGATAATATTTCTATGGAATCACTTATAAAATATTACTTACCAACCAAAAAAATAATCATGAAAATTAATCAACATAATTGGCGTAGTAATCACGTAATACACAAAAATGTGGTAAAAAAATAAAATAAACTGTCTGTCTGTCGCTCGCTGTTTATTACCTTTTCACAGCTAAACGGTTGAACCAATTGCAATGAAATTTGGCACAGAGGTACTTTAGGATCTAGACAAGAACATAGGCTATTTTTTATCATCATCATTATCGTCGCATTTTATTATTATGCGGGTTATACTGCGAGATGTAGTTAGCAACCCATATTTTATTACTCATTTTGAAATCGAGAGTATGTGAAAGAAATTTTACTTATTTCGTATGTTTTGTGTTCTTAAAACTACAGCGACTAACATATTAATACAGTGTTTATTCATTTTTTTATTCATTTCAAAATACAATTACTTCATGTAAAATTAAATCTCAACGGAAAACACCATACTTGTTGCCTATACTACTTACTATTACTTGTTGTTTTTCTTTTTGTTTAGAAAACACAATTATTATTTCAAACTGTAATACATTTATAATTAAATCTCAACATAGAATGCTACACTAGTTCCGTAGCTTACAAATATCAATATAGGATGAATACAAACAATATTTTCGAGTGAATATTTACACTTAATATTAATAGCTTATCAACATCTACCCTTATCAATTAACCTGGCCAATCCCAACTCCTTTGTTATATCTTCCATAACCGCTTTCACCAACAAAGTTATTTGTTGGGAAAAGTTAAGTTTCCATCAAAATCGATCAATGGAAGGGAAGCAGACTCAAACTTCTCTCTAGTGACTTCAGCTACGGAGCTAGAAGCTATCTTTGTACCATAGCTGGAGATAACACATAAGTTTTACATGAAAATGTACTTAGAGGCACGAGATTAAGAGTTTTAGAATGTTGTGATGAGACAACTCCTTGAATTATTTATGTGATTTATTATATTTATGCTGTTTGGAATTGAGACTTTGGATCTGTGAGTCGGTAACTCATATTATTTTAAATTTATTTAAACACATAATCCACGCGAATTTGTTGTAATCAATAAACACTTTCACGTTAAAAATATATAATGCTAATTTAAAAAGCATGAGACAAATTATGTCTACTTTCTGTTTTTGACCCCAGACCCAAAAAGAAGGGTACCTACTGTAAGTTTGTGTGTGTCTGTATATCTGCCTGTGGCGTAGTAGTTCTCAAACGGACGGATCGATTAGGAACTAGTTTTTTTTTAAAGAGGATTTCGTCAAGTTTTCTTAGCCATGTTTCGTCAAAATCGCTTTAGCCGTTTATTATGTCGGTGTTTTTTAGTTTTCTAAACTATTTGATTACTAAACAAGATTGTTTTTTTTTTATATTTCGTATAAAAAAATAATCTTGCTAAATCAATGTGCAGACGTTTTCAATGCGTCAATGTAACTTCTTTAACTGTATTTATAAAATTACTACAACATGAGTGTTTTAGACTGAAAATTATTTTCAAAGACGAAACATTAAGCCAGCAGGAATTAAACGTAAACTAGCGTACGTGAGCTGTCACATAACGCTAAGAAACTAATTACAGAAGTTGTTTCTTGAACTACCTGTTTTAGACCTTCATCTTAAATTTTGTACACTTTACTGAGATAGGGTCAAACCTAAGATTCTGAAAAGTCCACCTCAAATACCAGGTATCTGAATACTAGTTATATTCAAAAATGAAAACTGACTATAAAATGCTACTTACGAGTACAATAGGTATTTCTTTTGAGACCGCCTCTAAAACTTTTCAGTAAACATTCAAAATCTATTTGTAAAAAGCAATTATAACTTTTAAATGCATATAAACAATTGTATTCAGAACTAAATTAATGTTAAACAATCAACTTTATTAAAGACAGTTTATTAAATCCTGTTCTAACCACTCACTGAACCGTAATTGTATGATATAACTTACTTAGTACTTAGACCGGTAGTCCTTAACCAGTAGTCCGTAAACCGCTGTTGGTTTCTGCTAACATCCAAAGATTTTTTTCTACATTTAAATGCTCTCTGTTTTACGCTAAGGTAACATTAAAATTGTAGCAGGTACTTCTTTTTTAAATGCAAAAAAGTGAAGATGATTAAATTCGAAAGTATGGTAGGTATTTAGCTAAATTCTTATTAGAGTGCTAAAAATCATACTCAACCATTTCGATCTACTTTCTTTATGCGTATTGCACAGGAATGATGCCTTCGATGACAATCTTTGACGCCTTCTTTGTGTCATGAGAACTAAAATCTTGGAATTTTCAAGGCTAGAGGAAATAGATATCTTTGGAACAACGTGCACAATGTCGCTTAAAATTACTTAATGTAAAAAAATAGGCATTATTCGTTTCAAGTAATAAATTTATAGGTTCACGTTAAAGAGTATTTTAAGCGCAAATGGCCCTTCATCACAAAAAGGTTCAGATCCAGTGACCTAGACAGACCACACAGGAAACGGTTATGAACTACCTACCTACGCCCGAAATTAACGGTGTGGTGTGGTCTAGCCATTAGGAAATACCCCAAAGGACCGCTATACTCCAATATCTCTGAGTATTAATGACAGGATGTGAAAAGGGACTCACTAGGGTTCAAAGCGTTTATACCAGTACCTAAATAGACATTGAAGGAAAATAGGTACAAAATTATGTATATTGAACTAAAGATGAGTTTGGCAGCATTGCCATCCAACGTGGCAATGCTGCCAGTATTCTTGCCACTTTTCCCACTACCAGTGGACTTTTTGAGTAAGTTATTTTATTTGTTTTTTAAGATGAGTTAATTACATTTGGTAACAAATATCTAAATTGAAAAAAAAGAAAAGACAAACAAAATAGCAGGGATCATAGTAAACAAAATAGCAGGGATATTAGTAGGGATTATAAAAATCAGCTATATGCTATTATTAGCCTAGTTGTGTTTCACGGTTTCAGACGCTTAAAGATGAGCTCGCCTATGTCCTTCTCCGATGTCCAAGATGTCCGATGTTACAAATTTTATAATGATCTGTTCAACTACTGAACTAAAAATTGAAGGGTTGTAAGTCTAAAGGGTCTAAGTGCCAATGTTTTTTATTTATTTTTTCCATTTTTTTTAATACATTATAGATCTACGATTGACCACCAACTCGCCTGATGTTAAGCGACGGTGTGGCCGAGGATGGAGCTCGTCGATCTAGAAGATCGATCTTCGTTCTTCGAATCGAAGATCGATCGATCGGGCGATCTTTTTCCATTTGCATATACACATCGATCGTATTTTTGTAATAATATTGTTTTTTTTGCACTTGGATCCTTTAGAATTACAACCCTTCAATTACAGATGTTGCACATTTAAGCAATGTTAGTTTAGTACCTTTACAACCTTTGTTATTAACACTAAAGAAGCACTAAACCAACAAAGTTTGATGTTAAAACGTTATCTACCTCTAACACTGGTCATAAACATTAGTTAATATACAAAATCATAATAAAAACAAACGTTTATTACAACGGACTGAGAACGCGTACCGCAGTTAAAAGATAAAAGACCCTGGGAAGCAAGGTAGTGTTTAAAAAGTCGTAAATTGTGATTAGTTGCACTTACTCCGAGTGTGCTCCCACTTGGTACTTACTTACTTAGACACATTGGCTACCTGACTCTGGAATCAAATGTATACATTAAGATTTAGAGTGCTGGGAAATTATACTTATTGTCGGTCTTTGTAAGGGATGGCTATACTCGTATATGCCTCTCAAGAAAACCTTCGAGTGGTTTTCTCAAGTTTGTCTTAGCCGCGTTTACATCAATGTCTATCATATATCACAGCTGAAGTGTTTTAAATGTAAATACCTACTTATTATGCAATAAACTTTTTTACAGAAAAATGCGATTACATCTTTATATCAATATTCTTTAAACTATTCAAAAGAATAATAACATTAAATGGCTATAAGCATTCATTGAAATTTATATAACGATAACCAGTTGGTTGTATAACCAGTATAGGAAGTTGTTGTTAAAAATGCAGATTGAAATGTTATTGTACGTTTCTTTATGAACTTTTTTTTCTTACGGCACAACAGTTTCAATTTAAAAAAAAAAACCCTTTTGCTCTCTTGCTTCGCCGTAGTCGGGTAGTTTTTCCGATCTAATATTTCATTGATTCTTTATAAAAAAATTTGGAACTACAGATTTTTTTGCGATATTTGTGTTACACCATTAGTAAAAGTTGTATATGATTTTTTTGTAAATTTTCGAAATTTTCGTACAGTTTTTTGTGTACGAATTTCATAATAACCACAGTAGATCAAGACATTATGGCAACAAACAAAGGACAATAAAAAATGTCCACCGCCGGTGCAACTTTTATCATTTTTCCATGCCTGAAATGTCCAAACATGAACTTTTTGTTGCGGTATTTTTCTTTCTTTCATTTTCTGGTACTGATAATAACCTTATTACATCATTTTACGAAAATTTGCCCGTTTTCCAAGAGTACCTATTAACTACTGATTTGACGCACGTAAATAACTCGCATACAGATATTTCAGTTGTCGCACCGTCGTTTATCATTTGGGGAGGTAGTGGCCAAATGAAGGTTATATAGATATTATGTTGCCAGAATATGCCCGATTTCCAGCCTGACTTAAAGGCAATATCTAAAAAACTTAAATAAACTTAAATCTCGTAGGCTTCATTTGATATACACACGAAAAAAACATTATGATATTTTATTCTTTAAATTTTTCATAAATTTATATGTATATTGTATACATATTATTGTATCACATAGGTATTTTATTTGACGTAGGTATACCTGAAATATGAATAACGGTAATAAATAATTTTATTTATTTATTTTTATTTATTTATTTAATTAACTAAAACGGTATTCACAAACTATAATAAAAGCACGAAGACTCCGTCTCAATGTCACTCAAGGTGACGTTCATATTTTGAAGCACCAATTGATGGCGGTCACCTATCTTGCTGACAAACATAATATTCTGACTGTCTCGACTTATAATGTAAACACAAAGCTTAAGCCACTGATCCTTAAGACATAAAATCTAAAGAGTGTGAACTATACGTATCAAATAAGAAATGATTAATATATCATATATTACGGGTCAAGCCGTGAGATGCAGCCACAAATTTCCAAAGATTTGTCTAGAACTTTTTAGTATATTCAATAACGGTACCTCTCTGATAAAATAGCTTTAGTAAAGGCGATTTATTCTATTTATCGAGAGGCGACGGTGCCGCCGTCCATTTGGACAGGGAAATGTGTCAATTTACGTGGATCTATACCGTCGTGGTGATTTTTTTGCGCTAGCGACGTCAAAATTTACACGGAGAATTTGTTACAAGTTTTCGAAGCTGAATTTAGGAGTTAGAGCACTTGATCCGTAGACTAATACGAAGGCTAGATTTATTACTTAAAAGCGAGAAAAAAAGAAACGAGAAACGAGAGAGTGAACAAACTCGAATCTGTTCAGTTCGTGATTTGGCATCTGTTCGAAACTAGCATGGAATTTGTGCGCGTCTCCTTACAATAAAGGAATTTGAGTACAATTTTATTATGTGAGTTTCTAATTGTTTAATTCACTGCCTTTGTCGGTGTTCTCTGATGATGAATAGGTTTTTTATTGGGAAGTGTAACAACGTAATTGCGTAGTTGTCAAGCACGAGTCTATGCCATTTAAATTTACAAAGAAGCATTAGTTTCTAGATTTCTAATTTATTTTTGTTCACTGACGATAAATCTAAAAGTCTCTTCCTCCAATAATAACGTAAGCTATTTTTTCTTATCTTTTTTTTTAATATTATTAAATCATTTGTTTCTTAAGAAATTTTTAATCATTTAGGTTGTGACGTTAAATTGTTTTTTTTAATAGTGTTTTAGTGTAGATTATGTAATTAATATTAAACGTAGTTTTAGTTTCAATTATATAATGTCCAATTCCATAAGAAGAGTTAATTATTGATTAATAAATTTAAATAATTCTTGAAGATTATAGTATTTGTCTCTTCTTTCCACCTGTGATATAACTTTTATTTTTCGCTAATGATGTTTATCTTTCTTTTCAACCAACAATTTTATTGGCCAAGAGTATTTAAACAAAGTTTTAAGCATGTTTTAATTATAAAATAAAAATAAGTAGGTACTTGCAGCGACTATCTTCTTTAAGTAAATATCTAGGGAGATTTCAACTAAGAAAATATAAAATTAAATTATAGTGTACTTCCCCGTCGACTCTTTGGATTAAAATTTTAACTAAGTTCAGCAATTTTTATTCATAAAGTTCATCTTAAACTTCCCAGTGGCAAAGTCTTACTTAAAAACTTTGGGTGGTAATATCTTTGTACTGATTTACATATCTTACGCTGCTCTCATTGCTTTTATTAGTTTTAGCGTTTCCTTGTTTTACTTAGCTTGTTTAAATATTTAACTTTCAATATATTAAAAATAAGTGTAAATATATTATAATTTTTATAGTTGGCAACAACAACAAGTGGCAGGAAGACGCTCTGTATACAAGCTGCTTCCATCAGGACTTTTTGGAAAACCATGGAGGAGGCCTATTTCCAGCAGTGGACTCCAGAGTTGGTTAAAAATATAAAACGGTTTTCAGTTATTTACATTCATCGACTACAACGTTACATCTTCAAGGAAGTTATGGTTGATTGCTAACAATCATAATATCAGCCACAAGAAGTCCACTGCTGGACATAGGCCTCCCCCATGGATTTCCCGAAAGACCGGTTGGAAGCGGCCTGCATCCAGCGAAACTGAAAATGTATGACGTATGTCTGATGTTAGCCCTTATAATATTAATAATATAATATAAGCTTTATGTAGGATTACAAAGATCTATAGAAACATACATAATTACAGATAACTTATAAATTATATAACCAACAGAGGTGAGGTACTGCCCCAGGTAGACTCTGATAAAAAAATGCCAGTAACATAATTTGTTTTTCATAATGTAATTGGTATCTAATTTACTCAAATGAAGCATTTCCTGAAAATATATCCCTTTGTGGTCAAAAGGAATACATTTTTAGGAAATGGCTGAAATGAATATATAAAATTTCAATAAAATTTCACAGACCATTGAGTAAATTGTGAATAATCTTCAAGTAAATCTAAAACCTTTTAAAGTTATCGAGGTTCAGAGCTGAATCCGTGATTAAAACCGCACGTGTAAGGTCCTCACAGGAAGCTTGGAAGTCAATGGCTCGATTATATATTTCACTCGAAAATCTGCCCTTTTAGTTGTGGTTAAGGTATATTTTCCTGTGCAGTTGAGCGATGCCGGCTCATCGTTTTAATAATTCATGGCATGGGTTTAAATCGTATGGATTTTGGAGGGTAGGTATTTTGGTAGGCAAGAATTTTCTAGTTTTCAATCAATCTGATATTAGTTTTAGTTTGAATATTAGTTTCTTAATAACTTATCGTTTAATCTTTCCTTATTCGCTTTTACATTAAAAATAATAATAAATACAACTCCTGTTTTATCCTTCCTTAGTAAAGTTGGTTAATAACCCTCTCCAAACTATCCATAGATGATCTATGATGTTCAAATATGGTGAAACACCATTTAATGAATGAGAGAGAAAAATATCACAATGTATTTGCTCTCT
Organism: Lycia hirtaria; assembly: GCA_947563715.1. NCBI lineage: Eukaryota > Metazoa > Arthropoda > Insecta > Lepidoptera > Geometridae > Lycia > Lycia hirtaria. Next base: position 46,265,083 of record OX387377.1, read on the forward strand.
TTCTTTCTAATCTGTGGATAGTCCGCTAAACTGTGTACCTACTATCATCTGTTGTTTAGTTTCTTAAAATATGTCTTTCATACATCCTGTATTCCGAGTTTATCCTCATCTTGTCTTATAACCATATGTTCTGCTTTGCATCATGCAGCGAGTTATCAAATCGCTATTATCGTCGTTTATTTCTGAAGGGAAGCGGAAGTGAATGTTTGTTGTTCAAGTGAACTTGTAACGTTTACATCGCTTTCATCAGAATATAATTGAGGAAACCCTCTCGGCAATATGCTTCGTATAAGTTAGAATAAACGTTAATTTACTTCAACCATTTGCGTCCCATTTTATTAATTTATAACGACGTCTCAAAAGCTCTGCTTTTAAAGTTACGTACCCAAAGAGTAAAACGGGATACTATTACTAAGACTCCGCTGTCTGTCTGTCTGTCTGTCCGTCTGTGACCAGGCTTTATCTTATGAACCGTGATAGGCAGTTGAAATTTTCACAGATTATGTATTTCTGTTGTCACTATATCAACAAATACTTAAAAACAGAATAAAATAAATATTTAAGGGGGCTCCCATACAACAAACGTGATTATTTTGCTCGATATTGATAACGGCAACAGGTAGACGCTTGAAATATTCACAGTATATTGAGTTACATTATTCACTTTAAAAATAAATAATTAAAATAAAATAAATATTTAAGGGGGCTCCCATACAACAAACGTGATTTTTTGCCGTTTTTATAGATAATGGTACGGAACCCTTTGTGCGTGAGTCCGACTCGCACTTGACCGGTTTTTTGTTTAAAGATTTGATATATTGATTAGAACCAGCCAAGTAAAAGCTTTCTGTATAAGGGCTATATTATTAATTATTGTATATACGTACACAAAAATATTAAAATAATAATACAAATTTTTTGTGCATAGCTTGCGTTTGACCGTCCATTCACAGACTTTTTTAGGGTTCCGTACCTCAATAGTTTTATGTAACTTAAATTCAGAAATAAACAAAATAATCATAGGTACTGAGTTTGAAGATCTCGCGTATTACTGCCTTTACAATGTAACAAAATTAAAAAATACAGTTTTATACATAGCAGTCTTTTAATTTCGTTTTATATGTGTGTTTGAATTATGCACGAATATTTTTATATTTGTTCCTAAATTCGTTATAATATCATAAATTCTGCGAAAATTTCATGTGGTTATCTATTACGATTCGAAACATTAAAGAATTGGGCAAATAGACAGACAGAAAGCAAAAACTTAGTAATAAGGTCTTGTTTACAATTGTACTAGTTTAAATAATCGGCCAAGTGCGAGTCGGACTCGCGCACGAAGGGTTCCGTACTATCATCTATAATACTACAAAGTTTAGTTCTGTTTATAAAATAACGAGAAATCAACGAAATTCCAAGTAGTAAATTGCAAACTTATAGGTAGGTTTTCGATACACATCCGGGCAGCATAACGACGCTCGCGCGAATACGCGCGGCTATGGCTCTCTCCGTGATGTTACCTCCCCCGCTACCCGCGCGTTCGCGCCACCACCACACCGCGGCGCGGCGCTCGCACCGCGTTTAGATGCACGGATTATTTTCATTTTGTGAGTTTTTATGTATTAGATTAGGTATTTATTTTTATAGTTAATATATTTCTAAATATTTACTTACAAATATTCAAGTTTCTACCTGTTAATTAAGATCGAGTAAAAATTGCTTAAAATTTACGTTTGTTGTATGGGAGCCCCCCTTTAATATTTACTTTATAGTTATTTAATTATTTATTTTGAAAGGTAATATACAAGTAAGTATTCTGTGAAAATTTGAAGCGTCTACCTGTTACCGTTTTTAATATTGAGCAAAAAAATACGAAAAAACCACGTTTATTGTATGGGGACCCCCCTTAATATTTTATTTTTTTTAATTTTTAGTATTTGTTGTTATAGCGGCAACGGAAATACATCATTTGTGAAAATTTCAGCTTTCTAGCTATCACGGTTTATGAGATACAGCCTGGAGACAGACAGACAGACAGACAGACAGACAGACAGACAGACAGACAGACAGACAGACAGACAGACAGACAGCGAAGTCTTAGTAATAGGGTCCCGTTTTTACCCTTTGGGTACGGAACCCTAAAAAAACAGGTTCAATTTAGCAAATCTTATAACACACATTTTCCGATCTTTTCGTGTAGAAAATCAGAAACGGAAATGTTATTTAAAATATAAACTGTTCTACAAAGAGACCAAATTGAGTTTTCTTGAAATGTCCACAGCAATTCAATACATATTCCAGTCGAGATTCAGTAACAGGTTTACGGTGCAAAGGGACATTTACGTGCAATAACAAGTGAATTATAATCATCCTTGCGCCGAAACATCGAAATTGTACGCTTTAAGTTTAATGGCTGTGAATTTCAAAACATTTTCCTGGACCCTGATTCGCTAGGACCATCGCATAACGTGTTCGCATTATGCGACAGATGGTGAAGTGTATGCATTAACAATATAAATTAGTTTTAAAGATGGCTTTTTAAATAGTTTGCTGTCCCGCTTTGGGACTTTCATTTTTATCCACACTATATTTTATTACAAGACATAAATTGACTTGATGAGTGATGGCCGATGGGGTTAAAAACTGTTGAGTGGAGATCACGCACCGGCAGCGTAGGACAACCATATGTTGGATGGATGGTTTCATATATATGGCAAGAAGGTGCTGGATATAACCCGCTTCCAATCGGTCGTTTTAGAAATCCACGGAAGAAGCATACCCATTTTGACTTGCCTATGCTCAGCTATGACTTCTTGCGTATGAGATGATGATGATGAAATCGATTATATGTACTGACTATAACTTTGTATACATAAGGAATTTTGTCAACATATATCACACGAAGTTTCAAAAAAGCAAAAAGCAGGCTACACGCAAAAGGGAATTTTCGTCGGGCCTGCTTCTGCCATATTTATTATTTCAGCTTGTCAAGTAATAATTAAATCCCGGTTCTCGGTCTTCGGTTGTAACGATTTGTTTTAAAGTTGTGCTAGTTCTGGCAAGTTCGCTTAGTGTAGGTTGTCTTGTCAGATTTACTAGCCGTAGGCATCTGTCTGAAACATTCGAAAGGCAAACCGAGAAAGTTCGGAAGAAGGACTCCGGTCCTCGTAAAGCTATCAACGTAGGCTTAGTTTTACTTACCTTTATCGAGGTAGGTAAATCATAGCCAACGTTTCAGAGTGGGCGATGAGTTTATCTAACTTTAAAATTAGATGAAGCTACTTTTAGGTATATACAAATATTTTAGCCTTTTATTTGAAACTTTATTTTTTTTATTGCAATTGAAGCTATTTTTGTATTTTAGTTGTTTTTTAAAATTTTGCATCCTTATTCTGTACAAATTAGATTATACTATACATGTTCTACTACATAACATTAGTAATAATTCTAATATATATATATTTTTACCCGACTGTATAAGAAGAAGGGTTATGTTTTTAATTTATAAGCTCTGTAAATATCTCTTCCACTTAACCGCTATACTCGTACATGTATTAGTCCTATTAATAAAATACCAAACTTTCGTCCCTAATCTATTTCAGTTCGCTTGGCTTTTAAATGTATCTATTTTAGGTTAGTCTCATTTTAAGCCCTCATGCCATCTAGCTATCTCAGCCCGTACACATAGATATGCATAACAATTATATTATGGTGGGAAAAGTTAAGCAACAGTTGCGAGATGAATGCGGAACTGAGCGGGACGCTGGTCAAAATCAATAGAGGAGCCCCGCCCGCCCGCCTAAACTCAGGCTGATGTGTGCTTGAGCCACAGTTTTTTATGTTGCGATTTTTGGCGGGCAACGTTATTATCGGGCGAGGATGATGTGATGTAAACGGATGAGGATCCTCGGGTCGCGGGTGCGCTGCCACTTTTGTAGGTTATGTTTTGGGCGCATATTGGGTGTTTCTATGTGACAATTTCCCGGAATATGAGCCTAGAGATACCAGGCGTAGCATTGATGGAAATAAATGAATCTAGCCCAAGCTTAGCTTGACTTATTCCTAGTTGTCCTAGGGAATATTACTAGAATACGAACAGAAAATATGAAACTGGTTTCGACAGACGTTGCTCGTATGAGTTATTTGAATTAGGTACTCGTAGGTATACAAGTACACAGAACTGAATTTATTTTTGTTACATATTGGACAGGCTTTTCATAAATAAATGAAATACAAGTACACAGAACTGAATTTATTTTTGTTACAGATTGGACAGGCTTTTCCTAAATAAATGAAAAGTTATTGGCAGCGCACATGCAACGCGACGTTAATTGTTTCAAAAACTAATATGACATACAGTTCATACGACCACTGCGAATATCACAGTAGCAATTCGTGGGTTTATGGACGCGACACGGAATTTTTCCACGTTTCATTACTAACTTGCCGTTTGAAAAAAGTTTTATAAGCGAAGATTAAACATGGAAACAAAAAAGATATCTACTTATTATGACCTTGAAAATATCCAATTGGTATCATCCAAGAGACGAAGAAGCTTTTAGTCTCTATTTTAAATCATACGGACACTGGTATCTGTCTATAATTCAAAATGGTGATAATGAAATAACTCCAAGAGACGAAGAACGATAACATACACATCATTTGACAGCCACTAGTCCATGAATAAGTCAGTGATTAGGTATAACATAGAAGACTGCCCTGTAGTATCGTTCTGCGTGTAAGAGATCGCATGATCGTTAAGGGAATGGTATCGCCCTCCGGAATATGTTTTGATAGGCCTGTCCAAGTTGTGATAGCCTGAATAGGGGATAAAGGCTTTGTGTCCAGTTTTGTAACGTAAATATTTAGTTCGGGAATATACCCTTGTGAGAAGTACGAGTAGTTGTTGTTGCTTATTTTGTTGACATTACAAGATGTTAACAATAACTAAGTATATTATTTATACAACATTATTATAAAGATACTAAATATTTGCTGCGGGTTATGTGAATGTTCAAATAGATCCAAATTAAAATAACAAAATATAGTTCCCGTCACGTAAAAAGAACGCTGGTTTGTTCGCGCTTACGAACAAATCAGCGTTCTTTTTACGTGACGGGAACTATAATAGTTTTTTGCACTAAGGAGATAAACTAGTGTTTTTATCACGACATATTGAATATCGTGTTTAACGTAGAGTAATCTAGGCGTAACTTCCAAGCGTAGCGAGGGTGTTAAGAGGTAAATCCCGAGTGAGCGATGGATTTAATACTAGAATCGGAAGTGTACTCTAAGTTCAAGCTCACCCAAGACAAAAATACCTTTATCCTGAGGTACATACTTTACTTTTTACTCCACTTGCGAGATAATACAAAGAAATGGTTTTGCATCTCCATTTTTTAAACCAAAAGGAACGCTTTGTTGTATCTTTTATCGTACGAACTTAAAAAATTGCAGGATGCGTTTCCTGAGTGGGTGTTTCTTTGATACCTACTTGTGTCTGGACGTCCTTAAATTGCAAGTAAAATAAAGTACTTCTAAGTAAACGTGCACCATAGTAGATATGACGTACAAGTATATGGTAAAAGTATCTAGCGGGCCTTTAAGGTAAAAGTACGAGTATCCATCTGAATTAGTACATTATTGTATTGTCTCTATTGTACGCACTCAATTCATTTGTTAATAATAAATAAGTTTAGTATTTAATTATTATTCACTTGTTAATAGTATAATAAAGAAAATTGAGAGTAATTTTCATTAACATACCTATATAATGTGGTTAAAATTCTGATCTTAGCAAAACACTATTGCGATATAAATACAGTATGTGTAGTTTGTACTCTTTTATGTCACAGTCTTAGATTTGGAAAGCGAAGATGTGATCGGAGATGAAGCACGCAGACTTAGAAGATACCTATTCACTCTGACCTTGAAAAGACCAATGTTGTTAGATTTGTACCGTCACATCTATTCTATTTATTTGTATAAATCTTTTATATTTACGATTCTAAGCGTCCGTAACATCAGGTAATGTCCAGTGAAAGGCTAGCTGAAAGTAAATGTAATACTTTGACCTACACCATTTTTCTTGAGCTATTCTTAGACTTGTTCTTTTACATTTGTGGACGGTTCTCTATCCAAAACGTTTTATTTAGATTGACGCGATATTTGTACAGTAAAATGTTTCATTTCAATGAGAAACAATCTCGAAACCTTACAAAATTAAAAAAATTCAGTTATCGTGAGCACTTTTTTATTCAAAATATGATACTATTTAATAAAAAAAGTTGTTCTCAATAAAAGATTTTGTAGGAAATAAATCACATTGTCACCTTAGTTTTGTGTGAAAGTGTCCACCAATATTTTTTATTTTAGTCCTAAAATTTCATATAAAACTGGAAGAAAACGCTTTTGTTACACTTTTATTGTGCGTGCCAACAAATTGTTGCTTTTTGAATGCGTCTTTCCGAATGTATATAATCTGGGTGACTTCAAATCGCAAATGAATGAAAACCTTCTAGTCAACCGCGCAAGGAGTTCCGGCAGCCTAGTGGTGAGACCGTCTGACTTGCGATCCGCAGGTCCTGGGTTCGAATCCCACGGCACGCACCTCTGTCTTTTCGAAGTTATGTGCGTATTGTTGATTGCCGCCAACTTCAAACGGTGAAGGAAAACATCGTGAGGAAACCTACATGTCTGAGAGTTCTCAATGATCTTGAAGATGTGTGAAATCTGCCAACCCGCACTTGGCCAGCGTGGCAGACTATGGCCTAACCCTTCTCACAATGAGAAGATGGCCCGTTCCCAGCAGTGGGACAGTTTGTACAAACAGGGCTAATTAAAAAAAAAAAAAAAACCGCGCAACGTCGTAGATCGCAATGGTAGTTGACGGTCTAGTGTAAGTCTATTTTTACCCGGCTGCGTAAGAAGGAGGGTTACCTGTGTTTTTCGAGTGTACCTAAGTATAATTATTAGTATGTTTCTATATGATCGCCTACAGCCTAAATGGTTTGACCGATTTTGATGTGCGAGGTGTCGTTAGATTTATCTTCAATTCCAGAATATCTAAGGCTATATTTTTTTGTAATAATAATAATACATCTCTCATAAAAAAAAATGTGTTGTTTCGTAACCTCCAACGAAGATTTTTGTAATAAGCAAGTGATTTTACTACAATTGTTCTAAAGAATGCGCATTTATAATCTTTTACAGCGATTTTACGCATACTTCCTTACAAAAAACGTTCATTCAATAGCGTATTATGCGTTACGAAATCATAAGTTGACCGCAAAAACTGGTTTTCTGCAGTCGGGTATTTGTTTTTCTTTTAACATAGATACTGGTTAACAAATGTGTATCAGACAGATTCTGTGAAACATTCGTCACAATAATTTTCCCATCGGCTGATGCTAAGGCCATTTTAATGCTATTTAGCGTAATTCTTCGTGAATTAATGCTAATTTCTTTTTAATTTTATTCAAGGCTACGCCGTTATTGTGGAGCATTATAAGGGTCTTTATGACTTAGCGACATTGTTTTTAACACAATAAGGTTTATTTGTCTGTTAAACAGAGATTGTTGCTAACTTTCTGTATGTAAAACTGTGTTTATCTGTCAACTGTTTAACAGTCAATCTGACTATATACATGTTGTTGTTAGGGGTTTATTAAACTTTGAGTTGAGATTGGTTTTAGGTATTCTTACATTACAAAGCCACTGCTATTTGTCTATCTTACTTTTAAACGGCTTTTCAAGCGCTCTGATACCAATATTTTATCTCGTGTGAGAGCTTAAGCTTCGGTGTATGAGTTAAACTCGTATTTTTATTCACTTAAATAGGTACCTCGAAGGGATAAAGTTTAATTTCAATGGATACACATAAAAAAAGAACTGTAATTGTTTTTACAGAGGGTTCGGTTTTTTAAGTGATGAGCGTAAATAAAGGCTGACCTTTAAAATTCAATTTCATTCTACAAATACGATAACGCAACATACATACATACATACATGGAGCGAGAGATGCCTACTGCTTGTATCGTGCGGTTTTAGTTAAAATGTAAGCATAACGAGCCTCAAAAGATTTAATTCCTAATTATTGTGATTAAGCGTAAACGTGTTAACTAAAAAGTTAAATACATACCCGTATCTTCTATCACAATGTTCACTGCATACATATATAAAATCACGGCTATTTTCCCTTATGTGGTAATACGGGACATACAGCTATCCTACGATACATCTTAAACGTTTAAAATAATATGTTTATCCAAAACTCCATATATCACGCTCCATCGTAGACCGCAACGTCATATATATCGGGCGAGCTGGCGGTCAAACGTCATAAATTAGATTCATAACAGACATTTTTAGCGAACGGGACGGGAGACAGGCTGAAGCGAGGGGGAAACTCGACGGAAAGGAAACAGGAACGGTACAGATAACAGGCGGGGTATGTTATCTACTAGGAGCCGCAGCGGTGTTGAAGTGGTTTCTTTACGTGTACGTAGTCGCAGGTATAAGCTAGTGTTTAGTAAATTATTTATTCTATCACAGCAACTAAATAGATGTTTATGTGGGCAACAGGGACAGTCAAATTTGAACCAAATCTGGCTATATTAACTATCAAATATTTTAGTCCGTCTAGACCTACAATATTCGTGGCAGTGAGATCCTAGAGGTTCTCTTGTGAAGAGGATGGAAATAAAAAAGGTTTGTTACTAGCCTTTGTCTAGTTTCATCTGTTTCGGTGTTTGTATGTAATCAAATCTTGCAAGTTGAATTTGACTTGAGCGCCGAGAGATTTCCACTGGAATTCTCTGAGCAAAGTGCTAAGAACGTCGAATTTGTGCATATTTATTTAACACCGTAAACTCTCTTCATTTCATTAGTAAAAATTAATGCCTAAAAAGTATTTTTAGATAATTAAATTTTTGTAAATATACACATATCGATAAAGCAACAAGATGTACCTACAGTGCACAGTAGAGTTTTAAGTACCTTCCAGGCTACTGTAATAGTATACCTGTATCGAAGAAACAATACTATAAAGAAACAAATGAGATTACCAGAGTATGAGATACTCATTTATATGAATGTAATATCAGTTATGTTGTAATGTAACTGTGTGGAGCTCGAACACCAAAGGTGTCCAGATCCAGTAGGAAGACCTATTCTATCCTAAGAGCATGAAAGCTTCTATCCCAAAATCCCTAGTGAAATTTACATTAAACCTGGGTGTAGAGGTGCTCTCACAGTAGAAGAGTTCGAGTCGTACTTAGAGGGCAATGGCCATTCTACCTTTAAATAGACTACGCCGTAGCTGTTTATTTATTATTCGAGGTAGGGTGGGAGGCCATATGAGCCTCCCCGTCACTGCGACCCTTGCGGATCTATTGTAACTTACGTAACTTTGCCTTAACTTTTCCGTAACTTTTCCGTAGCTGTTGGTACTATTTTTATCAACATTGTAGATGTAGAGTCATATTGCATCGATCGAGTTCAAGTCGGAGCAGGTTGAGCAAGGCTCGCCGGTGAATTATTTATGTGAATTCAGCGAAACCGGAAGCACATTCTGTAATCCTATTTTAAGGTATACTCCAAACAAAACTCTCGTATGCCCCGGTAATAAATAAATTATAAAGCGTGTTTTAGAAATCGTGCTGATGGAGATTTCTTTGAGATTTTTGTTTGTGAAAAAAAAACTTTAAACGATATCTTCGGGAAAGTATTCCCAGGGATAGTAATGCCACTCGATAAGCAAATGTAACTAAAGAAAAGCTTTATTTTCACTTTCATTGCCAAGACTGTTAAATTCTGGAATATGTTGCCTGAGTTTTACATTATAGACCGCCTTTTGTGCCATTTTCTTATGTGTTTATTGTCTTATTACTTTATGTGGTGTCAATAAAGTGTTATTGATTGATTTATTGATTGATATATGTACATAGTTCGAGTTTTGATATTTTCGATAGATATAATCTACTTATTCCAAAACAATTGAAGTAAAAACAGGTGTTTGACATTGTTTTTTTTTTGGCTAAGCGCGTATTGGCTGTCAAACTTAAGCCTATTTTATACAGAGATTACTGAAAATTAAAATCTTGGGATTTTTGAGCCTGGAGTGAATATTTACTAAATATACGAGCTCCATCCTCGGCAACACCATCGCTTAACATCAGGCGAGTTGGTCAATCATAGATATATCTAATGTAAAATAAAAACTGACGCGATAAATTGGAAAATTTTGCAAAATCAAACTAAAAAGGCATATTTTTAATTTTTAAATGTCTTTTTTTATTTTTCGCTCATTATTAATGCGTGATGACTTCATCTGTAATCATTGTGACATTGAGCTGTATATCCTTTGTATGATTTTTTATTGTCAATATATACTTAGATGTAAACAGTGCAGGTGAACTTTATAAATACATAAATAAATATCCTTTATTTCTGCTAAAGAACATCCATATACTTCTACAGAATTCAGATTGTGACCACGATTGGTGCAACTCTGCCGAAACTCGTATTTCGGTTACTAATACGGAACCATCGTATCGTATTTCGGTTAGTTAAAACATAAGTTCTGCTAAACTTGTCTAGACATAATGTGCTCTTATTGCTTAAGCTAACAACCCGTAACGACGCTGGTATAATGCATAATTTCTAAATTATGGAAGTGAAAAGTATACACAAGACATTTGTGCAAAGTCACTCTCCAGTTGAAGACTCAAATAGACCAGCAATTCTCTCGATAAAGATAAAGTAAGTAAGTTCGTATAGACTGAGTGGCCAGCCCTATTGTCAAAGTCAAAGTCAAAGTAAAGTATATTAAGCCGCCGAAAGGCCTCTGACTTGGCTTGACGATTGCTAAACCACCGGGACCTACAATTTAACGTGTCATCCGACCCACGATAGCGCTCAGAAAGAAATGCCACTCACGGTCACCCATCCGAAGACTGACCAGTCCGTCCGTTGCTTATCATTGGTAATCGTTCGGGAACACCTAATCAAGCTACGCCACGAGCGCTACTCTCTAAGATTATAATTATTAATTACCTATATACTTTAAAAAGCGTGTATTGAGCGTTTTATTAAAATATGGAGTATACTTCCCGAGTATGTCTTTCCTGATATCCCTTTAGGTATATCTACGTCTTTAAATAATACCTGAAGTGAATTGAAAATTCAAACATAGGGTCTACCTATGTGTATATTTATGAAGAATACAAGTATTAGTATTAAAAGAAAAACAAAATAACAGACCGCAAAAAGAGGTTTTTTGCAGTCTAAATTATGATTTCGTGACACTTGATACGCTGTTGAGTGTACGTTTTTTTTGCGAGAAAGTATGCGTAAAATGGCTGTGAAAAATGATAAATGCGCGTTCTTTAGAATGATTACAGTAAAACCACTTATTTTTTACGAAAAAGTTTGTTGGAGGTTACGAAAAAACGCATTTTTTATTTTTGCTAGATCTATTATTATTATAACAAAAAATGTGGACACTCGGGAAGTGAAGACAAATCTAACTATACCTGTCACACCAAAATCGGTTAAGCCGTTTAGGCTGTAGGCTGTCATATAGAAACATAAATACATACACACATACATACACTCGAAAATCATATCCCTCCTTCTTACGCAGTCGAGTAAAAATATTCTCAATGCTCAACGTAATTTGAGTGGAAGGCGTATTGTTCCCAATATTTTGTACAATTTAACATCTCCACCCCTCCATTCAACCTCATGATGTGACAAAAATGGGGCAGTCGGCCCTCATGCTGCGAATTTGCAAATTTACAATATGCATTGTTCTTTTTCACAATAAACATATAGACATCGTAAACATTGCTGAGTGTGCTCGTAGTCTATATAAAAATACGAAATCCCGATTCTCGATACGTAAGCCAGCATATGCGAGTGTTCCACATGAGATCAGAATTAACGCGATACGCATACATAACGAGCGTCTCGCACAGGGACGGACTCACGTGAGAAAGGATAGTTTTCTGCTGGGATCAAAAACGTTTATACGCTCTGTGTCAGTGATAAGACTGATAAGCCTCGTAGATTGGACAACTCTCCCCTTGTCTCGGAGATCTCTCCCCTCTTTACCCTGATTTACTCGGATTTGTGTATAGTGCATGACTTATTTTTCGATACTCCATGAAAATCCAATAAACCGCTTGAAGAAATACATATGACATGCGTTTCACCCAGTTTATTCAGAGAATTGTTTTTTTTTCAAACTTACACTTTGACGGTATATTCGTGTTTGTTTGAAAGTTATTTATTCGCAGATATGCATACATTTGACCATTAATTTACAATGGAGCGAGTCATTATTTACTACTGGAAACCGATTTAGATGCGATTTAGAGACACAGAGATTGTTACTATCTACTTAGATAGAAGATCTACTTATGACGTATGACAAGATATCATTTTTTGTGGTTCTATGTACAATTTTAAAGCCAGGGCCTTATTACGTCCACATTTGTTGACGCAGCCTCCACAAAACGACAACATCTTTGATCATCTCGAAATGTGGAAACCCTATTATTTTTTTATGATCCAAGACCTTGGGATTGGGAAAGATTCAGATACTTACTTTTCAAATTCACAGAGCTTTTTTTTTGTATACATTATAAATCTACGATTGACCACCAACTCGCCTGATGTTAAGCGACGGTGTGGCCGAGGATGGAGCTCATCTATCTAGAAGATATCTATTCACTCTAGCCTTGAAAATTCCAAGATTGTAGGTCTCAGGAAACAGAGATGGCGATGATATGATGATGATGATGGAGATGGAGATGGTTTTGTCGATATTTTTTTTTGCAGATATCAATAAAAAGTTGTAACAAAGTTTTGAAGTGCTTGCACGCTATTGTTAACGCGATAAATTTGAGCTGTTTTTCACAGTTTTTTTACGCAGTAAAGCTATTGTTTCTCTATCTTAGTGAACAAGCATGAAGTAAATTACATTTTAAGCTTTATCTCAAAATAATGACTCACTCTTGCAAAGGAAATCTTGAAACTTATAAGTTAAAAACAAAAAACAAAAAAATGTTGTGTTTTTATGTTAAACTTTTATGTTGTTGTTGTTGTTGTTTATTTTGTTTCGAATTTATTGTTATGCTTCGCTTTAGAGCTCTATACTTCGAAAAGAAAATAGGATCTTTACATGACCAATTTGTTGTACATCCGCTTTTTTTTCTATTCAATGATTGGCCTGCTCTTTGCTATTCAATACACGTTCGATATTAGGCGGCGTTGCTATACAATGTGTTTGTCTAGAAAAACAAATCAAAAAACATATTTCTTCATGAGAGATAAATAAATAAAAAAAACAACCAAAAAATTCAAAAATAAACAAAATTATATGCAAGGAAAATACTTATTTATGGTAGTTTGTTCAGGATATTTCGAAAAATAAACATATAATTCATGTTACATAATGTACATTAAATGTTTACACATGCACGTCATAATAGTAAGAGTAAAAAGAGCAACAAGGTTTTATTTTCATTTTATAGTTAATACTTTACTAAGGGGCCAACATGTGAAAGTCTCACATTAGTCCATCGGAAGGGCTTAAAAAATCCCATGACATATAGCAAAGCGCTCCTCTAAATTGCCCATCCGAGCCATCTGAGGCCCATAACTGGCATGAATCATGTGACGTGACCCCATAAATTTTAATATTTACTGATATACCCCATTGTCGGAATCCATCCCTTTTTCTTGTTGCCTTTTTAATTTCCTCAAGAAATCTTTTCTGAAATGTTCGAGCCCGTTGTGAATGTTGTGAAAAATGTATTCAGCAGACAGCCGGTGGTCCACAGTTAATGGATTTTGTATAACAAAGGCGGAATCATGCCGCTAGAGTTTGCCGCTTTCTTGCTTGAATGATTTAGTATTTACTAAGTACATTATATAACTACTTATGGACTGGTTGGATTATTTAAGCCCCGTGGACGTTTTTCTGCTATAACGCTAGTACTTTTTTTTAAATTTCTAATCATAGTCGATTTTAACCGTATTGAGGTAATAAGTTCTATATTAGAAAATTAGTCTTTATAATATTTTCTCGAAAGTACTTCAAAAAAGAAAAATATTATAAATGAATATCGTAGGATACTATATCCGTATTAAAATTCATATTAAAAAAAATAGTCATGACAAATAACATTTTAATTTTAGCTATATTTTGTGTGTCGATAGACATCTCAGTTACCCAAATCTGATCAGTAGTTTTATGCGAAGTCATCCACATAACTATTTACTCGCAGTTAACACTAGAACTTCATTGGTCTGGGGTTAATCTATATGCGTTTTTGTGTAGTAGTTATAGTTATGTATGTGTATATTGTGTAATATTTTGTTGTAGTTTATATAGTTTAAACTACAACAAAACAATACACAATCCTTACACAAGACCCGTAAAAAAGCAAAACTGTCCACATTTGTCAAAATCAAAACAGTTATGATTTTGACAGGTGAAATATTTTATATACCTACCTAATTTGCTTTTATAATAGATTCGTTAAATTAAGTGCCTAAAGTCGAATTTATTACTTTCCGCTCATTATTTTCCCACACACAAGCGGCTCTCGAATCACAAAACAATCATTCTTAGATCGATCCACACGAGATGTTCGGAATAGAAACGCGGAAGCGGAGTTTTCTCCCGATAATGTGCCAGTTAAACTTTGAGACCCGTTTTATTAGTGCTAGCTTGTAAGATAACTTTTATTGGACGGACATTCCTTTCTATTCGGAATGATGTCTGTGCTTGTGCAAACCGGAATTTCCATTATGAACCAATGGAATTGTGAGAAATGTATACATACCTAAGTTCAAGAGTTTTTTTTTTTACAATAATAATAGGTGCTGTAGTCTACGATTCATAGATTCTGCTTAGGAAAACCCCATTCATTTGAGTTGAAGACATTCAGATCAAAGAAGATTTATTCTGGTTATTCAACACCATATAAAGTTTCACACAAACTCAGTATAAACCTTTTGTCCGGTTTTTGCAATATCCACAATAAAGCGATGTCATTTTTTCGTGTTTCTGGTAAGATAAGGGGTTATAGGGTCATCTAATTTAGATATATGTATGTATGTTTGCCGGAACGCTCCAAAAATCGATAGTGTAGCAGCTTGCGTCGTATGGTTAAGGCTTTGAATTACGGACCTGTTACGAATGAGCTTATTGGCTCGCAGATGCTATTTTATTTTTGTGAGATTGTGTAATTGCAAAACTTCTAATCTATGTATCGTTCAGCGGTCAACCAATCATGATTCGTGACGTCACCATTCAAAATATGATTTGGAAATCAGCTTACATTGTAGTTTTTTTTCCTTATTGATGTTGGCATCGTGCGTTCATCACATTTGCCATTATAGAGTTTCGTATTATGAATAATGAATCATTTTGTATGATTTCGATATTAATTTCTTGATATTTATGTTTTGGGATACATTTTGAAGGATCTTAGAATACGACGCGACGTTTAGATTACGGAATCTCGATTCTGAATCTTTATACGAGCTCAACGCTCTCTAGTACTTGCCGAGATGCGTTCCAAGGAAATAATGTAATGAACGGGTAGGGTAGCACAAGCCATTCTTGACGGGTCTAGTGTAAAAACTGTTGCCTGTGCCAATGCACTTGTTGCCCGCTGCCAGTTGGCCAATTTCCAACAAATTATCTTATAAAACAATTATATAATATATCATTTATTATTCAGTAATAAATTATCCCTTAAAATGCTTGAAATATCGTCTAATTTTTATCAATCCGTATAGCATAAATTTTAAGTGATTATGTAAAAAGCGTGCTATGTAATTACATAACTACGTAATTACGTAATTGTAATAATTATTACAATTACGTAATTACGTAGTTATATAATTATTAGTAGTATTTACAGTGAATATATGAAGAAATTGTTTTGTAGAACCAATACAAAAACATCTATTTTTGATACTATCAAAAATATGTATTAATTTGTTTTGTTAAAACTAACTCCCCTCAGAATTTCACACCAACAGAATTCGTATCTAATATGCAGTAGACATGTATCTTGAACAGCTTGAGGGTTTTATTATTCCAGCTGTAATAATATTCGCGCAAAGGTGTAAGATTTACATACATTAATATAATTTTATGTTACAAATTCGTGATTACTCGCTAAATGTTTCATTAAATTAATTCATAAACCCTAATAGATAGAGTTGTTCAAATTAGGTTACTTTGTATTAGTATAATTAAAAAATACCTATAGAAAGCCTACTCAGGTCAGAAGCGAGCCTAAGCTTGTGCTTAGGCTTAAGCATCAGGCTTAATTTCTGACATATTGTTATGCTTATGCTAAGGTCTCAGGATTACGAACTTAACCATGGTGCAATGAGAATTCGAGCAAAATATGAACTATAAAGTTGGTAAACCATAGCTACTCCCGAAACCAATATTCCCTAGTGAGCTCGTAGCGGAATCTCACACTATGGAAGTTTTCAGTGCAATATAGTGAAATAGGTTATAGAGGTTCAAACTGGTGTGCATGCGGCTTGACTTAGACAATTACACTCAGTTGCTGTAAAAAATTGATAGTTTTAAACGTATAAATTATTTATTAATTAATTTTCACTGATATTTTAGTATAATATTAAGAACTTCTCCATAACTTATACATAGTCACATTGACATTGCACTATGGCGTACGTCTCTTGGGTTTCACGATAATGAAAATATAAGTAACCATATGTAACTAAATAAATTAACTCTAACTCGTTTCATTTACTGAGTATCAATAGGTGAGTTTATTGTCAACTTTCTGGCTCTGTAAATCAGTGGAAACGAAAATTGCTCTGATTTTTTTCCATTATGCATTTAATTTTCGCCTGCTTCAGAATGCACATTCAAATATATAAATCTTTCTTATTCATTGTTCCAAACTGTCACAATCAAATTCAAAATTTAAAAAAATCAAAATTATTTATTGCCACAAAAACATGATACATAAAATTTAAAAGACGTGCGTCAGCCTCCGGACTAGCATTCCTGTTTCCCGGAGCCGACAACTTCCCGCGATTAGCGTAGGTACATCGTGTGATCGGCTCACCTCCACTATGCTGCAGCGTAGTGTAGATGTTTGTCGAAATGTTTATTTTGATCTAAAAAAATCACTTGCACACACATACACACACGCATTAACATACCCGTGTAGATTCGTTCAGTTATATAGGTATATTTATACATTAACATAAATGCTTTAAACTTAGTATTAGCCAATTCACTTCATGCAATTACTAATTAACAGTAATTTAACTATTTCTATGCCATAAGCCAGTGCTGTAGAACAATTTTACTAATGCTTTTTGAGATAAAATAATATATTTTAGTTTAAAAGTTATCACACACTACTCTGAAACACAGATTTAGACTTTTAAATAAATAATCGCTTTTACTATAAACTTAAATATGGAATCGTAAAAGGACAAACTGGAATTTCATATTTTATTGGCTAGAATATTATTATTCGTTGTTTATTTGCTTGAAATTATATCACTTTTTAAAATCTTATTCCACTTTCCGAATGTTTCAAAAACTCTAAATCGATTGTGTGTAATAAATGAAAACGGAAGTTGTAATTTTAACTAATATTTTTCACATAATATTACAAAAACTATAAAATAACTATGTTTTACAAAAACTATAAAGAACTATGTACTCGTATCTATAACTATATTATAACTAATACAATCAGGTGGTTGCCTGGTTTCAGTGCGATCGACTTATGATCTAGTGATTAGTCGGCAATATTTTTTATTAAAGTATAAGCTTGCCCATTTTATTGTATTGCATGTCCTTATATTCTATTCCTTCTTAGTCATGAATACAAATTGTCTGAGGTAATATATTCTTTGTAAAACAAAAATTATATATATAAAATTATTCCCAAAACGTGACCTAAGCAAAAAAAATAACAACAAAAACGCCGTTGTGTCCATGACCTCCCATTCCCACTAATCTCCAAGTGTTCTGAACTCTGCAATAACACTAGACAACAAGAGCTTAAGTGTTTCGTTTTCTCAAGTGCGAAGCCACTAAAAAGGCACTCGACGTACAGGCGAAGTTTTATGCTCGACCTATTTCCTTGTTCGATAACACTCAGTAACTTTATCTGTGGACGTAATTATCGGTGATTCGAGAAGACACCAAACAGAGTCACGCGGCGTTTCGGGTTCAGTTGGCACGGACATACTTCGTCAAATAGGGTTATGTCGATGGGTTCCGAATAGGATTAAAGGTAGACGCCAGACTTTCTGTCGCCGGTAGATTAGGTCACGGGTAAATAGTACAGACAGACATTTACGTTAATTATAATAATACATAATACTCAAAGGTAATTTTGCTAGTATTTATAGCGTTCTACTTTATACTAATTTGTTTTAATAGGTCTCTATAAAAATAAATGTGTATGAATAGGATATAGTATGAATATTTCACGGAGTGAAAATTAACACAAAGTGGAACGTTTATTAGGTTTATGATAGAAAATTATAGTATCAGTCTCGTAAAATTTTATGACAATGGTACCGGTTGAAATTAGCAAAAATGTGGTTTAAGCTTAACTGTCTAATTATAGCGAACATTTAAGATGTTTATGTCTATGGTAGACGTTGGCAATGGCGCCATGAGGATATACCTTTTTCGACGATCAGTGTAAGGTTACGACAAAGTACCACATAATGAAAACCAATAATTGCCAGTCTTATTAAATTTATTCTATTATGTGTATATATATTTTTTTTGTATTTATCAAGCAAATAGCGTAATGTTGACTTCGGCTTTGTATTTATTAAATAAATACAAAATAAATATTGGAGAACATTTTCAAAGAACTCCATCTAGCTTCAAACTAAGTAAAGCTTGTACTATGAGAGCCAGATGGCTAAAAGAATATGTATAAACTTTTTTTTGTGAATACATACATATGATATAATATAAGACGCGGGAAGACGCTGGATGCAAGCCCCTTCCAATCGGTCTTTTTGGAAATCCATGGGGGAGGCCTATGTTCAGCAGTGGACTTCCTATGGCTGAGATGATGATGATGATGACATATGTATAAACACCTTAAACATTAATGTCGGAATGACAAATTATTGTAGAAGTGTTAAATATCTACATTTTTGCACCACAATATGTATGTGTGTTTTGAGGTAATGTGTGTAAGATTGTAAGTAGGCGCTTATCTCTGGAACTACATAACCGATCTAAAAATAAAACCGGCCAAGTGCGAGTCGGACTCGCGCACGAACGGTTCCTTACCATTATCTATAAAAACGCCAAAAAATCACGTTTGTTGTATGGGAACCCCCCTTTAATATTAATTTTATTTTAATTTAAGTATTTATTTTTTAAGTTAATATATAATTCAATATTAAGTGAATATTTCAAGCATCTACCTGTTGCCGTTATCAATATCGAGCAATAACGAGCAAAAAAAATCACGTTTGTTGTATGGGAGCCTCCATAAATATTAATTTTATTCAGTTTTTTAGTGGGTATTTGTTGTTATAGCGGCAATAAAAGTACATCACCTGTGAAAATTTCAACTGTCTTACTATCACGGCTCATGAGATACAGCCTGGTGACAGACGGACGGACGGACGGACAGACAGCGGAGTCTCAAATAATAAGGTCCCGTTTTTACCCTTTGGGTACGGAACCCTAAAAATAGTTTTTTATTTTAAGATAAGAGAGTGATGATCGTGCGTTCATCAATAAAAAAGATACTATTGCATCATGCATCCTTTGACATAGACTAAAACGGTCAGAAGTGAAGCTTATGTAAATTGCCTAAGTGACATTTCTTTTTCTAATGAGAATATTTATACAAGATTTTATTTAGTTTCGCCTGTCCGGTTGTCTGTATGTCTGTAATCAAATATACAAAATGTGACCCACTTCCCGGTTTCCAATTGAGCTGAAATTTTGCATACATATGTATTATGTATATCGCGTGACAATGCAATATTATGATGACATGAAGCTAATCTGATGATGGAACTGGAAGGTGGCCACAGTTGCTAAAACCTTGCCCAGTTAATATAGTAAAGTTTGTAAGAGTGTAAGTTTGATGATGTAGGTTTGATGGTTTGTAGACTCTAAACTATTGATCCGATCGAAAATTCTATCTCTAGTTGGAAGCTACATCATTTAATTTATATATCCATTTGGTATAAATGGGACATATCCTGTTAGTGTATTTTTATTTTATTTTAAATGCACTATAAAGGGCCGGTCTCGACCCGAGAAATTACAGAAAATATAGGTATGATAGTGAAATCTTAACACAGCGTGGTAGGCACAAAAGCTTTGTCTTATCTGTATGCGCTAATCTATTGATCGATTTAGAGCATACAAGATGTCGGCTCTTGTATCTATCTCAATGTTAGCTTCACCAATTACCGTAATGATGATGATACTAAAATGCACCTTAAGTCCGTTTCCAAGTTTTCAGCTATACGAATTTTCATATTAATCGGTTCAGTCTTTTTGTCGTGAAAAAGACAACATACATGTATAGGTTACTACGCTATTATAATATCAGTTAGGATTATGGTAATGCACTGAGCATTACCATGCTATTGCAGAAAAATATGTAGCTTGACTGCTTTACCGGCTTATCTTGTTCTACAGGTTGGATTAAGGTGCAAGAGTTTAAGCGTTTAAAGCGTTTGTAGGCTTAAGGCATAAATCTTCTAAAAAGCAGATGGAACGAGAACGGTATGTCTGGAACAAATGATAACGGTATACGGATTCACAAGTACATATTAGGTAGGTGGTTATATTTTGTGATCGTGTAAAAAATGCGTAAAAATAAATAAATAATAAAATCTATTAAAAAATTAAATCATTAAATTTTTCGAACCGATTAAGATTTGAGTTGAAGCAAACACAAAGCGATTTAACTTGAGACATTCTCCAAATATAAGTAATTCAACAAAGTCGTATGCAAATAAGCAACATTGTCCCATTCACTTCACACAAAATGGCATCTTTTAAATTCATGACATCGTAAAATAAATCTTATATCAATCAAAGTAAGGAGTTTACTATGTACCGCTGGCATATTGCCGGCATCAAGTCATCAACGGGGATTTATAGGCGCAGTATCGGTTTGTAATAAACACTGTTTATCTAAGACAGTACGATAAAAAACAGTAGTTGAGATAGAATACTTTTGTTGAAGACTAGTCGCTTCACGCTATTTTACTCGCAATCAAAGGCTGGCCGCACAGTGATCGTAGAACTATTTCGAAAAGTACACTTTTCAAGCAGCTGTCATCATCATCATCATCTCAGCCATAAGAAGTCCACTGCTGGACATAGGCCTCCCCCATGGATTTCCAAAAAGACCGATTGGAAGCAAGCAGCTGTATTTACCTCTTACCATTTTATCTCTTTTTTCGTACGCGCTATCTTGAAATAGTGTATACCATGTCAATTTAACAAATAAGAACAATTTAATGACACCTCATATGTTGAAGTCCGTCAGTTGGTTTAGGCTGTAGAGCGTGCCAAAAAATTCACATATATTTTTACATAAACTCAAGTGCGTGTGAAATTTTTACTTTGCCAGATTATATTATGTATTATTTTCTGACTCGTACCAAATATTTAGCAATCAGCAACGGATGCATAGAACGTAAACTGATTCTAAATGGAAGAGTACCTACATTGTTTACATTTAAACATGTTTCACGAAGATAAAACGCTGACTTACATTGTGCTCATGGTTTATCTTGGCTTTATGTCTTGGTGTGCCCTTGTTTCTCGTTTTATGGTCTAGAATCGAGCCTGGAACGTATTTGGACCAGACTTAATTATATCCCATGAATTGTACGACCTATCCTCAACCTTTAAAAGCTTTCAATACAGAGGTCAATTTGGAGTAAATCTCGAGTTTGATGGATAACAGTTTTATTTACGTTTCCGAGTCGTAAAGCTGAAGCTTTGTGCATTGCTTTTAAACAAATATTTTATGTTTTAGCAAACTCTCGTTTTGTAAAATTCAGAGATCAATAATTTTCATACAGATTCGATTATTATTTTTACAGATTTTATAGATTTTTTACAGATTTTGTTGAAATTGTACTTTTTCTTAGTTTGGGACTAGATTGGGGGTATAAAAATGTACATAAATATATATATTTTGTTAAATGGATTTATGTACATATTTATTTAGTCATAAAAAAACATACAAATAGGGTGGAAATACTTCAATTTCCGTTCAGTTTAATAATTGTATTAGGAGCATCGTCGTAAAGTAGCTTGTTTGTCTATATTCTATATGATTCATTTCGGGGAGTGTGTGCAAGAGCTTCAAGTGATCTAATTCTGATGAGATGTGCAAGAGATCTAATTCCACCCTCCTCATTTCACTACAGGATTAGCAGAAAGCCGGCGCATTACCACCCATTTCTCATCGGAATGCCAAAAATCCGTACTCAGCGATATCGGTTCACCTTCTTAATGCTTACTGCACAGGAATGAAATTCTTTACCACAATCTCTGTTTCCTGAGAGCTACAATCTTGGAATATTCAAGGCTAGAGTAAATAAATAATCTTCTAGATAGACGAGTTCCATCCTCGGCCATACCGTCACTTAACATCAGGTGAGTTGGTGGTCAATCGTAGATATATCTAACAAACAAAAAATACTTCAAACAACAGGTACAGCATTAATATATTTATTTTATGTTGCTTAAAAACTAATAAACTAAGGTTTTTATAAAACTTTTTATTTTTACTTGACAACATTAATCTCCACCGACTCCGGGGTCCGAGGCTTTTATAAACTAATATATGTATTTTTAACTTCTCACATTCTTTTAATTATGCAAGATGAATGTTCTTAAATTTGTAGTACACAAAATCGACAATTAATCTTTCAAACTCATAAAAAAATCTATCTCAAGGTATACGTTTGTACCACATTTTTATTTGTAACAAAAATTTGTACTTGTTTTATTTGCTTTTGCTGCGGCAACTGCTACAGAAATACCTGGAATAGGTCGCAACAACGTTTTGTTATGCAATAGCCGGGTATCCGAGGTTTCCTGTTCTTTGTCTAAATACTTCCGGGAATTTCGCTTTACCTTCTAATTCTTACCGAACGCCTAGGCTTTTGTGGAAACTACTTGATGTAATTTCAGGCAACATTATATCTAAATGTGACAATATTTGTTACTACTAACCACGCAGAAAACAAATGAAAGTTTGTTTTATCGTGTTTTTAGGGTTCCGTACCTCAATAGAAAAAAACTATGTTCTTGTATCCTATATGTTGCTGTCTGTCCGCCCGTCGGGTGTCAAGACCTTTATCTTGGGAATGCGTGAAGGTATCGAGTTGAAATTAAAACTATATACGCAGATCCATAGTATCTTACTGCAGAAAGAAAAGAAACGTTTCTAAGTTTTCTTAAAAAAAGTTACATCCGAATATATCGTAAAAACGCACATTTCGACACTCACATGGGAATCAAAACCTATGGGGTACTTCCCGTTGACCTAGAACAATGAAATTTGGCAAGAGGCATTTTGTTAGAGTACACATATAAGAAAAAATCCGAAAACTGGACATTTTTAATTTAATCACAAAAAAAATTGTGTCTTTATGCAAGGAATGAGGGTCCAAATGAAAGATCAAAGTGAAATAACCGTATCATGTGGAATATCATATGAAAGAACTTCAATAAGATAAGCTAAAACAGGTTTTCAATATTTTTACGATGTATATTTTTCGGTATATGAAGGAAAATATAAAAAAATAATTGTTTTCCCCCTTTTATCTACTAGTTTGTACGGAACCCTCGGTGGGCGAGTCTGACTCGCACTTGTCCGGCTTTTTTTAAAATATAATATCATGACGTAATTTTATTCTTGTTTAAAAAAATATTTATTTATTTATTTAATTAACTAAAACGGTATTCACCAATTACATTAGTTAATATACATTACATACATATAATAATAATAGTCGGCAGCGGAGGACGTCCTGGTAAGTAAATATGGTTTGTAATAGTTAGTTGATACAAAATATGAAATCTCATAACAAAATAATTGATATGCAGATATACTTTTTTTATAGATAGGATATTCATACGCAACGATCTATGGATAGGGCTATGCTCGGAGTCTCTCTACGAGATCGAATCAGAAATGAAGAGATACGTAGGCGTACAAAAGTCACTGATATAACACAGCGGATTAGCAAGTTGAATTGACAGTGGGCAGGGCACATAGCACGTAGAACTGATGGCCGATGGGGCCGAAAGGTTCTCGAGTGGAGACCACGTACCGGCAAGCCCAGCGTAGGAAGACTAGCCACGAGATGGACAGATGACCTCATACAAGTGGCGGGAAGACGCTGGATGCAAGCCGCTTCCAATCGATCATTTTGGAAATCCATGGGGGAGGCCTATGTCCAGCAGTGGACTTCTTATGGCTGAAATGTTGTTGATGATTCATATGCAGGGTTTGCATGGAACTATAAAATATTCTTTTCACCGTTTTATAAATAATAATAATAATAATCAGGCAGTCATCCTGGACACGGCACGTATTGTCAGGAGGTTCCTCTCTCTGTAGCCCCTACCACCGGCAGCTTGAGCCCCGCCCCGCTGCCGGCGGCACCCTAGTTTTAAGTTTTTTACAATATTTATGTTTATTTTTTATAAGTTAATATTTGTGTTGTAAAAAATTTTGAATTAAGATTGTAAATAAATAAATGAGATAATAATAATAATAATAAATATTTGTGGACATTTCACACAACACCATCTAGCCCAAACTAAGCAAAGCTTGTACTATGGAACTAGATTGCTGATAGAATACATATATACTTTTTTTTTTTGTAAATATATACTTATAATACATAGAAACACCCAGACACAGAACAAACATCCATGCTCATCACACAAATGTTTGCCCTGGGTGGGGATTGAACCCACGACCTTTCAGTTCAGCAGGTAGACGTAAACACACTACCAACTGAGCCACAAGGCCAGTCAAAAAAGTTTTATCCACCTCTCAGAAGAAAATAAGGTAAATTGAACTGACATAACAATGTGGATAAAATCGATTTATCTATCTTCCATGCTAGCCCCGCTGGTGGATGATAACCGTCGCCTACACAGGTTTTCCGTTATGATGATGCATTAAATGAATAATAATTATGTTTTCTGAAAAGGTAATGAAGTGGAAAAAACGTTATAAAAACAAAGGTAAATAAATTTAGAATAAATATAGGTTTTTGGCAGAAAAAAGTAACGTTAAAGGTACGGAAATCATCAGAAATTCAGATGATGAATTTGATCCGGTTACATCCTGGCTTAGTAAGATTTATTTCCATTCATCTCTTTCACGTGAACTAGTACAACATTGAAAGCCAACATCGACAATATGGATCAAAGATATCAAAGTAAAACTAATATTTGAATATATATAATACCTTTCAACTTACGAGCTGACCTTTTCAGTCACCTTTTTGTGAAACCTCTGACCTATAAGTGTATTCAAGGAACCTGCGTAAGTAGGTAAGATTCTGAAAATCTGTTTGCTTTAGCCAGGTTACATCAAGGTAACGTTTCTTGTCTATATCCTTTCCTCCTTTCGAAACTTTGATGTGAAAGTTTCGAAGTTACTTGTTTTCCTAAGCATTTCCACGAAAACCTGTCCAAGTGAGCTTGATATATAAAACTTAGGTAATATAACTTTATTTTTATGAGCTTTATATGTTAATCGTCGAATAATGAAGAAAACAAATAATGAAGAAAAACAATTCTAACAAGGCATCTAGTGGAAAATAGCAATACACATACCTAATAAGTAGTAAGTACATACTCGTAGATAGGTAGATTACATTTAGGTATTTTAACGTTAATAAGTTCCAGTATATTTGCTAAGTACTTTTTCACTATAAATAGGACTATTTATAGTGAATATGCACTAAGCAAAGCTTGTCGTTGAGAAAAGTGTATTTTAGTGGTACTTATTTTTTCCTGTTTCCGTATGTATATGAACACCTACCTAATAATTATTATTTTTGCTAAAAATGTATGTAAATGTAATTAATTGTAACCGATGCGCATCTATTTAAGTAACATAATTGTAGGTATACCTTGCATTGTAACTCAGAACATTAGTGGCTATGTACAATGTTATTTTAATTCTATATTTCTATTCTCTCACCTACCTATGGCCATAGTGTAATTATATGCCTACTTAAATTCCGCATAAATGAAATACAATATTAGAAAATGACTATTAGATTACAAATTAAGTACTAATTATTTAAATTAAGTATTAAATGCCAACCCGCACTTGGCCAGCGTGGCAGACTATGGCCTAACCCTTCTCACAATGAGAAGATGGCCCGTTCCCAGCAGTGGGACAGTTTGTACAAACAGGGCAGATAAAAAAAAAAAAAAAAAAAAAGTATTAAATGCATGTTTTATTATGAGTAATAGAATAAAGGCTTTTTGATTTGATTTGATATGAAATCGTCAATACGACCTAATCCTTTTGCATTTTAAACCAGTAACCAGTTTTGCATTTTTAACCCTAACAGATTTAGCTTAATTTTTCTGTAAACTTTAGGTTTAGTTGACAATGCATGATTAGCTGTGACCTCAGTTTAAATATAAAGGTACCATTGCTTTTATTTATGTGACGTTCTCTTAAATGATATTTTTGCATTGGTGTGCAGCTGGGTAATGTGGAATTATGGCCCACTAAACCCTTCGCTTCCCAGGTATTGTACGTCGTATGTCGTTTAAATGTAAGTACGGGAAAACGCTGAAATCCGTAGCTGAGACCACTGTAATGAGAGTTTATGATTACATAAATAATTGGCAATGCATTAATTTTTATATTTAAAAATGTACAAAATGCTTTAATTTTACGCTAGATCGTTAGATCCACTTTATTACACACTATTAACTTAATTTCAAAACAAAAATCAAACTGTAAACTAATTTAGCAGGGCTACTTTATTGTTAATAAAAGTGCGTGTTGTGTCACGCGCAAAGTAGGGTTATTTAGTTACATAGTTGGACGTACTTATACTATTTTTTTAAAATCAAAATTGCATTCTACCGTTTTGTTGGCGTAATAAATATGTATATCCATACTAAATTAAAACTTTAACTAATACTTATAGTTTTCGAGCTAAGCCGCGGACAGACGGACGGACATAGCGAGATTATAAGGTTAGTAGTCAAATAAGGAACCTTAAAAACTATCTAGAAATCTCTTTTTATAATCAGTTACCTAAATATCAATATAACATAATTATAAGGGCTCTTTCAAGGATACTCGGGGCATCGGGGGATCGGGGCGCGACTTGCGGCAATGTGACTACATTATGGGGGCTGAGCTGCCCGCGTCCGTAGGAGAATACCCATTAACACTGATTCCCTACACGCGGCCCCTGGGTGGTGCAAATCAGGCAGCTAAACTCCGGTGGGAGGCTTCGGCCGCGGTTGGGTTACCACCCACCGGACTGAGTCCGCCCGTGAAACGACCTAGTCGTGTTTCGGGAGGTGGTCCGGTGAAACCATTGTGAGAGACGGGTCTGGGTAGTTGCTCCGACACTAAAGTCCGTTCAAAAGCGGGGGATGACACCGTGCTTGGTGGCTAGTTCTGGAGGGTAGCGGGATCCGTAGCACGGCTTTCTGCTGGCCGACCGCAGATAGTAGGAGGCCCAAGTAGTATGTTAGCCACATACGAAAGGCTGCCCCGCCATCTAGCGAAAAATCCTGGGAGTGCGCCTTGACGAGAGGGACGAGAGGGCCCCAAGGACATTTTCGGGGGGGTACGGGCGTCCCCGCAGTCACCAAACTAACCTCCTTATAATGCGGTGTCATCTCGTGTTTGTACACTGGACTATGTGACTGGTGCCTCAACCAACTATCGTTCTCCACATATCTATTCACTCTACTAAATATGAACAAAAGGAACAAAAATAGTAAGTTGTGCAATCAGCGGAAGCACGCCCTCTCGCTCCACGTGCACCTCTGCAACATTCGAGGTCTGCACGCAAATATCGAACCAGTCCGATTCCATCTTGAGACTGAGAGCCCGCACTTGCTATTCCTCACGGAGACACAAATAGCACAGGTTCAAGTCGCGCGCCGGTATCTGCGTCTACGCGCGCGATAACATCTGCTACAGGCGTCTCCGTGACCTTGAAAGTTCCAGATTCTCCGTTCTGTGGATTTTGGTCGACACCGGCTTGGAGAAAACAGCTGTGTTGCCTTTCGTCCCCGGTGTGCGAGTGATAGACGCCGGCATAGGATACTCTATGCCGGCGTCTATCACTCGCACACCGGGGACGAAGAGACAACTCAGCTGTTTCAACACCTCAGTGAGACGGCAGATCTGGCTCAACGGCGATATCCTACAGTTTAGCTTGTTATTCTGGGGGATTTTAATGGTCACCACCAGGAGTGGCTATTCTCATACCAGAAGACAGACCATATAGAAATGTGTCCGTCCAGTTTATAAAGCCGCGATTTAGTGCAGTACATTTTTTTTTTAAATTCACGTCTACATTGTTCTACAATTTCTCTATTAATTTACATTTAGAATTTATAGCTAATTTGTGGTAAGTTGGATATTAAATGAATGTTATAAATGAAAAGCATTGTAAAGACGATTAAAATACGGTCGAGTAATACAAATTTAAATTCTCGTGTGTACTGTTCTAGGATTTCTGCATTATTTCCACTCCATCGTCGTAAATTTAGAAGTATGTGGCTGAAAAGCTTATTACTCTGGCTGCGCTCATTAATCTTACCTTTTCACATAAAATTAAATTTACCTTTTCACATAAAGGTACTGTGTTAACTTTAAAGTGCTTTTTACATGATAATTTTAGTTTTAATAATGCAATAAACTGCATCATACAGCTCCACGGCGCGTAAGCTTTATAGCGTTCTACCTATATACTTATATATATAGTTAGTATTCAATAAAATGCTAAGTGGATTTGCGGAGATAGTTTTCGCGATACCTAAATTTTAATGATAGTAGTTAGTTAATTTAGAAACCAAAACTAACTAAAATATATTGATCTCTTTATATTAGCTAGCGTTAGTACTATACAATGGTTTGACGTATATTGGTCATGGATAATTTTTTTAGTCAGTGATACTCGTAAGGTACAAACAAATCTAATGACATATCATACATGAAAACACTGTCAAATTATTTACGCTGTAGGATGTAATATAGAAATAAGCTGAAATACTCAAGACATTGCCTTACTTTTTGAAAAGTTGGGTTAAAATTAACAACCTTGTCGTAGCAAATTAAACAAATTATTGTTGCCTGATAAATTAAAGCTCTGAAAGTAAATTTATAGCCTTTGTTTCAAGATTTTTCTCACCTGATTAAAATACGAATGGTAACTGTATTTAATAAATTTTCGACCAATCCTCAATTACTGTGTTCCCATTAATTGAATTTAAAATTAGCTTGATACCTTCACTCTGAATTGAAAATTTAATCAGTTTACGATTTAAATTCATGATATTCAGAACTTGGTCTCAAATAATCAAATGGGATAAAGGTTTGAACGATGAAACGTATTTTCAATATTGTTATAGCTGGGGTATATTTACATTTTACATACGATAACATTTCTAGAGTATATAGGTATTCGCAGAAGTAAAATTTTTTTTTACCACTTTTTATCATACATAGGTTTTACATAATTTTAAGACCAGGGGTTTGAACCATGATATAATACAACATATCGTCACTCGCATGACTAACTATCCTATCCTATCTCATTTTTCAAATACTTAATAAAAACAGGTATTTAACTGGTGCCAGTGTTAATGTTCATGTGTTATTTATAGGAAGTACTACAAAACTAGATAAAATTCCAGTGAGATAAGAGATTACAAAAAAAATTGGTTGTCTGTTAATTCGGTTTACGGACGATAGTTTAACGTGACAACGTCATAACAAAACATTGTAACGTAACGGGACAATGAGTCATACTTTTTCGTGCGTGCAGCCGGCGTTCGTCGATTTATTAGACGTTTGTCACGTCAAAAATTGGCTGTCTGTAAAGTTGGTTTACGGACGATAGCTTAAAGTGACAACATACGTCCGCACGCAAGCTCCGAGGAATGATAATTGAAGCGACGCGACGGTCGGGCGCGGTGGATACCCGCCCGCTTCCTCAGCCACAGCGCGCGCGGTTGTAACGGGACAAGGAAGGAGCGTAACGTAACGGGACAATGACTTTTTCGTCCATGCAGCCAGCGTTCATCGATTTATTAGAACTTGTCACATCAAAAGTCACAATTAAAATTTGACTTTATGAATTTAAAATCAATATAAAAACAAACGCAAGTCAACTTTTAAATGTACCTAATATGTATTCATGAACCTCTGCTGCCAGGACCAAACCTCTCCCACCACCACCTCAACCCTTTTATCTCAAAAAAAAATAAAAAAAATATGTGTTCATAGTCGCTCCTGACGTTTAAAACATTTTGTTTGTAATATTCGTGGCCACAGGCGCCATTTATATAACAAGAGTCCCATTTTTAGGGTTCCATACCGCAAAAAGAAAAAACGGAACCCTTATAGAATAACTTTCTTGTCTGTTTGTCCGTCTGTCAAGACCTTCTATCTCGGGAAAGCGTTGAAGTATCGAGTTGAAATTAAAACCTTATATACGCAGATGTGTGGTCCCTTGCAGCTGTGAAAAAAAAAACCTTAGATTTCATTACATAGTTACATACAGGTCGACATAATAAAAGCGTGTTAAAAAAGAAAATAGGTCTGTCAAACTTGCATATTTGAACTTGGTATGTGAACGCCTAGCATTACACGCTGTATGGAAAATATGTGAAGTTACAAATATTCTTAGATATGAAGCAAATTTTATTGAGTAATTAGCTCTTGTGACGGTGTTCATGTTCATAAGTCATGCATAGGAGTAAGGAAGCCTCAGTGTGCGAGTGAAACTCGTACTTTGCCGGATTCGTTTACTCCACTTGACTAGTTTTCTAGTCTAACGTAATATGAGCATTACTAGTTTTATAGATCGTGTAGTGAGTCCTGAAGCCCAGATACCCATTCTCTTTTAACGCACAAATGCACTTTTACTGGTGAATTCACAAAACTTGAAGCTCATGACGTAGGTAAAAGCATAGTAAAGGACATAATACTAAAAATTCAGTTTCCAGCTCTAGTTCTTGGAACTTGGAAACGCTGAGACTGACTTCTATACAAGTCCTTGTATATTATATAACTAGGGCAAATTGTGTGTTAAAGCAAAACAGCGAGAAACCATACTTAGGTAAGTGCCTAAGTGTAACTAGCACAAACTATTAAAACGCACCTCAGAGGCAACAAGATTCTTGAAAAGTTTGTTGATTAAGTTATGCTTAGGTATATGCCTTATTATGTATAATACACGTTTTTCAATATAACACCTTATGATATTTTTATGATCGTCAAGCTAGGCATTTAACCAGAGCTCACTTTGTGTTAAATGACAACCCTGCCATTTAACACAAAGTGAGCTCTGGTTAAATGCCTAGCCACCTATTCAGCCACCAGCCACCTATACCTAGCC
This sequence comes from Lycia hirtaria, assembly GCA_947563715.1. Lineage (NCBI taxonomy): Eukaryota > Metazoa > Arthropoda > Insecta > Lepidoptera > Geometridae > Lycia > Lycia hirtaria. Next base: position 46,296,769 of record OX387377.1, read on the forward strand.
AGCCTATTCCAAACCACCCGGTTTGGAATGGCAAAGATTTTTTTAATTCAAAAATAGTATTTCGCTTAACTTGCCTGATATAGAAACTGTCTCTTCAAGGAGACTGTAGTACGCATTTTACATGCTTGGGGACAGGTTATAAACTTGAGGGTGTCTAGAAAATACCCAACTACCGTTAGGTAGTTTTTTCGCGATGTTTTTTGCAACCTAAGCTCAAACTCATTGTTGGGATACGAATCTGTATGTACAGTATCATCTGTATGTAGCCTTCGATCTCAAATCTCATCGAGATACGAGTTTCATCGCTTTAAAATTAAATTAAAATAATAACACAGTTAAATATGAATAACGTAAACAAGAAAGTCTGTATCTAGTCATCATAATTATGTGTTGTGTTGAAAAAATTTGTGACTTGAGCCCAATCCATATTACACCAGTAATTTAGTCGCGTAGTGAGTAATCCCTATGTTTGTATTATGCTGCTTAAATAGATTTCTATGTTTATTTCAACATTGGAAAGCGCTCATACGAATTACGAACAAAGAACTACTCACTCAGTACTCACTAGTAGATATCAGCGACTTAACTGGTATCGTGCGAAATACACTTGAGAGAAAGAAAGCACCAATAAAATACCTTACATAACTTACTATAACATTAAACAAAGTTTCTTTCTTATAAAATCACTGTTTCGCGGAAAGAAGAAAAAAAAAACAATTTACTTTTCATAATCAGACTGCCTAATCAACTTCAAAGGTGAATAATCCCGGCGAGTAAAATTTCACGTACTTAATAATTATCTCGGCGCTAAGGCAAAATATAATGCTTACATTTTTATTTAATTAATTACATAAGACGGTTGTTTACCTTTGAGGAGGATAAAGCTTTCATATTTTTATTTACGTTTCTAATAAATAGGTAGCCCATGCAAATGGTAGGTATCTAATTTATTCTTTTTGTAATGTTTTTGTTCATTACCATCAATTTTTTTACAAGTACTGAATATTTATGCTAAATATTATCAAAATCGATAAAAAACTAAAACTATACCAAATGATTATAAACAATTTCGTCAATATTAGTAGAAAAATACTATATCTATGTACGCGAGTACCAACATCCAAACATCCGGACAGATGAAAACACATTTTGCCAGTTGATTTCACGCACAGTTCAAGTCGTTTGCTTCGTCAATATATTTTTAGCGATATAAACAAAAATTACTTTTGTACGTCTACGTATCTCTTCATTTCTGATTCGATCTCGTAGAGAGACTCCGAGCATAGCCCTCTCCATAGCTCGTTGCGCGACCTTGAGCTTCCTTATAAGGCCCATAGTTAGGGATCACGTTTCAGTGCCGTATGTCATCACTGGTAACACACACTGGTTGTAACCTTTCGACTTGAGGGACTGGGGTATGTATATTGGACGAGAAGATGCTTTTAAGTTTCCCGAACGCTGCCCATCCGAGTTGGATACGACGATTGACCTCTCTCGCAAAGTTGGACCTGCCTAATCTGACCGTTTGTCCTAGATAGACGTATTCGTCATCAACTTCAAGAGTGGGGTTCCCCACATATATTGGGGTGGGTACTACATGGGCGTTCGACATAACCTTCGTTTTGTCCATGTTCATTTTGTCCATTTTGCCTGTTGAAAAGCTCTATTGAGGTCTTCGAGCATCGTACTGAGGTCTTCCATTGACTCTGCCATGACTACTATATCGTCGGCAAACCGGAGGTATGTGATGTACTGGTCGTTAATATTGATGCCGAGCCCTTTCCATTCCAGAATTTATAGGCATCTTCCAATCCGGCGGTAAACAGTTTCGGAGAGATAACGTCTCCCTGCCTCACGCCTCTCTTCAGTGGAATTGCCTCGATATAGCACAACGGATTAGCAAGTTGAATTGGCAGTGGGCAGGGCACATAGCACGTAGAACTGATGGCCGATGGGGCTGAAAAGTTCTCGAGTGGAGACCACGTACCGGCAAGCGCAGCGTAGGAAGACCAGCCACAAGATGGACAGATGAACTCATAAAAGCGGCGGGAAGACGCTGGATGCAAGCCGCTTCCAATCGGTCTTTTTGGAAATCCATGGGGGGAGCCTATGTCCAGCAGTGGACTTCTTATGGCTGAGATGATGATGATGATGAAACAAAAATGAAAAAATCTTTTTCTCATTAGTTTAGTTACATTACAAAAAATATATTATCACACATATAAAGCAATCATCTCGCAGTTCTGAAAGCGCTTTATGACTAACAGTTCAGTTTGTAAGATAAAAACCTTAAACCGGATAGAGATCCGAGGCTGTACGTAATGGAGCCACTTAATCGTCCCACTATACAAGAGCCATTGCAACTGACTAATGGCCTATTTACATTCTCCAAGATAATAAAGCTTGTAGACCAGGAATGATCTCGGGTCTTAGCGCGATTTCCTAATCTACGCGATGGGGAATCTCTATGAGGATCTCTGTTAAATTGAAACTAGATGTCGAGAGATGTTGAAACTAAGTCGTTGCGATTTCCAAGTTTTCGAAACATGATCAGGCAATTAATGTTCATAGGATATTGTTATCTTAAACAAACGTGATTGGTAAAACAATAATAAATAAATCCAAGCTAAAATGATTCGATACTTATTGTTTCTCCGACATTTTTAAAGCAAGACCAAATATTTTTAAAATCAATTGGTATATTTTTTTTTGGAAACCAACGTGGTTGTTACACGTCTTTAAAATCTCTGACTATAGTTGCAATCGCACATGGCGGTCTTTTTCAAAAGGAACAACACAGACGTCACTTCCGAAGGACGTCTCGTCTGGTACTGAACCTATAGTCGGAGATTTAGACTCAAAAATGAACGTGAAAACCTGTAAGATTAAAAAAAAAAAAGTAAACGGCGCTAAAACAACTTCTCTTTTTGTGTCCTTTTTCTGTTCTAACGTTTTTTCACAGATTACATAAATAAATATTACTATTAATTTTTCACATGATATGTTTCAATTAGATGGCGCTGTGTGAAAATCATTTTTGTGTATCATTTTGTATGAGTGCATTAAGCGGACAAGTAGGTATACCTTTCGGCGTGGTTGGTAATTTTAATTACCAACCACGCCGTAGTAATAACGTAATAAAACGTCGTAGTAATAATTCCTAATAATTGTTTTTGAACGATGTTTATTATCACAAATTACTTCCAGAAATTTACGTTTCTAATTTCTGAGTAAGAACATTGATTCAATTAAAATTATTTGTAAACATCCAGTGAACCCTATTAAAACTCGACGATGGGTCTCCAAACATTGTATTATGGTCGATCGAGGTGAGTGATTTCTTCATTAACCCTTGAAGGTTACAAATTGGAAATATAATTCCAAGTAATTTCCTTTTGATACAGAGTGATTGGATGCCAAAAGTAACTAAAATTCTGTGTAAACTGTTGTTAGCTGTAAGTTCCTGGTTTTGGATTTCAACGATTTCACTATTAACGAAAATTCGTTTTGAATTCAACTCCAAGTGTAAGTATATGACCAATTTTTTTGTAGGAAGTTAAAATCTATACTTTTTAATAGACATTACTCAAAATTGTTTTAATGGTAAGCAATAAGCACACTTTCGAACATAAATTCATGAAATATTTTTTTCAGTTATTTTGATTTAAAAACCAATTTACTGAATCAATTAAGATTATTTGTTTTTTGAATACTAATCTGATCTTTTCGAATAATAAAGAATTTTTCATTTCGCTTATAAATGGTTTAGTTCTAAGGTTATACACATTAAATACATTCTAACTGAGAAGCTCCCCTCTTTGTTGAATAAAAATATATAAAGTAATGCTCGGGTTTCGTGAATAACCCTCTCTTCTTTTAAAGTCAGTTAAAAAGAGCTTTGTACATTATTTAGCTTCAAGTCAACTAAACGTAGTTTCTCATTAGTGTGCTTTCGGTAGACGCGGGGAACGTCATTATTTCTTTTCATCGTTTTTTTTTTGACGTAGAGGCGAATATTAACTGTAAAGACAGTTTTGCTATATTTTTTATCACATATAACCCAAGATTATGTAAACCAAAACAATACTTGGATAAGCTCTATATTCTAACCTGGAATCATACTTTTAGGTTGGTATTTGTAGCTATCGCTTCCAAAAGAGATTCAAACGATAATCGTTATAAGGCTAAGAGATAATAACGCAATACTGTCAAATAATCGGCCAAGTGCGAGTCGGACTCGCGCACGAAGGGTTCCGTACTATCATCTATAATACTACAAAGTTTAGTTCTGTTTATAATATAACGAGAAATCAACGAAATTCCAAGTAGTAAATTGCAAACTTATAGGTAGGTTTTCGATACACATCCGGGCAGCATAACGACGCTCGCGCGAATACGCGCGGTTATGGCTCGCTCCGTGATGTTACCTCCCCCGCTACCCGCGTGGCCGTTGCTTAGCAACCGCCTCGCGCTCGCGCCACCACCACACCGCGGCGCGGCGCTCGCACCGCGTTTAGATGCACGGATTATTTTCATTTTGTGAGTTTTTATGTATTAGATTAGGTATTTATTTTTATAGTTAATATATTTCTAAATATTTACTTACAAATATTCAAGTTTCTACCTGTTAATTAAGATCGAGTAAAAATTACGTTTGTTGTATGGGAGCCCCCCTTTAATATTTACTTTATTGTTATTTAATTATTTATTTTGAAAGGTAACATACAAGTAAATATTCTGTGAAAATTTGAAGCGTCTACCTGTTACCGTTTTTAATATTGAGCAAAAAAATACGAAAAAAACACGTTTATTGTATGGGGACCCCCCTTAATATTTAATTTTTTTAAATTTTTAGTATTTGTTGTTATAGCGGCAACGGAAATACATCATTTGTGAAAATTTCAGCTTTCTAGCTATCACGGTTTATGAGATACAGCCTGGAGACAGACAGACAGACAGACAGACAGACAGACAGACAGACAGACATACAGCGAAGTCTTAGTAATAGGGTCCCGTTTTTACCCTTTGGGTACGGAACCCTAAAAATAATGTAAATTGGGCTTTTTTGGTACAGCTTGCAGGCACCAAAGATTATTACGATATTATATTGGTCAGTGCAACCACGGTCTGATCCAATTGAACAAATCGTCGACTATGGATTGGGCAAAGACAAAAGGTTAACCCAATATATTCCAATCGGTTTAACTGTCAATGTAAGATTAGAATGTGGTAAAGACCATAAATTTGTATCATGAGAATTATTGACGATTCCAAACTTACTGGATCCTCTTTAGGTGCGAATAGATGTAATCCACTTGTATTTTCCAGCGCCAGTTTTTCAGGGAATGCTCTGGAGAGCTTTTGTGCGCATTCTAATGTCTTAACTTTACGATAACACCAAAAAGTTTATCTCCACATTTTGTATAAATTAATAAAATCCATACAATCAGATTTTTCTACTATTTTTCCAGAAACCACTTAGATGTGGAATGATAAAGTCATTCCTTTAATAATAAAGTTCAAGGTCATTAGTCACTGATCAATAATGTTAATGTACAATGGGTTTTAAAGGCTATTAGTATAAACGACCGTAATTACAGGAGCTCATCCATAATGTGCTCGTAAATTCGTTTAGCAATAGCTCTGTTGATAATCTGACAGATTCATCGCGTGAAATTTTTCTCGCAGTTAGAAGAATTTATTCCACTCTTCTGTTATAACTTGCTTATTTACCTTTGTTAAACAAAGAGCAGAAAACAAAAAGTTGGACGCCTGATAATAAATAATTGATAGCCTTCGCCTATGGACAATTGACATGCTGATAGTATTGAGGGTTAGGCGAGATGCCTGTAGAAACCCTTTGTTGAAGCTCGGCGAGAAAAACTTCGAACGAAGGACGTTCCACATTTAGCAAGTCCATGGGATAGAGAAACTGACGAATATCTGTAAGGAATCTGGGAAAATATAAGCATGTTGATGGTGTTGAGATTATAATCAAGATTCATCTTTTGTTATTCAGCAGACTTGTGTTTAAGTAGAAAATTCAGATTACACTACTGTTGACGGGAGTCTCAAATTTCTAACTTTAGACTTGTAAGGTTAGAGTTTCTGTTAATTTTCATTTATAAAGATAATTGCTGGTTATTTTCCTCTAATTACTTTGTCCTTATAAAAAAATGAAGAATGAATGAATGATGAATGAATGAGTTATAAAATGTTTTTGTAGAGTGAAATTGTATTTTGTTGTCTAACATTATTTTATTTTAAGTAGATACTTTTTTTTTTATTTCAACATATGATCTTTCACAGAATATATATTTATTTTATGTGTAATTATTTAACTAACAATTTTAAAAGCATGTAAAAAAGTAATCAATTTAAATTAATTTTTTTAAAGTAGATACTTAGTTACTAATGTTGCAGTTGTCCATAGGCGGCGGTTATTTCATACCATAAGGCGGGCCGTCTAACTTTTTGCTGCCTTTTTATATAATTAATAAATCCTTTGGATATGAGTCTGGGAACTCTATGGCGTCCTCATTTTGAAATCGTATTACACAACAACAAATAAATAAATTTGACATGCACATGAGAACAAATATATCAATAGACATTGTAAGCTTAGTGCTAGAATATAAAAAAAAATACGCAATATTATTTTGGTAAAGGTTAATTTATCAAGCGAAATGCGGCACCGATATCAAAAACAACAGTTATCTCCAATTTATAGCTAAAATTGTATCGTTTGTTTTTATTATAAACTGCGTATTATTGCTACACCAGATTAATTCAACAAAGTAACGTTGTAAACATGTTATAACATGTCGAGAAATGAAATCTGACTACGCGACTTCTCATTTTTATTTCTCATTTGAACTGCTAGTTTTTTTAAATCTTATTTTTATTAGTGATTATGTTAATATACTTTTTAATACGATGTTTATTATTCAGCTATTTCTTTAGTTTACATGATGATAACGTAATTAAGCAAAAAGTATGGAATTAATATACCTATAGACAGCCACATTTACTACTTGTATACGCTAAGAATTTGTGATTTTTTATATGAAGTCGGTAAAAAAAAAAATTTTTAAATTTTATAATAAATTAAATAACATTCATCAAAATTTTGACGCTACAATATAACTTACGTAAAAACAAACATATACACAGACAGCTAAAACATAAAGTTTCCTTTTGGCTTAGCTTTAATCGCGTAAAAAAACAAAGCGTGCTGTAGAGAGTCAAACCGTCTATATAACTCCCTAGAAGAATATTAAATTTGTAACTTTTTATGATAGAAAAAATTATCGGAAGCTTACCGGAAGTAAAATATTAAATTTTCAGCGAAAGTTTATCGTTAAACGTTTAAACCGCGTTAAACTATTCCTTTGTTAATGGAGAAAACATTTAAAACTCGAACGTCAGTTAGACCGTTATAGTTTCACAGCGGATCATAATATAAATCATTGGCTATACACACCCAGGATACCGAGCCGAGCGCAGCTGGTTTTATTCCCGCCCTGACCCAGTTTGCCCTGACTCAGTTTGCCCTGACTCGGGAGACTTCCTCCCTTAAAGGATTAAACCGCGCCAAGGCTCAATATGCGACACGTCAAATCAGACGTAATTTCCAGACTTTTCGTTACTCTCTGTCGAAAATTTCGCTTCGGCCGCGTACGTAACTATAGTTTCGAACGAAACATAATTATTCTTGGTACGAAACTGGTGTCGATCTAAGAAGTTTTTTTTCCGTATTCCTAACCACGGTTTTGTAGCAGGTTTTTTTTTTCTAAGTACACGATTTCGAAAGCGGAATTTATATTCTTTGTACGTAACTTTACAAGGAAGTTGTATCACATTGTTTGTTTAAGCATAGCGAAAAATTCTTAAGAGTTTTAATTATCTTATCTTATCTTCTCCTTCCTCTCCTTATCCCGTTAAATGGGGTTGGTCTAATATTAATGTGTTCTAAGGTCTCTAATATTGTCAATACCTGATTAACAACAATACTGGACCATCTCAGAAGTGCAACAGTCTCGACCTTTATCGAAATCTGCATCTTTAAAGCTTTTTTTTAATTCGAAAATAGATTTGTGTGTGTGTGATTTGTTTGTCTATAATACTAACGCATCTGATGTATTACGTGACTGTTTTGCTGTCTGTGATCTGTGACGTAGCACGCTTGCCTAGAAGGAACCTATTCAGTCGCGATTTTAAGACACTCAGATTATACTCATTCCAAAAGCCCCATTTAGCTTTAGGAAGTGTATCCCATATTTTGATGGTACACGCAATAAAAATTGGCTAAGCGTTTTGTTCGTGTTTTTAGAAGTTCGGATTTTTGGAGTGTTACAAGTGGCACCAGCAACGAAAGGTTGACATAAGCAAAAAATATTGTTCCGAGTATTTGATACCCCCATGCGATGCTACTTTCAATTTTATAAGGAACTGACATGCTTGTCATAGATTTTCAAATTTTTATCACATTTTGGCTGTCAGCATAGTCTGAGGTTTAACTTAATAGTTATGGATTAAAAAACTAAAAAAAAAAGATTTCAAAATACGAAATTCGTTTTTATGGATGACGTATTTTTCCAGTTATTTTGTTCTATAGACTAAAGTACCGAACCGATTTTAATTAAATTTAGGTATATGGAAAATTTCACGGACCTCTGAAGTATAACCTACCAAAAAAAGAGAATAAATCAAAATGCCGAAGTAATTGCTGAACAAACATACAAAAAAGATACAGTTTAATTAAGAAACCTCCTCCTTTTTGAAAGTCTTATATGTATTAAAATAGATTGTAATATATGTAACAATTCTACAAATATTTTATTGGATAGGTAGTGCGTGAGTGCCGTAGTGAGTTTTCATCTTTGCCTCCGTATACCTAGTTATAAAAGTGCATTCTACCCAGTTTACTTTCTGAGATGCAATTACACGGACCTTCCTCATTATGAGCGTATTGCTGCCTATAAAAAGGATATTGTTCTTTTTGCCGACTAGTAATATTAACCATTCCGCATTTTCGTTTATATTTGCAACGAGGAGCTTGGTGAAATAATACATTCTAGATTACAGGTTAACAAGGAGTTATCTTAAAATAAATAAATATTGGAGGACATCGCAATTAATTATGAGACTTTCAAATTAAGTGGAGCAAATATATGGCTATTATGATCCAGGCGAGGCTCCGCCCTAGCATATTTAGTGGATTTAATTCTTTATTAAATCAACGCCAATTGTTATCAATAATTATCCGCGAAAATGTATTTCTATCATGGCTGTTTTTTGGTGTAGGTAGATCTGATTTTTATAAGCTTTTATTCTACTTGCCCTGTTAGTATGTGTGGGACAAATCTTGCGAGTTAAATTAGAACCACTTCCTGTCGTTAGATTAGGTTGAAATTTGGTTTACTTACGTAACTTCGGTGACAATGCAATAATAATATGGTACCATGAAGCTGGTCTCAAGATGGCGTCGGAAGGTGGCTATCGGAACTCCTAAACTAAACGAGATAAAACCGTCGAGTTTGGACTCGTTTGAACAGTCTTGACAAGCACTCTTGTGCTACATAACAGCCAGGGTCTCAAGATGGCGTCGGGAGGTGGCCATAGGAACTCCTAAACTAAACAAGATAAAACCGTCGAGTTTGGGCTCGTTTGAATAGTCTTGACAAGCACTCTTTTTAGTCTAGTAAATGAAATATAGTATATTTTTTTTGACAAGCTTTTTTTATATCAATATAAAATTTATTTTCTTCGTTTAGAGCATTTAAATAAAAGCAAAAAAAAATATATTTTATGTATAATTCCGATCTTAAAATTAGAAAATGGAAAAATCTTCTAAATTGACAATGTTTCGGATTTATAGACAATCAAAATCTAAATTGACAACAGAGCGCGCTTGCCTAGACAGAACCTATTCACTCGCGATTTGACACCTACATTAAATATATATTCAGAAATACAAATTCATAAGCTACTACTACAATAACAATGATTCAATTTATTTAGTACCATAGTGCTAGTGTGAAGATAAAGTAACACTGGAGATTCCAGATTCATTAGGTACATGCGATTACGTAGTTTTGAAGAATGGACTGAAACATGAACAAGGATATTCCTAAATACCAAACAGTGAGAGTTATTGAGCTTGGGCTCATGTTTTATTCATCATTAGTAGATACTTATTACTATAGAACAGGGTAAGTCTTATCGATTAACCTCTAATTCAAATTAGAAAGCACGTGCGGTGCACATTAATAAAAGATCACCTATTTTGTTATAATATTTTGTTATATGATTGGGTGCAAATTGAAAAGATATTGGGTTGCGTTTTTTAACGTCCATGAAATGGCTACAAATTGGGTAATTTGAGTCTATCAGAGCGCGCATAACATTTAGATTGCCAGCTGTGCTGTATTACTAGTAATTTTACTGAAAGGCTTTTTCCATTTGATTTATTTAAGCATAATTCTACTTAAATATTTAGCGATTTCTAGATTTTCACTTTAACACGTCTCTATTATCATAATTTCAGGCGTGGAGTTTAAATGGCTGATCAAAAAATAATTTCCAAAATGCTGATTTCCAAAACAAATATGGTTGGTGCCCGGCTTACATCCAGAATATTACTGTCCCTTGTATGAGGGTGTTTGTTCACTTTGTGACTAGTTGTTCTACGTCGTGCTTACCGGCGCATGGTCTCCACTCTCCACTCGAGAACTTATCGACCCCATTAGCCAATAGTTCTACGTGTTATTTACGCAGCATTATTAATTGGGGAGTTGGTTACTATTGAAGCAAGGTTGATAAAACTAAAAAGTTCAAGTTTAAAAACAAGTAGAAGGTGCTTAAAACTAAAATAATACAAACAGAATAATTTAAAACCTACTCCTTTTTAACCGACTTCCAAAAAGAAGGAGATGATTATTTTTTGTTTGGTAGATAATAAGTAGGTACATCAGAGGTGGTCCCGTATAAATTTTTATCAAAATCGGTTCAGAACTTTGGTTTTTATAACAAAATAACTGGAAAAATGTCTTCTAAGTAAACAAAATTTGCGTATTTTGAAGTCGGTTGCTTCAGTTTTTTAAACACTCTAATTACCTATTTGAAGTTCAAAATGTGCGACGTATATTTTAAAACATATATATTTTCTTTATTAAATGAGCTGCTTTAAAGCATTTGAATTTCAATGTATATTTTATATAACTATTTGCATAAATGGGTTGATCTCAATTGTTGAGACTGCAATATTGGATTTTTTTATTACAAAACATAAACTTGATAGCTGTATTGTGATTTTATATTTATCATTTAACGTAAAGATTTTGTGATACACAAAATCATGAATAATGTATTCTTAAATGGGGATATAAATTTAAGAGCAATGAGTATCGATAACTGAGATGGTTATAGTTATACTCGTACGTTTATATCTTTGATTTACGTCGGACCCTTAGAATATAGAAAAATACAGAAGGCGCGTCCAGATGCAGTTACAAAATCCGTGCTGTGTCCAAAAACAAAAGAATCGTCCCGCACCCTTCTCACCTCTCACCCGCATAATGTTGCTAGTGTAGGCATTATTTACCCGTTGCTGTGGTAAATCGTGGAGATAAAAATATATTAAAATAAAATATTTACTTTCTTAAACGGATATCATTATTTTTATAACTGTTCTCTTGACTTACTATTCGGATTAATCGGTCAAATAAATTATTTTGTGTTTGTATCTTATTACGTTAGCTTAAAAGGTTAGGCATTATTTTAACCTGTCACAGCTAAGTAGGTTTGGGGGGTTCTACCCCCCCCCCCCCCCAAATCCTGGCCATTATCAAAAATCCTTCCAGGCTTCAATCATTTTATAAAAAAAAAGTTTCGCGCATGATTGTTTCATATTGATCTATTTTTGTATTGATCATTAAAGTGCTGTGAACTTTCTAATACGAGCAAATAATTAACTAAAAATAGCCACTAACCAAATTTTTTTGGGTTCACTAATACGAAAAACAAAGCATAACGAGCGCGAAAATTGTAGTAGTGTTTTTATAGTATATTACTATAAAAACACTACACTACTACACACTACATACAATTTTCGCGAATAAACCATAAGCTATGCCCAAGTCCATTGCTGAAACCCCCCCTGAAATGAATTCCTGGCTACGGCCCTGGTAGGCTTTATAAGTTAACGGTTATAGACTACCACCACAAAAAAAAATACAAAATATCTGAGGAAAAATTTCGCACTAAATCCATTTAAATCGCAAAATCAATCAATATGTTCACAATATCAAACAAGTAGTTCTATTCTAAGTCCATATAGGATGAACTGCAATTATGAAACGCTACCCTGAACGCTACTCGACATGCACTTGGCCAATTAATTTTTAATCGGATAAAAATAGATTTAAATACCTACTCATTTAATTTACAAACTACTAACTAAAAAAATCGGTAGCAAGTAAAAGTAAGGAAAATCAAAACGTTGATATTGGCAACACCAACAAAATGGACGATTCTTTCTCTACGATGATCAAAGACCGAACAATTTATTAAATAAATACGTAAGATAATGTCAATTGTGCTACTTACACGTGAAATGTTATCCCATCGTGTTTTTTTTTCACCCCAGCAGTATTTTTACACGTAGGAACGACACATGACGGCATATTTGAATTAAATTTAACACCAACAAAGCTTGCCACTCGTTAAGACGTTCATAGAGCAACTGATCGCGCGCGCTTCAAACTACTCCATATATGAGTAGTTTTTGTCGCTTCAGTTCTAAGCATGTTCACGGTTTCTGTATTTTTCTATATTCTAAGGTCGGACCCTAGGTAAATTCATAATAGCTTTATGTTGTTGTTTTGAAACCCTCGCGGAATTACATGACTGCGCCTTAGGTATCTGAACGGGTGGACGGGGGACTGAAAGGGTGGACGGGGGACTCTCTACACCTCTTTTTCTCTCCTATTGCTAAAGTACGGACGCCGAGCAGGAAGAATTTCGTACCTATGATTACCTATCTCTGTCACTCCCGCGTGATTATATTGCTATCGCGCTCGCAAAGTTGCAACAACCGGCAGCTGTGAGATGAATCTAATAATACCTCGCACATCAAAATCGGTCAAGCCGTTTAGGTTATAGGCTGTCATATAGATACATACATACATACCCACATATATACATACATACACTCGAACAACATAACCCTCCTTACGCAGTCTGGTAAAAAAGGTATGTATTTTCTAAATACCTATATAGCATATGTTACATTCTGTAATGTAACATATCCTATATTGGTATAAATACATATGTATCGTAATTAACGCTTGACCACCAACTCACTTGTGGTTGCTATTGTGGTCTATTTAATCTGTGTTTTAAAACACAGATTAAATAGAAAATTAAGGACACCTAATTTATATTGGCGAACGACACGGAAAGTATATTATTGTTTGATACATATTTTAGCCATACGCGCAACAAAGTGGAAATAAAACGTTTAGGTCGAGGTTTTTGATTATCAAGCATAAAATGATGTCGCTTTTTCAGCAAGTTTGTCTTTTTTTTATCCTCGGCCACAACGTTGCTTTCATAAGGCAAGTTGGTGGTCAATCGTAGATCTATAATGTATTTAAAAAAAAAACATTTTTCTGCATATAACCAACTGCGATAGAAGGATGGTAATGTTTTTTGAAATATTAATACTTGACACTGGCAAATGCTATAAGCGGGTCAAAATTCAATTAAAAAGAAATTGTCATCCAAAGTATATAATTTATCTAAATGTTTGACATTCAGATATAGCGAAATGAAAGGGCAACGTGAAACATTTTGAAAATACGTACTTAAATGTTTTATATAGGAAAACGGCAATATTATATGAAGGGCTCAGGTTTTTATATCTTTTGTAAAAAACTTGAATGGGTACCGACGGTTACTGAAGGGCTACCCCTGGTATATACCTATAAATTATTAGTTGTGGGTATTTTTAGATTATCTTTTAGATTTTGCATGTATCTCTTACTGAAAAAAAAAACGTGTTTAATAATTTATTTACGTTGCAAATTCAGCTTTTTTATCTGACGACAAATATTTTTTTCCGGTTCACCTCTGTCTTTTCGAAGTTATGTGCTTATTGTTGATTGCCGCCAACTTCAAAAAACGACGAAGGAAAATATCGTGAGGAAACCTACATGTTTGAGAGTTCTCAATGATCTTTAAGATGTGTGAAGTCTGCCAACCCGCACATGGCCAGCGTGGCAGACTATGGCCTTACCCTTCTCACAATGAGAAAATGGCCACCGCCCAGCAGTGGGGCAGTTTGTACAAACAGGACTGATAAAAAAACAAACTATTATGGTCATTCATTAAAACACTTTTATTATTAACGGGATATTTAGTAAATATCCCGTGAATTTAGTAGTATTATATAATAATAGTGTTTAATATTTTTTTTGTTTGTTAAACCTATGTCATCAATAAAATTTAGTAAACACTTTAATTCATTAGTCCATACTTGTTACTTACTTGGGAAACTATTATTGTTAGTAGTTTCAAACGTCCCTGAAATCTTGTCGGACCTTAAGCTTTGATCGTAAATCCAAAGGAAGTATTTCAGAGGCCGCTAATTTTGTAAACAACAAAGTTAAGTACTCACTGACGAGGATTTGTTCCTTGAAATCTAATTTACTAATTATAATTCTATGCATTAAGTAGAATTAAAATAATCTCTTTTACAACAATTTTACTGAAAACATATAGATTCTTCTATATTAACAGTTATCTACCTATATTAAACGAAAAACAAAATACCGATATCGATCCACATTCCTGTTGCGTACTGCACAAGAATGGAATTCTTTGCCGTCATCTCTATTTCCTGAGACCTACAATCTTGGAATTTTCAAGGCTAGAGTGAATAGATATCTTCTAGATCGACGAGCTCCATCCTCGGCCACACCGTCGCTTAACATCAGGCGAGTTGGTGGTCAATCGTAGATCTATAATGTATTAAAAACTAATAAATAAAACTAATTGCAGAAAAGAGATTTAAGTAGCCTTAAATAACTTACGATTTCGTTACGCGTGATACGCTGTTGAGTGTAAGTATTTCGTGAGAAAGTATGCGTAAAATCGCTGCAAAAGGTTATAAATGTGCATTCTTTAGAATAATTCTAGTCTTGTTTATTACGAAAAAGTTCGTTGCGAGGTTACGAAAAAGCACTTTTTCTTATTTTTTGCGAGATATGTATTGTTATTATTACAAAAAAATAATGTCTATGACACTCAGGGAGTAAAGACTAATCTAACGACACTTTGCATATCAAAATCGGTCAAGCCGTAAGAGCTCATATAGAAACATACATACGTACATGTTTAAAAAAAACAACTTCAAAACAATCCAATTAACTGAAAAGGGAGAAGTAACAACTGTTAAGTACATAATAAGGTTATATTGAAATAAAACTAGGCATCTACCGAAGTACGTACTACAAAAAAAATTTTGATGTTCATAAACTATCATCAAGTCTGGACAGACTATAATTTTCACTATGAGAATAATCACTCTTCACATATTGAAAATCATACCTACTTTTTAAATTAAATTTATAGCAATTATTGTGTATTTAGTGTATTACTTTTTCTAATATACTAATTTTAACATATCTTTTAACATGTAATAAATTTACTGCATATATAAATATTACCATACATTTTAAGATTTTCATTCCAAGTCTTCGTACAGTACCCACTTAGGTACCCGCTTCCTCGAGCAAGCAAAGCAAACTTGTACAATCTAATAGAACGAGATGTTCTAGTAACTCGGTAGCAAGTGCCTAAGTTCTGCGCCGAAATCATGCACTAAATTCCTGTTGACCGCACTTTGAATTTCACTAACATCAGTGGCAGTAAACCGTCACATAAACGTCTTCAAGTAGCGCCACGGAACAACTAAGCAAAGATTTACATGGACATAAGATTTACATGGAAAAGATACTCCTTTTGACAGGCCTCGTGGCTCAGTAGTAGTACGGTTGCCTCCTGAGCTGTAGGGTTCGATCCTCACCCACGGCAAACATTTGTGTGATGAGCATGGATGTTTGTTCTGTGTCTGGGTGTTTCTATGTATCATAAATATGTATTGACAAAAAAAAGTATAAATGTAGGTATTCTATCAACCATCTAGTTTCCATAGTACAAGCTTTGTTTAGTTTGGGCTAGATGGTGTTGTGTGAAATGTCCACCAATGTCCACCAATATTTATTTTAGTTTGTTCCAGCAAACTAATTTGTACTAATAATAATCACACTTATATTATTAAGGAAAGTTTGTGAGTGTGTTTGTATGCTTGTTACTTCTTCACGCTCAAACGGTTCAACCGATTTCGATGAAATTTGGTACGGAGGTAGCTGACACCCTTGTATTAAGGCCCGGCTAGTCCGCAAAAGCAGTAAAACAAAGCTTTTTGAAAATTTACAAAAAATACTTGTATTATTAGTTCAAGCTCAAATTTTTTGTATGTAAAATTTCGATCTGTTGGCTAGGTTTCGCTAGAAACAAAAACACGATTGCTGAAAAAAATCTCGATAGCTTTATTTTTTGAAAAATATGCCATTTAATTTATTTTTCCCATTTATCTCTAAAGTGTTTAAAGCCATCAAAACCAAATTTACCATGTCAAGTAGCTATAACATTTTTTTAGTGTTCTCTAGAATTACATTTTTGATACGTTTAGTGCATTATTTTATAGTAATTTATTTTACAATAAGTTTGCTCGCGAGCAACCGTCCCGCCGCCTTGCTTCAGCTGTTCACCCGCGCCAGTCTGTCGGTGACAACTGTCAGCGACGGTACTGTGTCGGATTGTATCGCGCGCCAAATAAAACAAATTACTATGGGAAATCATAGAACAAAGAAACCAAAAAATAAGCGAACGCGTAAGCGCAAAATTTTGGCTCATATAGAAATGATGCGATCCCGAAAAAGGTAAATACCCAGTTGCAAGTTATTATTTCCTAGAAATATACATGTAAGTATTTATATAGATCACTCGCACTCGCAGTTCATAAACCTATGAGTTCTATTCATACTCGTATAAAGAAAATGTACTTACTCTTACCTGATGTTCAAATATTACAGTTATGATAGATGTGTGAAGTCTGCCAACCCGCATTTGGCCAGCCTGGTAGATTATGGCCTTACCCTTCTTATATTGAGAAGATGGCCCGCGCCCAGCAGTGGGACAGTTTGTACAAACAGGGATCATAAAAAATAAATGTATACATAAACATACATACACATGCTAGCTGCATCCCGCGGTTTCACCCGCGTAGTGATGAATAATGGGGATAATAATATATATATATATAAATAAATAAATAAATATTTGGGGAAATTTCACACAACACCATCTAGCCCAAACTAAGCAAAGCTTGTACTATGGAACTAGATTGCTGATAGAATACATATATACTTTTATTGTAAATATATACATATGATACATAGAAAAACCCAGACACAGAACAAACACCCATGCTCATCACACATATGTTTGCTCTGGGTGGGGATCGAACCCACGACCTACAGCTTAGCAGGTAGACATACTACCAACTGAGCCACAAGGCCAGTCAATATATATATATTCTGTCTTTCTCCAGGTCCTAAAGAATTTCTGTTCCAAATTTCATAATTATTGGTTTAGCCGTTTAGGTAACAAACAGACAGAGAGACAGACGACAGACAATTTCGCTTTTATAATCTTATATGATTCATACATTTGAAAAACATAACCCACCTTTTTGCACAGTCCGGTAAAAATACACCGCGGTCGCGGCAGGCGGCATATGGCGCGGCATCTTTGAACGCGTCACAGACTTTGAGAGTACCTTTATAGGTATACCGCCGTCTGTCGCGCGCCGCCCGCGCCGCGCGTAGGTAGGTAATTTTTACCCGATTGCGTAAGGAGGGTTGTTTATCGAGTATATGTATGTTTGTATTTATGTATGTAAGGGTGTATGTGGGTGTATATCTATGTATGTACTATGCATATTTTTAGATTACCTCCTACAGCCTAAACAGCTTGACCGATTTTGATGAGCTAGGTGTCGTTAGATTCGTCTTTACTCCCTGAATATCATATGCTATATTATATTTTTTGTAACGCATTTTTTGTACTCTTGCAAAAATAAAATAAAATGTTTTTTCATAACCTAGAACTTCTTCGTGATAAATAAGAAATAAGTAATTTTACTGGAATAAAAAATACACACTTCAACTTTTTACAGCGATTTTACGTATACATATATTACGTATTTGAGTATAAAATATTTTAGATAGGTAGTTTCATAACATTTATATTTCCACCACAAATACAGGGTGTTAGGTTAGGTTAGTTAGGTACATTTATCAGTGATCGACCTTGTTAGCATTATTCTTGTATATTGCAGATCAAAGAAGCATCTTGAAGTAATCAACGAGTCTTTGATAACATTAGAGCCAGTTGATTTGAATACTTCTAGGATTGAGTGAGCACTACAACCTTATTTATTTTACAAAAAATGAGGTTTATGCATATATATTTTTGTAACTGCAAATTTGTATGAATTGGTAGGTAGACCAGCAATTTATATGAAAACCTCACGCAAAAAAGTAAAATAAATTATAATGCACCTGTTTGTATAATTAAAATATATCTTATGTGCATTAGCCTCGTTGTAATGATAAAATGTGTGGTTGCTACAACGTTTACTTTGATATTACAGAACGACCGTCAATGAAAACTCGCATAATCTGTCCCGTACTCCACCATGTGAGAGTAATAACATCGACATGTGAGTTGTGATATAGTTGTGAGAATAGAACATAAAAAAGAAATAAAACAGGCACGAATACTGCAACCAAAGAAGATGAAATATGCTACAACTGAAAGATCTGTTAATTTTTTGATATTGTACTACGGTTGTTTTTTATATTTTTATTATGGGAAACTTTAGCTTGACCACCGATCCCGCTAGTTTTGAACGACGTTTACGGTCTACGATGGAGCGCGTTTGCTTAGAAAAACTCTATTTTAATTGCGATTGCGACGTTCTGTTACATAATGCAGGTATAATAATGTGAATCAAAGAAAATCCGTTCAGGTAGCGTATGCTGAAATTTTTCAAGGCTATATGTTAAAAATAACAACAAAGCGCTCTGTTTTGTTAAATAATGTAGATTCAAACCCATTTCTTTCTATAATCGCATTAGGTGTAAAATTATGCACTTCGGGGATAAAGGTGTTTTTGTCTTGGGCGAGATTGAATCCCTCGTTACACTCCGGATTCTAAATTTGTAACTCTGTAAATATGTAAATCTGTAAATATGTAAATATGTAAATCTGCAAATCTGTAAATCTGTAAATCTGTTAATCAATAAACAAACAAAATAGACAACTTATTATTTATATTATTTGTAGTAAACTCTCTCAGGATCTTTTTAAAACCTACAATAATTGTAAGTTATTTTGTTATAAAAATCCAAAGTACTAGACCGATATTGATAAAATTTATATGGGACCACTTCTGAAATCACTTACCAAAGAAAAAATAATCTTCAAAATCGATTCACAATTGGTGGAGTAATCGGTGAAAAAACATACAAAAAACATAGTCAAATTGAAAACCTCCTTCTTTTTGGAAGTCAGTTAACTAATGGTATTGCAATATAATTATAAAATTAACCTTGTTGTGTCTGCTTGTGTTTATTACCTAACATCCTGTATAGACCTTTACATTATTGTCAAAGATATTTACGTGATATAATATTTGACCTGTAATATGTAATTCTAACCAATATTTATGAAATTTGGACAGGAGATTATTCAAGACCTGGAGAAGGACAAAGGCTATATTTTATCATAATCATCATCGTTTTTCATCACTACGCAGGTTACACCGCAGGAGCATAGCTATTATTTTATAAATGTGATAATTTAGTGTTTTATGTGAGTTAGTGAGTTGGTTGTTGAATGGAGATAGATATACCCACTTAGTATGACATACTTAGGCTTTTATCCCGAAAAAATGAACGAGTACGAGTAGTAAATTATTATTTCATAGATTTTCAAGAAATAAGCTTATAGATTGATATCAGTATATCACAACTTACTTGCCACTACAATGTAATGAAGATGTGGCTCAGACGAGTCGCGCGCCGCGCGGCGGATCGGTATCGCACTAAACGTACGCCACGTTTTGTGCGGACTTCGCGCTCTCATAAAACGCGTAACTATGCCGTAAACTGAGGTAGCGTAAAATACCTAAATTTCTGGACAAGCCTCGCCTTAATACATATGCTACTTTTTATCCCGTAAAATATCTCCTTTGATAATTATAATTTGTGTAAAACAGCGGGTAACTGTGATAATTAATTAATTAAAAAATAAGATATAAATATTTTTTCTCATAATTATGTAGTTTTTTTAATGATAGTATAAGTTATTTTATTCGGGTAGAATCTTCGCTGCATGACCACTCCACGGCGAAGTGGTTCCGTGAAACACCAAGGAAGTTGCGCGTGGAAGCGGGCCGGGATAATTAACAAAGTTTAGAATGTTCCGTCGAGTTAATTCCTTTATAGATCGTCGGTTAGCTCTATTGCTGCACCCGATTCTATGTTTCAAATTTTAACTTTAGAAATTAAATATGACAAGTAATTTTTTATTAATAATGTCAGACGAGAAGCTAGCTGAGCTGGAAGAAGAAATGGGTAGGTTACATTGGGATATCCTGGGGTTATCAGAAGTCCGACGAGAGGGGGAGGACACGATAACCCTGAAATCCGGTAACCTACTCTACTACCGGGAGGGCGACCAACAGTCCCAAGGTGGTGTCGGGTTTCTCGTCCACAAGTCCCTTGTTAACAACATTCTTGCCATCGACAGTGTATCGAGCAGGGTTGCGTACCTGATACTCAGAGTATCCAAGAGGTATTCGCTGAAGGTCATCCAGGTATACGCACCGACTTCGGCACACTCCGATGACGAGGAAGAGGTGATGTATGAGGACATTAGTAGGGCCATACACACTTCAGAGACCTATTTTAATGTTGTTATGGGGGACTTCAATGCGAAGCTGGGCAGGAAATGCGAAAATGAGTTGAGAGTAGGGCAATTTGGATATGGACAACGGAACCCCAGGGGACAGAGGTTGGCCGACTTCCTGGAGAAAGAGGGACTCTTCATGATGAACTCTTTTTTCCAGAAGCCACCTCATAGGAAATGGACCTGGTTGAGTCCCGATGGTTCTACGAGAAATGAGATAGACTTCATCCTGACCACCAAGAAACAAATATTCAATGATGTCTCTGTGATCAACATGGTTAAAACCAGAAGTGATCACCGAATAGTACGAGGCACTTTGAATATTAATGTTAAACTTGAGAGGTCCCGTATGATGAAGTCTACACTCCGACCTACTCGCGCTCATATCCAAGACCCCGAGAGCTTTCAGCTCGAACTATCAAATCGCTTCGAGTGCCTGGAAAGCTGCGCATCGGTGGATGAGATCAATAACAGGTTTGTGGAAACTGTCCGTACGGTGGGCGCGAAGTTTTATAAACCCCACCGTACAAATAGACCGCAAAAGCTCTCGAGCCATACCCTCGACCTCATGGCTGAACGACGCTCATTGCAACTGCAGTCTTCCGGTGACACAGAGTCATATAGGCGGCTCAATAGACTCATATGAAAGTCTATGCGACACGACATCCGTACCTTTAATACTAATCGTATTAAAGAGACGATAGAGCGGAATAAAGGCTTCAAAGTGTTCGCAAAAGACATGTCTATTGGGCAGAGCCAGTTGACGAAGCTAAAGACAGAAGATGGCAGTCTAGCGTCGACCAAAGCAGAAGTCTTGAGGGAGATTGAGAGGTTCTATGGACAGTTATACACATCGGTCGCAAAACCTGTTAGCAGTTTGGGTAAAGAAAGATCCAAGAGCCAAACTGACTCGACATTATACCGAAGATATCCCGGACATCAGCCTGTACGAGATTAGGATGGCCTTGAAACAGCTCAAGAACAACAAGGCACCGGGCGATGACGGAATTACATCAGAGCTACTGAAAGCGGGTGGAACACCGGTACTGAAAGTCCTTCAGAGGCTCTTCAATTCCGTCGTGCTTGAAGGTACAACGCCAGAAGCATGGAACAGAAGCGTGGTGGCGCTGTTCTTCAAAAAAGGAGACAACACTTTGCTGAAGAACTACAGACCCATCTCGCTTCTGAGCCATGTCTATAAGCTGTTTTCAAGGGTCATCACGAATCGTCTTGAACGCAGGTTCGATGACTTCCAGCCTCCCGAACAAGCCGGTTTCCGAAAAGGCTATAGTACCATAGACCACATCCACATGCTGCGGCAAGTGATACAGAAGACCGAAGAGTATAACTTGCCCCTTTGCTTAGCGTTTGTGGACTATGAGAAAGCCTTTGATTCGATCGAGACCTGGGCGGTGCTTGAGGCTCTCCAACGATGCCGTATTGACTATCGGTATGTCGAAGTGCTGAAGTGTTTGTACAACAACGCCATCATGTCAGTCCGAGTACAAGACCAGAACTCAGAGGCAATTTCATTGAAAAGAGGCGTGAGGCAGGGAGACGTTGTCTCTCCGAAACTGTTTACCGCCGGTTTGGAAGATGCCTATAAGCTTCTGGAATGGAAAGGGCTCGGCATCAATATTAACGGCGAGTACATCACTCACCTTCGGTTTGCCGACGATATAGTAGTCATGGCAGAGTCGATGGAAGACCTCAGTACGATGCTCGAAGACCTCAATAGAGTTTCCCAACGGGTGGGCCTCAAAATGAACATGGACAAAACGAAGGTTATGTCGAACGCCCATGTAGTGCCCACCCCAATATCTGTGGGGAACTCCACTCTTGAAGTTGTTGACGAATACGTCTACCTAGGACAAACAGTCCGATTAGGCAGGTCCAACTTTGCGAGGGAGGTCAATCGTCGTATCCAACTCGGCTGGGCAGCGTTCGGGAAACTTAAAAGCGTCTTCTCGTCCAATATACCCCAGTCCCTCAAGTCGAAAGTTTACAACCAGTGTGTGTTACCAGTGATGACATACGGCACTGAAACGTGGTCCCTAACTATGGGCCTTATAAGGAAGCTCAAGGTTGCGCAACGAGCTATGGAGAGGGCTATGCTCGGAGTCTCTCTACGAGATCGAATCAGAAATGAAGAGATACGTAGACGTACAGGAGTCACCGATATAGCACAGCGGATTAGCAAGTTGAAGTGGCAGTGGGCAGGGCACATAGCACGTAGAACTGATGGCTGATGGGGCCGAAAGGTTCTCGAGTGGAGACCACGTACCGGCAAGCGCAGCGTAGGAAGACCAGCCACGAGATGGACAGATGACCTCATACAAGTGGCGGGAAGACGCTGGATGCAAGCCGCTTCCAATCGGTCTTTTTGGAAATCCATGGGGGAGGCCTATGTCCAGCAGTGGACTTCTTATGGCTGAGATGATGATGATGATGATGAATAATGTCACAATTTTTGCATTGCGTGTGTATTTCTCAATATTTTTGGCGATTTTAAACTAGAATGACTTACAGGGTAGCTCGATAATAATTATAGTTAAATAATAAATAATTATAATAAAAACCTGAAACAACTGATTTCAAAATGCGCAATTTTGTTTTAATAACCAAATTAATGAATCAAACACAACTAAAATTTTCTGAAAAAAAATGTTCAAATCGGTTTAAAAATGACGAAGTTATGGCAGCATAGATAAAAAAATACAGCCTAATTGTTATCCTCCTACATTTTGGAAACGATAAAAATGTCATTAACTCCGGTTGTTTTTTTTTAACTGATGATAAAAATGATGTGAATATTTTGTTTTAAGAAGTAATTTTTAAGAAATGACCAAAAACGAAGTTTGTGGCCACTTTCCTAATTAAAATGCACTAAATAGATTGTATCTCCTTCACATCTAATGTCTAGACTAGACCCTAGACTAGTAAAGCTCGGGTTTGAAACTAATTTAAATTTGTGATAGATATGTCCGTGAGATAGACCACAATGACGAGAGCTAAAATAGCCATTGAATTAGTAGCTTTCTGGTCAGACGTGCAGATAAACTGAAACTTGCGACGCCTATAACACTGACGTCGAATCGCAAAACAATGTTGCTAAATTATTTATAATTATCCAACTTACATCTTCACTATCTAAATTACTATATACGTTTTCTTGAATTTTCTTAACAAATAAAGATACCTAAATCGCTATGGAAAAACACAAAATTGCTTGTGGAAAATGAAACCACATTAACTGCCTTACCGAAAAATTACTTAACTTTAAGCAATGCTTGACATATTTTGTCAACTTCTGGCTGACACGTAATGACACTTGTGGAAAGAAGACAGATAACTTAAGACGTTGGTTAAAGTTAAGTAACGTTTTTCGGTAAGGCTCTAAGTGTTTTACGATCCCTTATAATTTCATATATTATTTTAGTAGTTACGACAAAAATTTACGCAACTATTGTTCTAACAATGGTTGCGTAATTTTTTTTCGTACCTACTTGTTAAAATCTGTTATAAAAATACGAAACAGGAAGCTCTGCATCCGGATTTTTACTAATATTTGGTGTGCTATAATAACATTTCTTTGATTAAATTGTTCATCATATTCACCACACGAAAATGAGTTACATTCTAACAATTTTACTAAGCAAAATGCCATTTGTGATTCAGAAAAAAGTTATAGTATTCTTGTGTTGTTAAAAAGGGTTAAGCAAATGAAAGACAAGGGGTATTTTATTTTCCCAAATGGAATAAATCTTACTACGGAGAGTCCCAGCACGCTCTGTGGAACTTCACAAACGTTTTAGGGATTCGTGATCGTAAAATTGGGTTACAAATTGGATGGTTTTTTAAACAAACGCATTTAAGCATTATTTTCTGGCAATTTTGTGTATAACTTTTTTAAACTATCACGGTTATTCTTCAGTTATTAATTAGAGAACTGATAACTAAGACAGAGTGGCTGTTTTTTTTTTTTTTATATTGAATATGATGTTACTAGTTGTTATTTCAACCGTTTTGCTAAAGAAACAAGTTCATTATTTTGATATGAATAGTAGCTTGTACAATATAGTGTAGTTTACTTTGAATTAATTTAAAATGTTAAAAATCTCCATTTCTAATTTCATTTATGCCCGTTTCGTAGCTTTAGGAAGAAAAAATTGTAAATATAGGTACTAAAAAAGATTTTCACGTTTATTATATATTTAGCGGAAAGCTGAATGAGTTTTCTGCGAAATTCATTGAGGAGGCGTATGTTAGGCAATGGACTTAGTACTATGATTTCTACTCGATAAAGTGCTGGTTATAAAGATTAAACTATAATAAATATTAGTGTGGTATTGTTGCCTGAATGTTAGCTTTATTGGCCGCAATAGTGCATATTTACCTGGAGACAAACACTTACGGATTATTTATAGATACCGAAATTACATTTACTGAGCTATAAATAATAATAAATAATAAATATTTGTGGACATTTCACACAACACCATCTAGCCCAATCTAAGTAAAGCTTGTACTATGGAACTAGATGGCTGATAGAGTACATATATACTTTTTTGTTGTAAATATATACATATGATACATAGAAACACCCAGACACAGAACAAACATCTATGCTCATCACACTAATGTTTGTCCTGCGTGGAGATCGAACCCACGACCTACAGCTTAGCAGGCAGACATACTATCAACTGAGCCATAAGGCTAGTCTAGCTGGTAGCGTAGTCGTAGCTAGTGACTTCGCGCAAACTCAAACATATAGTTTCTACTCTCACACTGTTAAAACCATACATTTGTTTGTATTAATAGCAAGACAATGCCACGAACGTGTGCCCTGATACGACCTTTGAGTAGTTCCAACTTCCGCAATTGCTGCTCAAGTATTCGAACCTTACATCAATTCTAGTACGAAATCCTAGACCCTAAATAAAACCAAATCATCGATGTCACGTCTCAAGTTCGTGCGAATTGCCGCACCAACGGAATGTCCCGATATCGAGTCATTTAGCTGAGTTATTATAGTCTCGGGAGGCCGAATCATGCCAAAATAATACTTTTCTGAATACAAATCGGCCGCTTATAACCCTCGCTCGTTTTTCGTGTATTGACATTTTTGCGGACGCTTAGAAATCGTTAACTAGATTTTTTTGGCGGTATGATTTTCTTTTTTTGTATTGAATTGTGATAAGATGCTCAATTCATTTCCACGAACGACTTCAATTTTTTTTTTTTAATAGATAGATGTATATAGCCAGATTGTATGCCTGTTTTGAGTGTCAAAACTAGCGTATAGTTGTCACTCAATTCTTTAATAAATAACGAGCAACTCATGTCTATTTTGAGTCATTTTCAATCGTATTAAATCTTTACACCAATCGGTTTTGACCCTATATAATCTCAGAATAGCTTTGAAACTACAGTTGAAAATTCTAATTCAAAATAGACGTTAATAATCAGTATTTTTAACACTCGACGCAAAAAGAGGAGTTTTACAAGTTTGATGTGTGTATGTGTCTGTGGAATCGTAGCTCTCAAAACGGATGGACCGATTTTGATTTAGTTTTATTTTTGTTTGAAGGATGATTTTATCGAGAGTGGTCTTGACTATGTTTCTTAAATTTATTTTAGCCGGTTTTTTTTGCCGGGTGATTTTAATTTTTTTATACTTTGTATAATGTATACTTACGTTTCTTAAAAACCTGGGTATTTTATTTCTTCTATTAGTTTTACTCATTTGAGTTATTGAGTTATAGGCCTATGACCAGCAGTGGACTTCTTATGGCTGAGATGATGATGATGATGATTTGAGTTATTGCATTATTTTAGAAAATATGTGACTTCAAAAAATTATTACTTAGTTTTCATTATCCACATACCTACCTAGATATATCTATCAAAATAAATGTAACTAGGTATATTTTTTTCTTTCATCCACTTATATTATTTCGCATAACTCGTTAAATTTCATTTAAATATATGCTGTATTCAAATATATGCTTAGTGCTTATATTAAATGAAAAGATATATCGTTATTCGAGATAGAAACAAAAAATAATGGCATACTTAATCCCTGCATGTAATGGCATACTTAATCCCTGCATGTAAATTAACCTATCTGAATTTTATCAATAACAAAGGGTTAAAGTAATTGAATTGCAAAATAGTTTGAATACAATCGTCTGAACTGACGAAGAAACTGATCTTGAGTAATGTTTCAGAGGATAGTGGAGACCGTATAATATTTTCTTCTACGACATATTTATAATACTATGTCCAGACACAAGAAGAAAGCTGATTTATGTCTCGAACATTATTCAATTAATTTCAATCGATATTTTAAGTGATTTCAACCTGATACTTAGAGCTATTTATTATCATCATCATCATCATCTCAGCCATAAGAAGTCCACTGCTGGACCTATGCCTCCACCATGGATTTCCAAAAAGATCGATTGGAAGCGGCTTGCATCCCGCGTTCCCGCTATTATATTAGACTTTTTTTCAAATTTAGCTATTCTTGTGGATGATGATAAAATTGAGTAAAAGTAATAAAACAATCATTTACATTAAACACTAATATTACACTATTTCTCTAATATAATCATATTTTTGTAGCAAAGTAAAATTGTTGATAGGATTCCTAAAACATTTCATGAATAAATTTAGGAGCTTTCAAACCAGCTCCAATGCATATTATATTTTGTTTTTCAGCGCCTGTTAATGCAAGTCGATTTTTTTTAAGTTTTAGTTATTTAAATATAAACTAAGTATAGTTTCACGAAAGAAACCTTCGATAAAAGAAAATAATAATATTGCTGGTATAAAAATAAATATCTCTAATATTTCCCGCTGCGCATTCACACGTCCCGTCGGCGCAATCCCGTCGCACAATGAATCACGCTGACCCTCAATAGCACTGCGAGCCGGTGAACTTTGTCCCATGACCCGTCCCGCTGCAGTGTACAATTCTACATTCGACTAATTTAACCTTTTGCTGTGAAACGGGAAAAGCGTAACTGGACAATATGAAGTGGTCTATCCGTTTGGTTGTGGCATTGTTTTTTTATTTTATTTTTCATTCACACGATACAGTCAAGTCTTGTGAGTGAAACAAATTGGTATTTTATAAAATTAGAAAAGGAGAAAAAAAGTAACTACATAGTAAATTCAAGCGAAAAAACTGAACTACCTAAAAGAAAAGTTTATTTAGGTTTGATTTTGTTTTGTACTTCGTAGACGATATGGGATTGGTAAGGTTAGAAAAAAAAGTATAATGTAAAAATCTATATTATCACTCATGTTAAAAAAGTATATTTTCGTGTATGTTATTCTTTTTCTATCCAACTGCTTTAGAAGAAAACTAATAGTTTTCTGGTGTACGTTTCTATATTACCTGTCATTTACTCGTAGGCTAAACAGCTTGATTGATTTTGGTGTGTGGATTAAGGTTATTGAATATACCATTGTATGATGTACTTCGAGAAATACGAACGGCTACGCAGTACAGATCATTAACTGATTAATGATTAACTGATTGATGCGTTATGAGCTACATTTTTTTATTATGAAAAATAACGTGGTTGTTACATAGTTTTACTTTGAAAAGCCATCTACGTGTACATGTACGAGATCATTCTTTTTCTGTATCCATACAAATATATTTTTCATTAAACACTACACGACTTTGAAAGATTTTACTCAGATAAAATTGATCAGTGAAACAACAAATAAAACGCACTTCACTCAATCATTAAACTGTTTCTAAGCTGTCACTTATTTCACTCACTTGTCACTCCGTGCTAGCCACACGCGCGCCGGCGTGTCACGTCACCGCGCAATGGGTCATGCCGCCGGCCCGCAACAATAGTACTACTGTACTAGGTACCTCTGTCTCGTGACCCGTTTAACTGCATTTTACATCCAACCGTTTAGAAAACTTATAAATCAAATGGAAAAGTGCTTTTCATGTGAAAGTGCTTTTTGTGTGAAGATAACAATGTGGTTTGTATGTAGCTAGCATGTGGTGATATTTATAGTTTTCCGATACGCGATATTTTATTTGCTCGTTACAGGAGATAAAACCTTCTAGCATTTCAGATATCTATTGTATTTTCTTGGAAAACATAATAATATCTTAGGAATACACGCTCTGTTGTATCTAGGTTGATATTTACCATCAGTGTATACTTTGCCGGATGCGGTTTCGTATCTCGATAGTGGTACAACGACTCCAATTTACCTTAGAAAAAGCAGATGCTACCAACCGCTTTCTGGATTTTGTTACATTAGCGGTTTAAGCGTTGAGCAAATAATTTTATACAGACTCACTTTTCTAACCGGATTTTATCCCTTGAGGAGATAATAGAAACCTCTGTCCACAACACCTGCTGTCACTAACCTTCTCGTTCCTCTTATCCCCTTTTTACATGCATGAAGTTCCACCATCATCATTCTTACTTTATTCATAAGTTTGTTATATTATTGTGTAGCGATTTTTAGAAGCCATTTTTGTGTATATATTATATGGACAAGCCTCATGGCTCAGTGGTAGTACGACTGCCTCCTGGGCTTTAGTGGGTTCGATCCCCACCCAGGACAAACACTTGTGTGATGCGCATGGATGTTTGTTCTGTGTGTGGGTGTTTCTATGAAGTATATATTAAAAAAAAAGTATATATGTATACTATCATATCAACCATCTAGTTTCCATAGTACAAGCTTTGCTTAGTTTAGGCTAGATAGTGTTGTGTGAAATGTCCTCCAATATTTAATTATTTATTATTTATATATCACTAACATTCTTTGAATGAGGTGGCTGTGACATACTGACAGATGTGACTATTTATTTAACAACATTTACTCGTAAAAAATCGTGAAAAAGAACCAAGTCTTCTATAGAAATTTCGACAAAGCTTATATTTTATTTATTATATATCTTTTTATTTATTTATATCACCTCTTAAATATGACCTACCAAACATCGAAATAACCATGAAAATCAATTCATGATTAAGGAAATAATCGCTGAAATATCATACAAAAAAAAACATAGTCGAATTGAGAACCTTCTCCTTTTTGGAAATCGATAAAAAATCAGTAATTACAATATCTCAAGGAAGTAATGAAAACATGATTACAGTATCTAGTTTAAAAGCAGATTACAAGAGAAATCCATTTCGGAATCGTTTTTTCTTTAGATGCACCGACAAAGAGCTACATTTTTATCGGCTTCTGGATTAAAGCTAAATCTGTACGGCTTTTGAAACGTTCGAGGATTTTGAGTCAGCTTTATCCAACTTTCGTCACGTGGGCTTTTGCAGACTCAGGGATGCTACAAATTAAGATGAATAGGTATTTGCCGTGTTTATTTAACGAGTTTATTTCATGTTCTCGTAAATATTTTCACGACAGCTAAACTTATTTCCCGGGAATATTTATTGTTCTACATTCATGACTATATTAACGTTATTTCAGATCATGATTGCGTACGGTATTTGGTTGTGTTGAAGTCTTGTTTATATACACATGTAGAGGTTTATCGCTCATCGGACACACACTAACGCAATGTTAATGTACATAATTCGTGAAAATTACATGTAAAGGTTCGCGAGTACCTACTCGTAAAATTACAAGAAATATAATATATCTGACAGCTGCAGCAAATTAGTAACTTTATGCACTATCATAAAATGGACATTATATTTCGGTCGGGCCAACATCAAACTCACTAGAGAGAGAGAGAGAGAGAAAGAGAGAGAGCGAGAGTGAAAGGAAAACATGTTGCAATCCTTTTTCACAGACGGTCGTATGGGAGTACCATATACGATTTATGTATTAGTATGTATTATCCTATTTTTAGTTTCAGAAATAAGAGAATAACTTCGGGTACAATCAGATATAGGTAGATCTAAATGTACTAACGTACCAGATGTCATGTTTTGAACACTCACTTTGTTCATCGCAAATGCAGAGCAGTGTCTACACCTTGTTCAATTGTCTGCTAGACAGTAACGGTAATGAGCTTTGACGACCGTTTTGTTGTTTAAAATGTCTGTTCTAGTTTACATTGAATTATTTGGGTAGAGTTGAATTTATTCTTGCATTGTGGCGTTCTAAAGTACTACTACACGATCGAATATAGTACCTATCTAGAACATCGGCAGATCAATGAGTCGCAGACACTTGAATATGATGAGGTGGGTTATCAGCGAACTAAAGACAGCGAAAAAGAGAGAAAAATAACGTTGTCTTTAACATTGCGATCTTTTTGTTTTCTTTCCTTTTTCAGATGATGGTTTAACCGCATCACATTCAATCAGCTATGGGTACTATTAAGAGCGGTAACCTTTCTATAATTCGAAACACATTTGTTCGAATATTTCTTGCCCGAATCCATTCCATAGAACTGCCCGATTCTAAATGTTTTACTTGACACGAGTTCTGAGTTGCTTGCCATCAGTTTCATTTGCCCGAACAGTTAGTAGGTTAAGTTCGTTAGGTTTCTGTTTTATTATATTCAGAAACCTTATTATTTACAAAGATTTCATTATCAGTTATTAGGTTAGGTTTCTGTAAATTATATACAGAAATTTTCGTATTACAAAGAATCTGTTATCAGACGAGTTGTCAAATGAGTGTTCGAGATTTTGATAAAATGACCATTGAAAAAATAAATTTTGTTTTCGCGGAAATGTATTCGATATTTCATAATTCGGGCTATAGATTAAGAACCATGAAAAGCTATTGCAGATCTAATAGGACTTTTTCATATCACTTTATTTATTATCCGTTAAAAACAATTCTGAGTCGGCTATCTGCAGTTTCACCAGTCATAATATTATGTCGACATATAGCTGGCAGGTTACTCTTTTATTCTCAGTTTGGTTTGAATACAGCAAGTACTCATACTATTTCTTATGAACAAGAAATTCAGACTTCAAGATAAATATAGTTTGAACGGAATAGGTAATATAAGTATACATAGCTTTTTCAATAACTTACTGTAAATTGCATTGGCTACAGAGTGTATAGAGAGCGATATATCCACAGGCTACCAGATTTATTGTTATTAAAATAAAGATAGTTTCTTTGACCTTAAGTTTATTTATGCTCTATTTGCGGAGAAATCTCGTTTCGTTCAATGTTATTTATTTTTTGGACTAGACTCAATATTCTTCGTATAATATAATAATCCTCGTCGTCTCGCCACTGTAGATCTGGCCGCGTTACCTTTGCTGAGATACAACAATTGTGATATCCCTTTCACCAACACTGTCAAAGGTCTAGGCATACTCATTGATTCAAATATATCTTGGCAGCCCCAAATCAAAGAAGTTTCTCGCAAGTTTTATGCATCACTCCACTCTATTAGCCGCTTAAAAAAATTACAGGAAAGGATCACAATTCATATTTTCTGCTACGCATTCAGTAAATTGAAATTAATTGTGATTAAATTTAGAAGCTTATAATAAATAGATGCTTACTAAAATTTGCTGATTTCATGGGCTCCATTTACGTTGAATTCTAGAATATTTTAATGGAGAGTGCTCCATTACCTGGCTATATATAGATTATAGTCCAATACAATAGATCCGTTTGTAACAGTCATAGTCTGTGTGCCAACGTTAATTATCATCTATAATATGCGTAGGTAGTTTGTCAGAATAAAGACTGTATAAGTTTTTATTAATATCAGATTTTGGTTTCTGACACAGGAAATTATAACAAATAAGTCACAAATATCAGCTGTCTAGTTCAAGATTTGCTTAATTTGGGGTTAATAGCGTTGTTTGAAAATGTCCACCATGTAAATTTTATACTATTTTAAGCTGTCATTTGCAACTAATCTATAAATCATAATAAATATCGTCAAAGTTTACATATAATAAAGTTTACATAGTCAGTCAAACAGCCCACCCCTGACTGTACCCGACAAAAAAGGTGCCCATCTATAAATTATATTATATTAACTTCAAATGAATTCTTGCTTATGTTTCAATTACTGACAAGTGTTTACGCAATAAAAATGCAGTTTAATTTTCATTTCACAATAAATAAACCAGCAAGGCAACCAAAATCACTCCATACTGCACGACCACATTAATTATTTCAGACTATTTATTAACCCCTCATATTGCTATTCTGACCCCAACCCGTTCGGACGGAATTAATATTACTGCAAAGTTATTATGAAACAGCTGGAC
Source organism: Lycia hirtaria (assembly GCA_947563715.1). Taxonomy (NCBI): domain Eukaryota; kingdom Metazoa; phylum Arthropoda; class Insecta; order Lepidoptera; family Geometridae; genus Lycia; species Lycia hirtaria. The sequence goes on from OX387377.1 coordinate 46,330,089, forward strand.
TTACTGAAAGCACTCTCTTATGCATGACTTTCGTCCTAGGAGCTCTAAGTGAACTTTATTATCACTACGTTTTAATTAAGCAGAATTAATGCTTAAGCATGACGTCACTAGTCAACTGTCAATGGTGTCAGACGTGACTTGGTTGCCAGAGAGAGCAATATCTCGGGGCTGTTTAGATAGCAAGTTTGGTATTGCCATGAATAGCGAGCTTTAGCATGTGATGTCATTCTTCTGAGGAATCTGGGGCTGAATTTTTATTGCGTCCCCATTGTCGTTTCAGGATTTTAATGTTGGTCTATTTTCTCTATATAAGAAAATCGGAAGTTGGAAAATTAGTTAGGTAGGACGTTTGAACAAAATGTTCAACTTTATACCTTTTCTAACCTATTACAGTAAAGAGAAGTTAGCAAAGATAAAATATGATAATATTTTCCAGCACACTATATGGATGTATGTTTGATTTGATAGAGCCTATTGTTTGTTTGTTATTATATATAACATAACCAATGTTATTTCTGAAAAAGGAAATTTCTGGCAAAAAAAATCTAAAAAAAAAACAGTCGATATTTCTTTTATTGGAAAGATATTTAAAAAAAGATTATTATAATAAGCACATCACTAATATGTATATTTTTTTTAATGAAAGTATTATAAACCTTCATTACTCCACAGACAAGAGACAAGCTCTTAAGTGTTAAATAACCTTGTCAACCTTGTAAAATAGATGCAGTTACTATTATTACAAATAAATCGATCATCATCATCATCTCAGCCATAAGAAGTCCACTGCTGGACATAGGCTCCTCCATGGATTTCCAAAAAGACCGATTGGAAGCGGCTTGCATCCAGCGTCTTCCCGCCACTTGTATGAGATCATCTGTCCATCTCGTGGCTGGTCTTCCTACGCTGCGCTTGCCGGTACGTGGTCTCCACTCGAGAACCTTTCGGCCCCATCGGCCATCAGTTCTACATGCTATGTGTCCTGCCCGCTGCCACTTCAGCTTGCTAATCCGCTGTGCTATATCGGTAATAAATCGATCGCTAATTAAAAATACTAATTAATACTACAATAAAAAAAATGACATGAATAAGGACGTAATCAGGTTTTAGTTTTTCAAGCTATATCATAGCATGTATAAAAGAAAATCGGTTTTAGGGTATGAACGAAATTCCAGTTTACACCTTCCCCTATTGACCCCTTTTCGCGTTAAATAACAAGCTTAATAGATATGGAGATGAATTCAATTGGTTTCCACTTGACCGGCTTCCTTTGTCCAATATTTGATGATTGATGTTGTTATATATTTTGTATGTAAATTTTTGGTTTTCATTTACATTTTTATATTCTGTATTAAATATATCTTCATCTTTGTCTCGACTGCCCAAAGAAAGTGTATCGTTAAAAAAAATATCGAATAAGGCATCCTTGCAGATGTGTGCTAGTCCTCTTGTCTGTTTTCATGTTTTTAAAGTCGAAAAATTCCAAATGGACAACAAAACAAAAATCGAGACACATATCAGCACAATAAATATTTTATTTGTGTTTAAAATAAATAAATACATATTGGTGGACATTTCACACAACACCAACTAGCTAGACCAAACTAAAGCAAAGCTATATACTTTTTTTGTAAATACATACTTATGACGCATAGAAACACCAATACTCTCCATTCCTTGGTTGCCTGGAAGAGATCGCTTTTAGCGATAAGGCTGCCCGTTGTTACACTTGTGTAAAATTATTTCTTTTTTGTACTTGATTTTGTTATTTTTAATGGTGTGTCAATAAAGAGTTTATCTATCTATCTATCTATCAATACACAGAACAAACATCCATGTTCATCACACAAATGTTTGTTCTTGGTGGGGATCGAACCCACGACCTACGGCTTAGTAGGAAGTATTACTACCAACCTGAGCTGTGAGGCCAGTCAAACAAAAAAATTTGTGACGTAGTTCAAAAATAAAGAATTTCCAAGATAGTGTAGGAATAATTTATACACTTGTACACTTGTGTGTGTGTGTGTATTCAAGCTGCCTTATTTCCTGTGCAATAACATAAGATATTATCTGAAGAACAAATGTTTTTAAACGGTTTTCTTTAGCTTGACCTGTTTATTTATTTGTTTGTTTGGCTCAAATTTAGTAATTGAAATTTTACCCCCTTGCAGTTGACGGATCGATCTGAAATTTGGTATACATCTTTAGTCCTGATGACAATACAATTTAGCATATTCTGTATTATTGTCAATTCAAGATGGCCGCCGCCTCAAACTGGCGGATTTCATATTTTAACACAACCCCACAATATGGGTATCAAATGAAAGGACTTTTCTAGTAAAATACAGTAAATACATTACCTACACCATTATCTTTCTTTTCAATAAAACCGTTTAACTTAAAAAGTTTTTTTAAAGTAAGTACTTGTTCTACCTGCAAAGCAATATAGCTGCAAACTTAGTCTCCTGACTAACGAAATACGTCTCGTGGTAACGTGTGACTTACAATATGAAAGATTTAAGTGTTTGCTGAGTGTGCCACTTACATCTTCTATTTATTTTTTCATACTGTTCTTTGCTACTGTTTCTTTTGCTATTCTGAGTTCATAAGATTAAAATACTCTAAAAAAATTGTAGAGCTTAGTATAAATTAACTTATACTTATTTTATTTGTTTACAAAGGGGATCAAAGATACCAGGCTGTTTATTTATTATTAGTCTTTGATAATAATGATGTGCATGTAGTCTACGATAGAAAGAGTTTACACAAAATAAACCAATCATTGGCTACTTAAAAACGTCCATTATTATTTTTCTTGGTATCATAAAAATCATATACTGAATATATCAGCAGTCGAGGTTCGATAAAGTGGAATTTAAGCATTTAATTCAGTTTCAGGATTTTGAAATATTTATAGAATCAATTTTAGTTTTAGTGGCCTTGAGAGATAGACTATCAGTTATAGTAGATGATTATGAAATGATACGGCGTTAATCAATTATGAAATATTTAAAAATTGTTTTTTTTTTTTTAATAGTCTTAATGTGTAGATGGTTTTAGTTGGTAATATGTAAATAGCTTTAAAATTAAATTGAATTATTAATTTCTAATTATGAAATTACAACGAACCGGCTAGAGATCCAATTTGTGGAAACCCAGAATTAGTTCTAGTCAAACTTGCTATAAACAATATTGAATTATGGAACGATTTAGGATTCTACATGGCTTCTATAGGTGTAGTACTAGATGCCCGTACATAAGTTCATGAATGTCAATTAGGTTCAGATTCACGAAAAGATCTAAGTTCTATTCATGGGTCCTTCGTCGTTTTACCTACGACCGGTTCGGACCATAATGTGAATTGGTGAAGGTATCGTGGAATGTTGTAACGAAGAACAAAGACGTCTACATATTATAGCTACATAAAAATCGTATTTGAATATATAAATTTCACTAGTTAATGTGTAATACAAAAATATATATCGAGTTGAAATCACGCACCTTCAAGCACAGCGTAGTATGAAGATCGGCCACAAAGTGGATAGACGACCTCGTAAATGTGTTAGGAAGATGCTGGATGCAAGCCGCTTCCATCAGGTCTTTTACTATCACCTACCTTTGATTGTATTATGATAACATGTGCTGGTAGGAAAGTCAAACAATATAATAGACACTAAAAGTGATTTTAATGCAATTTTTTTGAATTCATCGAAATTACTTCTACATTTACATGTTTTTAACATATTACCACAATAAAAAAATCGTAAGATGTTTTTGTTTGTGACTCACATATAAGTAATTTATTTATTTAGGCATGTGTAATTTGGGGTTAATTTTAAAGTTTGATGATTAATCTGCTCGCTGCAGAATATAAATGATGATGATTTCTACATTTATGAAAAATGTAGTGATTAAGTAGTATTTTCGAACACACTTTGTACTTTAGTTAATTTTGTTTGAACATTGGTTTCTGTATCACAGTAAATTTTGGTAACAAATAAAGTAAAACAGAAAACAATAACCCCATCTTGCCGACATTCGCTCCTTGATTGGTAGCCAATTACTGCTGCAGCCTTCTCTTCAATTAATTTCGTATCGCACTGAAGCTGACTTTCGAGTTTTCTACGAATCAATTTTATTGAAAGTGATTTGCTGTTTTTTGTTTTATTATTTATTATCGAGGTATTGTTGTTTTATTGGTTTATACCTTGCTATTAGATAAAATCTTGATGAAACAATGTGATTGTTAAGACACAAATAAATTAATAACTGTGTAATACCACTTATTAACTGATTTTATACAGTTAATAACCTTTTTACAAATGTAATATAATAACTTTTTTTATTGTTGACCGCAATGTGCACCGAAATTATCATTGAGCGCCAACTCGCCTGATATTTAGCCACCGTTACTGTCTACGATGGAGTACGCGTGTCTAAAAGAAAACTATTCACTCGCGATTCGAAAACACTCAGAACTAACACGTAACAGGCTTAATTTAATTCATTAGTGTTGTTGACATTATTGTCAGTGACTTTATGTTACATTATTGACATTTAATTATAATTTTTCATAGGAATGCTTTTATTAGAATCATTTTTGAAATGACATAGTAAATAATGGATACGAAAATTACCACTACATTATTGGTAATTTTCTTAACTAACCCTAAAATCCTACGTTACACTTGGGATTCAACATGTCGACCGTGACATAAAGACTACTTTATCCCCTTGGTGCATAATCTAAAATTATATTCTACCACCACCGTCAAATTAAAAATATATCCCCAATGTTATTCACAATGTAAATAAATAAATAAATATTTGTAGACATTTCACACAACACCATCTAGCCCAAACTAAGCAAAGCTTGTACCTACTATGGAACTAGATGGCTGATAGAATACATATATACTTTTATATGTGTTCTGATATCCTCATTTGATAGTAAATTCCAGTTTCAGACTAGTTTTGCTTTACAGCTATTCTATTTCACGATGCAGGTTTTCATCATAATCATCATCATCTCAGCCATAAGAAGTCCACTGCTGGACATAGGCCTCCCCCATGGATTTCCAAAAAGACCGATTGGAAGCGGCTTGCATCCAGTGTCTTCCCGCCACCCGTTCACTCCGTCCTGCACATACACTGAAGTAATGTTCAAATGCACGGGTTAGCCGTGCATATGCACGTTACATAACCGAGATCAAACCTTCATCATGAAATAGCATACATGTACCATCGTCAACCGCATCAAATACCACATGACTTGTATGTATGTTTAACGTGTCAACCAAGAAAAAAGTATTTCTATACATAGTAACATAGCGTTTTCAAAATTTTACTAGACAATTTTAGCAGTTTCCAATCACTTCTTCCTTTTATTTAGTTTCGATGAAAAATTATCACATTTACTCTCAGTTTTGCCGACCATCTTAAGAGCACCAAAGAAAATTCTTGGTAACAATTTTCAGTTCGGTGGTTCAAGTTCGTTCAAGGAAATTCTAAGAGCAGTGTTGAAAGGAACACTTCGACGAGTTTCGGAACTACAATGCTTATTGTATTGTTTTGTAGAGCATGAAGCCATCTCACAGGGAAATATTAAACTATGTGGTGAAATAACGGCGCGTGAAGGGCGCGTGGTTTTCTTGTTACTATCGAAAACATGTGATAAGTTACGTATTTAAAAACTTGTTAGTATACGTGGATTTTTGGTACATTAAAATTAGAATAAATCGAAACAAAATAAATCCGCCAAAGTACGAATTTCACTGACACACCGAGGCTTCCGTACTTTACTATTGACACAATACATGATCATGAACACTAATACTATGGCTAATATTTAACAAATAGTTTTTATTTATAATAATATTTGTGATTTCACATATTTTCTACTGTAGCCTTTTTGTTGGTGAAATCAACAAGGTGGTTTTATCTCTCACAATTTTTTACCATTTTTACAAAAATTATTTATGCAAGCTTGTCTCGCACTTGAAATCTTTTTAATTCGCTTATTATTGAAGCTCAGCTAAAGACTTTCAGAAATATGCTAAAAACTTTTTATCATCACTTAAAATAAATAAACAAATCTAAAATGTCATCAAAAACACAACCTAACACCAATAGCGGTAAAATATATTTCGTTATCTCAAAACCAGCGTCTTTGTTCAATTTTGTCACTTCTCCTGCCAAGCGAAAAAATTCGACACTTTTCTAGCAAAAAAACACTTCAAAACGGAAGCTTCGCTTGGAGAAAATTGTTCTCTTCATTGTTCGAATACACTTTATTAAGATGTCCAAAGAAAGTTGTCATACTTCTACTCGTTTAAACTTTCCTGCAAGAAAAAGTTTTACGATTTCTTTGCACGTAATTAAGATCGATGTGAGACAACGGCCCTTAAGAGTTGCTTAATGCGTGTAAAACTTTCTAAAACTGACACGTCTTTGAAACTATAACTAATGTGATAACACTTGTTTGTAGAAACCTGTTTTTAACGAAAATAAAATATTGGAGTGGGACATTTGGGTAAGGAGGTATCTAATGAGGGCTACTGTTTTTTAGCTCACCAGCTGGCAAGTGAGGTCTTGTCAAAATTTGTTATTACACGAGTGGAAACAGAGTTTAATTATAAATAATTTCCTAGTAATGTAAAAGTGTAATTGAAGAAAATATAGAACATTCCACAGTTGCGAAGTTCCATTTTGTTCGAAAAAAAGGAAGACATCATTTTTTGAAAGATAAAACTATCTTAATTAAAGCAATGGTTAGTAGCGATTCGCAGGGACAACCCTACCTCTTCAAAACATTCGCGTGTTTGTAAAAAACATTTCAACCCTATCAATTATGCGTTACCTAAAGAAACAACTACTGAAAATCGTAAGTAATACCTAAATTATTGATCATAGTCATCATCATCATCTCAGCCATAATAAGTCCACTGCTGGACATAGGCCTCCCCCATGGATTTCCAAAAAGACCGATTGGAAGCGGCTTGCATTCAGCGTCTTCCTGCCACTTGTATGAGGTCATCTGCCCATCTCGTGGCTGGTCTTGGTTTGGTGGTATTATCTTCATTGAATTCTTATCATCATTTTTCACTGTCTTCAGTTCGTAATCATTATATATCTAATAAGGTCACAGTGACTCGCTGAGGCGGCTACAGCCCCGACAGCCTCGGTTTAAATAACAATTATAACCACCGAAATTTCAGTTAACTCCATCTAAATAAACAAGTAAGTTTAGAAACCTCGAAAACCCCCGACATAAATAATAAATTACAGTTTAAAAACTAAAAAAACACGCTACAAATTATTGTGGTCAAAGTTTTCTAACAAAGACAAGACTTTTCTAACAAATCCAAACACAGCTATGATACGATGTTCCATCATGAAGTTCTAGTTCATATCTTCCGGCTCCATCATCAGATCAGTTCGACAATACCATATTATTGTATTGTCATCAGAACTACATACAGCTGCCAATTTTCATGACGCTACGATCCTTGGAAGATGGTTAAATTAGTTACCTTAGATTTCATTACATACAGGTCGACCTAATAAAAGCGTCTTAAAAACGGAGTGAAACATAGCTAAAACACAAATCAAGTTCACTTTCAAGCAAAAAAAAAATCTACCAAAATCGGTCCAATCGTTTGAGAGTTACGATGCTACAGACAGACACACAGATACACACGTCAAACTTATAACACTTCTATTATTTAATATTATTATTATTGTACATTTACAATTCAATGAACTGTTAAATTAATTACCCCCCTTTTTTGCTTAGTCGGGTGAAATATATGTTGATTGTTCGTTTATATTGCTATACTATTATTTTGTAATATAAACCACTCTCTATAATTCTAATTCTGTTAGCAGTTATATTGAAAAACCAACGTCTCAAAATTGAATGACATAATAAAGACCGAGAACTTCAAGAGTTCAACTCATCTCAAGTAAGAAAGCTCGGATTTCGTTAGGACGACATAAATAGACAAGTACTTCTCAGTTTGTTCTGCTGTCAGCAAAAATACATTAAATCTCTGTTTCCTGAGACCTACAATCTTGGAATTTTCAAGGCTAGAGTGAATAGGATATCTTCTAGATCGACGAGCTCCATCCTCGGCCACACCGTCGCTTAACATCAGGCGAGTTGGTGGTCAATCGTAGATCTATGTTCTATAAAAAAAAAAAAAAAAACTTAAACAGTTTAAAATAAAAACTGGTGAATATTCAATCCCTTTTTTTGCTAGTTATTATTTTCTTATGTGTTCGCGATTAGTTACTCGTAGAAATTAAACAATGTTAACGGATTCATCCATTGTGCTGTATGTACTTACGTAAGTACGAGTATACATACAGCACAATGGATTCATCGCGTATTTATTGTACATAGTTTTAGACCTGAATACTTTGCAGTATCCGTGGGTAGATGTGAGACTGGAGGTGGCGTATCTTTTTTGCTATGAAAATATCAATTATCTATTGCCTTATATATATATATATATTTTTTTTTATACACGATCTACGATTGACCACCAACTCGCCAGATGTTAAGCGACGGTGTGACCGAGGATGGAGCTCGTCGATCTAGAAGATATCTATTCACTCTAGCCTTGAAAACTCCAAGATTGTAGGTATCAGGAAACAGAGACGGCGGCAACGAATTCCATTCTTGTGCAGTACGCAACAGGAATGTGGATCGATATCGCTGAGTACGGATTTTTGGCATTTCAACGAGAAATGGGTGGTAATTCGCCGATTTTCTGCTAGTCCTGTATAGTATATTCCAAACGATTTCTATGCACACACATCGGTCACGTTGGCAGTCGCTTTTAATTCGTTTACAAAAAACGTTTTAACATTACATTGTATCAATAACAAACCTAAATCTAACCAAAACTAAATTTAACTAAGTTCACAAATTTAAAATATTTAAATAGCAAGAAATGGATACACCATACTTACATAATTAAACTTGTGTACTATAACCATGGTGTTCTCTTTGGGATTTAGGGTTTCCATAAACTTGGTTAAGGCCCAAATTTTATTATATACTCTAAAAATGTATTCTATCCTTTCTCATTATGTAAAATACAGCAATATTTTAGAGGATACGCAGCAGCATGATAAAGCAACTGTACCTGCCCTATCTAGCTATATACTATATATAACCTAAATACCAAACTTTATTTCAATCCATCAAGGCGTTATGAAGTACCTAATAGTAGGTACTCAACTTTATAACGACCTGACGAATTTGTTTTGTGAAAACGAATCATATCAACATTTCCCAAAATAATAATATATTTGGACCTTATTTTAATTTTCCATTGGATTACAGTTTTTATCTTTCCAAAATACTTACTAAAGGTAAAATGTAATGTAATTTTAATGTACGAAAAAACAAAGATTCTGAAAATGAAATAAAACGTCGACATTCCTCTTTTAGCATTTTCAATAAAACTAACCAGTGAACTTTATGTTACTGATATGTAAAACTCCATGACCTTGTCATACAAACTTGCTGCAGCTGTCAGTTAACACTAATCTAGATCAAAGTCCTCATAAAATCCAAGCTCACGAAACCGAGTCCGAGTAGCAAGCAAGTCGCCATCACGCACACTCGATTTAAATTATCACAGTAATATTTTGTGCCCGTTGAAAGATTTGTGGCGGCTACGTGATGTGGCTGGCCTAATTGCTTTTGAAGAACTATGCGACTTACGCGGGCTCTTGTAACTCTCGAGAGAGAGACTGATTATACTATATATAGTATACCTATATGAAGTAGCACTCAGAGCAAACCGGACTATAAGTCATTTGCTTATATAAAACGAATTTTATAACAGCGAACAATGAATTTACATCACGTGGACGGAATGTCTAAGACAAAACTCATGAATGTAGTTTCCTGGGTTGACTGATACTCTTATACCAACAATGGCGAATTTAAAATTTTTGATATAAAGATTTCATCGCCGCGCTAAAGCCTAATTTAGATTGAGAAGTCTCCGACACTCACAGAGGAATCAAAACCTATGGGGTACTTCCCATTGACCTAGAACTCTGAAATTTGGCAAGGAGCATTGTGTTAGAGTACACATATAGGAAAAAATCCGAAAACTGGACATTTTTATTTAATCACAAAAAAATAGTATCTCTATGCAAGGAATGAGGGCTGCCCCAAACGTTCGCTCGCTCGGATTCGATTGGTCGAGACGCTATTTTGCCGCTTCGAATTATTCTGAAAATCGAAATTATTTTAATCGTATAAGGGGTCTAATTAGACCTCATTGAGCTCGGACGTTTTAGAGAACTGACGCTACATCCCGTGATACTTTATCACAGACAGTGAAGGATTTCTCTGCGCCCGTCTCTGCATCTTTATTTTCATTTGTTACATTTTCACAACTAAATGTCTGAATCAATTATGATGAAATTCATTATTGAGATAGTTGAGACACCGAAAAAAGACAAAGCTACATTTCATCATCATGTTTTGCAACGAATAAGAATAAGAATCATGTTTTGCATCACTCGCATTCAAAGTCTGGTGCAGATAGTTGCTAGTTACGAATAAATGTTTTCTATTCCTTACGGCTAGAACTTCAAATAACCGACGTCGTTTCATGAAACTCGACCGAAACGTACGTTATTGTAAAAACCACTAAATTGTGTAATACGCTGTCTTAGTAAGTTTCATTTTAAAGATAAAATCGGGGTGTCTTTGAATCATGAAGAAGATTAGGCTCCACCGTAGACCTCAATGTTGCTTTACATCAGGCGTTTTGGTAATCAAAGCAAGTCACTTTTTACTTTTGAACCAGTTGTGATAATATTTGACACGTCAATAATGTGAATTACTACAAAGATAAAAACTTAGAAAATAAAAACTAAAATTAAAATTAATAACTAAAAAGACAACTTTTACGTTTCTTCTCCAGAAAATGAAGGAAAAATGAAAAATTACATAGTCTTTATCGATTTGTAAATAAACGATTGTGAATATTTAAATCGAACTTTCGTAATAAGTTAGATTTGTACGCAAAAAATTTGCATACTTTTTACGAGTCTGTGATAAATTTTGCGTAATTTATGCTCAAATAGGTCCCGCTTTTTGTCTCGTCTTTATAATGCGAAACGTTCCGAAGTGGAGTGCGAAAAACAACGCACTCTCTAGATAGACATCATTTTCTTTTCTCGTCCATATAGCGTCCCTCGTCCTCGAGACCCGACGGCAACTTGTTATGTTGATCCCGAATTAATTGAGGAAAACTGGGCGGCTCTGATGACTTTTGTAAAGTCCTCGCAGTGAGGGAATGCTCGCCTCTGGCAATAAACTTGTACCTACTTGTGTAATAATACGACTACAATATAATGTTTTGGTCACATCATCATCATCATCTCAGCCATAAGAAGTCCACTGCTGGACATAGGCCTCCCCCATGGATTTCCAAAAAGACCGATTGGAAGCGGCTTGCATCCAGCGTCTTCCCGCCACTTGTATGAGGTCATCTGTCCATCTCGTGGCTGGTCTTCCTACGCTGCGCTTGCCGGTACGTGGTCTCCACTCGAGAACCTTTCGGCCCCATCGGCCATCAGTTCTACGTGCTATGTGCCCTGCCACAGCTTGCTTTGCTGCTTGGTCACAGCATTATTTTTATTTTAGTGTTTTTACTATTACAAATGCCATTTGCTATAAGTACTGAATAACATTTTGTATAACAACAAAAACTTACAAAACTAGTGTGACAACAGGCGGCCTTATCGATCAAAGCGATCTCTTCCAAGTAACCGTGGTATGGAGATCAATTGATAGAATAAGTGAACCACAAAATTGGAATGACTAGTATTCAAATTCATACCAGTTATTACAATTTATAAGGTCAAAAATCAAACCTGGCATAGACCTTTAATAACAAGAAATCCAAAACTACGCGAGTTGGTTTATTTTTATATAGGTAAAGATCCGCAGATATAATTGAGCACCAATCAGTGATTTCTATTGAAGTAGTACCCGAGATAACTGTTTCATTTTATCGAACGAGCTGTCCGTATTTCTATTGAAGTAGTACCCGAGATAACTGTTTCATGTTATCGAACGAGCTGTCCGTATTTCTATTGAAGTAGTACCCGAGATAACTGTTTCATGTTATCGAACGAGCTGTCCGTATTTCTATTGAAGTAGTACCCGAGATAACTGTTTCATGTTATCGAACGAGCTGTCCGTATTTCTATTGAAGTAGTACCCGAGATAACTGTTTCATGTTATCGAACGAGTTGTCCGTATTTCTTTTCCCGAAGTCTTTATTTTACGAAAAATCATATTTTTCTCGTAACAAGTTCATAAATAATTACAGTTCCTACCTACGCAATGTTTCACAGTTATTATAGCAAATAAATAGCTTTGTTACAAAGGGAATCCTTTCTCCTTTCTGCAATTATCTGCTTTAATAAGGAGTTTGCTTATTCATACTTTTCTAAAATCTTTTGTACTTATAAAAGAGGAACAGTAGTTTTTGCGATTTGACGTTTGGATTTTTTCACGTTTTAATTCGTCAGCCTTTTCTTTTTACCTAATAACGAGATGATAGTAATGTTTCCAAGCGTATGTAGATGTATTTATTATATTTTTCTGGTAGCATTTACAGTTAAAGTTTACGTATTTTGAATGTGAGGAAGGCCTCACACTTCAGAATAACATTTACGGTTGTGTCTGACTTAACATTACCTACGCTAATCAGAATTAGGTTAGGCGTAATCTTTACGTTCTACGTGTCATACTGAATTTTGCAACCGAGTGTTTTGATTTTCTTTGGTAAATATTATTACTTTTTATTTGTGGCAACATTAAAAAAACGATATGCGATAATCAGTTGAATATTTATTTTTAGTATTGTCATAATAGCCGATTTAAAATTTTAAGATAAATCTAGTGATACTCTTTACACTAAAATTAGTCCAGCGATTTAGTAGAAGCCAGTTAATACAAGCGATATATAAAAAAAAAAATTACGTCAAAACAATCGAATTGACTGAATAGGGAGAAATAACACGAAAAATTTAATCAAAACTGGGCGTCTACCTAAGTAGGTACGTACATCAACTATCTTTTGAAGTCGGTGTCAGGCCCTAAACTATCACCAACTAAATCCTATACATACACCGACCTCACTAAATACATACACTTATGAAATTTGGCACACATGACTGAAGCTAGTACAGACTAACATACAAAAATTTTACAATTCTGACAATATTTACATATATATAGGTCGAATTGATAACCTCCTTTTTTGAAGTCAGCTAATAAGCATAATATAGAAAAAAAAACCGGACAAGTGCGAGTCACACCCGCCCACCGAGGGTTCTGTACAAACTAGTTGATAAAAGGGGGACATATACTTTTTTTTAAATTTTCCTTCTTATACCGAAAAATATACATTATAAAATTATTTAAGAACCTGTATTAACTTATGCTAATAAAGCTCTTTCATATGATACCCACATGATACGGTTAAAGAACTTTAAAATTTGGACCCTCATTACTTGCGTAAAGACACTATTTTTTTGTGATAAAATAAAAAATTACCAGGATTCGGATTTTTTCCTATATGTGTACTCTAACACAATGCTTCTTGCCAAATTTCATAGTTATAGGTCAACGGGAAGTACCCCATAGGTTTCGATTCCCTTGTGAGTGTCTAACTGTGATTTTTTACGACATATTCGGTTGTAATTTTTTTTAATGAAAACTGAGAAATTTGTTTTTTTTTCTGCAGCAAGATACTATATATTTGCGTATATGGTTTTAATTTCAACGTGATACATTTATGCGTTCCCGAGATAAAGGTCTTGACACCCGGACAGACGGACAGACAGACAGACAGAGGGACAAACGGACAACAAAGTGATCCTATAAGGGTTCCGTTTTTTTCTTTTGAGGTACGGAACCTTAAAAACACTGTATAATTAAAAAAACACACTAGGTAATACATAGGTATCGAAAAACATTACCCACCAAAGAGCTAGGTAATTTCCAGTTAAGTAAAAACTAGACAAATAATTTGTATAACTGACTTCAAAGCAAAAAGACAGTAAGAAAATTACCTTTGATCTTCGTAGTTGCGTTCATTTTTAGCATAGCTCTAGGTTTCGCCAAACAAATTGCCAAAAGCAAAACAGCTGTAAGAAAATCGAAACCTTATTTACATCCAGCACACGACAAATGGGCTCATTTACTCCGGAGCTCAGGTTATGCTGGCCTCTGTTTTCTGTCACGCGATATCCGGATGTCCGCAGCCATGTCTTTGTTGTTCAGATTGCTTAATTAATTTGATTTTCAATTTAATTGTGTGAAAGTACCTGTATATCGTAGTGCGACATCTTTTGGTCGAATGTAGGTAGGATCAATTAAAATTGGTAGAATGTGGACTTTTCAGTGCATAATTGTTTTTTTTATCTTGTGTTTTAATCAAAGATAATCTGCGTTTGATGTTAAGCGATGTTACGACTTACGATGAAGCGCGATTTTACCTGGATGAGATAGATTCATTACCTATTGAAATTTTCACCAGAGTGACAATATACAAGTAGCCGTATCATAAATGTTCAAACAGTTGACTGGCCTTGTGGCTCAGTAGTGTGTTTATGCTGAACTGTAAGGTCGTGGGTTCAATCCCCACACAGGGCAAACGTTTGTGTGATGAGCATGGATGTTTGTTCTGTGTCTGGGTGTTTCTATGTATCATATGTATATATTTACAAAAAAAAGTATATATGTATTCTATCAGCCATCTAGTTCCATAGTAAAAGCTTTGCTTAGTTTGGGCTAGAAGGTGTTGTGTGAAATGTCCACATTTTTTTTGTTTTATTTCAATATTACTTTGTTACGGGAGCTGGAGCTGTGATCGGCGTACATATGCATGCATTATAGTTCAGTGTTAACATTTATTACATATATATGTCTTCCTCTTGTATGCTAGTTTAAAAAAATATTTAAACTTAGTTAAGAAATAAAATGTATTAGTTTATAAAAGGTACGGACCCAGGAGAATGTGGAACTCAATTTTTCAAATAAAAAAATATAAATCACTTTGACTTTTGTTTAGCTTTTTCCACAGTTGAGAAAGCAAGATAAAGGTCAAAGTAATATTGACTTATGATTTCTATTAAGATTGTGGTAACCTCCCAAGAGGTGACTGTTTTCTACCTCTAAACATTGTACGATTTCAATAAGAAAAAAATTGCAAAATTGTTATTCCATCACATGAAAAAAATATAACTTTTTTTATTTATTTTTTTATTTTTTTATAAATAAATAAATATTTGTGGACATTTCACACAATACCATCTAGCCCAAACTAAGCAAAGCTTGTACTATGGAACTAGGTGGCTGATAGAATACATATATAACTGGCTAATATTTAGACTGAAATATTTCATTTTATACGGATTCGACATTTCAACATTCATCGAAATCGCTTAAACGCTTTTTTATGTTAGAAACCTTCCTCCATACCTGTACCCTATGAAATAACTTTTATGTACGAGTATCTCCTAGTTTACGCTTAGGTGTAGATTTTATCAGACATGTAGGTTTGTTAGTCTACATGAGAGTAACGGCAGAGTAAAGATACATTTGTTTACATTGCCTTGACTGAAGACGTAAAATAAGGCAACTTTAATATACCTACTTACTTTAGTTGTTATTCCCAGCGTTTACTTACCTAGTATGTGTAGGTTAAATCTTGCAACTAAATTTTAAACCAATTAACCAAGCAAACTATCGAGCTGCAATTTTACACATAGGTTTGGTTTGGATAACAACGGGGCTAATTCTGTTTCACGCTCACTAAAACCTAAACTAAATTGAGAGAATTGAAAATTGTGCCTACTTCTTAGCCGACCAAATACCAAACAGAAGGAGTTTATCAATTCGACTGTATGTTTTTTTTGTATGTTTGTTCACCGATTACTTCCATATTTGTACATTGATTTTTTTTGTTTCATAGGTCATACATACTTCAGAGGTGGTTTGATATAAATAAGGTTTGGTAAAATCAGTTTAGTACTTTGGTTTTTATAACAAAATAACTAGTAAAATATCATCCAAGTAAACAAATTGCGTATTTTGAAGTTGATTTTCTCATTTTTTTAAACTATAATTATTATTACTGCTTCGGTTAGAAAAAATTGCCTTGTGTTTTAGTCCTGTCAATTCAGTTTTAGTAAGCGTGTACCAGAATTAGCTCAAATATATAGTTAGCAAAGTGATGATTCTAAATCTAAATATTGTGTACTCTCAGACAGTACAGATGGCGCACCAATTATTTAATTAGTACTACTATATGGATATCAAAATAAAAGGTTTGCTAGGTAACTACCAAAAATGTTATTACAGTGATGAAAAACCAATATATTTAAGGGGTCATTGTACTTATCTACAAACAATTGTTACTATGGCAACAGTCCTGAAATTGCACAATAAATAACTATTTACTTTGTTGGCGTTAATGACCTTTATTTGAAAATGCTGTCTGTGTTCAGTAATGCGTGTATTTTTTTAATTTGCTTTAATTTAGATAATTTTGTTTTCAGTGTCTTGAACACATATTGGCTCTCGTCGAGAACACTAAAAGACACTGCGCAACAAAACGAATTCTTAATTAAGCAAATACTCAAATATGAGCTCGGAACAGCATCTGTTCCTCCCAACTTTTTGGCAAACGCAAGCTGCCGAAATCTCGATGCCCCGCAAAGTTGGCAGCTTTCACACATACATCCATTCCTTGTTCCTACTTCATCAAACAAACAATAACTTGAACAAATGTTATTCCGCGCCTGTGCCAATAACCGCACCCGGCTGCATCTGGCAGGCTACTTGTTGCTTGCTACATACCGACAAACAGCCTAGCTGGCGCTATTATGATTTGCTAAGGCTAACATAATAACTTTTGTATCAAATCGGGAGGGTTTGAATATGAAGCAAACAGGTTTCGTCGAAATAATCTTCTGTCACAGAATATAAGCTTGATATCTTCAGGTTGTGGTCAAATATTGTGTTTTATAGCAAAGAGTGTAAGCACTACAAACAACAAGCTAAAGATTGGAAAACTAAAAGCTCTTAAAGATCATATTCTAATTATATGTTTTTACTCCGTGGGAAAACCTTTTATAGATGCGCTACTACAGATAAACGCTACTGCTTGGGAGACAGAACGGTTATTTGGATGTCTTCGCCAAAACGGCGATATACTAAAAATCCTGGGGTGTACCATCTCTGCGCTTTTCTTTAGGTTCCCCAAACTAGATCGAATCCTCAACCCTTGCGGTTAACTTCTTCATGAGTTTCTTCTCCAATTATCATATGCTCCTATTTTCAAAAGAATATGCAACAATTTAAAATAAATATTGAAAAAAAATGTGAGGCTTAATTGACATTGCTTTTTAGTAACCAACTTCTTACCGGCTCTAAGCCTACAAAAAAAAGAATTAAGTACCAGATTTTTGATAGACAGTTATTTTAAGCCCAATACTCCTTTTCTTATTGTTATTATTTTGAAGAACGGTTTTACCTACAAAAGTAAAGACTTTTGTAGCTAAAACCGTTATTCTATTTTTTCTTAAACTTATTTCTAGTAAAAAAAAATATTCTTTACCTACTATGTTGCCCTTGGTAATTTTTTTTTCAGGCTCGGATGGCGGTGATTTCCAATTCCTTTTTTTGGCACGCTTTTATTTTTCCCTTCTTTTTTATTTGAATTTTTCCAATGGCTCTAATTGGAATTCTCGGTATACCGTGTAGTATTACAAACACAATTATTTCGTTGGTATTTCCAATATTTGCGATCAAAATATTTCCTTATTTCATCCGGTTTTAAAATATTTATTTTATGTTTATTATCTTGTTTCACTTAAAGGGCCAATAGAATATAAAATTTAATGGGTATTGATTTAATTGTCAAGGTTTATCAAAAACCTTGACATATCAATACCCAACATTTTAACACTTGTAATTTATGGTAATGTTGGGCAACATTTAGGCAACTTAGGAAACCATATTTTCCAAAACAAAATCTTTTCTACCCTCTATTTCCTACCTTCTGTTGATCCATTAAATCGATTTCGGTGACATTTTTTAACGGTTGGAATCAAAAATAGCTAGATAAAAGCTATGTTTGTGTTTAGCTTGTTTTCAAATATTTAATATTTTTCACGTAATAGATCTTGACCACACCCACTTATTATACCATATCAGCCTGTCCCATTGTTGAGCAAAGGCCTCTCTTCCCTCCTTCCAAATTTGTCTGTAGGTTGCTATTGAGCACCAATACCTATGGGTGTCGAGCTCATCTCTTCACCTCTCCCTAGGCCGACCAAGCGGCCGTTTACCTGTTGGAATCCAGTTAGTAGTGGATTTTGCCCATAGATCTTCTGGCACCTGGCAGACGTGTCCAGCCCAATCCCACTTTAACATAGCAGATTTATGAGTGGCGTCAATAATCTGAGTTTTGGAGCGCAGTATTGTGTTTCTGATGCGATCTTGTAGCTTCACGCCCAGAATACTGCGCTCCATCGCACGTTGGCAAACCGCGAGAGTGGACCTTTGTTCCATTGTCAAAGACCAAGTTTGAGCGAGACAAATCACACCCGCTTACCTAATTATAAACGAGGGTGTGATCGAGAATGGAGTACGCGATAAACGTGTTTCAAGAAGCATGTTTTATGAAGTCTGACTTGTTTCAAAAAATTATTTCTCTAACGAGCTCTGAAGATTAATTGCCGGTCTGTATAAGACCTCCAGACAGTGTTTAGTCTCTATCTCTCCATTCCTGATCTGGGAACTAATTTAATACGACCATTATCGATTAGAGTTTACTCCGGCTCGCTCTTAAGTTGTTATTTACAGCTCTCTCTATATGGTGTAAGTAAAAAGAAAATCAGTAGATTGCGTCTGATTGCGTTGTATGGGTTTTGATTGATGACGGATTACTTTTAAAATTGTTTCACGATCATTGCTTGTACAAACGCGGACTTATTCGTGTTAAAAAAAAAAAGAAATTAATATTATATCATTATTATCATTCTCAACATCTTGGCCATAAGTCTGTTAAGTACTCTGTTGGAAATATCCATGTACAGCCATTTGTATGAGGTCATTTATGTTGCGAAATTGTAATAAGTGCCGTTGTTATTTTATTTTACTCCAGCCATTGTGCTATTATTGCAAATTTTCAACTTATCTAGTCCCGTGGGTATCTCGCTGTAATCTAATGAGGTATATAAACAAGTATTAAAACATATTGGAATTTTCAAGGCTAGAGTAAATCGATTTCTTCTAGATTGACGAGCTCCATCCTCGGCCACATCGTCGCTTAACATCAGGCGAAATGGTGGTCAATCGTAGATCTATACCTACTATTAGTTCCAGAAAAATCACTGCGATAAAGACAATTATAACAAATGTAATAGAATAATAATTTATCGTAAAAAATAACAGAATGATACAGTTGTCATTTTCAACTATCTTGTTAAATATGTAAACTAAATAATTCTGATATATACCAAGTTTTACAATAACATTTACATTTCAATTAGGGGGCACTTCTCAGCTAATTCTCAGATTTCTTGACAGTTTGGTCATGACATAAAAATGCGATCTCTCATGGCTTGAACCACGAAAGTACCCGAGTGTCGTTCGGTAGATAAGGACAGTAACCCTGCTTACGTGGTTAATTGAAACGTCATACTAACTTATATTGGAAATATTGAATGTTCTACAAAAAAATCTTTATTTCTTTGGGCTTCCTCGCCTTTTATTATTTTGAGTTTTAATATTAGAATTTTTATATTTTCGTTATTCAATTTTGTGTAACCCAATTAAGGTTACATTTCAGAAAAGAAACATACCTCTTCTAGAATTATTTATTAATGTTCATCTATATAATTAGACGTCATGTCATGTGTCATGAGGTATGACGATTGTTATACCTACACTAATTTCAGTATAATAATTTTATAATGGCTAGAAAACATATTTCTTCGTTTATAAAATCATATTATGATAACTACAAGTAGTTTAGTGTACATACTTTAATCTAAAATTCCTTAAACATAATTAAACTGTTGAACTTCAAACGATAGTTTGATTCTTTTTCCAAATTCAGAACAAATACAAGTAGTACTTAGCGCGCAATCGTTACTGTACGTATTTGTTTTTAACGCTGGGTGTATAAATATTAAAAATATAACTTACATCTCAGAATGATGAGCGTAGTGCAATACCGCGTTGATATTTTGGTTGCTAAAAACAAGAACTACAAGAATATTTCAAGATGGGCTTGCTTATCGTGCTATTCATTTGTATAAAAAAAAGTTTTGAACATGTACAACACCTGTATGAGGTATTGTGAGCAGGCCACACACATTAAAATATCAGTAGTCTTTATCTGTCTCTATCTATCTGTGTATGCCTTTATCCATGAACTGAAGGCTGTTAAAATTACGTTAATTTCTATTTGATTCACTATTGTAGCGCTAAAATCCAATGGAAGTGTCCATAACACTAAAATGTAACATCCGCCAACCCGTTAACATAAATGAATTCACATTCAAGGCAACAACTTTAAATTTACGTCAAATTAGGTCTTGTAGCATTGTGACTAATTTGTGCGTTATTTAGCTGTAAATTATGTAAAAAGCCCACTCCAGTCCAAATTTTACGCAACATCTTAATGACTAAATTAAGTAAACTTGTATAGAAATACTTTTAAACTGATATTCATAATTTCGCAGTTCAGGAGTTTTCTTGGAGAAATACTTTTATGCTAAAAAAAAGTTGGACGGAACTGTCTGATCTGAAGATAACCTTTTTACTTTCGAGCGACCAAAGGGAGTAAGGGAAGTATTGCCATTGAAAAAAAAAGTCTTCCAATTTTTAACAGAAATTTGTTCCTTAATATATTTAAACAAAATACTATTTTTTCAAAAGCAGGTTTTGCGAGAAAGCATGCGCAGTGCTTCTCATAATGAGAAGATGGCCCGCGCCCAGCAGTGGGACAGTTTGTATAAACAGGGCTGACAAAAAAATATTGTGCAGTGCTGTTGTACAATTTATGTGTTGTATTATTTAAAGTATAACGTGTAGAAGCAACAATAACACCAGTGTTAGTAAAACAATAAAGTTTTATGCATCGGGAAGGTACTGTCATTTTTATCGTCTCCTACAATGTTGTGTTTATAGCTTTGAATTCACTTTATTGTAACATTACACACTTTATTATTTTAAGTATTTACTCGACTGCGCAAGAAGGAGAGTTATCTTTTTGGGTTTATATAATATGTATGTATATTTAAAGTTTTTTTTATTCCACGATAGGCTTGCGCTTGACCGTCAACTCACCTGGTATTAAGCGATAGTAACGGTCTACGGCGCTTGCCCAGAAGAAACCTATGGGTAGGTATGTTTATAAATAATATTTTCTACAACTTTAACGGCTTTACTGATTTTAATTAATGTGCGAGGTGTCGTTAGAGTCGTCTTTACTTTCTAATTGTATCCCAGGCTACATTTTTTGCAATAATTACTGTGCAACACGCAAAAAATAAAAATTGTTTTTTTTTTAAATTACAAAGGATGTTAATAAGTTTCTGTAACTTTAAAATAAGTGAATAACAAAAAATAGTTTCATTAATAAAAAAACGTTTTAATCACTCTATTCCTATTTTAAACTGACTGATAATTTTTTTTTAATTTTTTTTAACGATAAATTAATAGTTAATATTTTTATTACTAAAACATACTTATTTTTTTTGACTTTATATGAATATGAATGCTTTAGTAGTTCTAAAACGTATTTATTTGTTAGCAATGTGCAAGAATCGTAAACCACTCACCGGGGATGCCGCACAAATACGACGACGTGTCTTCCTTTGATGACAAATTACAATGGCTTGTCTACGATACAATGCTGCTAACATACGAATAATGCTATACATCTATCTAAGGAAACGGGCAAGGGATGCGTAACTCTTTGTTACTACCGCCCGACATGTTTCTCTGACAGGTACGGCGTAGTGGTTGTTGATTGATAGATCGTGATAAATCTCTGACCAAGTTTGGTAATATCCGCATTTACCGTAATGGTTGGTACGTAATTTTATATTGAAGATTTTTCTTTTCTCGCAAAAAAAGTTCTAATTTAATATGAAAAATTGTTTTTCAACTATCTTGTTCTTATTAGTCGCTGTCACTGTTATATATTAGCTTTTGGCGGTTTTTTTTATTATCTTTTACTGACATATTTGTGTCAGAAATTAACTTTAACAAATCATTGGTGATATTATTAAGCCGATATTTTTCAAGCACCATTGATGGCTTTCTTGTAGACATCGATTGTGGTCAATTCCATAGTAGCAATTGTCAAATTAACATTTGCGCTAATTACTGAGATAAATGATAAATTTGTTACATCAATGGTAAACTAACATTAGATGATATAGATATTAATGGATATAGATATTCTGAAAGAATGATTTTATTCCTACATATTCCTTTTAATTCTAAATGGGTATCATTTTTCCCTCTCCCAAAAGGAGCTTTTTATTGGTTTTCCGATATTAATAAAATATGAAAGGAATGCTCATTTCGTAATACAAGGTTTGAGCCTCGTAAAGTCAAAAGGGGCTAAATGAAGCCATGGAAATAATATTTTTAAATACGGGGAACGTAACCCTTTCATGTGAATTCAAGTAAATCGACCCTTTAATGGGATTTCGTCATGCGATGCCTGTTACAGGGTTAAATAAAATGTATAAAGATTATGTCAAACACAAGTAATGAACATGAACTTTGAACATTTACACAGAAATTGTTTTTTTTTTTTTTTTTTTTTTTTTTAAATATTAAAAGTACATTGGTTACATAAATGCACTATAACAATTTTATAAGTTAGCCATAGTATAAACCATATCGTATGGCAATATAACCACAGGTTTTAAAATGTATTATTGCTTAAACATAGTTTTTTTTTAATACTAATATAGGCGTTTTTAGTCTGATAGTTATATGTATAAAATGTTATGTTTCTACAATTTATAGACTGTGTCTATATTGTATGTGTAATTTTATTTATGATAAATAAAGAAAAAAAATATATTTTAATTTTAAGGGGAAATATTTTGCTCTCGAGAGGAGACCATGTACCTACAGGCTTAGTTGAAGTATAAGTTTAGAAAACTCAAAAACAAACAAAAAACGGCTGAAACTATTATGATGAAACATAGCTAAGAACACTTTTGACAAAATCCACACAAAAAAAAACTAGATCAAAATCGGTCCATCCGTTTGAGAGCTACGATGCCACAGACATACATAGGATACACATATATACACACGTCAAACTTCCCTTTTTAGGTCGGGGGTTAAAAATCAGCTACAAGATAGATGGAAGACCTCATTCAGTTGGTAAGAAGACGTTGGATGCAAGCCGTTTTCCACCGGTCTTTTTTGCAAATTCGTAGTCAGGCTTTTATCCAGCAGTGAACTTCGTGTGGCTGGAATTATGATGATGAAAATATATTATTTAATTTTTTGATATGTTTAGTAGCATGAGACGGCCATACATATAGAAGTATTACATACTTTAGTGAACACAGAAAAATATATATATTCATAATGAATAAAGATGTTAAATAAATACTTAAAATTTAAATAAATTAGACCTTGTTAAAATAACCTAATTTCGCAAATGTGTCTGATAAGTTTTTATGAGACTTAAATGTGAGATTAAAATGTGCTTTAACATTTTAATTTTCTTAATAAAACTGCTTCATTCACATATATTTAGCGTGACTTGTTTTCAAAATGAGATTTAAATTTACTTTAACTCGTTATCAAACGCATTTAAAAAACGAACTTGTTTTACAATTCTAATTAACCAAAAAATAAAAATCACCAATCATAACTTACTATAACTGGGTTTACCTAATCAGATATTTTGATAACAGCACAGCTACTATTAGCGTTCCGAGGGTTGCACCGATGTCAAATCGTTCACAAACTCTAATGAAATTCGTATCGCTTCGTAGGTCTAATATAGATAGAGGAGATAATTTAGCTTACCTTAGGGACGTTCAAAATTCAGAACTCAATTCTCACATGATACCAATATCGTAGTCACTAGAGTTGGTTCAGAACTAAGAGGTATTTGCAAACAACTTTGTTTAGATATGGTTTTATAGTCAAAGATATGCTAGGTCTACTTTTGTATGCCTACACACAATATACCTACAGTCCACTATATATGTGTGGGTTAGTTATAAATGATTTGATGATAAAAACAAGGTAAATAATTATAGTTTAAAAAACTGAAGCAACCGACTTCTCATTGATGCCATTGTCAGAACTGGACTAAATTGAAATGGGACCACACGGGAAGCACCAGCTTTCAAATAAAAAAAATAATCATCAAAATCGGTTCATCCAGTCGAAAGAACAACGTTATGAGGTAACAACATAAAAAAATACAGTCGAATTGAGAACCTCCTCCTATTTTGAAGTCGGTTGAAAATTTAAGTGATTTACTTTACGATTTTCTTTACAACTTAAAATTCCAGTTAAACAAGCTAGTATTTTTTTTTATACACGATAGATCTACGATTGACCACCAACTCGCCTGATGTTAAGCGACGGTGTGGCCGAGGATGAAGCTCGTCGATCTAGATGATATCTATTCACTCTTGTCTTGAAAATTCCAAGATTGTAGGTCTCAGGAAACAGAGATGGCGGCAAAGAATTCCATTCTTGATTTAGTATGCTTGCAAGACAGAATCTGTGGTCTGTGGTCATCTGACTTTATGGTTCTGATACCAAAAAATTACAATTTCCCAATAATATCAATAGTCCGGTCAATTTAGACATCCGAGGTTACTAAAATTCGCAGCCAGCTGAAAATTAGTGGGATTGTTCAAAACACCATTATAAATGAAATCTAAAAAGTCCTCATATCGATGATGTTTTGGACAATTCTACCAATTTTCAGCTGGCTGCGAATTTGTGCCCATTGACCCCTAGTATTTTTTTTTCCAGGTGTCGGATCGATGAGGACTTTTTAGATTTTATTTATAATGGTGTTTTGAACAATCTTACCAATTTTCAGCTGGCTGCGAATTTTTGTAACCTCACTCCTATTTGTTGGTCTAAATTGACCGGTCTACAAATATATTATTAAGATTGTTGTTGTTATAATTTAAAGAAAACAAATGAAGACTGCGTGGTATAAGCCCACGTAAATTGACAAATAGAGCTGATTAGAATCTACAATATACTACAACACATGTAATCTAGTAATGATTACTAATCTCATTACTAGGAATAATTCAATGTGTGCTAGTCTGCAAATAATATAAAGGCACAGCGAAAAAATACTGAATAATTTCGCACTAAGCAAAAGTAATATGATTACGTCATAAGACACCCAAGGCCGAGACTTTTGGAAAGTATCCAGAAACCAAGAAATGAGAGAAAGTGTTTACACTTTGGAGCATAACCGTAGGTATATAGGTTCATAAACAATAGAAATACATATTTTGTTCTAGGAGATGATACATAATAAATAAAGTCACGCCTATTTTACGGGAGGCGGAGCATCAAAGACCATGAGGCTGTTTGATGCCACACTTGAACGTGGTTTGAAGGTTAGATGGAAGAAAGAGGCTATTAGAGGGTTAGAAGGGATTAGATTAGAAGGTAAAATCTAATATTGGCTTGCAGTGACAAGGGCTCATTGGGCTCATCGTCTATAGAATCACCAATTTCCCTCAAATCCCTTAACTGAATTTTACCGTATTCCCGGGAATAGAAGGAGCTCGTATCTTCTATGTCAATTTTAAGACTTAATGTAACTATATAAATGGAAAGAAAATCATCCTCTTTGTTTGCCTGTTACTTTTTACTTGTTCTTTTTTTGAATCCCGCAGCGCTATTTGCGCTGCGGGATTCACATAAAAGATAGAAAATAGCTGACATTCTGGAAATTTATATGGCCTACCTTTCATCGCAAAAATCGTCACCATTTTTCAGTAGGTCACACAAGTGAAACTTCAGGCCATAGGAGAATACTTTTATATTTATAAAAATAAATCATTGTTTCCATGCGAAAAATCCTCACTGAATAATTTATAATATGAATTGAAGCTTGAAATCAGCTGCTCTTGACTGCAATGCATTTTTAAACGAAAGAGCAATTTCACGGTCCAGTAAAATGTTCAATAGTTGTAAACCGACAGTTAAAAAGATTCGACAAACATAGTTATTTTAGTCAGATTTATCTGCAACGGTGAAAATATTTTCTAAAAAAATAATTGCAAGGGTTCAATTATAATTATTTGGATAAATTTTGTTTGCAAAAAACTACACAAACAAACAACACATGTGGATTGTGACAAAAACATGTTATACAAGTATTTTGTGTATGATTTATATTTTTTTGAATGATATTTATTTTGTGTTGTATGTTTTTTGTCACAATAAATTTCTGTCTATGTCTATGTCTATGTCTACACGTTTTCGTTCCCATATTTAGAATTGATAAGGAAATAAAATAAAAATTGTACGCAATCACTAACTTACACCACTATATTATATTATTATATACCATAGATTTTTTAGTATTTTCGCGTAGACAATAAAATAACATCGGGATATATTTCTAAGTACATAATTGCTATGATATTGGTATATAACACAATTAGGTAATTAGGCTAGGTTACATAGATATATTATTATTATTTTCTTATGAAAATCATACATGGAAATGACTATAAATATGTTTGAGAAGAATAGAAACAATTGATTCAGAGCTGTTTAATAAATCAAATACGTTAAAATAATTAAAATTAGTTAACCAAACTGCTGAATTACATCTACCGATAGTGTGAAAATGCTGAATTTGAACAAAGCCAAGTGCAGTAGTTTCTAGAATTTTTCACTTCGCTGCTCTACGAGAGACTGCATTGCGTTTGTCATTTTATATTCCAAATGAAAAGGAAAAGAATTGCTTTCATTTCTACGTTATTTTCAAGATACTGAAGTTATCAAGATAGTAAAGTAGTATAGTATTATATATATATAGTATATAGTAGGGTAATATTGGTCCAATAATTCTTTACTGATTTAAATGTGGGAGAACAAAAGGAAAGAAGGAAAATATTATGTATTTCAAAAACTTCATCGTGTGATGGGATTAAAACTCGCACTTTTTGCGTTAGTACTGATACTTTTGCTAATTCAGCTACTGATGTCGGTCACATCGAAATTTGGAACTCAAAACTGTAGGTATGAATTTCTAAAATTTTTGTATGAAACAAATGTTACAAAAATATGATACGTATCGATTAACGAAAAGCTTTTTTTATTTAAAACCTAAGAGGCTAAACGGGCTATAGCAGCCCCGGCACGTCACTGCGACCTTTGCAGATCTATTGTGACAACGAAAAGCTTTTTAAAAACTATGAAAAATAAAAGTCATAACACGTCACAGTGTATATGCAACAAGTCAAGAAAGATCACGCCTGATTGCCTAGAAGAGATCGCTCTAAGTGATAAGGCTGCAAATTAAAACCTAGCCCTAAGGACTTAATGTTATCTTTATGTTATTTTGTTATTATGTGGTTTTTAATAAAGTTTTATCGATCTATTTATAATGTCCCGGTATTTCAGCTAGCTAGCTCTTTTTTTTTAATCTATCTACCCACAAATTACACACAACTACCAGCTTAATGACATGACTATTGAAAGAGTAGAACAAATAAAAGACCTAGGCTTAACTCTAGACAAGGAGATAAATTTTAGGGACCACGTGACAAATATTTGTAAACAAGCGTATAGAATGCTGGGTTTTGTTATGCGTACATCTTACAAGTTCATAGATACGCGGGCTCCGATGGCACTTTACACCGCATACGTACGAAGTAAATTAGAGTATAATGCTGCCATTTGGGATCCCTATGAAAAAAAATATACTCTTATGGTTGAACGTATTCAGCGCAAGTTTGCTCGTTATCTTTATAAAAAATTGTATGGATATTACCCCTATATGTTTCCATCGCTTTTTGTTTCCGGAATGGTAGGTATGTACACACTCGAACTGAGACGGAAGGTGCAGCTTATCATGCATTTTTACTCTGTTGTCCACAACAGAGTAAATAATCCGAGCGCGGTGAGCGCACTGCGTCTGAGAGTGCCATCCGAGTACGTACACATGCGGGGCGACCCCACGCTGGTTCCGCGCCGAGCGCGCCGCCTGTTCGAGCAGCCTGGTGGCCTGCGTACTGTCCATGCACGCAATGCTCCTACGCCACGATTTATTAAGCTTATTAATGATCTATTCGCTCAACACCCTGATTTGGACATATTTTTCGATGGGATGGGTAAGTTTATCCCTATACTCTTAGCCTATCTTAGCTGTAACCTGTAACGTATAATGTATTGGACCATGTCTGTTAGTTATATGTTTAAATTGAAATAAATAAATAAATAAATATGGTGGTATAAATCATTTGCAAACACGAATGAGTAGTTGCAGTGCAACGCAAGTCATGCAGTTTCTTGGCTACGTACACAATACGCAATTGAAATGTACGCATAAATCGAAATTATATTTAACTGTCTATCGATTAATTTTTATTTATGATAAGTTTGCGCTTGAATAAAATGGCTGGCTGAAGCGGCGATGACTTGACGTAGTGAGATGGATTAATATGATATGATGGTTAAAAAGCTGAGTTTTTGTGTTAGGTATAACTGCTTTAGCCGTTTTTTCGTGGTCGCATTTACTGGAAATTTAAATCTAAAGGAAACATACGATACCACGATGTGGCACTACATGAAATGGTCGGGTTAAGGAAATTATCCCTTCGGGTTGCTACGGAATTCTTATATGTATTACATTATTTTGTGCCACATTTGGGAATATTGCGAGGTTGTTTTATTAGATTAGCTGTTATTAACCTAACTGATACAGAAAATTGGAATTTACGGAGTCCATTATAAGAAACACTGAGATCTGGCAACATATTTTGGGTAGTTTTACCCAAGAAATGTTTTCAGTTGTATGTATAGGTAAATAATGTATAGTTAATATACATATACTTATATATTAAAAATACTATTGGTTGTGCCTTAAACTGCTTAACCAACGTGCGAGGAGATGATATATTTAACTATGTCATCACAAACTGTTGCAAAAAAAATATTTTATGGTTTTTTTCTGGCAGCCTAAAAATACACGTGTCGCCATATATTTCACTTTTAGAGCGTAATTGAAGATATTACAAGGTACTTACTTGTGTTATGAGATAGTTACCGAGTTTACATATTGCCACCTAAAAATACATAAATTTAAAAAAATAAAACAAAACGGTGACTTGATTATTTCCAAGCCCCTCCAAAAAAGAAAAATATTTTTGCCACCTCAGCGTCATTCAGTAATCTATTTTTATTTTTATTGCTTCAATCACAAATTAATAAACGAGTCATAATAAAATAACGAAAACTTTCACTTTGTTATTTTCAATTGCAAAAGTCGAATAGAAAAATTAAATCTCCATTTCTGGCCGCAATAACAGTGCTTTATTTCGGGGCTTGTTAAAGCGGCATTCTGTCGAGAACAGGGAAATTGCATTATTTCTATGTCGATGTTGTGCCCATTAGTGCAGCAGAGAGTATAGAATATCACAGAGAGAAAAATCTGAAGAATTATCAGAGACTATAACAGATAACTTTCATAAGGGGTTAGTATAATTAAACAACGGTCCAGGCAAAAACGTTCCGTGTAACATTCTTATTCTTCTTTTCGTGTCAAGGGTTCAATACTTTTTTTTTTTTTTTTTTTATATTATACTGTATTTGACCAGTAAGAAGCCACAGTGGCAGCAGTATTGGCCTCCCACAGGTCATTCATTGTGCAGGTATTAGGGCACAGTGGGCATACGAGCAGGTGTGTCATTGTCTGAGGTGGCACCACAATCACACAAATTTCAAATTGTGCTCACGTATTTCGTGTAACATTAGAAACTAGTTATGGGATAAGAAGCAAGCAGATTTCAGATTTATTTTATTGGCCTTATATCATTTAGTAATTCATATCAAGTAATTTCCACTATACTCAAATCCTGCACGTTTTTCAATCTCTACGGTATATTTATGTCGAAAAGCGCGCTATATCAAAATATTCATATAGACCTACCTAGTACCTATATGAGTATTTTATTATTTTATGCGTACCTACGCAGTATTGAAATTTGTTATCAGAAGTTTAGCCACGGGCAATACCATGGAAATATTTTTGAGGGAAAACTTGGAAAATAATAAAAATTTACAAAAACCAATATTTTTCAATGTTTTAATTTAAAATTTATAACATGTTTCAGATTTTCATTCTTTTTTATAGAAAAAAGCGGGAAATTGCAGCATTGAAAAAAAGTTTCTGACCATACCTGCAGGAATTGAATTTTAGCTAATACTCGGGCTGTTCTTTGTTAAGGTTTGAAACTAGCGCTTTCTTTCTTGTGAAAACCGTAATGACGTTCTGTCTAGTTTTATAGTCTGCTACTAGGGATGTCAATTTATATTGTGCTCACGTATTTACGTGTCTGTTGGCTGCACTTTATGACTACTTGCGTGGTGAGGGTAGTTTACGATTATTTCCGGTTAGTTGTGGGGCGCTGTTTGAAATATTCGAAGTGTTATTGTTGACATTTGTTGGTTATTCACAAAATTATACACACCACCCTACACACCAATCAAATACCGATTTTATTAGTAACGCCAAGTTATGATATCTATTGTTGTTTCTCATGATTCAAGCTTGATATTATATTTTTTTACATACCGAAATTTCATTTAGAGTTTTAATAATAATATTCCGATTTCATATAAGTAAATATATTTTGTTACATTATCGACTAAACGAGTGAACGTCCAAGAACTTGATAATTCTGTGAAACTAACCAGTTAATAAATTTGCTACTTGTATAATGAAGGTTAGTTGACATCCGAGCTTCGTGTGATATCTAGTTGACATACATTTAGCTATTTTTTTTTTTTTTTTTTTTTTATAACAAATTTTATTCATATATTTTTTTCATCGAAAATTGTTGATAAATATTTAATTGGCATATTTAATTTAGTTAGGTATTAATCTTAACTTTTTCTCCAATAGCCGTGAAAATCGTGAAAAAAAAAAAGTTTTATACCTATGTGTGTCGTTTTCGTGAGGTTTGATGTTGTACTAGCCATTTTTATTTTACAAATATAAATACTTTATTAATAACGAAGACAGAATAAAATACTAGTCCCATTGGCTCCAAACTAGTTATAAACTGTTTCGAAAGCCAGTGGCTTATTCCAATTGTTGTAACTTAAAACATAATGTACGTTATAAAAATATTCTAAACTAGATGACCGTATCACCTATCAATAAGTGGACCCGATATTTGCTCAACGTTCAAACCTTCCCTGGACTACGACAAACATTTCAAAACCAAAATCAGCTAAATCGGCACAGCTGGTCTCGAGTTTTAGCGAGACAAACGAACAGCAATTGATTTCTATATATACAGAAATATATACCTCGCCTTACTTTGCCTTTGTGTGCAAAGGCATAAATCATCACAAACTAGTCATTAATTATTATTAAATATCTAATCAATAAATATATTAAAATTAATTTGTATCATATTGATAATATTTAGAGATATGAAGTTATGAAATAAACGTTATAAAATATAATTTACCTAATTATAATAATAATAATAATAATAACTTTATTTGCAAAAACAATTTTACGTATAAAACACTATTTAAATACATTCAATTTTAACTTGACGTGAAAATATTGTACTTATTAGTGAGCCCGCGGGGTCTACTGAACGCAGTACTGTACTACTTGTGTTTGTTAATTAAAATAATGAGATAAAAAATATCCATACCGATATCGATATTACATTATCTTGTAGTCACGTAACTAGAATGTGAAAATATAGCTTTGACAACCACATCATTAGAAAATTCGATTACTTAAGTGACATGTTAACGTCGTAAGGGTTTCCCGAAAATGAAATATTTATTTTATTAATCAAAATCCCAAAAGATCATTTGACAATATGTCTGATAACCGAATTTATGTGACACGACAGCTCATGTGTATGATAAAAAGAAATTAACGAATCTATCCTAATAATTGACATATATTATGTATGATTCAATTTTATATTGTCGTGTTTCTATAAGTACACACGAGCACTTTACTAGCTCTTCGCTATTGAAAATTTCGGGAAGTATTTTATTAATGTGATTTATTTATTTGTTTTCTAGAAATTTCTAAGTTGAAAATAAGAAAATTGCGTTATCAGTATACAATGGACAACTTAAGATTTAAAATGGGATTACGACAAAATTGCGTATAAGACCAATGCCTCCAACCCATATGTCGCTGAAAACTAAAGTTCAAAACCGAAACTTTCACAAAGTAACAATAGCTGAAGTAGAACGTGAGTCGACTGACCTTACAGACAACCCCTATACTAAGTGACAAGTTGACAAGTGAAACGTCCGAGAAAGGTCACAGTGCAGCTGGCACAATCGACGAATCACTAAATCGTAACTTGCCAGCCTTAATAGCGTCATAAACTAGCGGCGGCTTTTATCTCCGCTGCACGGGAAAAATAACTTCTATGTTGCTCCATTTGGCCAAAAGCTTGGTTTTTATAAACTGTGTGGGTTAAAGCCGATTTACATCAAACGAGCGAATTCTCATTCTACGAGTAACCCTACTCTATCAAATTCATTTAATGTAAACAGACGTAAAGCATGCTTTCGTTGTTCTGTCTGCATTCAAGAGCATTATATGGAATATTCTTACTTCAAAAGGTGAAGGAAAACATCGTGGTGACATCCTACATGTCTGAGAGTTCTCAATGATCTTGAAGATGTGTGAAGTCTGTCAACCCGCACTTGGCCAGCGTGGCACACTATGGCCTAACCCTTCTCATAATGAGAAGATGGCCCGCGCCCAGCAGTGGGACTGTTTGTATAAACAGGGCTGACAAAAAAAAAAGTAATATTCTAAGAATGCTCGCTTGCTTGAGCGTGGCACTAGAGCGTGGGAAGCATTGCTTAGAGCATTCTTGCATGTTCGGACGTGCTCGCTCCCCGGAACGGTCTCTTCAAAGCGATCTTGTGTTCTAGCCGTTCTTGCTCGTTTGCTGTAAACGCTGAAAACGAACTTTCGTTTATACAATAAGATCACGAAAGAATGCTCATGTTCTAGCTCTAGCTAGCTAATAGATCTCGCGAGCATACGCACACACATACACAAATTATAATTTCATTCACTGATCTGCATTATACAAAGAAATTTCATCACAATGGAAGGAACCATAAACTTTGCATGTCCGCTACTCAGCTGTATAAAACGTGTCAGCTTCATTTCGACTTTCCGTTCTTACATTGCAGCTAAAATACGTGATAATTTAATGCATTGTTTTACACTACCTAACTAGTGTACTAAAACGCACGTACAAAAATATGGACATATTTTTATAACCGCTATCAGAAGTATTTATATTTTGGCAATAAATATTGGGCATGTTGTAAAACACCATACATTCCATTATCTGTTGAGCGTAGCGTAAAATTCTAAATCTAAGGTTTTATAGGTCACCTTGTAGAATTAAATGATAACTTTTGATTTACTGCTTTTGTGCAGATATCTCACACCTCCGCTAATATAATTTCATTTAGAATTACCACTAAACACAAAGAATTATTTATTACATTTCATGGTATAGTAACAGCTTCAAATAGGTATGTTATTAATTGTTATACTTGTTAAATATTGAGACATTGCTCCTAAATATCCGATCCAAAGGTAAACTGAGAATGTAGTACGTAGTTATGTACGTATCTGTTACAAAATTTAACTTCAATTTAGATCGTCAGTTTATCTCACATTTATGCACTGACAACTTCCGCGTTGCGTGGTTTTTCGTATTCTTCTCTACCCTAGATTATAGGATTTAGTTATTCAACGCGTCTGTAAAATTATCTCAAAAACGAAATAAGCAAATAGCATATCTACATCATAAAATATTTTTTTTCATTTGTTCCTTCTTATATTTTCTAAAGAATTAGCTCAGAAAGTTATTTTCCAAATGAGTCTTACATATTTATGTAAGGTAGCGTAAGGTAAACACAGAATAATAATTAAAATCATTATATCATAGCGTGATCGCCGTCATAGCAAAATTGAGGAAAATTATTATACTTATCCCAAAAATGTTAATATCAAACATTTTCCTGTTATGTCCACGTCACTCACTCACTTTTTCCTTAAGAAAGTGTATTGGTGATTTAATCACCTTTACAAAATATTGCTCGTATAAAACTGTTACCAGATTTTTATAGTTTTAAGTATGAAGATTAAAACAACATTTTTATTTTGAACAAACGAGTTACTAACGTCATTTTTGAGACGAATTATCCGACTATAGTTTCAATTTCAACCGCATACGACGGTCTTTTTCAAAAGATCAAACCAGACGAGATCACATCCTTCGAGAGTGACGTCTGCGCTGCTCCTTTTGAATAAGATAGCCGTATGCGGTTGAAACTATAGTCGGAGAATTCGGCTCAAAAATTACGTTAGTAAATTGGTTGTTTCAAAATAAAAATTAAAACAACAGTATTAACAGTAAACTATTTTTTATACATTTAGAAGCGAAGTGACCGCTAATTCGCTTATTTTTAGCTACGTTTTTACGAACGATTGTGCGAAACAAAACCTTTGGTTAATTATGTATCTAAAATAAAATTAAAAACCCTCCGGGATACTTACTCTCAATTTCAAGATCCCTATAGTATTTATTTGAAAAAAATCTACTCAGGAAACGCAATCTACATGTTAGCAGTACTTATCATAGAAATGTTACTATTCGTTTAGTTTCTTTCGAGTTTTTGGATAATCAGCAATGAAACGATGCCGACCCGAATGCTACCTGTGTTTAATACGCAGCTGATAAGAAACATACGTTCAAATATTGATCAGTAATAACTGTCAGACAGAAGTTATCCACAATTTTAAGTTTCAACAAACTTGAACTAAAGCGATATATTCCAGTTTCCCGAATATCCACCATTAGATGTCATCACTGTTTCAGGCTACCCGAAAAAAAAGGATAAAATGTAAAAGGTGAGAAGACCTTGAAACTTGATATCAGCGACATACACTCAAATAAAAATATGTACATACTTAAAATCATGGCTGTTTTCTCTTTCGGGGTTAGCAGAGCATCAATAACCAATAAGGCCGTCTGACGCCACATTTGACCGTGATTAGAAGGTTAGATAGAGGCGAAAGGGTATTAGAGGTTTATAGGGAATAGGATTAATATATATATATATAGGGGATATAGAGGTAGGATTTAATGTTGGCTTGCAGTGACAAGGGGTCAGCCCATTGTCTACATAAATGACAATTTCCCTCAAGTGCCTTAACTGACTTTTACAGTATGCCCGGGAAGAGAAGCAGCTGGTTCATTCTATGTTCTTCTTTTCTCCCAGTCCAGCATGGAATTTGTTTATGCAGAATCTCTATTTCTGTCTGGAAATTTGCATTTAGTAAAAATTTAATATTCTTCTAAGTTTTTTGTAAATTTGTTGCTGTGATTCATAAAAATATTTTCTTACATCCTGACTAGTTCTAAACAATATTATAAAAGCGATAGCAACTATCTGTCTCTCTGTCTGTTTATTGCCTTTACACAACCAAACGGCTAAACATATTGTTACGAAATTTAGTAGATAGATATCTGAGAGTTGGGAAACGGACATAGGCTAGATTTTAGCATCATCATCACTGTTCACCATCACTATCGTTTTTCATCACTACGAAGATGAAACCTCGAAGCACAGGTAGTACTAATATAAAAATGCTTTCAGAGATTCATATTCCAGATACTTACTTGAAATGAAATGAAATGAAATGAAATTTATTTGATTACAACAGACTTCACAAGAAAACAGTACTTAGGAGGATAGAATCAAATTACACAATCTTAGTAAAAATGCATTGGTACCCAAACTAGGAGAACCTGTGAGATGGCATACAATACCTTCCGCCCAAAGTAACTTTTTTCGATCTTTACGTTTTAAAAATATACAATATTAGCAAATTAATTATGGAACACAATAAAATCATATAAAATAAGGTTTGTTGATTAAAATATTTAACAATGATTCATTCTTGATTCATATGTTGCTACCACAGAAGTAACACAAGTTAGTTATATTGAAACGAATCGACATTTATAGCTGCGATCAATTCCTATCATAAGATTTTACGACTTTATTTAAATGTATTAAAGTTTCCCACTTCCATTTTTCAACACGATACTCAAGGGCGTCGCCAAGGGGGGCAAGGGGGACTGCCCCCCCCCCCCCCCCCCAGAGATTTAAAAAATGTAGCCAACTGCAAAGCAACCAAAGTCCTAAGGCCGTGCAATTGTACCTGTACCTACAATTCATATTTTTCTCATCCTCCATAATATTAACTTGCCCCCCCCCCCCCCTGGGCCATGGACTGGCGACGCCCTTGACGATAATTGATACTATGTTTTTATTTAGCTTCACAATTCACAATTAACTATAGAAAAGTTGCAACTGGAACTTCCTGATACGTCAAATTAGGTTTAGTTTATTTAGTTATTATAATCATTTCATGAAGTACATCGTAATACGATTACGAAACTGACGAGCTGAAAGTAATATGATTACCTATAGAGTAGTAAACTGTAGTTCTGTCAGAATAAAGCTTATTTAAGTATCGTGAACTCAATAGTAACTCGTTCCTAATGTTTTTTTCTATAGTTTTAGAATTTATTTCGCACTGAAACTGGTTGTGATCTTATTCAGACTTTGCAACGATCGTTTTGAGATCATCTTTTGAGCCATCGTCCTTTATGTACTTTGTTCCATATTTGTGTTTAAAGACGCAAATCCTTTTACGGGTAGCCAAACCACTCGCGTGGAATCAATAGAAGGATGCTGTGATCTCATCTTCTTTAACAGAAGCTTTTGTTGAATCTTCTGAATTTTTCAGTTCATACTTACGGGAAACTTTTATAGCTGATATGGAAACTAGAAAGCCCTAGTTTTTTTAGAATATTTTTCACTCAACTCTCTGAGGATATATACTGACAGAGGAAGAAACGGAAGAGGAGGTAATAAGGAAGGCTAACAAGAAATACCTAATGTCATATCACATTTTCCTGTATAGCCTATACATCTAAATAGTTTTTAAAGTTTGAAGTATTGTATATAGATTAGACTAATACCTATATTCCGTTTTTTTTTATACGTTATAGATCTACGAGTGACCACCAACTCGCCTGATGTTAAGCGACGGTGTGGCCGAGGATGAAGCTCGTCGATCTAG
Organism: Lycia hirtaria; assembly: GCA_947563715.1. Classification (NCBI taxonomy): domain Eukaryota; kingdom Metazoa; phylum Arthropoda; class Insecta; order Lepidoptera; family Geometridae; genus Lycia; species Lycia hirtaria. The sequence continues at coordinate 46,367,597 of OX387377.1, forward strand.
AAAATATCTATTCACTCTAGCCTTGAAAATTCCAAGATTGTAGGTCTCAGGAAACAGAGATGGCGGCACAGAATTCCATTCTTGTGCAGTACGCAACAGGAATGTGGATCGATATTGCTGAGTACGGATTTTTGGCATGTCAATGAGAATTGTTCTGATCTTAAGCTACATTTTGCAGTCTTTATTTGTTGGTCGTTTTCATAACTTACGTTATAAACTTTTAATGTACATATATATTAGAATGAGTATTAAACGAATTCTACACAAACACGATACTAATTAATCAATGTCATAATGAAAGTGCTGCGATGAAATAATTGTCGTGTCGTGTCGCTGACGTTACATTTAATCGTGGAGGCAAACAGTCGATGTTTACTACATACCGTGGGCAGTTAGTTGACTACAGTGACAACGCTGACAAAAAGCATACCGTGGTGTTTTGACTGAGCGAGCGGTAGCGTACAGGTGGTATTATGCTTGTGTAGGACGGGCGCGGCGTATCGAGCGAACGGCGGCGAGCGGGCGACGGCGCGCGCAGTGCCTCGGGCGCGCGCGGCCAGGCATCTCGTCTCTACCCTCACAGGGAGCGCGCCGGCTCTTCAACACACGAGCGCGTGACACTCGCATCACGAAAAAATTAAACAAAACCCTTCCCCACATAATCCCACCGGTAACCCAACCCCGAAACGAAACTCCGGAATGTGACGAGTGCTGTGAAGTGACGATTTTTTAATTTAAACACGTGCCGCGTGACACGGGACCGCCGTTATATATGTGTAGTGTAATTAGTTGATCAATTATGCAACTGTAGTAATGACAGAGGTTTCCAGAGGTTCACTATATCGTGTACCATGTATGGGATGCGGGGGTGCCGAAATATCCGGGTTATATCACGCGCCGCTTGAAAGTGGAAGCGGATTTTTACGGTTTAATTTTTTGAGAAATTATCAATTTAACACCGTTTATGGTTTATAGAACATTAAACGTAAAAAATTAAAGGATTCTTTATTCAAAGCGGTACATTTTAGTACTTCTGAATGAGTTAAGAATTGTATGACTATTGTTTGTAAAAAATCAACATCTCAATCGACGCTTTAGCCGTGTTTTCTTTAGCACCATGAATAAATCCATTGTACCGTAACTGAATGATATTATATCAGAGTTAATAGTAAAATCCCAAGTTCGTAGCACCTGCTACGGGCTACGTAAATGCTACGCTACGCAAACGTAGCGTCAAATCTAATCAAATATTAACAGGTTCTTTGCTTTGATGGTATTCCAACATTAGATTGAGGTTGCGTGACTTTTGATGGAATGGCTTAAAAAGGGTAAATCTAACAGACAAGCGCGCAACTTTTACTCTCCGTTTGACACCTAATAAAGGAACCGATATTTAGTAATACCTAACCCTATAGTAAAGCCCTGCCCTTTAAAGGCTTACTCTTAAGGTCCAAAAGGCCTTTAGCAAATTGAACGCTTCGCAGCCGCCATTATGATTTTTACCGAAATAATAGCTTTCAAGATTTTCCCGGCAAATCACTCAATAGAAGTATTGATATCAATAAATATTTCATAAAGTTCAATATCTACCTTACAATATTTTTTATGGAAGAGTTTTGTGAGGAAATGTCTTATGAAAATGTTTTTTCGTAACTGAGTGAACAGATGAGCAAGTTGAATGTTAAGTTCCATATTTGCTCGACAGTCCATTAGCTATGGTTTTTAACAGTTTAAAACCATATGTGGAAATGCGTTGTGCTCGTCACTTTGGTATTTTATTAGATATTAAATATCGTCGTTAATTAGTTATGCCTACAAATTTTACTGCAAACGTTTTTCTACATCCCGGAACATAAGTTATGCATGCAGTACTGCTTAGTTTAACTTAAGTAATATTAAAATACCTTCATTCATAAAAAAGTATTGCTTAATAACTATCGATTTAACTTACAAAGGCGATATCTTAAAACACAAGGATATGCTAAGTAAAGTCTTTGGCACCAATAAATTGCGCTTAAATGGCGGTAAAATATACAGAACATAACTTCCGGGCCGTTATTTTCTAAGTTACTTTACCTAAAGTGTGAATATTAATAAAAGTTAGTTCAGTAGTTTCGGAAAGGCGATATGGAAAGTTCTATCGATAAATTTCTCCCACATTTTCTCGCTCAAAAAATAGTTCACGGCTTCAATCAGGCTGGTTTACTGCCTACTTATTTTTAGCCCGTTCGTTTATTTTGAAGAATTTAAATTAAGAACCAATATAATAATATTTAATTTTAGATGACAAATTTAAACATGTAATAATCTTGTTTTATATATGTTTCTAATCCGAATAATAAGCATTAATGTACTTTAGATTAGACGTCACTTTGGTCGCTCAATTTAGAAAAAAAATTGTTTGATCCTAATTCAAACTCTCAATTGACAAAAATTAATTTATTGCAGTTTAATTTTTCTTCCCAAAAACTATCGTCTGGAGAGTAAAATCTAAATTGAAAATGCACGACGGCTAGACAGATTTAAAGTAGGTATAACAAAGAGCTGGAAAGCATTACTTACTCTGCAATCCAGTATCAATTGAAGCTTGGATTTCAAAGGTAGTCATAGTGGTAGAGTTGAACATTTTCTTGTATTTGTAAACGTTTTCTTCAATAATTCCATCATTTGACTGTGAGTTGAATGTTATACCCAAGATTTAAGCTCTGAATGAGCTTAATTATTGCATAATTGTTGAGTATTTCTAGTGTCAGCTAGGTATAACTTACTAATAAAAAACCCGTCGCCAAGGACCGTGTAATAGTTTTTTTCCCGGAAATCTCACTTGAAAGGCAATTGTCATTTCTAATTAGATGTCATCATCATCATCATCATCTCAGCCATAAAAAGTCCACTGCTGGACATAGGCCTCCCCTATGGATTTCCAAAAAGACCGATTGGAAGCGGCTTGCATCCAGCGTCTTCCTGCCACTTGTATGAGGTCATCTGCCCATCTCGTGGCTGGTCTTCCTACGCTGCGCTTGCCGGTGCGTGCTAATTAGATGTGTTCCAACTAAATTTTGCGAGTTTATTTTTGAAGTTATGATTTTTAGTCTGGATAGTTATAGTTATATATTTTACTATCACCATAGTTTTAATCGCAACCAGAAATACTCGTAAGTAATATCTTCATATCACAAGTAACACAACCGCCAAATTTCATGTCTCCAAGATCAATAGCTTAGGCTGTATGTTGGTTTTCAGATAGTCACTCGTCATCATCAATATCCGTAACGTTATTCTTACTACTGCTGGGTACAGTACTTTATACTACCTTTATAATGCCATCCTTCTCGGTCCTGTGCCTATTGAGTCAAAGTTCGACCCGCAATAGTTATGTTATCGACCCATATCGCAGTCAGTCGGTGAGGACAAAGCTTTGTATGTAGAGATTTATTTGACCATACAGCTAATCAGGTTCGATATTCTTCATTCCTCTTATCCTTTATCACAAATGATTAATCCCTACAATCTTTCAATATACCTTTACGTCTTTAGCTTGAGGGGGCTTCAGATACATTCATTGTTTAGAAAATTGTACCCTTGAGGGAATTTTCCTTATTGGGCTCCACATTCGTCTCACCCTCAATTAGGTCATGACAAATTTCATATCATGACCGTTTCGGTCAAAAAAATATACAAAATATTGATGTGAAAAATTGGTTCGCTTCATTTTAATGTTCTCTAGAGACTTACAAAAAGGGTCACAATATTATAGCAATAATTTGTGTCGAAGGTATATTTTGTTGAATTATATTTGTGTGGGTTAGGTTTGCGGATCTGCGGTCAGCTGATATTAATTTCTTGTTTGCAATCTGCGCCATTATTAGGTACTCAACTATGTGTGCTTATTACTATTATTGTATACCCCACACTAGTGGGGAACATAATATTTGTTCTATAATTCGGTGTTTCTAAGTCACGTGACGGCACGTCACAGTTTCCATTTCGAAGCTTAAGCGTTTGTAGTAACAAACGTTTGCCACTTGTCGAAACGTGCTCTATTCGATTGCTTCTAAGCGATTCAAAAATTATCTCCTGTTTCTTATAGTACAAACTTTGCGTAGTTTGAGGTTAGATGGCGCTATGAAATGTGCACTAATATTTATAATTTTATTTTTATTTTTATCGTTTATTTATGGCGTAATTAGATATTACGTCAGTTCTAAGTATACCTACATAATGCCTTTCCTGTCTGACTTAGATTTAAAATACTTCTGACTTTATATATAGTTTTCATGGAAACGTAAATTAAAATCAGTCTATTTGCATTTATAAGTAAATCGTTCATCTCTCTAGTCGTTTCAATTTTTCTAGAAACACTAAATATATTACGTGGTTATTTCTATGCGGCAAATATAGAGTCTAGTCAAGCCTGGAATCATCCAATATGCATGAAATTAATTTTATAAGGCGTCTACTGGTGGCTTTCAGGCCTTTTATTATATTTGAATACCATTATTACAAAGCTCTTATTTATTTTTGTTAATATGACGTAGGTTTCACATAGTCTGGTGGTAGCGGGATTATTTCAGAGTTTGTGAAGATAATTAATTACTACAACTTCGCTAAATTACGGAGGAATTAGTCAGGAAAAATTACATTTTTCAGCTCAATATTTATGAAATCTGCATTGAGTAACGTGCAGCCTAAACCGATCCTTGAGACATACATATATTTATGGGGTGCATTCTTTGTTCAAGTAATCCGTAAAAAAATCAAAACTTGATAAAAAAAACGAATGTTAGAAAAAAAATTGATTTAAGTGAAAATTACATTCTATAAAATTAACTAACGAATATTTTATTCTGACAGTAATACACACTAATAGGCAAGTTTATATACTTAAGTGTTCTTTCACAAAATTCCGGTTGAGACGACATACGTTTCTTGTGTTTGTACACATATAATTTGAAAATCTATATCATACTTCTAGAGAAAAAATGTTAAGATTTCGTACTTAACAATGTTTTTTTTCTTCTATTTTATGAAATATTTCGATATTGCTTATAAAATTTCGGGAGTTTCGGGGAGATATCCGAACAGCGCTGGAGTTTTCTAACAGACCTAAAAAAGAAGGAGATTCTCAATTCAGATGTATTATTTTTTATCTTTGTTACCGCATAACTACGTCATTTATGAACCAATTTGAAAATTTTAAAAATATTTTTTGTTAAAAAAGACGCTGTCATATTGGTGCTATACAAATTTAATCAAAATCGGGTTAGTGGTTTAGTTTTTAAAACAAAATTGCGCATTTTGATCAGTACTTTGGTTTTTAAAAGAAATATTGGTCATTTAAACTATAATAAAATTATTGTATGTATCATCTTCATATATATTTTTGCTGCGTAACATTTTGACACCTAAAATTCCGTGTATATACCCTAATTATGTTTGAATTTATGGTCAAGCGTGCGATTTGCGTAGCATTGTGGTATCACTTCAAGCTATAATTACTACACGAAAAATGTAAAAAGTGGACAAAATTATACATCGCTGTTACATCAATAATATGACATTGATTTTGGTGAAACTAAACCAGTTTAGTGTTTATAATCCGTTAGTGTTACGAGTATGTCATATGATACTAAAATATAAACTATATTTCACGTTCAAATGTTGACATACCTGTCAGAAAGATTTTGTGTAGCAAGTATGATGCTTAGGCGGGTACAAAATAAACGTTCAAATTTCTAAACAAATTCAAGTTATTTGGTTTAACGACAGACGAAACTAAGCATTTACGGGTTGACGTATAACAAACGGCCCTAACTGTCCTAGCCAATTTACCGACAAAGTTTTTGTAGGTAACCCTCCGTGACCTTATTATTCAGAACGAGCTTGCACATATTAAAAAACAAACACGACGTGGTTACGGTCTAAAGCTTTCGCTAATGTTTGCCTTTCGTCTCTGAGGGTGATGTTTTGCAAAATTTATGCTTCTTTTATATTTTGGTGCGTAAATAATGTTCCCAACGACGTGCTTGATTTTCTTGTTTTAAATAAAACAATGGGTGTAGGTTTTATATCACCTAAATAATCGGAAAGTAAATGTATCTCCTTGTGTCACTGACCACCTCTTTCTCTTTGTTGTTTTTTTTTCAAGTGGCTGAAATTACATTATTAAGAAAGTGTTAATAAAAAGTATTTTAAAATTTTACAGAAATGTGTCCTAATTAAAGCTCATTAATATAAAGAAAAAAACTTCTTTTGTGAAAAACATTCCTCCTTGTCTCGTTCAGTCGATCGATAGGTCGGTTTGTCACACTTGCCCTATGTGCTAAAGTTTAAACAAAGTAGTTTATTACAACGAAGTTTTAAAATTAACAGAGATGATAACATATCGTTGAATTCTAACCAGATTTTATGTAAGTTTTTATTTAATGCTAACTTTTATTAAAAAAAAGTAACTTTTCAATAAATCTAACATTAAAATACCTCTTAGTTTATAAATAATCGTTAATATTATCTTTTTATAGTCAAAAAATCTTTTCTGAAAGCTACCTCATACAAAATCGAAGTGATTATATGGTGCGTTGCGCTTAATATGTCAAATTAATAATATTTTTTGCAAATTCGGCAGAAAAATGTTGCCGTTTTAGATTGAAATCTGTAATTTTGCAGACGTCTGTGCTTTTCGTAGCTCTGAAACTTCAGACCCATCCTTACATTATCTTGTCCAAAATTCTCATCAAATTACATCTTCCATACATTTCTTTTATGTAGAAATAGGTTTGCGCTATCTATTACATCCCTCTACCCTTTGAGTACCTAATCTCTGTGATGTCATCATACGAGGTTCGTCTTGGCATAATTTTCCAGATTACAAAATACAATATGTTTAGCGAGCTAGACACACATGTCATGGGCTAGACTATCTACTATTTTATGTGATGGTTTGAATAAACTACATAGAACATATTTTTTTCGCACTGATAGAGAAGTACAAGTTTTTGTACTACGTGTGCATAAGTTTTTGTATTCGTTAGTATACAGTTTTTTTAAATTTGCTACATATTTTCGAAAAAAAATCATGTTTTACAATTATACATATTCAGTGTTTTTTCAAATTGCAAAACATAACTGTTTTTTAAATATGTTTTAAAACAAATTGAACTAAATCTTGAATAATTATGTTTACGACAATTATACTAATAACATTACTGTTTCCATCCTAGTACATGCTGGACTGGGAGACAAAGAAAAACATAGAATGTACCAGCTGCTTCTCTTCTCGGGCATACTGTATGCAAGACAGTTAAGGGACTTGAGGGAAAATGGCGTTTATGTAGGCAATGAGGGTCAGCTCATCGCTTATCATTTGAATCCAATATTAAATTTTCCCTCTATTCTAACCCTCTAATGAACCTCTCCTTTCCATCTAACTTACTAACCACGGTCAAATGTCGCGTCAAACGGCTTGATGGTCTTTGATGCTCTGTATATCTCGTAAGGACCTATTCCTTACGATTGTGATCCTTGTGATTATAATTATGTATGTATTACTGTTTCCTGTGGTTTCACTGTGTTGCTGGTCTGTCAGTTTCTATCGCATACATTTGGGTGAGTGTGCTTCGAACCTGCATGATCTTAAATCATCTTGCCTAATCTTATAGCCTATCACATAGTTCAGAAACACGACTAAGAAAGATCGTTTCAATGTGGATATTCCGAAAATTTGAAGGAAGCTTTTTTGTTCCACTTCTATTATACGAACTTCTAAATTGAGTAATACCCTATCTGAGTGGGCTTTCCTCGATAAATGTAACTTGGATGTCTTCAAATCACGATTGAATAGGTTTTTTCTAGGCTATCGCGCCATCATACACTGCAGCATCGCTTAGCTATAATTATTGCAACCCATAGTGTAGCAAATATTTTCATATACAAGGAACAATTAGCCAGCATTAGTTAAGACTTGAACATAAATCTAATACGTAAATACATATACGAATATATTCAATGTCGCCACGTTCGGGTAACTCTGAATTAATGTAGCAACGTCCTTAATATTGTACTAATTGTTGGCTCAACCTTCGTCTCCCATATATCTCATTTAACACAGTTCCTGCTCTATTTCACGCACTATAAGGGAAAATACAGAATTGTGTATCCTCAGCGTTCTACGAGTACATTTTCTCACTTCTATTAAAGCTGAGTGGATCCCACAGCTATCTCGCTCGTACGCAAATCATTTTATTATGATAGAGAATTATTGAATGTACTTTTTTGTAAATATATAATCTATAGTCACGAAAATAGGTTATAGAGATAGAAAATAGATAAATAAATTACAAATTATTCAATGTTCTTTTTGATATATTTACCTGAAATGGAAAATAAACGTTAACCATGCATTTTAAACGTTTATGTGTATATTTTGGTATATAGGCATAAATTTTGTATTTAATAGTATTATATCTAAATAAAGTTTTGGTTGACGTGCTAGTTTCGTCCTTAATACAAGTACTAAGGTACTAGAAACAAAATACAATATAAAAATTTACTTCAAAATATATTTTCCAAACAACCTTTTAGTAACTGTAAGGCTGTAGGAGGCAATATAGAAACATACAATCACATTTATATAAATAAAAATAAACAAGCAACTTTACCGTCTTTGTTGCGGATTTGAGTTAAAATTAAACTTCAACGTTGCCTATAAAATCTTGTCCCCAAAGTACTGTGAAGTTTGAGTAGCATCTGATTTATAATCTTATAAACCAACGGCCACAAACAATCCCGCAAACACAATCACTTTAATTTGAACAGAGAATTAATCTATTAAACTATATAAACAAGCAAATCTATTGCGGGTGACCGCAATTTGACGTTGTCGGGAAGAGACGTTAATTTTATCCATGATTATTTCTTTACTTGTAAGAATTTAAAAAATAGTGCGAATACGTTACTTTAACAGAACTTTTATTTTGGTAAATAAAAATCAACGCTTTAATTAATTTTATTCATTCCCATTGTCAGATCGTAACATGACTTAAGTCAAATGAAAAAAAAGTGCCTACCGATTAATCAATCAACAATAATAAGCTTGAAATAAAACCTTTCGCCTTCTCGAAAAACGGCTCGAAGCGGTTATAAGATCAAGTTGACACTAATGGGTATTATTCCAAGTTGAAGGAGACGCGCGGGGAGGGGGATGATTGATCGATTATCTTGAAGGTTCGTATAATTAATGTGCCCTGACCGATCCGTCTGCGAACAATTAGTCGGATTATGGCCATGACCGGATGTCTTTGCGAACACTACGTAGTAGGTGTTAATGCTGTGCGATCGCTTATGTCTCGATCGCTTTGGAATAATATTTTTAATCCCCAACGCAAAAACGACGGGGTGTTATAAGTTTGACGTGTCTGTGTGTGTGTCTGTCTGTGCCATCGGAGCTCCCGAACGGATGAACCAAATTTGATTTTGTTTTTTTTTTTTGTTTGAAAGGTGAATTAGTCGGGAGTGTTCTTAGCCATGTTTCATCAAAATCGGTTTAGCCTTTTTTTTGTCGGGGGTTTTTGAGTTTTCTAAACTTATACTTGTTTTGAAAGTGTTTTAGTTGTATGTAACGTTCTTTTTTTAAGAAATATAGTAAATGCTCTTATCGACTACGAGTACCACTACTACTAAAATAGTAGCAATAAATAAATATAATATTAGAGAATAGTAGCAATTGTATGTCAATGACATAAAATGTAATGACATTACTCGTAGTCCAAACGCGTTAGTTAAAAGTAGTAAGCTGTAAAAACTAAGCGGATTAGCCGCGTTTGACGCTGTGTACACGTCTTGGCTTAAGAGAGACTTTTACCGTGCACATGTTACAAAAGGAGAAAAATTAATTTTACCGCTAAACATTATATTTTCACAATTCTTCTTTTATCTGATTGCATATATGATATAAAGGACCATAAAGGACAATGTTTCTATACATTATTATAGTCTAAAATGACGGAGGTATGTGGTAACAAACTTAAAAAAACGTACAGTTAAATTGATAATCTCTTTTTTTTATCGATTAAAAATAGTTAAACATTGAAGCCTAGCTTATAACTCCAATGATATGAAAAATAATCACTGAAATCAGATAATAAAGTAGTAGTACCCTGCGACGCAAGAAGGTATCTAGAGTAATGGATTGGTTTCTTTTAGGAAAGCGCGCTCCATCGTAGACCGCAACGTCGCTTAACATCAGGCTAGTTGGCGGTCAAGCGCAAACCTATGTCTACATAATAAAAAAAAGACACGTGTGCGTGTCTGTGGAATCGTAGCTCCAAATATGAAAGAGTTTTTACTTCTTTAAAAGATGATTTGATTGAGCGTTTTCTTAGTTATATTTCATTTGTTCAGCTTTTTTACATTCAGGATTTATAGTTTTATAAGTAATGTATGACTGGAACTACAAAAATCGATTTTTTCAATTTTATTATATTTCAATAACAAATGAAACATTATAAATACGAAATTTAATAAAATTAAAAAATACTAGCATGCTAGTGATTTGGTTAATTACTACATAATTTTAAAGAAAACTACGTTAATAAAAATGCAGAACCTATGATATTTACTTAAAATCAAGGTTGAAATTCGTTTTCTTCTTATAGGTACTTATATGAACAAAAAGCGCGTTCAACTATTCTCTTAACCGAGCTTAACAAGCAGCTAGTTAGAGTTATTGGATTAGGGGATAAGTCTTGAACCTTGTATTTAGGTTAGCAATTAATTTAGCCCCATCTCTGTCAAACACTGAAGACTTATGAATATAATTTTGATTATCTAGTTACTCAGTAGATTGGGAAAGTTCTCTCTAATAAAATTTATTGTTGACTGGATCTGAGTTCTGTCTTCCTAAAATGAGAAAAATTGTGAGGTCTATACATAACATAGACGGCTTCTTGGTGAACTTCTTCGATTATAATATCTCCATACATTAAAAACGCAAACGTTGCTTTGCTATTATATCCCGCATTTGTATCTACTAGCACACTGACAAATATTAATTTTAAAACTATAATTGTAGGTAATAGTTACAGAGCCGAGCGGAGGCAAAAAGAATATTTGAGGGTAGTTTATTTTGTATTCAAAAAGATAAGACCTATTTTCTACTTTTAACATACCGGATTAACCAATTTTGATGATTATTACCCAACTGCGCAAAAAGGAGTCAAAGTCAAAGGAGGGCTATGTATTTCGAGTGTATGTATATGGGTATGTGTGAATGTATGTATGTTTTTTGTGTGTGACCCATTTTGGTGTGTGAGGTTTCGTTTGATTTGTCTTCATTCCCCGAGTGTCTTAGGCTAAATTCTTTGTAATAAAAATAAATTCATACTTTTATTATTCTTCAAACAATTACCAAAGCGTTTCAGTTTGGTAATTCGTTACTAAGTCTATTTATTTTGTGGCCAAAAATATATTATTTGGTTGTTGTTCAAGGAAACTGCTTACTTAATAATAATGGTAATACCGTTGTTTTCATAAACAAGGAACCTCTTTTGGAAAATTCATATAGTTACCTACTTATTCTTCAAATAACAATATTTTAACTAAAGACTACTTTACCATGTAACCAAAATACAAATGTTATAAAATATTCAAGAATTGATACTTACGGTTTTTATACGAAGGAAGTTTCAAGGTTTATTTACTTGTCTCGGTTTTGGGATCTATCAAATGGGCATAAGTTTGCGATACGCTTCGTAAGCACATCTGGTAAGTTTGATGTTATGAATGTACATTTTTTAAATATGTATATTACATTATACATACCTACATTATGTATGCATATATTATTTTTCCCATTGGAGTTGGTTTAAGTAACATCATTCTACTTGCAAACATCTTTAAATACGCCATTCGTTTCTTCTATTTACTCTCATTCAATGATATTATATTCATTAGTGTTTTCATAACTGCTAAGTCACGAACAAAATTCTGTGACATCACATTTTTGCGTTATTATGTTTGGTGGTAATTTGGAAAATTGGACCGTCTTGTTTAAATAAATGGAAGATAGGTACTTAGCTTTATTTCGAAAACTAGTAACTTTGCTCTTCGTTTTAGAGACAGAATTGCTTAGCCTTGCAATTAAATTTTCCAATGCTCAAATGGCCTCCGTTATGTTCTCAAATGTTGTAATAAACAACTGCGACCCAAGGAATTTGTCGTCTGAATTGAGGCATTGCTTAACTGCTAATTCAGTTTTTTTAAACAGAATTCAACTGTATAAGTTGTTTTAAGTCATTTTTTTTATGTACATGAAATAGATCTAAGTTTGACCACCAACTTGCCTTCTGTTGATCTCGACAAATCAATCAAGAAAATTTGATTTATATTTATTTAATTATATTCGTCAAACACATATTACATATCGGCATTACTTGTATTTGTATATATTTTAGTCTTGTAAAATTTGGAGAGTCTGTTTAATTTCCAAATTTTACGAGACACAATGTATTCAAAGCGACAAATCGGGCTACCGACTTGTCACTTTGAATACATTTTTAGATCAATTTTTGCACGCTCGCGGCTACATATGAATATGATTTTGATTACACGTTAATACATAAAACATTGAATAGTCTCCCCACTCGTGAGATTTAATATTCCCCCAGATGTGAAACGTTTTATGAGCTACATTTCTTCACGCCTTTATCTCGTCTCCGGAAGTATTTCCGTGACACTAGCTGCGCTCCTTTTGCGTGAAATTCTTTTATTTCAGGCACATTTTCTTGGAGGAAATAAACTTCTGAGCGATGAGAAGACACATGGAAATAAATCTTGTTTTTTTTTGGTACCATTTGATGTGTAAGCAGATATAGATGGTTACTTAGTATTGTTGCGATCGTAAAATGTTCTCTGCGTAAGGAAATCAAACTATAAAAATATTTTACTAGTCGTAACAAGCGGTTTGACCAGTGATCCAGATTATTCACTCATCTTCTACCTACATTACAAAAATGTATATATTAGCAGTACTTATAGACTGCACCTTATTTGTCAGTCGGTCAGTTACTCAAAACTTGATCTTTTATAGGTATAAAGGATATAAACAACTTAATGCTTTCTCCAGGCATCATATATCAACCAAATAATGGTTGTATGTTTGGCGATGTCAAAATAATCGCACCTACTAAATTTTGGTGGCGCTATCTATAATACAAATTTAAAGCAAGTATTTAATTACTCAAGACTTATTTTATAGTGTTTTAATCAATTTATTGGCAGACAAGTGGCATAAGCAATGCTCATCAAATTATTTATTAAACTCTCTTCTTCGAGTGTTAGGAAAGCATCCATGGTTTTCTTTTATTGCTAGTAGAATTGTCCCATCACAGAGAAATTATGTACTCATAATAACTGAAACTCGAAATTAAATTCTGTTATAATTCCGCGAGAACGTTATTACATAACATTTTATTGGGCACGAGAAGTATTCACATTTTAGGAAAAGGAACTCAATATTTAAGGCGATACGGATGAGATTGTATCAAAACTGTGTCTATATATTGAAAGGATACTTGACATTGGCGGGAGCGCCTTTGCGAATCCGATATTGTATATATATTTTGTTGCTATCTGACAAAACCCGTCTCTTATAATTATGACAATAAACATTGAGTAGGTAATAAGCAGCTGATTCCTACGCTATAGCTGTACTTATCGTTATTTACACAGATCTCGTGACGTCCTCGTGGATTTGTGACGGGTACTCGAGAAGGCTTTTCTTTAAGGTCTGTAGATGGAGTATCGGTCACGTACAACTGCGTAACAAACTGGAATAAGGTATTTCCTATCTCGTCTTCGGAAGCCTTTTCGAATAAGACGTCGACGAACTAAAGAGAGCGAACGTGGAGATGTAAATTAAGAATTTACTTCAAGTGTATTCCAATTGAGTTCGCGTCTACTTTGGTTCGACTATGATTTTCATTTGCCGGAATGAGAAACGGATTTAGGCTGAAACTGTTCATATAGACTGTTAATACTGATTGACAGTGTAATTTGGTTCAGTTCATTCGACTTGTTTTCACAGCAAATAGGACGGTTTATATTAACTTTGGTCTTGGAGTGATTTAATTTTTAGTATAAATTGTCATTTTTTAAGACGAACTAAATTTGCGTTTGTCCATAATCTCATCTGGATGGGAAGCGATAACTTTTGTATGTTTTTTACAGAAAACAAGTACCAATAAAATATTATTTTGTATATATATTGACTTATTACAGCAAGTATATTACATATTTTTTGACACGGGTATTTTTTAAATTTAAATTATGTCGGGTGTTTGTTTCTATGTTACTTTCTGAAATATAAATAGCTTGAACTAGGTCAATTTTAATGTCAATTTTCTTGTTCTTTACACCAAGAAAAACGTTTGTAGACTAAATGAAGGATAAAGGCAATATAATATCGTATAAGAAATTCAAAACATAGCAAAAGCCTGATAAACTGAAGCTCAGATGTTAAATGTTTAATGATTGAAGACTAGATGAGTAGTTTGGTTTAGATAAGGAGAATCTCAATCTCAAAGATTCTCCATGTTAAATACTCTAAAACTAACTTATCATATAATTCTCCTCTGCCAAGACTATGTCGTACATACGAATGAATGAAATGAATGTTTGGCTAAACGATCTCGATATATTTCACGACAAATTTAACGCATTCAAGTTTAAGTTATTATTTTGTTTTACTGAACGCAATAGATTATGATATCACTGTTAAATTATCTTATAGATTTTCGTTTTAATTTAATATAGTTTTAGTTAAAGGATGATGTAGACGCCTGTTAAGGGTGAACATATCAGAACTTATAATAATATTAGAGATTACCTACTAAGTCCCATGTAATATGTATACTGTTGGTGTTTCTAAAATAAATTTCACTAGGCGAACTCGAAGTTAGTTTCACGGGCGGAGATGGTGCATTGATTGCAAAAATTTCGTGAACGCGCCTCATTAGACCCGTAGTGCGCCGGATTCAGCCTGTTACCGCCACAATGCTTCGGAGCCATTCTTTCGAGCCTCGAGGGCGGTAACGAGGTACCTGGTTGCAATATCCACTCTTTATATTTAGAATTCTAGTCTACCACCGACTCTTAAATTCTTTAAAGGTATACGTATAAAATTTCGATGACAATGCAATAATAAGTAAATAGTTTTATGAGCTTTATCTTATCTGGGGTCCAGTTGCCGGAAGCACTTCGAGCCATTGGCTTCTTTTGTTATTGATAACATAAAGTATAGCTAATTACTTATAATAGGTTCCAGACATTTGTTCTAGGTATATAATAAATGAGTGATATTCATTTATCTAGGTACATGCTATGGGGTCTAATGGGATTTAATAAATGAGGATAGCTTTCGAATTGAAAGTATTGGATCCTTTGTGAATTAAAGGACTCATAGGATACACTTATAAACATGTCGTGTTTATACACAGTAAAATGTAAAATGTATGCTATAAATTCGTTGAAAGTTGCATAATTTCAATGAATACCAATCGTAAACACCTAAGATATCATTATTATTTTCATATAGATTTCAAGCTCATTTTTGTATTCCTCGTTATTACTTTTAAATTCATAATACAGGGATCTTATGTTTGTCCTTAGTAAAAAAACTAAAACGTGTAGTTGACCATTGAAATATCATTTTTAATCAAGAACCAATTTTTTTAAATAAGAAAATACCAAATATTGCTTCGTAATTACGTAAAAAGCTGTTATAATCTTAAACAATGTGTAAAAAAGTACAAATAACAACAAATGCTTGGTGGTAGAGAGCGATTCAACGTGCCTGACCTAATAAAGGGTGTCAACGTGACCTGGTTGAAAATTAAAAGTCATTTTTTACAAGTTATTGGACATTTACACGGACGGTTTGCTTTTAGATTTACGTGATTTAATTTGTTCTGGTAAATGTTTTGGCTTTTTAAAATATTGCTTTAAGTTAACGCAAGTTAAAGGTGCGTATTTAAAGATTGTTTGCACTTCTTGCACATGAAATTATGTTTTTCTCTAACACACAGAGAATTTCACTTACTTTATATTTGTGTCTGGGTGTCTTCAAATCGCGTGTGAATATTACTGCTAGGTAAACGTGCTCTATCACAGATTGTATCATATTTAACGTCAGGTGAGTTGGCGTTCATTCATTGATTAAAAAACATATTATATAAACAAAATTTTCCTCTCATCTTTGTCTTTTTCTGTATTTGTATTATTTTCTCTTTCCGCCGGTCCTCTGTTTTCATATTAAGTAATTGAATATTTATTTTTTACAAACTTATTGTATCGTTAAAGGAAAGTTTGTATAGGTAGACTGAGTGGCCAGCCTTAGTGTCAGAGTATTATATCGTTCAAAATGGCCAAATAGAGTGTCCCTTGTAATATTATTTAATTTAATTTAATATTTACAGTGAATAATAATGATTAATTATTGTTTGTTAAATTAAAACTCTATGATAAGGTAATTCGGACAAAAAATATTCATAGTTCAAAATTAAACGCGAACGCATCAGCTATGCAAAAACAACAACTTCAAAACTACGAATGCTATGTAATATAAAATGCAGCATTAATTAAAACACAAATAGCAATTTCAAACATTGCAACAGTGCGCAAAAAAGAAAACGGTGACCTATATTGTACCAGTACACCAACCAAGGAGAAAAAAAATCGACTAACAAGTTGCTTGGTGTTTTGTATTGCTTGTATTAATGTAACTTTGTACTAATATTTGTGTACAAGCTAATGAAGTAGCACTTTTCATTTCAGTGGACTATTTTTAAAATAATTGGGTAATTAATTTCATGAGTCAGTCTACTACTATCGGTTCTTGATTAAAAATGGTATTTCATGAGTAGACCAAAGTATACTCATGTTTTTTTCTGTAATCTCTTAGAAACTACAGATACGATTTTGTCAAAAAATACATCAAGGGAAACCGTCTTCATTCTTCATTTTTCACAGTCTACAGTCCGTCCACAGTTAATTTACCTTTACCGAGCTCCATCCTTGGCCACACCGTCGCTTAACATCAGGCGAGTTGGTGGTCAATCGTAGATCTAAATCTATAAAGAAAAAAAAAACTTGTAATATTTAAAGCTATTCTCGGTTTCAGCCTTTAAGTCACGAAATGTGTAGAATAGTATAATACACACGAATCAAAAGCGAAAACCGAGGCGGCTTTACATTTTACATAAATAAAATGAGAAATGACAGATGCATTACAATTCTATCTAGTTCAACTAACTGAATACTTTTTTTTATAAATGCATGCTCTTATGATATATAATAACACTTAGAGCAAGAAGTAGAGAGATAAATAGAGCAGTTTTAGGTAGGTTACGATGTTGTACTATGTAGGTTTTGAATATATTACTACCAAAGTGCAGTAATATATTATATACCTAGCATATTTCAGAATATGAAAAAAAAAATGCACGCAAATAATACATTTCTCGGATATTTAGTATATTAAGAACTAGCCAAAAAAAAAAAGTCGGGCTGAAGCTTTTATTACGTATACTTTGCAGGAAAAAATACCAATAATAACATGTTTCTTTTAAAGTACAATAATAAATCTTTCGCCATACATGATAAGTTTCTGGGCACAAAGATTTCCTTTCCGGATGTTCGGTTTATGAGAAACTAGAGAAGATAAAATCGCATGTTTAGTTTAACTTTCAAGTTGTAGCTTTTATTACGTACGCGTTGTCGGGGAAGAAATTTAACATCTACGTTATTTTGTGTTTACTTCATTCTTGACATAATGGATTCGCAGTTAGAAAATTGTTGTGACAAGATTAAGGGAAACATTTTGGTTTATTTTATAACGCGGGTATATGTTTGAGTTAAGAGTTTTAGATCAAACTTTATTTATGAACTCGTATAGCACAAACAGCATCTTCTTGTGGTTAAATTATCTTTACTTTGCTTTAGAATATTCCAATAAATGAATTGTATGTACTTCTGCCTGTAAAATGGGCTTCCATTAAGGTATAAGCCTTGAACTCAATAAATATATTTAAAACAAAAATAAAAACTTTGAGTTTAAATTTTTAAGAATATAGTCCGGATGAACTCGGATAATTTAATCAATTCTTTAGTTCAGAACTTCCATGCATAATATAGAAAATTGACATACCTTGACAATAAGATTTCGAATCTTATCACTGAGTAAGGTGATATATTTTTACTTACTACTTAGTAGATTCTTCTCTTTTTACAGTTAGTGAAGACTTCTCTTTTTTTACTAGTTACTGTATACTAATATTATATTCGATTGCATGATGTTTAAGCTACAACAGATAACTTCTTACACATCTTAAAATTACAGTCTCTCAAAGGAGTCAACAGTGGGGTATTTTTATCATTTTACAGTAAGCGGATAACGATGCCGTATCCTATCAAACTCTATATAAATAAATAAATAAATAAAATAAAAAGCCTTTATTTCATCAAACTCTATATAGATTACAATAAAACGAAAATCGTGAAAAGAAATTTATTTTTACGGCTGTATCAATCGAACAAAATATATAAAGTTAAGTTCCAATGAAGTACCTTATTAATCTAAGAAATACATTCGCAACGATAAAACAAGACAACATAAAAATGCTAAGCTTCAACATTGCCTCAATAAACAATAACTAGGTTCACGTATCATGTTTCGCATTCAAAATGCAACGTATAACTGTTTAATTTATGGAATTGCTAACGAGGAAACGAGCTGGGTGACGTTGTGAAGGACAAAGGTTCACAGCCATATAGACAGTAAATCAGCTGGGTGCAATTCACTACTATTGACGCTCAAGTAACTAATTGTAATTATTGAACCGTGTTTTTGCAATTTTTGTAGAAATGAAACAACTTTTAATGGATCTGTCTCGTGTATGTGTTATGGGCCAAATGATCAAAATCAAAATCGATTCAGAGCTTTGGTTTTCAAAGCAAAATAATTGGAAAAATATGTCATCCAAGTAAACGAACCAACGAAATTGCGTATTTTGAAGTCATTTGTTTCAGTTTTTACCTGACTGCGTAATAAAGGTTATGTTTTTTTAATGTATATTTGTATGTATGTGGGCATGTATGTATGTTTCTATGTGATCGCCTACAGCCTAAGCGGCTTGACTGAGTTTGATGTGCGAGGTGTCGTTTTTTATACAAGATAGATCTACGATTGACCACCAACTCGCCTCAAGCGACGGTGTGGCCGAAGATGGAGCTCGTCGATCTAGAAGATATCTAAGTGTCATCTACAGGCTGAATTTTTGTGTAATAATATAATACATATTATTACATATCCAGCGATGCCGTATTGACTATCGGTATGTCGAAGTGCTGAAGTGTTTGTACAACAACGCCACCATGTCAGTCCGAGTACAAGACCAGAACTCAGAGGCAATTCCATTGAAGAGAGGCGTGAGACAGGGAGACGTTGTCTCTCCGAAACTGTTTACCGCTGGTTTGGAAGATGCCTATAAGCTTCTGGAATGGAAAGGGCTCGGCATCAATATTAACGGCGAGTACATCACTCACCTTCGGTTTGCCGACGATATAGTAGTCATGGCAAAGTCGATGGAAGAGCTCAGTACGATGCTCGAAGATCTCAATAGAGTTTCCCAACGGGTGGGCCTCAAAATGAACATGGACAAAACGAAGGTTATGTCGAACGCCCATGTAGTGCCCACCCCAATATCTGTGGGGAACTTCACTCTTGAAGTTGTTGACGAATACGTCTACCTAGGACAAACGGTCCGATTAGGCAGGTCCAACTTTACGAGGGAGGTCAATCGTCGTATCCAACTCGGCTGGGCAGCGTTCGGGAAACTTAAAAGCGTCTTCTCGTCCAATATTCCCCAGTCCCTCAAGTCGAAAGTTTACAACCAGTGTGTGTTACCAGTGATGACATACGGCACTGAAACGTGGTCCCTAACTATGGGCCTTATAAGGAAACTCAAGGTCACGCAACGAGCTATGGAGAGGGCTATGCTCGGAGTCTCTCTACGAGATCGAATCAGAAATAAAGAGATACGTAGACGTACAAAAGTCACCGATATAGCACAGCGGATTAGCAAGTTGAAGTGGCAGTGGGCAGGACACATAGCACGTAGAACTGATGGCCGATGGGGCCGAAAGGTTCTCGAGTGGAGACCACGTACCGGCAAGCGCAGCGTAGGAAGACCAGCCACGAGATGGACAGATGATCTCATACAAGTGGCGGGAAGACGCTGGATGCAAGCCGCTTCCAATCGGTCTTTTTGGAAATCCATGGAGGAGGCCTATGTCCAGCAGTGGACTTCTTATGGCTGAGATGATGATGATGAATAATACATAAATAAAAAGTGTGTTTTTTCGTAACCTCCAACGAACTTTATAGTAATAAATAAGTAATTTTACTAGAATTGTTCTAACGAATGCGCATTTATAATCTTTTACAACGACTTTCTTACAAAAAACGTAAACTCAACAACGAATCAAGCGTAACAAAATCGTAAATTAGACTGCAAAAATTGCTTTTATGCAGTCGTGTATTTTTCTTTTGATATAGATACTTATTTAAACTTTAATTATTATGTTTAGTTAGACTACTCTTTTTTTTATCTGTTTTTTTTTGGGGCTTAAGTCGCTATGCGATTATATCAGCCCCGTTTAACACGAAACTATGTATCTCAACATTTCAACTACTGCAACACATGTACATTTTAACTAACGTATTAACTACAATAGCAAGGGAAGACTACTCTTGATGGTCTTAATATGTTTTTATTTAAACTAAACTAACACGAAGGATACTTACTGCTGAAAAATTATACTAAACTCAAGGTGTTTAAGGGACTGCGCTATAGTCTATTGAAAATGTATCCTTTGTCATCATTCATTAAGTGCTAATTTACGTTGTCGGGTCAGGAAACAGACACTTTCCACTGAAGACTGTCTTTTGAATAAATTAACGCTCCTTGGAATGAGCCTCAATGTAATGTTGATGAATAAGTGACGACAGCCAATTTACCATTTATTTATTTTTCCGAATGCATAATATGCCTTGGAAAAATGAAAGGGAAGCCTTTGCCCAGCAGTGGGACAATTCAGGCTAAAAACAAACAACAAACAAACAAACATAATATGCCTTAAGTACTCATATATCGTTCTCAAAAAAAAAAAAACAGACTTGTCGTCTTCAATTTTGTTATTGAATAATAATAAGAGCTAACAACTGGGTATGGATTAATATTGTCAGAAAGAAATCTACTTCCATCCATCTTAATTTTTTCTCATCGAAACAGTCTTATCATATAACTTATTATTTATTTTGGTTTCTTTAACCAAAAAAATGTACTAACATACAACTTTTATGGAAACTTTCAGCCCCCTTTTAACCATATATCTTTCACCATTCACCGTTTTAAAATAGTTATTCGATTTATTTCCTTAACCTAGAGGTGTATACTAAATTTCATGCACCTAATATTGAAATCACACACACTTCCACAATGGTTTTTAACTCTCTTCTGACCACGTGAATGCTTTCCTGTTACACAATCCTTCCATCTGAGTTTCTAAACACTGTAAGAACCTTACTTATACATATACATTAATAGTTTTAGTTTTGTGACATAGATCGTTTCTCAGATTAATCAGTCTGTCAATGTATCAGGAAGTCAATAACTTCAATAACTGGCATTTCACTTAATAAGAAGCATGCAAATAAAAATAAAATGCCAAAAAACCCTCTAGAAACAAATATACAAATGTAGCAATAAAGCGACTGAGCTCATTTTACTTTTATTTTAGATTTTATACCCTTTGCGTTGCTATGCTATCTGCTACGTACCTACGTTATTCGTAGTCACTACGAGCGTAGCAACGTAGCACGTCTACGAAAACTCCAGGCTACGCTCAGAACGTTGAACGCTCACAAAACGCGTTCACAAACTATAAAAGTGTTGTAAGGCGCGCCAATATCACCCAATAGTCCGATCACGTTCACTCTATGCGGTATACGGATAACTTTCTTTACCGTATACTATACGTACTTACTTATGTATGTATTTATACATAAATACGTAAAGGTTAGCTTAGTGTAACGAAAATCACATCATATTGTACGTATTAGATATTGTTAGAAATTCAAAATTTCAAATATAGCATCAATTGTTAAGCTTATGAAATGAATTAGCAATTTAACGTCGTCTTTAAAGTGTTCTTCACCATCAAAAACACAAGTTCTCAATTCGACTGTTTATCTATCTATGTACATTTTCCGTGATATCTTAAACAAATATGAATATATTTCTATATTTTCCAAAACATGCCTTTGAATTAGATAAAATATAGTTATAGTAATTAGTTAGATATTTATTTATTTACCAACAATAATACATCGTATTTAAATTCAAATTCAAAATAATTTATTTCAGGTTAATATACCCATACAGAGAAAATTAATTTATAACAACAACAATGAAGTCAATTAAACATACAATTTCAATCAGCCAGATCCGTCATAATAAATATCCATTATAAATCAAAATAAATAGATAATCTCACAAGTGCTAATTAATTATGTCAGTACAGATATAATAGGTAATATTTTTTTTCAGTCATAAGTATACATAATAAAATAATAATATTATAAAATAAAAAACAAAATTTAAGGATGTCAAATATAAATAAAAGCAAATGTCAATGAAATTCATATATCAAGTCATTAGTTAGTTAAGTTATTTCTATAAAACTTATAGTTTATATAATTTTCGTTTTGTAATTTAATGTCAATCATATCATGTTCACACGCTGGCTAATGAGCTCATTTTTTATTATTCTAAATATATTGACTTCAAATAACATGTAATTATAAAAAAAATATCGTCTACTTGTATATTTTAACTGTAAATAAGATTCCTACAATTGTTACTACAAAGGTTATAAAACTTCCAGTATATATATTTTTGTTCAGTTTATTTATCGTTAATTAAACCTGTTAATAAAATAAATGACCAGGCGGTAAACAGTCCACCGGTAGATACCGCTAATGGGGCATTAATGATCTCCCGGCGGTGCGGATGCAAATGCACAGAGAATTACATCCAAATGTGGACCAATTGTCTGTTTACATAGTGCTAATATAATTCTATGGGAAATAATAGGATTTACTATAAAACATGAGTTTTTGTAAGCGTTTTCGGGTGTTCTACCTCAAATTGCGGTTTAAGTGACTTCTAGAGAGGAATCATTATGGTGGTTTTCGATAATATTAAGCATTGACAACAAACAACCATGTCTGACCACCAGCTCTCCTTATAGAAAGTTGGTATGTAGGTATTTTTAAATCTAGACATATATATATTGAGGTTATAATTACCAGGAAGCAAGAATGGTTATAAGCTATTCCGTATCCCGAATAATCACGTATATTTGACACTAATTTAAAATTTTATGTTTCGATCTTTTGTTGAACAGGCAAGCCCAAATGACTTCTTTTTTATAAAATAAATCTGTTGCCTAATATTGTAAGCAAAATGCTTCTTATGCATTAAAAAAATAAACACAATTCTTAAAGATCACGCAGTTTTTATACTGGAGTGAATATTGTATTAATTTCATGACCGGGTTCTGATGTCGAGTCTCAGAACTTCTTGGTTAAAACTTGTAATGAATTAGATTCGTAAAATAAAAATATAACAAATAACGGGAGTTTGATTATCAAATTTATAAAAATACAAATCCAATTTTTAATACATCTCTCAATAAATCCTTGTATAGGAACATAATGCTTGAAAGCTTTCGAGTTGAGCTTTGATTTTCGTGCTATTTAGGCAGAGTGCAAACTTTGCACTATAACCTACTAGTAAACTGTTCCATTTGCCTGGGAACTACGCTCTTAGTGATCAATCATGTTACGCTGTTCATGCATGAAGATCAATATAGTGTTTAATTAAACTTAGCGGTTAGAGTTTTAATTCTTTAGCACTTTGTAGTGAAGAGGGAAAAAAGTATAGAAATAATTTAAATGTAAACAAATTTCCTGAATGGGTTTTCAACTTAAAATCACGCATGAGTTGGTTTCTTCTGGACACGCAAGCTCTGCCTTAGCCTACAACGACAGGCAATGAAGGAAAGCCAAACATCGCTAAAAATCGTTATACATTGTAATGATTCGCTAAAATTATCTGGTATTGAATGAGGACTAGGAGTGGCCCATTTTCTTTATAAGAGATTGCTAAATTTCTTATAAAGATGTCAACTTAAATTAAATATTGTCTCTTAGTTTTTAGAGATTACAACATGATGATAAGAATAATCAAAAATTAATAAGGCTAAGCCGCCAATTGGCGTATTCTGTGTGTACGAACTATTTAGTAGAGTAGCCCTAAATGCGTTGATGTAATATCTGTATTTGGTAGATCGTTAGTATTAGTTAGTATTTGGGGATACGTATTGTTATTTTAATACGGTATTTATGAATGGTTAATGTTAAGTAATATATAAACATATGTATTTATTAAAACTGATATATATTATGACAGTTTTTTTATAAAACACTATTAATATTATTTATTAACGGGATATTTATAAAAAAAAACGAGATTTTATTTCAAAATATTGGGAGCTCAAAATTAACACGAACCGCGGTAAATATCCCGTTAATAATAATAGTGTTTTAATGAATGACCGTGATAGTTTATAAAAGAGTTTTTTTATTATATAATATGAGTGAGTATGTGATAAGCATGTGCCGTGTGCCTTCAAACATGCAAGTCGATAGAACACATTAAAAAAATGTATTGATTCTAACCTAAATAAAGGTCATGCCGTCACTAGATATAATACAATTGGAAGTTGATTTACAAACTGTCGCTTACATAAGTTACATAGCTGTCACTTACATAATACCGGGGAAGTCGAATTTGCTTACATATCAGGAGAGAGATAGACATAAAACTATTTCCCATTCGAATATGTGTATTATATATCCAGGAATGATTACTAATTAATCAGAACTGTAGTATACTAGGCTAACCATATTATAATTAGGATGCGCTTCGAAAAACCTTTTAAAAGATGTATAAAAAGTCATAGGGCCAATTTTCGACTATCACAGTATTGTTACATAAGCCATGAAATGGCAAAGATCTAGGCACAGTCTACAAAGCGACGACAATACTGAAATTGCGACTCATTTTACCAAGTTGGTTGGTTACAAAATATCCACATTGATGTCAGGAAAACTAGTTGTACCTATTGTGAGTCTAGTCAATATAATATTACCTGAAACTTTAGCAATACCAATAAAACTTTGTCCAATCCAAGTTCAGTCGTATTCAGGGAACTTAAAATGTCACTTGATTTTCTATTCTAGACACTAGGTCGGGGTTCAGATTTAGATTTCCGGCCGTATCAAACATGTATTCAACAAAGTATATATTGAAATACTAAAACCAGAGTAAGCTACACTACAGGACTACAGGACTAGCAGAAAGTCGGCGAATTACCACCTATTTCTCATTGAAATGCCAAAAATCCGTACTCAGCGATATCGATCCAAACTCCTGTTGCGTACTGCACAAGAATGGAATTCGTTGCCGCCATCTCTGTTTCCTGAGACCTACAATCTTGGAATTTTCAAGGCTAGTGTGAATAGATATCTTCTAGATCGACGAGCTCCATCCTCAGCCACACCGTCGCTTAACGTCAGGCGAGTTGGTGGTCAATCGTAGATCTATAAAGTATTAAAAAAAAAAGCTTTAACGCAACGCTATAATTTTCTCTTGCAAAGTTGTTTTTAATGAGCTTATTCATTATTTTGAGTGTACCCATATAAGATAATTAAATATACTTGAAAACAGAAAATATTTCAACAAAACAATATACAAACTCAACTAACTAAACATAAAAAAAAACTACTCTAAAAGACCGTTAGCAGCGGGAATCGTTCCCAGGATGCTGGCCCCATTACCTCGTTGTATAGCGATACTTACTCTTTGAGCAAAGTAGAGGCCAGCATTCTGGTCACGTCATACTTGTATTGAACATATTCGTTAAATCTTTATTTTGAAGTCAAAGACGGCATATGAAAAAATATTCGAAATATGAATTTCGATATTACAGACCACATTGAACTCATTTAATTTACATAATGTCATACACGTAGCGAAGAGACATGTTGATTGACACAGAATTGATTAAAATTAGTTCAGAGGTTTAGGGATAAAAGGAAAAGCGAAACAAATATATGGATGGGCAGAGTATCACAGATTACGACATTGAGGGCGTTTGACACAATATTTGACTGTTTTTTGGTATATAAATATACCTACTATTAATTAAAATCATAACCCTCCTTTGCGTGATCAGTTAAAAATTAGGTCATTTAAACAAACTTTTGACAATCGTTCATTTGATGAAAAAAAAAAACAGCAAAGGGAAAGGTCAAAAACGGGTTTATGTAAGAGTTGCGTTTTGACAGCCCTTGTTTCGGGTTTACGACCTTTTATGTGTACCTTTTGGGATTTAAAAAAAAATGTTACAAAATTATGGAGGTACGAAAAATTTGCATGCAAGCTGAGCGTGATAAAATTGTAATTATTTAACATTGCATTCACTTAGCTCGTTGGCAACCTACTTCTCATATAAATACAAAACCAGAAAAAGTTATGAAATGTTGTTACGAATACCCTAATCTCTGATATTGGCATTTTTACGCACCGATTTTCGACTCACGTGATTCAATCTGCCTTAATAGGGGGAATATTTTTCCCTATGTCTGCAAAAATGGGGATGTGAAATACGGTCGTACTGAATGAAACGGTCATGACTTGGCGTGAAGGTGGACATATGAAGGCACGCGCGAAATCGTTTTGTTGATGTCGCTTGCAAAACGTACTCTCCTAGCTGGTATTTCACTTGTTTTTGCGTTTCCGACTCTCAGTTTTATTTTATTTGGGTAGGATATTTTTGCAGTTTGACAGTGTTCGTGTCGTGTCCCTTATTATTTGGTGTGCAATCTTTTTTTTTATTCTATTCGTTGTCGTTCTTTTATTTCCTATTCAGGACTTTGTTGAAGTAAAAACTTCTTAAGATGCGTTGAGCATCATTTTGTGGGTATTGAACATTAAATGAGATTGAGCCGCCACGGTCAAATATGTCGCAAATTCGAGTAAAGTCAGCTCGAGTCGACTAAAGGAGCTAGAGAGATATAGTCAACGCTTCACTGTATTGGTATTATTAACGTCACCTTGAAGTTTTCACTTTTTTCATACGATCTGAAGCACATTTTTTTTATTATTTATTACGAAATTTGATATATCTGTCTGTTTCTATGTCCGCTTGTCACAGCTATTTCATTCAAAGATTACATAAACCAAGGTTGATAAGCACTTCGGTATTTTATTTTAAAACCTCTAAATTTTCTGTTGTAGTCAAATTGTTTATGAAAATATGGAAACAACTTGGATGTCAAAATGAAGTTCTCACTAATAACGATAAAACTATAGGAATTTTAAAACAACATCTTTTACAATAAATTAATTTGTAGGTAAGTATTTCCTTTAAAAAAAATATCTACAGAAACTTTTTAAATTTTCTTGTACAAAAAATTCATATCCAAAGTTTCTAATACCCAAGTAAGGTTGGATAGACTTACTTAAAGTATTCATGTTATTTAAATTTATTTTAACTTTCGCCGTTACTCAAATGAAACTATAACAGAAAATGAAAAGCAATTTAATTTTCGCTTCAAGGATTCCTTACGTTATTTGGGTAACGAAATATAGAGCTAGCCGTCCATTGACGGTTTTATATTGAAAATGTTCTGTAAAGTTGAACTTGGCGAGTAATGTTAGTTGTTACATCCCAAAAGTTAGTGCTCGTTAGTGCTGGCAACAGACGGTTTTAATTAATTCGTTATATAATTGCGATATCGTCATGACTTTGTACTACATTTTCACACTATTACATTTTACTCATATTATTATAAATGATATTAATGTAACAACTTGTCTGTATATTTGTCACTTGTTCAAGCTGAATCCGTAGAACGGATTTAAATGAAATTAACACATCTCTTTTGCTGCCAATAAGACTACGTTTCATTTCAATAAGATTACGTTGGACCACCAAGTCGCCTGTTGGAAAGAGACAATGTGGTCGAAGATAAAGGACGCAGATTTAGAAGATACCTATTCACTCCGACCTTGAAAATACTCATATTTTATCTCTCAGGGAGCAAATAAATATATACAACGTATTCCATTCTATAGCTGTATGGATTAGATTAGAAACGTAGAACTTAAACCTTTTGGTATGAACCTTACGAAAATCCACAGCTTTGATGCACATTCTTCAAAATGAACCCTGTAGAAGATTGACAGACTTACTTAGATCTTATGTCGGAACTCGGAAAGGAGGTAATCTACATATATCTATAAATATAGGTATAAGGCTGTGTCCTAAGTGACTGACTGATAGACAACGTACAGTCTAAACTACTTCACATAGCCAGATGAAGTTTGGTTGCTTTCCTTGTGAACTTCAGTACTATTATAGAGATTTATTTATTATTATTAGTACAAGTAGGGTTCATCACCAATATTTCTCTATAGCGGCTAAAACTACTAAAGGCAGCTCGTTGAAAATATACTACTATTTATACCTCCCGCCTCTGTGAGCTAGCGCAGCTCAGCTCTAGCATAAAATATATGTACTAAAAAAACTTAAAAAGCGACCTAATAAATTTTAAATAAATACAATTATTGCAAATAATTTAAGTTTAAATGTTAAAATAAATAATAATGTGTAAATAGTAATGTATAGTTTATTTAAGTATTTAGGCCCCATATTGTGTATATAATACAGATCTTTCGTAGGTATTTATATATCCACTTGAAACTATATTATCCGCATTTCTATCTTTCTCATGTATGGACAAACAAGAAGAAATTCAAAATGTTAAAATACTATACAAAACGACCATTAAACTGGCTTACAATTGTCTCAATTTTCCACGCACACGTAAACGCAGAACATAAACACAAAATATGACTTCATTAAGGCACAGATTGGTGTGCAAAAATCGTCGAGCCATCCGCTGGAGCGACATCTGGTCGGCTTTGAACAATTGCCAACATCTGCATCCGCCTTTCGCTGCTTGCTTTCCTCTCGCATAACATTATCCAGTCCATTTGTATACACAGCGACTCGATGCAGACTAAAATTAAGCAAAGTTTTAATTCTGTTCAAGAGTATGTATATGTTTGGATGTATAATAACACTTTTTATTTACGATACACAACACATAATATATTAATTGTTAAAAGCTTGTTTTCACCGACTAGTTCGGTATAAGGTTCATCTCGTTTATGCCATCTCTTCCGGTACTATGCGATTCTCATAAATTGCCGTCTTATATAATGTTGCCATTTAGGAAAAAAATATGTTATTTCACCCAGCTCTATCTTTTATCGGAAAACTGTAAAAGAAAGCCCATTGTTTAATGGTAGATATCCAAAAATTGGAACAAAACGTTTTATTTCCTGGGGGGCAATTCAGTTATTCAAAACCGATCCGTAACTGAACCTTGTGCGAAGCATTTCCTGTCGGATGCTAGCTTTTTTGATTTTGTAACGAGCGAAGGACGTATTACGTTTCATATAATGTGTGTTGTATGACATAAAAGTGACTGAATCGAAAAAACTATGGCGGCCGACGGGGAACGCTTCACACATGGTCTGTCTATGGAGCGGTCTTGAATAACTGAATTGGGCCCCAGTTCTATCATATAACCTTCTAATCTTTAGAATACGTTTCTCCATCGTAGATTCCAACTTCACGGCTCTACATTAGGCGAGTTGTCAGGCAAGCGTAAGCTCATCAACGATAAAGCAAAGTTAGCAGAACAATTATTTCAGCCAGGCTCTACTAGTTATTAGTTCCTTGAACTTGATTATACATTATAATCATACATCATAGTTCAAAATTTTTACTGACTCAATCTTTTATTTCGCATCTATCGGTGCAATTCACAGCTGTAAAATATTCTGGAGTTTATGTAACATTCTGCGTTAGTTTTCAACATAAAAATACGAATGCAGTGATGGCGTATTGTTTAATATCAACATTTATCGTGTACTCGTAGTCATAAATCGTATGTTCAAGTTGAAATATATTACACTTACAATTATTCTTCGCAACTCTCTTCACGGAATTAAACTTTGAGACTTACTGTTTACGTATTTCACGCCATCTGCACCGCGAAATATGGTCTTGTAAGCCAATGTTGGCCAACTCGCAAACATATGCTACACAAATCTTAATGAAAAACCTTTAATTTTATAGTTATGAAGATTCATTTTAGTTGCATAAAATCAACTTTTAAAAAAAACTTTTAAGCCGCAGATCCAGGTGGAGCAGCTGTCTTGTTAGCAATGGAGACATTTTCACTTTATATATATACAATTATTGAATCTATTTTTAATAGATATGTAAACTTCAGTCTCTTGAACAGTTACATAGAATACTAGAATACTTTACAATAGTAGAAAAAGTATTCAAAAGTATTTTAATGTAGATAACTGTGATATATATAAATTACTATAATATAGATTTTTAAACGAGTGATTGTGATTTCTTTTTACATTTGTACATTGGTCAAAATACCAGATTTGTAAGTAACCATTGTATCATACATTATCTTTGTGAGGTTGATGTTTGCTTTTATATGAAAAGACCATTTAATATTTTTTTGTCTACTTATCTAGAATACTGCGAGACAGTTTCGACGTTCAACTCTTCACAGTTTCAGACGAACCCTCGCACGATGTTCACGGGCGAACTAGGTAAATGATTGAGAGTGATAGAACTATGCGATAGCAACGTAAATAGATAGAGAGAGGAAACATGCAACCTGCTCGAAAAAAATAACGTAAGCGCTATACTAAATAAAAAAATAATTAAAAATTCAATTTTATGTTTCTTTAAAAACTGATCTCTAATTAATGTTTAGTAAGATATTATCCACATTCTTCATTATTTTAATGTGACAGAAAGTACATGACTACGACATAGAATTCATAAAATGTTATTTTTAGAGGTAAGTTCTGTTTTTTTTTTCTATCGAGGAAAGTTACTTGTTTTATGTTTCTGTCTTCATATTAATGGAGGTAATATAGTCAACAAACACATATAAAAAAAATATTCTTAAAATAAAATTATATTATAAAAAATTGTTTAATTACCAGGTAGCATCTTAAGAGTCCGTAGTTGGACTATCGTCCGTCTCGCTCGCGCATGCCTAAATTTTTAAAGAAATAAAATGATAATGAACTTATAAAAAATCGTCTTTTGTAAAACCAGAAAACGACATCACCAATATTTGATAAAAAAAAATTCAATTTGATGTAAGTCAATTTTCATACATAAAAATCATATTTGCGTTAATAATTTCTAAAAATTATTTTTAAATATAAAAATTAACTTGGATCAAATCGTAATTGTTGTCGAATATTTATGATTTTGATTTCTAATTCTACAAACGACGATTTTTAAGTTCATACAGTCATTTTATATCTTCAAAAATGTTGGTATGCGCGAGCGAGACAGACGATGGTCGGACTACGGACTCTTAATAAAACTGTTTATTCCGTAAGAATATCGCCACTAACAAATTCGTCCCTTTAGTTTTGAACGGAGGTGTTACCCGATCATTTTTCATAAATATTTATAGCTAGTTTCCCGTTACAAATTAATAGAGTAGCGATGCCGTAAATCTGACAAAACGCAATACAATTTATGTTCAACCACTACGGGGTTGAGCCTCCAGGAGGGAATTGAAAATATAGCTGCAGGTAATCATCGACCCTTGTCTTCTAGCCCTTCTAGGTAAGAAGGGAAAGCTGTTTGATCGTGCCCTTTTCAATTGTTTTTGAAGGGTGATAAAAGTGTTTTTCCTGACGCATTTATTGTTACGGTAAAGAGCTCAGGGGGCTTTATAAATGGATTTCTTTTCAAGTGCAAAGTGACAGGGTGAATTGTACAGGGGTCTCTTAAATATACAATGATCGTTTGCTGTCGCGGCGATACTTTATTATTTACAAAGTATTCATTGACGTATGTGTATAAGTACAAAAGGACCCAAAGATTTGATGTGCTTTTGAAAATCAGACCCAAAGATAAGATACGTGCATGTCATCTATTTTTCTTGATATTTTGACTCAACTTACTAGCAAATTTATGTACTGTTTTTAGGACGATAGTTAAATATATCATATCCGTGCAAGGTTGCCTGAAAGAAACCGCTCTAAGGGATGAGGCCGCCAATTAAAACACCTAGCTATAGAGAGAATAATATTACTATTCTCTCTGTATTTGTGATTCTGTATTATGGTCTTTTAATAAAGTGTTAACTATCTATCTATATCTTCATTTTTGGTGTAGTGATAGTAGTCTGTTCCATAGAGTTTATATGAAGAAGTACCACACGAGAGTCTTTGGTAAATTATTCGACTACCAAGTAGTAACGCACAAGCAATACGAAAGTACGAAATTGTAAAGGCAATACGAAAATTTCTGCGCATCATGAGATTTAATGCTTAATATCTCAGATAGTTGTACTTAGTATATATTCAATAGTCCAAATTTCTGGAAGGAATTGGATTACTCTGGACAAGCGTAAAATATCAAGTGATTGACTTATACAATTGTACATCTCGTAGCTTTCAATGTCTCACACTAATGATATTACTTAGGTGAATAAGTGGCAGGAAGACTATCTGGAAATCCATGGGGGAAGCCTACGTCCAGCAGTGGATATCTTGTGGCTGAGACGATAATAACGATGAATATGTGATATTCATATACTATATTCATCATCAAGGTGAAATAAGGAGACCATAATAATTACTTTGTACACTCAGGTTCACCTGGGTACATAATGGAATAAACCCGTTATTTAAACACAACAATTGGAAATTAAAAAATAGCATCTATTCAAACATTGTAACTTTTTCAAATTAAGAAGTTATTTTTAACCTAGACAGTTTCCAAGAAAACCTATATCTTATTCAAAACCCCGATAGACCGTAGTATGCAAATCTAATTAGTTATAACCAAAACATCTAGTACATTTTGAACAGTTTCCAACTGTTTCAACCCAGATTGCTATTTCAAGGGACTCGGTTCCGTGATGTTCACTTCACTAAAGTGCAACCAACTTATCTAAAGAGTACAATGAGGGAGCCACTAGCGTGGTTTTAAAGCAAATCCGATCATGTTTCGTTTAAACGTTTAGTTCTATAGTTTAGCCAAAAGTCTTAGGTGAGTTCGGACTTTTTCGTGAGAAGAAACACAATTTCGTGGTGATTACTTTGCATGCGGCTGTTACAGTCGTTTATAGTATTGGAACTGTTACAGCTGGCAATGAAACCTTATTAATTGTTTTAGCGGAGAAGGGTGGTTACTTACTTTACCTGATTGCGTTTATATTTAGAATACCTACTCTTACTGCCTAATCTACCACGATGTTTTTTAACGGTTTTCTAACGAATATTTTTATTTAACACCTAATGTTTCAAACAATACATTAATGCTTATATTCTATTTATAATATAATGTTGTCTTCAAAATACAATAAACTTCAAATATGTACATACTATATATACATGTTAATACCAAATTATTTTAAGCCCTTAGCAATGATTTTGCAGTTTTCGGCAGCCCAGTGGTGAGACCGTCTGACTTGCGATCCACAGGTCCTGGGTTCAAATCCCACAGCACGCACCTCTGTCTTTTCGAAGTTATGTGCGTATTGTTGATTGCTGCCAACTTCAAACGGTGAAGGAAAACATCGTGAGGAAACCTACATGTCTGAGAGTTCTCAATGATCTTGAAGATCCGTTCTCAGCAGTGGGACACTTTGTACAAACAGGGCTGATAAAAAAAAATGATTTTGAGCTTGGTGAATTTTCTTTATAGGCACTGTTAATTTGGAAAATCGAAGAAAACAACTGACAAATAAAAATACAAGAGATCCATTTCGAGGGAACTTTATTAAAAATCGATATAACCCAGACATTTGTCGCGATTTTCATAGATCAACAAAGGAATATAACTATTAGATACTATTTTTATGATACTCGTAGTAAACGCGATCGACCAGATATTATAGTATTTTATGTCATTAACAACAATACAATACGATACTTTAGTTAGATTGTTTTCATGGCTAACTGACATTTTTATTTTCATTTGTTTTGTTTTAGATCTAGGTATAGTTTATTTTTGTAAATCTATTAAAAAAAAACTTCATCAATTCGTTGCTGATACAATTTAGTAGTACTTAAGGATTAAAGCGTTATTTGATATCTCTATGTAGAAGGAAATATCAAGTGGGTTTCAATAAAGACTTTAAGTTAAGTGGCTAGAACAAAATTTGCAGTAGATACAATCTAGGCCATGCATACTTCCTTGCTGTACTAACAAGCGAAAACAATCGAACGTCGAGAAATTTACATCACATATAGCATTCGCGAAATTTACTCTCATAAGTTTTACTACAGTGTTCTGAAATATCCTTCATTAAACTTGCTTGTTTTAGAAAGTAATATTTAACTGAATTCTAAAACACACAAGTTTTTTTCCGCCATGAATAAATATGACTTATTTTTATGATTCTTTTTTGTGTGGCAGGTAATAGTCTAAAGGTCCATTAATTTTTTACGAAAATCGGTTCAGTGCTTTGGTTTTTATAATAAAATAACTGGAAAATTTTCATCTAAGTAAACGAAATTGCGTATTTTGAAGTCGGTTGCTTCAGTTTTTTAAACTATAATTATTTATTTATATTGAAGTCGGAATATGCTCATAATACCAACTGATCTAATTATTAATTTGTAAGGAGAGTTTTTCTATTTAGGGGCGTGTAAGCCCTCCACAAATTTTCTTACAGGGAAATTGTGTTTCTAAGAACTCGCGTCGAGGTTTTGTTGATATGTGCCCTTGGAATAATAAATCAATGTATTCTTTCACCTTTTGAAAGGAAAGTGTTTTATCTTCATAAAAAAGACATTTTTTTCTTTTATCTTTAAATTTTTACAAAATTACTTACTAAAAATATTTGAATTCAATATAAATTCTAACATTATTTTTAAAATGAGTAACTGATATAATGATGGTTCTTAATATAATAATTTATGGAAATTGAACATTTATGATAATGATTTGTTATTCTTAAGACTAAGGTCGATTTAATTCTGAATATAATATGTTACGCATCCTATACCAAAGTTTTGTTTTGTCTAGTCGATATCGACTTTAGTAAGCGTACGCGTAGTTAAATATTTCTTCTATAAACAAAACCTTCATAAAGTATTTTACCCTCGATCGCGTAACACAGCGCTTGCTAACATTGTTTGGATAGGTATTCCTACACGCCGCTATTTATACTACTCCAAGTATTCCTCTATATGGTGTCAAAGGCATTCTCTGCTCAAGAAGCCAGGCACGTTTCGCCTTATAGACATTTCTCATTTACGGGATAGGTGCTAAAGAAAGCGCGGTTTTTGCACGCTCTTCTCGAAGAAACAAATACGTAAACCTCGTCATCAATACTATAGCATTCCTGTGTTTTTATTCGGGCCTTGAATCAATACAATCTATGTCTTCTTCCCTAATCCGATAAGTCCAAGGTTAATTTAAGCGAAGCGGTGGCGAAACTCGGCGTTAATTTCCTTTCGTTCATCCTATTTCCTCTCCCCGCCGTCGCCTTCCACCTCTGAGACACATGCTCACGTGGAATCAAGCTCGAACCGCTTAGCTGCCTCCCTGAGGGATACGTCAACTTTAATCAATCTCTCTCGCCCAATATTTTGAATACAACATTTTCCTGTTTTGGTCGAATTGGGTCGTTGAAGAAGCGAAGTTTACGTGTCCTGCCGAGGTATTCCTTTTAACCCCTGACACTGGAGTGAATATAAGCGCGCTTATGTCCAAACCAGTGGAGCCAAATACGCACCTAACCATTGATTTTCGATTACAGTAAAGTGATAAATAAAACTCAAAGTATATTTTTGGATGTAAAAGTAACTAAAATTATTTATTTCTTCGAAGTACAAAGTATAATAAAAAGTGAAAAGTGAAAAAAAATTGAGTGCAAAAAAGAATACGTTGAACATGTGCTAAAAAACTAAAGTGATACAATGATTTTAGTGATTGTAGTAGAAAAGAGACGATTTTGTGAAAAAAGTGTTTTCGATAAAACGATATGGGATGACTCATAGTGAAAAATGTTACGTGAAACCCTCTATCCGATCCGAAGATGATGCGCGATATTCACGACAATGGGGGGGCAAGCGCAAGCGGCGCGATGGAGGGAAGCGAGGGCGGCGGGAGTGGGGGTGCCGAGGGCGATATGGACGAGTGTGGGTCCCTCGCGCTGCCACCCGACTTGCCCCCCTACTCTGGCGACTACATCATCAGTGACTACATGGAAAGGCTCGGAACGCGCCTCAACATTCTTGAGACGGAACTCAAATACGCCTGGCGAGCTCTCGATCTGCTCAGTCAGGAGTACGTAAGAATGTGGGAGCGTCTTGAGAGGTTGGAGGCTCTCCTCGCAGACCAACAGGGTGTTATATCAACCCTACTTGATTTCTATACGTGTCGCACAGTCACAGGTAGAGATCCAATGACACGGTTAGAAGTAATCAGAGAAATTTTAGGGAATGGCAGCGTCGAAGATGGAATAGAGGAAGGCCTAGATATAGGACGAAGTTCCGTATTATTAGTTCCTCAAGATGAAGTGATGGAATCCAACGAAGCCTTCTATAAGAGCTTAAATCAAGCTTATCGTGATGATCTTGTGTGCGAGGAAACCTCTAGACCACCTTCACAATTAGATATGATTTGGGAAGCTCCTGAAGAACCAGATTTGGAAATGGTATCTGGAAACTCAAGGCAAGTGTATAGTGCTACAGATTACAAAGATTATTGTGGGATACAAGGTGGACCTGAAATAAGCGAAAGAGATCTCGTACACTTGTCAACCTTAAGTACAATAGATCAAATAACAGTAGATAAATTACACGAATTAGATAGATTGACAACTCAGTTACATAAAGATTCTAGGGAACTAAAAGATCTGAAAACGTTGCTTCTCAGTCCTGAACCGAAACGATCAATAAAAAATGACAGAGATAGAGATATTGAAGCTAAAGCACTTGTCGAAGATGGTCATATCATAAATGAACAATTGAAAAGTGTTTATTCGGGTGGTGAAAACTGGGGTATTAACGAAATGATGAAAAGTTTTGATGATTTTATGTTAACGACCCCAAAAGAGTCAATTGTAAGAGAAAAGTCTCCTTCAAGGCTATCATTAACAGATACTTCACTAGCAGATAGAAAAAATGAGTATTTACAGCCGAATTTATCTCCTCGAAGAAAGTTTGTACCAGAACGAACCTCAACAGAACCATATACTACAGTAACTGGACGTCTTGCATACAGTTCTGCAGTTGCAAATGCAGAAATAAATGCAGCAAAAGCCAATAAATCACCTAGCGCTCTCTCTAGAGAGCGATTTGAGTATAGTCCATCCTATCAAATGCCTGAAGCTTCTAGACATGGTTATTATGTTAACAAAGTTATGGCTCAACCATTGAATGAAATGTATAAATCAAATATAGATCAGTCTCTTTCGTCCCCTTTATCAATACATGATACTATTTACAATGGACCAGCGGAAAATCGATTAGAACTAGCTTATGAGGAAAACAGATTGCGTAAATCACCAAGTCCTCCACCACCAGCGCCTCCTAATGGTGGTAATGGATTCCCATCAATCGAAAATAACAATTCTCATCAAGCGATGTTAACTCCGAATAGTTCAGTTCACGCAGATAACTTGCGATTAAGTCCAAGATCACCTAAATCTCCAAAAACATCGCCAAAACATTTGAAAAGGGATAGTACAAATATTGTGGCCGCTAAATCAGACTCAGGATTGTCATCAATGAGCGGATGGTCGAGCTTAGAAAAAAGCCCCGGTTCACCTAAGACGGGAAGAATTGCTCACGGAAGTCATGACTCTCATAAAATGAGGATCCCTTCTCCGCAATCTGTCCAGCGTATATCATATGAGATAGATTCTAAGCCTTATTTAGAAACTCTTGTAGACTCTTATCTATATGATGGTGATAAAATCAAAAGTGATTTTAATTTAATGAAGGAAGCTCTTGTATCTCAGGATATTCGAAGTTCGAGAGATTTATCTAAAATTCAAGGAAAAATGGAAACCGAATTCATGAAAACCGAGATATCATACTCAATTACAGAACAAAACCAACAAATTAGTAACGCACCTGACTATTACTACAGTAATGATGCACCCTCAATATATTCTGTTGCTGGAAATAGACAACCTATATTTACTACTGTATACAGTACACCAAGAGGTGTTTTATCTGAAGAGAGGAGTTTTTCCGATATATTAGATAGAAACGAAATTTCTGAATCTTCTGTCAGACCTACAGGAGATTCATATCCACCTGAACCTAGTTATCATGCACAAACTGTAGTGATGTCAGCAGCAAATGCCAACAAAAGACCTCTTGTGAGAGCTAATACGATGGGACCCAATGATCCTCACTTTTATCAAAATGGATACAAACCTACTGGACGAACAGCTGCCTATCCACCGGGTAACCTTACTGATGCCCTTTCTTACTATCCCACGTCTAGTAGGTACGATTCACCTAAACGAACATCTCTTGAAGATCAGATCTCTTGGCAAGGAGGCAGAAGTTCTCCGTCAAGTTCTATGGAAACATCTAGTTTGAAATCACATTCTTTGAGTATAGCAGAAAGAAAGCAGTTTCAAAACCAACTTCAACAGGAATATTTTAAGCAACAACAGTATGATCAACGTAATGGCAACATTATGTATGAAAATCAAAGTCATGAAAGAGTAGATCCTTCGAAAATCAGAAAAGAGCAATACGTAGATTCTAGTGGTGTTTTGGTATCTGAGTCTGGTTATTTATCTATATCAGCCAACCTTAAAAGCAAATCTCAAGATAAACAACCTAAAAAGCCGAAACGTACGTCTTCATTAAAATCAGCAATGTCTTCCATGAGTCAGTGGCTACCGGATTTACATTTACCTAAAAAACATAGATCACATTCTTTGCCATCTGGTGTAGATAATGTTGAACAACCTCAGCAAGAAAAGTCATTGAAAGAAAGGATAATTTCGGCACAACGTAGGAAAAAGAAATATCATTTGGTAGCATCAATGTCTGGCTTATTACAAAAAGCAAGACGAAAAAACCAAGCCAGTCATCAATCATTATCCGACCCTGAAACGTCTGAAACAGAATGGTCTGGGGGGCGATCTAGCGCTCAGTCTGAAGACAGTGACAGTGTATTTTCAGATTCAACCCATGAAAGTAACATGTTTGTTAAAGTACCAGTAAAACCCAAGCAGCGTAAAATGAATAATCAAGACATTATTGAGCAGCAACAATTAATACAAGAGCTTCAGGAACAAGGATTTAACGATGACCAAGATACTGATTGTATCATAGAAGAGAATGAACTAACTCCGAACGTAGTGTTACCAAGAGATAAAAGTGATGACATTGACTTCCATTTTGCTCGCGTAAGTCAAATGAAAAAAGACAACATACAAGAACTTGAAAAATTGGATATTGACACTGATATCTCAAATGTTGATCTATTTGAAGATGAAGAAAAGGAAGATAACCAATCTCCGGCGTCTCTATTTGCAACTATTGGAGATGTTAAAAAGGCGTCAGCTCCATCTGATGATAGCCAAAGCGATAATAGTAAACCATACAGTGGTAGTTCTCAAGAATTTGCAGTGTCAAGAGCTTTAGGAAAGTACCGCCTTAGAAAATCTACTTCAATTTCTGATGAACAGATTGATACCTCACCGCCAAGACATGATACCGAAATTCATGAAGAACTCATGGAAGAATCAAATAATCAAAAAGAAAAGAGGACAAATAAAACTACTCCACCAACCCCTGAAATCATAAGTACTTCAGGTCCTGGAGAACTTTCAATATTACAAGAAAGAAGTCCATCAATGCAAAGTACTCGTACATTACCAAATAAATTTCAACCAAGACATCAGCAAAGTCTAGATATACCAAATAAACATGATGATGATGATAGTAGGAGTACACATTCATGGAGAAGTGGATCTAGAGTGTCATCAAGAAGACAAAGTACAGAAGATAGCATAGACTCCGAAGATGAATGGTACTGCTATGAGTTGCGGAAGTTAGAAGAAATGGAACATCAATCTTTACTTGAGGCTGAGCGACAACAAACTTTACCAGAAGAGCCTGAATTCGAAGAAATACTCGAAGAACCTGAAGAAGATTTGAAAGAAAAAATGTCATTTGTACTCAGAGAATTAAAACTAAAAACGGCTAATGTTAAAACTAAATACGATACATCACCGGTAAAAGACACATGGAAAGATATCACTACTTTTCCATCTATCGCTGAAACAAGAATTGATTCCAAAGATGATGATGATGATTATGATGATGACAAATCTTTCGCTGACTCGGGTTCTGGTGAAACATCAGGTCCAGACAGCCCAGTTATGAGTGGTGATGAGTATGATGATGACTATGATATGCCTCAAATTCACCATGATGATCCATCCCCAGTCAAACACGCGCCACCTCCACAACCTGCTGCTCAAGATGCACCTGTTGGAAGCAAGTGGAAACTTTTGAAGGCATTGAAAGATAGAAAAGCTGAAGAAAAAACACCTGAGACACCAGCTTCCGAAGCAACTCCGTCTTCTGAGAAAGACAAGGTTACGTCTAGTGTAAGTTATTTAATGCAAAAATTTCATGAAATTAGAGTTAAGAGCTAAGTAATCAAAGTGTAGTCAATCTGCTAAATTCAAAATAATTTCTCATACTAGTTAGACTGATATTATACTCATTGCCATTGCAAACATGTTTAATCTGCTTTACAAAAAATGTACCAACTAAGAAAATAACCGTTAATTTCTAAGCATTAGCAAGTAAAGGTATCGTTATACTCGTATAGACGTAGAAATAATTTATTGTTTTATTATAGTGTTGAAAATAGTAGTAAGGCAAGTTACTAAATAACAGGTTTAAACCTGATAAACAACAAACTTTTATAATATGGTAACATATTTTCTGCCATATAAAGGCAAGCTGCAGCTGTTGTAACGAAGCTTGCATTATATTATATGTCCAAAACTAAAGAATACGAATTCTCAACTAAACTATAACGTGGTTGTGAAAAAAGAATCTTATTTTCAAACCGTATGTTCACCTTCAATATATACAAATACAAATATGACATAGAGTTAGGGTGCTCTTTTTAAAATATGTATACTCAAATATACCTACTTGCTGATTGTTCTTTCTATATTGAGGCAATAACTTAGATAACCTACGCAATAGGATGTAAGTTTTATAAAATATTGTTATTATTGAATTTTATAGATCGAAGATGATAACGAAAATTCCCTTAATAACAAGCGGTTTATACTATTTGTAACTTGCTTATTAATATTTGTATCTAATCAAAATATTTACTTATACCTATGATATAAAGAAAATACTCAGTATTGTAGGAAGTAATAATACTATAATATTGGAAAGCTAGCTAATTTCATAATGCGTTCATTTGATTGACTAAATTGCGCTGATAAAATAGTATAACTATTCAACGTTGATTATAAAGGCTTTGAAAGCACTTCACGTACAAAAATCATTCATTACCATATCGTTTCATATCACATGACAGAGATACTTATATTTTACTGCCGTTAACATCGACCAGTATAATAAATTATATTTTCTAAAAGAGATGAAAAGTATATTCACAAATCTATCAAAAATTATTCTTAGTAGAATCGTTCATACATGTCACGTTTCTTGTATTCGTAACTAAATATTTTCATAATGCATTCATTGGATTGACTCAATTGCGCTGATAAAATAATATAATTATTCAACGTTCACAATACAAGATTTGAAAGCACTTCACGTTGAAAAATCATTCATTACCATATCGTTTCATATCACATGACAGAGACACTTAATAATATTTTTATGCCGGTAACATCGACCAGTATAACAAATTATATTTTCTAATAAAAGAGCTGAAAAGTATATTCACAGCTCTCATATTTCTTGTATTCGTAACTAAATCATCAAACATTAAACTAACCATATTTATAAGTTACTAATAAATAAATATGCCATTTGATTTAGAATTGACGTTAGCTGTTGTCACTCACGAAAAAAAATTAGTTAGCACTTATTTAGCAGAATTTAGATGTTGAAGTAATAATCATTATTAATTTAAGAATAGGGTACTTTATTTTAGCTGATATTTAGGAAAAATTAATTTAACGAATGTTTATAGTAGAAATGGGACAGTGTTTAGTATGTTGCGTGAATCTAGGCTTTTTCGCAATGAACTATTATTAGATAATGAAATAATAATTATATTTTGTAACATGTTATGTGTGATTATGAAACAACAAGCACTATATGTTATTTTTCGATTGCGAAACATTGGTAGTGCTTAAAATTAATTCTCCATTGTATATTTACAGTAATTACTTTTATACTTAATTTGAGAGGGTCAATTTATAAATCATAAGAATGAGTGGCGTAACATTAATAAGAAAACAACACATAGTCAATTGAAGGATATTGTTTTGTGTGTCATAATGAATTAGAAATTGATCGGCTCAATTAAAATAATTTTGTATGTTTGATTGGTTATAATAAAATGTTAGCGTTTTTTTTTTTTTGTTTTCGTTTTGTTAATTTTCCTTTTATTTTTGTTTTTAGAATGGCTCCGGTGGCTTCAACGACCAAGGTGGCAGGGGCAATGGGTATGTAAATGAATTCATATGAAGAACATGTAAAAGTAAATATTTTATTTAAACTAAATAAATTTCAAGTTGCTATAAGTTTGTGTAGAACTTTATTGTTTTAAAATTCTGTTTTGTTAATTAATTGGTTAATAATTATGTAAAAAAATTGTTAAAATTTGTTGGACACCGCAAGTTGAACCTAGTGAGATTATAACTATTAAGAATCATGCCAAAAAATTTAACTTAATTTGCTATCAAATAAATACTTTTTATAGCCATCCTGGAGACAATCCGTTCTACAGCAACATCGACAGTATGCCGGACATCAGA
The DNA here is from genome assembly GCA_947563715.1 of Lycia hirtaria. Classification (NCBI taxonomy): domain Eukaryota; kingdom Metazoa; phylum Arthropoda; class Insecta; order Lepidoptera; family Geometridae; genus Lycia; species Lycia hirtaria. The sequence continues at coordinate 46,410,888 of OX387377.1, forward strand.
CCGAGAAGAAAGTCGATTCCACTCGTATCAGAACTTGTAAGTAACTTTTTAGACCAAACAATGACTTTATATACTAACTCAAATAAGTTTCCTATTTTCTACTCAATATACCATCTTACCGTCTCATAATCCATTAAGGGTATGCTATGACTATCTTTTGTAGGTGTATAAATACCGAATACTATTCCTTTGTTAATATTGAGAAAGATGCGAGGGAAGGAAATTTCTGCTAATTAGCTATCAAAATTAAACATAACGACGGTGTTTCCTCCAAAATTAACTGTTATCCTAATATGCAAATTTTATAACGATCCCAGCACCTTTTATAGAACCTAATGAAATACGATATCTATCGGCATAATATACCCTTTTCGGATCCTGTTGTTTATAAAGTCTCGATCAAGGGGTTGGATTCACCTCGGGGGTAAGGCTTACTGAAGGTGGGAAGGTAGATATTTGGAATTGATCGTAAATGTTTACAGCTCGCATCGACGTTGCTTACTGAGGCTTAGTAATTTTAGGCACATAATAAATGTTTTCTTCCATACGGTTGAATATTTTATATTTTGTACAATATATGGAGAAAATTTACACCCGTGAAGATAAACACGTGTGAATTTTTGATCAGTAGAATTATTGTTGATGTAACAAAATTGTTGATTAGACTACAATATCTACCCGCATCCAACCGTTATTACGAATTAAAAAGAAACTATAGCTAACCTTATAATATTACTTATATATTGGCTGAGAAAATTTAGATTAAATTTATCTCTCCATTTATTGTCAAAATTTGAAACAAAATTTTCAAAGGCCTCTTTCCTAATCTTTATTGATGTATAAATGTTACCTCTATTTGTTTTTTCTTCTTACCCTAATTAGATGGCCTCAACCTTTTCTTAGACTGTGTACAAAACCTGATTAGGAATTTAGGGGTCACCGGAACAACAAGTAGCGGAACCTTCACCACTTTACCAATGTCTATTATTCCTGATAAAAATTAATGATATCATTGCATTTTACCCCCTAACCATGGACCCGCAGGTTCTCAAGGTATTTCTCTCCCAATAACACTCTGTTTCTCTGCATGCAAATCTCAATTGAAATCAAGACCAATGTTATTCAAAACTGAATTCTATTTTCAAAATAATGAATAACATTTTTCTTTTTTCACTAACTGTACATAGTTGCTTGCAATATAATGGTTTTATCGAATGATTCGGCTTTAATTTGCCATTGCATGACTCGCTTCAAGCTCTTTTAAGAGTCAACAGAAAAGACTCCAAACAATATTTCGTGAGGATAACAATAATGGGAATTGGATCTGGCGACAGTGAAATGGCGGAACCTGCACGTTTTTAACAATTTATTCCCCATTGTTTTATTTTTACGTCTGAAAGGTTTTATCATGTTTAACAAATTCAAGATGCCACATAAAATGCTACACGTTATTTTATATTTACACGTTTATTTGTTGACATTTACGCACGTGTTATTTCAATTTTGTTAAAGTTAACATTTGTATATAAATTAATAATGCATTTTTATATTATGAAATTAATTTGTAGATTATAATCACAAACACTAGGCTTTGAAACAGCTTCTGAGGGCATGAGTAGATATTGTTAAAATATCTCAGTTGAATCACAAATCCAATACAAGCAGCCAAAGGGACTCTTCATAATGAGCTTTGCTTTAGAATTCATTCAAGCTTCCACGTTTAACAAGCGTGTATTTTATACTTATATATTTTACTGTTCAGACTATGGCCGCTACGAAGAGGAATGCTGGCTTGACATCAGCAGTACATCGAGCTACATTAAACGACGAAGAATTGGTAAGTTACTATCATCAATTTATCAGAAGAAATAACTAGTATTTTCCACTAGCATTTTTAGGTGGAGCTACGAAATTGGTAGGTACATCGGCATATATCCTATGGGAACATATTTCTCGCTTTAGTTAAGACCTGCAAAAGTATACCTTTACATTTACAGTATATTTGTACATAATAATCGTCATTACACTTATGTATTGTGTAGTGGACGAAATGTTACGATATAACATGTTGAATTAAAAAGTAATCACAAAATATTTTCCAGAAAATGCACGTCTACAAAAAGACGTTGCAAGCCCTCATCTACCCGATATCGTCAACCACCCCCCACAACTTCGTCCTGTGGACGGCCACTTCTCCCACCTATTGTTATGAGTGTGAGGGACTCCTGTGGGGCATCGCCAGGCAAGGCGTCAGGTGTACAGAGTGCGGTGTCAAGTGCCACGAAAAGTGCAAAGATTTGCTCAACGCCGACTGCCTACAGAGTAAGTGGGGTTTGATGGAGGTTGGTGTTCATATATTATGTTTAGTGAGATTTTTATACCCTGATATTAATTTTACACAATTCAAATGAGACGTTTTTTTACTTATCCACTGACACATTGGAAATAATTCTGTTTTCTTTTTACAAAATATATACAGGTATTGTCATAAATCTCACTAAATTACTAATGTATATTATTGATAATGACTGTTTTTTTTTAAACCGTCACTTTATGTAAGTTTCCCCTTCAATATGATGTTTAGCTAGTTCCTATGAAGTGTAGCTTCTTATTAGGCGAGCAGTCAAGAGTCACTTTACAGGTCACTCATTGGCGACAAGCTGTCGAAACAACTCTGCCGAGCAAAATCAATATTTAATGCAATCTTGAGATTTCTCTTCTCCTTTAAAGCAAAAGCATTTTCCTCGGTCTTGTTACTGAGAAACTTGGACTGTTTTACTTCGAATAAATTTAATTATTTACGTAATGTTGAGGCATCTGTGTTTTATCGAGTTCTCAAATTGGGAATATTTAAAGGCTTCAGATTCACGGTTCCGTGAGTCTCAATTATATTATCTTCATAGGCACTTATTTTATTATAAATTTAGAACAATGTAGACGTCAGCATATCGTCAGCTATTTTGAAATGTAGTTTATACTTTTTTAAACTATCACGGTCATTCATTGAAACACTATTATTACTAACCACGAACCACGGTAAGGATTATCCCGTTAATAATAATAGTGTTGTAGTTTATACTATTGTTCTGTAAAGTTACATTTTATTGTATTCTCAGTTTGATATTCTCTCACCATGAATGTAACATAAACAAATTTTAGAAGCAGGAAGTTGATATTAAAAAGTTATTCTTGCCTGGTATGAATTTCTATCTGAATGTACATGAAGTTATTCATGCAATTTACGTAAAGTGACGGTTTTCCCTAACATTTTGACGGACCTCAAGAACATTAGCTTTTAAAGTGTTTAGCTATCTAGGTGATGTCTAACTTGAAAGGTAAATTGAAAACAACATATCGTTGTAATAATGATTATTCTTAGCTAAATTTATGTGCATGAGTAAAATGTTGCATGAATCTGTCGCTGTATATTGTAAAACATGATTCACGAATCACGAGAAATCATTGTAATTGGAAACAACCACACTAATAGCGACATTACTGAGACTCACGCTACTTTCAAGAGCAGTAATAATCATTATCGTCTAATTCGTCGATGTGTTCTCATTATTTTCAGTGATCTTTTTATTTATTTTTTTATCTACTCTTCGTGTTACTCTGACCTCATATAATATGCATGATTTCCCTTCTCCTATCAGTGGTATGACCGTTGCTTCATCGGTGTGCATGGCTATAATTGGTTTAAATTACACTTTTTGTAAAGTATTCCAAATTATTATTCCGATGGGTTTGAAGCATTAGTGGAAATTGCACGATCATTTAGGTGGGCAGTCTTTAGGCAAATTTGCGTCGTCTCGAACCGTAAGATTATTACAAAATTTAATGTCATCGACTGCACGCCGTCAATATTTTAGTCTACACTTTGAAATGGCTAGGATTGTTAACTTGGTTTATATTTTAATCCATTCTATTTTGAGTATCTAACAGTGTTTTATTAAAATAAATTTCTTATATTTTCCCTTACATTGGATGGTAAGAAATACATTCATATTGTTACGAGCCGGGTTTTTTTTTGTTAAAATTGTGATTTATTTATTTATATATTACTTGTTTTTGTGTTCAGCCTGTATTTATTTAATTTATTAAGTAATTAAATATATATTTCATGATATTTTCGAAGTGTGGACTGTTATAGATTACATAGTAGTTGCTAGGGATTTCGGTCCATTCACTCCTCAGGGCCGCCCCGCCCAGCGCCGAAATAAAATCCTCTATAAAAGTACTCGTTCTGCTAGCTGTTCTAATATTTACCCTATTTTACATTCTATAATACACTGTTTGACACATTTGTCTTCTTACTGACCGATTTGAAGCTTCAATAACACGTACAACTCCGAAAAAATAAATCACAATTTATGTGTAAAAATGTGCCTGTTTAGCGATGTGTGCACGCAATCCAATGTCTGTCCACTTCAATATTATATGTGGTCCTTTAGTTTATTTGTTCCACTTTTATTTTATAGATTTCCACATCCTGTATTATTTCACTGTCTTTATGTTCTTTTTTGTCTTCCTATAGGAAATAACAGCGAAGCTCGAATTTAAAAGTGTTTGAATTGAATTTATATAAACATTTTAAATACTTAGCAACAGTCAGGTAAACGAATTTACATACATTACCGAAACATACAGAACAGAGAGTATATTTGCAAGTTGATGAATACATTCCAAGCGTTATGAAGATTTGGCGGCTTGTTGATAGGTCCGAAATTAATAATCCGCCAAGAGCAGAAGAATTTATTAATAAAATGCCTTGGAATGTATTAGATTTGGTCGACAGGCGCCGTGCTCAGATCCACTCCGGCTCGCGCCACTCGAGGTCAACGACCTGATCAGATCTGACTTTTATTGCAGCTGTTTTCGTGGTTTGAAGAGTAGAGTTGAGTCTTGTCAGGTCGTGGTCAAGGGTTGCCGTGAGTGGATGTGGGCGCGGGGCGGGGGCCCTTCCCGGCGCATCCCGCTCTACCAAGAACAGTGTCGGCACCGCCTGAGCAGTGTGTTTCGCAGGGGCTGCCGAGAAGTCTTCGAAACATGGCGCGGAAGACAAAGCCAACTCCATCATCACGGCTATGAAGGAAAGGATGAAGCAAAGGGAACGCGATATGCCGGAAATCTTTGAACTCATCAGGTAACGCTATATTCTAAACAGATTTATTGATGTTGATTATTTTAACTGTGAATTGCTTTTTAAAGGTTGGATTGAACAGGTATCATGTTGATGATATTTTTGTAGTATTAGATTACTGGCAATATGTTTAGTTATGCACATGCTAAGTCGTCAATTTGCTCGTCATGAAATCGTATTTTATACCTAAGGCTTTCAGAAACATAAAGCTGGGTCTACATTTACCAGTATTTGTATTATCAAATAATCTAAAATATCGTAATTATTCGGGCCAAATGCAATATGTGCACGAACGTTCAATGTTTGTGCTAAAATAACTTGTATCAAGATTTCACTTATCTTACTTTGAAATTAAATCTAGAAATCATATAAATATTTTAATTGTTGGAGAAAAATTATACATTATACATGTATATAATTTCTCATACCATAACGCTTGTTTGTTTTATCAGATAATAAAAGATTGACGAGTTAACATACTTTGATTTCACTGTCATACAGAATATAATCACAGGTATATAAATAACTGATAATAATCACCCACATCTTGATCAAACCTTCATCGTCACGTTTAAAAGCAATAGCTGACACGTGTGTGTATGTAACAGACGCGTGTTTGGCATCGAGAACGAGGGGCACTCGGCACACATGAGCACCGTCAAGCAATCAGTCCTCGATGGCACGTCGAAATGGAGCGCCAAAATCGCAATCACAGGTTCGATGACTAAACGCGATACGCCTATTATCCCAAACAGGAACCAGGCTACCGCACGAGAGCAGGAGATAATACGACAGAAGGAAAACACAGCACACACACAACACTAAACTTCGTTCCGTCTTTCGTTTCATGTGGCGGCCAGGCGGACTTTTAACGTCGACCCAGACACTCACATTGACAGTCTCGAACAAGCCGAGCAAATCACTATAGAAGGAACGTCAAAGTGGTCTTGCAAGATCGCCATCACAGGTTTGCGGTGGTCTTTTGCGGCTTCGAACCGCACGCTCGCAACTTTGACTCTATTAGACAAACTCTCTTCGCCTGAATTTCTTCAAACAGTATTTTGATATCTGCTTAAAGTTAGTAACTGTTAATAGCTTCGCTTTTTGCCGCTTATTAATTATGAGCTTAATATAAAACTATATAGCGAAGAGAGTTTACAGTTGTACTTTGATTCGATGTTGCAAACGTTTCAAACGAAAGAAGCAGATGTCAAAAACATTCTATTGCATATCTTACTTCAATACTAACCCGAAATCACGGTCGTTAATGCACCGCCTATGATCACTGATGAAACGTAGCTTGGTTTTATCATTAACACGAAGGAAATTCCACGAATCTAACACTTCACTCGAATTAACCATAATGATAATAATACAGCGTCAATGATCCCTAGTCACGCACACAAGTTTTAATTCCCCCAACACTGAAATGACACCATTTACTCACCACGTTAATTAAATTATTGATGAGATCACTCGGCAGAGCACGTCTGCTGCATTAACACAATTTGCATGACGTCACAAATAACTCAGATTTCCAGAGATACAAACCAACTGTATCAATTCTGACGGAGAGTCTATTATAGCTTTTTATCTCTTTCCAGAGCATACCTACAAGGAATAGAAATTTACTTCAGTAGAGTTTTGTAAGAGAATGAATTAGTCGGAATTAAAGCATGCCGAATGAAGGATCCCGATTATCCCGAAACTTCTCTATCTCTTCACTTCTGTCAATAAATTTTCGATTCGTGAAAATTCCAGTGCCATTAGAATTGAATCCCGCGCATATCTTTACACTTCTTCTTTGAAACTTTCCTCTTGGTCGAAGTTTGCATTAGAAGTTGCGATAATGTAGGCGCTATGTTCGAATTGTTTTAGAAATCGAATTTGGGCATAGATAAAAGTTTGGTAGTTTGAAGCTAGAGTCTTCCTCTGACCCCAAACCCGTTTGATTACACGATACCCTGTTCATAGATTCAAAAGGTTCTATTAGCGATATTGCTATGGGTGAGTAAGGTTAAAGGTAAGCTTACGTAATATAAGGTAACATGTAGCGTATTATTTTTATAAGTTATATTACACAGCAACATGTGTGTGGTGTGCGATAAATGAAAGAAATGAAGCAATAAAATAACCATAAATACGAAAGAATATTGCTTTCGAGAGATTTAACAGAAATACGTTGGCCAGAATTTGTTGAACCATAACAAGACGTTGAAATAAATTTATTTATTACTCATTTTTCTGAGGTTGCTAGTGCTAATATTTTACTCGCCTATTTATTTTGTAGTTTATTCTGGGCAACGTAATGTTAGATTCTAAATATTTTAAACGTATTGATTGATTATTTTTGTCATTTTGTGTGATTTCTTCATTTAGTAATGTAGCCCTTTTTGGGCAGTTATTTGTGCTCAAGGGTTGATAGCGAAAGACAAGAGCGGAACCTCGGACCCCTACGTAACCGTCCAAGTAAGCAAAGTGAAGAAACGGACCAGAACTATGCCTCAAGAGCTGAACCCTGTTTGGAACGAGAAATTTTACTTGTAAGTATCATAGTATACGTATCTAAGTATCGAGAAATTTTACTTGTAAGTATCATACTTGTAACTAGTAATCATGAGGAAAGGAATTGCAGATGAGTAATTTAGCTTATGTTGTTTAATCTCGTGTGATCTTCCTTATACTTACCAAGTCTCTTACGCCATTTTTTGTACGGGCGGTTTACAATAATCTGTCAAACATTATTGTGTTTATGTACTCGTATGTTTATGTTTAGGGGTTATGTGAATTTCAAGTTCACATCCCAAAAATTTTTAGATAAAAATTGACTGTATATATATGAAAAATCTGCACGTAAAGAATGTCTATAATAACATTGACGTATGTTACATAGAATTTTACTTTGATTTGTTAAGTAAATATCGCGAAAGCTTGAAGTTTCATTTTGCTCTAGACCAATAACGTTTTATGGATTATTCATTATTTTATTCAAATACATAATTTAGGTAGTCAACTAAAAATAGTTTATATGATTTTATTATAGTCAATAAGTATATAGGCTCTTTAAAAAGTTCTTATGCGTTTATAAGTGAAAGGTAATTAGAATAAAATGTAAATTTATTATTTTTCATGCAGTGAGTGCCACAACTCATCTGATCGAATCAAAGTTCGAGTGTGGGATGAAGACAACGACTTGAAATCAAAACTGAGGCAAAAGCTGACGAGAGAATCAGACGACTTCTTGGGCCAAACCATCATCGAGGTAAGAAAATAGTAGAAATGAAGAACTATAAGATGGAAGACTGTATGATTTGAGGGATATTTACCGGGGTATTTGTTGTACATACTTTTTCATTTCAAAATAAGAATCTGTTTTTTAAACTGTTTATTCTTATGTTCTTTTTGTTATTTACTTCAAAATAAAATTTACACGCGTGCAGTCGCATAAAAATGTTTCTTTATATTTTCTTTCTTCCTATTTAATTCTACATTCGTTATCAGCACGAACTCCAGTAGATAAATCTATTAAAAGAAGATTTATTACGGAAAACTATATATTTGAGTTTAAATTGAGAAGAAATAAAAAGATGGCCGGTACGTCAAATATTAGTTCAATACCTCTTCTAAAAAGCAGAGATGGATATCCTACCTGGAAATTTAAGATGCGTATGCTATTGATTCACGAGGAATTATGGGTAACTATAATAGGATATCCAGAAGGCGATAAAACGTCCCAGGAGTTGCGGAATAAAAATGATCAAAAGGCATTGTCAAAAATTTGTCTTACCATTGACGGTTCTGCAATTACACACGTGAGAACTGCGTCAAGTGCAAAAGAAGCATGGGATGCGTTATGTTCGGCGTATGAGGACAAAAGCCTTGGAAGAAAACTTTCGTTGGAGAGGAAGTTGTACAGGTATTCATTAAATGATTTTGACAACTTGGAGCTGTATTTGACTGCAATAACAACGACTGCTCAGGATCTTGCCGATATCGGCAAGAGAATAGAGGACAGCTCTTTAGCTGCAATTATGTTAGGTGGCTTGACACCTAGATTCGAGCCCTTAATAATGGCGCTAGAACATTGTAATGTAGAAGTTACTTCAGAGATGGTAAAAAATAAACTCTTGAGTGAAATGATCCGTGGAGATGGAAAAGTAGATGTAGACGCAGCTTTTGCATCATCCTAGAGAGTAGTGACTTGCTACAGATGTGGAAAAAGGGGGCATAAAAGTCCAAATTGTCGTCTTAATAAAAAGAAAGAGACAAAGAATGAGACAACGTCAGGTAAAACCATGATGGTTAATCATACCACAGGAGATGGTGCTGCTAGTGAAAATCGCAGTATGTCGTCGCAAGCAGTTACTGAAGTAACTAGCACCACTTTATCAGCACCATGTAAAGTAAATACTGATAAATGGATTATAGATTCCGGAGCTACTGCACACATGACTTCAAGAGGTGATTGGCTTCAGAATTACAAGAAAATCAGTGAAGGACGTGTTACTGTTGCTAACGGTGAAGATTTGGTAGCTTTAGGTTGCGGTGAAGTTCCAATTTATACTAATTCTATAGTCAACAAAATTAGTGATGTTTTACATGTGCCTGAACTGAACAGTAATCTACTTTCAGTTAAAAAGGTAGTAGAAAAGGATCTAGTGGTAGTTTTTTGATAAATCTGGTTGTAATTTTTACAAGACAGGTAATGTCTCTTTTGATAATGAACCTTTAGTGCGAGGTATTTGTTGTGGTGGACTGAATAATTTAGACTGTACTGTAAATCTGCCGCAATATGTTTCAGCTTATAATGTGCACTCCGATAAGTCCAGGTTTCAGCTTTGGCATAAGCGACTTGGACACCTTTGCCGTATTGGGATGGACCTTCTTAGAAAAGGTCTTGCTGATGGTGTAGAGTACACAGACAACGAGGTAGACAAAGAGTCTTGTATACCTTGTATCGAGGGTAAGCAGGCGAGAAAGCCATTCAAAAGGCTCAAGCCAAGAGTTAAGTGATAATTTCGAAGATGCAGATGAAGATATTGATGAAACAGAGACTCATACGGTTCCCTCAAATGAACCAACTGTTTCAGCGAGAAGGTATCCACATACAAATCCATATTTTACAGACAGTCAAAGTGCTCAAGCATTAGCACTGAATCCAGTCCACCATAATCGTACTAAGCACATTGATGTAAAATATCACTTTATTAGGGAAAAAGTGGGAACGAAGGTTATTGATTTAAAATATATGCCTTCCCAAAAGTTACCAGCAGACGTCCTAACGAAACCTTTAGGACGAATCAAGTTTAACAAATGTGTACAAAAGATAGGCATATATTAAATTATTTATTTTCTTGCAGTAAGTAGCAGATTATTTTATTTTAAAGTAAAGGAGGAGATGTTGTACATACTTTTTCATTTCAAAATAAGAATCTGTTTTTTAAACTGTTTATTCTTATGTTCTTTTTGTTATTTACTTCAAAATAAAATTTACACGCGTGCAGTCGCATAAAAATGTTTCTTTATATTTTCTTTCTTCCTATTTAATTCTACATTATTTTATGAATATTAGCATTCCGATATTTCGGCGCACTTGTATTTTTGTACAAGTGTAGATTGTTACCATGATAGTCGAAGAAAGTGACTTGAGATTTGAATCGTAACTCTAGTGTCATCAGAAAATTATTTTTATTTGAATTAAGTTAATCTGAATTTTTTAATTGGTCTATGTTATAAATATTTATATTTATAACATAAGCCCCAAACGTTCACTTACAAAGTCCTAGCCAGATACCGACCTCAATAAAAAAAAAAAAACTTAAAATTGTATGTACTTAACTGCTAACGATGCTGTGTGCACATGTTTAGAGACACTTTCCAGTTCTAAACTTTTATCAGTGTTTTATTATTTGTTATTGAGAGTGTTTTTTGTTTTGTGTACTTAATGTGTAAATAAATAAATTGTTGGTGTATATAGGTAGACGACCAGTTAGGATTTAAGTTTTTAGTATTACGTAAGTTTTTCTCCCTTTAAGTTAAATGGATTGTTTTGAAGATTCGTTAGATTCGTTTTGGTTTTTATCTTAATTCTTTTTAATACTTATAATATGTCCTGAAACCTTCTTATTTACATAGGTTCAGTATTAGATAAGTACCTTCACAGAAGCTTTCTTATTACAATATAAAGATTCTGTTATCAGATAAGTTGTCAAAAGAGCTTTCGCGATTTTGATAGTGTATTTAAAAAATCGTTATCGGGGATTTTTTTTTTTTTTATTTATTAAAAAACAAATTAGTTATTAATATAATATGGTATTTCATAATTCGTCTCATATAGGTTACCTTATTACCAATGGTAGCATAAAAACATATATTTTTGTGGCTAGGTACGAACGTTGTCTGGTGAAATGGACGTGTGGTACAACCTGGAGAAGCGAACTGACAAGTCTGCCGTATCCGGCGCCATCCGGTTACATATCAACGTCGAGATCAAGGGAGAAGAGAAGGTGGCGCCTTACCACGTTCAAGTAAGTGGATACCCATGATCTATATGTTATTTGTTTTATTGAGGAAGTGTAGAAATATTCATTCACACGTATTTTAATAAATCAAGATGTCTTTCCGTACAATGTTTGCTTATAGCCGATCGAACAATTAATAAAAAATTACACCATTATGAACGGACAAACAGTAAACTTTATTTGCTCGGTAGCTATACAGGACTTATAACATAGAATTGGAATATCAGACATTAGAATGACCAATGTGACTAATATATTTAGTGACAGGTTATTTTCATTCAAACCAAGCACGTATGAAAAAAAGGCTCTTTCATTTTATTCACTACCAAAATCGATTGAAATTGAATTGATAGAATTGACAAATGGTTTGAAAATGAACTGCTAGATTTGACCCTTACTAACTAGATAACTTAATATGTATAAGGCTTGTAAAAATACTTTGGTCTCTTTACTTATTTCAACCTTTATTCTACCTCATGTGTTTAAACAGGAAAAATTCAATTAATATCTCAAACATCGATTCCAAGCACTCTCATACTAAGTAATGTATCGGAAAATATTGAAAACGAAAAGGCTAAAAAGAACATTTGGTTGAAAGTATCCGAGATAGAATAAAACGTATCTCGCTATCGGAACAGGAAAAGGGTTCTGAACTTTATGAAATTGCTTACTTGCGATTCCATCAAAATACATAACGAAGAGAAAAATCTGATTCCACAAATTCATAATATACTACCGTATCGTAAGCCCATATTATTGTCGTGCTTGTAAGTTGGTATAATGTTTATATTTATAATTATACAACTTAAATGCTGGACTGGGAGAAAAACAAAAATATTACGTATCAGCTGTTTCTCTAACTGGACATACTGTAAAAGTCAATTGAGGGACTTATTTCGCACTTCGTTAAATTGCGTTGGCGTTTATGTAGGCGATGGGCTGCTGTCACTGCAAGTCAATTTTTTGTACATCTTACCATTTCATACTCTCTAACCCTCTAATAACCTCTCCCTTCCATCCCTCTAACTCAATCGTGGCGTTAAACGGCTTCATGATCTTGAATGTCTTGCCTACCTCGTAAAAGAAAATAATAGGCATGATTTTATGTTATTAGGGCTTATTATTAGCTATTTAAGGCTTATATACGTGTGTGTATACGTGTGTGTGTATGTGAACTAATATTTTATACTGAAAGATCTCTATTTACATTTGGAAGTACACACCGAAATACACACGGACTAATACTCTAAAATCATTACCTTCTTTCTTCGACAGTCGGGCAAAAAGACCATTGTTAGTGATGCGCGATAGCGATGCAACAGGCCCCGGAGACCTGGCACCATGCCCCTTGGACTTAGGCCAATAACCATAACGACATGTGGTTTCACACAATTACTATACCACACTAATGTTATATTGGATATGCTTTGTAATTATTCGTTTTATGGGTTTTACATTTTTTTATGAAATATTTGACTAGATTAAGAATTGTTTATAAAGGGAAACAAAAAAAATGTAGCAATTAAACACTCTAGTCTACACTGGACTATCTTGCGATCCCAAAAATGCCCAACGCCGCTAAAGAAGTTTTCACTTCTATAATCTCAAATTACATGGGACCAATATTTGCTATTTAGGAGGTACAACGTCCATTTTCCAGTTTTCTTATCAGAGCCTCACATGACATGTGTACTAAACTATCTAAGAGTTTATAGTTCGATCATCGTCCATCTCGCTCACGTATGCAAACAAATTATAAATTTCAAGGCATAAAATGATTGAATGAACTTATAAAAAAATCATTAATTCACACACTAGAAAGCAACATTATAAATATTCAATAAAAAAGTAAGTAGTAAGTTTTGATCCATGTGAACTTTTACACATAAAAATTATTTTTACAGATTTATTAACGCAAAAATTCAAACCTAGAAGTAACCTCTCCCGTAAAAGCGTTATAAAAGTTTAACAAAGTCCGACTGTGAACTAAATGTCATTTTCATCATTTAGTGTATTTCTTATCATAATTTTAGTTATCTTTGGTTATCTCATTGATTTTTCGGGAATTAATGAGATAAGCGTATACTTGTCATATTAGGCGTATGTTATGTACCTAAACATCATAAATAATACATAAGCGTGAAATCTCTTTATGCAAAATCTCAAAAATATTCTTGGTAGCAAAATGTCCCGTAAAACGTGATAACAACACGCCATCTGAAATGATCACAATCTTTGAAACGACTCTAAGCAAATTAATGGTCATAATGTGTCACCAAATCGCTTTTTTTTATCAGGCCTCTTTGTACAAACTGTCCCACTGCTGGGAACGGGCCATCTTCTCATTGTGAGAAGGGTAAGGCTAACACGCTGACCAAGTGCGGGTTGGCAGACTTCACACATCTTCAAGATCATTGAGAACTCTCAGACATGTAGGTTTCCTCACGATGTTTTCCTTTACCGTTTGAAGTTGGCGGCAATCAACAATACGCATATAACTTCGAAAAGACAGAGGTGCGTACCGTGGGATTCGAACCCAGGACCTGCGGATCGCAAGTCAGACGGTCTCCCGAGTAGGTTGCCGGAAACCTAACTTAACGAAATCGCTTACGTTTTATAAATTTACTCCAACAAGTTTCAAATTATTTCGATGCAATGGCCTATTTGAGCCTCAAGTCGAAAGTTTACGACCAGTGTGTGTTACCAGTGATGACTTACGGCACTGAGACGTGGTCCCTAACTATGGGCCTTATAAGGAAGCTCAAGGTCACGCAACGAGCTATGGAGAGGGCTATGCTCGGAGTCACTCTACGAGATCGAATACGAAATAAAGAGATACGTAGACGTACGAAAGTCACCGATATAGCACAGAGGATTAGCAAGTTGAAGTGGCAGTGGGCAGGCCACATAGCACGTAGAACTGATGGCCGATGGGGCCGAAAGGTTCTCGAGTGGAGACCACGCACCGGCAAGCGCAGCGTAGGAAGACCAGCCACGAGATGGGCAGATGACCTCATACAAGTGGCAGGAAGACGCTGGATGCAAGCCGCTTCCGATCGGTCTTTTTGGAAATCCATAGGGGAGGCCTATGTCCAGCAGTGGACTTCTTATGGCTGAGATGATGATGATGATGATGAATGGTCTATTTGAAAATTTCGTAGATTTAATTAAGCCTAAAAAAGTTTGCGGATTTTTTTCTGGTATTTTAGGAGTATTTTTCCGCTATTTTTAAACAGTTTTCTTTAGCTTGACCTGTTTGTTTATTTTTTTTGTTTGTTTGGGTCAAATTTATTAATTGAATTTTATCCCCTTGCAGTTGACGGATCGATCTGAAATTGGTAAACACCTTTAATCCTGATGACAATATAATTTAGTATATTCTGTATTATTGTAAATCCAAGATGTCCGCCGCCACAAAATGGCGGATTTCATATTTTAACACAACCCCCACAATATGGGTATCAAATCAAAGGGCTTTTCTAGTAAAATACAGTAAATACATTACCTACAATCATTACCTTTCTTTTCAATAAAACTGTTTAACATAAAAAAAAATAATTAAAGTAAATACTTGTTACAATCTCTTATTCCAGCCTCGTTTCGAACAATCAAATCTAGTTTTGAAATTTTCGAGAAGAAAGATTCCACGCTCAGTGGGTCTGCTCGTTGGATATGGAGATGTTAAGGCTCATTGAGCACCAAATTGAGCACGCACATGAGTTGTTTTGGGTTAAAATGTGTAGGTATTGTATTTTCCGAAACTAGGAATAATAAAACAATAAAGAATAATTATGTAAATCTAAGTGAATCTAAGAATTATAGTTTTAGATTTGTGTAAATAAATTCTTTAATTTTCACGCCTACAATCAATGACAAACAAATTCAAATAAAATTGAAATTGATTTATTTTCCAAGACATAGGTACAATAAATAGGTCTTAAATAATAATATATTTAGTACCTAAGTATCTCTACATCTAACCCCTATGAGGCGTGCAAATTTACTAATATTTAAAACATTTAATATTCATTATAGACACTTAAATAATTATTATTAATATCAATCCACGTTACAATTATAGTTGTCAAGTTAAATTATGTATGTCAAAATTCTAATTCTATCCTATATTTTATCTTTTAGAAATTCATCCAGAGTGTAATATGCCTTATCTTTAAGGAACTGTTTTAGCCTAAACAATAATAAAAAAAATATAAAATAAACAATAATGACAAACTACTTCAAGAACGGAAATTATATCGACTCACTTACTGCTTTATATGTATAGAATCTGTTTTCTTTCATAGATGCTTTGTCTGTCAAAGCGTTGCGTACTTTCTTTAACCGCCTTCCTAAAAGAATGAAGTTCTCAATTCGGCTACATTTTTTTTGTACGTTTGTTACGCGATTATTTTCGTATTTTGAAGTCTCTTTCTTTAGTTTTTTAAACTATAATTATTAAAAAATTAAATTTATATACTTTATAATTTCTAAGTTTCAAACGTCAGCATTGTGCGAACAGTATTACCGTCGCTGAACACCAGGCAAGTCGATGGTCAATCGTAGATCTATCTTGCGTAAAATAAAACACTAAAAATCAGAAAATTATTTTTAATATATTTTTATTTACAAATGAAACTAACAGTATCCCAACGTTACACGGTTTTATAAGAAACAAAGCCTCCTAATATATATGTTTTCTGTCAGTTAGATACTCAGAACATAACCTTTCATAAACATGTTATAGTATAGGTATATAAAAATAAAATAAAATAGTAAAATAGAATAGTACCATCAATGGTACTACTGACACAACTACACGCCACTAGTACTATTAATGGTACGCAATGTTAATGTTTAGACGCAGAATTTCTGCTGTGCCCACCATGCGCCTGGAGACATTTTTTCTATGCCCATTCCATGGTAGGATTTCAAACAACGTGCAGTGTTAGCGCTTACTTAAAGTTAAACCGGTCTCACTAACTAAGAGCAAGCACTAACGTCCGCAAGCCCCAGATGTGGGTTGGACCAACTTTTAGAAATAAATGCGAAAAGTTTGCGACGACTAACTAAGCGAAACTGCCAGCTAATGCAAAAGTATAATTTCTTGGTCACATTTGGCCCCGGGGATGTACTCAGTGGGCAGTTTTGTGATGCAAATTATTCAGATAGTCTGGTTTATGTTTGGTGTGGCGCGACCTGAATGTGCCGAGTTTGGAACGTGCTCGTGTTTAAGTAAGGAATAGTTACGTTAATATTATACCTACTGAATCACGATAATCTGAAGTTGTAAACTGTGATAAGTAAGGGAAACCACTAAAAGTTTAGATGTAAATTTAATTGCATAGTTATTATTATCGACCGAGTGAGCGAAGCGAAGAAAGGTTTTATCAACTAACAAAATTTTCTTTCTTCTGTCCGGATGTATGGTACTCGTAGGTACTCGCGTACAGGTAGTATTTTCCAACCAATATATATGAAACTTGGTACTGTGGTACAGTTTTACAGTTTTATTGATTTTTTGTCGTCGGAGATTTTGGATTAAGGAGGATTTCCTCCATAAAATGACCTTACTTTTTAGAAAGATGCTGTGGCAACATTTAAGGGCTTTATTTTTATATATTTTTATTTTCCATCAATTCTCCAAAGTAAAACCAATTACCTCATTTTCTCGTACCAAAGCAAACACCGCTATTATGTTTTAAACGTCGATAATAAATATTCAACTTTTGTATTTCCCAGAATTCTTCAACAAAAAGTTCTTAAGAAAATTGACTACGCATTTAGGAAAATAATTGAGCTAAGTTAGAGATACTGAGAGAACAATGTTCTAGAGGAGAAACTGCGAAAGAAATTCAAATTAAGCTCTGTATTATACGGGCCTAATATCTTGAGTGCTTTCAGTGTATGCTGATTTTATAGCAACAACTAGAAAGTTTGACTTGAAATTTAAATAATCGTTTCTAGAACATATCACATTATTTTTTATACATGTGACGATATATCTAAATCGGAATAATGGAAAAAACCTTTTAGAAACTAAGCCTCAAACTATAATTACCTACATCATGTCAGCCACAAGAAGTCCACATATACCTCAGGCATCAATGGGAGGGAGAGCCATTGATATCCAAAAAGACCAGTTGGATATATGAGGCCTTCTGTCCACCTTGTGGCTAGCCTTCCTACGCTACTTGAACTTTTCGACCCCATCGGCCATCAGTTCTGCATGCTATGTGTCCAGACCACTGCCACTTCAACTTGATAATCCGCTGTGCTATATCATTGACTCGTGCTTCTACGGATGTCTTCATTTCTGATTCGATCTCGAAGAAATTGAATTGAAGACAACGAAGGGATTTGAAAATTAAACCTCAATTAAAATCACTGTGAAGTAAAGAAATTAATAATAAATATCAAGTAAAATTTATTTAAAACGAAACTGTGCATGTTTTTCATTACTCAGAACTTTATTTTGCACCGCCTAAAAAAATTGTTCTTTAGGCTCCTGGAGGTAATATGGACATACATAATATACTTCAGAAAGTTATTTTTAACCGACTTCGAAAAAGGAGGAGGTTATCAATTCGTACCGTATTTTTTTTTTATGTATGCACACGAATTACTCCGTCATTCGTGAACCAATTTTTATGTTTCCTAAATTGATGTATAGAGAAAGCTCCCAAGTTGGTCCCATAATTATTTTAGAAACATTGCTTTATTACATTTTGAATAATCTCTAAAAGTAAAAATATTTTCACTGTATTCCTGAGTGAGTGCGTAAGATTATAAAATCGCAAATTTCACTGACACGTTTTTCTTTGCAAAAATGTCAAATGTTGAGGTTTTTCGTATAAACATCTGCACATTTTCTAATCTGCGACGACGAAGCATTTGACATTCAGTGACAAATGTCATTCTTGAAAAAAAAAAACGAGCAGGTGAATAGAGGTATTTTAAAAGGTTTACAATCGTGAGAGATTTATTGAGCTTGAAAAGTAAAACATACTTAGGTACTCCTCATCTAATGTGTATATGGAGAAAATAGAGTTACTTCAACGCTTGAGCGCCTTGTTTAATTATTATCCTTACATATATGTATTACAAGTAAACGAAATAACGTACTTTGAAGTCGGTTGTTTCAGTTTTTTAAACTTTATAATTATTTTATTAGTATAAACAGTTACTTGACATTTACATTTGTTAATATTATTCTAAACTCTCAAGTAGATTATTTAAAAAAGTTAAAAAAAGATTAGTTAAAAAAATACTAGGAAATATTATGTCTTCTTGCACATCTTGATTTCGTATACAACAAGTTTAAGCTGGAAAATGTATGCGGAAAGTTGTGCTTGCGACGGGCGGCGGGCGGCAGCAGAGCGGAACCCGGCCGGCAAACTAGTCATGCAGGCTTTGCAGGTGATATGCAAGTATAATCGTACAAGTGCGTTGGACAGCTGGAGATACGCGTACATTTCTATAACTTTAAGCTCTAAGGATTTGTTTTTTTTTTTATAAAAAAAGGTGCAGTAAAAAGGCAGACACTCGTCTGATGTTAAGCCATAACCGTCGCTTATGGACAACTGCATAGAACTGCTTTCCATAGAAATTGTATCAAAATTAGTTTAGTAGTTTGGTTTGTATGTAATGTATTTTGTTTGTATGTTTGTTTATTTTCTCTAATTCTCACAATGACTAAAATACGAATTACACCGATCCATTAATTTCTCCTCTCCCAATGTATAAAACACATTACAATGGAAATACATCTATCGTGGCAAAAATGTGAACTGACGTATCGATTGTGTTGCTAGTCAAATAAATTGATGAAATAAGGACAGCAGCGCCCTCAGTGTCATATTAATATCATTAGTAGTTTAGTTAGTGCAGTTATTTTTTTATTTATTTGTGGCTCCACAGACACCGGGGTCCGTGACCTTTGTAATTTTTTTTTTAACTTATCTAACTTAATTTCTCTCGATTACTACTATAATCCTAACAGATTTTAAATGCACCTAATTGCCTGAACAAAATGCGGCTCGTTTAGAACGGATACTTGACTGAGTTTATGTACATACAAGATTTAGTAGGTATAGTTGGGGTCTTGCCTCCACTAATTATGTGCTTATTATTACCCATTGCCAAGTTATAAATTTACGCGCAACGCACAATCGCAAATCGCGGCTAAGAAATAAAAAAAAACAGTAACAAAACATGCCCAATATCTATTATTCAAACTCTCCAAAGCAAAAACAACGTTATCATTTCCACGGAGGAAAATTCCATTACTTGTACCCCCTTCTTTAGCCCTCTTTTAAGTCCAATGTTATTAAATCTCACGCGAAGAGGCAAGCCTTCTTCAACTTTGTTTACTTTAACATTTTGCCGGCATTCGAGTTAAGATTTTAATAGAAAAAAGTTCGCTGCAGTCAGGTCAGGCCACGAGAGGTTTGTCCCGCGTAATTTCGATCCTATCTTTTCCGCGGTGTTGCAAGACACTTAACTGCGGTGTGTAAAACCAACAGGACATTGCAGAATTTCATCTTTATGGCAATTTTGGTATTGTCCTTTTTGACGTAGGTACATTTATTTTAAAGGATCAACGAGAGAGAAAAATGGTTATGGATATTGAATATTTGGGTTTTTTTTATTCATAAATAGGCTTGCCCTTGACTGATTGACCCTTGACAGATGTTAAACGACCATTGCAGTCTACAGTAGACGGCGCTTACCTAGAAAAAACTGATTCTCTCGTGCTTTAAAAATACCCAGATCATATCCATTGGGGAAGCTTTTGTTGAATAACGATAAAAGAACTTACTTGCTCTAAAAAAGTAAAACAAAAGCGTTTTGTTCGAGTTTTTAGAATATTAGCCCTAAAATGATACCACTTAAACATACATCTAATCATCCGATAGAAGAAAATGATGGTATTCGTTCATGCAGATCTTTAACATATTCTTTCAAATTAGTAACTTTTCGACGATGTTCCGAGCTTTAGAATTTTATGCTAATAAGAGAATAATTGCAGAGTTTCTTAGCACGTTTCTTAACGGTTTCTAACGCCTCAAGCTCATACGATGGTGATGGTGATGATAAAAATATATCCTATGTCCGTGTCCACGTTCTCAGGTATCAACCAAATTTCATAACAATGCAGCCATTCAGTCGTGAAAAAGTAAAAAACAGACAGAGTTGCTTTCGCTTTCATAATTTTTTTTTTTTTTTTTTTTATCAGCCCTGTTTGTACAAACTGTCCCACTGCTGGGAACGGGCCATCTTCTCATTGTGAGAAGGTTTAGGCCATAGTCTGGCTATAGGCTTTCATAATATTAGTTAAGAAGTTAAGAGCTGCTCGTATGGAAGTTAGGTCTTTCAAACTATTTTATTTTGTCAACACAATATAATTTAGTCAGCTGATCACTTTGTAACTCAAACTTTTTAATCTCGCGTTCATTTCATTCCACGGAGCTAAAGTCAAAGAAGAAAGTTTTTTCCTATTTGGTCCCATTTGTAACCATAGTGCATTTACATAAAGAATGGTACTTGGTACCTTGACAGTACGAATTGCGCTACGTTCTGTAGAATTAGTTGAAAACTTTGTATTTCTCTTGCGGCCAACGAGTCTGACGAGGGTCAATGCTGGAAACTACATGGTTTCACGGTAATTCCGTTATTCTGTGTTTTAAAAAAAAGTTAAGATTAGAATGGTCGTAGCACAGTGAAAAATGGGTAAGTCCTGACAGCAGAAACATCACTCATGCTAAAATATTATTCTCGTACTTTGGTGATTCATTCGTTCTTAGTACATTCGACTACTACTACTACTTACTTTTATAAAAATATAAGATTATCTACTATAACTCATTTTTTTCATCAAAGTAATTCATTATTTATAAACTTTAGTTATTTGTGTATAAATTATGAGTAGTGCGAGCAGCAGGTGGCAAAAATCGATTAAAAGCAATAGGCCGATTGGCTTGAATCACGCACAGTTTTCATTTTTTACTACTTGTAAGTAAAAACAATTACTTACTTACAAAGTTACTTATAACTTTGACCTTAGAACTTTATTACAATAAAACGTGCACACTACAATTTGATTAAATGCCAGATTTGTTATTAAAATAGTAACGACATTTTTGACTATAAGTGGCTGTCTTAAATGTACATAATTTTACTAACCTAACAGCTCAGTTGGTATTAAGACTGCTTTCTAAGCTGTAGGGCATTAGTTCCATGCCCATCCAGGCAAACGATTGTGTGATGAAATGGATGTTAAGTGTCGAGGTGTGTCTATCATCATTATACACAGACTTCTCTATCCTATTGCTGGGTATAGATCCCTCTCTTATCTTCGTGTGTATATGTATCATAAGTATTATATCTGCCCTCTGATTCCCATAGTGCAAGCCCAGTTTAGTTTGGGGCTAGATGGCGCTGTTAAAATAAACCATTGCCCAATCCTACACTTTTATATCTACTATACCTACTACTTCTATTCCTATAAATCTACACTATTATATCTCCATCAACATTTTTACCACTTTGATGTCAAAAAAGTAAAGCTTATAAAGGGAATATTGTTGTCTCTGTAAGTGATGTAAGTGATGCCTCTCCATGTTGACAGCCGGTCTGACCCACCGTATTAAATGCTTCACCTTAAAAATATTTATTTTTGTCGAGCAAAATAGCAAAAGGCGGGCAAAGCATATCGCCTGATAAAAAGTCAGAGATTAAAGATCCATTTGACTTTTTAATCAGCCGATGTACTTTAGAACCTTTCAATTAGGAAATTGCTCTAGATGTCAATGTCAAAATTGGTAAGTTTTCATCGTCACCTTGTTACCATAGATGTGATATATCGAAAACTACTAAATTGTTTGTTATGCGATCTATGGGATTGAATTTGGCCATAAACGTGAAACCCAAAACATATTCTTGCTGGCAACACTTCACACAAAAAGCGATTATAGCGCGCTGTCTGAAAGGAACATAATCTCTGAATAGATTCTAGTCAAAGAAAAGAAAAAAAAAGTAGAAAAAGAAAAAAGTTTTCTGCTTCTAACTTATATCGAAAACTACGTACTGGCAATTGCGCCTCCCTAAATTCAGCGTTCTGTTAAATTGAGTGTAAGCCCTTGCTTAAATGAGCCGTAACTTGACGATGTTAACTAGTGTAATGGGCTGAATAACCTTACCCTGCTCTTCAAATAGGACATTACCAACTGAAAAATATGGACCTGCGATTTATTGTTGTAACGATTAAGGATTCTTCATGATCAAATGGCCAAATGCTTGTTTGACCACAGCTCACCTGATCTATAACTTTGATGTGGTTGAAGATGGTGCTCGCTTACTCACTCTTATCTTGAAGAGAACTAATTTGTATTTATTAGGAAATATCGAGGCTGACATTGCGTTCTACTGCTTAGAAGTTCTTATTAAAAACCGACTAAGTGCATGTGTGATTACGCGCTCTATATGGTTCCGTAGTTACACGTCACAGTGTGTGGGCATAAAACAAGACTTCTTGCTTGATACTATGAATATAATTATAAGTTAAAGGCACGTCACTAGACGTCTCCTTGATCTAGATATTTTCTAAATATATGTGTTCTATCCTTTGTGTGATAGCTTGTTATTTCAAAATTTCAAATTCGTTTATTGAGATAAAAACAGAAAAAAATATCAATTACACAGTGCTTTCTAAGGTTTTCGGTAGTAATAAAATTAATATTTTCGTAACAAAAAAACTCGGTTGGGCAGCGTTTGGGAAACTTAAAAGCGTCTTCTCGTCCAATATACCCCAGTCCCTCAAGTCGAAAGTTTACGACCAGTGTGTGTTACCAGTGATGACTTACGGCACTGAGACGTGGTCCCTAACTATGGGCCTTATAAGGAAGCTCAAGGTCACGCAACGAGCTATGGAGAGGGCTATGCTCGGAGTCACTCAACGAGATCGAATAAGGAATAAAGAGATACGTAGACGTACGAAAGTCCCCGATATAGCACAGAGCATTAGCAAGTTGAAGTGGCAGTGGGCAGGCCTCATAGCACGTAGAACTGATGGCCGATGGGGCCAAAAGGTTCTCGAGTAGAGACCACGCACCGGGAAGCGCAGCGTAGGAAGACCAGCCACGAGATGGGCAGATGACCTCATACAAGTAGCAGGAAGACGCTGGATGCAAGCCGCTTCCAATCGGTCTTTTTGGAAATCCATAGGGGAGGCCTATGTCCAGCAGTGGACTTTTTATGGCTGAGATGATGATGATGATAACAAAAAAGACAACTGTCATCTAGTCTCACCTGTGACCACGGTTGCTGGAAAGTGTTCGAAACGCCAGGTCATAATTTTATGTAAAAATAATTTTATAGTTTAAAAAACTGAAACAACCGACTTCGAAGTACGTTATTTCATTTACTTATAATATTAGTAAGGATAATAAATTAAATAAGGCGCTCATGCGTTGAAATAACTCTATTTTCTCCTTATGCACATTGGATGAGGAGTAAGTAGGTTTCATTTTTCAAGCTCAATAAATCCCTCACGATTGTAAACTTTTCAAAGAGACCTCTCTTTACCCGCTCCTTTCTTTTTCAAGAATGACATTTGTCATTGAATGACAAATGCTTCGTCGTCGCAGATTAGAAAATGTGCAGATGTTTGTACGAAAAACCTCAACATTTGACACTTTTGTAAAGAAAAATGTGTCAGTGGAACTCTGCGATTCTATAATCTGACGCACCCACTCAGAAATCCAATGAAAATATTTTTACTTTTAGAGATTATTCAAAAAATAATAAAGCAATATTTCTAAAATAATTATGGGACCAACTTGGGAGCTTTCTCTATACGCCAATTCACGAAACACAAAAATTAGTTCAAGAATGAGCGAGAAATTCGTGTTCATACATAAAAAATATATATATACGGTACGAATTGATAACCTCCTCCTTTTTCGAAGTTGGTTAAAAATACGCGATAAATCCGTTAAATTTTGTTTCATTTCAAAGACCGATTACATTTATGTTATTTTCGACCCATCATAGAAGCTCATGCATTGAATGCTCATTTGATCCTTACTTTTTTATTTAATTTTGTAACAAAATATTACTTACTTCCTTCCTATATGTATATAGTCACAAAAATATATATTTTGAGAGTATTTACCAACCTGAACCTCTTCTTCCCGTCTATTTTTCACTTTCTCGCCAGACGCCGCTGCGAGTGGACGTGTTTACACATCATTTAAATAGTTTCGCAAAATTTCCAATGAGTGCAAGCGGGACGCATTGGACACGTGAGTGAGACAACACCACTTCGCAACTTCTATCTGGATACTTGAAGCGATTCACACAAGTAAATATTTCACACAAGTACACTTCAACTCCGCCCATTCTGCGCACACGTTTACCCTGCGTGGCAGCCGTGCACTACGACGCGGTGTTTCCCGCTGCGCCCGCCAACCTGCCCCTGTTCTATTGTGCTACCTGTGTTTGTGTGATAACCTATTTATATTATCATGCCGCCTCCATCTGCTAGATCACCGGAAAGGAGCACTTCCGATTCGGAAGCTCGCAATAACAGGAAGCTCAAACGAGATGAACCATGGCAAAGCGACCTCAAATCATTCAAAGATGAAATGCTTAAAGCTATAAAGTCTCTTCGATTGGATATGACTGAGAGGTTCACTAAAATGGATGCGAAACTAAATAAACTCAGTGACATAGAAAAGGCCATGGAGTTTCTGATGGCACGTAATGAGGAGCTATCACAGAATGTGTCAGAGTTGCAAGCTAAAATAATACACTATGACGAATATATAATAAAGCTGGAAGACCACCTCCAGGACCTATCTCGGAATGCTTTGAGCTCGTTCATTGAGATTCGCAACATCCCAAAACGAGAGAAGGAGTCGAGGAATGATCTCAAAAACTACGTCCAGAATCTTGCTAAAGTTATTGATACTGAACCACTGGAAGTTCGGAATATATTTCGCTGGAACACAAAAAAAGAGGATCGTCCTACTATTGTTGTTGAATTGAGTAGCACTCAAGCAAAACATAATGTACTCAGGGCCGCCAAAGTGTATAACAAGAACCACCCAAATAATCGTCTCAGCGCATCGCATATCGGTGTTATGGAGAACACGTCACCGATTTATATTGGAGAACACCTCACCCACAAAAATCGCCGCCTTTTCTACTTGGGAAGAAAACTGATAAAAGATGGATCTTTTAAATTCTGCTGGACCTCTAACGGGAAAGTTTACCTACGTAAATGTGAGGGATCTACCGCCATATTGATTAAAAATGAAGAACAAATAGAAAATTTAAAGGTTCATGAAATCGATCCCATCTGACTTGTTCATAATTTTTTGCAGGTTGTTCTAAAAGGTAGAATTATTCAGGTATTTATAGTGCTTGAAAATCATAATCTTTCATTCCAGTGTTATACTAGTTGTATATGTGTCTATTTTAATAATATAAATAAGCCATCAAGTTCTAAAATATTTGCAATTATCTCTCGGGTATTTTATACCTATCAACGATTATTATGTCTCACGCCATGTAGCCTTGTGCGTAATTTTGGCTTTGTACTACTTCTAGCAAACAAATTTATTTCTTACATAATACAATTAATACATAATGTATTATTAATGAGTTTGGTGGTAGCTATTTCTTACTTTTGGTCATTATTTCTATCAAACAGACACAATACAACAAATTTTCAATCAGTTATCCAAAACACACATAATCTTATTCTTGCTAACCAGTCATCTCTCTATAAATATAATTATTATTATAACGACACCGCCCTGCACCTAACTGTTTGTGATTATTCATGTAAGTCTGAGGGGCCTTCAGACGGATTGATACGAACACAATATAGTGGTTACTTCCATTCATATCGTTTGCAATTCTCAACTTGCGAGCGAAAACTTATCAATCAGTGGTTAAATGAGCAAGTCGTGCAAAAGTTGACTACTTTAACTCGATCGCTCTCGAGTGGTCCTGCTTTCAACACGAACTTCACATTTTTAAGTAATCATGACAAATAATAATCAATTTATTACTGAGATCGACTCGATAAGTATTGCAAACGCTATTACATGTAACCCTGAAGATTGTATTAATAATATTGGCAACAGTCAGCACAGTCTCAAAGTGTTGTATCTAAATATCAGAAGTGTTTACGCTAATTACACAAATCTCGAAATCCTGTTAAACAGGATCAAAATAAAATGTGACGTAATTATTCTCACAGAATGCTGGTTACACAAAGATAAAACTTTACCGATAATAGAAGGCTACTCCTCACACGCTTCAGAAAACAATCATAATAAAAATGATGGCGTAGTCATATATGCTTCCTCTCAATTACAATGCAACATAACTGAGCCTTCTTTTCTAGGAGCTAGCTGTTTAATTTTAAGAATTGAGCCCGATATAGTTATTGTAGGTATTTACCGTTCCCCGTCTAGCCGCAAAATTGACAGTTTCTTGCATTCTCTGGAATCTACATTAACTATACTCAAACGCTATCCTAACATTGCGGTACTTGGAGATATGAACATAGACATTAGAAATTCTCTATCTGATGAAAACACCACAGAATACTTAAATGTTATACTGGAACTCGGTCTATATCCCGCTCACAATCTGCCTACTAGAGGAGAAAACTGTTTAGATCACATTTTACTTAAAGCTATTTCATCTAGTTTTGTCTGTGTATTATCCACTACCGTAACTGACCATTTACCCATACTTCTTAGTTTAAATAAAAAAGTTTATAAAAATAAACCTATTAAAAGCATAACAAGGACCGACTGGAATAAAGTAATTACTAATCTAGAAAAAACTAATTTTGATTCAATTTTCACGTTAAGCTCCCCAGACCGGATTACTGAAAAGTTTGTGGATATACTCGCACAATCCATCACTAACAGCTCCATTACTATTAATATCTCAAAAAAACATAGAACTTGTAAGCCTTGGATAACTCAAGGTGTTCTTAGATGTATCCGGCATAAGGATAAGTTACATAATAACTTTAGAAAAAAACCATCGGATGCAAATGTTAAATTAATTTATGATAGATATAAACTATTCTGTGACAGACTTGTAGACAACGCTCGTATAGAGTACGAACAATCTATGTTAAAAAATAGCTTACATGATATGAAAGGTACATGGAAAGCTATTAAACGTATTGCTCATATATCTTCGGATAAGACGTCTTCAAATGATTTATTGCGTAATAGTAATTCACCAAATGAATCTATTGAAGAGATTAACACATTTTTCTCTAATATTGGACAAAACCTTGCTGAAAACATAATTAACCTCCATAGTACTGCACCACTTAACCTGGATCATATAGTTGCACCAAAACAGTCCTGTGTTATGCTTCCGACCGATGAATACGAAGTTTATAAAACAATTATTAGCTTAAAATCAGACTCTGCTGTCGGTTGGGACAAGTTGTCATCAAAATTTCTAAAAATGTCAAGTCATGTCATCACACCAGTGATATCTCGTTTATTTAATCTTTGTTTGGATAAAGGTAAATTCCCCAGAGTTTTTAAAAAAGCAATAGTTCATCCTGTTTACAAGGGTGGAGACCGATGCTCAGTTAATAATTATAGGCCCATTTCGGTTCTTCCTGCAATATCCAAAATTTTTGAAAAACTTATGAATAAAAGACTCTTAGAATATTTAACAAAAGAAAAAATACTTTCCGATCAACAATATGGTTTCAGGGCTGGTATTTCTACTGAAAACGCAGTTCAAGATTTATCAGATGAAGTTGTTAATGCTCTTGATAACGGTAAAAAATGCATTGTTGTTTTCCTCGATATGGCGAAAGCCTTTGATTCAGTCTCGGTCTCCATCCTTGTCAGGAAGCTGGAAAAAATAGGTATCAGAGGAAATTGCCTTGAATTCTTTAAAGATTACCTCTCTAACAGAACTCAGATGATAAAAATAGGTGATTATCTCAGCAAAGAATCTGACATTTCCTATGGCGTACCACAGGGGAGTATAAATGGTCCTGGTCTCTTTTTGATCTATATTAATGATCTATGTAACCTAAAAATTGAAAATGCACATATTTATACATATGCCGACGACACAGCTATCGTTTTCCAGGGAGATACTTGGTCGGAGGTCTATGCTGCTGCAAATAAGGGCTTGATATCAGTTGCTAGGTGGCTCCAAGGCAATCTTCTAACTCTTAACGTAACAAAAACGAAATATATTCCGTTCTCATTGAGGTCTAATAACAATCCTTCCGAACATTTCCGAATTAAAATTCACAACTGCAATGGTAACGAAGAGTCATGCGATTGCCCCTGCATTCAAAAAGTCTCACAGATAAAATATCTGGGAGTAATCCTAGACAACCGTATGTCCTGGTTACCCCATATTGAGATGGTCTCTTCAAGAGTTCGTAAATTGATATGGATATTTAAAAGACTGAGATGTGCTGCTAGTACTGATCTTCTGAAATCCACATATACAGCACTATGCCAATCTATAATTACATACTGTATAAGCGTGTGGGGCGGTGCCTTCAAGACCCACTTACTTCCTTTAGAAAAGGCCCAAAGATCGGTCCTAAAAGTGATGTTATTCAAAAGTTTCAGATTTCCTACTTCTGATCTTTACAGAGCCGCTAAAGTTTTAACAGTACGTCAGTTATATATACTTAATATTATTTTTTATCAACACACAAAAATTCCCTTTGAAATCATTCAGGCTCATAGAAAACGCCGAAGGATTAAAGGTGTACCTTTAAATATCGGTAACTTTAACACTAAATTCATAAAAACTCAACTTTGTTTCGCAGCCCCATTTTTATATAAAGTAATCGATAAAAAATTACACATTTCAAATCTTAACAAGCATGACATCAAACCGAAAATAAATGACTGGCTCCAGACTCTTGATTACGAAAGTACAGAAAAACTATTAGTGGTTCAAAGTTAAGTACATATTCATTTGAATTTTTGCGTGACTACACAAAGATGAGGTTATGTTATTGGTAAATCTGTGTTCCAAATTAATAAGTAATGGCTTCTAAACTGAAATATATTCTCATATCTCAAAATGCATTAATTGTTCTACAGCACTGGCTTGTGGCATGTAAATGGTTAATTTATTGTTAATTAATAATTGTGTAAATGGTTGAATTTATTGTTAAACACATAAAGTGAATTGGCTGAGGTTTTCTAAGTATAGACCATATAAATTAAGTCTAGTTTTATATTTAAACGAATTTACATGGGTTTGATTGTGCGGTTGTGTGTGTGCGAGCACGAGATGAATCATATGTATTTATTATATTTGTGATATTCTTAGATCAAGTAAAACTATTATATTTATGTTATATTTTACAAATCACTCAAATCCCTCAAAATTGCATTATTATTAAATTTCTTTGCGACGCGATAAAAATGAAGTTGTCTAGTACGCTCGTGGCACTACTTGATGTAAACAACAAGAACCGGTCTTGCATCATTGCGTCGCGCACACATCAACGCATGCACACTGGGCTCACCGACACAACGCTGCGCCGTTGTTTCGGTGAGCTGCTAACATAATGTACCTACTTTAATCTTTATTTGTACATATTTTCGCGAGAAGTTGTCGGCTCCGGGAAACAGGAATCCTAGTCCGGAGCCTGACGCACTTGTAATTATATCATGTAAATTTTGTGACAATAAATAATTTTGAATTTTGAATTTTGAATTTTAATTCACATAATAATACGAAAGTCCTAAAGCTCATCCGACTCGGGCGACATTAAACAAAAATTGTGAAAAGTAATTCACAAATACAATAAGGATCCAGTAGGGGTAAATAATAATTCGAATTTTGTATAAATTTTCGTTTTTATAAAACCTTTAGATTCTAACTAAAATTTGGACACGTGTATCAATTTGAATATATTTACATTACACAAGCCATAAAGTGTGAACTAAGCACTAGTACAATTAATAAAAAATAAAAAATGCGAGAATGAATCCAAAATATTTTTAGCTCCGATAATAATATGGTATGTGCCGTACTTCCCAGAGTAATTTTTTTATGTTTGTTACTTCGTAACTCCTTCATTATAAACTGACTTGGTATTTTTATATTAAAAGGTTATGTTTTTAACCGACTAAAGAAGCTATTCAATTTACTTGTTACGAAGGCTTATTATAAATTAGAGGAATTTTTTAACGATAAATTACAAAATTATTTGAAATGCTGTCGTTTAACTTTGAGAAATTAATACAAATTCATGAGTTTGACATGTTATTATTAAATTTATATTTGACATTTTATATTTGACAAACGTAATATTCGATATGAGTTGTATGTATTGTGTAACATTCCCAATGTTTTGTTTGTAATCAGCATTAATTTGACATTAGATATTATTATTTTATTACTATTGACATTCGAATAATTATTATTATTATTTTTAAGTTTTAATCTCAATAGCGTAATTGTTTTATTTTAATGTTTATAAATTGAATTATTGTATGTTCGCCATGAACTTAACTGTTGATACCCAAATTAGTACAAATTTTATCAAAATTGATGAAGTAATTTGATTTTTATAACAAAACAACTGGTAAAATATCATCCAAGCACTTGTAGAAAAGTGAATAGCTAGTCACGTATGTGCGTACATATGTATTTTGAAGTCGGTTTTTTCAGTTTCTTAAACTATAATTATCAAAAAATTATAACGTAATCACGGAGCTATACTACCAAAATAATTGTATATTTAAGTAAGCGGTTGTTGCAAACAAAATTGCAAAGGTATATTAAATATAAACAAGTAAAACAGCAATTACAAAACTCCAAAGTTGTGCATCATTAAATTTACACGTGGTATATTTTCATGCTACTTCGTAAACTAAAAACTATAAAATTGGCCCTTCCAGTCGCAGTTGTGCACCGTATTAAGTATACAATTAAAAGTTTATTAAGGTAGCATTACATTGTTTCCCTTAATTTTTATGTTTTTTATTGAATTCGCTCGTAATAAAAGAATTGTAAATGGCAGATGCAAAATTACTTTATAATTATTTACTTGTATGCTGTCTGAATTAGTATGTATAGCTTTACTATGTAGTTAAGGAAGTTGAAAGATAATTTCCAAAGTGAATAATAAAAACAAATAAGCTTGTTTTGCGTAACTTTAGGACGAAACAAGCATGCCCTTAACTTTTACGCTTCACATTCACATTCGCTTCACATATCCCGCTACTCATTGCCATATTTTTAAAGATATAAATTGAATGAATCTGCTGACGACAAATCGATATGAAAGAAATCTTGACAATAATATTACACTTCTATTAGTGATAAAATTACATCTTAATTACCTTAAATTGGTACCTTTGCAATTATATGCCAGAACCTTTCATCAAAATTGTGCAAATAGTTAAGATATTAGAGCAAATATATGAAGATAAAATAAAGTTTCACATTTAAATAACTTCTCTTTCACGCATGTACAAAGGGAGTCAGTTAAAGGGATTAACTGGAAAATAGGTTAAACACAAAACTACATGGTTGCACCTTTACAGGTAGCGTGCGACCTCTCGCGTCAATTACAAGTATTACAGGTCACTATAATGTTCCATTGCACGTAAATACAATAAATAGTCGGTCACATGTGGAGTACCACATTAATTGGACATTTCAACTTATAATAGTGCGGAGAAGTTAAGCCAAATTGCGTACGATACGAGTGTGATGAGCATTATTTAGTAGAAAAGCAGAGTAATTAACTTTACTTTTTACTTAGTAAACTTTTCCGGTTTATGGTAAAAGTCCCGGTAAATGAGTAAGTAAAGTTTGGTAATAAAATTATTAAACTTACGCATTTTCTTGAGTGGATAAATAAGATTTGGAGTTATACAGAATTATTATTTTATGGGTGTTTTGAATAAAATATAGTGATGAGTGAATGCTAGCTGTACATTGAGTTTATTCGCGGTAAAACTGGTTACGTAACGCGCATTAAACTTCGCAAGTACACCTAACACCAATAAGACATGTACCAGTTATACCGTCTTGTTATTATATCTCAATGTAGAATGCACAGAGCAAAAACATTAGAGTGATAATTTCACTAAAAAATCCTTTCATACTTGAAGCCTAAAATCTGTATAAATGTGTGCCTGTGCATGACCACACGTAATTACTCTCTTTGACATGCATATGAGCTAACGAAGTGATATTGTGCAAAATTGTGTTTACCTGTCATGTGTAGCGATAGGAAGAAAAACGTACCCAGACTTATTAAGATTGTAAAAAGTTGCTTCACTTTACTTCTACGTTAGCTATCTCCTGGACCATGTTTGAGAGAAGAAGGCGATTCATCACACGACGCCTCTGGAAGAAGCTTTTAGTCTAGGTATACACGTTGAACCGAAAAACTTTGAAAGTTCACTTCACTTTTGCTCCAAAGTCGGCTTCCAACTCGCCCGATGTTAAGCGACGTTAAAGTCGACACTCGCGAATTGAAAATGTATCCCAGTTCCAGTTTTTTTTATTTTTTTTATCAGCTCTGTTTGTACAAACTGTCCCACTGCTGGGAACGGGCCATCTTCTCATTGTGAGAAGGGTTAGGCCATAGTCTGCCACGCTGGCCAAGTACGGGTTGGCAGACTACACACATCTTCAAGATCATTGAGAACTCTCTGACATGTAGGTTTCCTCACGATGTTTTCCTTCACCGTTTGAAGTTAGCGGCAATCAACAATACGCACATAACTTCGAAAAGACAGAGGTGCGTGCTGTGGGATTCGAACCCAGGACCTGCGGATCGCAAGTCAGATGATCTCACCACTAGGCTGCCGGAAACTTCGGAAGTTCCAGATTATATCAGTAAAAACCCACACAGGAAGCGTATTTCACAATTTAGCAATCCGCATAATGTCTCGATGCCGTCACAGAATCGTCGTATTCAGTTCATCATGAAGTTTATTTTTTTCTATCAGCCCTATATCACTTCTTTCATTGATTTGCATGAATTTTGCATGATCCAGGGTCGAGCCTCTGAAGTTTGACACTTGAAAATTGAGTTTCTAAATTGTTACGTAATTACGCACGGGCGAAGTGACACGATGACCTAATTATAGAAACTTTAGGTGTGCGTGTACACTTGAACATTGATCGTGCGTAGCTTGATTTATAACTTCGTTTCGGATGTGGGTTTTTGATGTTTTTTTTACATAGTTACGGTTATTGGCGTCGATTTAAAAGCCCTCTTTGTTTTTTGATTGTTATTTTTAATTTAAATGTAGAATCGAATGAAAAAGGAATTGTGTTTTTTTTTCGAATCGGTATTTCATTCCTAGCTCCTCAACTCTTTCTTTGTACCTATCTGAATATTAAATTGTGGCTGGAAGGTAGAACAAAATTTCTCTGTTCTATTTTTTTTTTTTTTTTTTTTTTTTTGCCTAGTATTTATAGTGAAAAAAAATATACTTTTTATTAAGTTTTCAAAATTCTTTTATTAAATGTGAAATAAAATGGTGAAATGCGTCTTTTTGCATTGTTTGCAAAACTGAGATTCATTCCTTATCAATTTTTATGAACCGTCCATAATTTTTTAAATAAACAATAATATTTCCATTTATAAATACAATAATAAATAACAATTTCCCGCTGAATACCTAAAGTTTCACATAAACTTCGCCCATTTTAAAACTTTTTCTTAGCTGGGATTTAGGACTTATCCTAATCAATTTATCGTTTGATATTTAAGTGTCTGATATTTAAAAAATCAAATTCAAAATTCAAAACAATTATTTATTTCACGTATAGATTAGATACATCTTATGACAATGACGACCCTAGCCACCAAACTGGGCGCTAACCCGTATCTTGGCAGCTAGTTCCTTCCTATGGTGAACTAATATGTACATAACACAAATTTACACAAAATGTACACAAATTTTAGAGTTGGTGAATTTTACAAAAAAATATAGGTGCTATTAAAAAAAACATACAATTAGAATTTGAGATTGAGATTGTTGAAATTAAAAAAAAATTATCCAATTAGTTTATCACACAAAAATAACTCAAAAGTAAGAGAGAACATTATAGGCAAACCTAAATTTGACTTCCACTGACTGACATTTTACTCTATTTTTATTATCACTTTATTTATTTCTTATTTATTATTATGTTATGTGATTATATTATTATTATTAGTATGTGATTTCTATGAGTATTAACTCGAAATAAATGAATTTGAATTGAATTGAATTAAATATGCAAAAAAAAAAAATTTTACGAAAAAAAGTCTTATTTTATAGCCTCAACTATATTAGTATTTTATTTTATAAATAAAAAAAACCTTGAGGAAAAAATATCTCATGATATTTTGAAACTGCGAAAGTCAATTCGAGTAAAGAAAACTTTGAGTAATTCCAATTACCCGCAGACGACAAAAAATGTCTACGAAGGAAGAGAGCGAAAGTAATGTCCCTTTTCTTATTTTCCCGACATTTGGTACAAAAAAACCTACAAGAATTTACAAGAATTTGTGTTGGTTAGAGCACTGTCGCTTACTACATTTGTCTTGCTGTTGTTATACTTGGTCTGATTTTTTGTTGGTCTCGTCGGGTAAGATTCTGTGGTGGAAGATAGATTTTTATAATATGTACTTGATTGCGATAAGCTATTATTCTGTGCCTGCTTGCCACTTTCAATACTAAGGACTTTTCCATCATTTATCTCTATACCAATTAGTGTTAAAAAAGTAGGCATCTTCCTTGTGAAAATAAATGATATTCTCGTCATCGTCGTCGTCGTTGTGATCATCATTTCGGGTGGTGGCTCGTTTCACAATCCGTCGCCGTTCCTCAGTCTTTCTTCACAGCCTTTATTTTGAACTTCCTACAATTAATCTTAGGTGGAAACACACAGTGTTTTTTCTTTTTTAAAGTGTATATTTTTTAAGTTAATATTTACCAATTGTCAAAGAAAATATAACTTAAAATACAATTCATTATATTATCAATTTTCATTATATTTAGACATAAACATAGACATAGACAGAAATTTATTGTTACAAAAAAACATACAACTCGAAATAAATATCATTCAAAAAAATATAAATCATACAAAAACATAAAACATACCTAAATCATATAAACTCGTTTTTCATGGTAGCCAAACAACAAAAAAAAGTAACGTCATTTCCGGCTGCAATCCCTATACCGCTCTAACCACCGGCCAACGCTTGCCCCGAGAACAAATCGCCCGCAATTAAGGCGCAGCGCATATTGAATCACCGTATATACGGTTCTCGTTAATTACGGTTACTATCCCTCTATATACGGTTCCCTTCTCCCCCGGACCTCTGCCCAGAGCAGACGTATCTAAGAACAGTTTTTATTTTATTTTATTTTAAATGTCGATAATTTCTAAAGCTTAAATCAGTGCAAATAATAGGAGATAATAAGTACCGAGAAGTCTTTCTCCGGGCTGGATTCGTTGTGTGCAATCGGTGAGTGCTAACCCTATGTTGAGACTTCACACAAACATACACTGTGCACACAAGCGAGTACATTGCACTACTTACGACACCGGTTCCGGCGCATTGCAACATAATATGCATTTATGCTACTTACGCACACGTAAGGGAGAAGCCCAAACCACCTGTTGCTGAATACATCTGTGTACCGTTTCTGCTTGCCTAGTATCTACTATCTGGCGGTGCCACCGCTATATTGTATTATTATGCCGCGAATGGTCCGCTCTCCTCCCCCGCAGCTGCTCGAATCAACGCCGCCGCTGACGCACACTATATCGAACCCAGACATCAGTAGTTCACCTGCCACTGCTAATTTGACTACCCAGCCTATTACGAAAGAGCATGCTCTGAGCGATACAAACATCACCATACGTAAGCGGAAAAGAGATGATGAAATGTGTAGATCGGAAATAATTGATATGTTCACACAGCTTAGAAATGAACAAGACCAACAATTTAAGCAACTTATGGAGAAAATTCATTGTGGTATCAACTCCCATACAGAACAAAATCAAGAAATTTCTTCCTCAATTGAATTTCTCGCGCATAAGTATGATGAATTGGTTACAAAAATCCAGACACTGGAACAAGAGAAGTCTGAAGATCGCAAGTACATTAAGCTTCTCGAAAACAAGTTAGAGCAAATGGATAAATCCTTACAGGGTGCTAAGTTGGAGATGCGTAATGTACCAAAAAAACTCGGCGAAACAAAAGAGGACTTACTTAAAACTATTATACAGGTGGGTACTTCACTCAACTTACCGATACAAGCAGCAGCGGTCCGAGATGTCTACCGAATTAATACGAAAAAAGAGGGTAATCAGCCGATTGTAGCGGAGTTCTCAACTGTTCTGCTAAAAGATAAAATTATCGAGTCTGTGAAGTCCTATAATAAAAGGTACCCTACAACGAAGTTTAGTACGACGAATTTGAAAATTGAAGGCCCATCTCTGCCAGTGTTTGTATCGGAAAGCCTTACTATGCAGGCAAAAAAGTTATTCTTTCTGGCCAGAGAATACTCCAAAAAAAATGATTTTAGATATTGCTGGACATCGCGAGGCAAGATATACATTAGAAAATCCGATGGGGCAACACTCATCCGGATCAACAATGAGAAAGATTTAGAAAATGTTCAAACAAAATGACTAACTGTAATATATTTTATAAATAACGTACGAACACATCTACTATTTTACAAAACGGTTTTTGCTCCACAATTTTTTGATAGGTTTAAGTGTCTTATAATATTATGCACGACATTATCGCAAATAAGCTCTGAAAAAATCTCTTACCATATTAAGTTATTATATAGTATAATGTACACAGTAGATATCTATTTGTATTTTTATTATTTCATTTCATTTATTAATATCTCTTTTATAAGTGTCACAAATCCTCAGATATTCCCGAAAATATCCTTCATTTCTTTTCTTATGGGCCGGTCTTGTAAGACTTTTATCAATGTAACATATATATCCCAAATGAACTACAGCGTAATAAATATCAAATTTAAATTAATGCACTCGGTTACAATATCAACCAGTAATGGATAACACTTTTATAACGACGGAAGTTGACAACTCCGAAAATATAGAATGCCGTTATATTAGCGAAGGAAATACATCTTCAAAAATGTTACAGATAAACGAAACAAATATACATACTGGGATGAGTGTCTTAACTATGAATATTCGTAGCATCCATTGCAACTTTGACTATTTTGTGTCCTATGTAGCTAGTTTAGACATCTCGCTGGACATTTTTGTGTTAACTGAGTGCTGGACTAGTGATTTAAGACCGCCACCAAGTATTGATAACTACAATATGTTTTGGACTAAAAAAACATTTAACCAAAATGACGGAGTAGTTGTTTACGTTAAACAAAATATTGAGGTGTGTGCGAGTGAGCCTGCTATGTCCGAGGGTAACTGTCTCATACTTAAAATTTCACCAGACTATACCATAATATGTACATATAGACCACATTGTTTTAATAATCCAAAAAGATATCTTGAATCGGTTGATAACATATTAGCAAATATTTCTTCAAAACATATTATTTTCACAGGGGATATTAATATAGATACTATGTATGACAATCCCACAAGTACTTCAGAATATTACTTAAATATGATGGCCTCGCATGGACTGAGACAGGGAATCACTCTCCCCACGAGACTCAAAACGTGCCTCGATCATATGATGGTTAAATGTGATGCTACTTGGAGAACTTTAGTTTTTGAACAGCGAATCACAGACCACCATCCAATTTTGCTACACATCAATAACGTTAGTATTGTAAAAAAACATGTTTCATGCAACAAAGTCATATATAATTATGACTCCATAAAAGAAGCTTTAATGCAAGAGTCTTGGGAGGGCTTGTACTCTATTAATGACAATGTGAATACGGCAGCTGATGTTTTTACTAATACAATTTTGAAGATAATTCATGAGAATCAACAAATTAAGCAGACAGCTAAAAGACATCAACCATTGAAACCGTGGATCACAAAAGGAGTTATCAGGTGTATAAGAAAGAGAGATAAACTTCATAAAAATGCTAAAAAAATACCGGAAAACACTGATTCTAAAGAAATATATACTAAATACAGAAATATTTGTAACAAAATTATCAAGACATTAAAGAAAGAGTATTATAAAGATAAATTACATAAGAGCCAAGGAAATATAAGAGATACATGGAAGACAATTAAAGAAGTATGCAACATTAGTAGTTCAAAAACACCCTCTCTGGATTTGTTAGGCA
The DNA here is from genome assembly GCA_947563715.1 of Lycia hirtaria. Lineage (NCBI taxonomy): Eukaryota > Metazoa > Arthropoda > Insecta > Lepidoptera > Geometridae > Lycia > Lycia hirtaria. Next base: position 46,449,878 of record OX387377.1, read on the forward strand.
TAAAAAATAATCCCATAGAATCCCTTAATGAAGTTAACACATATTTCACGTCAATTGGAAAAACTCTTGCTGATACAACTCTGCATAAATTAAATACTACAGAAACAGATTTAGCGTCCATGGAAATGAACAAGTTTAAGACGGTCAAATCAATGTCCCTGATGCCTACTGATCCTGTGGAAATTAGATGCATAGTGATGGGTCTTAAGACGCAAAGTGCTCCAGGATGGGATAATATTACACCAAATTTAGTGAAAAAGTACATACAATTACTGGCTGAACCGATTTCTTTCATATGTAACATGAGTTTTAGTACAGGCACATTTCCAGATTGTTTTAAAAAAGCTGTTGTGTGTCCCATTTTTAAAGACGGTGATAAAAAAAATCCTTCCAACTACAGACCTATCTCATTGCTTTCAACGCTCTCTAAAATCCTGGAGAAATTGGTTAAGAAAAGAGTAGTTAGATATCTTGAAAAAGAAAATTTATTGAGCATAAATCAGTATGGGTTTCGAGAGGGGTTGTCTACAGAGGATGCTGTACTTACTTTAACAAATAAAATCGTAACATATCTTGACCGTGGTGAGAAATGTATTGGTGTTTTCTTGGACCTGCAAAAAGCCTTCGACACCGTGTCGATTCCCATTCTATTAACAAGACTGGAAAATGCTGGGATAAGAGGTCTGGTGTTAAAATGGTTTACTGACTATCTTTCTGGGCGTTCACAGCGACTTCGTCTAGAGGGCCATATGAGTGACAGCTTATCTTGTACTTATGGCGTACCCCAAGGCAGTACATTAGGACCTTTGCTGTTTCTCTTGTACATCAATGACCTGTGTGATACCACGTTGGCTGGAGTAGATTTATTGATGTTCGCTGATGATACCGTACTACTTGCACACGAAAAGGACTGGCCTAAAGTAGTTTCACTAGCAGAAGACGCACTTGCAGTAGTTACACAGTGGTTAGAAAATAATTTATTGACCTTAAATACAAATAAAACTAAATATATTTGCTATAGTATTAATGCTGCGGGCTCTCCAAAATTTGAAACTAAAGTTAAAATACACGCTTATCCTTGTAACCGCGGAAAAAGAATGGCGTTTTGTACATGCGAAGAATTGTCGAGAGTCGATTCCATTAAATATTTGGGCGTACATATTGATAAGCATCTTAACTGGAACACACACTTAAAATCTTTGGTATCCAGACTAAGGAAATTAATGTATATTTTTAAGACTCTGAGAACAGTAGCTGAAGAAAAATTAGTTATTGAAACGTATAAGGCATTATGTGAGTGCATAATAAGATACTGCATCTGTGCCTGGGGTACAGCAGCCAAAACACATTTATTACCAGCTGAGCGTGCGCAACGTGCAGTACTTAAGGTACTTTTATATTTACCGTTCAGACACCCAACTGTAGAAGTATATGAGAAAGCTAAGGTTCTCAGTGTCAGAAAAATGTTTATTTATGAAAGCTTGCGGCGATATCATAAAAAAACTGTTCCACACTTAACCGTGACAGCTAAACGAATTGATCGTTGCCCTGTTCCTAAATCTAAGAGAAGATTTAAACAGAAAAGATTTGAAGGTATAGTTCCACTAATTTATAATAAATTTGACGAAAAATACAAAGTTAAAAAATATAGTAACAATGAAATAAAAAAAGTGATAATGACTTGGCTTAATAGTTTTGATTATGACAGCACAGAGGATATGTTAGACACATTATATATTACCTAGGATATATATATAGATAAAGTAAATATGAAAAGAAGTTGAGTATATCAGGAATGAATATGTATTGCGAATACTGTTATATATACTTATCCATAATTTTTAGAAATGAGCATATGTATGATCACTTACACTGATCACAGTAGGAATCTTGTTTTGTTACAAAGTTTTAATGCTAGTCTATTTATGTAATATTTATATATATATATTTATAAGCTATGATTTAATTTAATTTAGTCTATTATTCGTTTCCTTACCACTTTTATAAATTAACTTTTAACTTACTTTTATTGTATTTTGTCACTTTATTGTTCCTTCATAAGGAGAAGCCTTTGGCTCTGTAATACAGTTATTACTAGTTCGGAGCCAATGGATTCATAATCACGCTGTAACTATTTTCTTTTGTGCAAAATAAACTTTATTATTATTATTATTATTATTATTACTATTGTCACTCCCCTTTAATAGATAGGAAAGCCCCTTCGAATTTGCTTAATGAAACATTTTTCTTTTATTTGTTTTAGGCTCCAACTATTGTAACTTTTTTTGTTTTTAATTTCGAGTTTATTATTATCAGAGGATTAGTTAATAGTGTTTTCAATATCAATTGTTACTAAATTTTAATTTGTTAATATATTTTTGTTGTTTTTTATCGTTGTTATTTATATCAGATGAATAGTAATATATTTGATAATATCAAGCACTTAATTTAAATATCTATTTTCTTAGCCTGCTAATTCTGAACACTGATATTTTTTCCTATCACCCGGTTAGATCACCGTACTTACGGTTACTATTGTCACGCCCCTTTAATAGATGAGACTGCTCTAACAATTTGTTTAATGAAACATTTTTTCCTTTATATATGTTAGCTTGCAATTAATGTAGGTTTTGTTCTTCCTTTAAACCTTTATTTCATATTTATTAAGATCAGAGGAATGTGATTGTGAACTTATTGTGGAATAGAAAGAAATGGAATTTTAATGAATTTTTAGGAGGAATTGTATTTTTGTGTTGACTAGCTACGGCTAGTGTTTTCATATGCTCACCGATATAAGCCGTTTACAGAGCTTATATGACTCATAAATGTCATTTAAAAACAATGATAACATGTTGGGTAAACTGCCAACTGGTAGTAGATTAGAGCGTATAGAAATCAGTAGACCTTTATCTTTCTGGAGTATTGCGTGGTTTGTCTATATATTAATAAAGACACTGACCTTTTTAACCGACTTCCAAAAACGAGGAGGTTCTCAATTCGTCGGAATCTTTTTTTATGTATGTTCCCCGATTATTCAAAGATAACTGAACCGATTTTAAAAATTAATTTTGTTTGAAAGGATATACTTTCCAGGTGGACCTATAAATGTAAATTTTATCAAAATCAGTTCAGTATTTTGTTTTTTATAACAAAATAACAGGAAAAATATGTCATCCAAATAAACGAATTGCGTATTTTCAAGTCGATAATTTTTAGTTTTTTAAACGATTAGTTGTAAAAATTACATACAAAGTTTAAGTAGAATATATGCATACGACCGTATAGTCTTTCCTACTTAATTATACTCAATACACGTCACGGTTCACTAAACATCGGTACCGTCTGCTTTATTGACAGCTCCTTAATTAATCTCGAGGGCTCTATCAGCTTATCTCCATACACTGTAGCATATAAGTATAGCTTAAGTATTATCTCGGCAAAGGTGGAAGCTTAGAGGAATTGTGTAGTGCGCAAGGGCGTCGTCAAGAGGGGGCAGGAGGGGGCAGCTGCCCCCTCCTAGAGATTTAAAAAATGTAGCCAACGGCAAAGCAACCAAAGTCCTAAGGCCGTGCAATTGTACATGTACCTACAATTCATATTTTTCTTATCCTCCATAATATTAACTTGCATTATTATACATATGATTCTTCTCCCAAAGAAATGAACGATACATTACATTACATCTTTGCCAAATATAAACTTAAACTTAAATAAATATTGAATTTATATAGTAATGTAGTTGTATAGTAGGTAATTAAACATGCCGATGTCGATTTGCTTACCTAAAATAATGTTTTTTTAATGACAGTTTGTTAATTAAAGTTAAACACCTGACTGACCTTGTGACTCAGTTGGTAGTATGTCTACCTACTAAGGTACCTGTAGGTTGTGGGTTCGATCCCCACCTAGGGCAAACATTTGTGTGATGAGTATGGATTTTTGTCCTGTGTCTGGGTGTTTCTATGTATCATATGTATATATTTACAACAAAGAAAAGTATATATGTATTCTATCAGCCATCTAGTTCCATAGTACAAGCTTTGCTTTGTTTAAGCTAGATGGTTTTGTGTGAAATGTACCAAAAAAACTGATAGTGGCCATTCACTTGACTTAAAAAAAAACATGCATGCTAAAAATCACGCCTATTTTCCCATAAGGGGTTGACAGAGCAGCAAAGACCATGAAGCTATTTGACGCCACATTTGACCGTTGTTAGATGGTTAGAAGGGGAAAAACATGTTTATTTATAAACATAGGACATACTTATTTTTCATTCAGTTATTAAGTCTTCAGAGGGGAATGCTAAGGTAAAGAAAAATAACACCTAATATTAATAATTTTTTTAAAATTCTATATAACTTACGTTCTTGTATGCTGTTGCTATTATAAAAGTAAGAAAACAAAACCAAAATTTGGTAGAACAAAAACTAAAACATAACAGAGAATAACGAAATAGGCACAGAACACCACAACTTGATAATTTTTCAAACACAGAATAACTTCAAAAGTAGGCCATTTATGAAAACAGTCTTTTGAAAACTGATGTACAGTTTTTAGTTTGCAGTAGAAGTTACATAACGTTTCAACTCAACACATATTTCATACACATATCAACACATATTTCACATATTTCATTTTTATATTTAACTAAAGTAAAACAATAGAGCGTGAAACAATTAGGTATCTGAAATATCCCAGCGATGCTCCTAGGAACATAATCCAATTCTCGGGAGTCATACCAGAACACGTCTAGCCTGTAGGTACTTAGCTAAATATTATAACGAATCTCGGAACGTACTGAACTAGTGTTTCAAAGGTAATCCTTCTTTGGTATTCTATATGTACTCTTGATTAACAACAAGATAAACACGTCAAACTTACAACACCCCTATAGTCTAGTAAAAATAAGATTTGTGACAACATAAAGACAACTAAGTATATTGTTATTTAAACGAATGTACTGGTGTTTTGAAATACATTTGACACAATTTCATAATGATATTATAAAAGCAAATTTTGTTACCTTTACACGCTCAAACGGCTGAACCGATCGTTATGAAAATTAGTATAGAGATAGTTGACCTGGAGACGGACATAAGCTACTTAGCATCATCATAATCATCACCGTTTTTCATAACTACGCGAGCGAAACCGTGGAACGTAGCTAGTCTATAAATCGGGGATTATTGTTGATCTATGGTTTTTAGTTATTTTACTATCATAATTTCAAAGAATCCCCCCAGTTGCAAATACTGTGATCAGCTCCATACAAACGGATTTATTTTTATTAGACTACTAGTTTTGCATCGGGGGCTGAAACAACTCTTAATATTCATTTGAAACTAAAGCTCCGTCCACAGCGTTCACATGAATCACACGGTCGACCTGACAGATGACCGGACGTGGCACATCGTCTGTCATTGAACACGCATTTACATCAATCGCAGTATCTCTCATATTAGTAGCGGAATCACACTTTATTACTTCGATGTGTAAACAGACACCTCCGGATATATATTAATGGAATTTATTACATAATGGACAATAATACATTCTGTTCTAAGTATACAGGTTGGAATAGAGTAATAGACTCAACCTTTTTAGTTATTTTAAGTTAGTACAAAGCTTTATATATAATTATGCTATGGTACTAGACATAATTTCTAATAAAACGTACACTCAGCAGCACACAAAACGTAATTATGCGCCACAAAACTGTTTTCATTTCTAATGGGATGAGAGATTTTAACTTTTTTACAAATTTAACAATGAAATTATGTACTATGTTAAATCATAAAAATCATAATACCTTTTATAAAACTGCCAAGTTTCAGTCAACTCTGTTTCAGCCCACCTTGGGTATCACGCAATAAAATAGTTAAATTATGTTCATCGATTGAACGAAAGTTACACATTTTCAAAAAAAAAAACAAACAAATTATTTTAAATACAATAATAAATAAAAATCGTTTATTGCAGGCAACAGACCCATTTTAACTAAAAATAAATCTAAAATAAAACTATCTAGAAACTAGAATTAAATTTATTCAAGGTTCCTTTTTAGTTTTCCCGAATTAGTTTTACTTTCATCTAGACCACTATCGCAAAAAGGATGTTTTAGTTCAAATAGTTTATTCAGTAAGGAAGCAAAAGAACTTGAAACTAAAATCTTTCCAATCGAAATGAAAACCGTTTCGTGGCTTTTGCTACTTTAAATTGGCTGGTAAAAGCTTCTAGTAAAGTAAATATGCTATTATTTAAGTGGATTTGATTAGTAACAATATTTTTAAAGAACTTCAAAAGAACGAAATCCTAAATTCTACTTTATCAAACGACTTCAAAAAAGGAGGAGGTTCTCAATTCAACTGTTTTTTTTAATGTTTGTTACCTCATAACTTTCGACTGGGTAAACCGATTTTGATGATTATTTTTTATTTGAAAGCTGGTGCTTCCCGTGTGTGGTCCCATTTCAGATAATGGCATCTATGAGAAGTCGGTTGCTTCAGTTTTTTAAACTATAATTATTATCTAATACCGATTACAATATAATAATTTGGTGCCATCCAGGTTATCTGATGACGGAACCAGGAGGTGGATTGAACTTTTCAATGATTGCTAGCGAACCCCTATTCATTTGGACTAATTATTCCAAAAAACTATACTCGGTGAGAGTCTGATGAAATGTCTCGTTTTTAACTTTTTAGTGCGTTACTTTTAAGGCGTTTTTCAACCGACTTCCAAAAAGGAGGAGGTTATCAATTCAAAATTTTTTTTTTTGTTTTTTTTTTTGCTTTATGTTTGTTCCTCATAACTTTCGACTGGGTGAACAGATTTTTATAATTATTTTTTTATTTGAAAGCTGGTGCTTCCCGGTGGTCCCGTTTCATTCAATTTGGTCCAGTTCTGACAATGGCATCCATGAGAAGTCGGTTGTTTCAGTTTTTTAAACTATAATATTTTTTTTATTAAAACATTGTATTTATGATTCACGATATCTTTTTTTTTATATTTGTGGACATTTCACACTTCACCATCTAGCCAAAACTAAGCAAATTTTGTACTATGGAACTAGACGGCTGATAAAATAAATATTGGATTTTATTGATTTTGAATTTAATTTATTGTGTGTTTTAATGTACTATTATATAATTTTATATAAGTATGTAATTGAATGTAATATTTTTAATTTAATGTGATTTATTTAATGTATTTTGAATTTGATTTATCTAATTTAATATGATTTATTTAATTGTATTGTATTTTTATATATAGTTATAAATTGTCTTATGTGTGTAATATTACTTTAATGACTTTGTAATGAAATGTTCTTTCCTATGGGTCAAAAGTCACTCTAAATAAATTGTTTTTTTTTTATTATTTTTTTATATATACCTTTTTTGTTGTAAATATATACATATAATACAAAAAACACCCAGATACAGATAAAACATCTATGCTCATCACACAAATGTTTTCCCTGGGTGGGGATCGAACCCACGACCTACAGATCAGCAAGCAGACTTACTACCAACTGAGCCACAAGGCCAGTCAAAGCTTGTTTTCTAGTTAAGCATCTTTACAATTTCTGATTACCATTGGCTTAATATCGATGATACAATGGAAGTGGTCTTATAAAAATCACTAATTTATGCCCATAATATAGCCGTATTGTATTTACAAAATAAAGATTTCTTTTTTTAAATAACTTCAAAAAAAAACTCAGAACAAAAAAAAATTAAATTAAAAAATAGCACGATTTGCATTATTTTATCGAATTTATTGTAAATGCGATAGAAATTAGTAATGAGAAATTACAGGAAAAAAAAGTGACAAACATAACTCGTAGGATCGTCACACTCAATTTCTCTTGATTGTAAATTTTATGGTGTGTACAATAAAGAGTTTATCTATAAATATGGTAAACTTGGTGGCACTGTAGCATTTGCAGCCTCCATCTCCGTCCATGTCCATCAGAGAATAAGACTCATCTAAACCACGTCTGTTTAACCACACTCATCTAAACATAACACATACACTGTAATATTACATAGAAATTCACTATATACGAAACGTACAAGAATATTGTAAGGTCTGAAATTAGTATCTGTATCAATGACTAACATAACACCTAAGTCCCAAGTGATAATATTCCAATTTGACCTAAAACTTATTTAATTTATTACTTCAATTACCTTAATAACACCTTTGCCTTTCGTATTAAAATGAGCATGTAACAAGAAAACCCCCGAGGCTTACGTGCTTACATTCCTCGGTACATTTTACATTCAAGGGAAATTTGGATATGAAATTTTCAAAGGGTAGGCAAAGCAAGACGTTCAAAGGGTATTCGGGTAGGCAAGAAATCATTTAACCTAAGCTTATCAAATCGTAAATAACTTTGCGTGAGGCGCACAAGAACGTGTTTGCCGAACTTAAACGTCGTCGTCTATTTTATTTTTTATTTTGTTGCATTATTTATTTGAGAAGTAATTTACCTGGTAGGGAAGATGCAATTAGAATATTTATTAAAAAAACATGATTAAAACGTTAAAAAAATATTAAAGAAAGGCCACTGCAACGTTTTATTTTACATAATGTTGATTTTTATCAATAATTACGAATCAAAAATGACTTGAAACGAGACGTATTTCAAAACACCAATCAGCGTTTAGTGACGTCACTCCTGTTATGACAGCTTATTTGAGGTTACGGTTGTAAAGTGAATATTATTTTAAGGGAATATTGATTGCGTTTTTTAATAAAAATGGAAGTTGGGTTTATCAAAGCAGACTCCAGGAATTTATCAAGAGTTAGTGTTGACATAGTTGTAACATTTTTTGTCGAAAGTGCAGAGTTTTCAAGTGTAGAAATGAAAGGGACTAAATTACTACGGTATGTATAAATTATAGTTGTTAAATTTTGTATTTTATTCAGCGGCTTCTACACATAGCAGTTATTTCAGCTCAATAAGAGAATCTTACGGCGATAACGCAATCGGCTATGTCCAAATTAAAAAGGCATTGTGTCTGATAAGAATGCTGCTAAGAAATTCTGGATAGATGCTCTATTTCCAAAATTAAAAGATATATAATATTTAAACATTTTTTTTTTTTCTAAATCTTTTTTGTAAATTTCTATAATAAAATTCTATGCATAGTGAATACTATTTTTTAATCAATTTTAATTTAAGGTGATTTTAAATTGACAAGCGCACAATAAATGATTATGCTATAGTCTACATGGGGAATTAGAAAATGATCAACACAGGCATATGGCTTTAGAAAAGCAAATTCGCGCAGTCTTCTAATCACTCTTTCAATATGAATTCCATACATAAGAAAGCGACGAACAAGTACGACGAAGTGACAGACAGGAATGATGTCATCTGAACAATAGGTCCGTTTTCGCGCGAAAATTTAAACTGTCAATTTAAAACCGATTTTTCTGATAAATTACAATGTTTCAATTTTTTTATATATTTGTGGTCTATTCTACATGGAATTCTTTAATATAAAAACAAAAATAAAAATATTGCATGAGATTTTACGTATTGTTTTTTTTAGGTACATTGATTAGATTTTAAAGTCACGGTATAGTTGTAACTCTTATGTCGCACTCACACATCACATTTTAAAAGTATAAATTACTGACATGATATAAGAAACATTTGCTATTCTAAAAAGATGAGCATTAGTAAAAAAAATATTAAAATAAGTTTCCCTACAAAAATGTATACTAAAACATTATTTTTATTTTTCGATTTCATATTTGCATCTAATTTTTTTTTTGATAATAATGGATTTTTTACTGAAGGTGCCAAAAGGTGTATTATGCTAATAATCAATTTCTAATTAAATTTGACACCTTTTTCCACAATGACATTCTTTCTTGACTCCCTTCAATCATTCAAAAGGAAAAACATACATACACATGGTTATTAGAGCACCCTAAGCAATGCAAGCTTAGCTGAAAGAAAGTTATTTATTTATTTTAATCAAATTAGCAACGCGTTGTTGCGAATTACACTAATGATATTTACAAAAAACAAAGTCATAACAGTTAATAATAAATCTTCTTTGTCTATGGATCTATCGTTGTAATAATGTTTTCTGTGCTATGGATACAATTAAAAATTCGCAAAGAAAAATCAGCTGTTGTATAGTTCGTTGACCTGCGATAAAATGTATGAAAAAAATGTTTTTTGACGAATTTAGAGTTGAGCCCATAGTAAAAGTTATTCATACTAGAGAGTAGAGTTGTTACTGTACAATCTTTTCGAACAGGGTCCCTTAATACGAGTAACAGTAAGCTTTAATTGAGCTTAACCACATTCGGTAAGTTTTCGGTATTCGAAGCCATAATCTAGCTGATGTGCTTGCAATTAGCCACACCGCTATTGCTTTCCCAGCAATGACCATTGGGGTTTCCTGGTTAATTCGTGTTGTTAGTTTCAACACGTAAAACTGCAGTTGGACATACTGCAATTCAGAGTTAAATAGGCGAACCGACCTAGTTGCAATAGCGTTGCTTAATTGGATAATTACACCTTCGCTTAGGGTGGATGTTCGTTTGTTTTGAAGTTTGCATCGTCTTGTTTTGTTGAAATTTCAATTTTTTTTATTACTGCACATTGTCTTTATGGTAACTTTATAATATTGTAAGCATTATTTACGGAATACTTACCGTGATTTGTATTATTAAACAGTTTTCGACTATATTGTGCGCAGTGGCATGTGAAAATGGTTCATGCAACTGCGCCAAAATATCGGAAACACTTTAAAAAATTAAACCACAATAAAAACCCGTTAATAATGATTACATTATTGTGAATAACTGTTAATATGGGGCCGAAAAGTTCTCGAGTGGACACCACGCACTGGCAAGCGCAACGTAGGAAGACCATTCACGAGATGGACAGATGACCTTATACATATACAAGTGGCGAGAAGATGCTGGATGGAAGCCGCTTTCAATCTGTCTTTTTAGAAATCCGTGGAGGAGGCCTATGTCTAGCAGTGGCTGAGATGATGATGATGGTAATGATGATGAATAACCGTGATAGTTTTAAAAAGGATTTTATCATAATGCCATTTTCATAAATGATGGGTTTTCTTTATAGTGTTTGTACGTCTATTTATCCATTGCATGGCATCTTAATGGTAGTTGTTTTTAAAGGTTTCGTGCTACGATAAATTAGTAGAAAAAAAAGGAAAGTAATGGTTTTAGGAGCATATACTTATCTAATATTATATTTCTGTATTGCCTCCGGTAGCCTTAACGGATCAACGTAAATTTGAAGTGTGAGGTATTTTTATTTCTAACTTTATCTCATAAGTACAAGTACATTTAAATATAAATAAATATTTTTAATTTTCGCTTTTAATCATCTATTTACGCTAAAAGCTATCAAGAACTTTCATTTCGTTTTTTTTTACGCAAGATAGATCTACGAGTGACCAACAACTTGCCTGATGATTCAAGAATTTCTCAGGAAACAGAGATGGCGGCTAGGAATTGCATTCCAGTACGGTACGCATCAAGAAAGTGGACCGATATTGCTGAGTACGAATTGTGACATTTCAAAGAGGCATCGAGGGTTTGATTCATTCAAGTGTAAAAAAAAGATTTTTTTTTATTTTCCTGATTTATGATCCGCTTTCAGCTTTTAATATGGTAAAAAGTTTTCAGTGAATTTATATGGAACTATAATCAACTAAATCGATAAATACATGCATTAACTTGGACATAAGCGTATTCGTTTCGGGATTGATTATGTATGTGTGACAGCGCGCGCACGTTTTCCCCTCCTTTTCTTTTGTTAGGCTAATTGATTGGATTTGGGTGTGGAGTATACAACCAATTTGAATGGAAATGATAACTTGTGATTCTAAAATGCACAAAAATAATGTGGTGGTAGTATTTTTTGCTACAAGCAAATTATTAGCATTATTACTCGTGGAGTCTAAATTATTAGTATTATTACTCTTTTTTATGTAGAATTAGGTTTGCGCTTGACCGCCAAATGCGACGCTGCGGTCAAGTCCACCTGAGGACAGATCCTCTCTTTGCCGGTTATTTAACGTTTCATAAGTTTAATGTCAGGATTCGAAATTGCATCTTCGACTGCGAAGCTTATCACATAACCAACTGAAAAGACTTGACGACAACAGAAACCATCGTTTTGCATTCAATCAAAACTAAATAAAACAATTTTTAACGGATTTATCGCGTATATTTTACATAACTTTATGACCTACGTTTCGAAAACCCCTAAAAAATTAATAAAACAAATTAAGTAAAACCCTTGAAAGTTGTTAATTCCAATGAATAACAATCGCTAAAACATAAGAAATCATTACATTAAATAATTTCAATCATTCCTAGTCTAAGTTATATTCGATAACTTTCCAAACCTGTTTAAATGTTGACATTATTATGCCAATTTTATGACTAGATTAAACTAACCAACAACTGAACCAGATATCTTCTTATCAAACATCAAGAAATAGGTCTTGTTTTTTCTCCATCACTCAAACTCTTATTTGAGAAAAAAGCTTCTGCATCATTACCTCGTTAAAACAAGCTTTAAGCTGACGTACTTTGACGTCATTTACTTCAAAAAGAAAAGTTTCACGGGTCCCTTAATCCTTTGCACGTATAAATTACCTTGGTCTGTAAACGTACGAAAAGGTGGGTGGGTTCCATTTAAACCAATTTATCTTTCCTTGATTTATTACGGGGGACCTTTAATTAAATGGGGACCCAAAATATACCCCGCCCTAAACGAGTTAAGAAAGTTGCAAATGTAGAATGGAATAGATGTAGGGTCTGCGGGACTACGAATACTAGTCGTAATTGTGAACATGTAGGGCACAGGTCGTGTCCAGGTAAAATTAAAGCCTAAGAGGTGAGCCCCAAAATTTTCTCGACAATTTCGCCCGCAAAATTTTCCGTTCTAATATTGTGCTATAAGAACTAAGTAATCAGAGTTGAAAAAATAAATATAGAAATATTTATTTTTTCAAATACATACTATATAATACAGATTGATGATATAGGTACTAGCTGAGTCTGGCAGTCTTCAGTTTCCATGGAGGAAACTTGGGAAAAACACCGCTCTGGCTTACTCTGTCGTAGTAGATGCTTGCTTTGTAAAGAATACACCTTCCATATTGTTTATTCTTTCTATTTAATTGTTAATTAATTGGAAAACGAATGGGTTAATTGGAATACAAATTAGTCAGACAGAACAGACAAATCAGACTTTTTTATTAAAATAAAATTCGAGCTAGGTTTAAAAATGTGATCATAAATGTGATCAAGGATTGTACTACAGGGGTAAAACTTAGTTGCCTAACTAACCTATTTATTGGCCTAATTATTTTATTTATTTCATTATTATCTGTTTCATTTTATATACTAGTGCTTGTATCTACAATTAAGACTTTAAAAGTTATATAAACACCCAGACACACAGACGCGTACCCCGATGTTTCCCTAGGGCTAAATGAGACCCCTGACTTCCAGCTTGCCTTAATCGGCCGGCTGGATGGTAGAAACTGCAAGAGGTAAGAACCTAAGCTCCAGGGTGGAAGTGTTAAAAGGCATAACGCCGCGAGTAGCGTTTAGTGAAAGCGCAGCACACCTCTCGACACCCTTAGCTACCCGCACCGATTTTGCTTCTCCAGCGCCAATATGCGGTGCCACTATGGAGGGCCCATTTAGTAGGTGGCTAGACATCACCTGCCTAGGTATTTTTGCATGATGAGACGGAATCGACAGGTGCCGTTTTCTCATCCTGGTGCTCTCACACAGAGGTACTTCATCTTACCTGCTGTGTGAGAGCATCAGCTTATAACCTAGTTTTTAAGTCATTAACATTTGCATCATAACCAAGATCTGTTAAACCCCATATTGTACAGTAATCCATCCATATAACCAATCTGTATATTTTATTATACATTTGTAAAAGGGCCTCTCAGTGTTGGTTCCGGCCCTACTAATGCCTTTCAAAGGTCCGGGCTAGACCCGTGTATAAATTTAAATAAAGTGATAATAATAATAATAAAGTATTTACAATATTTATGTTTATTTTTTATAAGTTTATATTTGTGTTGTAAAAAAATTAAAATTAAGAATGTAAATAAATAAATGAGATAATAATTGTGATGGTAAATAATCGGAACAACAGCCTAAAGTTTAGAAGGCAATCGTAAATTATAATCATAACATTTGTGCCTGGATCTATAAATAAAGTAGATTTATAGATAGTAGATACGTACTTCAGCGTCATAAAATCATTAAATCCCAATTGAGTTGTTTGAGAATATATTATGCATCCATCGCACCCAGCATAGCAACTTCTCTTTGCAATAAAACTGCATAACCCAGCTCTGAGAACTTTATAGGTAATATTCCGACTGGGTCACACCTGCGATCAGCTATAAATACTGTCTGTCTATTCACAATGCAGATCCAATTCGGTCTAGATTCGGAACTAATGCAGCGTTGAGTCAATACCGACTTTGGAACTTTGACGACCCGGTTTATAGCCTACAAGAAGCCCGCAAGCGTGTATTTGACTTGAAAAATGTTTTAACTGGTTCGGAAAAGAGATTTTAGTATTGTATTATCGTGTTTATGTGCGTTGAGCGAAAATTTCGATGGTATTTTCCCTCCGAAAGAGAGGTAATTTGCTACAGCGTTATTTACTGGCCGATTTTGATAATTTTGTACAGAAACATTTGGTAAACAATAAAAATAAATAAATATTGGAGGACATTTTCACACAACACTATCTAGCTCCAAACTAAGCAAAGCTTGTACTATGGAAACTAGATGGCTGATAGAATACAATTATTATTTTTTATTGTAAATTCTTACTTATGATAGGTACATGTCAATCAAACAATTTGTTTGATTTATAATTGTTTGTAACAAGATTTTCATATATGAGGCAAATCGATTTCAAATCTCGCGAGAAAATACAAATTTAAAAAAACCTTGTCAATATTATGCGCACATTAACCGACCATTTTGGATTATCTACACAATATTTTTGCTTAGCTTATAAAATTGACAGCCATTATTTAGCACTCTTTATTATGCCTTCCGCTTCCGAATGAGAGCTTTATAAAAAACAATTATGAAACAAAAAGTTTCTCAACGCTCGGCTAAAAAGGTTTAGGTTAAAGCTAATACACACTGGAGTTGAAATGTAGGTATTAAGATTAGCAGAACTGTGCTATAGGATTATTCGTTGTTACAACTGCCCACTGGTCACTAGTTGCATAACATGTAACTAGTGACATTGAAAATTATACTCTTAGATTATAATTTAAACTTAAATTTTCGATGGCAATTTTTGGTCATTACGATGTCAATAGTCTTAAAAAATTAACACCTAGTTTTGATTTCAACAAATACTCGTATTTAATTACTTGATGTCATATCTACATAAATTTATATTTTAAATGTTTCAAACCTATTCATTTCATCATCATCATCTTAGCCATAAGAAGTCTACTGCTGCATCTCGTGGTCGCTCTCCCTACGCTGCGCTTGCCAATGCGTGGTCTCCACTCGAGAACACACGAGAACTTCGACCCCATCAGCCATAAGTTCTACATGATATATGCCCTGCCAAATCCGCTGTGCTACGTAGGTGACTTTTGTACATCTGCGCATTTCTTCATTTCTGATTCGATCTTGCAAATAAACTCCGAGCATAGCCCTTTCCATAGTTCGTTACGTGATCTTGAGCTTCCTTAAAAGGCCCATAGAGAGTCACTTCACTACGTTTCTGTGCCGTACGCCATGAAACCTATTACCTATTTTAAATTATTATAATTTGAATATTGCAATTAAATTTTGTACTTACCAGTTTCTCACATTCATCTTGGGCACTATTAAATGTACACGGTATAGTTTTGAATTAAAAAATCTTCAACACGCAAACGGTGGCAGTATAAATATTTTAATATGTTAATTCTGTAGAACAAAATAATTGATTCATCCGTTTGGGACTTTGGGAGCTATACTTTACCACAAACAATAATTAATTGCAACACAAAAAAAAATCGATAAATCATACAAAAGAACATAAAGTGAATTTTTATTTATTTTTAAGTCCGTCACCCAAGAATTGTCAAGTCTTTATAACCGAAACCCGGTATGCCTGGGTCTTAAAATCTCTCCATCCGTGTGTCCAATCCTTAGGCTTTCTAGTGGATTATCACAATTTGACTGAAATACTACTGAGTGAGTTTTAGCCGAAACGTTTTGAACAATTTATCGTAATGATGGCTCCCTTGGAATTTCATCTATAGCTACTTATCTAAGCAATAAATTATGTTTTATGATTGAAGTTGTATAAAATGGAGTGTAACCAGAGTGGTGAATTTTGAAGAGATATCCAGCTTATTCTCCAGATTTCTCTTTTATTTTTCATAGTATTTCAGCCCCTGTCGCTTCATAATTTAGTTCCATAAAATAGGTCACTCTGTCTCGTGAACTCTGATAAATAACATCAATTTTGAGCTAGGACGTTTAGGAATCCTGCCGCGTGGATAGACCACTTAACTAGAAACATTTATTGACGCTTGCGAAGATTTATCGCTCACCAACATTGCAATCAATCTTCGTGTCTTTACTTCTCTTAAGGACGGGACCTACTCAGTCACCGTGAACATTCGTTATGCGAAGTTTACTAAGCGAACATTTGGTGTACAAATGTTCATTATACAGCTAATTACGAGTAATCGGATTTCTAATATTCTAAATTGTAGTTTAAAGAAAAGTAGACCTCGCAAGCACAAACTTTTTGTAAAAATATGACCCAAAAAACCTGCGCTCACGAGGTCTGCTCTACTCATATACGAAATTGTTGTTCCGAATTAAAAGCCCGTAGTTCGAGCATCGTCCGTCTCGCTCGCGCATACGCACATATTTGAAGATATAAAATGACTGAATGAACTTATAAAAAAATCGTCGTTTGTAAAACTAGAAAACAACATCACAAATATTCGACAAAAATGTCAGAAATCAGAAATCAGAAGATATTTATTGTAAAAACTGTGTACAATGATGTTAAAATAATTAATAAGTATCAACAGTTTTGTCCTTTACGAACATACAAATATATATTTTGACATTAATATTATAGACACTACTTATTAACAATGAATATAATTTTAATACATGCTATATTTGATCCAAGTAAATTTTCATATATAAAAATCACTTTTGCGTTAATAGTTTCTAAAAATGATTTTTACGTATAAATCTAAAATCCCCGGCGACAAAAAATCTATAAAACCCTTTGTTCACTTTGCTCACTCTATCCATTTTGACTTTAGATTATGATGTTACTGTTCAAAAAAGCTTTGCGGTCATAATTTTATGCGGCATTTAGCTTCGGCCTAAATAATAAGTAAAACAAAACTTGTGTAATTTAGATTTTAACGTTGTTATTTCTAGCTAGCAGACAATCTAAACAATTTTCTGATGAAACGCTAATCCGATATTTAAAACGAAAAACGAAATAACTCGCCGTATCCGAATATTTTTATTCGAACAAATTGAATTTCCCAGAATTCCCGAAAGCGTTATAATAGAACAAAAGTCGCCGGATTACGGTTTGTTTTTACAAACACAACTCGATTTGCGATTAGGGTCGCCCGTCCCGAGATGTCCTAAAGATAACGTATTGGCGCGGAATGGCGTCGGAAACAGTGAACGAGGTCGACAGCTTTCCCAATATCGAAGGTTCTGGTAAATGGGTGATGACGTAATGTTACTACAACCAACAAACAAGCTTGAAACGCTAAAGCCTTACCCTAATTCTAGGGGGAAGAGGGTAAAAAAATTCGCGAACGCTTCGCTTGCGCACTATTGTTTAATATAGATCTTTATTTGTATTGACAATTAAAGTGTCGTGATCTTTCTAATACAAGCAAATGATTCACTAAAAATAACCACTAAACATTTTTTTTTATTTGTTTCCCTACTGACAAGGAAGTAGCGCGTATCTTGTATGTATGTTTGTTATTTTCTATAAAGTCATATGTTTAAATTTAGGAATATTAAATTGGCAAACAATGCATTGAAATGGTTGTATTTATGTATAATTTTTGATAGCGTAAAAGTTGCTTTTATCCAGTAGGATATTTCGTTTTTCTTTAACACAATGGCGATGGCTTCAAGCTACAAGCTATGCCCATGTCCATTGCTGAACCCCCCACCCCCCTGAAATGAATGATACAGATCAGGATAATGCGGGTTCAAGTTTCGTCGGATGTGTGTAATTTTTGAACTGTCTATAAATTTGCTCTGCACCTTTTGCAAAATAAAATTGTTTAAATTTATTACTAACATATATTTATTTCCATAATATATTTGATGATTACAAATTTGGCGGATTTATATTAAAAAGCCTTTGCGATGAATGAAATCAGGTTATAAAATCCGTCATATCGGAATTTCCTATGACGTCACATAATCGGGAAGAAGAATCAATTAAAGTCCTTTTTTAAATAAAAATTACGGGTCACTCACGTCTGTTTTGAGCTGAAATATCCGACTATAGTTTCAACCGCATTCGGCGGTTCGGTGGTTCAGCTTCCCACCCTAACCCTTTTGCAACCGATGACATCACGTGCGGCACGAACGGCACGTCGCAGTGCAAGGCGCGTCACCGACTGAGAGTGACGTGTGCGCTGCTCCTTTGAAATAGACCGCCGAATGCGGTTGAAATTATACTCGGATATTTCGGCTCAAAACAGACCCAGTGAGTGACCCGTAGTTTTTATTAAAAAATGTGTGAAAACCGCGTTAATTTCCATAGTAAAATTAAAGTCCTATTTATCAAAATCAGATCAGGAGTTTGGAACATGTTTTCTCATAGTTGGACGCCCCTTGGGGTACGTCAGTTTATTTTAAGGGCTAGTGGAAAAAATTAAGTAAGTGCGTTAATCACAATTAAGTTCAAATTTGATCAAACCTGCTCAGAAAATTGGCTCCCATTGCGACGGAAATATAAATTGATTTAAAAAATGCATAGTTAAGTATCTATTGTTCTTTTAAAAGTTTACATTTATTTTGAAATAATAATGAGGGGTAGTTGGCCAAACAAGCTTAAAAAACAAAAGTAGTGGAATTTTTACGTTGGTAAAGGAGATTGAAATAAACATATTAACCAAAGTTAAACTTCCAGAAAACGTAGTCGGGAAAGCACGGCATACATATATTTTTTCCCGATAGATAAGGCACTGTATTATACGCTTGCAATATCGTCGAAATTCGCCCCATTTTCCCCGTGATTTCAATACTCACCAAACATTTCAACGTATTCCCCTCCTAATGGAATGTACGAAATATACATTCTATCATTGGTCCGTACACTATATTCTGTCATATATTTATCACTGTCAGTTCGTCGGGCTAGATACAGGCTGGATTCAATTTATTTTCGGTTTGCTCTGCGATTTCCCATGCGAGTTCGGTTTTGTTTATATGTGCGAATTGAAAAAAACCGGACAAGAGTGAGACAGACTCGCCCACCGAGGGTTCCGTACAAACTAGTAGATAAAATGGGAAATGATATTTTTTTTATATTTTCCTTCATAAATTGAAAAATGTACATCGTAAACATATTTAAAAATCTGTTTTAGCTTGTGCTTAAGAGCTTAATTACTCTTTCATATAATACCCCACATGATACGTTTAAAGCACTTTAAAATTTCGACCCTCCTTCCTTGTATAAAGACCCTATTTTATGTGATTAAATTGAAAATATACAGTTTTCGGAATTTTTCCTTTATGTGTACTATATGTCAATGCTTCTTGCCAAATTTCAAAGTTATAGATCAACGAGAAGTACCCCATAGGTTTTGATTCCCTTGCATCTTGACAGACAGACGAACAACAAAGTGATTCTATAAGGGTTCCGTTTTTTCCTTTCGAGGTACGGAACCCTAAAAAAAATACTGTTGCACAGTTATTATAAAAGTTTTTACGCAGTTAGGTATTTAAGATTGTATCTAGCTATAAATATTAACACTCTATTTTAACACACAAATAGTAAAAAAGACAAATTTATGTGTCGTATAATTGCTATAAATATGTATCCCTATGCCTTCATTAAATTTTAATCTCTTTCGCTCATAATCGAAAATAAAAATTCTATCGAAACGTATTACCTACTTACCTTTAACATTTCATGAAGATCTTGTCAACGTGTCTCGAAAATTTCTATAAAATTGAATAACCTGTATAGTGTAGGTATATAATTTCGTTCGCTTCGCTCACTCAGTTTATGATAGAAATTGAGTTGATAATCCAAAAGCGTAAGTATATACGTAATAGTAACCTATACTGTTGCTGCATCAAGTACTTAAGTAATAAATTTGGGGTATTTGGGTAATCTCCTTACGTAGTACTTAACAAAATGGTTTGTCACCCTTGTGTATGAATTTGGAGAGGATTATGGCTTCCGCTCGTTTACATACGTGGCAACGGGTGCGGATTTACCAGCGTTTATTGATACCTAATGTTGGTGTTTTGATGCCCGATGTTTTTATTCAATTGGGAAACTGGTAATAAGTATTGAAACTAACCGCATATTTCCTGAAAAAAAAATTACAACTTACATCAATCTTTATCAAAGACTTACATTTATGTATATTTATTTACAAAAAAAAAATACAAACAAAGATAATTCAAAAATATTTAATATTACACACATGTTTTATATTACACATAAACACTTAAGATAATTTAAAAAATGTTAATATATAAATAAAAACGAATCTAATAGACCGTTAGCAGCGGGAATCTTTCATTAAAGATTTGAAGTCGATTTTAAGAATCATGAAAGTCGGTTAATCGATCGATAGCGCCCTCTGATTTGCACGCCTCCTCAGGCATAACATGAAGCACACAAAAGCATGTTATCACTCATGTTTAACGCAAATAAATTTACTTTGACTTTGACTTTGACTTTGAATGAATTTTCACATCCAGACCGAAAATTTTTACCAAACGAAAAATTGTCTAGTAAATTACGTGTGTTTCATACACCAGAAAAAAATATTCTACGTTTAAATAATTTGATAATTCTTTTTTATGTGGTACTGCTGCCATAATCAGATATCATATATACTGGCGACGGAATTAGAAAAAAAACATAATAATATATTTTCTTATTCTGCAGCCAATATATGAGATATCGAAGAAATACTTGTTTTGAAATAAGTATTTCTTCTGTCTAAAACACTATTATTATTAACGGGATATTTACCGTGGTTCGTTAATGAATGACCGTGATAGTTTAAAAAAGTGTTTCTTCTGACTAAATAAACAAATTTAGCTCTTACTTTTCTAATACCCCTAATATCCCTTCAATGATTTTATATGTTTAAAATGGTTGTGATGCGCGAGTGAGATAGCTGCGCGTGTTGAGCGAATCCGTTCTATATATTTTAATCTGACTTCCAACTCGCCTAATAATTACTTTAATTTTAATAATAATAAACTAAAAAGCTTCCTGTCTCTTCCAGTACACCTGTCTTCACGAAAACCTGTTCCACTACCTTTGTGAAGAGAACGGAGGTGCGGTGACGTTGCCAGCGGCGCGAGGTGATGATGCCTGGAAGGTCTATTTCAATGAGAACCCTGAGGAAATCGTCGATGAGTTCGCCATGAGATACGGCATCGAAGCCATCTATCAGGCCATGACGTAAGTGCCGTAGTTTTTGCGAGTTTTGTTTTTACTCGACTGTGTTGTGTAAGGAGGGTTATGTTTTTCGAGTGTACGTACGTATATATGTATGTGTCTTAATATGTATATATGTTTCTATATTACCTTCTACACCTTAAACAGCTTAACTGATTTTTATGTACGAGGTGTTGTTAGATTCGTCTTCATTTCCTCAGTGTCACAGGCTATATTTTTTTGTAATTCAACTCACCTCGCAAAAAAAACCTGCTGCATGCACCTCTGTCTTTTCAATGTTATGTGCGTATTGTTGATTGCCGCCAACTTCAAAAAACGGTGAAGGAAAACATCGTGAGGAAACAAACCTACATGTCTGAGAGTTCTCAATGATCTTGAAGATGTGTGAAGTCTGCCAACCCGCACTTGACCAGCATGGAAAACTATGTCCTCACCCTTCTCACAATGAGAAGATGGCCCGCGCCCAGCAGTAGGACAGTTTGTACAAACAGGACTGATAAAAAAAAAAGTAAAAAAATGCGATTTTTCGAAACCTCCAACGAACTTCTTCGTATTAACTAAGTTATTTTATTAGGATTATTCTAATGAAAGCGATAACAGAGAATTTACTCATACTTTCTCGCAAAAAAATGCAATCAACAGCGTTATCAAGCTTAAAAAAAATGTTTAGTCTGCAAAAACGGCTTTGCTGTAGTAGGGTATTTTGTTTTTATTTTAATATAGATACTTGTTCATTTTATGTTACGTAAAAATAAAGAACATCAGTATCTTAATCCATTGAAATGTTTCCTTATTTTTAGTAGCTTGACATACAAGCACTGTCTAATTCTTCCTATAAAAAATATTATTTATAAATAGTTTGTAATATTCTTACAAAGGTCACAGTACCTGGCGGTGTTTGTAGAGTTGAAAAAATATAAAAAAAAATGTTTCTTACTTAGTACACAAGCAAAACGTAACCGTATAGCTCTATCTGTGAATCTTCAGATGATCCTTACGAATGCACGATGCCCATCTACTTGACCTCGGTATCGTCATTTCGATCCGGAAACCACTAAGTCTGATACAGATTCACCAACACGAAACCTAATCCGGGTGCTTATAGCTTCCATCCTAGGTATTCTCTATTCTACTATAGAAATTTCTAGTTCTTCTTATCCGGGATTTCCAAATGAATTGCAATTTATCGCAACACCTATTTGAAACGTAATTAGAATATTTTCATCTATGTGATAAATAAAAAAACTTAAATCAATGTCATAAATACAAACAACTTGCTTTTTTACATCCTTTTCTGCAACATTCGTTTTTTAAGGTTCCGTGCCCAAAAGCTAAAAACGGGACCCTATTACTAAGACTCCGCTGTCTGTCTGCCCGTCCGTCCGTCCGTCCGTCTGTCACCAGGCTGCATCTCATGAACTGTGATAATTGAATAACAGACAGTCGACATTTTCACAGATGATGTATTTCTGTTACCGCTATAACAACACATACTAAAAAACAGAATAAAATAAATATTTAAGGGGGCTCCCATACAACAAACGTGATTTTTTGCTCGATATTGATAACGGCTACAAGTAGATGCTTGAAATATCCACAGAATATTGAGTTATATTATTCACTTTAAAAATAAATAATTAAAATAAAATAAAGATTTAAGGGGAGCTCCCATACAACAAACGTGATTTTTGCCGTTTTTATAGATAATGGTACGGAACCCTTCGTGCGCGAGTCCGACTCGCACTTGGCCGGTTCTTTTTTGTTTTTTTCCTCGACATTTAATATTGTACACGCACGTCTATGGGAAAATAAAATTAAGTCATGAAAAGCATATTTTCATTTTGTATGCAAAACTCTTACTGACAAAAAAATAAAGAAATAACGTCAAACACTCAAATAAAATAATTGAAAGTGGCCAATACGTCAGACTTGCGACGCCAGAAGGAAAACAAAACAACTCTCACACTGACCTCATTAAAACGAGGTAAACTATCATTAGAGATAGGATGCGTTAGAGTGCCATCTACGAACTGGATCGTCTGTAGGTAAAAGCCTAAAGTATCTCATTTCCTCGGCAGCTTTTAGCAGTTTCAGGTCTCAAGTGTTTAGAGATACCTAAGTTTATCTACACTCGTTAAAAAGTCGTTAGCGCAGACGGACGGCTGATTTGAGTTTTTATTTTGATGTTGGCTTCAAGTTTTTATAATACTATTTAGAAGTTTTTTATTGTTGCCCAGAAATCTATGTTTTGAGTTTTACAAAGGAAGAAGTTCTCTTTTTTACGTGGATGAAATCTATTATCATAAAAAGGTTATTTACTTTTGTGTCTGAAGTATTAGTTATTGATTTTGTTATTGAGGTTATACATAATTGAACATGCTACCCGTCTCTTTATACTTTTAAAACATACTACGAGTACAAACAAATATCAAATTTTATTAAAAGAAAAATGAACTACGAGTACATAAGGATGATTTTCGTATTGTAATTGTTACGCTTGATATAATGTTGAGATAAGTTTTGTCGAGAAAGTATATTATTGAAATGTTTTACAATTTATTTAAACGAAGTGTTCTGTTGGATAATTATTCCTGTGATTTATTTGTTATCCTAGTTTTATTATGGAAGCTGACGTGGTTATTATACATCTTTAAAATACCTTTCGGGTTACTCATGTTTCGTCTGGTACCAGACGAGACGTCCTTCGGGAGTGATGTAGCGCCTTTTGAAAAAGACCGCCAAATGCGGTTGAAACTATAGTCGGAGATTTCGACTCAAAAATAAACGTGAGTAACCTGTAAGATATTTTAAAGATATGTCACAGTTTTTTTTTGTAAGATTTGTATGAAAAATGAATTTTGTGACACTTGAAAATTACTTATTGACGAATTTAACGTCACCTCGTAGTCCTCGTCGGTAAAATCGAAGCAATTATTGTAACAAAACGAAAAAGACGCTTTTGAGTTTCCCAACGCAGCCCAGCCGAGTTGGATTCGACGTCATTGTCATTAGCACTCATAGCGACCTTTTATTATAGTGTTCAAATTATATACTTTCCTAATTTCAGGCATTTCCACTGTCTATCGACGAAGTACCTGTGCGCAGGAGTGCCAGCTGTCATGTCAACATTATTGGCGAATATCAACGCGTATTACGCGCATACTACCGCCTCGTCTGCAGTTTCCGCTTCAGATCGTTTTGCAGCTTCGAATTTTGGAGTAAGTCGAAATACACTATTTCTACGAATGAAAAAATCTTGATATCGAAGTCAAGTTTCTTTTTAAGAGTCCGTCGTGCAACAATCGTCCGTCTTGCTCGCGCATGCCCACATTTTTGAAGATATAAAATCACTAAATGTACATAGAATACTTTTACATAAAAATCGTTTTTGCGTTAATAATATCTATAATAAGTAATTTTTATGTATGAAAATTAACTTTGATCAAATTCAAATTCTAGACGAATGTTTGTGATGTTGTTTTCTAATTTTCAAACGACGTTTTTTTTTAATAAGCTTAAGCAGTCATTTTATATTTTCTAAAATGTGGGTATGCGCGAGCTGGACGGATGATGATCGGACTACGGACTCCTTAACCTGTTTGATAAAGTATACGGAAAATTTCAAGTTTAACCTTCAAACTTTCCGTATTGATGCTTGCATTGATGTCGAGCAGCGTTCACACTCATTACTTTAGTTAGACATGTATCTACCTATTTTCGAGAAATTGCGATCATTTCAATAATTTTAATAACGATGGAGACCTAATTATAAGTGAGAGTGTTTCAATTATATCTACTTAAACCTACTTTTCTTTATGTTAATACAAAATCATTTTTAGTAAAGGTTATCTACCTATTTATGATCGCCAAAGGGGGTTACTTACCTATTTATGATCCGAAATATAAAACATCGATTATTATTTCTCCGAAAACACAACATAAGCATCGTTAAAAAACAATGTTGCGGTCTGCGACGGAGTGCACTTGATTTCTTTTTGAAATCGATTCACTAACACCGTTTTTACAAAAAAAAAAAAAAAAAAACAGAAAAAAAATAATTATGAATTGCACAAACAATTTTATTTTATTTTTATATTTTAGAAAAAATACACTCAAGCTTTACAAAGTAGTTTTGGTCCTAAATTACAATAACAGAAGTAATCTAATTGTTTTTTCTATCTACCCTCAACAGAAAGAGAAATTCGTGAAGCTTTTAGACCAGCTGCACAACTCGCTCCGGATAGACCTGTCAATGTATCGGAACAACTTCCCCGCGTCGAGTGCTGAGAAGCTCATGGATCTCAAGTCTACCGTGGATCTGCTGACTAGCATCACCTTCTTTAGAATGAAGGTAACTACATTTTTTTAACCGGTACTATCCCATTGCTGCGCAATATAAAACAAAACATATATTTCCTTAGCCATTCAGCGCGGTAACGCTGCGTGCGTGATGGGGACTCTCAGATCAGGGTCTGCATGCGAGGGACTTGCAGCCTTACAATAACATGTTTTATTTTATTATATTATGTTAATATATTTAGTATGTGTAGGTATTTTCCAAAGAGTTATTATCATTAAATTTTTATAATATATATATATATATAATACAAAATAATATTTTGTATTGTAATTGTAATCTAATATAATATTTTATTTCCACAAGATTACATTGTTTACCATCATGAATCTACAAAGATTCAATCATGGTAAAATATCCAGGAAACTTAAGCTAATTGAAACGTATGTTTGCTTACGATCATATGTTACAGTTAGTTGGCAGTTCGTTCGAATCACTATCATCATGAACGTCATAATTATTATTGTCTTACATTATCATTTGAATGGTTATCATCATCGTTCGAATTATCATTATCATCTACTTAAACTGTTCGTTTTATTCGTTTCCTCCATTCGCGTCTATCATTCGGCATAATATCTGCATTCACTCTCTATTCAATGCCATTATTCACTCAATTCAACCTTACTTTAATTCGATTCCATATTATTTTGAAAACAAAAGTAATAAATGTTTGTGAGTATGTACGATGCTTAAAAGCGTCTTCTCGTCCAATATTCCCCAGTCCCTCAAGTCGAAAGTTTACAACCAGTGTGTGTTACCAGTGATGAAATACGGCACTGAAACGTGGTCCCTAACTATGGGCCTTATAAGGAAGCTCAAGGTCACGCAACGAGCTATGGAGAGGGCTATGCTCGGAGTCTCTCTACGAGATCGAATCAGAAATGAAGAGATACGTAGACGTACAAAAGTCACCGATATAGCACAGCGGATTAGCAAGTTGAAGTGGCAGTGGGCAGGGCACATAGCACGCAGAACTGATGGCCGATGGGGCCGAAAGGTTCTCGAGTGGAGACCACGTACCGGCAAGCGCAGCGTAGGAAGACCAGCCACGAGATGGACAGACGACCTCATACAAGTGGCGGGAAGACGCTGGATGCAAGCCGCTTCCAATCGGTCTTTTTGGAAATCCATGGGGGAGGCCTATGTCCAACAGTGGACTTCTTATGGCTGAGATGATGATGATGTACGATGCTCATCAGATGTCGTTATTTTTAATATAACGATACCTATATGTCTTATAATCCCACTACTAAACAATTTTGGGCATCTTCGCTTTTCTAATTTTATTTACATTTACACTTTAGCTTTTGTTCTACTTTCTTTGTATTTTGACGTGATTTATTCCACATACAGGCAAAGTTATTACACCTACACTGCGTAATTTCATAACCTTTCAATTCATGTTTATATATATTGTTGTCGACACACCGAAAAAATAATAATATAAAGACAGCCATATTCTGGGCTTCCAAAACTTTTAATGACGCCAGATACTAACACATAAAAGCACAATACGATCGTACTATGTTGAATCGATGACAATTAACATCGGAGTTAGTCTTGAATGTTTGGCTATTATTTTTATACTCTACTAAAATAGAAATGACTACACATGATAAATGATATAGTTTCGAATCACCTATAATTTTAACTTTTGACATCGAGATTTTAATGACAAATTGATTGCTTTTAAATACCTATATAAATTTAGCATTAAGTGATGGGTGTAATTTTAGAGAGAGTAAAATACAACAACAATAACTTTAAGCGACATTTTAAATTACTTTTTTAAACAAGAACAGGTTCGCGCTTCACTAGCTCTTTAAAGACACCTTATTATCAAGAAATACTCACTTTGAAGCGAACACGCTCAGAAAGAAAAGTGACTTGCTCGTCTTTTCATTCAGTTACATACAAACTAAAGGTGGTAGATCTACGTTTTACCACCAACTCGCCTGATGTTACGCCAACGGTGTTAGCAACGGTGTGGCCGAAGATGGAACTCTTCAATCTAGAAAATATCTATTTCCTCTAGCCTTGAAAGTTCCAAGATTATATCTCACAAGAAACGAAGAAAGAGGCAAAAAAGTTCATTCCTGTGCAGTACGCGTCAAGAACGTGGACCAATATAGTCGAGTGCCGACTTTCTGCTAGTCTTGTAGTTGAATGGGGAGGGTGAAATAAATATAAAGCGGTAAAGTAATAAGTCATTCCCATACCATTCCTTACCATAGTATATGAATGAGAATTTGATCTATTATAATATTTTGTTTTCCTCTTTTTAACCTAGGTACCTATTATATAATTAACTACTGTTGTTTGATGTATACCCATTTTTTGTTAAGTTTTGCTTTAAGGCCACTATCTGTTGCCATCTGTCCTATCCGTGCAAGGTTGCCTGGAAGAGATCGCTCTAAGCGATAAGGCCGCCAATTAAAACACCCAGTTTTAATATTATTCTCTATTTATTTAATGTTTCTGTATTGTGGCCTTTTAATAAAGTGTTATCTATCTATCTATCTATCTACCATAGTTATGCAAATGCTTCACAATTTTATTTCACTTTCCCATTTTACGTCAAACATTTTTTTATTTATTCGAAAATAGGCTTGTGGTTGATCGTCAGCTCTCCTGGTGTTAAGTGACAGTTACGGTCTACGATGGAGCCCGCTTACCTAGAAGAAACCTATTCACTCGCGATTTGAAGACCCTAGGCTATATCTATTTATATTACAAGATATCACAGGACAAACAGAAATTTGCCGAACTGTGGTAGTTTGCCATTTCGATTAATAAACGATAATGTACCTATTTTATTGATGCCAGTGTACAGGAGTGGATCTTCCAGCTACTTTCACTGTTTCTTCGACATATTTTTTAAAATTGAAAGGTACTTGTCTATGTAGGTACATAGGTATAACCTTGTTAGATAAAGGTTGCTTTCTTTTTTTGTCAATTTGTAGTTGTTTGTTTTTTTATCAATTTCTAAAAGGTTGTGTTTTTTTTTTTTATCAATTTTTGTCAAATACCCACTTGGTATAAATTAATAATATAGAATAATCATCGGAATAATCTTGACATCAACACGATAAGATACTTTAATGGTGAACGGTTTGAGATTGATCAACCATTTGTTTTTCCAGGTCCAAGAGCTAAGCAGTCCGCCACGCGCCAGCACCGTGGTCAAAGACTGTGTGAAGGCTTGCCTTAGATCTACATATCAGTTTCTCTTCGAAAATTGCTACGAACTTTACAACAGGGAGTTTCAGGTGAGAACCGATTCAAGATTCAAGATTTATTTATTTGTCAGAACATGGTAGTACACACACATACAAAGTGGTATAGAGATCTTAACATATACTTGGAACACATGTTCTTGCCAACTCATGGCGTACAAATGTAATTAAACTATACAATTAAAATCATAGAAATAATAATAAATGTCACAAAGATAAAACAATAATTCATAATTGTCAAAATTACCTTCAAAATAAAAAATATTTAATTATATATGTCACATCTTTGTCGTTAAAGAATAAATAAATAATAAAATGTCAGTATTTTACATTTCAAATTAAACCGATTACCGATGGACTATTAAAATGTATATAAAAATATTACTAAGTGCCTTTAACAAATCTATAGTATTATATTATTAACCGAACAAGCGAGTGCATAAATGATGAAGTCAACAAGTAAATTAATTTGCTATCGGTATATGTAAGTTAATAGTAACTTGATGCCCTCGCGAGGTCTATTGCTCGCAGAGCCACTAGTGGTAAACGTTGTTGTTTTACTAACTTAATAGGCGTAAACTGGCTCTTAAGTAATCAGAACACATTGTTAGATACATTGTTAAAAATACTTATTTATTTACATACAAAAATTACAACAAAGCGTTAAGTGCTTTTTTATGAATTGAAAATGGTAGGTAAATATTAATTTCTAATGTAATCATTATGGAAATTATGATGAGCCATCGACATGGAACGAAGAATCTTAAGTTTCTAGCGAAAATTAGTGTTGTTAACATAGTCAACATTACTACTAAATATTGTTATAACATTTTTTATTTTCGCCATAGTATAATAACGTTATATTTTTGACCAGGTTGATCCAAACGAAGCTAAACGTGATCCAGCCGACCACGGTCCCCAACTGGACTCTGTAGACTTCTGGCACAAGCTCATAGCTCTCATCGTGTCTGTGATAGAAGAGGATAGGAACAGCTACGCGCCTGTACTTAATCAGTTCCCACAAGAACTGAATATTGGGCAGGTGAGATTTTTTCGCACAATTAATATCATTTAGTCTTATGCTCATAAAGTGGCGTTCATTCGGATTCTGATTGGCCGTGCTTTTCCTTCGTCTTCACTTTCTCCCGTGGATTTCCAAAACGACCTGACGGAAGTGGCTTGCATTCAGCGTCTTGCCTGTCCACTTTGTGGTTGCTCTTCGTGCGCTCTGATGTGTTGATGCGTGGTCTCCACACGAAAACTTTTAACAATACAATCGCTTTGAAAACAACACCGTTTTAATTATGTACGTCAAATAATTTCACGTAATTTGACTAAGTATTATTTTGTAATGCATTATTTTTTGTTATGCAGTGATATAAAAAATGCAATGCTTAGTATTATATCATATAAATTAGACTCTAATACGGAACTTTATTAGCTTGTGGCTTGTATGATTGTATATATTATTTGTAAACACAGTATTTCAGATATTTTATTTTATTTTGTTATACAGCTATCAGCAGCCACGATGTGGTCACTTTTCGCTGTGGACATGAAGTATGCGTTAGAAGAGCACGAACAACATCGCCTCTGCAAATCTTCTGCGTATATGAATTTACACTTCAAGGTAATGGTCAGACCATTGAGATCCTACAAACTTAACTTTTGGTGTACCATTAAACTTTGGTAGGCTCATCGGGTGTGAACTATTTCCTGTTAAGTACATGAAACGGTCCGCACACCGAGAAAGGATAGCATAGATCAAATATTCAACATTTTTTACATCAGGTGAAATGGCTCCACACGAACTACGTGAAAGACGTCCCCCCATACTGCGGTGCGGTGCCAGAATACCCTGCCTGGTTCGAACCCTTCGTGATGCAGTGGCTCAACGAGAACGATGACGTCTCGTTAGAATACCTCAACGGAGCCTTCAACAGGGACAAGAGAGACGGGGTGAGTTAAGTAACATAGGTATTTCTGCAGGTGGTAGTGGGAGTAATTTCACAAAATTGTCAAAATCTTTTTGTCTCCCTATAGCAACGGGCCATGCTGGCGATCCCAAACTCGTATACATTTTTATTTACTTCTTCCGCTTGTTTTTCGGAAAATACTCTGAAATTTTTGACCCCATTAGTATATTACGTAAGGAAGTTCCACTATCGCCCATACCTACACCGCGCACCGTCAAAAAGCTCACCACGAAATTTTACTCAAAAAACCTTAGATCAGTTGGTGCTGAAAATCAGTAGTCATGATCCCCACGCTATCTTTATTTTCATAATTTTCCGATATTTTCCCGTCAGTAATATTGCAGTTGTGCTCGAAGCGACTCTAGACGTTTAGGGTCACAAATTCCAGAGTTATTTTGGCACTAATGGATATATTTAATTTGTATTTGATCTAAACATATTTTTGCAGTTCCAAAAATCAAGCGAGCACGCACTATTCAGTAACTCGGTGGTAGACGTGTTCACGCAATTAACGCAATGCTTCGACGTGGTCTCCAAGCTGGAATGTCCCGACCCTGAGATCTGGAAGCGGTACATGAAGAGATTTGCCAAGACCATTGTAAAGGTGCTAGTGGCGTATGCTGATATCGTGAAGAAGGAATTCCCCGAGCATTTGAAAGAAGAACGAGTGGTAATTAACGGCTTATCGCCAACTTAAGCATTATCTTCGCACAAAAAAAGTTAGGATAAATTATTTTAATATGAGAATTTGTTTGAAAATTATTCGAGAAATGATTTGTGACACGTCACAAGGAAGATACCCTCCAAATTAAACCAGCAACTGTACGTTGTATTTTAATGTATTAAGTCAAAACAAAGGCTTATATAGATTAGGCGTAAATATAGAATCTATATTTACGCCTAATCTTTATCTATATTCAAAATCAGAACCTGTTGACAATCTATATTATAGATGGTCATGACCATATTCTATATTATAGATGGTGAACAGGTTCTGATTTTGATTGTCAAAACCAGTCTTCACTTAAACCAAGTTTTTTTGAAATTTTATTACAACCTAAAAGTCCATCGAGTCGCAATTTAATCTTCACTTCTTTATATACTGCATTTGTAATTAAGCAATTGTTCCAATTGCATAATTTATTTGGAATGATATTAATAAAAAAATATATGGGGCGAGACGAACAAGTCACACAACTTCACGTCTGACCATTCATCATATTATCATTTCAAACAAACAGATTACTTTGTCGTTCTGAATAATTTAATACCCAAAAACTTGATTACCTTACAGCCCGGAATACAGGAATATTTGCACACTACTGCTTAAAAGTTTATTAAATTTTCAAACATATTTCTCCAGACGGAATCTGCAGAAGAGCAATAACATTACTCTCTAAATCTGTAATAATATCGTTATTATCCGGTAGGCGTGTATATTGATGAACAACATCCAGCAACTTCGTGTTCAACTAGAGAAGATGTTTGAGGCGATGGGCGGCACCAAGCTAGAGCG
This sequence comes from Lycia hirtaria, assembly GCA_947563715.1. Lineage (NCBI taxonomy): Eukaryota > Metazoa > Arthropoda > Insecta > Lepidoptera > Geometridae > Lycia > Lycia hirtaria. The sequence goes on from OX387377.1 coordinate 46,482,699, forward strand.
AGACGCGGCCGACATCTTACACGACCTGCAACAAAGCCTTAACAGCACACTAGATGAGCTGGCTTCGATGTTTGCTATCAGGTGGGACTTTGTTAAACAGTTTAAACGTTATTGTCAACGTAATGTGCACTGATCTGCGAAAGATGGCTAGTGTGGAAAGTGGATATAAAAGCAAAAAACTGTGACAGTGGAGTTCTTTAGAAGAGGCCTACGTCCAGTAGTGAACTAACTGATGATGATGTGAACTTTAAGATGACTTATACAATTCAGGCACATTTGGAAATCATTTATCAATATCATGATCCAAAAAAAAACCTTAGGCTTAATGCATAATGGTATAAATCTTATTTTCATATAAATCATGGTTAGGTTCATTCAAAACGGTGGAGGCACAAATGATGAAACAAGGCTATTAATATTTATTTATGAAAACAATTCCTCATTATTTCAGTCTCGAGACGCGGATAACAGCGAGTGTAAAGGAACTTGGTGAACTGCTGCAAAAGGTGGGAGGCGGGGGTGCACCGGGACAACCGCAACCGCCCGCCCACCACGAGGCTGATGAGGTGCTGCGACCATTGATGGATATATTGGTAAGAAAGAAATGTCGATGACCCCCCTCTCCCCCTCTCTTTCTCTCTCTTACACCTGGGATAGGTGTAGATTTCGAATTCAATATTTATTCAGAAAAATGTATCTTTTGTCAGGTTTGTAACATAATTCTTTACGTGGATCCCCATCCACGATCCTTATGAGAATAATTATACAAAATTACTGTAATAGATCTAGTGGAAGCTAGATCTACGCCTTATGTTACAGCTCATTACAAAATGAATAAGAAAAGCATAAGAGTAGCGGAAAGATTTGAATTTCATGCAAAGATTTTTAAAATTTTGAGTAGATCTTAGGCTTATTTCAGCTTCCAAGCCTTATGGTTATGTGTGGTTAGTCCACCACGGCATTTGGTTCTTACATGATTTAATTTTTTTATTCTTTTAGGATGGTTCTCTTACGATGTATGCTGAGTCCTGTGAAAAGACTGTTCTCAAACGACTGCTAAAGGAATTGTGGAAGATTGTGATGAAGATACTCGAAAAGACTGTTGTGCTTCCACCTATGACTGATAAAACGGTTAGTTCCTTACTTTTAGTTTTATTTATTATATTATAGTTTTGTTTTTGTTATTATTAAAGTATACAAACTAACAAAAGAAGACTAAATGTGCTTAATTTTTTTAAATGTTTAGCTGTTTTAAAGTTTTATTACTTAGGTACATTTTATGATCTGAAATAACCTGTTTACGCCAGAAGCCAACCAAGTCGTACTTTCTTTTGGTCTGGATCCTTTTTCTGTACTTGACTAAACTGGCTTTTTTCTAATTGCAGTTTATTAGTTTGCTAATTAGAATCGTCACTTTCTAGTGTTTCGCGAACTAGTTTAACATAATATAGGTATTATATTTCATTAAGGATTACTATGGATCTTACTTCTGCCCTATATCTTATATCTGCCATAGGTGTAAAAATAGTGATGTAAAACGGTATACATATTAACTGAATATGACTATAAAAATTAAGAGAATATGGCTAGCAATCAGTGAGTGACTTTTTTCCAGTAAAATGATTGTCCAGAAATATCCTTGGTTACAATCTTCGATGATTACAGATGATGCTGAAAAACCTTACAAACAACGCTAAGAACTTGGCAGCTAACGCTAAGATCGAGGACATGACGCAGCTTTTCAAGAGCACCGTGGGGAAACAGGACGTGAAGCATGCGCTATCCGGTGTTATGGATATTTCGAAAGAGGTATTGATGCAAATTTAAAATTATTACGCGCATCTATAATGATGAATATTCAATTTTTGGTAATAGTCGCTAACTTGGCTAAGGAATCGACTTTACTATTAAATTAAATTACGAGTTACTTACGTCAAGTTGTTCCATTTTAAGTCAATATCTCCGACTATGGTTTCAACCGCACTTAGTGGCCTTTTTTTAAAGAAACAGCGCAGACGTCAGGCAGTAGTCAAAGATTACGGTTCAAAATATACGTGGGTAATCTACATTTTTATTGATTGAAAAATGTAAGTCTATGAAACACGTTAGTCTCCAATGCTAATAGTCCATGCTAATAATAGCTACTGAAACTTTAAAACTATATTTTTTTCCAGCATCTATCCGCCGAGAAGTCCCTAACACCCAAGCAGTGTGCAGTACTCGACGCGGCTCTGGACACCATCAAGCTATACTTCCACGCGGGAGGCAATGGCCTCAAGAAGACCTTCCTAGAGAAGAGCCCAGAGCTGCAGTCGTTGAGATACGCGCTAAGTTTGTACACGCAGACAACGGACACGCTGATTAGAACTTTCGTTACTAGTCAGTTGAACCAAGGTAAGAACAATCTATACCTATACTGCTCAGTTGATTGCACTTGCAGTAGTTGACATAATTATATAGTTAACTATTTTCACTTTTTGACAATAAAGATAATATGTCTATATGTCTATAGGGAGTCTATATATATCTATATTTGTTCTCTTGTTCTTTGTTAAAAAGTCACATAATATGAACATATTGTTTAGAAATCAAAAAAAAAAATGTTTGTCACGTTTTTCTCGACACCGCCATTTTGCAAGTACTGAGTTTGCTATTAGCAGGTCAGTATTTTTCCTAAGTAACAGTAATGTACGGCTTAACACGCTGGTTCTAAATTTAAGGGATAATTTCATTTAGAAGTGTAGCCAAGCCACCCGATAAGCAAGGTTATGACGATCGCTAGTAAAACCGGGTTATGTGATTATGGTACTTTTTTATATGTATATCGCAACTACTATCTTCATCATTTCCTTACCTTCAAGCCCATTTTCCACCGACAAAGAGGAATGAGCTAGGGATGTCTAGTGGAGCGGTCTTCGTTTATATAAAATAGGATTGTTTTTCCACCGAGAAAGAGTTCGGGAGTTTGATTTCCACCGCCAAAGAGGAATGAGCGAAAGAAAAGAGCTGAACGAGATGAACTGAAAATGAGAAATGAAAAATGAATTTTGATTTCCACAGCGTACGAGCTCACATGAAGACTGCGACGCAGCGGACATTATTACTCTTTTGTCATTTTCGCTCACCTCTTTGTCGGTGGAAACACTACTACGTAAAATTCGATTGCGTGTGGAAAGGACTCATTAATGAGTTCGCTCCGTTCTCTAGAAATGAGCGAACTCATTTTTACTCTTTCTGCCCTCTTTGTCATTTTCGCTCGACTCTTTGTTGGTGGAAACAGATTTTTGCATTTTTGTATTGCGAGGTAAATGGGGTCATTAATGGGCTCGCTCCGCTCGTGGTGGAAAACGGGCTTTCTACTAGTCTACTGTTGGATTTAGGTATTGAACGCCAATCATCCAATCGGCCCAATCTTCAGTTTTCTGCTTTCAGGCACTCCCAACTGGCTTATGTATGACGTTATAATGTCACAGCGCGTCTTATACAAAATTTGATGACACGCGATTTTTACTTTAAACCTCAGCGGTTATCAGTTCTATAACAGATATGATCTGCCCACTGCGACTTTCTCCCTAACCCTACTTATTCGTCAGAATGACTCAGTGTCGTGCCAGAAACCAACACCAACATAACACTGAGACATGTTTGACATGTATAACATGATAACACGAGAGACATGACAGACATGAGAGACATGATAACATGTTTTTTTCTGAGAGATAGTAATTACTATATCTCAGAAAAAAACATCTGTCCAAACCTTAGAATCTACTTGATACGAGATTCCAGTGATGTTTTTCTTTTTAATTAGAGGTACTCGTAATACTCGAGTTCTGGAATTGTACCAGGTTTTCGCGATACATACATAGTGCGGAAAAACAAACAAAAGAAAATAAAAAAATTTTTTCCTGTTTTAGCGCTAACAGAAGAAGAAGCAGAAGAACTAAACGTTGGTGAAGTATCTCTCCAAGTGGACTTATTTACTCATCCAGGCACCGGGGAACACAAGATCACTGTGAAAGGTGTGTTTATGTTTTTTTTAGACAAATTAAGAGTTTTTTTACGCAATATAAATTTACGATTGATCACCAACTCGTCTGATGTTAAGCGACGGTGTGGTCGAGGATAGAGCTTGTCGATATAGAAGATAACTATTCACTCCAGCCTTGAAAATTCCAAAATTGTAATTGTCAGGAAACAGAGATGGTGGCAATTTTTGGCATATCAACGAGAAATGGGTGGTAACTATTCAGTTAGGAATCGGCTCGTTATATGTTATGCCTTTGCAAAGTATTAATGTTATTCAAACTTTAATAAGTTTGCTAAGAAATACCGTTTGAATCATTTATGCAGAGAAAAATAAATTACATTGACTTTCATCATTAGGTCAGTTCGGTGGTGCTAAATTAAATTAATCTGTTACCATCTGATGCAGATTCTGCAGGTGTATTATGAACTCTGGTTTTTGGATCAAAGTTGGCTTGCTTTGGATTTTATTTAGCTCCTTCAAATATGGAAAGAACAAGAGAAAAATCAAAGTCAAAAAATTGAATCGCAACTAGAGCTCGTATTACGTCTGCTTAATTACATAATCAGTACTTAAAGAGCTTATAAAATTTCCAATCCTAACCTTATTACCTGTATACAAAGTTACAAAGACTTATTTTCAAGTCAAGCCAAATAAATCTCTATCCAATCTTGCAGTGCTGGCTTGCAACGACCTCAAGTGGGTGATAGCGAGCGGCATGTTCCGTCCGTTCGTAGAAGTAAACCTGATCGGACCCCACCTCGCCGATAAAAAGAGGAAACACGCCACCAAGTCCAAGAGCAACAACTGGAGCCCTAAGTTCAATGAAGTTTTTCACTTGTGAGTATTTTTCTGACATGAACGTGAACTGTTCGTCGTAAGCAATGGCGTTGGTCGTAATTACAATGTGATTAATAAAAATAACCGTGAATAATCAGGTTAGTACAAATAGAGTGACAGCTGGATGAATATTTTGTACAAAATGAGAAAGAAACTAAACCTATTTAATGCAAGATGAGGATATGTTAGCGCCACGATAAAACCTAAACCCGCTTGTTACATATTTGACTGCACAGGAAGGAGCATCTGCAGATCTTGAAGGCTACACCAGTGGGTCCAAAGTCCAGGGATGGTGTATACCAAAGTGCTGCTTGAAGGCTTTAACAAGAATTTCTACAGAGAAATGCTTATTTTTAACTAAAGCCAACTAAAAGTTCTTGGTCGTGCCATATTAAGACATTGTAAAATGAATAAACAGATTGATTATCACAGTACAGGAGATAAGCACAGGATAACTATGGTGTGTGAATGAGGAGTACGAGAGAAAGGTTTATACCCAATAACCAATAGCAATAATAATGATAAAGAAGCCTATGAATGGTGACCATGATTAAATCTTTGCACGCAGGAACTACAGTTCCTGCGTGCAAAGATTTAATTACTATTACTTACATTATTAAGATTTACTATTACTTGTAAGTAATAGTTTAAAAAACTAATAAAACCGACTTCAAAATAATTCGTGTAATTGGATGACATATTTTTCCAGTTATTTTGTTATAAAAATCAAAATACTAAACCGATTTTGATAAATTTACTGAACCACCTGGAAAGTATTCTCTTTCACACAAAAGTATTCCCTTTCCCTTTCACTTTTTGGAAGTCTATTAAAAATAAGACATATTTCTTTCCAGCATGGTGAGCGCAACAGAACAACTGGAATTATTCGAGCTCCATGTATGTGTTCGAGACTATTGCTTTGCCAGAGAAGACCGGTTGGTCGGCGTCACCCTGATGCGCCTGGCCGACATCGCTGAACAGGTAGATTTGAGTTTGAAAACGACCGTGAGTTCTGTCATTTTACTATGTAGTTTTATAATGTAGACCCTACTTCCTTGGATGCTCTTCCTTACTTTGCTAACAATATCCGACTATGTTTGGAGTATAACGTGTTGTATTTGTCTAACTATTACTATTATATCCATTTGTAATTAATATCACTGCCGTGTAGAGTGCATAATTGGACTAGGCCAGCCATGTTAGCTGCATGTGGATTATCCCAAAGAGCTTTGGATTAATATCACCTTCACCAAATGTACTCTCACCTGTAAGTTACCACCTGTTATGGTGCTAAGCGCTTGAACTCATCTCAACGACCTGCCAACATTTTGTACCAATCTTTGATAAAAACTGGTATAGATATCATGGAATGACTTTCGGCAAGCCATCTGCTAACAGACCAAAACAACAATATTTATATATATACAATTATTAGAGTAGATTAAGTATTTTTTTTTGCTCAAAACCTAGTCGGAATATGGCAGTAAACTTTCAACCTGTAGGTTTGTTTACAAAATCTCACTCTTCTTGTGAAGTGGTGGGTATGTCTTTACTCTGTAGCTTCTATTATCATTGACTTTCTGATCACTTATGTCATACCCATTACCCACTGTATCGAACCCATCTTCACCAGCGTCGCTTCCATTCCTAACATCCCATTGCTGTGTATAAGCCTTTCTATTGATCTAGTAGATATAAGTAATATAGATTTTTATCAATATTTAACACGCTACTTGAATTGCATCATACGAGTCCCATAGGCACAAAACCGTAGAAAAAACGAAATCATAACAAAATTTTAGAATTTAACTATTTTACTAATAACTGCACCAATAATGTCATTTTTACGACAAATAAATAAATATGATAGTTTCACCCCGCATTTACTCGTAGCTGCTAGTATTAGCGGTTTGATATAACTTACTAATATTTTACCTTCTGGGCCAGGGCTCTATTGCATGTTGGCGACCTCTCGGCTCAAGGATCAGAATGGACGAGACTGGATGGACAATACTCAGGATTTTATCACAGCGCCATAGTGATGAGGTCGCTAGAGAGTTTGTCAAGCTCAAATCTGAAATGCGAGCGGAAGCGCCCGCCGGAGGAACTGGAGGACCGTCATGAACCGAATAAAATTAACTAACGTGCCACACAATTCAGCTAATGCTAGAAACAACCTTCCAACCTGAGGGCTGCGACCGAACTGACGATATAGAGCTATGGTTGCCAGGCCTCGTATTCCGAGTAGTACCACGTCACAAATATGTGATCGAGATAGAATCACGCGTTTATCGCGTGGAACAAAGAGAAGAGACGCTGTTACAGAAAACTGAATAACGACATCCGGCGCTCCGGCGGTTTCCGGTCAGTGCTCGTCATTTCATTTTCGTATATTCATCTCGTTGTGGAGATGCATTTTGTAAATAAAATTTTAATGTCGTTAAGTTACGCGTATGGTAGAATATTTTGCACAAATTCGTAAACGTTAGCAGAAAAGACTGACCGTAGGCGGCCGCGGGCGCCGCACCATCGACCACTGTCTCTTGGGCATTCAGTAACTAAGCAGTCACTCTTATTACTTAGACATGCCTTGTGCTCTTACTTCCGCCTATCTTTCATCGTTTATTTTGTGATTCATTCATGGTTTTGAGATTCTTCTACCTCTAAAATAACTTATTGATTACATTTCATAAATTCCGAGAGATGGTTCTAATTCTTGCTGAATACCCAAAGAATGTGAGTGGGCCAATTGACGCACGATTTATGTAATAATATTTATATGGACCAAAACTGTCGTACTAACGGACGCATTAAAATCCTAATCCCTAATATTAATGCAACATTAATCTATTTAATCATCTACTCGTTATACGTGTACAGTAAATTAAATGGCCTTATGTAAATTATTTCCTTTGTTGGTATATTTTGCTTCTTTCGAAATGGAATTGTGTAAAATGTCAAGAACGCTATAATCATTGGGAGAAAGCGTACCTTTAGTTTCTTTATATGATGTATATTTGCGTGTATAGAGTTATGCGAAATTCGTAAAGCATGTTCGTCTAGGTGATGAGTGTTAAATAAAATGGAATATAGTCATAGCTGCAGTTTATTCTAAAGGTACAATCTTGTCATCTTTTATAATATTGTTTTTCTTGTCCCGTTTTAAGTGATCTACATTATATCTGTGGTCCATTTGTTTGTATTACAGAAATGTAAATAAAAATGTTATTTAAATACCTAAAACATAATGTTGTATATCACGATCTTTGCTCTTATTTTATATAAGCTTGGCCTGTTTATCATTGTAATCTATAAAATCACCAATTTTTGTATATTATTGAAAATTGTGATATTGTTATAAAAATTTAAATACATCATACTCGTAACTATCGTGGATATATTAAAAGAAAATCTGCATTTATTTGACTCGTCGTGACAGATTTATTTTGGTGCTGTAAATCTCAGCACCAATTTATTATTTCAAGAGTTCAAATATATATTATTCAATACGTCAAAAGGTTATTTTAGCAAACACAGATGTTTTTAAAACGAATGATTCTAGTAATTCAAATGATACAATTAAATAAATTTATATTTCTCGTTTCTGTTTCGAGTCGTATGATGTAAATAATTGAGTCTTTTCGCTTTGTTACTTCGACACATTGTGATAAGACTATATTTTATTCATGAATTATAAAAATTGTTAACATTCCATTGTAAGGCCCACGTGCTCAAAAGTTATTTGTTAAGACATAACAATAATATTATATTGTTGATTTGTCTTTATATAAATTTTAAAATATTATGGATTATTATTAATACTTTAATCACAGTCCAATCTTCAAAACACAGTGTTTGAATTGTCACAATAATTTTAGTGTGTGTGTGTTTATTTTCAAAACTAGTTAGAATTCTAAAAAAGATTATAAATCTTTAAAATAACTCTTCAATACATATTACAATTTCAACGTAATAAATATCATTGTTACATTTTATATTCATCGGATTAGATCAAATTCTATTACTCTTTCTAGTGAATATGGTATCACATCTGATTAGTTTTGAAAATAAATATGATGTGTAGAGAAGCACATCACTATGACACGGGACTTAGATTTTCTAATTAGCATTTATCATGGATTACATATCTGTAGATAGAAGAATGTGGTTTGTCTAGTCCAAATCTCAATAATATATATTATTAAATTTAAACATAATATATCTCTTTCTAAATTACTAAGTATTATTTTTGTTTTTAACTTGCAATTTTTCCGAGTTGACTGAATCTGTGTATAATAGTGTAATAGGAAATTTCAATATTAAGTCTTAATATTTACGTTGTGATAATTATGTCTATTCAATGTATTAATGTGCGCAATAAAATTTGTGGAATATAATTAATATTTGTATTAGATATAGTACATTCTTTGTCCACGGTGTTCATGTAATCGAACGATTGTATTGAGAATGTGAACAGACTATACACTGCATTTATAGATTTAATAATATAATAAAATTTAACATAGTCGTAAATTTCCTATAAGATTTTGTTAAATATTTTGAATCAATAAATATATTTTCAAAACAAAATTAAAGCTCGATAATAACATATACAAATTGGTAAAGGAAAAATGTTATTGTTTAAATTTGAATGACTTCGCATTCTCATCACAAACAGTGCATTACTGCGTTGAATAGAGCTTCAGTGACATTCAGAAAATTTTGTACTCGTCAATCATTTTTATTACTTTTAGATACGTTTTATGTTTATCAACATTAATAAATGTCCGCAACTGATGATAATAATTCATGAAAATGATCATTCATTTGTAAATACTTACAAATCATTTTTCCATCGTATTGTGAAAGGGTGGCTGCGACGTCGCGAGGATCGTGTGATATCTGCATAAACAAAAAGTCAGTATTACTTTAAAGTATGTGTTAATTTAACAATTTATTCATTTTTATATCATTCGATGTGGTTTATGAAGATATTGCGATTCGAGATAAGTATAAAAGAAAAGCGCACAGTATTCATACAAACTCATTGGACAATCGTTTCGGAACACAATCCTTAACCATTTGACAATACTTGGTAAATATTATTTTGTAAGTGTAAAAAATGTGATCGTTAAACTCATATGGCATCGTTGTAAGTCTGTTACGCTCCGATTCTAGTATTATAATATCACTAAACATTGCATATATCTTTGTATAAATGCATATATGTAAATGTTACATGTTTAAACACATTATTGAATTTAGAATTTTTATGAAAAAATAAATAAATATCCGTATTTCAAATATATTTTGTTTCGTTTCATTCTTATTTGTTTTTATAATATTTTGTATCCCTATCCGTAATTTGGAGAAGGAATTTTACGGTAATAACCTTGTGCTCGTATAAATATTGTGATTGAATTCCGAGAGCAATACTTTGGCGACGATTTATTTCAGAAACGGCAATAATATTTGTGAAAATGTGGCGTCACCTAATGGGAAGGAAGTCGTAAGCGATCACTAGAAAATCGGGGAATTCAAGGAGTTCGAGATATCAAAGCATGTTTTTGTCAGTTTAGTAAAATTCACGAATGATGTTACTGGGGCAATGTAAACAGCTGTTTAGTCTACGCATGACGTATTTTCAAGGCGCAGTATAGTTTTTTTTAGGAAAAGATACAACTAATAAATTATACCTACAGTTAATGCAAAAGAAGTAGGGTAGAAACTAGAGACTATTAACAATAACGCAGCGTCATAATGTAGAATCAAAGTAATGATCGAGTTTCGATTTCGAGATACTCAATTTGAACAAAACTAAATGGAATATAGTTGAAAATAGATTGTTATTGTAACTGATATTATAAAAGCGAAATAACGCTTTCTCTCGTTTGTCTGTTTGTTAACTTTAGGCGGCTAAACGACTGAACCGATGATTATGAAATTTAGTACAAGTATAGCTGAGCACCTGGAGATGGACATAGGCTATTTATTTTTCGTCATCATCACCATCATCGCAGTTTTTCATAATAACGCAGGTGAAACCGTTCAGTGCAGCTACATTTTTTTTAATAAAAAGAGCAATAAGTAAGCTTTCATTAATCGTTAGTGACAATCACCTCATAAAGACAATTGCAACACTTAATGATGCTAATGCTTTGGTAGCTCAGACAGATACTTTCAACAGCGCCTGTTGACGATTGGTGAGAATCGAACTGACGAGGACGACTTGAAAGAATGAATGCGTTCTACTAGTCTGTGTAAAGAAGAAAAGAGAGATCTGTCAGATACAGACTTTCAGCTGGGTTGAAATGTGAGTTTTATTATGGCGTCAGATGTGCAGTAATGAACCCTCGACTCATTATTTACTTTCTATAATTTGCCATAGTACATAGTCTTCTGAGTGAATAGTAAATAAACAGTGTTACATACCACGCCCAGATACTTTGATAGATTTATACAAAACGATTTTGAAAAGCAATAACTTCATATACTTTGGATTATTATAGTAGGGCTGGCAGACTAAACCACATATAAGTCAAAAATTCATACTTTTCGGGAACAACCAAAAACTAAATAAAAATTCAAGCTTAAGATATTACTATATGTAATGTGATATACATATTATATTTCTTTAAAATTAATTCATTAACTCACTATTAATACAATGTTAATTAAAAGGTATTTTTTGTGACTTATGTCAATAGGAACATTGAATTTATTACTAAACTTAAATCTATACTTGTGACTTATGTGTATGGAAACAATACATTTAGATGGTTATTTTATTAAATTATTTATTTTTTGTGCCTAAAAACTACAAACAATGGACTTATTTTAAGAGTATCATTGTTTATCATTTTCACTAGAATATCAGGGTCAGTATTTCGTAAGTGGTTTGAAGTAAGTAGATAAATCCTTATAAAACGTATGGAAAACGTCGGGTATTAAAATAAGTAAAGATATCAAGTCTTCTTTTTTGTTCTTTAGATCTTGACAGAGGCTATACCGATATGACAGGAATACAGGCAGGTGCCACAGAAGCTCTTTGTTTTAAGTTAATTTTAGAGGACGTTGTTCACGAGCGACTGATTTTTCAGTCGTTCGTGAACAACGTATTTCTTTTGGCGTGCCTGAAACAGCAGGTCATAGGTAACATAGGACAAGATAACAACGTATATAGGTAACATACCCAGTACTAACTGCAGAGTGCATCTAGACTGGTGTTGTTATAATCCAAATAAACAGCTTGCCTCTGAATCATAGATTTTGTTGCTAGTCTAAACTTCGCACAAAATTCAATGGATTCTCAATAAGCTAAACAGATTCCAGATTCCTCCAATGCAAATATGGGCGACCTACTCAGATGCGTTACTAACGTGGGTATTGCCATTGACCTTCCATCACGTACACCGGTGTTGGGCTCCGAACGTCTGAATCACCAAGATCCTCCACAGCTGATGCTTCTGTGTATTTCCGTAACAAACGGAACGCAGACGTAACGTGACGTCACAAGAGAGGGGAGGCTATTTAAAAACGTCACTCATTCATAAACTATAATAGTGTTTGTGTGGACCATTCTACCACGATATCCAGTCGCGTACGCACGTCCCAGAAACTATTTTTGTAACGGACAGATCGCTTGTGTTATCGGTTTGTGTAGTTGTCTAGCAGTGAAAATGAGCGGCAATTTTCTGATGGTTCCCGGTGACGATGCGATCCAGAGGCGGTCACGGGTAAGGATTCCTTCCGCTTGTTTGTTATGTAAACAAAGTCAGAGTAAGAGTGAAGGTTGGGAGTTAGTAACAATCACATTAGCGAGTGCATCTCTAGATTTATGCCACGAACTTTATTTTTAGATGTGGCAGAGTGCTTTGTCTGTATGACGCGGAATATTGCTAGGAGTATGAATATTAGCTACATTAAACACGTTTAGCACGTATGATTAATTTTGTCTCCATAATAGTTGCTCCAGTAAAACAAAAAAAATAACTCGCATAAAACATCTCATTTCAGAATGAAAAGTGACGATAGAACGTTAGTATAGAAATGGATCATCCTTGGTATAGAATCGTTTTTTTTTTTTTTTTATATTGTACCGAAAAGAAATAAATTACCTATTACGTACTTACCACTAAGAACTTACTTTGCAAATAACAATATTTTTAAAGTAGCCCAAATTACACCTTTAATTTCAAATTCTGCCAAATTTAATTTATAGATTAATTATTCATAATTCCAAATATTTTAATAATCTTGGTTGCTTAGTAATAAAGTGGAAATAACAATAAATATACCTACAAGCTTTTAAATTAAAACACATAGTAATTATTGAAATTATTTTAACGCCATCTAGTTGGTATCTTTAAAAAGACTTGCTAAGATGGCAATGAATTTAACATGGTACTGAAAAGAGGACTTTATTTAATCCTTAAATTTGTTTTCTCATTTTCGAACAAAATTATACACCACAAGTTTGGTTCATTATCAGATTCAATTAGAGAACCTTACTAAACGTTTTTTTCATGTGTTGATACTAAAATGACAGGAATGTAGACGAACAACGTCTACATTCCTGTCATTGGAATTTTTCAGCACTCAGTCTAACAAAACATTTCTCTTGCGTGATAAAGTGGTTGAAATCTGAAAACAGCTGGTAAACGTCGTACTTGCTTCATCGTACACACGCGGCATATAAGATAAGCGCTGAAAATTAAATAATGAACATTTAAAATTACACTGTAACAATCTAGTTTTAGAATATATTTTTCAGTGTTCATTTCATCCAGCGTTCAACTTTTACTACAATGCTGTAGAGTATCTCGTAGTTAACCTAGTATTTGCGTCATTAATTCGATACATTATGTTATAGGTTAGTATTGTTTCTTGTCTAAAAATACGGCTGGCCACTCAGTCTATACGAACTTACCTAATGTTTCAAGTTTTGCCAAGTTCCCAAATAAATAAATAAAAAAACATAATTATTTTAACCGACCGTCCCAGATTAGGGTTTTCCAGATATAAAATCAAAGTAGGTAAGGAAAATGCCTAGATTTTGATTTGCGTAGGTATGGGGACCTGGTATCATTGTTATTTCATCGGTAAAAAATAACTTTGTTGAAATTTTCATCGTAGAAAGATTATTTTATCCAAATAAATCTGTATAAAAAGAGTTTGTAGAGATACTAGAAAAAACTGATGTGTTTACTCATTTTATAATTGTACTAGTTACAATAGCAAATTCTGCTCTGTGACCTAATTTTCAACATTTCGTAATACACGTTAATTCATCCATGTCCTACAAAAGACTGGATTAAGGGAATCCAAGCCATAAATTGGCTTAACTGCTTATATCATACGTGTGGATCAAGCATTAGAGCAGAGTGTACTGAACCTTTATCGTTAATCTCTATTAAGGTGGCTACACATTTAACGTAACTTAAAATTAGAAATAAGAAATACAAAAACGACTGACGCTTTGGCTCCAATTTCAGTGTGTGTACCGCCAAAATATGGAATGCGCTTCCTGAAGGGGTATTTCCAAATAGATATAATCTAGGTGTCTTCAAATCGGTTGAGGTGTCTTCAAATGAGTGAATAGGTTTCTTCTAGACAAGCGCGCTCCATCGTAGACCGTAACTGTCGCTTAACACCAGGTGAGTTGACGGCCAAGCCTATTGTTGAATAAAAAAAAAACAATTTTCGTGAATCGTCAAGTCAGGTAGAAAAAAAACTACAATAAAATTGGAACACGAAAACGTTTCGGAGCAACAGTGCCACAGTTAGTATACATTAAACTTATAAACGGCTTTCTATTTGAAGAGATTAAATTACTGATGCAGATATAGCGCCTAGGTTACACTTTCTTCATCTTATAGGGTCAAGAAATATCTATATTAAAAGAAAAATACCCGACTGATTATGAGCAATTTTTGCACCATAACATGCGCTTTAGTTACGTTTGTACGCAAGAAAGTATGCCCAAAACCGAATACGTCGTGACGAGGAGAAGAGTCTAAAATTTGCTGACCTGCTCGCAAAACTTACTCACTCTAACTCTCTATATATACATGTGTGCAAAACGACAATATCTAGTAAGTCTGGTCAAATATACATATATGCTATGCTATGCTACTTTGCAGAATGTTTATTACGGTAGGTGGCATAAGACCACAGTTATCTTCTGAACACCACTATGATTAAGTATGAAATACAATAAAATATTTATTACATGTAAGTTGTTTATTTAATACAGGATACATATCGAATTGTTTGTACAGTATAACAATTTCAGATGAGAATATTTTCTTGTTTCATACTTTTTAGAGCGTGATTTTTCAGTAGTCGGATTTTAGTTTTTGAACTAATTTTTTATGATGTTCAATTTCCCGTGTGCAATCACCTTTAACCTAATGAAGACATTATTGAAGACATTAGTCCGCGTAACGTAGAGACAGAGGCGGATTATCCTAAAGACCGAAAAGGCCTGGGCCTAGGGCGCCAGATTTTAGGGGCGCCTAGCGATCAATCGCGAAAAAAATACACTGATTGTCCGAAGAACAGAAGTTTCTTGCTGGCTTGTGGTGCGCACATGTTTTCAGGGGCGGATTACCCCTAAGGCATAAGGCGCATTATAATAATATAGTAGTGTCCTCTGGGTAACAAAAATAAGGGCGGCTAAGACTGCTAGTCCGCCTCTGCGTAGAGAATAACTTCATAAGACGGGCAACTCTCAACGTAATTATCCTTTCAACGTATTATGTACTTAATATTACTTAACTTAAATAAGTGGGTGCTTACGGGATGTTTACTGCGTTTAACTTTGAAATAAGCACTCAAAATACTCAATGTGTATGTGAACAAACACAATCTATTTTTAAAATACACGAATTACTTATACGTTATGCCCTAGAAAAGTGGTTTAAACCGGGCTATTGAGTGTTACTGCAAATTACTACACTATTAAATTACGTACCGATATTAATATTGTAGTAGTTTATAATGTTGATTATATTTACCCAATTTCAGCTGTGTGTTCTATGAGTTTCTTATGTATGTACTTATACGCTATTTACGTGTATTAATATCAAAATATTAAAAGCCATTTGTTTTTTAAACTTACGACTTACGAGGGTCTGAAGATACAATTGCCACTGGAACTTCCTAAGGGAAAATTTAAGATAACCGAGTTTATGCTCATTTTTAAGTCAACGTAAGCACTTTTCATTGCATTAATAAAAGATAATTTAAAGTTTTCTTTTTTTATTCTTGTTAGCTTTTTTATACCTATGCTAAGTGACTAATAGCTTGCAAATCTCGTGCAGCAGACTCAATCCTGCGTCCAACTTTCATTCAAGCTTTCCTATACGAATTCATACATATAAGTAATTAGGTTACGAAAAAGTGCTTTTTCGCAAGAATTGCTTTATTACTATTTATTTAACCTACAATATAAACGTTTTATTATCAGGAATAAATATTTACTACAATGATTAGATAAAAAAAAAAACAATTTCCAATTTAATAGCAGTTGACAGACCACATAGCTCAGTGGTAATACAACTGCCTACTGAGCTGTAGGTCGTGGGTTCGATCCCCACCCAGGGTAAATATTTGTGTAATGAGCATGGATGTTTGTTCTGCGTCTAGGTGTTGTATGTATTTACAGAAAAAAAGATGTATTCTCTCAGCCATCTAGTTTCCATAGTACAAGCTTTGCTTAGTTTGAACTAGATGGCGTTGTGTGAAATGTCCACCAATTTTTTTTTTTTTTTTTTCTGATCAAGTGCCTTTATATCTACAATAATACAATATACAGACTCAACTAACTAAACTACTACACAAAAAGCATATCGATTACCCCAGACCGATAAAGGTCTAAAGACAATCCAAATGTTCAAACCCACTACCAGTTGGCAGCGTACCCAGCATGCTGCCGCATTGCCACGTTGAATGGCAATGCTTAGGCGTTGGGCCAGATACGCGCCAGCATTGGTCACGCGTCGCATCGATCAGACGCTCAGATCATTTTTTGAAAATGAGATGAGCTCCCGGTCCCCACGGACGCAAAGTCTCGACACCAAACGACTCAATTATGTAACCTTTATTTATTAGTTCTCCGCGCAAATGCCAGGCTCAAAAATTCCCAGCACGCTTGCTACATTACTATAATAAGATATGAAGGAATAATAATATATCACCTATAACCAAAGTATACACCTCCATTCAAACAAACTAAAGAGAAAATGCTATTGTTAAATCTAATAGTGCCGTTATTACTACCGTTAAGCACTATTATGTGCTACGGTTTTCTTGCAAATGCGCTGCCTTAGTCACAAAACCATATTGTTTCTCTACTTAGCAACGTGATTCTCGTCACACCAAAATACGGATATTATTTCAAATACATATAAAAACAGTCTAGTGTACATATATTTTTGATAATATATGCTAACGCAAACACAAATTATTCCGATCTTTTCATTAAGCAATTACTTAATTAATTTATTTATTAATTTTCATTAATTTTAGTATTGCTTGCTTGAATGTGACGTAAAGCGATATGTCACTATTATTTGTTGCACAATTATTGAAGAGATAAGGTAAGATAATTACAGAATATTATCACGAATAATTCAATTTGCCAAAATTTTCAGGCAGAATATTATTATTGTTTTACAAAATGGGTAGTAAAGAAATAACAATTAAAATTATTTTCCACTAAAGCTAAGTTTATGTTTACCTATAAGTCATTATTGACATCTATAGATGAGTTATATATATTACCAACTACATTTCGCAGTCAAGTCAAGGTTTATTTTTATAATAGTGCAAATTATGGTTTTCTATATATAGATTTTCAGGACTTATACTTAAGTTTTATGAAGATTGACACCACGCTCCTATTTTAGGGAAAAATTGAAGGAAAATGTAGGAAATCGCGAGTGAAATATTAGATGGCAACATCATACTATCTCTAAAAACTTTGTGAATGTGTGTTTGAATAAACCACATTCCTACCACATTCATAAAATCGTATTTTATGTAACAATGTTGTGACGCAATAAATGGACAGAAGCCAAATATTTTTATCAATTATATTCTTATTCTACATTAATAAAAACGGAACAGTTTTGTTTGTAAACATTCCTAGAGAATTCAGGACATTACATAAATTTGTTATTTAGAATTACGCTGTAAAAAATAGTAGAATAGTGTAAAACAAATGATTGTATTTCAATGACTTTTTTGGACGTATGCCTATGTGCGTTTACGCATGCGCGTGGAACAGTTTACTTTTGTTGTATAATATCAAATATATTTTTATGTTTGTAAACAAGGTTTATAAATATGCAGGAAATTTTCTTCTGTTATTACGTTTATTTTTTTTATTAAACCTACAATTATTTATAGATGAGTTTATTTATCTAACAAATAAAAATTACGAAATGCGTGTTGGGCTACGCGCAGAGTAGGATTCCATAGTTGCACTTCACTACGTGGTCTTAGAACAATAAATGTTACTTGTTTAATACCATGAGTATATTGATTGAGTTCGTGATTTATCTCCATCGTTGATAAATATGTCATTGATGCACATTTTATGAGAACTTCCTATATTTTTTTTATAAATAAATAAATATTAGTGGACATTTCACACAACACCATCTAGCCTAAGCAGAGCTTGTACTATGGAACTAGATGGCTGACAGAATACATCTAAGTATACTTTTTTTTGTAAACATATACATTTATGATACATAGAAACACCTAGACACAGAACAAACATCCGTGCTCATCGCACAAATGTTTGCCCTGGGTGGGGATCGAACCCACGACCTACAGGCAGACAGACATATTACCAACTGAGTCACAAGTCCAGTCAATATTGGACGTCCATAACTCATTTTAGTCTAGTAAAAATAAGATTTGTGACAACATAAAAGACACCTAAGCATATTGTTATTTAAGTGAATGTACTGCTGTTTTGAAATACATTTGACACAATTTCATAATTATAAAGAGCTAATTTTGTTACCTTTACATACTCAAACGGCTGAACCGATCGTTATGAAAATTAGTATAGAGATAGCTTTGGACCTGGAGACGGACATAAGCTACTTTTTTTTCTTTTCTTTTTCAACCATTTAGCCGAAAATTACATTCTCACTTTACGTATATTGGAGGTGCCTGCCTTAATTTATTTTCATCAATTTATTTTATCACTTAGTCGGCGTAATAAATATAATATAGGTAATATAATATATATAATATATCCGTACTTAATTACACTTTTCTACTTTTTTACTAATCATGTTTGAGAAGAAGAGAAGGTAGTATTTCTCGATCCTACGTAAAACTGTTAGTTGCGACTAATAATATTGTCTATATATAATACGTAGGTAATTATCATAGTTTACCTATTATATAAACTGAAATAACCAACTTTTGCAATTTCTTTTACTTAGAAGATCTATTTTTTCCAGTTATTTTATTTTAATACCAAACTACTGAACTGAGAATATACAATGGGACTGACATGTTTATATAATAAAAGTCCCAAAAATAAACATGAATAAAAAAAAAGGAAAAAAAACTGAACTGATTTTGATGAAATTTCTATGGAACCAATCTAGAAGTATAAGTATTGGTTATGAGGTAACAAACGGTACAAGAATACAACCGAATTGATAAACTCCTCCTTTTTTGAGATCGGTTGGAAATGTAACAATACCTTACCAAACCTACCTTATCTTTATACCTTAGCCAATTTAATATATGAAATATTCGATTATTTCTTCTTCACACTTAAATATTCATAAAATAGACAGTTCTATACCAATCAAGTCCAGTCAGATTTAATTTTTTTGGACTATCTTTAAATTTGTAGAAATTTACTAAAGTTATGTATTTGTTACTAAAATAAACACAATATTTACTGTCGTAACTGATGACGCAAAAAAGCATGACAAGAAATATTTCAAAGTTTTTGTTGAGTTTCTTCGTACTTTTCCTTATAACAAACTGAATGAGTCAGTGGCTTCCTTATCTTTACTTTGAGAGTAGTAAGTTAAGGTGGTACGACTTCTATAGAAAAGTATTTTTACCAAATATGCTCGAAATGAGTATATAGTTATACAATGTAGTAGTGTGTGTTTGACTTTACAATTTTATTCAAATATTGTTTTTATCAATATTTATGGATATGCTATTAATCTTAACTTCTCTCCTCCATAAATGTGATTTTCCGCCAATAAAAATCGATATCGCTAACCACAATCACTTTATTAAAACTTTACTCATTTCGAGCATGTTTGTTAGCGAATGTATTGTTCATAAAACCGATTTTTGATAAAACATACCTATGAACACTTTCGATGAAATCGTCTTTCTATGTTAAAAGTTCCATGAAAAGTTGTTTAGTTTCACCGAATTTAAGAGATTTTTAAAATCACTTTTCAGTACCTTCTCTCTCTCTTTCTCTCTCTGTATGTGTGTGTGTGTTGTTCTTTCGTCAGTCTTTAGTGTTGAAACTATCCCTACTTATCAGTTCTTTCATTTTTAGATTATCAGCTCTACCCTCAATAACGTTGGTTAGCTAAAGATGAATAAAACTGCGACGTAAATTTCGCATTGCGCAAATGCGCATTAGGTTTAATTTACGCAAAAGCTGTCATAACTTACAAACCCCTAAATTCCTTTGAAATGTTGCAAGCAGACGGAAGTGAGTCATGAGTCATAGCGCACGTCAAAACAGCAATCAGTCAAACAAAACGAGCTGAAGCGCAACATTGAGGAATACATACTTCAGAGAAATGAATGCGTACCTATACCTATATGCCGACATGTAAGCTCATTGCTGAAAACAAGAAATGAACGTTAATATTTTGAATTCTAATTTATTTTGCCGTTACAGTTGGGCTTATGTCGCGTAGTATTACTACTATAATAATCATAAATAATATTGTGTGATTGTGTTGCCTATATGAAGGTGTGTCAATACGAAGTTTCCGGCAGCCTAGTCGGGAGACCGTCTGACTTGCGATCCGCAGGTCCTGGGTTCGAATCCCGCGACACGCACCTCTGTCTTTTCGAAGTTATTGTAGATTGCTGCCAACTTCAAACGGTGAAGGAAAACATCGTGAGGAAACCTACATGTCTGAGAGTTCTCAATTATCTTGAAAATGTGTGAAGTCTGCTAACCCGCACTTGGTCAGCGTGGTAGAATATGGCCTTACCCTTCTCACAAGAGAAGATTGCCCGCGTCCAGCAGTGGGACAGTTCGTACAAACAGGGCTGAAAAATAATAATTGTATACAACTTTTGTATAGAACTTTTTTGTATACAATTCGATGTATTTCTCTTTTTGCGACTAATTTCTCTGTAAGATTCCTCTCTCATTAAACGCGAGGCCGCACAACGCACGCGCATGGCCAAGGCACATCCCGTCTGTTCACCCGCCTTTTGACAAATATCGGGCTATTTCGGTCAGCGATGATGTCTCTTTGTTATTCAACGCTGCCACTAGAAAACGAGGTGGAAGTTTTATATTTAGCTAAAGAAACACCTGCTTATACACATAAACAAATAGGCATAGACTTTAGACTAACGCTAGAAGAGAGTTGATAGAAATAATATTACCTATCTTAAGAGTCCGTAGTACGACTATCGTCTGTCTCGCTCGCGCATGCACACATTTTTGAAGATATAAAATGACTGCATGAACTTATAAAAAAATCGTCTTTTGTAAAATTAGAAAACTACATCACACATATTTGACAAAATTTTCAATTGAATCCATGTTAATTTTCATACAATTTTACTATGGGATGTACTGGTTTTCGAATTCAGGTCATGGAAAAAATATACAAATAAACATTCTGTTTTTGATTGATCGTTTCATACAATTTGGGAAAGGTAAATGAATTTTTGGTCTACGACAGGTGTTTTTTGCGCGTTTCTGGAGTTAGGCCCGTAATAAAAGTTGTACACATTGATGAGTACAATAACCTGCTGAAGTGTGCCAGTCTATAATACTCATATAAATTTTTAGGTACATAAAAAACTTTTTTTGTGGAAATTTGTTTAGATATATTTTCTTATTTTCAACGAAAATTTACTTAATACTGATTTTCTGTCTGGGCTGCAAATGTGGTTGTGTCTGTAGATTCAGATTTATGACGATACCAAATATACATTTGCTGGCTTGAACTGCACAAAACTTTTTGGACCGAACAAAAAATAAATAAATAAATATTGGAGGACATTCCACACAACGCCATCTAGCCCAAACTAAGCTAAGGACACAATGTCGTGAGTTTATTGCGGACAGTACATCATCATCATCTCACTCAGACGAAGTCCACTGCTGGACATAGGCCGCCACATGGATTTCCAAAAAAGACGGATTGCAAGCGGCTTGCATCCAGCATCTTCCTGCCACTTGTATGGGGTCATCTGTACATCTTATAGCTGGTCTTCCTAAGCTGCGCTTGTCGGTGCACAAACTTTGTAAATTAATACTTACCTACGTAAACATATAATAAAATTCCTTATAAGAAATGTTTGCTAAAATAATGATCTAATAAATTAAATCCATGTGAAGTTTTTTTTCTGACAAAAAATTAATATTTATAGAAAAAAAAAACTGCGTCTTCTTTTTAATCCAAATGTGTAAATTTTAGGACTTTCAGGCAAATCCGTTACTGTAGACACATTCGGTTCGGAGACGGGGCCTTAGACATATAAATCTAAAGTTCTAATTAGGACACTGGTTCGTAAATCATGCTTACGTACGTTACATTATTACTTCCATTTGCATTCCAGACATTCTTATCAGAGTCTGCAGCCAAATGCTCCCCTGTAATGGACATCGTAAAGAAGCTTTCAGACGTCATAATATGATAGAATTATAGCTCTATCGTGGCGTCATTTCCTCACTGTCCCCTGCTTGGCCTCTTAGATACATATGAAAACCAAGGATTAGATACCTTTGTATGTGTTTTCTATAAAAGATTTCGTCTTTTTAACGGACTTCCAAAAAGAAGAAGGTTCTAAATTCGACTGTATATTTTTGTATGTTTGTTAATTGATTTTGATGATTCTTTTTTTGTTTGATAGGTTTTGGTTCTTGTTTTGTTTGAGCTAGTCTTATATAAATGTTATCAAAATCAGATCAGTGCTTTGGTTTTTATAATAACATAACTAGAAAATTTTCATCCAAATAAACGAAATTGTATTGTACGTAATTCGAAGTCGGTTGATTCAGTTTCATAAACTACAACAAAATTATCCTCGCGTAACAAGTAAGTAATGAACGCCCGCTGTCCCTCAGAAACTGTTGTTTTTATTTTATTTTTTTGCTATTAAAAGTAAACATACTTTACATTGAATAGCAAAAAAAAACGGTTTCTGAGGGGTAGCGGGCGTTCATTATTTTTTGTTTCCAGTGAATAAGCGATCATAATTCCAAATTTTATTCATCTGTATGATTTCATTTATCAGTAGCCATTTAAACGTGAAGGAGTAATAAAGACACTCAGAAACCAATTTTCGCATTTATAATATTGGTGTGATTAACTTATCGTATATTATACTAAGAAACATCGAAAAAACTAGTCGATAGTGTGACAGTATTATTTTTAATGCTAAATTCTTATTGTCACATACTTTGATTTCTTCAAAGATTTCAAAGTTCCGTATATTTACAAGTTAATCATTTTTTATCTATAAATTTTGATGAATAAGTATCTGATTCTATTCTATACATTATTATTCTCTCCTCCTTTTTATACTATCAGACAGCTAGAATCCCCAAAAGCGATATATTTCGTGGTAAATGTTTCAAAGGCTAAAACAAAACGCCACGTTTATTTAGTTGAACCGGTTCATTTAACTTTATTTTATTTAAGCGCGTTCCGTTGTTTATCAGGATCAACTATTTCTCTCTAATTTATGATGTAATAGGTACATATAATGTTATTGAAATTGGTAATGAGAATATTGATTTAATAGTAATTTTATTAATACACAAACTATAATGTAAATTATTATGTAACTTTAGATTGTAATTATCTTTACTCTTAAACTAAATTCAAATATACTTTATATCTGGTTAACTTTAAATCGTGAATATTTTTCTTTATATTTTCTCTCTTAAAATAAATGAACAATGAACGAACTGCTAACCAATGAGCTCGCAACTGTGATGAAGCTCGTAATTTAGAAAATCATACCTTCCATTGGTCACCACTGTCACCAGTCCGTTCATAGTGGAATAGTTGAGCAAACTTAAAAATCACATTATCTACGCGTGGTCGATTAATATCAAGCAAATTAGCGATCGGTAAAAAGACAAGCTTCTGAAGAGCGCATAGTACCTATAGGGTGAAAGAGTCTACTGACCTCCGAATTGTAATAAAAAATTGAGACAACATTATGGGGTGGTTCACACCTAGCGAAACACGTTTTGCTGTTTTATATTTGAGAGGCATGTGGCAGCTTTGAAGAAATGTATTAATAAGAACTTCTTTACACTTTGATATCGTACAATAATATAATTTAATTTGCATCTTTTAACGCCTCTCTCAGGTCTCGTTTAAATTAAATACGTACATACATAATGATGAATTTTACTATTTGGAATTAATATAATAGAAATGGATAATAATCAGCATTTATTTGTTTGGTAATGAATCAAGGGACCAAAGGTCAAATGGTAGAGATCTAACTAATGACAATGGGCGGACAAACTAAGCGAAGGGTCAGACCAAGTATTTGCATCCAAGCAGCCTCATATGAAGATGTTTAGGAACATTTTCGACTATAAAGGTCAAGTCGCGAGTATATAGTTTAGTATGTATATACAAACGAAACGTTAATTCCCCTTTTATTATACGAAATTCTAGACTGCGGTTTATGGTACCTGAATGGATTTTCCCGGTAAGTATAAGCTCCATCGCTCTATGATGGATATGGACAGTCAAAGTGCAAGCCTATTAATGATGAGAAATACGTAATCTTTCTATTATACTTTATAATTAAAATTCTAGTAGACTCCATCATCCCTTATAAAAAATACCTCACACGTAAGGAGGGTTATGTTTGTCGAGTGTATGTATGTGTATTATGTATAGATGGTGGATGTATTTACGTATGTTTTTATATGATCGACATTCTAAGCAGCTTGACCGATTTTGATGTGCGAGGTGTTGTAAGATTCGTCTTTTCTCCCTGAGTGTCATAGGATATATTTTTTATAAGAATAAGAAGAAAAAGAGCGAAGAACGAAGAGCCTCAAGGGTCGGATACAAAAGGCAGTGGTTCTTTACACGGTATGCATTGTCAGGAGATTCCTCAGTCTGTAGCCCCCACGGCCAGCTGTTTGAGCCCTGCCCCGCTGCTGGCAGCCTAAGTTTTTTATAATATGTATTTTTTATATATTGTTTTTTTTTTAAACTCGGACTTAAGAAATTAAATAATTAAAGAGAAAATAATACATCTCTCGCAAAAATAAAAATAAAAAATATTTTTGTAGCTTCCAACGAACTTTTTCGTAATAAACAAGATTTGACTAGAATTATTCTAAAAAATGCGCATTTATAATATTTTGCAAAGATTTGACGCGTACTTTTTCACAAAAAACGTACACTCAACAGCGTATGAAGCATAACGAAATCGTAAGTTAGACTCCAAAAAACTGATTTTCTGCAGTCGGGTATTATGTTTTTGTTTTAATATAGATACTTGTCTGTTTAATATTTACATAAACTTTTATTATTAATCTCATTCGTATATTAATTAGATTTTTTTTATACTTATAGTAACAAAATAACTAAAGCTTTTAATCTCTCTGTCACTGTCTTTGGCAGATCACAAAGGGTAGTAGACAAATAAAAACTTTATTTTTTCTGTTTTACACCAATTTTTTAAAAATATCTGGTTACAATTACAATTATTTATTTTCACAAATTTGAAAAAAAAATTACCTTATTATCGTATGACAAACAGTAACACATTTCAGATCTCTAATCCTGTAAAGTAGACGAGTTCCATATGTTTGAGGGTTGTGACCTTCGCCATTCGGAATTCGAATTACTTTTCCTCCGGAGAATCCGATAAACTGACTTTTTTCTCTTTAATTAGAACTTTAACTACAGATGTAAGATAACTCAAGGGATGTAAGATATACAGCATGACTAGACTATAACCACTACGTGCTGTTTTATCCGAAATCAAGAAATCACCTTAACTAAAACTTTAACTTTAGCTAATTTAAATCAACTTTAACTTTAACTTCAACTTTAACTACAGATGTAAGATAACTGAAGAGATGTAAGATATACAGCATGACTAGACTATAACCAATATGTGCTGTTTTATCCGAAATCAAGAAATCAACTTTATCTAAAACTTTAACTTAAACTTTAACTTTAACTTCAACTTTAACTACAGATGTAAGATAACTGAAGGGATGTAAGATATACAGCATGACTAGACTATAACCACTATGTGCTGTTTTATTCGAAATCAAGAAATCCATCCATCCAGTTAGCAGTCAAGCGCAAGCCTATTTACAGAATAAAGATAAAAATAATTTATTTGTATACAACAAGTTCACAAAAGACTTTATAATAATATTTCGTCGCTTAAAATTATATTGTGACGATTAGGCGTACAAATGTAGACAGCAACTATCATCATCATCTCAGCCATAAGAAGTCCACTGGCCTCCACCATGGATTTCCAAAAAGACCGATTGGAAGCGGCTTGCATCCAGCGTCTTCCCACCACTTGTATGAGGTCATCTGTCCATCTTGTGGCTGGTCTTCCTACGCTGCGCTTGCCGGTACGTGGTCTCCACTCGAGAACTTTTCGGCGCCATCGGCCATCAGTTCTACGTGCTACGAGTATGTGCCCTGACCACTGCCACTTCAATTTGCCAATCCGTTGTGCTATATCGGTGACTTATGTACGTCTACGTATCTCTTCATTTCTGATTCGATCTCGTAGAGAGACTCGAAAAATTAAAATCGGAACAGTGTAATGCAAATATATATCTTTTAGCTATTCAGGTTAAAGCCTAGGTTATAGTAAAATGATAGGTTATAGTAAAATGAGAGTCAAAACACTATAGAATAGGATTTAGGCACCTGTCTACAGCTTTTAAGAATGTTTTTCTTCTATATTTTTCTTTTATTTTGCGTAGGAGTTTCAAAATATATGTATGTTTATAAAACTCCGTCACCAATTTAAGTGCTATCTAAATAAAACATTTTTTAAACATAGAAATGATAAAAAAAGTTTATTATTTTTAGTATATATTAGTAGATGAGTTTCCGGCAGCCTAGTGGTGAGACCGTCTGACTTGCGATCCGCAGGTCCTGGGTTCGAATCCCACGGCACACACCTCTGTCTTTTCGAAGTTATGTGCGTATTGTTGATTGTCGCCAACTTCAAACGGTGAAGGAAAACATCGTGAGGAAACCTACATGTCTGAGAGTTCTCAATGATCTTGAAGATGTGTGAAGTCTGCCAACCCTTGGCAGACACTTGGCCAGCGTGGCAGACTATGGCCTAACTCTTCTCACAATGAGAAGATGGCCCGTTCCCAGCAGTGGGACAGTTTGTACAAACAGGGCTGATAAAAAAAATAGCAGATAAGTTTTATATAAATAAAAAATCTTAATTTCACTTTTCTAATATCTCCTTTATAAAATTGCCGTGATGCGCGACAAGGATTTAAAATTGTAGAGGCACATTGGGGTCAATTAATTCTGTTGTTCTTGTTTAGTTTTGAATTTAGTAAATTTAAGAATTTTAATTAGTTCACTGGTGCCTTCAGAATTCCCCCATTAACAATATTAATTTGAGTGCCATAACATCGCGACTGAATCGGTTTCTTAACGGACCCCATCATAATCAGCGTCCTACGTGGTTGCATTAGCAATCGCAATCTCATCTAAGAACAATAAGTAATATAGTGTTCCCCATGTTTTGTAAAAGAAAAGATTACTCGGCTCAAATAAACCTAATTTCAGAGATACTGAGATTTAACATGTCGAGCGCAGTGCAATGCCACTCAAGCCTTTTAACTGTGAAAGTTCAAGGTCCGATGCATAAAAAAATTCGCGACCGACTAACTTTCACACATCTTTCACACTGGTGTGACGGTTAGGAAATATTTTTACTAACCTTCACACTCTTAGTCAAACAGGCAAGAAAACTATTTCCGAATCTTCACACTGGTGTGTACGTTAGGAAACCAATTTCCTGACCCTAACACTGCTACAATTAAGGTGTAAATGCTCAAACGGAGTTGCCTGCTCACTTTTAATTATAATCTTTGGAATTCACGCGCCTGCGGGTTGAAAATAAGAATCAAATTCGAGATAAGTTTCATTTGTATTTTCTATTCAACATAAAAAAATCTTCGGTCGAATATTTGGGATGCCAACGGCTATCGTCCATCGTCTTTTCCCCGAAGCCGCATGAGACAAGCCTATAACAATTTGATTGAATGTAGAGCGTGCCAAATACAAGAAATCGTGAATGAAACAACGCTTTTCACGTCTCGTTTTCCGATAAATTTAGATAAACGGGCCAAGGATTTGATTGCAACAATTTTAATTCCGAGACTCATAAATATTAGATTCTGTTTTAGTTTTTCGATAGAAATATATCGAAGTTCTAGCCAAAGAATTTCGCTTCATAATTAGATTGCATATCTACGAGTAGATAGTCCGTGCCAATATGATCCTGGTAATTTCATGAAACAGCAAAATTCTTGACGACGTCTTGTTTTTGACAGATGTTATTTGACTTCAGACTATTTAATTATTTTAAAAGAAGTACCTACATTTATTTAAAAAAATACTCACACACGCATACGAACATATGAACTACGCAGGGCTGGCGACGTTCAGCGCACACATACATACATTCAGCGTATCGCTGAATGTAAGGAGTCTTGAATATCGTTTGAATTAAAAACATACAAAATCAATACCTAATAATTATAGTTTTAAAAACTGAAAAAAACCGACTTCAAAATACGCAATGCAATATATATGTACGCGACTTGCTGTTCACTTTTCTACAGGCACTTGGATCATATTTTATCAGTTATTTTGTTATAAAAACCATAGTACTGCATCGATCTTGATAAAATTTATATGAAATCACCTCTGAAGTATGGTCGACCAAATACAAAAAGAATCATCAAAATCAATGCACAATTGGCTGAGTAATCGGTGAACAAACATACAAAAAAAACATACAGACCGAATTTATAACCTCCTTCTTTTTGGAAGTATGTTAAAAAAATGGTTGTCTGTAAAGTCTGTTTACGGACAAAATTTTCGTCCGTAAACAGACTTTACGTGATAACGATGCGTCACAAGCCGAACACTTAGACCGATCGTGCCTCTCTATCGCTTGTTCCGCGCTCTCGCTTGCACGCTCGGCTCAGGCGTAACGTGGCAATGAGTCATGCTTTTTCGTGGGTGCAGCCGGCGTTCGTCGATTTATAAAACGTTATCACGTTAAAATACAATACATAGCCCGATGTAGACATACATTATACGCAATAAGATCGTCTTGAAACTCAACAGCACCGCATCAAACCCAGCTGAATAATTAGATTCCGGTGAGCGTATCCACCTGCTCGAGTTAAAAAGAGCAAACCTTGACGCTCGTACATTTACACAAGTGTACGAGTAATGTGTGCGCGAATACTCAAACAATTAATTTACCGTTCCGTCCGTACTGGCGATAAAGTGGGATATTTTCAAACTTCTGAAAACACACGTTTGAATTTCGCACCGAGTCTAAACAATGTCGGAATCATTTCGACGATTGTTTGGCATGTCTCAAATTAGACTCTAACAATGTAATCCAGGTTTACAAGAATTTATTTGAAACACAGAAGTTTTGTTTTTGTTAACAAGACCAACAAAGCGTGGTAAAGATAGATCAACCCTGAACACTTTGAACACTTTGAAGAGCAATTTCTTCCAGGTAACCATATACTTTATAACTTATTAAGTATAGGTAAGTATGTGGGAAAATATCGCCTAACCAGGTGATTAGAAAAAAACTCATTCTTTTAGGCAAAGTGTAAATAGGGCCATGAATTTTGTGTATTTAATTACATACACACATGGACAATACCATAATCCCCCTTGCTTGGTAGTCAGGCGTCAGATATATAAGAAGCAAAACACAAATTGATATTTGTAGTAACACGTAGATAGATAGATAGATAAACTCTTTATTGTTTACACCTTAACTAAAACACAAATTACATAGTGAAAAAGGCTTAAATGCTAGTGAAACAACAGGCGGCCTTATCGCTAATAGCGATCTCTTCCAGGCAACCTTGGGATGGAGTAATAAACCTTCATTAAACGTAAATATTATTTTATTCATTTTTTAATTGACAGAATGAAATCATAACATTTGCAACAAGTCAAAACACGCGTTTGTTGATTTTACATTTCATTTCACATTTCACAGATGATTAAATATTGTTTTATATGTTTTGACTGCCAGTCTCACTGAAATGATAAACAAATACATGTTTAGGATGGATTTCATAAAAAAATACTATTGCCTCCCGGGTGTCATTAAATTGCGAGTAAATAGATTTCTCCAAGACATGCTCACACCATCGTAGATCGCGACGCTGCTTAAAATCAAGGTAGTGGTCAAGCGCATGGCTGCCTAAAAATTAATAAAAGTTTACACAGTTTTTTTTTAAATATTTAAGCAAGCTTGTTGTAGCCATTTTTAACAGCAATCTACACTTCTACTATTCTAGTGTAGATACACTAAATATCATATATTATGCGAGTGTTTGTCTTTGTTATATACTGTTTCACGCGCAAACGGCTGAACTGATTTACATTAAATTTGATTTGGAGGAAGCTTATACCACAGCTTTATACTTTGGAATAAAAAATATGCTACATTTTATCCTGAAAAATACCTATAAGTAGGTATAAGTTCTTGTTAGATATAAGGCTTCATAAATATTGAAATGTTTGTGAGAAAAACAAATTCTAAATTAAATTTCAAATATCTGAAACTATTAATCGGCTTTAGTCCGAACTGGGTCATTTTTAGGGTTCCGTACCTCAAAAGAAAAAAACGGAACCCTTATAGGATCACTTTGTTGTCCGTCTGACTGTCTGTCCGTCTGTCCGGGTGTCAAGTCAAGACCTTTATCTCGGGAACGCGTAAAGGTATTGTGTTGAAATTAAAACCATCGTTAAAACCACTCAGATTCATAGTCTCTTGCTGCAGAAATAAAAATAATATTTCCCAATTTTCGTAAAAAAAAGTTACAGCCGAATTTGTCGTAAAAAACGCAAATTTCGACACTCACAAGGGAATCAAAACCTATAGGGTACTTTCCGTTGACCTATAACTATGAAATTTGGCAAGAAGCATTATGGTAGAGTACACATATAGTAAAAAATCTGAAAACTGGACATTTTTAATTTAATTACAAAAAAATAGTGTCTTTATGCAAGGAATGAGGGTCCAAATTTTAGAGTTCTTTAACCGTATCATGTGGGGTATTTAGCATAAGCTAAAACAGGTTTGTAAATATTTTTACGATGTATATTTTTTGGTTTATAAAGGAAAATATAAAAAAATATATGATTTCCCCCTTTTATCTTACTAGTTTTTACGGAACCCTCGGTGGACGAGTCTGACTCGCACTTGTCCGGTTTTCTTAATTATAAAACCTCCCACTGGTGAGCGAGGGCTCTTTCTCATTATGAAATATGTAAAATTATAATTACCACGCCTAGCCAAGTGCTGATTCGCAGACTTTGCTCATTATCCAAAACGTTAAGTTTTTTAAGTGCAATCATGAAATTTTTCTTTGCAGCTTGAAGTAACTGTTATCGTATTTCGCGAAAATAAAAATACCTGAAATTAGGATTTAAACTCAGGACCTAAGAATCAGAATTTAGACGGTCCTCCAAGCTAAACCGTAATAATGTCTTAGCTTCATCGGCCTTAATACATGACAGAAAAAACAGAATAGATCTTAATCGTGGCTAACACTACCTACGCATGTATGTATGTATGTTTATCCCCATCACTCGCAAATCAAAAACGTTACATTTGTGATACTTGTCTCGCGTGCGGGCTTATGCAGACTGGCAACTTTTAGACGCAACAAAAAAAAGTTCTAGAAGATGAAGAATCTCATTCGAAAATGTCTTATTTATATTAAAATTTGGCTCTACTGACATGTCATTCTTGGCACTAACGATGACGACACTAATGATAACGACATTTAACTTTAGTCAGTTACCATTAGTCACTATGACGTATCAATAAAATCATTATCAAATGTTGAACCCCAATTAAAATCACTTGAAATGTTG
The DNA here is from genome assembly GCA_947563715.1 of Lycia hirtaria. NCBI lineage: Eukaryota > Metazoa > Arthropoda > Insecta > Lepidoptera > Geometridae > Lycia > Lycia hirtaria. The sequence continues at coordinate 46,514,970 of OX387377.1, forward strand.
AGATTTTTTCCATCTATCCAGAAGGAGAAACGAGAACGGCGATAAGGCATTCCGTTCCTGAACAGTTCCCGTTAGCGAAGAAGTGAACCGCTTAGTTAACCGCATTAACGGATTATTGCGTACTTAGTACTTCTTGAATATATTCTATTTAAATAGGCAGACATAAAGGAAAACTCTTTATTATATACATTATAACGTTACTGGCAAAGGAAATCGACTTAAAAACTAGTGTATTATCCGATTGTCTTAAGGTAATGGCGAATAAACAAACACTACGGAAAGACAAAATAGGTAAACCACCTTAAAAACGTTTCATTATAAAAGACCAGAAAGATAGTAGAAAGAGCAGGTAAGGTAAGGTAAATTTAAAGACTCCTAACATAGCTACAGAACGTTTGAGGCTAAGAAAATCGAGTAAGGTAGGGTGTGCTAGGGTAAGTAATCATTGATTTAACATGACTTTAAACATTAACAGCACCAGCTTTGACTGGCCGGCCCTAACGCAAACTCAAGATTATATTAGCTGACTATATAAGTAATGATGACAGCAAAACAGTCAGGCTAGTCTGTGAATTATTGAAGCAAGACGCATATTCTATACGCATATTACATTATTATATTTCTAGACGCATATTTTATATAGTTCTTTTGGTGAATAAATTGTCTTATGTCTTATTTATATGATGCGCATTGCGAGCAATTTTTCTCTACCAAAACTGTGATTTAAAAGCAACTATTATTTTAAAGAAGTTCCTCACCAAAACGCCGGTGTGCTACGGTTATATGATAGAGGATCGTAAATAACTGGTATACGACTACGTAGAGTTGTTATTGTTTCATTTTACTACGCTACGTTTCTTTCTACAATAATGGGCCATTTAATGGTTGTTGAAAACAGATTGACGATATGTCAATCCCGTTTTTTTTTTTTTTTTTTTATAGAAGATAGATCTTCGATTGACCACCAACTCGCCTGATGTTAAGCGACGGTGTGGCTGAGGATGGAGCTCGTCGATCTAGAAGATATCTATTCACTCTAGCCTTGAAAATTTCAAGATTGTAGGTCTCAAGAAACAGAGATGGCGGCAATTTTTCTAGGACTGGACAGGTTTTTTCCATATAAATGACAGCTTAGTGGACAGCCATTACGACACGCCGCGTGATTATATCTACCTATCGAGAACCAATTTTACGCGCAAATATCTCAAATATCAAATTTGAATGTGATTTTCAGTTCCATGGACACTCAAATCTGTGAACAGCGCCAAAATGCCGATGCTTATGATCCATAAACATAATTTGACAGCCACCGATTCGTACATAGAGGTCATTTAATATATCAATTGTAATCTATGATAATTTATATTTGTAATACGTGTAGTATATACGAAGTAAAATATCAGAATAGCGAATCCTGAGTAGTGTTGTTATGTTGTTGTTCTGTTTGTACTGTTGTCATATTTTGTGTTTTATTGTTCTCAATTTTTATTCGTAGTCCTATATTACATTGCTCTCAGTATGAGTAATATTAATAATACACGATCGTATATTAAGAGACGGCCAGACATTTAACGAGATAGAACCGGGAGGGGGAAAATAGATATATTATGGCATTTAAAGTACTTTAAGGACTACCTTGAATTTAAGGCTAAACTGGCTAGTAAAAAGCTTGGCATCATTAATAAGGCTAGACGATACTTCTGACGGGGACAACTGCTTCATTTGTATCAGACACAGGTCCGATCGTGTTTATAGTAGGTACTACTGCCAATTTTTTGGTGGATCAGCCAAGTATCAGCTGAAAGCTTTAGAGTCAGTGGACCGGCGAGCTATGAGGTTAATCGGTGACGATAAACTAGTTGCCAAGAAGCTACTTAGACTCGAGCACCGCCATAAATTAGCATGTATGTCTATATTCTACAGGATTCATTTCGGGGAGTGTGCGCAAGAGCTTCACGACCTAATTCCACTCTCCCCATTTCACTACAGGACTACTAGACTATAGAATATATATATATACCATAGGTTTTGATTCCCTTGTGAATGTCGAAATGTGCGTTTTTTACGATATATTCGGCTGTATTATTTTTACACGAAAAGATAGAAACTTTATTTTTCTTTCTGCAGCAAGATACTATTGGATCTGCGTATATGGTTGTAATTTCAACTCGATACCTTCACGCGTTCCCGAGATAAAGGTCTTGACTCCCGACAGACGGACAGACGGACAGACGGACAACAAAGTGATCCTATATGGGTTCAGTTTTTTTCTGTTGAGGTACGGAACCCTAAAAACAACAAGTCAGTTTAGAAAACTTAAAAAACGGCTATACCGATTTTGAATTAACATAGCTAAGAACACTCTCAATCAAGTCCTCTTTCAAATAAGAAAAACTAGATCAAAATCGGTCCATCCGTTAAAGAATACGATACAGAGACACACACATATACACAGATATACAGACACACGCGTTAGTCTTATACTCGTAACACACCTCTTTTTGAGTCGGGCCTAAAAAGACAAACTACAATTATACAGATAAATGGATAAAATATTCATTGCACAACACCATAAAATTCATAATTCAGGACAATAATTTTTTAAAAGCAATAACAAATGCTTCAACTTTAACAGGTACTATGGCTCGGTGGTAGTGCGCCTGCCTTTTGAGTAGGTCGTGGGTTTGATCCCCACCCAGGGCAAACATTTTTGCTGAGCATGGATGTTTGTTTTTTGTCTGGGTGTTTATGTGTAAATATGTATTTACAATAAAAAAGTATGTAATAATATAATAGTAAAAGCTTTGTTTCGGATTACAAAGATTCAGTACCTGGGTGACCGAGCTCCATTCGGATCTTGAGTGAACCCGGGTTCACCAAAAATGAAACCAAGCAAGATCGATTTATCTTCCCCTACCTACCCCTACATCTACCTAAAAACCAAATTTTATTAAAATCGTTGGAGCCGTTTCTGAGATTCAGGTTAGGTATTTAAATACAAGAATTGCTTGTTTAGTTAGGGTTTAGATAGATAGATTAGATATGATGTATTCTGTATCAGCTATATGGTTCCCATAATATACCTAAGTTTGGGGATTGATGGTGTTGTGAAAATGTCCTTCATTTGTTTTTAACTGATGTCTTTATCATATTTTAAAATGGATCTCTTCCACGTAATGATTTAAAAATCCTAAATTTTACTTTAACTTTTACCTATAAATGTTTATTTCTTTATAAAATCTTCTCTAAAATTATTAATTATTCTACAAAATACAGTTGACAGATTAGTTTCACCAAAAACCGCAAAGAACAATGAAATTACATGCAAATTCTTAATTAAGATAATTAGATGTACAATCAGAATTTTCGGAGACGGACCGACTCCTTTGTACAAATTTACAAAATCACAAAAGCTTAACACCGTATTCAAAACGAACAAAGACCGCAATTTTTCCTCAGACATCATCAATTCATTTTCGTAATTTCTATCGTTTCTGGAGAAATTACTAAAAGCCTGTATATTGTGCTTTAAGCTTTCAAATTGTCGACCATTACTATTCCGTTCGCATTTATAAAACGATAAAAATAAAACGTAAAAGGAACTCTAAGACAAATGTACAAGTGCTGGCATATCTCCAACTCGCCCAATACGGTTACCTTTAATCTTGCTAATACAATGTCACTTACGTTAATGCATCAGTATTTAGTTCCCGTCAATAACATAAAGAATCTCGACTAAATCAGAATTTTACCGCTAAAAACCAGCTAAGTACCTACAAATTTTGCTCGTACACTGAGACTACCGTACCTCAAATAAAATAATATAAAACTACTTAGTCAAGTTCGTAAATGTTGAAAGAATCAACATTGCTCTAAAAAAGAGATAGGTTGCGATTGAAAGACAAACTTTTTAGCAGAAAAAAATATTCGCTTATAATTATCGTTAATCATTTGTAAGTACCTATTTTTATAGAAATAAAAAATATTTTCCACGAGTTATAACTACAATTTAAAGATTTTTAGATATTTTTCTTTATTTGCATTAGAAGGCAGTGTTCCTTGTCTAATTTCATGAGTATAGATTAATAGGACGCACTCTATACGTGTCTGACTAGTGTCAAATTTTAAGATATGTATAGGGTCATTTTAATGGCTCTTTTTTATATGTCGGGGGAAAAGTCTTTTCGCATAAGTATAGCCTGTATAATTTTTCAATAAAATCTCTTTGGCTGTACTAGTTGTATCTGGTTGGTTTTGATAATAAAACAGTTACATAAAAAAAAAAAAACATTTTAGTAAAATAATGTTTCCCGCTGGTTTTCATTTGTTTTTCTTTCTGTCAAAATGTAATCTAATAAAAGAAAACGATACATTTGAAAATGTTATTACAAAAAAGGAAAACATGCAACGCAAGCCGCGTTTTTTTATAACGTTTATGGACTTAATGCGGTGTCAGTAAGAGTAGCACAAAATTGGTTTAAACGTTTTCAATCCGGGAATTTTGATGTCAAAGATGTACCTCGCTCTGGTCACCCTGTCACGGATAAAATGGACGCCATTTTTGAACAAGTGGAGCAAGATTGGCATATCAGTAGTTACGACATAGCTGAAGATCTGGGAATTGACCACAAAACAGTTTTGACCCATTTGAAAAAAGCTGGGTATACAAAAAAGCTCGATATTTGGGTGCCACACGAGCTTACTGAAAGAAACCTAATGAACCGTGTACTCATTTGCGATTCTTTATTGAGACGTAATGAAACCGAACCGTTTTTGAAGAGATTGATAACTGGTGATGAAAAGTGGATCACGTACGATAAGAACGTGCGAAAAAGGTCGTAGGTCAAAGGTCGGTCAGACTTCACAGATTATGGCAAAACACGGTCTAACTCGCAATAAGGTGATGCTGTGTGTATGGTGGGATTGGAAGGGTATTGTTCATTATGTGCAGAACCATCGATTCGGATCTCTACTGCCAACAACTGATGTGATTAAAGCTAGAAATTGAGAGAAAGCGGCCAGAATTAATCAATAGAAAGGGTGTAATCTTTCATCACGATAACGCTAGACCTCACACATCTTTAGTCATTTAGCAAAAATTAAGAGAGTTTGGCTGGGAGGTGTTAATGCATCCGCCATATAACTCTGACCTCGCACCTTCAGATTTCCACTTGTTTCGATCTCTTCAGAATTCTTTAGGCAGTATCAGGTTAACATCAAGGGAGGACTGCCAAAACTACTTGTCGCGTTTTTTTGATCAGAAGTCCCAAAATTTCTACAGTAACGGCATCATGATACTACCTACAAGAATGCAGACAGTCATCGAACAAAATGGCACATATACATTGTAATTAAATGTAAATAAACTTTAAAAAATGTCTTGAGTTTTCATATAAAATGCGAAGAAACTTTTCCCCGACCTATTACATCTTAAAAGCAGTAGGTGGACCAAAGTATTTGATATTAATTTTATAGGGATACCTCAAAGCGTTCCTGAGATTTTTTTAACGTTTGTGTTGCCTAACCTATTTAGGTTATATCCTAATTAGGTTTATATGTTTAGCCTAACCTATTTAGGTTAGGCTAAACATATTATAAACGTACGTATAACGGCTATTGGTTATTGTTATCTTCTCGAAGTGCGGAATCCTAAAAACTTTTAAATTAATTAGTTTATTTGGCTTTAAAATAAAATTTGATATCGCTCCAACATACAAAGATGGCACGTAGACAAAGTTGTAGACGCGATAATTAATGTAACGGTCAATTAGTATAAAAAATATACATTAGCTAAAAGCTCAGACGTAACCCGCACCCATTGTGTACTATGTTTTTATTTATAAAGTCTGTCGGTAGAATGATGCCAAGTTTCAGACACAACTAAAGGAGCGCAACTGCCGGTTATTGCTCATTGGCATGTGGAATGTTTGCGAGGATTTGTGGAAGTTATTTACGCAGACTAATGAAAGTACATATTACAATAATTTTGTGTTTCTGTATTGTTTTTTTTTTTTTAACTAAGACCGTTACAATTTTGCAAATCGACATCGATATATTCGGCATATAAATAAAGTGCTCACATCAACAAAATAAAATTGAAATTAGACTTTGAAGTAAAAAAATTACGTTATTTTTTGTTTTCTAAATTAATAAAACATAAACCTTTAGGTAAGTTTCTCTGTTTCCTGAGTCCTACAATCTTGGAATTTTCAAGGCTAGAGTGAATATATATCTTCTAGATCGACGAGCTCCATCCTCGGCCACACCGTCGCTTAACATCAGGCGAGTTGGTGGTCAATCGTAGATCTATTTCTATAAAAAAAAAAAAGTATTATTTTAGTAAAAAATCAATAAATAGTAATAAATGAAAAAAAATATTTTTTTAATACATTTGATACATTTTTTTTAATTGTTATGTCGACTCATTTTTTTCTTTTTGTTTTTATTGAGTATGTAATAATAGTCTAGTAAAAATAAGATTTCTGACAACATAAAAGACAACTAATTAAGTATATTGTTATTTACATGAATGTACTGGTGTTTTGAAATACATTTGACACAATTGCATAGTGATATTATAAAAGCTAATTTTGTTACCTTTACACGCTCAAACGACTGAACCGATCGTTATGAAAATTAGTATAGAGATAGCTGCCTGCTACCTGGAGACGGACATAAGCTACTTATCATCATCATAATCATCGCCGTTTTTCATTACTACGCGAGTGAAACCGCTGAACGTAGCTAGTCTATAAATCGGGGATTAATTGTTGATCTATGATTTTTAGCTACTTTCCTATCATAATTTCAAAGAATCCCCCCAGTTGCAAATACTGTGATGTGCTATACAAACGGATTTATTTTTACTAGACTATAACCGATGGTTAAGTAACACTCATTTTATGTTACACGAGTAGGTACTTTGTTACTTGTAAGTAGTTTTTGGTAAACCGTTTTTTTTTTCGTTACAAGTCATACTTTTGTGTAGGTGTAATGAAGTCTGAATTATCGTATACACAAAATTCGTGCGATACGCTAAATACCTACTTCAGTTGTAAGATTAGATTTTATTGTTCATAAAATTAAATACAATGAAAACCATAATCGTTAACTTTTCACGTATTGCAATGAAATGCTGTATAGCGTCAAGATATGGACTATTTCAAGAAATTATGTTATGGTACTTACTTAAAAACTAAATTTAAAAGAAAGAATTAAAAGAAAAACAATATTAGTCTCTGACATTAAAAAGTATCTGAATTTGTTTATAGCGATACATTTATAGACATAATTACGTAGTCAAATCTATTAAAACTTCGCATTTGACTAATTGATTATTAATAATGTATATTTGAATGGAAGATTTCAGAACATACCTATTTTCTGGATATTTCTGATATAAAATGCTTTCTTTTTGCTTTCTGAAATAAACCTATTGTTTATTAACGTATATAATTACCCCACAGAAATCGCCCTATTTACATTTGTAATTATCCTATGTCTAAATTTTTCCCTCTCACTGAATACCATATTCTTATGCATAAAAAATGTATGTAGTATGACTTTTTATTTATGGATAATTTTCTAAGATATGTAATTTTTTTTTTTTTTAATGTTGTAATAATTTAATTTAATTCAGTCTAATTTAATTCTCTTCGATAATATCTCTTAATTTTAGTTTTAATTGTAATGTATAAATTACATTACAATTAAAACTAAAATTAAAATGGATGCAAAACATCCGGAATAAAATTAGTTCATTTCGTTTCATATTATTTTCATTATTTGCTAAACCGGTACATTAAATAAGCTACATTTTGTAGCTATAAATAGGTTGACTAAGTAAAATTTTATATATAGCATAGCATTTATAGATCAACTTTATACAGTTCTTGGAATATCCAGTTAAAGGCTTCGAGATCAATCAAACAACCAAACAACAAGATCTAATTTATTACCATATTTAGTGCCTACATTTTCCAGTCAAATATCTAAAGATTGGTCATTCAACTTTCCCGTCTAGAACTGCTCGATCATAAAGATGTTGAACTCAAGCTGATTCTTTATTCATACGAATGTGAGAAGATCAGTTTTTTAACGTAGGTACAAGAAGCCAAAAAATTGTTATGAATTTTATTCTAAGTAGGTAATCTGTCTTTGGAGAAATTAGCGGATTTAAGCGTGAGAAAGATTTATTATTTTTCTGTTTCTGAAGATTTGAAGGTTCATTCTGTGATTCGTTTGATCTGGAATGACCGTAATGCTTTCATAATGACCTCAAAAATTGAACTTATCAAAAAAACTAATAGATTTTATATTATAAATGATAAGTTTTATTTCTGAAATTAATAAAGTGTGAATTTTACTATAGAATACTTAATATATCAGACATGCAGACATGAACATATCAGAGAATGTAGTTTTTTCGGAATGGAAACCAGAATAAAATCGTTATGTTGATGAATAATGAATCCGTGATAAAATAACTTCAACAAACATCAAAGGAGTGTTAAAACATTATTTCATAAATTTATCTTTATAAACTGACATTCATAAGTGTACTTATAGGTACATAGTTGAATAAATGGATTGAATTGAATTTTGAACCACTTCTCCGACTTCTTTATTATTAATGTAATTACATATGTAGGTACTTAAATGAAACTAAACTAAAATAACCTAAACAACTTAAAAAACAGATATACAACTTAAATAAACTAAAAACAACTAAAATTTTGAAAAAAAAAACAAAAATGTGAATAAATAAAATAATATAAATCAAAAAATAAATTAAAATTAATTTATAATCAAATCATAAATTAATTTAAATGTAGTGCGGAGCAGCCTGTATAAAGTTGTTTCCTACATAGAAACTGAGCAGTCAGCCATTGTTCACGCGACGTTGGCATGACTCCACTATACTAATGTATGTACCTAGGTATTGTTATATTTGAAAGTACTAATGTGTCGAGGAGTAACGCCAAGACAAACCTCTGTGAGTTTTTGGTGTTACTATATTTATCGTATATTAATGTTTATTTGAGTAATTAAATAAATAAAACAAATATAATGTTTACCAATTTTTTTTAATTTTCAAAATTGTATTCTACACCTTTCTTGGCAATATTAATATGCGTATCTATACAAAATTACAGCTTTTTAGTACTTATAGTTTTTGGGCAAAGCCGCGGACGGACAGACAGATGGACATGGCGAAACTATAAGGGTTCTTTGTTTACTACGGAACCCTAAAAATTTATTTCAAACAGCAGACGACAAAAAAAAATCGTAAATAAATTGGAATTAATTAATGAAGTACTAAACCAAAATTACTATCGTTTTTATAGGACATCCAAAGGTATTCCTTATAAACAAAAGACAAAATCGATACACAGCATTGACATTTGACTTTGTTGTTTGTCTCAATATATATATATATATATATATATATGTATATATATATATATATATATATATATATATATATATATATATATATAAATCAATTGCTTGTTTGATAAACTCGAGAACGGTTGGGCCGATTTAGCTGATTTTGGTTCTGGAATGTTTGTCGTAGTCCAGGGAAGGTTTAAATGGTGAGAAAAGTTAGCATTTTAGCGAAGGGAGAGTTTTAATGTCGTTAGGGTAGGTGATACGAAGTACGGGTCATCTAGTATTTTGTATAAATCCAAATACAATACATGTTGTTACAGAGTTCGTCGCTGACAGACCTCATATCGGCGTTTGACACAAAGGCGCAGACTCACAGCGATTTGCAGAAAGTCACAGCTTTCAGTGGAAGCTTTGATAAGAATCACAAGCCCACGTTCTCAAAAGACGAGTATGGCAAGTAAGTCGTATAAGCTTCTAGCATCATTATAAATATTTTACATTATTGGTACTAGCAATTGGTACTTCATGGAATTTTTTTTCTAATGGAAAATTGTTACTCAAGTCTTTTAATAAATGCATACTTATGATACATGGAAAAATGTCTATGCTAGCAGATATGATGTTTGTTTTGCGTGGTGACATACATATATTAGAAGACAGTCTGGCTATGTGACCAAGACAAGAAAGGAGGTTATAGTTTACATTAATCCTTTAGAGTTTCTAAATTTCGTTATCGTAGACCTTTGAAAGAAATTCATATATTTTGCGATACACCTTTAGTAGTGATAGCTTTTACAGCAACGCTCACAAACTGAGTTTGAAAAGTATGAGCGAACATCGTTAACGAAGTACTAAGTCGGTCTTAAGTTGACCGAAGGAGCAAAGTTGTCAAATCGTGAAGATCCTGCGGAACTTTTTAAGTTCATTTTGCAGATTGTAATTTTTTATGCCTATCATATTTATTACAGAGATTAGCAGTTTCAGCTTGTTCACTTTAAGACAGGCTTAAATACAAGTATTGCGTTTAACTGTATTTGCGAAGTGAATCTTATATAATTCTTACCAGTTATTCATCCCCCGGTAAGCAAGCGTTTCTGTTTTCTAACCCAGAAACGCTTAGTGTTCTAGCTATTTTTTTTTTCATATATCTGCAGTATGACAGAGGTCTTTGAAATTTTAAATTCTATAATGGGTTCACTTGACTATTACGGGCAATTGTGCGTAATATCAAACAAGCCACTTGCTCGTCTTGTGACTTTTTTTTAACCGACTTTCAAAAAGGAGGAGGTTCTCAATTCTGCTCTCAATTGTTTCTTCAAAATTGAGATTTTTTGTATGTATGTTACGCAATTACTATGCCAATTGTGAATTGATTTTGATGAATCTTTTTAATCAACTTCAAATATAAGAGATTATCAATTTGATATGTATGTACCATGTAATATTGTTAGAATTGGACAATTTTCACATATTATGTTAGTGTAGGTGGGCTGCTAAGCAGGTGTGCCAAATTTCATAAGTGTATGTATGTATGTATGTAATCGGAACTAGTCCCTAACCGGTCACCTACAAAGTCAAATAGTTGTTGTATGTCATTAGGTCAATGGTGTACGTACCTACTTAGATATATGCCTAGTTTTGATAATTTTTTTTAAATTACTTTTATTTGTTTGATAAGTCATACTTCAGAGGTAGTACCATATACCTACATTTTATCAAATTCGGTTCAGTACTTTGGTTTTTATAACAAAATAAATAGAAAAATATGTCATCTAAGTAAACGAATCGCGTATTTTGAAGTCGGTTGTTTCAGTTTTGTAACCTATAATTATGTTGTGCGAGGTGTCGGAAGATTCGTCTTGACTTCCCGAGTGTCATATGCTACATTTCTTTTACTAATCTCTATCCCTATATATTATATAAGAATAAATTGCTGTTCATTTGTCTCACTTAAACTCGAGAACGGCTATGCCGATTTAGCTGATTTTGGTTTTGAAATGTTTGTCGTTGTTCAGGGAAGATTTAAACGTTGAGAAAATATCGGGTCCACTCATTGATAGGTGATACGAAGTACGCCGGGTCATCTAGTAGTATATAATTATAATTAACGAACTGACAACTGACAACGTTTCTTTTAAATACTATGTAGTATGTACTTTGTAATACTATGTACCTTCACTATAGTTTCAATATTTTATTATTGAAGCTCTGTAGTAATATTTACTGGTAGCCGGAAAAACTTTGGTGCCAAACATTGTTTGAGGCTCGTTCCTGGTTCTCACGTTATCATCCCTTGCTTGCGTAGATATTAACTACTATTTAAGTATAATATTTGATGAAGATGTAAATCGTCATCATCATCATCATCTCAGCCATAAGACCATAAGTCAACTGCTGGCCATAGGCCTCCCATGTATTTCCAAAAAGACCGATTGGAAGCGGGCTGCGTCCAGTGTCTTCCTGCCGAAGATGTAAATAGAATAGCATAATCTACGGGAAAAAAAACTCATTTAAGGTGATTCGCTTTCTATATAGAAAAGTATTTTTACCAATCACGATTGAAAAGAGTAGTTGTGGCTACCTTTAATATCGGTCTTTTACAGTAAATGATATTTGATATAGAAAACAGGAGATTAATATCAAATTTTATACAAATATATTTTTTTATCGCAAAAAATAGATAAATATTTAATTGACATTATTGATATAAGTTTCAACTTTTTTCTTGAACTAATGTAATTTACTACTACTACTACCTTAATTCAATATAAATGATTTTCTTTTTGTGGAAATTCTTAAAAAAATATATAAATATTGTTTTTCGTATAATTCTAAGAATATTACGTTATTTTTGTTAGGAGTATAATCTTTATAAAGGGCTTTTAAAATTTCAGCGCTTGTTGAGACGATGTTGAGACCTACTCACTTTTTCTTGATTTGTTTTTGTCTAATTTATCTATCGAAGATGAAACAAAAGTCAACATGTATATTTATTTGATTTATTACCCTTTTCATATGATTACTTAGTTATTATTTTACTGGATTATCCAATTTTTACCATCGAAAGTGTACCACGAAGGTAGTCCCATAAAAATCGGTTACTAATATTTAACAGTTTTTGAATCGGCTTCTATTGTATGAACATTAATTACGTCGGTCGATTTTTTAGTTTAAACTATAATTATCTGATAAGTTTAAGTAATCATAATTTTAGATTACCCAAGTTTCCTAGGAAACCAACAATTAATTTTACTTAAATTTTCGGACGTTCCAAAATTAGGGCTTAGAAAGTTAACAGGAATATTTACAACTTAAAAAAAATGGTTAATGGTGGTAATGGTGGTTTCATAACATTTAATCGAAACCGGTTTTAGTACTTTGGTTCTTAAAACAAAATAACTGGGAAAAGTATGGCATCCAAATAAACGAGTTTGTGAATTTTAAAATCGGTTTTTTCATTATTTAATCAACCTGTACCAACCTACTGCTGAGTTGCCAGATGATTGAGGTCTTAGAGATCTCTCCAAATTATTTAAATTATTCTAGGTTCAAAGTTAGGTTAATAGTTTTTTTTTTATACAGAAGATAGATCTTCGATTGACCACCATCTCGCCTGATGTTAAGCGACGGTGTGGCCGAGGAAGGAGCTCGTCGATCTAGAAGATATATATTCACTCTAGCCTTTAAAATTCCAAGATTGTAGGTCTCAGGAAACAGAGATGGCGGCAAAGAATTCCATTCTTGTGCACTACGCAACAAGAATGTGGATCGATATCGCTGAGTACAGATTTTCGGCATTTCAACGAGAAATGGGTGGTAATTCGCCGACTTTCTACTAGTCCTGTAGTGAAATGGGGATGGTGGAATTAGGTCGTGAAGCTCTTGCGCACACTCCCCGAAATGAACTACGTTAAATGTTACTAGGTTGAATTATTATCTATATATTCCTATGACACGAAAGAATGCGAAACCTACGCATTTATATTTTTACTAAGCTCGGCTTCACCAAAACAAATCTCCGATTGGTTATTACCGTGGCATCGACCTATCAACCCTTGGAGTAAATTGTAATGGTAAACATTTTCAATGGTCAATAAACCCGGTTAATAAAATAACATGATTCCAGGCCTATTCCGGGGTCGATGACAGAGTTCAGAGGGGCCCAAGCACAAGCCAGAGTTTACACAGAAATGAAGGAGCTGTGTGAAATCATAAATGAGTACGGAAAATCACCGTGCAAGGCGTTACTGCCACCTGAAATGCAGTCTGCCACAAGAGTTATATCGTTTGGAGAATTATTTTCAGTGAGTATTTTGTTTTACATGCTTTTTTTGTTTTGATTGGCATGTGTATTATATTTTGCTTTTAATTTTATTAGGTAAGTAAGTTCATAAAGACTGAGTGGCCAGCCCTAGTGTCAGTGTTATTAAATCGCCGAAAGGCCTCTGACCTGGCTTAACGATTGACAAACAACCGGGACCTACAGCTCAACGTGTCATCCGACCCACGGTAGCACTCAGAAAGAATCACGGTAGCACACAGAACTCACGGTCAGGGTCACCCATCCGAAGACTGACCGGTCCGTCCGTTGCTTGACATTAATGATCGTTTGAGAACACCTAGTCAAGCTTCGCCACGAGCGCTTTAATTTTATTGAAGGAGCTATAAAAGGGGCAATAATTTTAAGGCAATATATAGTTGTAACATAGTATTCAATTATATTGTAAACACTTAACGGCCAGACCGCAATAAACTGGTCTTGGCTTCCATCTTCGTAATCCGAACCGCCCGGAAATGGAATGCCTTACCACCGACCTGGTGTCCTGAAAACTGTATAACCCGGGTATCTTGAAGTCTATTACTGCATTTATAATATATATTACTATCCCGACAATAATTTCATATTTTAATACGTATAAAATGTTTTTGGAGTAGCCTGCAGCCAAAACAATTGCAACCATGAATTACCGATAGAATATTGTCCCTGTCAAGCATTGGGGTTCACTCGCAATATCTTACGTTTCGTGAGTTATAAAATTTTAAAGACAGTTTTATTTAACAAAAATTCAAATATGAGTGTAATAAGTCAAGGGGTTGTCTAAACAAGTTTATGAAATCTCGGCTTTAAAGAGAAGTTTTTTCAAGGACATTAAATTTGTTGATCGATTTTGATAATATTTTGTAGAAACATTCGATACTCAATTCTAAGCAAGAGTTTTGAACTTTAGACCTAACGAGCTCTAACTTATTTAGTAGTTGCAAGTAAGTATTGTTGACTATTAAAAGTTTGTTCTCGCGAAGTTTATGGTTCGTAGTACTACTAAGTGCATAAGTACAAGTACATAATTTATAACCATCCCAAATATTGAAAGAAGAAGTTTGGAGAATTAATAATGTGTGTTTAAGTGTATATTCGAACTTAAACACATGTTTATTAATTCTCCAAAATTCTCTAAATTAGACAATTTATTCTACTGAGAAGAAATACGCACCGTGATTAATAACTGCTAAGTGATCTTTTGTTATCTATACAATGTATGTACATTACACATGTGATCCATTTAACAATTTAATCATTTATCATAAGATCTTGAGTGTATGAAACTCCTCGTCATCATTCAAGCTTAAATAAATTGAAATCCGACCACAAATAACTTTTTTAAATTACTTAATGTCAAGACGAGCAGGTCACTCGCTTAATGTTAATCTACAAAACAAAACAAAACCCAAAAGAAACATAACGCCAACTAGATCTTTGGACTGCATTATTTCAATGCCATGTGGAAGTGCATTTCATTCGTCATTAAATTGTCAATTTAAATCTTGTTATGACCGGAAATTTATCTGCAAACACTGTCCTTCAATCCGGAACACAGTAACTTAGTAAGTAAGTAAGTTCGTATAGACTGAGCGGCCAGCCCTAGTGTCAGAGTTATTAAGTCGCCGAAAGGCCTCTGACTGGACTTGACGATTGCGAATTGAGAACAAACAACCGGAAACTACAATTTAACTTGTCATCCAAGCCACGATAGCGCTCAGAAAAAAAACCACTCACGGTCACCCATCCCCAGACTGACCGATCCGTTGCTTAATATTGGTGATCGTTCGAGAACATCTAGTACGAGCTACGCCACAAGCGCTACTACTTAGTGACTGAATAACTGGTACAGTTGTGGTATTTCCTCAGCCGAGGAATCTGCAAAAGAGATGTGGCGGCGGCCTCATTTTATGCATGAATACTTTTGTAGATATTTGTTTACTTTTCAATTGTAAATTGATTGTAAATTTTAAATTCCGATAATTGAAATCCGTATTTCGTTTGTAAGGAAAATATTGATTTTCAGTTGCTCAAGACAGTCGACTACAACCCGTTCGCATTGCATAATGAGAAAATATTAAAACCAAAATTCAATTAAACATTCTAGCCGCGGCTCTTAGATTGCATCAGGGAGGGTATAGCGTCATGTCCTTCATAAAGAGCACTACAGCACTACAGCACATTTACAATATCACATTCGGGATTTAAATTTATATAAGGATCTTTTCAACTTTTGTTTCGCATTAAGGTGCTATCACCGGGAGCATTCACGTGTAATGTAACATTATTGATTTGATTTGACTTTACATCCTCGTTTTGTATCATTACAAGGTGAGCGCTGTAATGCTCGGTTTTCCTCCCTCACTGATGTAATGCTCGAATCTGTAACGTTACATTAAAAGTGAATGCTCCCGGTGAGGGAGCACCTTTAGTGAAACGTTTCCCACAATTTTCGCTTTGTTGTTTTCGCGTTGGACCCAAATTACTTGGTTCGTGGAAAGTCCTAAAATACCAAAATAACTTGAGTTTATTGTTTAAATTTTATATGGATAATGTTCTATTGAGGTTCGTGTAACGGCGGCTTTTAAGTATATTTCATATCATATCTGCCGTTTCTAGAATCTGGCATTTACCGAATATTCCCTTGTAACGGCTTTTATGCATAACGTAATCAAGATTCAAGCCAATTTTATCAAAATACTTGTTCCGGAAATTTTTCAGTAAAACGTTTAAGTTAATTATCCTGATTTTAATGATGACACCCACGTAATTATGTTAACTCAGTAATAAAATTTTAAATAAAAAAGTCACATTTTTATGAATTAATATTATTAACAAGGGAGTAAAGCGATAGTTTCGATGAAGTATCGTTTTCCGTTTACCTACTATACTGATTATGGTTAAACACCAGGGGCCCAATTCAGTTATTCAAGACCGCTCCATAGCCGAACCATATGTGGAGCGTTTCCCGTCGGCCGCCATAGTTTTTTTTGATTCAGTCACTTTTATGTCATACAATTGACACATTTGATGAAACGTAACACGTCCTTCGCTCGTTACTAAATCAATAAATGTTAGCAGCCGACAGGAAATGCTTCGCACAAGGTTCAGGGGGGCAATTCAGTTATTCAAAACCGATCCGTAACTGAACCTTGTGCGAAGCATTTCCTGTCGGCTGCTTTCTTTTTTTGATTTAGTAACGAGCGAAGGACGTGTTACGTTTCATCAAATGTGTCAATTGTATGACATAAAAGTGATTGAATCAAAAAAACTATGGCGGCTGACGGGAAACGCTCCACATATGGTTCGGCTATGGAGTGGTCTTGAATAACTGAATTGGGCCCCAGTTACGGATCGGTTTTGAATAACTGAATTGCCCCCCAGGTACTGTGAGCAACGCCTACAATATCTATAATCAATTGCTATTTGCTACTTATAGCAACCAAATAGCTTGAATATAAGTTTACAGCACTTCAAACTTTATTTATTACATTTTAAAGTTAAATTAAACATAATTAAGTGGGTTTATATATCTCAAAAGGGCAATGTATCAGAAATGAGAAAGCGTGTCTGTAACCTTTTCGTCTGTAAGTGTTGCTTGAAATTAAAATAACAAACAACAAGTATAAGTTTAGAAAACTAAAAAATCCCCGACAAAAAAATACGGTTGAACCGATTTTGATGAAACATAGCTAAGAACACTCTATGAAATCATCTTTCAAACAAAAAAATAGACAAAATTTGGTCCATCACTTGTTTAAGAGCTACGATGACACAGACAGACACATAGATATACTGATAAGCACGTCAAATTTATAACAACCCTCTTTTAATTATGTAATTTGTGTTTCAGTTAAGGTGTAAACAATAAAGAGTTTATCTATCTATCTATCTTTTTGGGTCGGGAGTAAAAACATAGCACAACTAGCTGCACGCCGGTTTCACCTGCGTAGTGAAGACAAGCGATAAAGACGATAACAATTATAGCCTACTATATCCATCTCGAATGTGCTAATGTATGTGCTAAATTTCATAACGATTGGTTCAGACGTTTATCTGTGAAAATATCACAAACAGAGAGGCAAGAGAACATCAATGGTGATGATGATGGTATATCTATAATCCGAAACACATTTGTTCGAATCTCACTTGCCCGAATCAGTTTCATAGAACTGTCTGATTCCAGATGTTTTACTTGATACGAGTTTCTGATTCCATAAGTTTGTTTTAAAAGTAAAATGTCTGCCGGTGTATGCGTTTAAAAAGTGTATCTAAGTAATCTAAAATAAAAACCTTGAAAGTGAATACTGTGTTAAAGTGTTTAAATATATAAAACTAAATGTTAAAAGCCACAGCCTGATGGCCAACTGATGGCATACGCACTTTGTTGACAAAGTGTGTATGCCATCAGTTAAATTGCCCTAGTTTTGTAGTTATTAGGTTAGGTTCGTTAGGTTTCTGTTTTATTATATCCAGAAACCTTTTAATTTGCAAAGGTTCGGTTATCAGATATATCAATTATTAGATTAGGTTTCTTTTCATTATATACAATAAGTTTCATATTACAAAGATTATATTATTTATATTATATATAAATTTAGCATTTCTCTTTCTCCAAAAATGAAATGAAAATTTTGAAATACGCTACCTGAGTGTCCATTGACAAACAGGATGTTTTTAAGTTAGTTAAGTTGGATAGGTTTCTTGTCGAAGTCTTAATATTTACCTACTTACAGCATTATACCTAAATTGGAGAATGTTTGGTCCGGTATTGATAAAAATATTCTTAATTTCGTATCTGTCCGGAAATACCGGAAATTAATGAATTACTAAAATAACTCCAAATGTGGGCAGGAACTTAATACGGGTATTTACGTTTTGAACGTGTCACACTCTCCCACGTACCAGTTGATTTCCAAGTAGACAAAATACCAGGCAAATTACGTGATACATTGTTCTTAAATTAGAACCGTTCAAGGTTTCAAACGTAAAGCTCTAATTAATAGGATTCTCAGCTCACCTGAAAATATTGTTTTCATGACGGTGTCATTTTAGCGGTTCGGTGAGTTTGGAATTAGCAATTAAACAATAACCGTTATTTAGTACTAGATACGCTCGATAACTCTACACACAAGCATTTTTTTTTATGGCAAACACTGAAATGATTTTTCCTCTTTTCACTTGAAAAATTGACAATCACACAAACAAACAAAATAAACATTAGAAGTACACACGATAATACAAACGATTATTTTAACATCTTGAAAAAAAAACGCACGCCTTTATTGTACGCACACACTCGCACAATGATAAAATAATGGCTTAACCTCCTCCACTCCTCCTTTTAGTCCCCCTACCTTCCTGTCAGTCTTTAGGCAGAAAAAATCGATTCCAATCAAACATAAAATACTTAACTAGGGTAATATTTATGCCTAAAATTTTAAATAGGGAAATTGCTTAGGTAATTGATAGGTGGCGAGAAGACGCTGGAGGCAAGCCGCTTCCAACCGGTATTTTTGGAAATCAAGTGCAACAAAAGAAATTGATTCAATCTAAATGAAATATTAAAGAGGAAACAAGAAGAAAACTAGCTCTATATATCGGGGGTCCAGTAAGATTGAATGTATTATGTCAAAATCTTATTTCGAAGCATTGCGACCCGATAAGAATAATATCCTAATCTACGGGACACCCGGTAGTAAAACGATAAAACCCAGCGATGGGTCCACAGCTAACATATAAAAAATACGCTACTTTCTTGGGTCGGATTACTTTTATAGCAGCGAAGCTGAGAAAATTCAATACTTTTATAATACATCTTTTTATTTTCTTAAAGTATAAAACTTATTGACCAAGTGAGCGAAGCGAACGATTGCACAGGCTGCATCAACTAGCAAGATTTTAGTTCTTCTGTCCGGATGTTTGGTACAGGTAGTATTTTTCAACCAATAACAATGAAATTTGGTACCAATCCAATTTTTTTTTATCAGTGAGGTTAATCTCCCAAAAAGGGAGAAATTGCGGCGGCGCGATTTTCTGACCGATTTTAATAATATTTGCAAAAAAAAATGATTAAAAACCAGAATAAATATGAGCAACCCATAATTATGACCAGGATGGAATATGAACATAATCTGTGTAGAGGTTGTCGAAATAAAACACTATGAAATCTCGGTTGAAAAGAGAAGAAGTTTGCTACAAGGCTATTTTGTCGGCTGTTTATAATAATATTAGGCAAAAACTTTTTTTTTAATATAAATAGGTTTGCGCTTGACTGCCAACTCGCCTGATGTTAAGCGACGTTGCGGTCTACGATGGAGCGCGCTTACCTAGAAGAAACCAATTCACTCGCGATTTAAAGACACACATTCGATAAGTAGATGATTCTAGGCAAGTATTTCAAATATGAGCAATAAACCTTGTAAGTACTTACTTAAGTAGCTTTTTACAAGACTGGACAAGACGAAGGGTTATGTTTTTCGAGTGTATGTATGTATCTATATACATGTGGGTATGAATGTTTATATTTTACGTCCTACAGCCTAAACAACTTGACCAATTTTAATGTGCGAGTGTCATAGGTTATATTTTTAACCGACTTTCAAAATTAAGGTTATCAATTCGGTCTGTATGTTGTTTTGTATGTTTGTTCACCGATTACTCAGCCAATTGTGCATTGACTTTGATGATTCTTTTTGTATTAGGTAGGTCATACATCAGAGGTGGTCTCAAAAGAAGTCACGTATACTTAACATCGTTAGCTAGTTACGAGTGTGTAGTAAACAAATTGCGTATTTTTAAGTCGGTTTTTTTAAGTTTTTTAAACTATAATTATTGTAATAATAATAAGACTATGGCCTAATCCTTCTCACAATGAGAAGATGGCCCGTTCCCAGCAGTGGGACAATTTGTACAAACAGGGCTGATAAAAAAAAATAAAAAAATAATAATAATACAACTCTCGCAAAAAATAAAATGCGCTTTTTCATAACATTCAATGATTTTTTTTCGTAACAAATAAGTGAATTTACAAAAGCTATCCTAAAGAATGATCATTTAAATAAATTGTACAATAGCTTTGCACACTTACTTCTCACAAAATTATATTATATAGTAGTAGTATTTTGTTTTTCTTTTAATATTAGCGTTTATCAAAACAAACCTTTTTTCCAACAAATAATTTTACATAAGTTTGTGCTCACGAACAGTAGACATCTATTTATTATTTATTTATTACATTAACTAAAACGGCAAAAGCGCCAATTACATTAGCTAACATAACAAATCAATTAAATTAATCAAAAATAATGTACAAAATTAATAGTATAAATAGATAAAATCGTTCAATCATAGTATAAAATTAAATCAGGAAGTCATCACCATCATCATCAGGAAGTCATTTTGGATAGTATCATTCACCTTGCACACCTTCCTCTCGCAGTACCTCAAACACTCAGACAAGTTGCCCTTCCATTCATCCGCAAACAGATCACAATCAGGTGTCATGGTTCCTGGCCGGTTGAGCGCAATGAAAACGTGTGGAACTGGCGACGCGGCACGTGCAATGGTTCGACATCTCTAAATGTAGACAGCTACTCCTAGTAATTCTACGAACAGTGTACTGTTATAGCTGCATACTTATATTATACCTTATGACATACCTTACGTGAAATATGTAAGGAAAATAATTTTCTCACACTGACTGCATATATATTCTAGAAGTTTGTTTATTTAATAAAAATAATGAACATTGCTTTTTTAATCTATTTTCTAATCATTCTGACTTATTACGCTCTAAACAAAAATACAATATACGCATTTTCCAAGTTAACAATGCTATATTTTACAATAGTACATTTTATACTGCCATTAAAATATACAACAACTTGCCTACTGAATTTAAATCATTAAATGTATTACAGTTTAAAGTTAAATCAAAATCCTGGCTTTTAACAAATGTAAAAGTTACAGTTTAAAATAATATTTTGAAAATTGACAAATTGCTATTTTTGTTTGAATTTAATACTTAGTTATATTTATAGTCTTAATCCAGCTAGTAGTACTCTCGCTGACTGTAACTCTATAATACAGCATTACCTATATATTGCATGGCCTGCTATGGGTACGTTCTATAAACATTTTATTTTTTTGAACTTATGTTATTAGTACACAATGTTGCAATACAAAGTTTCTGATTCTGAACTTACTAAATATAATACCAAGAAAACTTCAACGTTCAAAAAAAAAAAGCTCTTTGTCCACATATCGCCATCTTTTCTAGCCAAGCATCCTGTCCAATTCAATTTTAGCTCGGCGATGCGTGTACCTGACTTACCTGTCTATATCTTCAACTCTAATAAGACATCAATTTTTCACTTTGGCACAGTTGGAACTGGGTCCCTAGCATGAACTTTCCTAGTTTCCCTTTTCTTGTGCGCCAGGGATGTTTTAGATATATTTATGAGTTAATTTCCCGCAAACAAGTACACAATTCTCGAAGTCTACTGGGGAGTTTACGCAAAGTGCCACGCTACCCGTAAATTTCCATATAATTAATGATCATTCACGTTTCAAAGGTTGTAGGCCACAGCCCACTTTAATATACAAACATTGTAGCCATAATGGTATTCTAGATTGAAATTACGCAATAAAATTGAACAAGCCAAGTTAAATGGTTTTTGCCCAGAACGCCATAACCCATAATAAGTTTTGGTTGAAATTGATATATAGATCTTTTCAAAGGCGTCTTATTGAATAAGGAAAATCATTGTTCACAACCATTGACGGAAATATCCTTTCATTCTTTGATCTAAAAAGATATGTAACATAACAAAAATAGTATAGTTAGTAAAGAGAAGAAAAACTAAACATAAACTGTTGTCATCAGTATCTGAGCCACAAGGGTGCCACTGCTAGACCTATACCTAGACCTCAATATGGATTTTAAAAAATACACGCCGGAAGCTACCTCTGTCTGCCACAGTATGAGGTCGATTGTCCACCTTGGGGCTGCATATGCTACTCTTGCTCTCCATTCGAGAACTTTTTGACTGCCCAGTGCTACTTAAACTTGATAATTTGTTTAAAGTTAAATAAAAAATTGGTTTACTTTATGAGAGGCAATAAACTTAAAAAAAAACTAATCTGCCTTTGACAAAGTATCAACGGGTCATTCTTCAAAAACGTCCAAGCACAATGAGCTCTAATTAGACCCGATTACACGATTAAAATAATTTCTCTACTCTCTAGACTTCTCAATCTAAATTAGGCGACGTTATTAGAGATTTAGATTAAATTAGGCGCGGTGACATCTACATATGTCGCCACGCTTAAGCCTAATTTAGATATACCAGCATACAGACAATGACGAACTTAAGGACTCTATAGAGTGTTTATATCAAAATCTTTAAGTTCGTAATTTCTGGTATATGAGTATCGGTCAACACAGGACACTATATTCGTGAATTTCGTTTTACACTTTACGTCCGATGGAAAGTCATTCCCTGAAACTATAAGCATTTGTATTTGCATTTGTTTCTTAACAGTCTTCCTAGCCGTCTCGATTCATATTTCAGACATATATCTTCCCTCTCAACGTAGTTCAAAGCAATTTGGCTTCAACTAGAGGTCGTCAATATTTCAGTTTCCGCGACGATGCATTCTTGGCATGCTACAATGGGTGACACATGCAGAAGATATGCAAATATCTTCCTCCTTTAGGCTCGTTGTCTAGGATTATAGGGGACGGGGCATCTTGCTGCTACCCAATTAGAAGAATTTTTAAATTACAAAAATTTTTTTTACCCAAGATACAATTGACCACCATCTCGCCTGGTGTTAAGCGACGGTCTGGCCGAGGATGGAGCTCGTCGATCTAGAAAATATCTATTCATTTTAGCCTTAAAAATTCCGAGATTAATGTAAAACTACCGGAAATATTTATTCCTATTCGATTTTAATATGTCTTAAAGTTGTCATTGGAAATATAGAAATTACAATGTTCAGCATTTAACAAAACAATTAATAAATCATGACTCCGGATGATGGAGCATCCAATCATAACTAATAATAATTAAACATACACAATTATGCATTTAACCGGATACGGTTAAATGCATAATCAAATCCTGGATCCCGGAATTCATGCAATAATTCGTCGTACATTCCGAAACAACCAATTCAATTCTAAACCTATTATTACCTATTATTCCTTGCGTTATCTCATTTACATTCACTGTTCATACAGTATCTGTAATTTTTTTAGTAAATACAAAGATATTCTAAATCACTGGGTTGATATGTATTTATCCAGTGCAAGATTTTAACCGACTTCCAAAGAGAAGGAGGAGTTATCAATTCGAACCAATTTTTTTTTGTATGTTTGTTCACCGATTACCCCGTAATTGTGCATTGATTTTGATGATTATAATTTTTTGGTTGGTGTTACTTTAGTAGTAGTTCAATAAAAAAATATAAATATATATAAACAAATTGCTTATTTTCATTATTATTTTTCAGTTTTCTAAACTATATAAAATTATTGTTTAGCTGGGTGCTATTGGTCTGGGGTAATCGATTTGCTTTTTAAATCGCTATTATTAGCTTCACCTGTATGTATGTTTGTTTGTTTGTAACCGATTCCTAGAATAGGAGTTAGATAATAGATCATAAATCGGACATGTGTGATACATCGGACTCATCCGGTCCAAGATTGTGGCGTCACGCATTCCGCGTCTGACCCATCACGGCCAAGATGTAAATTTAAATTTGGAATCTGTTTGCTAATGCCCCCAGTTCACTCGCGCGTAATTAGCAACATAAACACTCCGCGCGCGTCCCAATATGGAAACGGAAGATGGAGACGAAAATATCGGAGATATTTGTTTATATTCCGGTTCATCCATGGATTGACGTACGGCGGTTAAATTTATTTTGGAATGGCGGATCAGCAAGCGCACTAAAATGTTGTAGCATGCGGAAAATTATGGCGAATAAAATCATTTGTGTAATAATATAAATCGATCTAATTAGACCTCATTGAGCTCGGACGTTTTTGAGGACTGACGCTACATCCCGTTGATGATTATTACCACAAAGTTACCCTTTGATAAAGAAAGGGTAACTTTGTGGTAATAATCATGTTATGGATGAGCGGGAAAATGAATGTTCATATCGTGATCACAGTTTCCAGGCCAGGGCTTACCAATGAAATTATAACCACTAATCTGTAGTAATCTTGCTACCGCTTCACCCGCTGTTATCAAGTACATGCTAGTGTATTTTGAGCTATGGAGTAGCCTGTGTCAATTCAAATTTGTGAATAACATATTCTTCCTGTCATAAATCTTATTATTAATAAACTTGACAAAAGGCGAATGTGCAAGCATGATGACAACATCAAGAAAAAAAAAACTTATTATTTTACCAGCTGCTGTTTCCCGCGACTTCGTCTGAGTAAAAAAATCCTGATACCGTCACACTCCTGCCCCACACCTACACCGCTCTGGCCTCACTTTCTTCAGCTCCTGTTCTGCTCTCACTCCGTTTCCGCCCCACCCACTCCCGTCCCTATCCCGCCCCGCTCCCGCCCCACTCCCAGTCGAGCAATCAAGCAGCGATTGCTCGCATGGGAGTGGGGCGGGAGCGGGGAAAATTGCCTTTGTTTAATGATTAAAACAAAGCCAATTTTCATTGACATCCGAAAAAAAACACAAACTTAAATAAAAAACAAAGCCACAGAAGACTTTAATATAACAAAGCAGCGACAACCGGTTTCTCGCGGAAATTCCATCGTAAATATTTTTAAATGGAATCGGATTTGAATATTTATTTCTGCTCCAATATTATCAAGTAAAAACCAGTTCATATACGGGTTTTACTATTACAAAATTTCGTTACCCTGAATCCATGACCGAATTACTTAGCCAGAAATAATAAATAACACAACTTTCACGGTTGACTGGAAGAGATCGCTTTTAGCGATAAGGCCGCCGGTTGTCACACTAGTTTTGTAAGTTTCTCTGTTTTGTTTTTTGTTTAATAGTGTACAATAAAGAGTTTATCTATCTATCTATCTTATAACAAATATTTGAAAAATCTGATAAACATACAAAAAATGAGTCTAAAGAAGGAAAAATATGTTCATGTGCAAATCTATGCAATAAAAAATAAAATTAATCAACACATGTTTTCAGGATGAACTTCCACGAGTTAGCGCCTGGCTTAACGCATTTTAAAAAGTTTTCTCAACATTAAGCTTTCAAAAGCGAACCCTTTAAACTGTAAACAATACAATTTTCAGTAGAGAAAAGCGCGGGAAACTCTCGAATTGTTAGGGCGGAAAATTAAATAGTCGCCGATTCGCCTGATGCTAAGCGACGCTGCGGCCGAGGTCAAATTATGGTGGTACTTTTTTGTGATGTACTACTAGGTAGCTACAATTCTCCAATTATAAATCTGACACTTAGGACCTGTGTGTTCCTACAGCCTCACCTCAATCGAAATTAGGCGAGCAATTGTGGTCAATCGTTTAGCCTGTCGACTATAAATAAATTCTTAAACAAATTTACCTAGCCTTATAATATTTACCTAAAAAAGTCACGTTCCAAAATTGGTTTTAGTTAAAATTTAATTTCAACCAACATCAAATAACTAAACTTGACATATTTAATTTTGCTCAGTCTCATGCAGTCACGCTTAAAAATTAACGTCAAAAAAAGCCAATATCAATTTGTGAGTTAATTGATTTTATAAACAAAACCGAACTTATTAAAAAGCTTTTACACGGTGCTGCGATGCGAGCTTATTGCGTTTTCTTCCCTCATGAATTCCATTAAAGACGTATGCTATTAAAGTATGAAAAAGTCATAACTCAGTACTACCTAGCTCTGGTGTCTGCCGGACTTAATTAAGGTGATTCGATTTACATACAAAAGTGTTTTTACGAATTATGATTGAAAAGAGTATAATTTTACAATGTACTAATTGTGGTTAACTTTAATATCGGTATTTATTGACATTAAATCACATTTGTTGTTGGAAAAAAGTTGGGATTAATAGCAAAAAGTTTAAAAAATAAAGGCATTCGAGTTAAAATAGGTCATTTCCAAAGGGGGCAGAGGGGTTAAGGGCAAAGTCCTAAGGCCGTGCAATTGTACCTGTACCTACAATTCTTATTTTTCTCATCCTCCATAATATTAACTTGCCCCCCCCCCCCCCTGGCCCATGGGCTGGCGACGCCCTTAGTCGTTTCTATGTAGCAATGGCCCTCATAATACCTATATAACAATAAAATAACTGTTTTGTTTCAGATATACACAGTAATAAACGACAAGCTCGTTGGTCTACTAATTAGAACGAGAAAACATCAACTGACGTACTTTGAGGGAGAAGTCCTATTCCAGGTAAATACTAAGAACCGAAACTCCATTCCAACTTCTCTGGTCTCATTTAATTGACTATCATAGGAAATATTTATTAAAATATTGCCTTTATAGGAAGACGCTGGATTCAAGCTGCTTCCAACCGGTCTTTTGGAAATCCATGGCGGAGGCTTACATATGTCCAATAGTGAACTTCTTATGGCTAAGATATTTGTGGACATTTCACACAACACCATCTAGCCGCCCAAACTAAGAAAAACTTTTACTATGGAACTAGATGGCTGATAGAATACATATATACTTCTTTTTTTTTATATATACATATGATACATAGAAACACCCAGACACAGAACAAACATCCATGCTCATCACACAAATGTTTGCCCTGGATGGGGATCGAACTCACGACCTACAGCTTAGCGGGTAGGCATACTATCAACTGAGCCACAAGGCCAGTCGAATGATGCCAGGCCAAATGATGATGACTTTAGCATATCATGAACGATTTGGTTTTATAAAGACAATTGGAAATTCAACACCGACAAGACAGGGACTAAGCGTGGAATACCATCTAGCTCACGTGTCTACTAATTCACACGCATAAATTGCAAATTAATTCACTTGTCAGTTTCATATCACCTTCGTTACCTACCTCTTCGCTGCGCTCGCTTTGTAATATATCACTAGAAGACTTCAATGTCATAAAATGTCATGTCATTCTCATTGTTGTCAATGTCATGTACTTACTTTAATGAATTCTTAGGTTATTTAAAAGCTTATCTCATCAACTACCGGGTGAGATGACCAAATATGTCAAAAACAGCTCCACCGATTTCTATTTAAAAGTTGCATGTAGTCAATTCTATTATTCTATTATCAAACTGTTATAAAACAAAATGCGCTAACAAATTTCGTTAAAGATATGCTCACATACAAATAAGATGCAACTTTAACATGGCCCATCACTAAATATGCAAAGCTGATATTAGGTAACCCTATTTTTTAGATATAGATTATTTAAACTATCTCATGGTTTAGTTTCCATCTTGATGGGTGGCTATCATAGGACAAAAAATCAATACGAAAATTGGCTCCCACAAGAAACGCTCCAGGATTTGCTCAGACAACCCTATACATTCAGGAAACCGATCAATCACGCAATAATGTATTATTATTGTCTCATCATGGTAGTCGATGAGGTATACTTTTTACAGTGTTCTCCCGTACATTACATTACATAATTTAATACCTGAAGTTTCGGACGCGTGCATTGTCATGGTCACTGCTAAGACTAGATGACAGTTGTATTTTTTGTTAGGAATATGTTAATTACAACCGCCTATTTTATTTTTATGAAAAACATTCCCTATGGAGGCAGAAATGCTCACGGTAGCAACAGGTATCGCAGATCTGTACTGAAGCTCATATTTTATTGATTTAATGGCCGGTTCCCACTTAAGTAAAATTGTTTAACATTGTTTAATTTCAATTATAAGTTTATGGGTACTTTAAAAAAATTTAAAACGCCTTAGGGGGAATTTCGGTGAATTATATTATTTTGCAAATGGGAGATAGCGTCTGTGCCACCACTAAATTCCTACAGAAGAGGCGCTTCAATCGCATTCTGGCCATTTATACTATTAAGATATTCTATTTTCCAGCGTACAATGGAGGATCTGTCAAATTTAGTTCCAAAATTTCGCCGTCGGACTTCAGTGGCGTGGGCGACTTTGATAATAAATAATAAATATGATCATTATGTTTTATACCTAGATCAAAACTACAAAGCAGGGTGGTATACTATTTGTGGCAATAATGCTTACCATTAGGCAGACCGTTGCCATCTAATGTACCTGCCTAAGCATTTTATAAATAGATCGAATATACTTAGTTAACTTGTGAAGGCTACTTAACTGTGAAAATTAACCTAAATTAAACTTAATTTCCTCTTAACTACTTTCTACGTTATTATATAAGTACTTCCCAGATACTGCCACTATTTATTATTACAAAAAAGTAACCTATGACACTTAGGTAAAACTAAACTAAACCTCGCACATCAAAATTATACGTAAGTACATATCGTCATAAATACATACATACATGACTACATGTGTACGCACATACATAGCCCCGATAAACATTACTCTCCTTCTTGCGTAGTCAGGTCAGTCAAAATAATGTGTATAAAATATACGCATAATTTTACTTTAAAAATAACAAGGTGACGATATTTAGACTTAAACGGCCTTACCGAAAAACGTTACTTAACTTTAACCATCGTCTTAAATTCTGTCTTCTTTCCGCAAGTGTCATTATATTATATTATGTCAGCGAGAAGTAGACAAAATATCTAAGCATTGCTTAAAGTTAAGTTAACGTTTTTCGGTAAGGCCGTGTATCTTGTTCTTGTTGTATTAAAGATCGAGGACGTTGAAACCCTCCAAAAGTTTTTACTCCAAAAAATGTTTATTAAGTAATTAATTTTCAAACATTTCCCCTAATATTAAATTAGTTTGTCAACTCCTATGCAAGATGAAAGGAAGTAGGAAGTTATTAATCCGTGACCTTTTTCATCAAAGGTAGGTGTTAACTAAAAAACTTAGAAGAAATTAATTACGACGAATATCTAATGCTAAAACAACAAATAAAAAATGTTCAATCTGCCATACCTACAATATTATTATAACATAAGGAAAAATTTAATTTCAAACGGTTTTTTTTTGGGTTCCGTACCTCAAAAGGAAAACAGAGTTCATAGAGGATCACTTTGTTGTCCGTCCGTCCGGGTGTCAAAACCTGTATCTCAGGAACGCGTGAAGGTATCGTGTAGGTAAATTTGTTTCTTTACGGTTTTATTTTGAATGGTTCTCTGCGTTTTTACAACCAAATATCCGATAATAGCCGATATCACGTCAAAAATCTTTCTATTTTTATTTTTTTGCATACACTTATAAGTCGGTATTATATAGGTATACTCGTATGTATTCTATCCTCCATCTGGTTTCCATAGGTCATGCTTTGCTTAGAGTAGGCTAGATGGTGTTGTGTGAAATATCCACCAATATTTATTTATTTATTATGTACATATATAATATCTATTAGCGAGACCGTCGCTCCAAAGTACAGCACTGCACTGCACCTACGCACTTCTTGACTCATATTTAGCTTATTTTTTTTTTGTTTCAGAAACGTGACGATGACGTCCCCGTTTTTCTCATGATGCCGATCCATGATATACGAGAGTACTGCAACAACAAAGCCCTTCAAGCCAGAAGATCCGTATCGCCTATGCCTAATTAATTTTAAGAATCTCGTTAAGAATCTCGCTATTAAGTTCTATTTTCACCAGCCATTGCCAAATTTATGGACCCAATTTAGATAATGTAAAATTAAACTGGCTCTCAAGTAAAGCTGTCATCTCACATTATGAGGTGCTAAGCATCGATGAGAATATTCTAGATTAGCTAAGTACTCTCCTAAAACGACTGAAAATTTCGGATCAGGTGAAGATTTTCCGATATTTTCTGATATAATATGTGTTTACAATGTTTTGATGTGATTTTACTTTAGCAATTATTCAATTCAATTCATTTATTTCAGATATTAATTAATCTATAGATACAACATAAAATTCACACAATACACATCAAAAATTAAATTAAATAAGTAAATGTCAATTTAAAAAGAAGCATCAAAAAAAAAAAAAAAAATTATATACAAAAGATTACCATTGAACATGAATATAAAAGAAGAATTATTTTTTAATTTAATTACAAGTAAACGCTATTTTATTTAGCAATTTTGGCTACTTTATGTTGTCTTTTTGCATGTATGTAAGTATATAGTTTTGTAGGAAAGAATGACATCAATACAAAAAAATACGTATATTTAATTCTACTCTTACTTTGTATGATACTTGAAATATATAGAACATGCTTATTGACAGGCAAGAAAAATTTAAAAAATTGTATTCCTGAAAGATGTTTACCCTATACAAATCTTACTTTCTTAAATTAAACAACTACTAGCAGATTCTATAATCTGCTAGTAGTTACTGTTACTCTATAGTAAATTTTAATTTAAAATACTGCAGTTTTGTGATAATTGGCTGTGTGTTAGTCACAGAATAAATTGACATGTCTCAGTTTTTGTTAAGAATATAGTGTTAATTTTACCGTACTACAACATGATGATTATGTTTATATAGCAATGCCATAAAGATGTTGTAGGGAAATATCTCCCTAAATACTTACTTTATAGGAAAAGGGTCGTAGCTATTGCAAATTTGGAAGGAAAATACATGAGTGGCATGATGAATGGGCTGTTTAAACATATTTCGCTCAGTTTAAATATAATAAATTCAAATACATACCTATTAATTTACAAAATATCATTTTCTCTTAGGTACATTGAATTAACATAAATTTATAAAAGAGCTAAAAATGAACTAAATTTGACTCAGTCAAATAACCCACCACTGACTGTTCCTGGTGCAAAGGTATCCATAATACTTTCCCTATTAATCAAATCATGATGGTCTACGATGGAGCGCGCTTGCCTAGAAGAAACCTATTCACTCGCGATTTGACACTTAGATTATATCTATTCGGAAAGACCCGTTCAGGAACCGCATTCGACATTTTGGCGGTACGCACAATGAAAGTGGAGCCAAAGCGTTTCGTACGTGTTTTCAGAATATCAACCATGTATCGATGTCGCTTTATCGTGCTTCTTACTGTCCGATAGAAAAATGGGCATGTGGGAATGAGATCATGCAAAGCAGACGCACACTCACCGAAATGTATGCGATAAAAGACCGATAAACTGGCAACTTTACAACGATGCTCCAGACTTTGGAGTTTAGTACGAACAAGAGAATCGTCACAAATGAGCCTCTTAGCACGCCTCTCAATGGTCTCTAACGCCTCGAGCTGGTGCTTAACAGATCCGTCCCAAAGGTGCGAATTTTCAACTATCTCCAGTATATCTAAAATAGCTTTATACAACCTTTTAATGAAAGAGAACAAAATAGCAGTCAGTCAATCATCAGTAAATCAGTCACAACTAACTCATGAGTGATCTTTAGGACATACGGCAATTAGTTTTTATTTATGTAGGTAAGTACATAGAAATTAGATTTGTAATAGAAGAATTAATATCAAAATTGTTTCTTATTTTGTTATAAGATATATCTACCTACCCAAAGTAATGACATAGAAGGCCTTGGGGAAATGTGAAAAACAAGCTAAGTATAGAGTTATTTGGTTGTTACTAGATTAAAAATCACTTAAATACACATATAATATAACATAATATTAATATTATACTTAACAATAAAGTTATCAAACATTTAAAACTATAGCAAGCTATTTTGAAGTTTTGTAGCTTGATGGTCCATGGATTTACGTATCGAGATCGCGGGGGTATATCTAGGGGGCTACCTATTACTCTCAAGTTGAAATCTGTCACTAAACCTCTAACTGCATTGTTGTGTTAGTATCCTCACTTAAGAGCTAGTTCCCAAAACCGTGGCTAAATGCCTAACCAATCGACCATAATGTATCACTAACATAAAATTATTAATATTAAGCTAAGTATTTTTCTTTTAAATAATGGCAAACAGATAACACGGTCCCGTTTCTACGAGTTATGGCAAATGTACTTCATCTATTAAGAAAAAAATACTAAAAAGATAATAATTAATTACTAAAAAGATATACTCGCCTATTTTATGATTTCATGCCATTCTAGCTTTGTTTAAGATAGTTAAAAATTGATCTTTACAAAGGATAATGTCGTATCTCGTCACGAGGTTGGTAAAATCAATTTCGCTCGGTATCATAATAATTTTTGACGTTTGTGAGAAAATCGCTATATTTAGTTATAAAACTATATTAGCGTTAAAAACATGTCTTCGTTATAAATGTCAATACACAGTATAATAAGTAATTTTTTTTTGCGATAGAAAAAATAACATAAAGTAAAAATAACTTTTGAAAAAAGTTATCCACGGAAATGAGATATTCTCACGGAATCTTAAATTATCTTCACGGGAATGTGAACTGGATTTAGCAAAATATTGGGATATGTCTTTAGTGTGTAAAATAAGGAGGACCCTACATATACTAGGTACTATTATAAAATTTATAATCAATTAATTCGTAAAGCCGATTTGTTTTATTACTAAACGTTTATTCTTATGTTTATGTTTGAAAATTGTTTACATTAAATGTTTGAAAATTTTATGCATATGTTTGAATGTGTTTGTGTATGTGAGTAGCGCCCCTCGCTCGCGACTTACACACACTAGCACAAGAATACGAGTATTCTTGTGCTAGTGTGTGTGCGGGACGTTTGAAAGACTCGCATACACTCATAAATTTCAACAACCATATGTACGTCTATAATCAAAAGAAAATAAAAAACTATTAGAATGATAAGCCAAATAATAAAAAAAGAAACTATAATTCTAGTCTATCTAGTCGTTTTAATATATTTTGACGTAACATTGATCAACCATTGACCACCAACTCGCCTGATGTAAGCGACGATGTGGCCGAGGATGGAGCTCGTCGATCTAAAAGATATCTATTCACTCTAGCCTTGAAAATTCCAAGGCTGTAGTTATCAGGAAACAGAGATGGCGGCAAAGAATTCCATTCCTGTGCAGTATGCATCAAGAACGTTGGACCTATATCACTGAGTACGGATTTTCAGCATTTCAACGAGAAATGGGTGGTAATTCGCCGACTTTCTGCTGGTCCTGTAGTGAAATGAGGAGGGTGGAATTAGGTCGAGAAGCTCTTGTGCACAATCTCCGAAACGAGTCCTGTAGAATATATCCAGACATGCTAAATTACGGCGGTGCTCGAGACTAAGTAGCTTCTTGGCAACTAGTTTATCGTCAGCGATTAACCTCATAGCTCACCGGTCCACTGACTCTCTGACGGAAATATTTAAATTTATCTTGATAATTATAATGTATAAGTAGTATAGCGTAGCTAAATGAACATATTGTTAAGTTAATTTAAATAAAATATTTTTATTGAAACTTGATATATTTTATAATTTTTTTTTTTTTTGCTTCCTACCCCAACCATTTTACAACTGATGATGTCACGTGCGGCACGAGCGGCACGTAGCAATGCGAGGCGCGTCACCGACCGAGAATGACATTTGCGCTGCTCCTTTGAAAAAGACCGCCTAATGCGATTGAAACTATAGTCGGATTTTTCGGCTTAAAACAGACGTGAGTGATCCGTAGTTTTTATTTAAAACGTGTGAAAACCACGTTAGTTTCCATAGTAAAATTTATTATAAAGGATCGCTACTAAACTTTGTAAATATATGTGGCGGCACGTAACTCGAACGAAGGTAGAGATGCCGAAAGTACACTGGACACACGTCGGACACTCTAAACAATGGCGTGTTAATTAGTGACAACATGTAAGCAAGTTGACGTCTGTGTACAACACACACATGTATGAAGTTATGATTATCTTCTGATTGCCCTTCGCTCATGATATCAATTAGATCCACAGAAAATTTGCCTTCTCTTTTCTGTGATTAGAACGATTCGATCAAACAGTTCAAGCCTGCAATGCTTGTCTCGACTGAACACCGCCCCGCCAAGCTCCGCAAGCTCTAGCAAACGACGGTGAAGAATCCGAGATTGGCGGGAGGCGGAGAGCGTCCATTCTGGATATAATACTATTAATGTCTTCTTTGATTGGACAGTGGACACTTTGCCCCCACTCCCCTCACTCTGATAAAAAAACAGTGTCCGATCAAGCCTATATACTTTAGTTGCAGTTCTTTTTGCATACTCAAAAAAATCCTAAACTGCAGCGAATATAACCTGCTTTAGTGTCCTGTTCCCGGACGCATGGCGAACCATTGGAATCCTAAGATCCTTTTATGCTTACCCCATTCTACTTACCAATATCGGGATTTCTCAAGAATATCACTTTGACCCTGTGTTTCTCTAAGTGTATGAGACAGGATATAAATCCAAAGAGAATCAATCGCTTGTTAGCCAGTGAGTTGGAACCGCAATTACACATAATTATTGACTCTTTTCCTTCTTTGCTGGACCTGCTATGCAAGCAGTTTTCGATAAGTATCAACTTGAAGAGATGACCAGAAACCGTACCACAAGCGTTCAAGCAATATTACCTTTTTTTAATCGAAAATAGGCTTGCGCTTGGCTGTCAACTCACCTGGTGTTAAGCGACAGTTACGATCTACGATTGTGCGCGCTTGCCTAGAAGAAACCTATTCACTGGCGATTTGAAGACACCTAGATTATATCTCTTCGGAAAGACCCATTCAGGAAGCGCATTCCATATTTTGGTGGTACGCACAATGAAAGTATTGACTTAAAAGAGCAAGACCCAAGTCAAACTTACAATGAAATAAAAAGAAAGAAGTCGGTGTTCAACTTGCCTATCAATTTATTGTACTGGTAAAGTATACTACTACTTACCAAATAAAAGCAATACAATTTCACCAAATAAAAGCTTACGCACCTAAGGAAACTAACGTAGCATCGAATAATTTCAACCAATAGATGCCAAGAATTACTTCGTAGAATCCTGTAGAGGTAATATATCTAGATTTCTTTGACCTGTGGCTTTTTACGGTACTTACTCGTAATATATAAATATTTTTTACCTCTAGTTACCTAATTTTACCATTGTCAGACTAGACATTTGACCACGACTCACCTGATGTTAACTGACAGTGTGGCCTAATATGGTACACTTACAACACAGTTAAGATTGGGCTCAAAGCGCAGCTATCTCTCCGCATCACATCATTTTTAACCGACGAAAAAACTGGAGGAGGTTCTCAAGTCGACGCGTTTTTTTTTTTTTTTATGTATGATCACGGATTACTTTTTACAGAGCAGTCCGATTATGATTTTTTTTTATTTTATTGGATAGGGTATACCTCGACGTTGGTCCCATATAAATTTGGAAAAAAAAACCTACCCTAAGGGTGGGAAAATACGGGTGATTTATTGTTCACTCGCAGATTTTAATGCAGAGTTGTGTATTATAAGGTAGTAGCTATTTTAAAAGTAATCAAAAATTAAGCATGTAGTAATTAGTAGACTAAAGCTACAAAAAAGCTTGTGCTAATGAGGCTCTTTCGATACCCCACATGATACGGTTAACTCACTTTAAAATTTGGATCCTCATTCCTTGCCACTATATTTTTGTGATTAAATAAAAAATGTCCAGTTTTCGGTTTTTTTCCTATAAGTATGTGTACTATAACAAAATGTTTCTTGCCAAATTTCATAGGTAGTTCTAGATCAACAGGAAGTACCCCATAGGTTTTGATTCCCCTGAGAGTGTCGAAATGTACGTTTTTTACGACTTATTCGGCTGTAACTTTTTTTTTACAAAACTGAGAAGTTTAATTTTTCTTTCTGCATGAGAGACTATGAATCTTCGTATGGGGTTTTAATTTCAACACGATACCTTACGTGTTCCCGAGATACAGGTCTTGACAGATGGGCGGACGGACAGACGGACAACAAAGTGATCCTTAGGTTCCGTTTTTTCCTTTTGAGGTAAGGAGTGTAAGGTCAGCAGTGGCCAACATTCTGTTTTGCTACTAAACGACTTGCCTTGTGCAATCACGGAAGCTGAAGTTCTGATGTACGCAGATGATGTTGCTGCCGTAGTCACGGCACCATCCCTTCAGAAGCTGGAAGCGAATCTAAACGCTGTCGCATCGCAACTCGCCAAGTGGTTAAGGGAGAACGGATTAGTCCTGAACCTAACAAAAATACACTTCCTCCACTTCGATTTATCGGGGCGACCGCGAATGTTTACGCAGAGGGCACAAAAATTGAGCAGTGTTACCAAACCACCTTCTCAGGCTATAAGGTTGATAATCGCCTTTGCTGGGAAGCCCACATCGACAAGGTCTGTGGGAAGTTGAGTGGAGCGTGCTTTGCACTCAGGCGGCTGTCGAGGTTCCTGCCCGACAAGGTGGTGTGTACTTGCTATTATGCCTCAATACACTCTGTGCTTCAGTACGGGGCTGGACTCTGGGCTCGTGGTGCCGAGTGGAAGCGCCTTCGTGTGTCAGAAGAGAGTCCAATATACACATATTTAAGTCTAGGTTAAAACATTGGCTCTTCAATCAAGCGTTCTACGACTTTGAACATGAGTTCATAATTTTGCCTATAATACAATAGTTACACAAACAGCAAATACAAATGTATGTTTTTTTTTTCAATTGTGACATTTAAATTAATATTATTATTTTTTATTTTATTAATTATTTACTCTATTTGCAATTTTGTTTTGACATTTAATTTGAATTTGTATTCGTTAGTGACATTTTTACTATTGTTTTTCGTGTATATTTTATTGTGACGTGAACCTAGTGTGTATCAATAAATTAACAAATAGGAACCCTAAAAATGGCTAAGTGCGTATCGTGCCACGCGGAATATAGAGTTCCGTAGTTACATATCATCATTTGTGTGATCTTAAAACAGGGTCTCTTGTTTGATACTACGAATACATTACTTATGTTAATTTGAACGATATATTCATTACTATAATTAACAATAATTTATATTTATATTCCAATAGAATTACCTCGTAGTTACTACGGAACCCTAAAAAGAGCAGAGGTCCGCGGCCACCTGAATGACAGTCCAGGTATGTATGTATATGATATAGAAATATGATAAAAACCGAGATTTGATCGAATTCCTAAGGGAGATCAATTCTCTGAAAAGGTTAAGGTAACAATTCGATATTGTAATTTTCCTACAAAAATAAGGGATTTAAAAAGGATCTGGCATATTTTTTATCCCAAAAATTTGGTGATAAAAATATCAGTGAAGTTCACACAGTGAATCCCAGAGTAACTTAACAATTGAAGTTTGGTGAATAAAATTTTTAGGTCCTGGAGCTAACAAAATAGAAGCAGCTAGATGGATTAATTGTGATAGAGTCTGTTCGTTCTATCGTGGCAAAAAAGAGGAACCAACGTCTCGAATTAGTATGGTATTCTGTACGACTGAATAAAATAATGAAATAAGGACAGCAGCGCCTTCAATGCCAGATTAGTTCAAACAAATAAAAATTAGTTAAAACAGATTAGTTTGAACAACGTCTATGAACCATCGACGACGTTCGCATCGGCAGTGCAATGTGCATCGGTCTACTGCCTAGGCTGTCGAAATTTCATGCCTATCACTTTAAATACCTACCTACTCGTTGCCTAAGTGCATGTTTGCCTTATCTAAATTTCACAGGAGAAGAGTTTAATGCTTAATTTTTTCAAAAAGCTATATTTGTAAGCTTTTTTATACTTATATAAGTATATATAATTCAAGTATAAAAAAGAATTTCTAGTAGTTTTAAGAGACATTTAGATAATTTTTAGGGTTCCGTACCTAAAGGGTAAAGCGGGACCCTATTACTGAGACTTCGCTGTGTGTCCGTCCGTCCGTCCGTCACCAGGCTGTATCTCATGAACCGTGATAGTTAGAGAGTTGAAATTTTCACAGATGATGTATTTCTGTTGCTGCTATAACAACAAATACTAAAAAACAGAACAAAATAAATATTTAAGGGGGCTCCCATACAACAAAAGTGATTTTTTTGCTCGTTTTTGCTAGATATTGATAACGGCAACTGGTAGACCCTTGAAATATTCACAGAATATTGAGTTATAGTATACACTTTAAAAATAAATAATTAGATTAAAATAAAATTTATATTTAAGGGGGGCTCCCATACAACAGACATGATTTTTTTGCCGTTTTTATAGATAATGGTACGGAACCCTTCGTGTGCGAGTCCGACTCGCACTTGGCCGGTCTTATTAGAAATTATAAACACGAAAAATAATTCTCTGCGTGAAAATTAACCTGGATCAAATTGAAATATTTGTCCAATATTTGTGATGTCGTTTTCTAGTTTACCAAGTAATGTTTTTTTCTAAGCTGATTTAGATATTTTATTTCTTCAAAAATGTGGATATGCGCGAGCTAGACGGACGATGATCGATTGAGCTACGGACTCCTAAATAAAATTCAGTATGGGTAAATAAGTTATGAATAGTAATAAAAAGTGTATTATATCTTAATAACAATATATTTTAACACCAAAACAGTCACATTTTAGTAACAAATACCAATATACTATACATAAATCTAGAACTAATGACATTTGACAATTATATTATAGATAATAAATTATTAGATGTAGACTTTGCGTGTAAACAAAACCTGTTGTGGTTGTGCACCACAACATTCGTGGTGCATAACCACGAATGTTGTAAAGTTTTGTTTACACATTCCTCGGGCTTCGTGGACGGTGTGCTCATTTTGAGCATTCGATGTGTACGCAATTCAAAACAACATATGATAAGTACATAGAAACACCCAGACACAGAACAAACATCCATGCTCATCACACAAATGTTTGCCCTGGGTCGATCCACGACCTACAGCTCGGCTGGCAGACATAATACCAACTGAGCTACAAGGCGGGGGCAATTCAGTTAATCAAAACTGATCCGTAACTGAACCTTGTGCTAAGCATTTCCAGTCGGCTGCTATCATTTTTTGATTAAGTAACGAGCGAAGGACCAGTCACGTTTCATCAAATGTGTCAATTGTATGACTTAGAAGTGACTGAATCAAAAAAAAGATGGCGACCGATGGGAAACGGTTCCCATATGGTTCAGCTACGGAGCGGTCTTGAATAACTGAATTTCCATGCTGGTCGATGTTTATACGCCCATATAAGTACACGCCTAATGGTTTGAACGCTGTGACCACACTGTACATACGAAGCGATGCAATGTCTGAATCTACCAAATGAAATGAATAACTAAGGGTAAGTAAGTTTAAGTGTTGCTTAAATAATTCGCAGCTGTATTTGTCATTGAGTAGATTGGTTTTTTGGTAGATTTGAAATAATATACTAATCATATTTAATTTACATACATTTTATTCTACATAAATATTAGGTAGGGTAGGTACATTAGATGTAACCATTTAACCATCCATCCATATGTCTTTTACATTATTCAATAGCTCTGCTACATAACTATTTTGTTTATTATTATTGATTACAACTTTGCTAATGTGTCGGATATTTCCGGTGTAAAATATATACGTTCAGGTTACATACGAGGTTGTTGAAGTCATACTGAAGCATTGTAAACGTCTTCTCTTTGGCCAAGCCTAAGCCAAACTGAATCAAAATATCGAAATCCCCATATTTTGTGCCATATTTCTTGGGTTGTTTTTTAATATATTCTTAATCGGTTGAAGTTCAAAGTAGTTTGAGGTAATATTTTTAAGATTCGATTTTACTATTTTCTATATTTACCATGCATATACGAGCACATGTAAGTAATGCTAGATTTAGTATAGTTTATAGTAATATAAACGCTCATTTAAGCGTATTTTAGTTAAAAAGTGTTTTGTTCCGTTTTCACACCTGACCAAATGTTGACAAAGAATTATTAGCTGTTTATGAATAAGACGGTTAATATACACCAAATCAGACATCTACTTATATCCCTCAGCTAGTTCGAACCAATCGAATCTATGGACTCATTGGAAGACCACTTTTAATAATTTTTATCCAAGCTATACAAAACAAGGAAAAAGTGAGTGATGACTGAAAATATCAATTATTAGCCATAATTTATTAGCAATGGTTTAGAATTCTACAATTTAATCGACAAAAATACGGCGTACAATAATAGGAATAGCATGTATCATCAACATTTATTAACCGACGAAAAAACGGAGGAGGTTCTCAATTCGACGCTTATATATATATATATATATTTTATATAAAATCTCAGAAGTGCATAAACCGTAGTAAAAAAAAATCTTAAAAACTTTAATACCCTTTTGAATTGTTTCCATTTTGATAAGTCGACTTATTATTATTATAATGCAAGCAACAATAGATATCTATACAAAAACCGGTTAATAATGTTCGATAAATTAACCTTTCTTATCTTTTACCGCATTTTCTCTTAAGTACCTATATTCTGGGATTGTACATTGCAAAATAATTATTGCCGAACGAAAGGGAAATCCGTGCCGGCATTTATTGAAGCCTTAAGTCTTATCTTTAGGTGTATAGGTCAGATTATTAATTTTAAGTATGTATATACATATGTGTTTTACAAGTATTTTATGCGAATATATTTGATATGTTGCTCTAAATAACATCTGAACAACTGTACAAACAGAGGATAAAATATATTTATTTATCTATGGGTACAAAAGTTTAATATTAATATGTTTCTTACAATTTATTTAACTAAGCTCCCAAAAACACACCTAGTATATATGGAAATACTTACATAAAGATGTATGATTTTATAATTATTATACGATGTTTTACTCTAAAAAACATATTTGATCAAAAAAATATATTTATAGTTAGTTAGATATAGCACGGCATTATTGCAGCATACATTTGTAGTTAAACATTTATTATATCTTGTGCGTTAGTACATATAAATAGTTCTGTATCTCAGACATTTCGGAAAAAAAATATATTTATTATAAATAAATAAATATTTGTGGACATTTCACACAACACCATCTAGCCCAAACTAAGCAAAGCTTGTACTATCGAACTAGATGGCTGATAGAATATATATATACTATTTTTTTGTAAATATATACATATGATATATAGAAACACCCAGACACAGAACAAACATCCATGCTCATCACACAAATGTTTGCTCTGGGTGGGGATTGAACCCACGGTCTTTCAGTTCAGCAGGTAGACGTAAACACACTACCAACTGAGCCACAAGGCCAGTCAACACTGTAATTAGAAAAAAAGGCAAGGTAAAAAAATAAATTTACCTAAAAAAGAAATAGAATAGATTTTTGTAGAAAAATGCTTTTATTTTAACATAAAAATATGTTTCCTACTGTTTTACTATCTTATACTTTTA
This sequence comes from Lycia hirtaria, assembly GCA_947563715.1. Taxonomy (NCBI): domain Eukaryota; kingdom Metazoa; phylum Arthropoda; class Insecta; order Lepidoptera; family Geometridae; genus Lycia; species Lycia hirtaria. The sequence continues at coordinate 46,557,045 of OX387377.1, forward strand.
TATTATTTCATCACATGTACACAAAAATGCTAACGAAGTTCAAATTCGATAGGAATCATTCATCATTTGTCATTTGTAAGTTCTAATGTTAATTTTTTGTATCCATCAGCAGAACCCTGGCCCACTTTCCGGCTCCTTCATCAGATTAGCTCAAATGTACTTAGTCTAAGATCCCGCTATAGGACGACCTTGACCGAGCTGGTTAATGGATGTTTTTTTTTTATATTTAATTAAATATGTCAATAAATATATTGCAAATGGGTTGTCTAAAAAATTTCAGTCCAGAATATGATTAAATAATAAACATTTTTTTCTTTTTTTTTAAACATTTCACTGGTTTGGTTAATAGACAAATTCTATATATTTATGTGTAAATAATCTTTATTTTAATTTAACTTTAATTCAGTAATCAGACTGGTGCAAGTTACAAGTATCGATTTACCTGTTTATACCTGCCTACCCAAGAGTTGTGACGCGAAAAAAATAGTCAACCTAACGTTTGCATATTCTATGGGCTTCATACTTTCGATTGGTAAGGAATTTGTCTAATAACAAAAATCAGTGAAAAGTTAAAAAAAAAATATAATTAATCATTCTGGACTGAAATTTTTTAGACAACCCATTTGCAATATATTTATTGACATAATTAATTGAATATAAAAAAAAACATCCATTAACCAGCTCGGTCAAGGTCGTCCTATAGCGGGATCTTAGACCAACTACAAATATACTAGTTCCAGACTCACGATATCATACCTCTTGTCATCCGACTTATATCTAATCCGGATAGGACATGTTTAAGTTGTCAATTTCATTTAAAATACCACGAGAAACACAATAAGATATTACGTCAACCATCATAAAAATAAATGAGTATTATGTTCTACATGTCTCACATTTACTGTATTTTTATTTAAGTTTAATAGGGCCCCTCAATGTTAACTTTTGTCCCACTGATGTTCCCTAATACACTGAACTTGACCCGATATGTAAAATTAATTAAAAAAATTATTATATAAATGAAGACAAAATGTCTAAAATATCTCGAAGATCGAAGAAGAGCCTAATCGTCTCGTGTTTACACACTGGTACAAATGGTAACTAAGCAATTTACAAAGTAGTACCTAATTAATTTAGAACTGAACTGTTAAAGTAGTCAGAAGTATATGTATATTGACGTTGACTGCAATTTTTTAATGTCAAAAAAATTCATTTTTCTTAATTGATAATTTGAATCAGAAAATAATAGTGCGTCGTCGTCTGGTCTACTAGTTCACGTTTTGTTTTGTTTTTAATTTATGACGTTGAAGATTTACAATGTTTTTTGCTTCTTCAGTTTTTTAATCTACTGGAAACTGTAGTTTTTTAGATACTGCACAATTACTTTCCAGCGTCGATATACTCGTATAAAAACTCAATTTACACTTCCTTTGTATAATAGTAATAAACAAATATTTGAAGACATTTCACACAACACCACCTTAGCCCAAACTAAGCAAAGCTTGTACTATGGAACTAGTTATAGAATACATACCTATATATATATATATATATTTTTGTAATTATATACATATGATACATAGAAACACCCAGACACAGAACAAACGTCCATGCTCATCATACAAATGTTTGCCCTGGGTGGGGATCGAACCCACGACCTGCAGCTTAGCAGGTAGACATACTACCAACTGAGCCACAAAGCCAGTAAAAGTTGTAATAAATTGTAAATTAAGTAGTATATTAAAGCAATCACAACGCTGATTCACAATGTTCAATAACGTCTAAATCCTGTATAGGGGACACTCTACAGGCTCATTCTAGACTACACTCACGTCATACGTCCTGTCTGGAGGCGAGTGTAACACAAACACTTCACAGCTCTGAGCTTGCTTCAGCACCATCTCCATCTCGTTGGTGGGCCGGCCGCTCCATATCGGGGTCGGGTCCGAGTTGACGCTCGGCCGCACCGAGGAGCATTCTTCGAAACGAGGGTATCGGCTTACTCGTCTCTGAAATGTACACTTGGGTGAATTTACAAATGTTATGAGTATACATGATTTATTATAGTTTAAAATACTGAAACAACTGACTTCAAAATGCGCAATTTAATTTAAAAACCAAGCTACTGAACAGATTTTGATGATATTTCTATAGCACCAATCTGAATAATCCTAAGTTTTTTTCCAAATCGGTTTTTAGCTGACGGAGTAATGCGGTAACAAAAAACATACAGTTGAATTGAGAAATCCCTCCTTTATGAAGTCTGTAAAAAATCAGTGCTCAAACTAAAGAAATTCACCCGATACTGGGGTAATACACATACGGACGTATATATATCATACAAGTATAATTAGAACACTATAAACTAAGAACGATCTCGATAAAATATTCTTTCAAATAAAAAAAAACTAGATAGAAATTGGTCCATCTGTTAGCCTAACAGATGGACCAATTTCTATCTAGTTTTTTTGCCTCAAAAGAAAAAAACGGAACCCTTATAGGATCACTTTGTTGTCCGTCTGTCCGTCCGTCTGTCTGTCTGTCCGTCCGTCCGGGTGTCACGACCTTTATCTCGGGAACGCGTGAAGGTATCAAGTTGAAATTAAAACCATATACGTAGATCCATAGTATCTTGCTGCAGAAAGAAGAATCAAACTTCTCAGTTTCCATAAAAAAAAAGTTGTAGCCGAATAAATAAATAAAAATGCACATTTCGACACTCAGAAGGGAATCAACACCTATGGGGTACTTCCCGTTGACCTAGAACTATGAAATTTGGCAAGAAGCATTGTGTTATAGTACATTTTAGTATTAGGAAAAAATCCGAAAACTGGAAATTTTTTATTTAATTATAAAATATAGGGTCTTTAAGCAAGGAAAGAGGGTCCAAGGCCTTATAGTACTTTAGCCGTATCATGTGGGGTATCATATAAAAGAGCTTAATTAGCACAAGCTAAAACAGGTTTTTAAATATTTTTATGATGATGAATTTTATGGTTTTTTAATATTTTTTCGATTTATGAAGGAAAATATAAAAAAATATAATTTCCCCCTTTTATCTACTAGTTTGTACGGAACCCTCGGTGGGCGAGTCTGACTCGCCTTGTCCGGCGAGTCCGACTCGCCATTCCATTTATTTATTTTATAAAATAAATTCACTTTTTTAAAGAAAAACCTTGTGAGTACCGCTCCGTAACACCGCGTGCCTCAAGAAGCACCAACCACGGAGCGGAAACCAGCGGAACCAGTGGGAGCGGTAGCTCGCGGGATGAGGTAGCGCGATTTGGTGGGAGGTGGGGAGGGTCCGTTCTATTATTAATTATATTCTGTGCTATTACTTAACATCAGGCGAGTTGGTGGTCGATCGTAGATCTATCTATCTAACATTAAAAAGAGGGTCATGAAATTAACTCTATGGATAGAATGGTATGTACCTAATTTGAAAATAGTAGGTATAACGTATAAGCTTGGTAATCTGACTAGGAACAAAGAAAACAAAAATCATAGTATTACTAGATATTACATGATTTTTCGCAAAAAAAAAACTCTTTATAATTTATAATTATGTACACCAAATTCGTAAGAAAGATTTTACCTTTGGTATTTCAATTTTAACGAGCCATGGACCATGAACTACTTTGCCTTCGAATCAGACAATAATATAAATGAAACGGAATCAGACAATAATGTAAGTTGGGATGCCTAAAAATAATCTTTATACCAAACCTGTAAAAGAGTCTCACAAAGCCTTGAAGCTCACTGATTCGTTCTTTCCTTTTCCTAAGATTTCTTAGAAAATGGCTTATTAAAAGCCATACCCTATTTTTCATAAAACGATTGACGGTAATTTTCAGCGAATAAATAATTAAAGTTCTCAAACGAACTTATATTAGTTTGCCAAATATAGAGATGAAGACTGACCAAATAATGTAGAGAATTCTAATCGGATTATTTACACCGAACTCGTGCCTAAGCCATCTCGTGCCTAAGTAGGTCTTTAACCCGAGGTAAACACTCTGTTTCTCATTTCGAATAATAAGGAAAGTAAACAAGACAAGATTTGGGACTCAAGACTCAAGAATCGGTTCTAGGTACTCGTGACTCAAGACAAAATATAGAACTTAAAAATGGCAAATCAGACCGTAATTCCGAAATTACGAATCTGAATTTCCGAACTTAAAGCCCGATGGTTTTAAATTGTAAACCCAAAGTGTAAGCTTTCAGAAACTTTTAGGATTTCAGTTGTGTTTCAGTTGCAGCAGTTATGTTTCTATGTACGGAATTAAACATCTGGTCGACAGAGATACATATACAATATCAGCTGCTACGACGACGACAGTTAAATTATACTCATACACGCAAAGACATAAAATATTAATGTGTGTACTTATTACCCGACTGCGTAAGAAGGAGGGTTATGTTTTTCGAGTGTATGTATGTATGTGTGTATATTTCTTTGACACGCCCTAGAGCCTAAACGGCTTGACCGATTTTGATGTGAGTGGTGTCAATAGATTCATCTTAGTTGTGAGAGTGACACTGGGTACATCAAAATTAAAAACAATCATAAGTTAGGCTGGAAAAACCTCTTTTCTGCAGTCGGGTATTTTGTTTTTCTTTTAACATTGATACTTGTTTTTAGGTGAACTTTTATTGGTAATGTAAATCAAAGATGCCATTTTCAATCACTAGGCCAAGCTTCGAAAAAAGACAAGAAGACGCAGGGGATCTATCTATCTTCGCTTTTCGTTGCCATAAATCAATTGGGCTTACCTTAAACCATGACTTTAGGTGATTTCATGGGACGAATTCTAACAAGTTTATTTTGCTTTCTTCTCTTTTTCGTAGAGATTATTTTTAAATAGGTATCTGTTTTTTTTTTCATACTCGTTATTTAGGCGTTATTTATTTTTAGGTTGTTTTTAGGCTTCCATTCGCTTTTAACTGACTTAAAAATTAGGACGGTCGACTGTATGTTTTTGTATTTTTGTAACCGACTTCCAAAAAGAAGGACGTTCTCAATTCGATTGTATGTTTTTTTATGTTTGTTCAACGATTACTTCGCACATTATGAATTGTTTTTGATGATTCTTTTTTGTTTGACAGAAGTGGTCCGATTTAAATTTCATCAAAATTGGTTCAGTAGTTTGATTTTTAAAACAAAAAAAAGTGAAAGAAATAAACGATATATGCATATTTTAAAGTCGGTTGTATCCGTTTTTTAAACTAATAAGTAATTATTTATTTCTATCTCTATGTCCATGGTAACGTATTCATTCTATTAAAATAAAATTGTGTCTGGCGACATAATGTCATTTTAACTAACATAAATAAGAAAATTCAATCTCGATATAATATACCGCTAATAGTCCTCGCCTGGCCTTTTCTATTAAGGTGCGGTCGACACAGCATGTTTTGCCACTCTTTAATCCGTCATACATCATGAACATTAATTAAAGATGATATATGTGTGCCTCATACACATTTCATCATTTGTGAATGATGAAATGTTCATCCATACTGGCCTTGTGGCTCAGTTGGTAGTGTGTTTACGTCTTCCTGCTGAACTGAAAGGTCGTGGGTTCAATCCCCACCCAGGGCAAACATTTGTGTGATGAGCATGGATGTTTGTTCTGTGTCTGGGTGCTTCTATGTATCATATGTATATATTTACAAAAAAAAAAGGTATATATGTATTCTATCAGCCATCTAGTTCCATAGTACAAGCTTTGCTTAGTTTGGGCTAGATGGTGTTGTGTGAAATGTCCACAAATATTTATTATTTATTTTATTTGTACTTTATTAGGTCGCCCTTATCCGGCTCCCCCGTTTACTAATGTTTTGTACCGCTCGTTCATGTCGTGACTATCTTCACTCTTCATGATGTCTGTTAACTTACTACTAATTTTTATGCCTTTGACGCTACTCTGAGACACAACAAATTGTAATTTTTTACCCTTTTCTACCATGAAAGAGACTAGTAAAAATATGTGAAGAATGCTACAAGCCATTTCTTATATGTCGATTAATTAAGAGCCTATCCTATACGAATGTAGACGGCGAGTTATATTTTACTTACCTGTAAAATATATACATATGTTATTAAAAGATCTCGTTATTATGACTATAAAAATAAAGTCTAACTTACATTACTATTAATGTTTTCCGAATCCATCATAGACTTGGCCTTTATTGTCCCTTTACCGTTTATCCCTGAAAAAATAAAATAAATTAAAATTCTAGTTTTCATGTAATATTATGAAATTAACTAGATGGGATTGTCCCAAACTTCATAATCATAGGTTCGGCCATTTGGGCGTGGGAAAGTAACAAACAAACATACATAACTTTAATACGGGAAGTAAACACTTCGGATCACTTTTTAATCGACTTCAATAAATGAGGAGGTTATCGATTCCAGTATATTTATTTTGATGTCTATTATCTCATAACTTCGTGATTTGTAAACCGATTTAGGAAATTATTTTTTTAATTGAAAGGATATTTTTTTTTAATTGATTACGTCAAAATCGGTTTTGTAGTTTGGTTTTAATAACAAAATAATTGTAATTTTTTTTATTTTATTTTAACAAGCTTTTATTTAAATGCTCTAAAACGAAGAAAGTAAATTTTATATTGATATAAATAAAAGCTTGTCGCGAGAACAAAAACATATATTTTTTTTTCTTCAAAAGAACAAACTAACTTTAATTCTAAGCAAATGATAAGAACGCGTCTAAGTCTTTTGTTTCTCGACGGTTTTATCTTGTTTAGTTTAGGAGTTCCTATGGCCACCTTCCGACGCCATCTTGAGAGACCAGCTTCATGGTACCATATTATTGCATTGTCACCGAAGTTACGTAAGTAAAGCAAATTTCAACCTAATCTAACGACAGGAAGTAGTTCTAATTTAACTCGCAAGATTTGTCCCATACTAACATACTAACAGGGCAAGTAGAATAAAAGCTTTAAAAAATAGTCAAATCCAAGTAAACGAAAATACGTGTTTTGAAGTCGGTTGTTTCAGTTTTCTAAATTATAATAATTAAGTAACAATAATAATGTGCGCAGGGTATATTGAATTAGAGAAGAAATGCGTAAAATAACTATTCACACATTAATACACGAAAATGTTATCATTAATCATGATCGCGACATATATTTACAAAGTTCCAGGCAGCTTAGTGGTGAGATCGTCTGACTTGCGATCCGCAGGTCCTGAGTTCGAATCCCACGGCACGCACCTCTGTCTTTTCGAAGTTATGTGCGTATTGTTGATTGCCGCCAACTTCAAACGGTGAAGGAAAACATCGTGAGGAAACCTACATGTCTGAGAGTCCTCAATGATCTTGAAGATGTGTGAAGTCTGCCAACCCGCATTTGGCCAGCGTGGCAGACTATGGCCTAACCCTTCTCACAATGAGAAGATGGCCCGTTCCCAGCAGTGGGACAGTTTGTACAAACAGGGCTGATAAAAAAAAAATTACAAAGCTTTAATGGTATAGGCCCTTAAGGCTATGATCAAAGTGAAACAGAAGAGGGAGTTCGCGCATCCCAACAGCATAATATTTGTACACATATGTATAAATGAATATGAATACGAATACGTATATAAAATCACTAAGTAGGATAGTATAAAAGTATGAGATGATTTGTTTAATTAGAATTTGTTTGTCTTAGAAATATTAAGAAAACATCAGATAGTACATAAAATCTAGCAACGGAGTTAAAAAAAACATATTTTTGGAACTCTCTAATGCAAAAGATATCGAAGAAATACATTTGTAAAATATTTTTATTGCCTAAATAAACGAAATCATCTCTCAGTTGTATAATATAAATATATATAATATCATCTCTGAGTTGTATTTATTATTTATATGTTGTTAAATACTCGATGATATTGTATCTTTAAAAATATTGTGATGCGTGAGTTTTTTTGTGTATTGTGTTTGTATTACAGCTGCGCGCTTTGAGCACAGCCTTAAAACGAACATTTCTGACTACTGTCTCGAATGATTTGGTTTTTATTTATTTTATTTTATCTAGGTACAAAAGCAATTAACAAACCAAACCTATTAACTTTAAAAAAAGACGTGTGGCACTCGGAGACTGCCGCGGTAAAGCTATTGCATAATAGCTTTACGCGCGGTGTGTTAGGTTATTTTCGTTACGGAATTTCTGGATTCGGTCTTAACGCTCAAGGCCCGCGATAGAAGCTATCTAAGCTATAAGAATCCTTATAAAAACACTATAAATTTGTTAATCTAAATATTGTACACAGCTTTTAACCATATTATGACGTTAAAATAACAACATAAGACTAAATGGTGATATTATACATTTTAATGAAAACATATTCCTTTAGTGAACAACAACAGACCGCACTCATTAAGGGAGATTATTTTATAAGCGCACGGCTTTCTTTGTCTTTCTGAGCAAGTTTAATAATAAGTTAAGAGTAATTTTTTTTTTTCTGACAACCGAGACCAATTATTAATTTGTTAAAAAACATAATATTAAGACTTACTTGAACATGAGAGCAATTTTTACCCGACTGCGTAGAAAGGAGGTTTATGTTTTCGAGTGTATGTAAGTATGTATGTATGTTTCAGCCTACAGCCTAAACGGCTTGACCGATTTTGATGTGCGAGGTGTCATTAGATTCGTCTTCGTTTCCTGAGTGTCATAGGCTATATTTTGTTTTAATAATAATAATACACCTCTTGCAAACATAAAAAATGCGCTTTATCGTAACCTCCAACTATTTAATAATGAACAAGTGATTTCACTAGAATTATTTTAAAGAATACGCATTTATAATCTTTTACATCGATTTTACTCATACTTTCTCACAAAAAACGTACACTCAACAGCGTATCAAGCGTAACGAAATCTTACGATTTGCAGAAAAGCAGTTTTTAAAGTCCAACGTAAGTTAGACTTAAAAACTGCTTTGCTGCAGTCGGGTATTTTGTTTTTCTTTTAATATACATACTTGTTGGTGTAACTACTTATTGTTTACTTTAATATTTTATTTTTACGATGTAAGTATTGTTGACAAATACTTAGTAAGTACAACTACGTCAAATTTAACCAAGAAAATTAATTCGTCAATTACAGAACACAATGAAAAAATAATGTTTGTATATTAGCCTAAATAGCTTGAGCAAATTTGATGTTAGATTTGACTTTACTCCTTGAGTGTCATAGGCTACATTTTTGTAATACAACTCTCGCAAAAATCGAAAATGTTCTTGGCAATTATGTGATTTCCCAAATACAATTTAAAGAATATTCATTCAATAAATTATACGCTAGTTTTGTGCATACTTTCTAACAAAATCGTACACTAAACATTATGATTATGCACAAAGTAAGTGTAAGAAGCAATACGAAAGGCGTATTTATGTAGTCGAATATTTTGTTTTTCTTTTAACATAGATTGTTACTTATTGTTACTTGAAACTATTTTCCCGAACACCGCAGAACACGGCTAAAAAAAAAATCAAACAAGTGTGAGTCAGACTCGCTCACCGAGGGTTCCGTACAAACTAAATAAAAGGGGGAAATCATATTTTTTTTTTATATTTTCCTTCATAAACCGAAAAATATATATCGTAAAAATATTTAACACATTCCTTGCTCACCACTCGGATCCGAGTGGGGCGGGGCTATAGTAGCGACGCCTCCCACTCGGATCCGAGTGAGCGTCCCATTCATTTTGTAGTAGTCAGTAAACCGCCGGCGTTTTAGGCAGTCAACGTTGCTTTGCGCGGCCACTCTGTACTTAATCAAAATTCGCCTAAAAAGTTTTGATTCCCAGCTGAAGTGAACGGTCTGCAGGGGGCGAAGAATGTGTTAAAAACCCGTTTTAGCTTATGCTAATGAGGCTCTTTCATATGATACCCCACATGATACGGTTAATTCACTTTAAAATTTGGGCCCTCATTCCTTGCATAGAGACACTATTTTTTTGTGATTAAATTAAAAATGTCCAGTTTTCGGATTTTTTCCTATATCACACTCTAACACAATGCTTCTTGCCAAATTTCAGAATTCTAGGTCAACGGGAAGTACCCCATAGGTTTTGATTCCTCTGTGAGTGTCGAAATGTGCGTTTTTACGACATATTCGGCTGAAACTTTTTTAAGTTTTATTTTTCTTTCTGCAACAAGATACTATGGATCTGCGTATATGGTTTTAATTTCAACTCGATACCTTCACGCGTTCCCGAGATCAAGGTCTTGACACCCGGACGGACGGACAGACGGACAGACAGACGGACAACAAAGTGATCCTATAAGGGTTCCGTTTTTTCCTATTGAGGTACGGAACCCTAAAAACACACAAACATTTCATACACAAAACGTACGTACGTACGTACGTAAGTATATTGTATATATACAAACATACACCCGAAAATAGGTCTTTCTTGCGCAACCGGATAAAAAGTGTCGACGTTTAAAAAGTAATTTCTACCTAAACAAGGCTTCAAAGTTTTTGTTTTCTCACAAAAGGGTATGTCAGGTGGCTACCCCATTTACATAAGAGTCTCGTAGTAATAAATGAGCTAAAGTAGATTCATAGCTTTGTACCAAGAGTTCTTATTGGGTGAACAGTAAATAGCTTTGGAAATTGGGCTTTGCCGGAATTTTATTTAGACTGTTTTAAAATTAACAAGTATCTATACAATACAATAGAATACAATACAAAAACAATTTATTGACACCATAATAAAAATAACATTAGGTACATGATTAGGGCGTTAGAAAGGTATAAAAGGTGGCCTTATCGCTCTTCGCTATCGATCTCTTCCAGAAAACCTTTAGTTGGTAAAAGAAAAACAAAAAAGTAAACGCTGACGGTAGTGAAATCACATATGAAACAAATCTTATGACCAAATATATATGTAAATAATATATAAATACACAACTTGCAAATAGTACTTACATATATAGGTACTGTATGAAATACATAATAATAGAGATAAACTTACATAAACTAAACATATACAACTGTGATGTGATAGAAAACTAAGTCAAAGAGTAAATGAAAGATAATGGTTTCTGATATGTGTTCTGAATGACTCCACGCTCTGGGCACGCCTGATGCTCGCCGGAAGAGCATTCCAAAGAACAACAGCCCGTACCGAGAACGAGGATCCATAAAACTGAGTAGAATGGGTCGGAGTAGCGAGAGCTAAATTGACTGATGACCTGTGATTATTATGATGAGTGTCACAGGTGAAGGTAAAATGTGAACTTAAGTAAGAGGGTGAAGAAGGGTGAATCAGAGTTGTATAGAGAAGAGAAAGTATATGAGTATCACGGCGAGAATAGGGAGAAGCAAAGATTGTATCTACAAGCGAGACTTTAAAACTTTTTGACTTTTTCTGTTGGCAAGAAATTTCTTATTTTTCTTAACGATGCAGCTGAAGCATAGAGCTAACGCTTGATAGACTGCAGTTGAGGACTCCATGACAAACAGCTGTCAAAAATGATCCCTAAAATTTTGACTTCAGAACTAAAGGGGACAATAACATCATATATATTAAAAGATAAACAAGATACCCGACTGCATAAAAGCAGTTTTTGCAGTCTAACTTACGATTTTGTTACGTTTTATACGCTGTTGAGTGTACGTATTTATGAGATAATATGCTTAAAATTTGTGTAAAATATTATAAATGCATATTCTTTAGAATAATTCTAGTAAAATCACTTGTTTATTACAAAAACATCGTTGGAGGTTACGAAAAAACGCCTTTTTATGTTTTATTATTATTACAAAAATAAATAGCCTATGACACTCCTATAAAAGTGAAGACGAATCTAACGACAACTCAAATTATCAAAATCGGTCAAGCCGTATAGGCTGTAAGCGATCATATAGAAACATACATACATACATTCGAAAAACATAACCCTCCTTCTTACGCAGTCGGGTAAAAACCTACAAGTTTTTCTCATTCTTTTCTACAACACGTTTTACATTTTAACGTTAGTATAAATAGATCGCTGTATTTTAACAATTCCATTGTATAATGATGTTTTACAATTAACACAATAAAAGTATTACCTGCCTAAAACTTAAACAAAAGGAATATAACGAAAAACATGGTTCCAAAGCTCAAACAATCACAAAAAAAGAACAAAAACTAAGTCAACTCCGCGACAGCGAAAAAAATATTTTAGTGAAAAAATTAAACAAAAGTTACGGCACGAAATATAGTTCTAATATGTTTGTGTATCCCTGTTTTATTTTCGCAATTTTCACCGAAGTTGATTACAGCACATAAACATGAAAACAGATTTATATTTCCAGTTTTTTGCGTTCTTTATTTTATTTACTCGCTGACACAAAGCCGACAGACAATATGAATTCTAACAAGTATCTACATTAAACGTAAAAAAATACCCGATTGCAGAGAATGAGTTTTGTATCCTAACTCACGATTTCGTAACGCTTGATACGCTGTTGAGAAGGTTACGAAAAAGCACTTTTTTGCGGGAGTATTATTATTATTGTTACAAAAAAATATAGCCTATGATACTCGGAGAGTAAAAACAAATCGCCACGCACTTCGAACATCAAAATCTGTCAAGCCGTTGATTTATGCTGTAGGAGGTCATAAATGTATTACGGTTACCTATCTATAATCCGAATTGTGAAATATCGAATATCATTTCCCCGAAAACGAAATCCATTTTTTTTCATAAGACACTTTATTGAATTCCCGAAAGCTCATTTGACAACTCGTCTGATAACCGAATCTTAGTAATACGAAAGTTTATGTGTATAATAAAAAATAAACCTACGAACCTAAAGTACTAATTGATATACCGGATAACCGATCCTTTGTAAATAAGAAGGTTTCTGAATATACTTAATAGAAACTTAACAAACCTTACCTAATATCTGTTCGGGCAAATGAAACAGATGGCTAACAAACTTTTGGAATCAGAAACTCGTGTCAAGTCAAGGATTCGGGCAAGTAAGATTCGAACAAATGTATTTCAGATTATAGATACATACATACAGATATATACTCGAAAAACATAAACCACGTTTTTACGCAGCCGGTCGTACGTAACCTACGTAAAAGTCGTTTTACGTAGGCTTACCATATTTTTATTTTCTTTCTAGAACTGTCAATACTTTCTAACAAAAAAATATGCTGAAACTTTGATAATGAAGGATAAAAGAAGCGATGTCAAACTTTTTGAAGAATAATCCAATAGATCTTGTGTTCAAAACAATCTGCTCCTTTTGGTCAAATCGCTATTCAGTTATGATCAATTTATCTACTTCGGTAATTAGTTTGATGAATTATGAAGTAATTTGACAAGAGTTCAGAACTGTTATTTAGCAAAATTATTGGAATTTAAACTAATCTTAACTTTTCCTTACGGAGCGCAAATCTAATCTGCGTGATTCCTACTTTTTAAGCATATTTATTTCCTTTGAAAAGGTCATACATAAATTAGAGTATTCCTCGGCGTACCACTGAAAGAGCTCTAAATCATTTCATATTTTCACCATTTTGATCTCAGTTTTATCCCCTCAGGCTGCTTAATAAGTATAAGATGAAAATAAGTAGACGTGAAAATATTATTTTGAGTACTTCGTTAAAAAACTTTTTTTTTTAGATAAAGAGACTCACTTTTTAGACCTAATTACGAGTATGAATATTGTATTGTACCATATGACATGTGCAATAAATTCAGCATAATTTTATATATATTTGTTGTTTTGACCAAAACATTTGTTTTATTTATAATAAAAAAAGTATTAAATAATATATCACTTATATACATAATGAATGTTCATATTTATATCAATCATTATTATCAACATAAAATATATCATGCATATTTCGTAATACAAATTTCATGAAACTGACGTCCACATATTTAGCAATAAATTAAAAAAATACCTAACTGTATTTTTTAAATGTAGTATAGCTCCATATTTGACCACCAGTACGCTCCATGGAAAGCAATACTGTTGCTGAAGATGATTCCTGCAGACCTAGAAGATACTTGTACTCTACAAACTTACTGATAATGTTCATACAAAACAGCTGAACCGAATTTGATGAAACATAATAAAGAACGTTTCTCTTCGGCCGCATACGTAACTATAGTTTCGTAACTAGTTTCGAATTAAACATAATTATTATTTATTATACTGGTGTCGATCATTAGAGTATTTTTTTTCGTATTCACGGTTTTTATTTCTTAATTTGGTTTAGAAGTAAACCTCTCGATGAAATCATCTATCAAACAAAAAAATAGAATCTACATCAAAATCAGTCCATCTGTTTGAGAGCTACGATGCTACAATGAGAGTAGCTATAAAATTAAGATTGACATGCGTCAATCTTATAACTCCCCTCTTTTTTATCAGGGGTTAATTACATTGTATACTTTAAAGGAAGGAAGTATGATATAAGGAAAACTAAATGATACTATCAAGTAATCTATTTATTTTTATATAAAATTAATTTTACATTGTCATGTTTCCGTTAAACTTCAAATCCGCTTAACTGGGCAAGCTTCTTGCCTCCTACCTGACATGAAATTTTAATAACAACAAACACAATATTGCGAGCGACACAAGCGGGTGGCAAAGACCGTGTCAAAACACGCATTAGGTGGTTCCGTAGCTAATGCTGTAATCTAAAAGGAAACCACCAGAAGAAATTAATAGTATCCACTTTGCAAAAAGGTCAATGACCTTAGTACTATAATGTTTTCCATATATATCGTACATCTCATAAAGATATAATCATAGAGTGCTTAAAATATATTTATTTGAAGTTTTTTTATGGTCTACTACTATGGTTAGTTATGAATTTCTAGGTGTAACAGCTAAAAATCGCGGGGGGGGGGGGGCTATTTTTTCATCTTTGGCGTGCTATATCTTACATACATCATCGGAAAAAATGATATATTAAACTTTAGTCTTATATTAAAAGACCTATTCTACGATACCCCATAATATGGGCTGGGATTGAATAAAAATTTCAACCTTTCTTTATATGTATAGAGAGACACCCCTATTTTTTACATTTTAGAAAAAAGCTTCCAAAGAAGAATGGACATCTGTTCTGTGACCAAGCTCCGGTGCGAACGAAACACATCTTATCTTGCTCGTCATTTTATGTAGATACGTCAAAAATCAGTTTTGTTTTTTAATTTTGCTATTATTATTATTTTATTTTTAGCTCCACAGACTCCAGGGTCCGTGACCTTTGTCAGAATTACAAGTAAGTTCATTAAAGTTTTTTACCCGAATTCGCAAAAAATAAGTTTAATATATTTACAATATGTATGTATGTATGTTTCTATATTTCATCCTATAGTCTAAACAGATTGACCGATTTTGACATGCGAGGTGTCGTTAGATTCCTCTTCACTCCCTGCGTGTCTATGTGAGCGAGTATGTGCTCACTTTTATACAAACATACATGCACTTGGAAAACATAGCCTTACGCAGTCTCGCGTAAAAAAGCTAGGAATAGATGCTTTTATCTTGGATAATGATGAAAAAGTACAAATTACCTAGCAAGCCAAGCAAAATACATACTGTGATGAAGTTTAACAATTACAGACGTGTTTCCTTTAGCAACTAATTATTAGCTGTGATGCTTCCACGAAGGCAGTCAGACGTACTTTACATGCGAGTTTGCATGGATAAACAATCTGATCTAGTAATTTGTTAGCTTCTCATTTACCTGTATGGCTAGATCTTATACTTTATACATAATAATAATAACTGAGTCGAGAGAAAATAATTCTCATACACAGTCAAGAATTCGTTTGAGTAATATTTTTTATTCTATCCAAAAAAAATGGAAATAACTGAATTTATTTTATAAGTAATTCTGTATTATATATACACATATCTCATGCCTATTTTAATATTTTAAAATTGGTAGAAATACCTACTACTACTTACTGGTAGAACACCAAAAACTATGAGGCCGAACTTTGACGCCATATTGACAGTTGTTGGAGAGTGAGTAGATATATTATCTGGGTTTGTATTGTTTGTAATTCAAGGAAGTTAGCCCATCGGCTACAAACAGATCTATTTCCTTCTAATCTCTCAAATAGTTTTTGCATTTTTGCATTGTCCTAAAATGAAGCTGCTGGGGCATTTATTAATATTATTTTTTTATTTAATGAGGCAACCATTATTTCCCTCTCAACGGAGGAAGTATTAGTGTTGTTACTAAATTGTACTTAGGTACTTCTAACAATAGTTCCGGACATTAAGTGTGTACGTACAGAAAGGTCAGCTATTATTTGGTTTTCGTGTTGTCACGAATCCAGAGGGCCATGAGAGCATTTCTATTTATTCCGGCCTCTGATCTTCCCATAAGCAAATACTGACAAAGTGTCTCTCGAACTTAATGAAATAGTTGAAAGGGAAGAGTGATATATGTATGTGATAACAAACATATTACGAATGGAAGAATCGTCAACAAGGTGTGTTTATATTAACTTAAAGAGTAAATATTTGTTATTTTCACAGAGCTGCAGGGTTACGCTCAACTCTTATATTATATTAATGCTTATATACTACATAAGAAATTATTACATAGTACATAAGAACTTAATGTTGCACGCCCGCAATGGGTAAACTGTTGAAACTAATATTTTTAGGGTTTCGTACCTCAAAATAAAAAAGCGGAACCCTTATAGGTTCACTTTGTCCGTCTGTCTGTATGTCCGTCTGTCCGGGTGTGACCTTTATATCGGGAATGCGTGAAGGTATCATGTTGAAATTAAAACCATATACGCAGATCCATAGTGTCTTGCTTCAGAAAGAAAAATAAAATCTCTTTCGTAAAAAAAGTTACAGCCGAATACGTCGTAAAAAACACACATTTCGATACTCATTTAAGAAATCTGTACACAGTTATGAACAATAAAATATATTTGATTTGATTTGAAAGCAAAATTGGCTCACGCCCATTTTTACGCGACTACGGCGAAGCAAAAAGGAGGGTTATGTTTTTGACCGGTAAGTGTATATGTATGTATGTATGTGTGAATCGTGAAATGTTCATTTGTTCCCTTATAACTTGTAAACTACCTAGCATAATTTGACAAATGAGGTGTCGTTGGAAGCATCTTGTTTGTCTACTGGTTATAAGCTACGTGACGTCACATTAAATTGAATATGGTATAAGGGGCACGAAGTCAAGAAAAAAAATGTTTCGCAATATTTATTACATTTTCTTATTTCATACTTTTAGAGAGTGACTTTTCAATAAATAAAATAAAATAAAATAGCCTTTTATTTTCTCAATCTTAAAAAAACATGTAATTAATATTTATTATAAATGCATCCTATTTATCATTCCTATTATTTGATTTTTTTTATTAAAATTTGAATTTATTTATAGATTATTTATTATTATTCTATTGTTTAGTATTGTTAGTTTAGATTTAAATTTATACCTTAATGTTAGTGGTGTTAGTAATCTTGTTGATTGAGGACCCCTCGTTGGGTGAAGGCCTCCTCCAGAGTTGCCCAGTTGCCCATTCATCTCTATTTTGTGCTGTCTTCTGCCATGTTTTTCCTACAATATTCTTGATCTCGTCAACTCAACGTCAGTCAACGTCGTCACTTTTGAATAGTCGGGTTTACTTATTTTTTATCTTGATTTTTCTACGTTTGCACAAATGTTTTATTTATTACTCGAACAGGCACCTATCGTATAAAAACACTTTCTATTATTGTAGATTTTTCACGTGAAAATAATTAAACCAGTCTCTACCATTTCAATGTATACCGACGGTCACATCACAATGTCTGTTTTCACAACATGCCACTCCTGATATTTTGATATCTCCACTGCATCTTTGAAAAAGACCGCTGAATGCGGATGAATCTATTGTCAGATATTCGACTCAAACAAGACGTAAGTAACCCAAACTATTAGAATCACCTTAGTTTACAATAACACCGAAATATATCAATACCACCCATTTGCAGAACATTTAACAAAGCAAACGTAATTAACCAATTTTCCTTAGTGCTTACACATAATTTTGGTTGGATAATTTTGGTACCCACAGCAATCACCAAAGCCATTCGTCGTAATCAAAACCTACATGGATGAAATTACATTTAGGGCTTCTTTCATCAACCCCGAGTAAAGATCAAAGTTGGCTACTTGCCACTTGAACTGCCAAGTAATCGTAGATTCTAATTTCATAATGTCTGAGTAGCCATAACCATCTCATAAACTGGCCCGTAACTTACGTGTGACTTCATCTGCCGAGTATCGGAGATAATCGACGAGTAAGGCCATTGTCAGTCATAAACAGATGTGCCATTCGTACAACCTCTATTGTAGATGTCCCTGGCTGGATTTTATTATTTTATGACCTTTTGTTCAAATGTGGAGAAAGGACTCTATTTCCAGGTAAACTACGATAACTTACTTACTAAACGATAAACATGAATTGATATATAAAATCGTAGTATTAAGAGTATACTGAGAGCCAAAACCAAACACATCTCAAAAAAATGGGTTTTAATTCTATTCTGTTTATTTGTAACAAATATAAAGAACAAATAACATCAAAAAATTAATAGTTCGTATTATAGAACTTGATACTAACCTCATAAAATTATCATATTTCGTACCTCAGTTGTCAGTTAATATTTTCATATTAAGTACCATGTAAAGTATGCGATTGTGGCGCACGTGTATTTGACTAACAAAACAGTTGTAACAAAGGAATTTGAACGAACAATGAATGTTTTCGTTCTTTCATTCGGCTAACCCCTGAGTTATTACTCGGAGCTAGGTTTTCGTTTGTGAAACTGACTAAAGTTAATCGGGACTATTAATCGCTGAGTAACATTACTCGGCACGTAGCTACTTCTCACTTTACTCAAAGATTATGAAAGAGGCACTTAAATCTGTACTCAGCGATATCGATCCACATTCTTATTGCGTACTGCACAAGAATGGAATTCTTTGCCGCCATCTCTGTCTCCTGAGACCTACAATCTTGGAATTTTCAAGGCTAGAGTGAATAGATATCTTCTAGATCGACGAGCTCCATCCTCGGCCACACCGTCGCTTAACACCAGGCGAGTTGGTGGTCAATCGTAGATCTATCTTCTATATAATTTTTTTTTTATAGACATTTAGTAATAATACCTAACATAGTACAAATTAACGTGACTAGAGAAAATGTTGTTTGTGTTTACCAACCAGAAATTTAATTATTATTCACACAAAAGTAATTAAATATGTTGGTAAAAACATCTCAAACACCTTAGTTATATAATTGTGTATTAAGATGTGTATAAACTATAGTGTATTTCCAGATGACTTAAAAGTATTAGTATAAGTAGTAGTAAGTATAGTTAAACCGTTATTTAATAATTATATTTTAAAAAACTGAAACCACTTCAAAATACTCCATACAACACATACGCGACTTGCTGTTCACATTACTACAGGCACTCGCTATTTTACCAGTAATTTATAAGAACCAAAGTACTGCATCAATAGTGATAAAATTTATATGGGACCACCTATGAAGTATGAACTACAAAGTACAAAAAATAATTATCAAAATCAATGCACAATTGGCTGAGTAATCGGTGAACAAACATACAAAAAAAACATAGAGACCGAATTGATAACCTCTTTATTTTTGGAAGTCGATTAAAAAGAAAACAGAGTACTCATGAACAATTATAAACCAATTATAAGCTTAACGTGAGTTCTCTGTTTTAAATGCAATTATTGCATTAAAATCAATATTTGCAAACGTGATCTATACACAAATATATTCGTATTTTGAAAAATATGACATACGAGTACACTCTAAAGCGCAAAAAGAGCTTTTTGCGAATTTTGCTAATTTACGATTTGCTTACTCTTGATACGCCGTTGAGTGTACGATTTTGTGAGACAGTATGCGTAAAATGGCTGTAATAGATTATAAATGCGCATTCTTTAGACTAATTCTAGTAAAATAACTTGTTTACGAGTATTACTAAATAGTTCATTATAGGTTACGAAACAGCACAGTTTTTATTTTTGCAAGAGATGTATTATAATAATAATAACAAAAAATATAACCTATGACACAACACTCTGGAAGGGAAGACGAATCTAATGACAACTCGTACATCAAAATCGGTCAAGCCGTTTAGGCTGACAAACATACATACACTCGAAAAACATTACCCTCCTTTTTACGCAGTCGGATAAGCAGGGTCTGTACACAAAACTACTACTAACTACTACTACAAAACCTATAGTCGGTATATTATTGTTCTACAACTTTTGGAAAAATCACGATTATTTATGGAAATCATCTTACCAGGTATTTCCGACTGCTTTGTGTGGATACAGAAGATCTTCCTGAAAGTCTTCTTGAGAGTTCTAGGGTCTATCGCGTACGAGCCGTAGACCAGGGGGTCCATGCACGAGTTAGAGACAGCCATGACGAAGAACAGGTCTTGGAGACGCGCCGACACGTGCTCAGCTGACTTGCGGTCTACCATGTACCTAGCAACATAAAGTTCAAGACTTAAAATTGTAGAGTCTGTTCAGCTAGAAAACTAAGGATATTTTTATGGTTTTTGTAATGTATAAATAAATTAAAAAAAACTAATGTGGCATTGACGGCGCTGCTGTCTTTATTTCATTTTTTTTTTCAGTAATTTTTATTTTATTTTATTTTATTGAAATAGGTACAGTTACAGATAATAGGCTATATAATATACAATAAGCTCAACCGGCAAAACATTGTGAACCTAAAACCCAATTACAACAGTACACAGCTTAGTTAAATTTGACACCAAGTGTTAAGTGAATATTCGTAGCAATATGTATGAGCAATAAAATATAAAGGAACAATTTAAATAACTAGCTTATTGATTTCAAATTTAAACGACGGAAAACTACATGAAAATATGTCTCTCATATCAGTCAGATCATCATGTGTGCGGCACATCCGGATTAATGGACTGTTCTTTGCGCGCAGTCGCGCGCGTGCATCCCTAAGCGACGGGCGCGTATTGGTAGTGCGATAACTCGCATATGCTCGTAAAGACAAAAATAAATAATGACGAAAGTTATAAAATGTAACGAATGCAATATAGTGATCGACGAGATGTTATCGTACATTCAAAATAAATTATCAATAATGGATGAAGAGTCACTAATTCGAATCTGCACATCCGCATTTACAAGTGAAGAGATCAAGAATTCTAAATCACTACTCTTCGATGCAATTCCAACGGATCGACGCAAAATTGAAAGGAAAAATAAAGGCAAGGAAGAACGTGACCTAGCGGACATTATTAACATGTTCAAGTCAACGGAACCCGACATAATACCTGTGTTTGTTGCCCGGCAATTGGATAGATTGCCGCCGATTTTGATGGACCACCTTGACTGCTCAAAGCTATTAAAGGACATCCTTATAATAAAATCTGAAATAAAAGATATAAAGTCTACTTATGCAACGGTTGATGCTTTAAAACAATTAAAGACCGACGTTCTTCAATTAAAGCATGACTCATTGCCTCCAACATCAGCTTTTAAAGTAAACACAAGAAGAGGAGCGTGGTTAGATAGTGGCCCTATGGGGCTCTCGAACGATTATCATGACGTATCCTCGTTAACGGAACTGAATATAAATAAAGATCATGAATTATTCAGTACAGCGACAACGTTACCAATATATCGAGAAATGAGGGTAGAACAAAATATGGCAGTTGCGCGTGAATCATGTGAGCATCCACAACAACAGTCGACGGAGTGCATACAGACTAGCCCGGGTGGTGGTGTGAGTGCGGGTGGCGAGCGCCCGCTGCCGGTGAGTCAGGTGGCATGCACTGAAACCGGTTTGTTAATGAGCCCGACGGCGACGTCGGATATACTGTCCGGTCAGGCTACGAATCAGCTGACTGTCGGAGATAAGGCTGGAAATAGTGACGCATCTAAACAATGCACGGTTGAGCGAATGCCGTTGCGTGATACTACGGCGAAACAAAACACCGATACTAATGGATGGCAGTTGGTGGCACGTAGTAGAAACCGTCCTAAGTATCGTTTTATGGGTAAATCTGGCATAGCGAAGGACTTGGAAAGTACTTTCAAAGCGGCTCAGAAAAGGATACCTATGTTTATAACTAATATAGATAGAAGTGCGTCAGAGGCCGATATAGTGGATTATATTCGAAATAGAACTCAAGAAACGGTGTTATTAGAAAAAATCAATATGAAAGTCGACAGGGATCATAAAGCTTACAAATTTTTCATATTAGACTCTAATTTACCGAAATATTTAGATGAAAAGCTGTGGCCCGATGGTGTTATATTTCGACGTTTCGTTAACTTTAATAAAAGGAAAACGAACATTGAAAAGTCTGTGACCGGCCTAAATAGTCTGCATAATGAATAGTCAATATCGCTTTGCTACTTTTAATTGCAAAAATGTAAAACGTTCCATAGATGGTATTAGGGAACTGTGTCGTACTTGTGACGTGGTGTGTCTTCAAGAAACATGGTTGATGCCGCACGACATACCATTCATAGGTACGATAGATAGCGGTTTTGGTTACACGGCGACTTCAGCCATGGATGATTCACGAGTTATCGGTCATGGTCAAGGACGAAACTACGGCGGGGTAGCTTTATTATACCGATATACGTCTTTCCAACAGGTGTCTGTACTGAAATGTGGTAATCCTCGCATCTGTGGTATCAAAATAGTAACATGTGACAGTGCGGTAATTATAATGAGCGTTTACTTGCCTACAAACTGTTCATCAAATTTGCCTGAGTTTACGGACTGTTTAAGTACCGTGAGCGCGATTGTTGACGAGTATGGTGTAGAATCGGTTTTTATTTTGGGCGACTATAATGCTGATCCGGGTGGGTTATTTTACGGTGAACTTTTGAATCTTTGTCTTGAGCAGAAATGGACGTGTATCGATGTAGACATGCTAGGGCTGGAGTCGGATACTTTCACTTTTATTAGTGACGTGCACGGAACCAGCAGCTGGCTAGATCACTGTATTGTTACTCACTCGGCGAAGCAAACTGTTGTTGATATATGTGTGAAGTATGACACTTTATGGTCGGACCACTATCCTCTTATTCTGAAATGTAATTTGAATGTACTGACATCTAAAGTGGCACCAAAAATTATAGTAAATTCAGGTGTAGTGTGGGGCGATAGGAGTGAGGAGCAAATCGCTGTATACGCAAACGAGTGTCATAAGAATTTAAAATTAATTGATTTTCCTTCTGACTGTATAAATTGTGCTGGCCATTTCTGTAATAACCCGGATCACAGGCGTATTCTTGATAGACTTTACTCTAGCATTGTTACTGCCCTTCGAGACGCGGCGGTGGTTAGTCGAGGAAGCATGAGGAAGAGTGGGGGTGGATCACGCATAACGGGGTGGAACAAGCATGTAGGGGACGCTCATAGGATGGCTAGATCTAGGTTTAAGGAATGGGTGGTCTGTGGAAGGCCTAAATCTGGCCCTTTATATATGGATATGTGCGAAAGTAGAAGAGCGTTCAAATCTAGATTAAAGTGGTGTCAGAACCATCAAGACCAGATTAAAATGGACGCTCTTGCTGCAAAACATTCCAAGGGTGACTTTCGCGGTTTTTGGAAAGGTACCAATAAATTGAATAGTCGACCGGGCCTTCCTGCGAGCGTCGAAGGCGTCAATGACCCGAGGGAGATTGCAAATGTGTTCAAAAACCATTTTTCTGTAGAGTCTCCATTAGTAAGGCGAGTGAGGTGTTCGGTGCTGACTTGAACAATCAACCTTTAGTAACGGGTTTCCTTGCGAAAGATGTATATCAGATGATACGTCAAATTTCAAAAGGAAAGTCACCGGGCCACGATGGACTCAGCATTGAACACCTTCAGTACGCCGGACCGCACATTTCTGGGGTCTTGGCTATGTTTTTCTCGTTGTGCCTGAGCCACTCATACTTGCCAAGCGATTTTATGAAAACCGTGGTAGTGCCTGTAGTGAAAAATAAAACTGGTGATCTCACCGATAAAAGTAACTACAGGCCCATTTCACTCGCTACGGTTACGGCTAAAGTGTTTGACGGTTTGCTTAACGCACAGTTAAACACACACATATTACTGCACGATAACCAGTTCGGGTTTCGTCCTCGGCTGTCCACTGAAAGTGCTATACTGTGCCTTAAGAATACCGTCAAATACTACACTGATCGTAAAACTCCCATCTACGCATGCTTCCTCGACTTATCTAAAGCGTTTGATTTGGTATCGTACGACCTACTATGGGACAAGTTAAGATGTACAAATTTGCCACAAGAAATAACTACCATTTTTAAATATTGGTATGCGAACCAGTCTAACAGTGTTCGATGGGCGGGGACACTGTCTGATCCCTATTGGCTCGAATGTGGTGTCCGGCAGGGTGGCTTGTCTTCGCCAACCCTGTTCAATTTTTATATTAATGAGCTCATTGTCGCGCTCAGCAGTCAGCATGTCGGCTGCCACATCGACGGTGTGTGTGTCAACAACTTGAGCTACGCAGATGACATGGTGCTGCTGAGTGCGTCTATCTGTGGCTTAAGGAAATTGATGCGGACCTGTGAGGAATACGCCTGTGATCATGGTTTAAAATACAATGTCAAGAAAAGTCAGTACATGGTTTTTGAGACCAGAAGTGCTAGATGCCCCCAGAATGTACCTCCAGTTTTGCTGAACAATATTCCGCTTGAAAGAGTGGATCAATTTAAATACCTGGGGCATATAGTCACGACTGATCTCAGGGACCATGCGGACATTGAGAGAGAGCGGAGGGCTCTGTCTGTACGAGCGAATATGATAGCCCGCAGGTTTGCACGATGCTCAAATGAAGTTAAGATTACACTATTTAGATCCTATTGTACATCGCTTTACACGTGCAGCCTGTGGGCTAATTACACTGAAAAAACCTACAGTGCCCTCCGGGTCCAATATAACAATGCGTTCAGAGTGGTATTGGGGCTGCCCCGGTTCTGTAGCGCCTCGGGCATGTTCGCGCACGCGCATACAGATTGTTTTTACGCTACCATGCGTAAGCGCAGCATGTCTTTGGTGCGCAGAGTCCGGGCCAGCTCCAATATCGTGCTGGCTATGATTGCCGCAAGACTTGATTGTCCTTTCCTTAGGCATTGTTGCAACAGGCACGTTGCAGTAGCGATGCCTACGAGAAAGTATTGATGTAAAAAACGATATGCACTGCTTAGAATTATTTAATTATTTATGTATGACGGACTATTGTGATTTTATTTGACATTATTTTATTGTATTATTATTTTTCTTTGGCATTATGATTATTAATTTAACATTTGACATTTTTAAGTTTATTTAGTTTGGTGACATTTATTTAATTGTATTGTTTATGTAGAATTAATGATTTAAATTTAATGAATATTCTTTAGTCTGTATATGCCTTTTCTGCTTTTTACTATATGGGTTTTAATTACCTGCAATAAATGAATTTTATTTATTTATTTATTTGAGACGTTGTTGAAGGCAGGTGGCATGCTAAACAGTTTAAAGTTACGAATAGAACGTGAGAGCACTTTAAAATTAATATTCATTAATAATTTACTGTCGAACATACCATTTACAATTTTATACAGGGTGCATAAATCTATTATAATTCTACGACTTTCGAGGCTCTTTAATTGACATTTTTCCAATCTGTCTGAATATTCTTTAAGGCGCGTCGCTCACTGGTAAGTCGAGGCGCGATCGCGGCGACGTCGCGGCACAGTCGAGGCGTGGCGTTTTTGTTAGAGTCGAGGCGCGGGCGGCTATGCTTCCTTCACACACTACAATGTAAACAAGTCTACGCACGAAACAAAATAACAAAATGGCGGTGGAGTCGCGGTGCGGTCGCGCACTGCACCCCTGCCGCGACGCCGCTGCGACCGCGCCTCGACTCCACGTCGCCTGCGACGCGACTCTAGTGTGTGGGCGCACTGCCATTTGAACCTGAAGGAAACGTAGAAGCGGCGTGCCGCTTGTGCGCCCGTGCCTCGACGCCGCCTCGACTCCAGCTTGTGTGGGCGATGCGCCTAAGTTTACGCCTCAATCCAAGTCTACTGCAAAGCAATATTCTAAAATATAACGAACTAAGCTATTATTATTATATAATATAACCCACGAGGTGACATTTCTAAAAGGTTTAGCCGTACGCAGGATAAAACCTAACATTCTGTTCTATTCTGTCCTAATAATATCTAGTAGTACGGATGTTGACTTATTTAACACTTATGCGTTTAAATTCAAACAGTTTCTTAGCTGTTTTAATTGTTAAAACGCATAAGTGTTGTTGAATAAAATATGTCTTATTAAGAAATAAGACACATTTTACTTAAGTTTATTTTTTTATCTCTTTGTATATTTCTTTTTTGTTTGTACAATTATTCCATACATTTTCTATAAGTATTTATATATTTTTTGAGCTGGTCCGTCTATTTTACAGTGTACTTGTCTAGTATTTTATATTATCTGTGAAAAATTTTAATTGGCTTGCGGTTCATATTTCCATTTTCTAATGTATGAATTAAGCTATCAGTTTTCCTTTTAAAATAAAATAAAATACCACTAGACGTTAGTTCCTCTTTTTTTGCCACGACAGAACTATAAATAAACATACTCTACGTCACGCCCAGATCATCGAAATTAACATTTTTCATGAAATAGCCAACCATGCTACTCGTGAAAAAGGCGCGATCAAGTCTTGGAACCGGAATAAAATCGAATCGGGTAACATAAGGCTGTTATTTTTGATTATGTTCTACATTTAACAATCATTAACCGGTTGAAAACAACAAAGTTCGTATATAAGTTTTTTTTTCGAAAATAGGCTTATGCTTGACCATCGACGGTTGCGGTTTTGGTACGAACAATAAAAGGGCGTACTACCAAAATGTAGGTTTTGTTGAATAAACCGGTTTCAAAGGGTTTGCCGCAAAGAATGGAGGTGCATAGGGGCTGCTCCCATGGATCTTCCACCCTCTGCGGTTACATTTTTTCATATTTCCAGCCCATTAATCTCTCTTAATGACGTTAAATAAGTAGGTAAGTATCCTCATGTATTTTCCGTGTTGGAAAAAAAAATAAGACAGATTTTTTCTGTCTGTATAATTTTGAATCGCAATTGTGAAAAGAAAATTTGATTTTAGATAAACCTTTAACTTTATCACACTACACAAACACACGAGCATCTATATTAAAATGAAAACAAAATACCCGACTGCAGACTCAGTTTTTGCAGTCTATTACGCTTGATAGTATCAAGCATATCAAGTTGTTACGCAGTCGAGTGTTTTTTTGTGAGAAAATATGCGTGAAATCACTGTAAAAGATTATAAATGCGCATTCTTATAAAATCACTTGTTATTTATGAAATAGTTCGTTGCAGGTAACGAAAAAACGCTTATTTTGGTGAGATATGCATAATTATTATTACAAAAAATATTGCATAAAATGTAGCTTATGACACTCAGGGAGTGAAGACGAATCTAACGACACCACATCAAAATAGGTCAAGCCATTTAGGCTGTAGGCAATCATATAGAAACTTACATACATAGATACAAAGTCTTATACATACTCACATGCATACATACATAAACATATACTTGAAAACATGACTCTCCTTCATACGGAGTCGGGTAATAAAAGCAAAAAATGTGTAATTAGTTTAAAAAGCACGAAGTTAAAATTACGGTCAGCACAAATTGGTTTTATGCTAACAGTGAATACAAGTTCCTGGCAGACTTGAAGCTGTCAAAATATTTTATAACTAGCAACCCCAGCCAGCGGATGAAAATGCTGGTAAAATGAGGATTTATTATTGCAAGCTTAATAAGACCAAGGATAAAACTAAACTCTCTGGTCAGCTCTCTTTATAAACACAGCTTATCTAGCATTTATCAAACGTTCATCATAAATCCAGACAAGTGCGTGTCACGCCACGAGTAGGTGTAGGATTCCGTTGTTGCCCGTCATGTGCGGACTCAGAAGAAAACTTTAGTTTTTTTTTATAATCACATTGAGTTGATTCAAGTAAATATACCTGGATACCTGATCAGTCAAAGGGTTCTAAAAAATACAAGAGTTATTTATTATTCGGAACCAATGACTAGTTTGTTCTAGTGTTTATTAAGAACTTAAAACGAGACTTCTCGAGGACCAAGGAGGAAGCACGTAACAAAAACAAGTCGAGGCCGATATAATATTATACTTATATATGTAATGCTTTTTGCTGTCCTAAAGAAACATATGGCCTGTCACGTTGCTGGACTGTTGACATTGTTTTACTTCCACAGAGAAATTATTTTGCACACACTGCGTTTCAGTTTCGCCCGCCTACAGAGGAATAATAAATTGAAGGGTTGTAATTCTAAAGGGTCCAAGTGCCAAAAAAAACAATATTATTGCAAAAATACGATCTATGTGCCATGCCAATATGCAATTGAAAAAAATATATATAAAAAATTGGCATTTAGACCCTTTAGACTTACAACCCTTCAATTATTTAACTGTTTATTAAATTTTCACAGAAATCTAAATTATTATGAAGTGTGAAAACAAGTAGTGGAGTGCTGTATGGAATACTTGACTGCACTAGATAGCTCGTTGGCAAACCCCGAGTTTGGACTATTCATAAGCTTTTTCTTCAGCGATAGTGGTAATTTGCCTATAATGAGCTCTTTCCTCGACCAATAGCTGTTCCAGACACTTTCAGTGCGTCTAGCAACTTCTAATTCTTGTCGTGGCCGGAAAGGGACCTACTATTTGGAAAAAAGATATTTTTGGACAGTATGTGTGGACAAACTAAATACCTATAATAAATACCTTTTACTTTTTTTAAATACTCTTTCCTTTTACTTTTTTTATATATATTTTATTTTTTACTGTCTGTTTCCTGAGACCTACAATCAAGGAATTTTCAAGGCTAGAGTGAATAGAATCTTCTAGATCGACGAGCTCAGGCCATACCGTCGTTTATCATCAGGCGAGTTGGAGGTCTATCGTAGACCTATCTTGAGTAAAAAATATATAATTAAAAAACACTCAATCCCAACCCCCACAATGTCAATCTTGGTTTCTGTACGATTTATACATATTTTATTCGTTTATATTACGTATATATTAAAGCTTAGTCTTTGACATATTATGATATTCGTGCTAAGTCCAACTTCGAGACTTGCATTATTTAAATCTTTAATCATCGAGCTCAGATCTTGAGCTGCGAATTTATCAATAAAAATAATAATAAAGTATCAAGGGGCCACCAGCAACCATACAACAAACGTGTTTTTTTTTTACTTTGACTCTTAGTATAAACTGTAATAGATATAAGTCCCAAAATCAGTATTTTTAGGGTTCCATACCTCAAAAGAAAAAATCGGAACCCTTATAGGATCACTTTGTTGTCCGTCTATCCGTCTGTCCGTCCGTCTATCCGTCTGTCCGTCCGTTCTGGAGTCAAGACCTTATCTAGGGAACGCGTAAAGATATCGAGTTGAAATTAAAATTATATACGCAGATCTATAGTCTCTTGCTGCTGAAAGAAAAATCAAACTTCATAGTTTTCAAAAAAAAAATACAGACGAATATGTTGCAAAAAACGCATATTTCGACACTCTCAAAGGAATCAAAACCTATGGGGTACTTCCCGTTGACCTATAACTGTAAAATTTGGCAAAAAGCATTGACACATAAAGAAAAAAAAACAAAAACTGTATTTTTTTTATTTAATCACAAAAATAGGGTCTTTATGCGAGGAAGGAGGGTCTACATTTTAAAGTGCTTTAACCGTATCATGTGGGGTATCATATGAAAGAACTTTATTAGCACAAGCTAAAACAGGTTTTTAAATATTTTTCAATGTATATTTTTCAGTTTATGAAGGAAAATATAAAAAATATATAATTTCTCCCTTTTATCTACTAGTTTGTACGGAACCCTTGGTGGGCGAGTCTGACTCGCACTTGTCCGGTTTTTTATATATAAAACAGCAATACTGCAAATTGGCCAAGAGCGAGCTTACGCTAAAACGCAGGTGAATAGAGTATTTCGAAAACAAACATGCATCATTGTAGGCCTACAACATCTACTGAAACAGTAAAGACAGTAATCCATTGCAGCTTTACCAACGAATACAAAACAATTAACCACCCTATAGCGTACTAAGAGCATTTAAAGCTTCAAAAGCTGAAGAGAAATATTATTTTCGATAAATATAAAACATAATATTGCTAAACTTCCGTCCTTAATTAAATTTTTAATACCCTTTTTAATTTAGGGATTCAACTCCGGGTAAATTAAACTCAATGTTAAATAAAATTAATCTTGTGTCAAGAAATTAAAGCGTTCATTTAGACGGCAAGACGGATTTTGTGCCTTGGCATGCGAAGAGAGAGTATCCACTCTCGACATGTTCCCGTTGAGTCACATTCTCCTAGTGATACTCTAGTCGCGCTTTTTAATGCATTGTGCATAATGTCCTCGTGTCGAGATATTAGGAGACTGTAGGAGTAAACTTTATCGGTATTTTTTCTGTACAAAATAATTACTTCGCAACATCATTACTTTTTATCTATTTTTACTTTAAAAACAGTAACATTGCCTTTTAGACAATATATGTGTACATAGATAAGATATGTGTTTATATTTATTTATAAGTCAGAGACATCTCTGTGCTACGAACTTTTTTGTAGCTCTACTATAAACCTAAATATAGTTTCCCATTTTATGTTAACGTTAATTTAATTCAACCCGTTAGCCAGATAAACAAATAAAAAACCAGACGGCACGTTTTTCTTCAAATCCAGATACAAAAATGTCATTATTGCATTGAAAACTAATTTTATTGGTCAAAAAATATTCTATAACATATAGAAATTGTGTAGTTTCTATACAATATCTTTTTGTAATCGGTTCAGTGGGTACAGGGATCCGGATAACCATTCTTACAAAACTTACAATATTACAAATTCATTATATTTACAATGGAATGATAACACCGACCTCTTTGTGTAACTGGATAATTAAATATGTAGTGTAAATATTTGAAAAAAAAACTATTTCGAAGTCAATAACTAAAAGCTTAGGAAAATTCAGAACCTGCTCTAGATACTTAATAAACTAAGTTGGAGGCCAGACTACTTGCTGTCTTTTTGAATGATTTACAAGGCACAGGTGGGCTAATAATTTTGAAACTTATTCTTGGCAATGAATTGAAGAATCTTAATTTGAGCCTTGAATTATAATATTGCTTTGTATTTTATAATAACTAAGAAAATAAAATTTACACACACGTGATCAGTTTTTCGCTGTGTATGGGATAATATTTATTTATTTATGTGTATAAATTAAACAAAATAAAACAAGGTTACATTTAATTCGCTGGACGTCACATTCTTTTTTTAAACCTTAGAAATTTATTTTCATATTTATCATCATCATCTCAGCCACAAGACGTGCACTGCTAGTCATTGGAAATTGAAAATTTGGAAATTCTCGCGGGAGCTTGCGTTTACGAGATTATCTATTCACTTTGACGTGACAGGTCTTCCTGCACATTTCGGCCCTATCAGTCATCAGTGTTCTGCGTGCTATGTTTCCTGCACATTTCGGCCCTATCAGTCATCAGTGTTCTGCGTGCTATGTTTCCTGCACATTTCGGGCCTATCAGTCATCAGTGTTCTGCGTGCTATGTTTCCTGCACATTTCGGCCCTATCAGTCATCAGTGTTCTGCGTGCTATGTTTCCTGCCCATTCATTCGACTTGCTAATCCGTTGTGCTAAAGTCGGTGACTTTCGTATGTCTACCAATCTACATATATCTGTAAATCAAAATATACAATTTTGGTTTCACTATATATGAAGATAGGCAAAAACAAAAACAGTTTTATCGTATTTGTAATACCGAAGAAGATAGAAGATATTTTTTTTAATTATTTTTTTATTGTTTTTCTGAAATATTTTATTCGCTAATTGTGAACATTAGCTGCTTTCTAATTACAGAACACATTGTACATTTAGACAATATAAGCCATAATTTAAAAAAAGGTCACGACAGCAACGTCCTTAAAGTTTTTAACAAAATTATTAAAGTTACACATTACCATAAATACTAATAAGAAATGTACAAATACAAATTAAAATAAAACATATGTGTTTTTAAGTTATTACAGTACATACTTATATCCATTGATCGAAAATAAAAATGTGTTTTTGTTGAGACGTTCTCTAATTATTTTCAGATAAGAACGAAGAATAATTGCTAAATGTATATAATAAATGTAAAACAAGTATCTATATTAAAAGAATAACAAAATAATCGACTGCAGAAAAGCAGTTTTTTGTAGTCTAACTTATGATTTCATTACGCTTTATATGCTGTTGAGTGGACGTTTATTGTGAAAAAGTATGCGTAAATTTGATGTAAAAGATAATAATAATGCGCATTCTTAATAATAACAGTAAAATCACTTGTTTATTGCGAAAAAGTTCATTAGAGATTACGAAAAAACCCATTTTTTGCGAGAGATGTATCATTATTATTACAAAAAAATATAGCTGGCATACGACACTCGGAGAGTGAATAAGAACCTAATATTACCACGCACATCAAAATTGGTCAAGCCGTTTAAGCTGTAGGCGATTATATAGAAACATACATACATACCCACATACAAACATACTTATAGTTGAATTGAGAATCTCCTCCTTTTTGGTAGTTGGTTAAAAATGAGTTACCATAAAGTCATGGTAGCGTACGGCAGCCAACAGCAAGCGAACACCGAGACGATAGTGACGGTCATGCGGAGAGTGCGTCGCCTGGCGCGGGCGAGCGGCCTCTGGTCCGAGCGGCGGAGCATCACCCGGCTGTCGTGAGACGTGGATGGTTTCTCTGAAAATACACTTGGAGTTACTATTCATCTTTATCATCATCTCAGACATAAGAGAAGTCCGCTGCTGGACATAGACCTCCCCGGTAAAGACCGATTGGAAGCGCCTTGCATCCAACGTCTTCCTGCCACGTGTATAAAATCATCTAAAAAATATATATATTAAAATAATAGATAAAATAGATATAGACTTTAGATTAGGTATTCTCATAAGATTTGTAATAAATATGTAGTTATAAATTCAGATAACTTTAATAAACCAAATTAAACATATGTGATTTTATACAAAAACTCAAAAATATCATTTTCATATTTTATTTTCTAGTAACACGTTTAAATGTCACCATGATTATGTGTCTAAGTCTAACTTCATTATGAGTGTCTGGGGGATAATTGGCACCTAGAATTTGTCGATCTGCTTACAAATAGTATTGAAATAATTCCCTAATACATATATCCAAATCAAAGGGCAGACTATACCGAAGTCAAATTAGGTAATTATTTTGCCCACTTTAAAGTTCCTGACAGATATTACGTAAATTGCCACCGTAAATTATCTGGCAATATTGAATATCAATTTCTTATTATAATGTGTATAACATATAAAAACTAGCCGTGAGAATGTAAATAAAGTTAGCTATATTTTTACACATTTAGCGGCTTATATCTGTAAATTGGCTGTCGGCACAAGTTAGCAAGATTATAGGTACCTTCAGAGTATATAGAAGTACCTAAAGAAGTACCTTCGTCACAAAATAAGTAACACCTGGCAGCCCTGGACTCACGGAATAATAATTATGCAAACAAAATTTCAACTCAATTGAAATCCGGGAAGTTGGTCGAATTTACTTGCAGGATTACATACACCGGAATATGTGAAAGAAATGATAAAAAAACCTTGTAATAATAAACTTCTAACTTTTAATCCTGTAATAATCTGTAATAATCTCTTAATTTAAAAAAAAACTGTCATTTTCTCGACTTTCTCATTATTTGAGTAATTACCAAGAATCATATTTAAAAGCTCACTCGATCAACAACCTTTTCGAACAAAAAAAAAGCTGCATTAAAAACGGTTCATCTGTTTAGGAGCTACAAATACCACAGACAGATTCACAGAACACACAAGCCATCACACCCATTAAACACAACACTTTGGTTTTTGCGTCAGGAGCTAATAATAATTATAATAAAACCGGACAAGTGCGAGTCAGACTCACCCACCGAGGGTTCCGTACAAACTAGTAGATAAGAGGGGGAAATCATATATTTTTTATATTTTCCTTCATAAACCCAAAAATATACATCGTAAAAAGATTTAAAAACCTGTTTTAGCTTATGCTAATGAAGCTCTTTCATATGATACCCCACATGATACGGTTAATTCACTTTAAAATTTGGACCCTCATTCCTTGCATAAAGAGACTATTTTTTTGTGATTAAATTAAAAATGTCCAGTTTCCGGATTTTTTCCTATATGCGTACTCTAACACAATGCTTCTTGCCAAATTTCATAGTTCTAGGTCAACGGCAAGTACCCCATAGGTTTTGATTCCCTTGTGATTGTCGAAATGTGCGTTTTTTACGACATATTCGGCTGTAACTTTTTTTTACGACAACTGAAGAATTTTATTTTTCTTTCTGCAGCAAGAGACTATGGATCTGCGTATATGGTTTTAATTTCACTTCAATACCTTCACGCATTCCTGAGATAAAGGACTTGACGCCCGGACGAACGGACACACGGACAGACAGACGGATAGACGGACATACGGACAACAAAGTGATCCTATAAGGGTTCCGTTTTTTTCCTTTTGAGGTACGGAACCCTAAAAATAAGGGGTTAAAAATGATAGAAAGACAATTTTTCATCAACTTGTCTTCAATCCAATCGTAGTTCAATTTGTCTACTACATCTGTCTACATCCCTCGTGTGCCACATGGTGTATAATTTATTATAGCTTGCCGATAAATGCTGAAAACGGAATTAAGTTTCTGAAGAATAACAAAAAATAAATCTAAAAATGTGTTTGGTAATATTTTTGAGGCTTCATCCTAACTGGTATTATAAAAACGACTAAACCACGTTTTCACGCGAAACATATATTATTTTGTAAAAAATTACAAAAAAGGCTAGCTCAACTTTCAAAACTTTTTTTGTTATAATTAAAGTATAGGCATAATTTGTAAAAAAAAAGTAACTGATCATGTACCAATGTGATAGAATTGAAATATTATTTGTTAGAAATAAGTAAATATATTTATTTAAATTTTCATTCAAGTAAATAACCAGCCAATACGTGCTCGATTCATGCACCGAGCCTTCCGTACCCTTTCCGGCCGTTGTATTGCTGAAATCGAGCTCTAATATCAAAGGCAATATGAAACATTACAGAAATGCTTAGACATAGTTATATTTGGAAAAGGTAATACATCAAGTCCACTTAGTAACTTGTTATTGAGCTCCAAAGTTCCTGATTACGGAAAACACGGAAACTGAATTCCGGAAATTGTAAGGACTATTTAACAATTACTTTCTCATGAAAAATAGCTTAAAATCAAACAAAATCCAGTAATTAGAACAAGAATCGAGATTGGCGGAAACTTTGAATAACTAGTAATACAAATAAAGAAATTTATAACTCATTTAAATGAAACAAATCTTAACGGTCGCTGCAAAGTGTTCGTAACGTCGGGTCATTAAATTATGTAAAATAAACGCGATGATCCGCTAAAATTTGTTTCATCAATTGTAACAATCACGAAACCCTTAGAAAACATTAAATGTATAACTGACGGCGTCAGCATTTCGTTATTTTCTATCATTAATCAATTACAAGTTTTCTTGAAGAGATCACTATTAGCGTAAATACCACCATTTATACCTATTTAACGCCTTTTCATGTGCTTGGTGTTTTGTATTGTGTTGTATCTCATAAGTTAAGAGCCTTACCCGTGTTTGTACCCACCGGTTCATCTATGGGCAATGAATATTTTAGCAAGCCCGACTAGGTATGTCAAAGTCAAATCACATTTGACATTGACGTTGATTGTTCCATCGCCGCCAACACTGGTCCGAATTTTAAATTAGAAATGTTTGCTAGACAGATTAATTCAGAAACTTTCCCGATTTTCTAATTCCCGCTAGTCGCCGGCTATAGAACAAACTACGTCTACGTTAATTGTGATTTAACTTTAACTACCTGAGACTATTTTTTACAGGTCAACGTTGATTATTCAAAAGAATATCTTATTATCCATGGATCCACCGTTTGGTATAGAGGATAGATGGATCTCTTCTAAGTCAATGCCGATTATTGCTATTGCTTGTATAACCACTTGTCCGTTCAAAACAATGTTTTATTACCCACCGTTAGATCCAGAAGATAGCCCATGGGATCACTAATATGTCAATGCCGATTATTTATATGGTCCGTCAACATATCGTTTAATAATTCTAATTTATTCTGAAAACTGAAACAATCGACTTCAAAATATGTAATATCGTTTACTTGGATGACATATTTTCCCAGTTGTTTTGTTTAAAAACCAAACTATTGAACCGATATTGACGAAATTTCTAAAAAACTAATCTAACCTAACTGAAAATATACCTTTAGTATTTATCAAATCGGTTCATAATTGACGTAGTTATGATATAACAAACATAATAAAAAATACAACCGAACTCTTCCTTTTTGAAATCGATTAAAACTAACACTTCGCTTGACTAGTGCTACTAGTGGGTTAAAGCCGATTATCATAATCACTTCTGCCCTCAGCTAATTCTCCCACCACGCACTGGTGGGTTCACAAGTAATAAGATGTTACCTTTGATAATTCTGGTGGATCCAGACATGACACCGATAAGTCCAAAAGCAATTGCAATTGCCCACCTTTCCCCAGTAAGTATTAGTGGGTACTGATGGGCCCCACTGGTGGGCGCTACCGGTAACAAATAACATAAAATAACCGGCCATGTGCGTGTCATGCCACACGCAAAATAGAGTTCCCTAGTTGCACGTCACATCTTAAAACAGGGTCTTCTGTTCTTCTCTAAGTACATTTTTTTAAATGGATTGACTAACTTGATTGGCTCTTTAACTGGTAAAGCCTACTTAGTCGTCATAGTTTTTTCCTTTTAATTTCATATGCTACTAGCATGATTTTTTTCATATCTTCAAAGTCAACTGTTTAGCCGGTGGAGGGGAGGAAAATTGGCTGTAACAAAAATTATTACTTTAAAGTTTAATAAATCGTAAACGAATCCCTAAATTGAAAAATGGTTTTTGCACACCCTAAATATTTTTTGACTATCAAATAAATATCCCACACGATGGGGTAGATGATACCGCCCAAGAAACATCTTGGGGTTTCTTGAAACATCAAGAAACATCATCATCATCGCAGCAGTCACGGCTGCTGCGTCTGGGTCACCCGATCCGACAGCCCCAGGCAACAGGAAATACTCCGTTTTTGGTATAGGCGTCGGTTACCAAAGGAACACAATCACGACACACCGACCTTGCCGGCGAGGTCGAGGAACCCCCAGGTCTGTTAGAAGTGTTAGAAGACCGGTTAGATTCTCTCTAAATAGTCAACCAGTTCAACCCAATAGGGCCACAGGGCACACTCCATCGCCTCACGGCAATTCGACTTCCCCCAAGGTAGATGATAAAAAGTAAATCATCACCACTTTACATAATTATAAATAACAGAAAAAAAAAAACTACGATTTTTATGGCGTAATTAAAGATAAAAGATAAAGATCATTTATGTGCATACTACATGAGAGTCGTTTTTATACACTGAGTGCACAAAAGATGGTACAATATTGATACAGCTAGTCATGTTGACTAGCTGTAAGACTTGACTTGACTCTCTCATGTTGTGCCGGCCAGGCGCACAAATGTCAGAGGGATAGCACTATGCTCGTCTTGTATATATTACAATTAAATAATTATTATATTATTATGAACAATTAATACAAATGTCATTCAAATCAAAGATAAAAATAAGAATTAAAATAGTCCCAATATAAATGTCATAGTGAAATAATATAATATCGATGTCAATGTCAAAAGTAAGAAAATAACGGATTCAAAAATGTCCATATTTAAAATGTATCATTTAAAAAATCATTAATTGTGTAATAGCATTTCTGCACCAGCCTTTAATTTACTTTTAAATAAATGAGTATTATTGGTCTCTAATTGACTTCGGTACCATATTATATATTATAGGACCCATGCACACAATACTGTTTTGCATCAATATGTCAAAGCCGTATACAGATAGATAAACGGATATGGCGAAAGGCTATAAGAAAGGCTTTTTAATTTTCTACTCAAAAAAGGCAGAACTTTAAGTAGAAACCTATTAGTATAGTATAGGCTAGCTTCGTGTAGATTGCTCTTCTTTCTAAACAAAGAAAGATGGTTTGTTATCTCATTTTACAACAGAAACCAGTCAATATTTTTCATTTCCGTACATTCCGTTCGGAATTATGCGAGAATAAATTTGAAAACACGAACAAACCGTATTGTTTGTTGTTCGACGAACAAAAGCAAGCACTTATTAAGATTGCCATCTAGTAAATGTCGAGGTTTGTAATTTATAAACTACAATGGAGGGAACAACAAAGGGGACCTCCTAAATGAGCCTAATTAACGTACTTCCAAAAAGAAGAAAATAAAAATCAAAATGTGTATAATGATGTGGTATTTTACGTTATTTGAAGCTATCATACTTTTTTTTGTTCTATCAAATTTTTTTGGAGATACAATATGTGACAGCTACTAATCCGCGTTCGCCAAAACTTTAGAACTTAGCACGAAAAAAAAAACAATTGCGATTCTGACTCGCACTCCGAGAATTCTTTGCTATTCGTCGATTCAAAGGAATCGAGTCCCAAAGATTTTTGACAGAAATATATAAATGGAAATAATTGAACACGCAAAATCAAATTATCAGAAAAACATGTCAGTTAGCTACCGTAGGCAAATGTTTATTACAGAGAGCACGGGGCATCTGTGATGCTGCACACTTACCGGGTTTCCGCAAGTTATAAAAGTGCTGCTGAGGAACAAACAAATGTGTTTCATCAATTGGTAATATTTTCAGCTTCTATCCAAACTTACTTCAAGATGTACAAGAAGATAAACCAGTTCGAATATCCCCTTGAAGAGGAGGCGTGCACTGGAGAGGCAACAGGCGCTCACTGACGGACCCGCTAAGAGAGTTAGGGAGGTCAGTGATGAAGCTACTGACCCATCTGGGATCAGTAAAAAGCCCAAGTTAGGGTCATTCTCCTACAAGGAGGCGCTGACTGTCCGGAGGATGGCCATCATCTCCGAAGAGGGGTCAAAAATTACGGCAGACTCACTTAAAGAAGTGAAGGGTGCCGTTTTCAACATGCTTGAGGAGACTGTCGATTACCTACCAAGGGTGGAGGCTGGGGCTCTCATTTCGGGAGCCTTGAACTTCACCTGCAATACGGACAGGGACGCAGAATGGCTTTGCGGCCTCAACGGTAAAACCGTCGGAGGCATCAAACTGAAGGTTGTGAACGCTGGGGACTTACCCAAACCTGTTAAGTTGGCCTGGAGAACGAGGGACAACTATAACAGGGATGTGTCCCGAGTTTTATCTGTCATGCAACGTTTTAACCCGGAGCTAAACACGGATGAGTGGAAGATTGTTAGCACGGAGGAAGACACGGTGCGTGGGAGTGTCAGGAGGATTGTCCTCATGGACCGGGCATCTGCGGATGTCATCAAAGCGCAAGACTACAACATTTGTGCGGGCATTGACAGGAGTGTTTTTAAGCTCCTGGAAGAACCTGCGGAGAAGCCCAAGCGCATTGGTGACCCGAACCCGGATGTTCTGGCGGAGAAATCTGTGTTGCCGCTGGTTGAATCCGACGTCACATCTGGAGGCGTTGAAGGAAAGACCGGTATGACTGCTACAGATATTAGCGAGACTACTGGAGGGTGCACGGAGACCTTTCTTGCGTCTGAAGTAGTTAAGATGTGTGGCGTGGTTGCTGGATCTTCAGATCGAGCAATACCTGAGGAGGCCGTGGACTTAACGGCTCCTGCCTCTAAACGTGCGGGGGGGCTTGCGACTGCGGAGGGCATCTGCCATCTGTCGGCCTCAGCACCCTCTCCGAGGACGGACGATATCTTGGATGACCTTGAGCTCGGAAATCTTGAGTTGCTGTCCTCGCCGACCTCCATGGCAGAGATGGAGGACATCGCGGGCGACCACTAGTGGGCTGCCCAAACATCAATAACGCCACTATGGAGCTAAGGTGCGTACAGATCAATCTGCATCATTGCAAAGCAGCTGCAGCCCTTCTGGGCCGGCAGCTCAAGGAAAACAAATTCGATGTCGCCCTAGTACAGGAACCTTATATATATAAAGGAACTGTCTCGGGTTTAGGTAGACTTAATGGCTCTGTATTTTACCACTGTTCTACTAATGATACAAGGACCTGTGTTTACACCAGAAATGGGGTAAACGCGGTTCCTTTATTTGATTTATGTTCCAGGGACCTTACTGCGGTTAAGGTCTTTACGGAAGGGCGGGGAGCAGACAAGAAGTGTGTTGTTTTGGCGTCTGCATACCTGCCTTTCGAAGACGAAGATCCAGCCTCTAACACGGTAAGAAATCTCGTTAACCACTGCATGAGTAATGGCCTTGATCTTATCATTGGCAGCGATGCTAATGCTCACCACACTGCATGGGGGAGCACTGGTGTGAATAGGAGAGGAGAGAGGCTGCTGGACTTCATTCTCAGTGCACCTCTACAGATTCTCAATTGTGGTAATAAACCTACGTTTATTAACTCTAGAAGGACAGAAGTTATTGACGTTACGTTGGCAACCAACAATGCATATCGGAACGTCAGTAAATGGCATGTATCCGACGAAATTAGTGGATCGGACCACCAGTACATCTGTTTCAGGTACAGCATTGGTTTTCAGATGCTTTACGCAATGAAGAGGAACCCACGACATACGGATTGGGAGCTCTACGAAAAGGACCTCACGGTTGAACTAGGCGCGGCTAAAGGTAAGCTTAACTCGATACTTGATATTGAGTTTGAAGCTGACAGTATTGTCCGTGCTATACAAACAGCATGGACTCGGAATTGCCCCGAAAAGAATAATCCGGGGAAAAGGGCACATTGGTGGAGCCCGAGATTGGAGAGGTTAAGGCGTGAGACGCGACGTGTTTTCAATGAGGCAAGGGCAACCAATGATTTTGCCGGATACTCACGTGCTCTGACCTACTACAACTCGGAGATCCGGAAGGCTAAACGCAGAGCTTGGAGGAATCACTGCGAAGCAGTCAACTCTGCCCCAGAAGGCATGAGACTCTCGAAGGCCATAACTACATCCAAGGTGCAACAGCTTACCACTATAAGAGATGATGGGGGAAAGCTAACTGAGTCCGGCAAAGACACTCTGACTATGATGTTAAGTACGCACTTTCCGGATTGCAAAATTGTTAATGAAGGTTACACGGAACCTATTGGTGAAGCAGAGCTGAGTGTTCACACCACCAAAAGGGACTGGGACACCGCAAGGAAGATGGTTGATGAAATTAAAGTGGCAGGGGTGATTAAGGGATTTCAACCTTATAAATCGCCAGGCCCCGACAATATTTATCCCATCCTACTGCAAAAGGGTCTCAAAGTCTTGAGACAACACCTCTGTAGACTTTTCCGAGCCTGCATTGCGTTTGGTCATGTCCCAACAGTCTGGAGACATGTTAAAGTGGTATTTATACCGAAGTCAGGCAGGAAGAACTATGAGGAGGCGAAATCATTTAGACCGATAAGCCTATCTTCTTTTCTGTTAAAAAGCCTGGAGAAGCTGATTGACCGTTACGTGAGGGAGGGTCCTTTGAAGAGGAACCCTCTCCACGCACTTCAATGTGCCTATCAACAAGGCAAATCTACCGAGACTGCACTTCACTATGTTGTCTCAAGGGCAGAACATGCAATAGATAACCAAGAGGTTTGTGCTGCGGCATTCCTTGACATAGAAGGAGCATTTGACAGAACTAACTTCGATGTTATCAAAAGAGCGGCTGTCAACCATGGCATAGAGGGCACTCTAGTCAAATGGATCGACGGCATGCTTCGGAAGAGAATTATTACAGCATCCTTACTTGGGGATGTCATATATGCATTAACAACAAGGGGATGCCCTCAGGGTGGAGTACTATCTCCTACCCTATGGTGTTTAGTAGTAAATTCTCTTCTACAAGATCTTAACACTGGTCCTTTTTACACCGTTGGTTACGCGGATGACTTAGTGATTTTGATCAATGGCAAATTCCCAGCGACGGTGTCGGAAATATTGCAAGAAGCTCTTCAGAAAGTTGAGAAATGGTGCTCAGAAAACCAATTATCCATCAACCCCAGCAAGACAACGCTGATTCCGTTCACTAGAAAAAGGAAGCTCAGCAGTCTCAGGAAGGTGTTTATGTATGGACATGAGCTACAATGGTCCACAAGTGTGAAATATCTTGGAGTAACCCTAGATAAGGAACTGCTATGGAACAATCATGTGGATCTAAGCATCAGTAAGGCAACTCGTGTCTTCAACATGCTGAGATCTGCTTATGGAAAGACTTGGGGCTTGCGGCCACGGGTCGTTCACTGGATTTACACAATGATTGTTCGGCCCATTCTAACTTACGGCAGTATAGTCTGGTGGCCAAGAACACGGCTAGGGTCTTGCCAGCTACAGTTATCGAAACTGCAGAGAATGGCTTGCCTGGCAATAACGGGCGCCTTCACATCAACACCAACGCGCGCGATGGAGTTGATACTGGACCTGAGACCTCTCCACATACAAATACAATCGGAGGCGGTGAAGGCTCTCTACAGACTCAAAGTCAATGGTTCATGGAACCTCGATAGGCCAAAAACTAGGCATACAAATCTTGAGATCAGCTCTGATCTCCACAGGATTATGTGCATGGGCAGCGATAGAATGCCACCCATACATATCTTCAAAAAGAATTATAGTATACATGTCCCAGAAAGAGACGAATGGCGTCATGGCCTGAAAAACTTCGGATCGGACACTTTACTGTGGTTCACTGATGGCTCCAAGACACCGTGCGGCACGGGCGCCGGTGTCTATGCAAAGGACTTTAATGAAAGTTACAGTCTAGGGCAAATGGCAACTGTCTTCCAGTCGGAAACATATGCCATAATCGCCTGTGCTCAAGAAAATATTAACAGGGGTGTTAAAAACAAAAATGTCTATATTTTCAGTGACAGTCAAGCAGCTCTCACGGCCTTGGACTCTGATGTGGGGACCTCAAAGCTGGTGCTTAACTGTGTCAAGACCCTTAATAAACTGGGCTGCGACAACAGGGTGCGCTTAGCTTGGGTACCAGGGCACTCGGGACACATGGGCAATGAGTTGGCTGATGAACTGGCCAGAATGGGGTCTGCGCGAGCACTGCATGGACCAGAACCAGGCATAGGACTTCCCCTATGCATTATAAACGATGCTATCAGAGCTGCAGCCAGGGAGAAACACT
The DNA here is from genome assembly GCA_947563715.1 of Lycia hirtaria. Taxonomy (NCBI): domain Eukaryota; kingdom Metazoa; phylum Arthropoda; class Insecta; order Lepidoptera; family Geometridae; genus Lycia; species Lycia hirtaria. The sequence goes on from OX387377.1 coordinate 46,600,600, forward strand.
GGAATGAGTGGATAACCACAGAAGGGCTCCATCACTCCAAGGCCTTCATTGGCAAAAACACTGCTACCACTGCAAAGTTTATTTTGCGTGGGAGCAGACGCCGGGCAAGGGCACTTACAGGCGCCCTGACGGGGCACTTTACCACAGCAAAACAACTATGCAGATTAGGACTAAGCCTAGATGACAGATGCAGAGCCTGTGGGAATGAAGTGGAAACGATGTCACACCTATTATGTGACTGTGATGTCCTTGCTGGTAAAAGGATGAGCATCCTCGGAATAGCTTATCCTAAGCCGGAGGACTACAGACATACTCCTTTGCACGGTGTATTCGACTTAATCGAGTACATTTTCCGCTAAGGGTGTGGTAGGGTCTAGGGGTGTACACAAAAGATCCCCATGGGTCGAAGTGTCGCCAACCAGTTTGTTGGCCCCCGCTGTGACTATATACAAGATAAGATAAGATAAGATCCCCTTGCAAGATCCTGGAGTATATAAGCCTGATAGTTGGTACGGATCATAAATTAAGCAGACAAAGAGAAGCATCGCGACTTGGGTGAAAGAATATTGCAGATATGAAACCAGACCTACCAACCAAGAACGTTACGCGAGGCTATCGAAATTAAGAAATATCCGAACTTTTCAAGAGAAAATTTAATAAGATTATTCAGTTAATTATACGATGATTTTCAATGTCTAAAATATGATAACAATAGTAGATTGTTACGCAAAGATTGAAAGTAACCTATTTAGGCTTATACGCCAATAGTTTGAGTGCTTATATATGTAGGTCTTTCATCCGAGGTAAGCTCTCTGCTTTCCAAATATAAGGAAATAAAGACAAAACAAGACTTAAGATTCAAAATGCAAGTCTCCAGACTCAAAACGACTCATGACTCCAGACTCGGGACTAAAGATTCAAAACTCTGGACTTGGACTTGGACTAGGGATTGAAACAAAACAAAAGACGAGTCCACATCCCCGTAAGTGAAAAAAGAATAGTTTCGAGATGGTTTCATAGAAATTTCAAAACAGAACGTGATTTTTTAATAATTTAACAACACGGAAAAACGATTCTCCCTTGGTACGAAAAGTAGTGTTTTGGTCCCTGTGTACAGGCAACTTCAAGCGTACTTTTCGAGTATATTCTACATGATGTTTTATTATTTTTAATTCTCGAAAAATTATAAAACATCTCTGTAGAAGTATTTTAGCAAAAACAACCTTGTGGGTCTACGTATAACCACCAACTCACCTAACGACATTGTAGCCGAGGATAAAGTACACACGTCAAAAAGAAATCTCACAGAGAACTTGTATAAGATTTTCTCAAAACACCGAATTTAGATATACTCTTACATTTCAAGCATTGCTTTCTACTTCAGGGAATAGGGGAGTGGAGGGGAGGGTGGGCAACAGTCGGGGGTTGGACATGGCCATTACATGTAATGATTATACAAATAGAAAAGCTATTAATATTACTCGTATGATACCCATGATATTATATAAATATTAATATAACGGATGTCATACGTGTAATTACAAAATTATCTTTACTCAAGATAGTCGAATTTTAAAATAAGTCCGTGTAATGTCGCATTAAGGACAAATTGAGTAAGTATCGCTATACAACGAGGTAATGGGGCCAGCATCCTGGGAACAATTCCCGCTGCTAACGGTCTTTTAGAGTAGTTTTATTTTTATTCATGTGTGTGTTTTATTCATATACTTATATATATAGCTGGCTTGTATTAATTTTTCATATAAACAATTTTAAATAGTAAGAAAGAATAATATAAAATAACATTTTTATATCCAGTAAATGTAAGAGCTTCACGACCTAATTTCAACCTCCCCACAGGACTAGCAGAAAGTCGGAAAATTACCACCCTGTTCCCATTTATAATCGATGTATTACCCACCGTTTAAGGTAAGAAAGTTCGTATAGACTGAGTGGCCAGTCCTAGTGTCAAAGTTATTAAGCCGCCGAAAGGCCACGCAGTGATGAAAAATGGTGATAAAACATGGCTTATGACATACTAGTTAAAGAATCTCTATGCCAATTTTCATAACAACTGGTTGAGCTGTTTAGCCGTGAAAAGAATACTAACAGACAGAGATACAGACAGGCGACAGACAGAGTTACTTTCGCTTTTATAATTTTAGGATAATAACCTCATTTTGATAGAAATAAAACAAGCAGTTCCACATTTCTAAATTGTTTGCATACAATTTGAATACAGTATTTTCGTCGTCTGGCATCCCTGCTTTGTGAAATGTGATCCACGTTGACTGATGAAAGGGAAGCCTTTATGGAAAACGCCAATATTCAACGTTGGCTTAAAATTGCTAATACTTGTTAAGGCACCGTCCATAGACAGACTCCCGTTTCACTAGCTAGCACGTATCAATTTTAGAAATAAAAACATACTGATAGGTTCACGCAAAATCACGTATTAATAAAAAAAATAGAATTACGATTATAAACATTCGGCAAAAAATTTGTCGAGTGTTGGTTGGAGTGTTTTTACTAATAAAACTGACTGCTGCATTAACTTCTCTATGTTACAAAATACACAAATTAATTACATTAATAGTTAATTAGTTACATTTAGCAACCTTCACCAAACTATCCAAAATTTTCATCAAATTTTCATTTTCATCAATTTTCATAAAATTTTCATTGCTCTTTTATAGTTTGAAAACAACCGGATTTAAATAATGAATATAAAAATAGGCAGACTCTTTCAAAGTTTAGAGGGTATTTTATGCTCAAATCTGAACAAAACATTCCAATAAGAATATCATTATAACTTCTTGTCAAAAAACATGCTTTTGATTTGAGCCTGAAATTAGCGAACCCAAATTCTTTTCTCTCACATGTTTTTGCTCCAAATTTGCGGTCACGATAAAAATATGTATATAGTTTCATACAATAATATTATAACACATATATATTTTTGTCGTTGTAAGTAACTGAACAAAGCAATTAATATCTGTTAAGTACTGTGCTTCATCATCCTCATTGTTAACCCACATTAGTCTTGTAGATCGTCCGCGAGAACTTACTTCCGACCGTACCTCTGCTACTTGTTCAAAAAGAAATGTAAATTAGCCGGGCCACATCCAGTGAATACTATAATGTATTCCAAAATAAAAACTTGGTATACACGAAAAGCGAAAAAAGGCATGCCACATGTTAGGATGCTGACAACGTGAAAATACAGGCATGACATGGAATAAAGTCGCTAGGGACTGGGAATTATGAAAAATTCTGGCGCAGGTTTTTACCGCTGAATGCGGCCTTGTACATAAAACCCTGTTTAAAAAAACATTTTTTAATTTCAAATAATAAGAAAAAAAAAGTTTCTTTATTTTATCCGACTGTCTAAGGAGGGTTAGAGGGTTATGTTTTCCGATTGTATGTATGTTTCTATGTTACCTCCTAATGCTTAAACGGCTCGACCGATGTTAATGTGCGAAGTGTCTTTAGATTTCTCTTTACTCCCTGAGTGTCATATTTTTAACCAACTTATCATAAAGTATCAAAAAGAAGGAAATTATGAATTTAACTTGTATGTTTTTTTTTTTTATATGTTATTTCACCGATTACTCCACCAATTGTGCATTGATATTGATGTTTCTTTTTTTGTATTTAATAGGTCATACTTCAGAGGTTTTTATAACAAAATAACTGGTAAAAATAAAGTGCCTCTATAAAAGTGGACAGCAAGTCACGTAGGCGCGCTTTAAATTATATAAATTCAACACTTGCAACCTAACCGTGTTACCGAACACATAAATGCAATATTTTATAATTTTCACCAATAAAAGCAATTACTAGAATTTGGAGTTTGATTGACATCAGTACATCCTCTAAAGATTTAACACCAAGTAAACAAATTGTGTATTTTGAAGTCGGTTTTTTTAAGTAAATCATGAATGAATGGAGGACAGTTCTTGTGTAGTATTATAAGCACTAATATAAGCATATTTTTTTTAGCAACTACAAATGATATATACTCGTATGTTACCGGAAATGTATGAAACTTAGGAATTGTATACAATTTCTAGGAAATGTATACAATTCCGAAGCTATTTAGGAAATGTATAAAATATTGTTTCAAAAATTATTTAATACAGATATCCTGGGAAACGTATACATTTCTTAGGAATTGTATACAATTCAGATAGGTATCGTATTAGGAAATGTATAAAACTAATGCTACGTCTAGCCTAACCATCTTCCTGTACACTGAAAATCCTTCCAACTAACTTTACCTAAAAAAAACATAACCTAACCTAAAACACTTTATAATTTGGACTCTCCTTTCTTGCATAAAGACCCATTTTTTGTGATTAAATTAAAAATTTACAATTTTTCCACAGAAATGGCACTATAATCTAAAGAACTATGAACAAACTCTTCTAAGTCTCTAGCTGGAGAACTAGGAAATGTATAGATTTCCTAACTAACTAACTAGGAAATGTATCTAATATAATTTATTTCACACATTTCCTGGTGTGATTTTAGTAATTATATACATTTCCTAGGAATTCTATACAATGAGGGATTATACATTTTCAATCACATATACACACATCAAAACCCTTCTTAGGCACTTGCGCAAAAATAAAAAATATAGAACTAAAGAAACTATTAATTAAAATTACGCAAAATATATGTGATAAATTATTTATAAATTGGTTTGTAAAACCTAAGAAATTATTTCGTTAAAAGAATATGAAATTAGACGCTTGTTATATTGCCATCAAATCTAGAAAATAAATCGCAGCGCAATGAATCCGAACAAACATTGCAAACAATATGAAACGTGTAATAAAGGCTTCATAGAAAATTCTATACAAACACATAAAACGCGTATCTACAGCAACTGCTTATTAATAAGAGATATTTTATTTCCAACACATTTCAAACTTTTATCACAATATAATCTATGCCAAAGAGAAAACCTCTTGTTGTTGATCCAAGATACACGTAAGCTCGATAAATAGGTCATACGAGTAATAGATGGATTACTCGATATGAACGTAGTGGCATATAGCAGGACAAAGGATACTTCATAGTACAAAGTACTCAATTCTAATAAATACACAATACAAAATTCTCTCGAAAAACACTTAATATATGACACCCACCCGGTGTTACACCAGTTTTATTTTATTTCATTTCGTACTTTGTTGTTAATTTTAAGTTGTGTACAATAAAAAGTTTATCTATCACATCACACTACAATATTATAAAGGCGAAAGATTCTGACAATATTACATACATACATACAGGTCGAATTTATAACCTCCTTATTTTGAAGTCGGTAAAAAATGGGTACGAGCACAAATGTTCTCATTCCAGTCTCGGTAATACCGCGGGGTGCAGCTAGCTTATATAATTAAATAATAACACTTAGTTTACCACAATAAAGTGCAAGTTACTTTACATATTAAGTCCCTACTTTTATATTAGCCTACATTCACAGAGTAGATTTCGTTCTATCGAATAACTCTTATCTCTTCTGACACGCGGTAAAGCGTTAGTGTCCGGTCAAATTGGCAGGTCGTATGTACTTGAAGTACTTTGTTTATTTTTGAAGAAACATAACTCTTCGAAAACTTTTCCTTCGACTTCGACCAAATTTCCTCACATTGAGGTTTTATTTATAAACAAAATATAATTACGAGCTAGTAGTTCGAGTCGAGGCTTCTCTGAATTATGTTCATGAATGCGTGGGATAGTACGGCTGAAAACAAACCCCAAAATAAAATGAACGCGTGAGCATGGCGAGCGCGATAATTTTGTATATTAATGGGATTTGAAGGAATGAAGGCGGCTGATTCAATCGGAGTAATCCGCTGTACCGACCTTCGGAATATGGTTCTCGGGGCAAAGCCTCCCTCCCCTTTTCTCCACCCTACGCTACTGACTGAATAATTAAAATTTCCAAATAATTATAGCATTATATCAGAAGCCATGCCATTATCGTTGTCGTTATGTAGCAGAATCCAAATATACTTGTATTTCTTATTGAGATACTGTTTCACACGTATTACATGCGAACTATGTGCCGCGGTTTCAGTCGTGTAGATCATTAGATTAGTTTCAAACAACTGGCCGTGTGGTGTTGTTAATTTGACTGACGTATAGGTATTGGTATGACAATAAATATTTACATTCGTAATAACCATATATTTTGCTATTTGACATTGTAACGAAAATAATTTGAAACTGTTTAACTATATTTTTTTGCATTATTTGTACTTAACTGCTTGTATGTTTGCATAGAAGGATCTGGTGGACTAATTATTGTTATACCAATTTACCTTAGCCTCCCATGGCCAATATTATGATAAGAAGGTAGGTATAAATAGTAGCCTCACTGTAACATGTACCCAGACTTAGTTAACCCAGCTGAAAAAATATAAGGTAGCATAGTATAAATTCGGGAAAGCATATGGAGTGCGAGGCCCACACAGACCGAGAGTAGTTGCGTTGCTTCTTTGAAAAAGATTGCTGAATGCGGTTGAAACTATAGTCGGAATTTTTTACTCAAAATAGAGAGTGACCCGTAGTTTTTATTTTAAAAGCATATCGAAGTCTATAAAATCACTAATTTTCAAAACTCCTGGAAAACTTTCCAGGTATATCAACCGAATTATTATATAAAAATATTTATAAATAATAATACTCACCAGAATTCTGCTTGGAGTTCTTGTATATTTCATAGAAGATGCAGACGTAACAGACAGATATGACGATCAGCGGCAGAAAGTACATCGCGCACAGACAGAACACGTTGTAAACCATCTCTTGTTGCTGGCTGGCGAATGCGTTAAAAGACACGCACTGCTCGAATCCCGGCACTCGGGGGTGTTGCATCACTTGGAACACGATACTCTGCAATAAAAAAACACTTGGTGAGATACAAGCTATTATGGTGACTAGACTAAAAGTGCTAGCAGTGAATAATTCAAAAAATTCAAAGGACTTTCATAATCATCATTAAAATGACATTGTATTATTGAATGCTCGATGAGAGTAGACTGATAATATCTAACTATTATTGCATCAACATCTTTGCGCAATATCAAAATGTAATTGTATCAGATATTCAATAAATTATTTCTATTCTATTCTATTCATCATCGTTTCAGCAAGAAGAAATCCACTGCTAGATTAAGATTTCCAAAAAGATCTGATATGAACAGCTTGCATCCAGCATCTCCCTTGTGTGAAGTCATCTATCTTGTAGCTGGTCTCCTACGCTGCGCTTGCCGGTGAATGGTCTCATTAATTCTACGTGCTATGTGCCCTACCCACTGCCCCTTCAACTTTCTAATCCACTGTGCTATGTCAGTGAGTTTTGTACGTTTATGGATTCGTCGTTTCTGTTTCGATCTAGCAGAGAGACACTGAGCATAGCCCTCTCCATTACGATAAGAGAGATGATATAGGTTAGAGCTAAACGATAGAACGACATGAACCTAGCTCTTGCAATGTAAACTGACTTGCCCTTTTTTTCGTCGTAACAAGAGTCACTATTTAATTGAATGTGCTTGAGGGACTATATTCTTATTCTTATTCGAGGTGGGGGCGATAGGTCCCCAAGCGGGACGTTAGTGCAGGCACTGACGTCCTGCTTGGGGTGTACATTTCCCCCTACCAGCATTACCCGAGCCATCCCAACTCCTTGAAATAACGGAGTGAGGCTTTAGGCTGCTGGCACAACTGCTCCAGTGATGAAGGTGTTTTTGAAGGTAATGACAAAGATGATGAGGAAGCATGCTGTTGCGATAATGACAAAAGCGATGATGAGGCTGTTATTGGCATAGAGGCTAAAGCTCCCACATGCAGTCCTGTGGATTTTCTGGTATCTTCTGTGGCTTCACAATGCCACAGTACGTGTTCTACAGTTTCCTTTACTTTCAGACAGCCCCGACATAGAGGGCTGTCTGTGTCACCTAATTTGAACAAAGGGCTATTTAAATTGCAGTGACCAGTAATGAGGCCCACGAGTATCCGGGGGTTAAGGGACTATAAAAAAATTGTGTTCTGTGCAGTATATCCATAATAAAAGGTACTAAAATTGTTGAAAAGACCATAAATAGAGTTATTGTCACCATTATAACCATGGGAATGACACAATTTAATCTGCGCTTCAATTGCGGTGCAAAATATACACGCAAAGGCCTTGACCATGGATTACAGTGGATTGGTCCACTTTTTAGGGTTCTATACCTCAAAAGGAAAAAACAGAACCCTTATATGATCACTTTGTTGTCTCTCTGTACGTCTGTCCGTCTGTCAAGACCTGTATCTCGGGATTGCGTGAAGGTATCGAGTTGAAATTATGTAAAACGCATATTTTGGTGCTCGCGAGGGAGTCAAAACCAATGGGGTACTTCCCGTTGATCTATAAATGTGAAATTTGGCAACAAGCATTGTCATATAGTACACATAAAGGAAAAAATCCGAAACTATTCATTTTAATTTAATCACAAAATATAGGGTCTTCATGCAAGGAAGGAGGGTCCACATTTTAAAGTGATTAAACCGTATCATGTGGGGTGTCGTATAGTTTCGGTTTATGAAGGAAAGTATAAAACTATACATAATTTCCACATTTTATCTACTAGTTTGTACGGAACCCTCGGTGGGCGAGTCTGACTCGCACTTGTCCGGTTTTTATATAAAGCGAAACTCTTCCATAGCTTGTTTGGTTGCTTGCATAATTTGTTGCTTGTTTTGGCAATGGAGCGCGCTCTAAAAAAAAAACATCTTCGTAGAGTTAAGAATTGAATAAACCTCTTTGTATCTTAAAAAAACTATTAATATTAAAATTAAAGACGTACACAAACTGGAACAGAAATTGTGGGAGTTACTCTATAAATCAAAACAAACACTTTTTGCAACGATGGCGAACCCGGAATATCCAAAAAATATGAGCTGTAGCCTGAGGCACACACCAAAAAGTGTTGTCCTTCGATAAAATGGAACAAATCATTTTTCTCGGTTTCAATATTGATCCCAAAGCAAAAACTTTTCAGTTCGTGGATAAATTGGCACCGGTAGGTATTGTTACTCCACTTGTTACATATTCTATGATAAAAAATAGAAAGTCCTCACAGAAAACCGTTTTTCTGCCTTTCAAGTCAATGTTTCGTGGATAAAGTATGATTTGTAATACGCATTTGAATATCAAGTGGAGAATAGAAAGTATTGTATTTATTGACCAAATTCTCGTTGCTTGATATAACATGATAATTTATAAACCTGAAATTTAAGAAACATTGAAAAAATGCATTTTTTGAAGGTTTCAAAATATGCAATTTCTTATACTTGCACGACATGTTTTTATTCAGTTAGAAAAACCAAACCACTAAACTAATTTTGTCGAAAATGATATGTGACCAATCTGAAAGTATATCCTTTCAAATAAATATCAGTACCTGCGTGACCGAGCTCATAACCATATACGCAGATCCATAGTATCTTGCTGCAGAAAGAAAAATAAAGTTTCTAAGTTTTCGTAAAAAAAAGTTACAGCCGAATATATAGTAAAAAACGCACATTTAGACACTCATAAGGCAATCAAAACGTATGGGGTACTTCCCTTTGACCTAGAACAATGAAATTTGGCAAGAAGTATTGTGTTAGAGTACACATATAGGAAAAAATCTGAAAACTGGACATTTTTAATTTAATCACAAAAAAAAATAGTGTCTTTATGCAAGGAATGAAGGTCCAAATTTTTAATTGAATTAAGCGTATCATGTGGAGTATCTTAGGAAAGAGCTTCAGTAGCATAAGCTAAAACAGGTTTTTAAATATTTTACGATGTATATTTTTCGGTTTATGAAGAAAATATAAAAAAAAAAAAAAAACCGGACAAGGCGAGTCAGACTCACCCACCGAGGGTTCCGTACAAACTAATAGATAAAAGGGGGAAATTATATTTTTTTTTTATTTTTCTTCATAAATCGAAAAATATACATCATAAAAATATTTAAAAACCTGTTTTAGATAGTGCTAATTAAGCTCTTTCATATGATACCCCACATGATACGGTTAAAGTACTTTAAAATTTTGGACCCTCTTTCCTTGTTTAAAGACCCTATATTTTGTGATTAAATTAAAATGTCCAGTTTTCGGATTTCTTCCTATATGTGTACTATAACACAATGCTTCTTGCCAATTTTCATAGTTCTAGGTCAACGGGAAGTACCCCGTAGGTTTTGATTCCTTTCTGAGTGTCGAAATGTGCGTTTTTTTCGACTTATTCGGCTGTAACTTATTTTATGAAAACTGAAAAGTTTGAATCTTCTCTCTGCAGCAAGATACTATGGATCTACGTATACGGTTTTAATTTCAACTCGATACCTTCACGCATTCCCGAGATAAAGGTCTTGACACCCGGACAGACGGACAGACGGACAGACGGACAGACGGACAGACGGACAACAAAGTGATCCTATAAGGGTTCCGTTTTTTCTTTTTGTGGTACGGAACCCTAAAAATATGATTTTTCCCTTTTATCTACTAGTTTGTACGGAACCCTCGGTGGGCGAGTCTGACTCGCACTTGTCCGGTTTTTTTAAACAAACTATTTGCACGCAAAAGTCGTTCATGATTTCAATAGGTAATAGAGACAGTTTGTCAAAAAATGGGAACAAACGTCTCGATTGAACAAAATAATGAAATATGGACAACAGCGTCCTCAATGACAAATAGACTTCCGGGATTGAAAAATAGACTTTCGCAAAAGGGTGCAGTAGCTATATGATTGGAAACCTCCACTGGAACCCACTGCTTCGTCCTAAGCCAAACCACTATATTCGCATTGACTATCTTCATTTCTTAGTGGAAAATAACGGCAATATACCAAATACTTTTGATATATATGTAGTTACCCGAGCTCCAATAAATTGACAGATGCCATGCCATCGTATGTATGGGCCACGTTCACCAAATCGATAAAATATTATCCCCGGCACAGTTTTACAATATCTATGAAAATTGTGAGGTAGGTATACATAGGGAACCTTCTATTTAGTATAATATGCGATTCTATAATTATAGTCTCACCTGTAATCATGTGAACCGCAAAGTGTGTGAAATATCAAGCCCATTAAAAGTTGTTTAATTTCAGGTAAATATATTTTTAGAAATTCGATCAAAGTAAAGACTGCTGTAGATTAAGTAGGTTAAGATGTAGGCGCTGAAATTATTTCATAATTGTCTCTCGCTTACGTAAGGACAAGCTGTTTTAGAGCCAATTTCTAAAATTTTACAAGCCTCACGTGTCAAAGGAAGAAAACAGTGACAACAAATGAAGTGTGTCGACTTATTATAGAAAGGAGAACCTTGAATTTACCCTCGTCACTGTCTAGGCTGCTAATATCCGCTAGTTTGACCTGCAGAAAGCAATTATCTTTAGACGAGGAAGCTTTATATTTATTAAACCGCCAGGAGTGAATAAACCAAACATTTTATAGTAATTCAAAAGTGTATTTACAGCTTTTAACTAAGCCTTATTTTGAGGAGTAATTTAAATCAACTTCAAAAAGAGGATGTTTTTATTTGCCGTAGTGGCTTTTTAATTTTATTTTCCGCTTTTGTATATTTAAAGAGTTTATCTATCTATCTAGAACAAAATTAGTTTGTTGGTACATCCGAATGTTAAGCAATTTTATAATATTTGATTAAAACATAAAATGCGTATATTTTTTTACACAATGTCTATTCACTCCAGTGGCTTACAGCAGACTAACTTAAATAACATGAGAACTTAAGAGCTAATCTTTTGTATATTAACTACTACCTATTCTATGGTGCAGGACCGGAAAGAATGGCGTGAACAAGAGCAGGCCTATACCCAGCAGTGGGTGGACACGGGCTGATTAGATAGATAGATTAGATTCTATGGTGCAGAGCTTTGTAATAAAGACTATAACTAGTTCTGTGGCGCAGGGCGCTGTCATAATAAAAGTTTGTTCAATGATAAATTCTTTGCCATTTCATTTAATTTCAACAACATTTTTTGTCATTGTCTTATAAAAATAATTTTGTCATCAGCTCTAATAACATGAATGTTTTATTCTCTTGCGTTTATCGACCGGAATTGACTTTTCAGTATAATCCAATTGGTGTCTGTCTGACTTAGTTGATAATAGATTAGGGCCTGACATCGACCTCAAAAATACTTGGTTTACGTACCTACTTAGGTAGACAGACGCCCAGTTTTGATTTTTTTCGTGATATTTCTCCCTTTTCAGTTAAATAGGCTGTTTTGACGTCGATTTAATTTTTTTAAATTACTTTTATCTGGAGTTGGGTATTTTATTTTTCTTTTAATATGAATAATTGTATACTAGTAACATTTAACATGCTCAACACTGAATGATAACCTTATTGTGAAATCTTTTGTGTGCATAAATATGTTTGTTCCGCTCACTCAGCTCCGTAAGGATTGCTCAATTCATTCCTGTATCCCTTGTTCTGGAAGAACTATTCGATCTGCACGTCAACATGACTTGCAGCATAAGGGTGTGTATAACATACATAATGTATAACATTCTGTATCTGGAACTAAGACCTTATTCTATTTGTCCCTAAAATTGCTAATAACGAATGAAATAACAACAGTAAACAAGGATTCTGAGAAGCCATTTTCCTTAAATGTTTTCAGTAATCATAATAGTGCTCTGTCGACTTATAGATAAATAAAACTGTCCTCAATTTGTTGTCGGTAGAACGAATTATGAATGAATGAAAAATACTTACTTATTTAATGAAAAAATGAAATATGAATGAATAATTGATATATAATTGATAAATATGAATGAAGAAATAAATTTGTATTAGAAAAATAAACAATTTCAATAATAGTATAATATAGGTATATTTCACAAATAGCTGGGCTCTACGTTTTTCACCAGCTATTGTACGGCAACCAAAAAATATTCGGGTTAAAAGTAGAATAATATTGAGAATAAACTACTTTAGTTTCAAATTTTATTCATTCAGCATGAACGATTAACAAACAAAATATTTCGCATTTATTATGTCATACGTATGGATGTACTATGCATGAATGTAAATAGTAAAAATATAATTACTCTTCTGATGCAACATATTTCTCTGTCGATTCAACGCGGTAACGCAGCCAGTATGATGGGGACTTTTCGGCAGAACTCCATCAAGGGAACTCTGTTCGATTAAATTGACATATTTTCTTTTTACTATTGACATGTATCTATATTACTATAATAATAAAAAACTAAAAAAATACAGACTTCAAAGTACGCAATTTGTTTACTTGGATGATATTTTACCAGTTATTTTGTTATAAAATAATTAAATAAATAAATAAATATTTGTGGACATTTCACACAACGCCATCTAACCCAAACTAAGCAAAGCTTGTACTATGGAAACTAGATGGTTGATAGAATACATATATACTTTTTTTTTTTAAAATACATACTTATGATACATAGAAACACCTAGACACAGAACAAACATCCATGCTCATCACACAAATGTTTGCCCTGGGTGGGGATCGAACCCACGAGCTTATAGCTCAGGAAGCAGTCGTACTACCACTGAGCCATGAGGCCTGCCATAAAAACCAAAGTACTAAAGCGATTTTGATAAAAATGTACCTATATGGGATGACTTCTGAAGTATGACTTACCAAACTAAAAAACAATCGTCAAAATCAATGCACAATTGGCGGAGTAATCGATGAACAAAGATACAAAAAAAACATACAGTCGAATTGATAAACTCCTTCTTTTTGGAAGTCGGTCAATAAACCAAAATTAAATTTAAAAAAATGTGTACGCCACACGAAAATGAAAAGTTCATCATGACGCATTGATTATATCTCTCTTGCTCCCTTATTCGACCCAAGCCGAGTTAACCCAAACGTTACATAGCCGAGCGTTACGCCTCAGTTTCATTCAATAAATGAATTTGAATTGAACTGAATTGAATACCCACAAAATAAAGTTCTCAGCCCGCCCAAAGTAGTTTCGTTTAGTTTAGTATACTTCATAAATATTAAAGGCCAACGATACGCATGCGGCGGGAAATTCAAATTTCTAACAATTTTATTGTCCTTGTACCTAGCTTGGGGGACTATTGCAAGTGATCCCAATGTTTGCGATAATTCAAGATTATTATTTATATTTTTCATGTCATTCACGTCAATTTAGCAATCAATATTGCGCCTCGGTGCTTACATATCCCGAAAAAATTCTTGGGTTTCTACCCATTTTTAGTGATTCAAGCAACCTAAAAAGGGTTACACGATGTATTATTGGTAAATAAAATGACATGATAATATAAAGAACAATCTTAGATTGCTGTAAATGCTACGATCTATTACATTTATATAACTTCATTTAGCTACGAGGAGAAAAAAACTGTTTGAAATTTGAATTTCCCGCCACATACGTGACGTACCACCTTAACAAAAAATCTCAAAACTCATAATTTACTAATACCTTATACAACTACGAACCAAAAGAATTCTTTGAATAGCTTGTGCCATGATTTCATAACAATTCCAGAGTACAAAGCTACTCGGTAGCCCACCTCAAATTCTGTTTTGCTAGAATTAATATCCCCAAACTCAATCTAAAATTACATTTATTCATGAAGATTAATGTTTTTTGCCCGAGAAGACCTTGAGGCAATTTTTTCGCGTAATGTAACAGACAATTAAAAATCTTCTGACCTTTTCCTTTATTTAAAACTACTGTGAAACCTTGTTTTTACCAATTTTTGTGATTCTAGGCTAATGGGAAATATCCAGTAGGTTTTATTTACTTGCGAAAATCAAAATGAAAGATAAAATTGGCCCATTTCTTTTAATTTTTTGTAAACCTGTACTTTTTTGAAGCTTCAAGGGACCGCAGACCTACTATTTTGATATTAATTTTAACGTAATACCAGTTCAGTTACTTATTTTCTATGATACCAGTTCTGATCCTCATTTAAAAAAAATTATGATTTAAATCACAACGCGTGAAAATATGAAACATATTATAAAACATACATTCACGGAACATAATTATACAACGCTAGTTGCCAGCAACTAGCACCTTGCCAAGTTTTGGCCGGGTTGTGTCAAAAAGTCTCCTTCTTTGTGCTTCGTCTGTTAATATGTGTTTTTTTTTATAAACTTTTCACAATAGAAAATCGAAAGTAACTCTATCTGTCATCTGTCTCTCTGTCTGTTTGTTACACATAGGCTATAATTTAACATCATCATCATCGTCACCGTTTTTCATCACTACGTAGGCGACACCACGGGGTGCAGCTAGTAAAGTTTATATCATTTATTTAATTGTATTGTTTTATGTAGAATTAATTATTTTATAATATCTGATTTAAATTTACTGAATATTCTTTTGTCTCTATATGCTTTTAAATGAGTTTTAATTACCTGCAATAAATGATTTTTATATTTTATTTATTTATATAAAAATGCAGTCCAATTAGAGAAAACCTTTTTTATTTTATTTAAAAATGCAACTGAGTTAAAATACTAACCTGGGGCAAACTGCAAGAAAGTGCTACTATCCAAGCACATGACAGCATCATTTTACTTCGCTTCCTGGCAATAGCGAGCCTCAAAGGATAGATTATAGCAAAATACCTGAAAAGAAACGCACAATTAAATGTCAAATTGGGGAAACATTTGATATAAATGTCAAACCAGGGGGTTAGGTTGTGTATCCACTAGAGATATGCGAGGTAGCTGAGCGGTCCAGGGATGCGTACTGAATTGTTGTGAATTGGTGTAGCTTTTTTCCGTCAGAGATGTGTGAGGGGAGCTAAATGGTACAAAAATGTGTTGTGTAACGAAGCTGTGGAACTATGTGTAGCTAAGTACTGAGAAAATGTGTGGTAGATGGTTGCCTATCTGTAATCCGTATAACAAAACGTTGAATAGGTATCATTTCCCTGAAAATAAATTTATTTTTTCAAAATACACTTTTTTGAAGTCCAATGGGGGAGGCCTATGTCCAGCAGTAGACTTCTTATGGCTGTAAATATGTTAATCTCGGTAGATATTATATATTTGAGCCGTTTGATATCAAGACTTTTGGTCAGTGAGGACCGGGAGCTATATTCAAAATGTTATCTGAGCTGATCAGGATCGTTGCGACGCGTGACCGAAATGCTGGTGCGCAGCTGGCCCTATGTATAAGCATTGCCATTTAACTTAGCAATGCAGACAGCATGCTAGTTACGCTGCCAACTAGTAGTGGGTTTGACCTATTGGAAGCTAATGTTCGGCAAAGAGACTTCAGAGTTTGTAATATTATTGTGGCCACATAGTTATTTTGTAGGATGTTACATTTTTACTGCGGAGATAATTGTACAAGCTTTTATTTCAATTGCCTTGTTATTTAGTATCCAAATAGTTGTTTCCAAATAGCTCCTACAGCCTAAACGACATGACAATTTTTATGTTTTTAGCAAAATTGTTTCAGTACTTTGGTTTATACAACAAAATAACTATTTAAAAAAACATCCAAGTAAACGATTACGTATTTTGAAGTCGGTTGTTTAAGTTTTTTAAACTATAATTATCAGTTAAGTTATGCTGCCACCTTTGGGACGGCTCTGCAAAATACCAGCTTCGGGCTCTTAAATCGGTAGAACGGCGTGCTGTTCGACTCATAGGCGACAATAAGCTAGTAGCAAAGAAGCTGCTCAGCCTGGAGCACCGCCGCAAGGTTGCTAGTCTGTCAATATTCTACAGGATTCATTTTGGAGAATGTGCATCAGAGCTGCACGATCTGATATTGCCATCTTTTACAGGACAAGTAGAAAGTCGGCCCACTATCACCCATACATTGTGGATTTTCCTAAAGGACGAACCAAACGGTTTAATTCTACATTTTTAATCCGTACAGCTAAGGAATAGAACAAATTGCCGGCTTCTCTGTTCCCTGAGAGATACAATTTGGGACTTTTTAAGGTCAGAGTGAATAGGTATCTTCTAGGTCTGCGTGCTTCATCTTCGACCACATCGTCGCTTTCCAACAGGCGAGTTGGTGGTCAAACGTGGACCTATACGCAATAAAAAAAATAAAATAATATATACTTGTAATACCCTTCTCATAATGAGAAGATGACCCGCGCCCAGCAGTGGGACAGTTTGTACAACAGGGTTGATAGAAAAAAACTTGTAATTATACATGTATAAGAATACTTTAATACCAAAGACAGAATTTCTAGTTCAACTGCTAACACTGCTGTGACTATTATGAACATTGTAGACTGAACAATGAAACGGTTTGTATAGCTGTCGAAAGAGAAACTACAACCAAGAAGGGCTTACACAGAACTTCTTATAAATAAACCTAAACTAGAATAGGATACTTACAATAAGGATTTTGTAAGTATCCTATGCTATTACTGAGTAATTTCGTAAATTACTCAGTAGATAAATGATATTAAAAGATGGTAAATAAATTGATAACATCCTCAAACTTGGCTAATATTAGGTAATTTTGACAATAAATATATAGAATGTGCGCAACTGAAAAGCAGACCAGTAGGTTCCAATTTATATTTCTTTTCAAGTAGAGGAATTCCAATTTACGGTCACTAGGTCAAATTACTTTTGCTATCATTCCAGTTTTAATTTATTTTCAGAATTACTTCTTTCATTTCTGAGTGTTAATCTGTGGAGTTTAGTCTAGACTCTGAGGGCGAAGCGATTTTTTCGTGTTGTCAGTTAGTTAATGATAGTTCTTTGTCACCTTAAATATATAAATAAGCTGAAAATTAAGTGTGCATCAAGTTGGGTGATTTCGCGGTCAATCGTAGCCCTATCAAGTATCAAAAATGTTCTTTTAATAAAGAGAATTTAATAATCAATAAACCGTATTCGTTTTTTTTTTTATAGTTTTCAATAATCGGACATTTCAATTCAAAACTAGTAATGTGAGTACCGTCATTTAATTAAAAGATAAATTTTCATGGATAAAAACCAATTCTATGAAAAATCTGTTTTTTTTTTTTTAATTTTAAACCATATGTGAATCAAAATTCAATATTATGTGAAATAAATTTAATATTGGTATCGATATTCCTTACCATTTTTAGAGTTCCGTACCTCAATAGGAAAAAACGGAAAAGTTTCTAAGTTTTCGTAAAAAAAAGTTACAGCCGAATATATCGTAAAAAATGCACATTTCGACACTCACAAGGGAATCAAAACCTATGGGGTACTTCCCGTTGACCTAGAACAATGAAACTTGGCAAGAAGCATTGTGTTAGAGTACACATATAGTAAAAAATCCGAAAACTGGACATTTTTAATTTAATCACAAAAAATAGTGTCTCTATGCAAGGAATGAGGGCCCAAATTTTAAAGTGAATTAACCATATCATGTGGGGTATCATATGAAAAAGCCTCATTAGCATAAGCTAAAACAGGTTTTTAACACATTCTTCCCCCCTGCAGACCCTTCACTTCAGCTGGGAACCAAAACTTTTTAGCCGAATTTTGATTAAGTACAGTGTGGCCGCGCAAAGCAACGTTGACTGCCTCAAACGCCGGTTTACTAATTACTACAAAATGAACGGGACGCTCGCTCGGATCCGAGTGGGAGGCGCCGCTACTATAGCCCCGGCCCACTCGGATCCGAGTGGTAAGCAAGGAATTAAATATGTTCACGATGTAAATTTTTCGGTTTATGAAGGAAAATATAAAAAAAAAATATGATTTCACCCTTTTATTTAGTTTGTACGGAACCCTCGGTGAGCGAGTCTGACTTGCACTTGGTCGGTTTTATTTATTTTCATTGCATAACTCATGAGCAAAATAGCTCTATTTGGATTGACGCTACACTTCCTTAGAAGGAGGCGATTCACATCACACGCACTTGTTTTCAAAGATAAATCATTGACATGGAAAATCGACTTTAAAGTCTTGAAATAAATGTGTATTGTATTGCTCACCTATCAACGGATATGCAAACCAGCACGTTGGAAGACAGGTACAGTCCAAATGCTCTCAGCACGACGAAGAATTTACACGCGTAGTTGCCAGCCAACCAGGCGTTTGTTGTTCGCCAACCAATCTGTGGAAGAAGAAAATGGATTAATGTAAATCTCTATTTCTTTTTTTACCTACTTCAAAAAGAAGAAGGTTAACACCGGTTAACACAGGTTATTCGGCTGTATTTTTTTTTTCTTTTATGTTTGTTACTGCATGACTCATTCATTTATAAGGCGAGATAATTTTGTTTTTGTTTGAAAGGAAAATATCGTAAGAATTGTTTTTTTTTTAAATTTATTTTATTAATTTGATGACCAAAATCAAATTAAAGTCATCGAATTAATTAAATCTCAGCCTTAACACAGATCTGCGATACTTGTTGACACCGTGAGTGACTTCTTCGGCAGTAGTAATAAATATTTTCATAATGTAATCTCCTCCTTTTTTGAAGTCGTTAAAAAAAGTCAACTGGGGGTTAATTCAGTTATTCAAATCCGATCCGTAACTGAACCTTGTGTGAAGCATTTCCTGTCGGCTGCTATCATTTTTTGATTTAGTAACGAGCGAAGGACGTGTTACGTTTCATCAAATGTGTCAATTGTATGACATAAAAGTGACTGAATCAAAAAAACTATGGCGGCCGACGGGAAACGCTCCACATATGATTCGACTATGGAGCGGTCTTTAATAACTGAATTGGGCCCCAATCTGTGACCACGGACGCTGCAGTGTTCGAAACGTCAGGTCATAAGAAGCAAAATATACGCGATAAATCCGTTAAAATTTGTTTTATTTCAATGAGAAACAATCGCGAGAACTTTAGAAAACATTATCTTTTCCTTTGTATGTTAATGAACAAAGCAGTAGGTAAAATTAATTTTCTCCCTAAATCTCAACAATGAAAGCTCGTGTGTCACAAATATCCGGCCTCGCACCATAACGCCCCAGACAACATCGGAAGGGGTTGGCACACGACCAACAAGCACCCTTACTAGCCGTGACTTTGTCAGCACGGTCAAGTTGTAAACGTGACCCCACATGTTACCTAACTGTATTGTTTATTATAAAACATCCCGGAACAAGTTCACGCGCTGTTGCCTAACGGCGCAGATGTGCCGTTGCTTTCCCACTGTGAGAACGTGACCATTATGCTAAAAATAATTGGACAAGAGCGTGTTAAGTAACAAATTCGTAGGGTTCGCAATATTTTTTTAATGGTTTTGCATTGTACCGTCATATTATTTTGATGTTATACGACGTTGCAGTTTGAAAAAAAGTGCCATGCCTTGCCTGTAGAAAACTGTGACTCACTCGCGATTTAAAGATACCCAGATTATAAATATACATAAGAGACCCTCTCAAGAAATGTATTCTACACAAGCATTTCGTTTATCTTTTTGGAATATCCTCTATTAGTCTATGGGCATTTTTCGAGCATCTTATCTTCCGGTAACAAAACGTCTACGACGAGATCATGCAGCTTAGATGTAAACTCACCGAAATACATCTTACAAATAGCAACATTGTCAGCTTTGCAGCTTGGTTTAAGCAAGATTCTTTGCCGATAAGCTTCTTGGCATATTTTTCAATGAACTTTAACGCTTGAAGCTAATACTTGGCCGAACTATTCCAAAGGTGCGAACAGTACTCCATGCACAACCGAACTTGTACTTGGTATAATGCCTAGTAATTCAATGTCACAGTATCAAGTGTCAATACATAAAAGTATTTTTTTTATCCCAGACAAACAATTACACAATACATTTATAATTTTTCTTTACTTTTTCTGAGTGGGTTTTATCGGATATTTTCATCAATGTACCTGTGGATCAAAACTATATATTTTCCGCTTTGGTGGGCAGGTCACGCAAGGTACATCTGAGACAAAAATTTGTTTTAACTCTATTTCTGTTCTAAAAAATCAAATTAACATTTTTTTAAATAAATCCACCTCTTTACTTATATGAAGCGACATACGAAATTTTTACATATTTTTTTATATCTACATCATTTCGTAGTTGTTCATAGTATAAAAATGTACCTGTTAAATTTTGTTTACCTATTAGTAATAATGTAAATAGTGATCTATGGACTGAGACTTACTTTTTTGTTACCAATAAATATGACTATGACTATGACTGAGTCTGATAAATACGACTATGACTATGAGTCTGATAAATACGAAATTATATGGGTCCTTCCTAGTGCTACGGAACCTAATAATATAAGGGATTTCAAACGGTCACATGTCTCGCATTTCAAAGTCGCTTAGGGACGAGTCGCATTAGAATAACAGCCTGTTTTATACACTAGCATGTTTTTTGGCATTTTCCTGTTGTTCAGTAGTCTATAATAAAATTGTTCTCCTGAGATCCGCGTAGGTGCTTTCGTTTCGCACCACTTTGTGTGTTTCTTTCGCTGTTCTTTTATAGGCACTAAGTAAATGTTGAACGATTCTATTATTTTTACTCTCCAAATATAGCGTGGGTGTCAGTAAGTAACTGCCAGCCTATTGTTTTAGTTGTGCGATGTTATAAAAATATATATATTATAATTACATATGTGTATTCATTGTTTTTATTGTATCGTAAAAATTACAAACGCAATTTCGACAAATGTATATTATAATATGATGTCGCAATAAATATAATGTTATAAATAAATTCTTATATAAAATCAAATTATAAAAAAAAATATTTTTTTACATTTTATTAAAAATTTAACTATTAAGTCATTATTAAATTATTAATAATATTTTTTATCATTTAATTAAATTAGTTTGGTTTATTTCCATTCTCTCAACTTAAAAAGGCTTCGTTATACTGTTACTCTTATGCCACGTTGGTGATTTCGCGGTTTCACCCGCGTAGTTATGAAAAATGGTCGTGATAGTGATGCTGAAATTAAGCCTATGTGCGCTTCCTTAGTGTAGGCTTTAAGAGGGAAGAAGCCGTTTTTTCCCCCATATATAATCACACAAAAAGCGTAGAACGATTCCTCCCCCTAGATGTGATCCAGTTTCGTTGGTTTTTTATATGTATTTGGTGCTGAAACTTTCTATGACGACACGGTTTGTTTTCTTCAAATTTTATTATACTTTTGTAGATACAGACACCTGAAGCTAAGGATTTTTTGCCTAAAAATACGTCCAAATTAAGTTGTTATTTTACAGCACCTAAGACTTTGGCAGTATAATCGGATAAAGCAATCAGACGGCTCGTTTTGTTATGAAAACCGCGACATTAGGCTGAACCCTATATATAAATAACCTATGTTACTCAGGGATCATGTAGCTTGCTATTAGATAAAGAATCTTCTAAATCGATTCAGTGATTAAAGAGGATAAGTAACACTTACAACTTAAAATTTTATGATTTTACAAAATTCTTCTATGTATATGTTTTATATGTAATGGTAGGTATGTAGCGAAGGAAGCGATCGTTGTAGTAAAACATATGATGTTATAAAGTATCTGTTTATATATTTGCAGATATCATCTTGCAAAAATTGTAAATTTCCGACGAGATTCGAACGCGTAACGTTCCATGTCAGTAATATGAACTTTTTTTTATTTGGTGGTCAACTGAGTCCGCAGCTTAGTTGACCACTTTAAGTTTTTTTAGGGTTGGCTCGACCCACAAGTCGCATCTCTTAGCCCACGGGCTCGTTTGACCACTAACAACATTTTGGTGTCTGTAAGTTTCTAAGTTTAATTTTGAAAATACTATGCGATGCTCATACGTCTTTAGGTATTTTAATATAAATTTAGTAAAGCTTGCGTCAACATGCGTATGTCACTGATTACCGCGCCGTTGTATGGAGTGTCCGGCGTGTGCCCTAACATTCGGGAAGTAAAGATAAATCTAACGACACCTAGCTCATCAAAATACGTAATCCATTTAGAATGTAGGCTTGCTGTAGAAGATAATACAGAAACATACACATACACCCGAAAACCATAACACTCCTTCTTACGCAGTCGGGTAATAACCAACAAGAACGTTAATCCTTGCATTAGAACAGTATCGTCCCAAGCTAAACATATTTCAGTTTTATAAATGCAGTTACTTTTTTATAACTCGTTATTTATGGCGCCATATGTTGCAAGGCAGAAAATATTTTATTTTGGTTCAACAGGGTACACGAATTAAATATGTCGCATAAGGATTATGATATTGATTATCTACCACCTGTGCCTACCCGTGGAGACTTTTAGCTCTCATATAAAAAACGATTTAATTTACGATTCGCTAGGTCAGCAACGAATAAAGTTTATGTCCCCGTCTGGACTATGAAAGGGTAAAAGTATTGATTAAAATAGCTGCAATTATTATACGAAGTTATTAGGGTATCTTTTTTTTTTATAGAAGATAGATCTACGATTGACCACCAACTCGCCTGATGTTAAGCGACGGTGTGGCCGAGGATGGAGCTCGTCGATCTAGAAGATATCTATTCACTCTATCCTTGAAAATTCCAAGATTGTAGGTTTCAGGAAACAGAGATGGCGGCAACGAATTCCATTCTTGTGCAGTACGCAACAAGAATGTGGATCGATATCGCTGAGTACGGATTTTTGGCATTTCAACGAGAAATGGGTGGTAATTCGCCGACTTTCTGCTAGTCCTGTAGTGAAATGGGGAGGGTGGAATTAGGTCGTGAAGCTCTTGCGCACATTCCCCGAAATGAATCCTGTAGAAAATAGACAGACATGCTACTTTACGGCGGTGCTCGAGACTAAGTAGCTTCTTGGCAGCTTGTTTATCGTCACCAATTAACCTCACAGCTCGCCGGTCCACTGATTCTAAAGCTTCCAGCTGATACTTGGCTGATCCATCAAAAAGGTGGCAGCAGTACTCCATACATGATCGGACCTGTGCTTGATATAGATGAAGCAGTTGTCCCGGTGAGAAGTATCGCCTAACCTTATTAATGATGCCAAGCTTTTTACTAGCCAGTTTAGCCTTAGATTCAAGGTAGCCCTTAAAGTTCATTGTTGGGATTAACGTGATTATCTTGTACTAAATCAAAAGGGTTCATTCTCAACTTATTAAAAAAAACAGAAGAGGAGCAGACTGAAAATAATGATGATGAAATTAATAAATTACATAATGCGTCCCATATTTTAATATCTTAACAAGCTGCTATATCAAGCTATAAATTTGTGCACAACACATGGATCTTTTTCCTTCATATCAAATAACCGATAATCTCTTTGATATATTAGAAGACTACTAGATGGCTTTGAACACGTATTTGTTATTCTATGGATCTAAAATTAATATCCCAATATTATGCGAATTGCGTCATAATTTCAAAATTTTCCTTAAACACATAAAAATTAACAAGGGTTGAAACAGGCGGAAATTAGTAACTGAATCAATGAAATTCATTTTTCAAACAAAATACCAATCGCCCTATCCGTTTCAAGAGTTACGATGCCACAGACAGACACAGATACACATGTCAAACTTATAATCACCCCTCTTTTTGGATCGGGGGTTAAAAATGTACTTGTATCAAGCCAAATATTGTACATTTACTAAACGATTTTATTTAGCTTGGCCTGTTTGTTATTATTGTTTATATTTTTTGGTTTATTGGTAAAATTTACGTATTATACACATAAATATATAATTTACATATAAAATATACTTATCATAGTAAATACAAGTATAATAAAACTACTTTGTCTCTATTCTCTAACAAACAAAGCAACAAGTGTGAACAGGTCCTAATGTAGCCTTTGGTGTTCATACTCGATCTTTGCAAGTTACATTGTTTCGTATCTACCTACGAAACGCGAGCCGTATGTTTTTATAAACTACATTATATATCAGTACGCATCACTATAACTGATTTATGGTTTTTTGGCATCGCTAGAATATAAAACGTAATTACTATTAGTATCTTTTACTCACTGTGCTTTAAATACTTTAAGATATTTCAAGTGTATTATCTTAGTAAGTGAATTTGTAATTCTTATGAGAAAATAAATATTCTGAATCCGTAAATTTTGTAACTGAAATTTGACCTTCTTCCCGTTGACAGATTGGTTTGCTATTTGGTACACGCCTTTAGTTTAGATGTCAATACAATGAAATATATTTATTTTCCGAAATTTGGGTCATTATAACGTCGATTTTATTCCCATAAAAAACTTTATTCTACTAATACTACCACCTACTATACTACCGGTCTTCATGGAAAGAAACCAGTATACCAGCTCTAGACCTAAGCCAGCACTGGACTTAATGTGGCTGAGATGCTGATAATGATGATTACTTACCTTAATTTACACAAAACGTAAATTCAACTTCGTAATTTTCAAGATTATAACGTATACGTGTCTTTACTTATCGCTCAATTCATATAAATAATAACGATGTCCCTCATCACACTTGCTTACATCCATTCAGTTGTCGAGAATTTAAAATGTGCCTTCCGCATCCGGCCCAACGTAGGTAACGAGTATTTGTACAAGAATTATGTAGGCTGCGTTAATATTTTACCTAACACTATGGGATTAATCGGAAAGGGTACTCGAAACTGAACACGAGTTGTGAGCATTAGTTCAACGATAGAAATTGTTTCTTTTTTACGTGAAATTGATCTACGTTTGACCACCTATTTGCCTGATGGTAAGCAACGGTGTAACCAAGGATAGGTCACGTCGATCTTCGAGATATCTATTTTCCTTGAAAATTCTAAGATTATAGTGTTTAGGAAACAAGGAAGGCGGCAGGGAGTTCCATTCTAGTGCACTACGTATTATGAAAATGGATCGAAATCAATGAGTATGAATTTTTAGAACTTTAATGAGAAACTATTTCAATTATATTTGCAAACATTAACACTTCCACGGTGAAAATTGTTTATGTAATTTTGAACTTACTTTCAAATCAGATCAAAATACAAACGCACTTTTGTTGAAATTCTATAGGACCAATATCCTTTCAAACAAAAAAACTTTCCAAATCGGTTTGTAAATGACGAAGTTATGCTGTAAACATAAAATATCAACCTAATTGAGAAGTTCCTAATTTGTGTCAGTCAAAAAGATAAAATAGGAACGTTATTCACATACTGACATGTTTACACGGATACTCTTGGACACGATTCTTGGATATTCGATTAAACAGGCAAATCATGTGTTCAACTTTGTATGTAACTTCCAAAGTTTTTTTTTTTTTTTACAATTCATTAAAACATATTAATAACGGAAATTACATACGTACACCTTAATCGGGCTTAATAAATACCTTAATCTGGCTTACCAAACCTATTCCACCTTACCCTGTATTATATAAACAGGTTAACGAGGAGATAATCAAGTCAGTATACATATGTATACTATTTAACTTATAATACAGGCTAGTTGGGTGCAAGCTCGTCGAGCGGAAACACAAATAATTGAATTCACATTCTAACTTTGAAGTTTCTGGTTGGTCATCTATCACATAGAAAATGTTGTTTCATCCGGGTCGGACCCGTATAGTTTTAGGTATACATACTCGTAAATAGATATAAACTTGCTTAATTAAAAGCGTTTTTCGACACATTGTACCAGATTTACACTTCATTAGTTACGCAAATGAGCAAGAAATTTCCGAATAAAACTTAAAATAAATTATGTAGATCTTTCAGATACGTACTTTATTTTTATAATATATATTTTTTTCTTTTTTTATCAGCCCTGTTTGTACAAACTGTCTCACTGCTGGGAACGGGCCATCTTCTCATTGTGAGAAGGGTTAGGCCATAGTCTGCCACGCTGGCCAAGTGCGGGTTGGCAGACTTCACACATCTTCAAGATCATTGAGAACTCTCAGACATGTAGGTTTCCTCACGATGTTTTCCTTCACCGTTTGAAGTTGGCGGCAATCAACAATACGCACATAACTTCGAAAAGACAGAGGTGCGTGCCGTGGGATTCGAACCCAGGACCTGCGGACCGCAAGTCAGACGGTCTCACCACTAGGCTGCCGGAAACTTATAATATTAGATGTATTTTATTTATTTACGGTTTTTGTAAAATGAAACTAAGTAATAATTTCTTATTCTTGTTATGTTCTCTTAATCAGTAGTAAGCTCCTTATAACTTACACAAAAGTACAGAATATATTAATTGACAGAACTAAAGTCTTCTTTATAGTTTATTTCCAGCTATTTGGTTCCGTGATCAAACCAACTGCCAAATCTAAACGTGATCGGACTAGTGAACCCGTATGGTTTTCAACATCTTGACCTTCACCGTTCAAATATTGAGGGAACTTAAATGAAAGGTTATAATCATATAATATAGGAACGCTCTCTTTTTTATCGCGTTAAAAATCACGTTTTGCCACCAAGACAAAGTGGTGATATGATCGAAAATTAATAACACAGTAATTTTGCAGTTTAGAAATACCAAGTTTATTAGTAGTAATAATCCTAAAAGATACATTCGCTAGTTTTGCACAACAGAATAATTTTATTGATGGCGGTAATCATTAAACACTATATTAACAACCACGATAAAGAAACCATGAAAGAGACATTATAGTACTGAGTAAGAAAATAACATGGGAAATGGGAAATGATGGGAAACAAAACAATATGTCACGATAAAAAGTAATGCCGTGTGGAAACCTTAAGGCGAAGAATCGGACGGCGCATCTGATTTGCTCATATGTGAAAAATATTGATATAAAATTACTATTACTAAATAATACTTTTCATAAGTGAGATTCCTGAAATCCAAAATCCGTCAAAAATGTGTACAAATTTATAGTGATATTACATAATATGACTATAACGTAGCGTAGATTTTTGACGGAAATTTTACCGTGGACCGATATCCGTGAATATGGTACATGAAACTGCACCAAAATATCAGGAACTCAAAACAAATACAAACCACGGTAAATATCCTGTTAATAATATTTCTAATGTAGTGAATAGCCGTGGTAATTCAAAAAGTGTTTTAGGTATAATACCAAAACATTGTATATAATATATACAATGGTTTATACTAATCAAATTAAAACCGGGGGATTACGCTCAACTTTTATAGCAATGCAAATTTTGCTCGCGCTCCTTTATATTTTGCTGTTTAACGGACTTCTGAAATAAAGTAGGTTCTCAATTCGACTGTATGTTTTTTTTTGTTTTGTGTGTTTATTCAACAATTACTCCGCCAATTATTTATGAATTGTTTTTGATGATTATTTTTTTGTTTTGTAGGTGTACCTCAGAGGTGGTTCCATATATTTTTTATCAAAATCGGTTCAGTACTTTAGTTTTTATGACAAAATAACTAAAAATATATAATCCAAGTAAACTGATTGCGCATTTTAAAGTCAGTTTTTTGCAGTTTTTTAAACTATAACTTTTCTGCAAGTACGAATGTGAGACAAAAGTTCAAATAAGGCAACTTTGAACTGTGATATTTTCAACTTTTTATCATTAGTGTAATTTGCATCAGCGGTGCTAATTGAATAAAAAAAAAGTAAAGAGTTACTTCAACTTTTATGTCACTCTCTTAATGCAAAAAAAGCAAGATAAAAATAGGCGCGAGCCAACTTTGTATCATTATAAGAGTTGAGCGTAACCTTGCTGTAGTCAAGATGCTTTTGTTTGTTGTCTTAATTAATATCATCATCATCATCTCAGCCATAAGAAGTCCAATGCTGGACTTCATGACTTCACTTCACTTGCCTAACCCATGGATTTCCAGAAAGACTGGTTGGAAGCGGCTTGCATCCAGCGTCTTTCTGCCACTTGTATGATATCTTCTGTCCACCTTGTGGCTGGTCCACCTTAATTAATATACCTTAGACCAATATGAAAAGCCTTTCAACTATACTGACCTCAAGTGGTATTTCAATAAAGGTTACAATCAGATCCGCGACAACCAAATGCGTCATCAGTAAGTTAACCCGCGACTTGCGCCGTCTCGACCGCAGCAAAGACGCGAATACACCAACATTCCCTACAGCACCGATCACTAGCAATGCACTGTACACTCCAATCACTAAGCCGTGCTCAGATACCGGCACTGAGTCGTCATCACTGACAGTCAGGTTCATATCACTTGGCACTTCCATGTTGAAGTAATCCCAAAACTTATCCTCTGAAGGAGTTGAGGTCTCACTTTGTAACATTTTTATTTGTATTTTTCTCGACGCGAAATGTAATTATTAACTGTTAAACTCATGTTTAATGCACTATTTTTCAGAATACTTATGAAGTTTCTAAATAAGTAACAACTTATTAATATTTTTTTGTACAGAAGTCATAATAATGAAATTATGTCAAAAAGTTTCGGCGCTTTATCGTCTAAGCAATGACTTTCACGAAAAGTTTTGTCACAATATTTAAACTTCGCGAACTCTTAGAATAATACGAAATTCCATTGACGAAGTTAAAGAATTGAATTTTACAAGGTTCACTAATCACTTTGGACACTTTCGTAGCTGGTCTATGCGGAGTCGTAGCGGATCAGCGGCCTCGTAGAGTTGGCGCGTGTGCCGTAGCACCGTAGCAAGGCGTCTGTGTAGGGAGGCTGCTCGGCTGAAACTAATATTTACGGAATCTCGGGAGAGCTGGAACAAAATTCAACGGAATCTATTGCAGTGTTTCATTCAAACTCTTTTGTAACCAATAATGTATGCGTTAAATAAACTGAAGTAATGAAAATGTGAACCACTGGTGTTTTTTCCTTTATACGTACATTTTGATACATATGAATGTTAACACACCAAACGCTTAATGATAAAAATTTTATGTATGTGCACCAAAAGCGCTTACGTAAGGGTGTTTGGAATATTCACCATGATTGATGCTTTGATTTAGGCGTTTTGATTGAGGCTTGTTAACAGACTTCAAAAAAGGAGAAACATAGACAATAAATTAATCATACGAGTATAAATAAATAACCCGACTACATTGTGTTAATAGAAGATAACTGAAAATCTAAGATACAAGGTGTACTTTAAAATAAGTGACCAAGATTGTGTGAAGACACGCATATCGTAGGGTTCAGAATAAATATCAGTAAAAACTGGTTTGATGTGAATCCCTAACTGTGTCAACTTCCTTTGCAAACAAGTACAAATGTAACTAGATTCGATATGGAAACACTTTGGTGATTATTTAATAATATTGTTTAGTAAATTAGATATATATCATTAAGTTTTCCGAATAAAAAAAAAATTTAAGAGTGTTATGTAATTTTTCGTCACGGCAAAGAAGTTGGTTTTACTGTCAAAACGCCAATAGATGTTTTACATTATTAAGTGGCCAAAACCATGTCGAGACACGCATATAGTAGAGTTCCATAGCTAATGTAATTTAAAAGAAAATTACTTGGTGAGTATTCTTTGTGTAGACTACTTTCCAAAAAGGTTAATGACCTGTCCTCCTGTCCTTTAATGACAAATTATCGAATCAGCACATATTAAATTAATTAAATTTGATTTTTACTTATTAAATTTGATTTTTAGTAATCTCCGTGAAATAAAAACAAGAGCAAAGAAGCTATTAAAACGAAAATTGGCATAAAATTAGGATAAGAGGCTAATTTCAGCTATTTTTCTAGCTTACCCAAATATATTTTTATGAGTTAGTTGGCAACACCGATTTTTAGTGAAAGTATCGTTTATACCATATGAAGTAAACTCCATTTCTAGCTTCTAGTAAAAAAAAATATCACTTTAATTTACGTAGTTTGTAAAAATGAATTCGTTGTTTATAAAATTACTAGCTACGCCTCACAGTTTCACCCGCGTAGTGATAATGATGAAATATATTTAGCCTATGTTTGTCTCCGATAAAATTATGTATTTTCGTTTCTGTTTTTTTCAATGTAAATCATACATGATTCAAAATAACTTGAAATCCATCAGGATAGATACATGCAATAATATAATCACAATGTATACGCAACTTATCGACTGTGATCTAATCAATTCTTAACAAATTCCTTTAATCACGGTTTCTTATCTTTCCCAGTACATCGGAAATTTATAATCGGCACTTTACAGTACGTCACAAAGATATGTGGAACAAAACATCTGTCTAAATTATTTATAGTTTCAACAAGGTGAATTGATTTGTGCGAAAAATATTATTTTGGTAAAATACTTAAGGCCGTGATTATAAGTGAATTTAAATTACAACTGAATCAATGGTATGTATTTTACGTGTACAATTAAATAATACATAATTACAACATTATTTAAAAGGCTTGACACAATGGACCAAATGTGTGTGTAATTCATGAAATAGCTATATTTAAATTTGTTTTTTGGGCTTTTTGTGCATACTAGCTACATCCTTACACTTTTTACTACCGGGCAGTTAGAAACACGCACAATCGTCATCGTTTCATGGCGGATGTTCCAAAAATGCGAAAGAAATGCTTTAATTCTACTTCCATTGTGCGGACTGCTGAATTATGGAAAACGCTTTCGGAGTGGTCTTCCTCGATAAATATAATTTGGGTGTCTTAAAATCTCGAGTGAATTGTTTTTGTTGTTTAATTAAGCGCACTCCATCGTGTACTGCAAAGTCGCTTAAAATCAGGTGAGTTGGCGGTCAAGTTGCATAAAAAATCCTACGGTTTCACCCGCCATCAAGGAATTTCTTCTTACACTTCACAAAGAAGGTTTCCTCTAAATTTCATGACTTTAGGAGTAGACTGCTTACTGCTTTGTGTAGACTTAGGCTGCTAGACTTTCAGTTAGTCACTCACTCACTTAGAACACATCATTTTATAAATTGATCGATGCGACACGTGACCAAAATGCTGGGCGCGTATCTGGCCCAACGCTTATGCGTTTGCCATTCAACGTGGCAATGCGGCAGCATGCTGGGTACCCTGCCAACTGGTAGTGAGTTTGAAAATTTGGATTGTCTTTAGCCCTTTATCCGTCTGGGGCAATAGATTTGCTTTTTGTGTAGTAGTTTAGTTAGTTAAGTATGTGTAGTATATACATATAGGTATTGTTTTTGTTGTAGTTGATAAAGGCACTTGCCCGTTAAAAAAAAACATTATGACTGTTCTGTGACATATACGGCAGCATATTAAATAATATATGAAAACGAAGTAAAATGCCCCACAATCATTTGGCTTGTTTACAATAAAAATACTGGACGTGTTCTATAATCAACACCATTTATTCACCTTTATAGCTCGAGATAGGGAAGTAACACTCCCACAATACAATACATTTTATAACCAACATTTAACTGCGATTCTGCTAATTTATTGAAAATAAAATAACCTAGTCGTTTATTTCCAAGACGTTTAAACGTCTTGGAACGTCTTGGACGGTCTATTTACAAGTTTAAACTTCTAAATATGGACAACGTTCATTTTTGATAAATGTTTAACAAAATTAGATATTTGTTTAGTCTGCTCACTAAGTTATTAGAAATGAGTAATTAATCGGTATTTAAGAAAAAAACATTAACATTAAAGAAACATTATTTTAAAATGTTATAAGTTGCCCAAGGTTCGTTAAAGAATAGATCAGACTCAACACAAGAAGGAGAGAAGAGGTCTCTCATGGCCATGACTGAACGGAAAATGCTTAGCGGTACATTTTTACAAGGATTTATTTAACTTGCGATGTATGCATGTATGCGTGTGTTCGGCACGAATCTTGAATGCTAAATTAGAACCACTTCCCAATGTCCAATTGGACTCAAATTTGCTTTAACCTTCTAATACCTTCTCCCTTCCTCTTAACCACGGTCAAAAGTGGTGTCAAAAGGCCTCATGGTAATTGATGCTCTGTCTACCCCGTAAGGGCAAATAGTCGTGATTATATGTGTGTGTGTGTATGTATAAAATAAAACGAGCAAAATACGAGTTTGACTCGCACAGCGAGTGTTCTGTACTCGCACACAAGGTAAAAAGTAACACTATAATTATAGCTTAAGAAACTGAAGCAACCGACTTCTCATGGATGCAATTGTCAGAACTGAACCAAATGAAAATGGGACAACACGGCAAGCACCAGCTTTCAAATAAAAAAAAGAATCATCAAAATCGGTTCACCCAGTCGAAAGTTCTGAGGTAACAAACATAAAAAATATACAGTCGAATTGTGAACCTCCTCCTTTTTTGAAGTCGGTTGACAATAGTTACTCGCCACTTGCTCTGCTACAAATATATTTACCAATATCAGTTTCATTGGCTCCTCAAGCGACTGCTAATTGGAAAGGTTAGGCGTTTAAAAAATCTTTTTTTTTTTTAATTGAAGTCTCCTTCATTTGAATGGCTGTATCTGTAATAGGTGATGAGAGAGCTAGATAGATAGGTAGATAGAGATGGATAGACAGCGTCTGGTTAGTAATTTTAGTCTCCGTACTTTCCGGTAGTAGTAGTAAGTAGAATATTGGGCTAAATAATATTCTATAAGAGGCCTATGTCAAACTTCAAGCTTAGCATAGAAAGTAGACACAAGGGCGTCGCCAAGAGGGGGCAAGGGGCAGCTCCCCCCCCCCCCCCCCCCCTAGAGATTAAAAAAATGTAGCCAACTGCAATGCAACCAAAATCCTAAGACCGTGCAATTGTACCTGTACCTACAATTCATATTTATCTCTTCCTCCATAATATTAACTTGCCCCCCCCCCCCTGGGCCATGGGCTGGCGACGCCCTTGAGTAGACAAACTGTATTTCTACCGGTTTTCCCCACTGGAAATCTTGACACAGTTGTCATTAACAACGTATAAAAACGATATATCGACCTTCCGTGCTAGGCCTACAGTGAACTAAAGTAGACGGATAATAATATGATAATGACATACGCATAGACTTCAGTAACCTCAGATTGAAATTGAAAATAATGTATATCTAATACTCCAATAAATATAAGGTTATTGAAACATTGACTTTCTACACACGTTTTCAGAAACCAATATTGATGGACAAATATGAAAGATGATACCGCGGGTGAACGATTCGAAAGATGATTTCGAGGATGTCGACTTACCATTTGAGAAAGAAGAACCGAGACGTAAGTGATAACAAGTATAAGTTTAGATAACTCAAAACCACTGACAAAAAAATGGCTATAAACAAAGACAAACAAAAACGGCTGAACTGATTTTGATAAAACATAACATAACTATAATCTCGTTGAAACCTCAAACAAAAAACTAGATCAAAATCGAACCAACCGTTTGAGAAATACGATGCCACAGCCATACACATTGATACACAGATATACGTATACACAGATACACACATATACAGATACATACATACATACATACATCACACTTTAACACCCCTCTTTTTGGGTTGGTTTTGGTATGCATCTCGCTGTTTACCCAGCATTTGAAAAGGTGGTCAGTCAGTTCAAAAATAAAAATGAAATCATGAAGTAAAATAAAAAGTTGCGAGAGAGGTAAAGAGAACCACTTCTAGAGGACCAATCTTTTGATCAAAGGCTTATCCAAATTCCGTTTGTGTTACTCGGAACCAATATTGTGATTGGGACCAATCCAGACCCTGTTTACTCTTCAAACAGTAATCTCGATTTTAGAATGCAATCCTTAGATGTATACGTTAATATATGGATGCCATAACTAAATGTAATTTAATCGAGGTTATCAACTTTGACTACGTAATTACTGCAATTTAGTTGGGACAACGTCTGACTTGCGAATCACAGGTACTGAATTCAAATCGCAAGGCACGCTCTCGTTTCAAAGTTTTGTGCGTATTGTTAGTTGCCGACAACTTGAAACGATCAAGGAAAACGTCGCATTATTGTTAGTCTAGTTAAAATAAATCCGTTGGTATGGAGCAGATCACATTAAGTGCAACTTGGAAAAATAGTTGACGAGACTAAGTCCAATTAAATAGTAGCATTTGTTGCAATACACTTCACGTCACTTGGGAATGTTCATTATTAAATTATGTTGTATCTTCGATGCCAAACACAGCATTTCTTGCATACTACTGGCGTTTGAATAATGGAGGTGTAGTAATTCCTTGTGAGGACTCTGCAAAGTCCTACTACTATAAAATATTGAACCAAGGACATTTAACACATATCTAACCCAAAGCATAAGCATTGTTGACCTGGGCTATTAGATTACATTTTTGTGTAGTAGTTTAAGTACTTTAATGACTATAGTTTTTATATTGCTTTGTTAGTTTATAAGTTTGTTAGCTTATAAAGATATGTTAGTTTAGAAAAATATTTTAACTAGTCAAATATCTTTTACAGATATTAAGTGGTATCATAAAGTATTACTGAACAGAACGCTCAAGGTTGTCTTAGCACTGATACTTGTGACCACATTGACTCCTGTGCTTCTATACCAATTTGTGTTTTATGCTGGAGTCGACCTCACCTCTCCAGATGGATATTCCCTTGGCTCCTGTCTTGTAGCACGATCAGCAAGGCTCCCTTGCGGGAACGGAAACGTAACAATTGAAGAATGCCATCACCAATGTTGCTACGACCATGCTAACAATGTCTGCTTCCACAGATTCCCTTCTCGCTTCTCATACATACTAGACAGACATTGGGAAGAAAACGTTTCATTAAAGCCTAGAATAGCTTCTGTTCCTTTCAGGCATCAAAATAGTTTACCAAGCATAAGACTTTCATTAGACGAAGTATCAGCGACACACTTGGCTATAACCTTCTACAATTCGGATGAAATGATTGTTGGCAGAAGAATTACGAACAAGCAATATGAGTACATATTAGAATCGCCAGAATTAAATATCTTAGTAAACTCAACGCAAGGAACTATATTTAATATGATGAGAGGTCCTTTAATAGCTTCGGAAGACATTTGGGAAATAGCTCTCAAGCTGACAGACGAGTCTATGTACGGATTAGGTGAAATACCTCTCGAAGCAGGCACTGTGAAAGTTCTATACAATCATAGGGGTGGTTTAAGCGGTATTCCTTTAATATATGCAAAAATCAACGATTCATATCACGGGCTGCTAATAGATTCTGTGTATCCGACAGAAGTCACAATTCGGGAAGAAAATGTTATAGGTATAAGAAGTATTACAAACTTTGGTTTGAAGTTCCATCTCTTTGTTGGACCTAAGCCAGTTGATGTAATGAAAGATGTTATGAAGCACATTGGATTGCAAATGGGCGTTGAGTATTGGATGTTGGGAGCGCACATATGCAGGTAAGTTTATAATTAACTTACTATTACAAGCTTTCTGTTAACGTAATTTTTTTTTCAAATTCAAATTATTTAGTGCGTCATATTATGTAGATACATGCTGGTACATTCCTTGTAAGTAATACCAATTTGAACCACATCCTCAAAATTAACAACTATGACATTTGACGTGTTCAGTTTTAATGACAATACGAGTATAATGATATATTTATTATCCTGATGCTGCAGCTAGATTTGTCTCTTAGCAAGGAAACTTCTCTATAGCTAGTAGCGTGAATTTTTCTATTCATATTTTAACATTGGCTTTAGCTAATTAGCTAGCATTATTAAAAAATTAGCACAGCAGTTTTATTTTGTGAGTAATCGATACTAGTTAAAGCATTACTAATACTGCTAGCAATAAATTTATATTGGTTCTTACTTTAATCCAGAATGTATCTATAAATATGTATCATAGTCCTAACAGAAGTTCTGGATTAGAGTTACACAGGATTACTCGGAAAAGGTGTACATGTACATACTAAGCCGAAAGGGTATATGTACCTACTTCGCATCCCATCACCATGAATAACTCTTACCGAGAGACCTAGAATTGTGAAATATAAATCAGCTGTCCCAAATAAAAAGGCAATTTCCTCTAGCCAAACAATTTCAACTGATTTTTTACACTTTTATGGTCTGAGGCTAGGGGTGATAAGGTCAGTCTGCGCTTGTTATCGCTATTGCCGCCCAAAGCCAAAGTACCTTTCACGCCAACTTCATTAAAAATAAGGAAACAATTTTGATATCGAAATCTTTTATGGTTTTTTAGAGTATACACTATTGCATTTTGCAATTATGTATCCTCTAGTATTTAATTATAAAGGATAGCTTTTGAATTATGTGCTCTCTGTTTATCTTTCGCTCTAATCTCAGGCGAAATAAGTACAACACCAAGTTTTCGTTGCCTTAATGGTGTGTAGCTTTTTCCACGTAACCATAACTTCACCATGGTATTTATCCTGTAGTTGTTTAAATTTATTTTATATGTGTAGTCAAAAACCATGAAACATTGAGTAATTAATCAAAGTATATTTAATTTGTTTATAGTTGTTGTATCAAAGTGAAATTGAAAGCTTTTCTAATTATATCTGCTGTGTTTTGCTTTTAACTCATCAGATAAAATACAGAAGCCAAAACAGCAATTTTTAGGGTTCCATACCTCAAAAAAAAACGAAACCCTTATAGGATCACTTTGTTGTCCGTCTGTCCGTCTGTCTGTCCGGGTGTCAAGACCTTTATCTCGGGAACGCGTGAAAGTATCGCGTTGAAATTAAAACCACATACGCAAATCCATAGTATCTTGCTGCAGAAAGAAAAATGAAATTTCTCAGTTTTCATTAAAAAAAGTTACAGCCGAATATGTCGTAAAAAATGCACATTTCGACACTCACAAGGGAATCAAAACATATGGGGTACTTCCCGTTGGTCTCTATGCAAGGAATGAGGGCCCAAATTTTAAAGTGAATTAACCGTATCATGTGGGGTATCATATGAAAGAGCCTCATTAGCATAAGCTAAAACAGGTTTTTAACATATTCTTCGCCCCCTGCAGACCCTTCACTTCAGCTGGGAACCAAAACTTTTTCGGCGAATTTTGATTAAGTACAGAGTGGAGTGGAGTGGAGTGGAGTACAACGTTGACTGCCTCAAACGCCGGCGGTTTACTGACTACTACAAAATGAACGGGACGCTCGCTCAGATCCGAGTGGGAGGCGCCGCTACTATAGCCCCTACTCGGATCCGAGTGGTGAGCAAGGAATGTGTTAAATATTTTTACGATGTATGTTTTTCGGTTTATGAAGGAAAATATAAAAAAAAATATATGATTTCCCCCTTTTATTTAGTTTGTACGGAATCCTCGGTGGGCGAGTCTAACTCGTACTTGTCCGGTTTTTTATAGATAATGGTACGGAACCCTTCATGTGCGAGTCTGACTCGCACTTGGCCGGTTTTATTAATGGACAAATGCGCTTATTAACTACAACAAAACAATTTACAAACTACACACAAGTATGTGTAGTTTCTAGCTAAACTTCTACACAAAAAGCACATGTGTCATTCTATTGCGTTATGATAAGAAATGAGTAAGCATACAAAACGTTTCAATGTCGGAAAATTATAGAAAGCGGTTCAAATTCGGCTTGCAGTATATAAAAAATATTAGTAGACTTGAACACATTGTTATGGAAATACACTAGATATTTAAGTTACATTTAAGTATTGAAAATGAACTTCCGCAGAGCAGTCCTTGATTTGTCAATAGGCCGCAGAGTCCTAGGGGCCGCAGATTTCAGAGGACGCCCACCCTTTTTCAGAGGATAAAAGTCAAACAAGTTCACTGGTTTTCTCCTGGTTTTTTATACAAATATGTTAAATCCCTATAGAAACTCAAATAGGTCTCATCCTGGTAGTGAGGTATACTTTTGCAGTGCGCTCCCGTATTATACGTAATTAATACGATTTTAAACTAGGGCATCGATTTTCAAGATCAGTAGGGGCGGCAAAAGTTTAATAGCCTACTGGCGGCAAAAGTGTAAATCCCTCACTGCCGCAGAGTAACGCCCAATTCAATAAATTGTACTATAGGAAATAGATAACTGTTGAAATGCTTATATACTTTTAATATAATGTATATTATTTTGTTCTAGTTAATAAAGGCACTTGCACGCATATTGTGTATAAATAATTATGGTACATGGAAACCCATAGAAAGGTTTTAATTCTACATTTGTCATATGGACTGCTTAATTATGAAATACGCTTCCGAAGTGGATCTTTCCCAATAGATACAATCTGGAGGTATTTAAAGAGCAGTCTCTTCTAGGTACACACGTTCCATCGTAGACCGCAGCATCACTTGACATCAGGCAAGTTGGCGGCCACGCGAAAATCTATCTTGTATAAAAAGACAAACATTTCCATTGATTTCAGCGAGTTTTCCGAGGAATCAGGGAATAGGACAGACGTAACCACATTTATACGTGAGGCAACCACGCAAAACGTGCCATTTGAGAGCCACTGTGTGGAGCCTATTGTGTTCGACAATGTATGCGATCCTGAACAAGTGACGCATATCAACGAAGGCGCTAGATTGCTCCGGAACGCTGGGAAGAAGTTCGTGCCTCATGTGTCACCTTACGTAAGTATCGTACAGACATTGATAAATGAAATTATTATTTATTCCAGATGTAAAGCCCTATCAAATAAATTAAATTATCAAATCATTAAATCAATTAAATTAACTTATCAATTCATAAAATCAATTAAATTAAATTATCAAATCATAAAATCAATTAAATCAAATTAAA
Organism: Lycia hirtaria; assembly: GCA_947563715.1. Lineage (NCBI taxonomy): Eukaryota > Metazoa > Arthropoda > Insecta > Lepidoptera > Geometridae > Lycia > Lycia hirtaria. The sequence goes on from OX387377.1 coordinate 46,640,153, forward strand.
AAAATAACTACTAAAATATAGGTTTTATTAAAATACAAGCCGATTCCCGCGGTTACGGCTCGTCGCTATCATTAGTAGGGGAGGCCAACAGAGGATTTTGGGATTTACTTGAGCACGACTGAAGAACATATTGTGAAAGGATACCTTGCATCCTGTTGAGTACCTCCAACTTTTATATTGGGCGGTACATCTAGGGCATCCCATCAAAATAATGAAAAAAATCGAGCGTCAGTAATACTCAAGCGCGTCAACTACTAGCTAAAAAGCATGCATTAAAAAAAATCTGACGATTTCAGCGTGACCCTAAGGGAGTGGGATGGATGGAAGTTTGGAGCGATCATAATTATGACTCACGGATATTTCAATTCTAACTTTGCAAGCTTTGCTTAGTTTGGGCTAGATAGTGTTGTGTGAAATGTCCACAAATATTTATTTATTTATTTTATGTTTTAACTATAGCTGTTATTTTTATATCTGCTATTTTTATCGAAATGTAACCGGAACGTGTAAATGTGGAAATTTTATAGTTTTTGCGCCACTCTTCTTGCTCACCCGAGACAGCGGCGCCACCCTACTCTTTGCCATAATAATCATAAGACTCGAGATATTATACAAAACAAAGGAAAAATGTGAGATTTTTTTAAATTTATTTTTACATTATACCATTATTCATTTTCAGATTCTGTACGAAATTATAAATGAAACAGAAACAACAACAACCGAAAGCCCCACAACTGAAATAATTACAACTGAACCAACTACAACTATAATGCCTGAGCCAAGTTCTAACTGTTCATACAATATTGAGGAATATTCATATTTTATGGTTCAAGACGCAAACTCAACAGGAATGTATCCAGGCCTAGTTGGAAGTCAGCAAGTTGTGTATCCAAACTATAACAAAAACGAAACAGCTGAGTTATTAGACCTTCTTTGGATATACACAACCGATATAGACGGAATGATCTTAGAAAACAACTGGCCGTTAGACGAATCGGAGAAGATGGTTAATGAAACAAACCTGTACTTGCCGTATTTTAGTGAGGTAATCCTTAATACATTTTTTTTATTTTTATAAAATAGGTGAAGCAAAAAGGCAGACGGCTCGCCTGATGGTAAGCGATAACCGTCACCTATGGACAACTGCAACCAAGGTAAAAAAAAATGTATGTAAAATGTTGGTCTGTTCATATTCATATTCGTTTATTGAGATAAAAATGGAAAAAGACCAATTACAATTATCTCACAATATTCAAAAATTATTCTTAAACAATTAATGTCTTAACACTAAGTAATATTCATTATATAAATACAATATCATTTAAAATGTCATTATAAAAATGTCAAATGGGCAATACGCCTAGCTGTTGGCTAGCTGGTTCTCCTAGAACAAAAACACGATTGCTGAAAAAAGTCTCGATAGCTCTATTTTTTGAAAAATATGCCATTTTATTTATTTTTTTAATTGATCTCAAAGTTGTTTAAAACCACTAACATCAATGTTACCATGTTAAGTAGCTATATTTTTTTTTTGCGTTCTACTAGTATAATTTTTTTACTTTTTTGAGATTTGACGTTTAGTTCTCTATTTTGTACTAATTTATTTTACAATAATTTTGCTTGCGAGCAGCCAACCCGCGGCGCGCAGCGCGGCGTTGTTGTACGTACCTACTTCTGTTCTACGTACATGATAACATCGCGCTCAAGAAGTGTGGGCTGAAGTAGCGTAAAATACCTAAAGTACTGGGGAACCTTCGCCTTAAATATTATATAGCTATTGCAGTAACTCTAATTAACACCATCGTTTTGTATCCAATGATGTATTATACGTATAAAGGTTTTCCCCGGCTCTGCGTGGCAAGCCTTAAGTAAGGTAATCGCCCGACTTATCTTAATTCGCAACGCGTCGGGCAACGCTGTTAGACTTGTATCGTTAGGCTGACCCACACTAGGCGTGCGCGTTCTTCGAGCGTGTGGCACGCGCTCCGCGTGCAAGCCGCGAGCGCGCTGCGTGATCGTCGCGTTTTGCTGCCTTGCGACGTGTGTGGAGAGTGCATGCGGCGCGCACGCGGTGCTCGCGTCGCGGTTCTTACCCCTGTAACTTACGGTGTTACTAATGTAACAACGTTCATAAGCGTTACTTTTGTGACCTACATGAATCAAGACATTTTCATTTTCATATAATACCAGGGTGATTTTACAATAAAGGATGTCAATGATTGAATATAGTGTATTTTGATAAATTTTGTTAAATACATTCTTACCTTAAGGTTTGAATTTTGGCACTGAATATAATTTTTAATTATGTCTAAAAGTTCATTGAATGTTGCCCTCGGCATTAATAAATAATCATAAAAATGCTTTTACTATTCTTTATATGTCTGCAATACAAAATATAGTAATCACTCTCTTGTGAATAAGAATACCATAATGTTTTTTGCCAAAGGCGTTTAGTTTTTTATTACGTGCCTTTTTTCTTTTCAGTAGCAAAGCTAACAGTAGTGTTTCCTCGTCAGAATGCATTATTTAGTAACTGTAAAACTGCAACGCGACGTGAGTTTACACGGCACTGTTCAAATTGTGACTGACTTGGGTTAAGGGGGTTAAACGCCAATGCGAGCGCTAAGTGCGCGCCGCGCGCGCTTTGCACACACGCCACACGGTGGCAACACGCGACGCTCACGCAGCGCGCTCGCGGCGCGCACGTCTCTCACACGCCCGAGGAACGCGCACGACTAATGTGGGGGAGGCCTTACTTCTGAACAGTGACAATGCCATTCTGTGTGCTTAGAAAGTGCAACGCCAAGATATTTAAGACCAAAATATTAAAAGGCCGAAAGTGCTGAGAACTGAGATTTCCCATGCTTTTAGTTCATATAATTCAATGAGTTTAATCTCTTTATGGATAAAATCTCATTGTTCGTATCACATCGTTTGAAACGTCGCTGTAAAGTTGCCAAGTTACCAGATTTATGTAGATGAGTGTGCGTGAACTGTCATCATCACTTGATATCTTTTAGTTACTTTTAATCCCTCCTTCCAGCCTGATACATTGTGAGGTTTACAATAACTTCCTCCTTTGTTGAAGCCCGTTGAAAAATAAACAAATCAGACTTTGGGCGCGTTGCTTTTTCCTAACTGCCAGAATTAAATTCAAACTGAATTATCCTAATTAGTCCGTACTAACTAATATTTATTCGATAATTATAGTTTAAAAAACTGAAGCAACCGACTTCTCATGGATGCCATTGTCAGAATTGGACTAAATTGAAATAAAACCACATGGGAAGACCAGCTTTCAAATAAAAAATAATCATCAAAGTCGGTGCACCCAGTCGAAAGTGCCAAACATAAAAAATAAATACAGTCGAATTGAGAACCTCCTCCCTTTTTGAAGTCTGTTGAAAACACATCGACCCGCTAATTGTAGGAGTCTCAGTATCAAAATATAGATAATGATATCCAACGCTTAGAATTAGTTTTATATATATAATTCCAAATTCTACGCCGAGAGGAAATATGAACATAACTTTAACTTTAGAGAAAAAAAAAATATTTTACAATTTTTAACTAATTTGTTTTCTTGATGATGATGAGTGTGTGTATTGTTGTTTATTGTCGTGGTCTTTTAATAAATTGTTATCTATCTATCTCTCTATAGTTGCTGTTGTTTTGTCGCATATAAAATTATGTATATTCCAAAATCCATCCAGCCGTTTAGAAAACAGGTGATAATATAGAAATATGTATACTGTAAACATACTTACATACACTTGAAAAATAATGCTTCTGGCTCAGTCTGGTGAAAAGCAACATCAATTCAAGGTGGATAATATAGAAAGAAACATACATACATACTCAAAGATATTACTCTCTTTTTGGGACAGTTGGGGTTAAAATGAGACTCTCCTGTGATCTTGCCCGAATCCAAATGTTTAATTAAAACTGGTCAAAGCACATAAATATTTATTTAATTATTTTGTAATTAATTAAAATTTAATCGCTTCCTTTTAAGCGCGATTAGATAATTATCTTATTAAGATGGAGCTTTCGTAACATTAATAAGCTGTTCTTTGTTTTATTTAGCATATTATTTTGTAAATATAAAATTATTTTCCAGAACTTCGAAGCAGCTTTTAACCACACGCCCGCATGGAACGCAACAAAGTCTAACAAAGGGGATTACCTTTACAAACACAACGAGTATGCGAACAGTTTTTCAAAGGCTTTTCAGAATTTGACGTCTGCACCCATTGGCGCTTCCAGCCAATGGATGAATGGAAACGTTTTTATCAACAGGCAAAATATCACAACATCTTGGACTAACCTTCGCAAAGAATTAATTGAAGCAGCTTTGGGAGGTGTTTCAGGCCACTGGCTTTGGTCGACGCCTATTTGCGGCAATACGGACAACTTTGACATGGAAATTCATGATAACCTGTGTGTGAAGTGGTATTTGGCTGCATCATATATGCCAATGATTAAAATTCATTCAAAGGATACCCTACGAGATCCTCTATCCTTCGTCGGGACTCAAAGGTCAATAATAATCAACGCACTCAGGGACAGGCTAATGCTGGCACCGTATTTCTATACGACACTCCAAGAGGGACCTTTACTGAGACCTATGTTTTACCAGTTCCCAGAATCAGAGGTTTTGAAAGACTTAACTAATCAGTTCAGCGTGGGGAATGATCTGTTGATAGTGCCTAACCTGCACCCGAGTCAAAGTATGGTGCATATTGTGATGCCTCCGGGAGCTTGGTATGAAATGTGGAGCGGGTTGAAGGTAGACGCTAAGGAAGGTGCAACTGCAACCATGGCCACTACAGAAGCGGATTTTTTGACATTAATAAGAGGAGGATCTATCGTTGTTATGCAAAAGGTACTTTTATAATTTATTACGGTATTATGATAAGATAAGATGGCCTACTGGGGTAAGGCTATTTTATAGCGGTAAACCGCATAGGCGGTTGGAATAGCGGCTAACCGCTATGGCAACCAACCGCGATGAAACCGCGTCAAGCGGTTGGACCGCTTTAGTAGGCGTGTTTGTCCATAAACAAAATGGATGCCGTGGGGATAGCTTGAGTTATCTATTATTATTCTCGAAAACAAAGAAAGAGAAAATTCATACAAAATACTGTGTTTACGAATAAACAATCACGAATACGTACAATAAACTCATCGGCGGCTCGCTGCAAACTAAGCCGCCCGTGAACCGCCAGCTGGCCTAGCATGGAAGGTAGAATAAAACGTTTTTGTCCACGTTGTTATGTCAGTTGTCAATGTCAGTACATACTTTATTTCCTCTGAAGGGTGGATAAAACGGGGGAAAGACTATTTGTCCATATTCCATGCTAGCCCTGCAGTGTGTATAAAGAAGATAGCGGCCCGCCGCGGAGAGTGCCGCGGCTCCATTCAACCGTTGAAAATGGAATTCATTCCCACTTTGCGGATACGAGGGTTATCCCAATTTCTTTTTTTCAAAATTTTATACTACGCATAGCTAATATGCATATCCATGCCAAATCACAGCTTTCAGGTACTAATATTCTTTGAGAAAAGCCGCGGACAGAGAGACAGACGAACATGGCGATATTGTAAGAGATACTTGTTTACTACGGAACCCTAAAAATTTTTGTTAAAAAATGTCACCGACCGAGAGCAACGTTTGCGTTGATCCTTTGAAAAAAGTCGGCGAATACGCTTGAAACTTTAGTAGAATATTTCGACTCATAACAAACGTGAGTGGCCCGTAGTTTTTATTAAAAAAAAAGGTTTAGTTAGGTTTAGGTTTAGGCTTTATGTATTCTATTTTTTTATCAGCTCTTTTTATACAAACAGTCCCACTGCTGGGCGTGGGCCATATTCTCATTGTGAGAAGGGTTAGGCCATAGTCTGCCACGCTGGCCAAGTGCGGGTTGGCAGACTTCACACATCTTCAAGATCATTGAGAACTCTCAGACATGTAGGTTTCCTCACGATGTTTTCCTTCATCGTTTGAAGTTGCCGGCAATCAACAATGCGCACATAATTTCGAAAAGACAGAGGTGCGTGCCGTGGGATTCGAACCCAGGACCTGCGTATCGCAAGTCAGACGGTCTGCCGACTAGGCTGCCTGAAACTTCTATATATTAAAGCAAAATCTAAGCTCAACTTATATTATTTTATCAGACACTTAGACACCTTCTAAGGCCGAAAAAGTAAGCTGAGCTACTTGAATATTATACAAATATCCAAGTAGCTCAGCTCTAATATAGAAAAAGGAATAACAAATGAACTTATAGACTAGACCCTGAAAGCTTTGAAGAATTTAATTTACTAAAACACGTTTCAAACGTTTGACTGATTTACCAACGATATATAGAAACGAGCTGAGAAATGTTTTGCTAACATATAACAGACATTCTAGACAGTTACCTATACGAATATTCTGCTACATTGTCTCTCAAAAACTTGGCGAGATTTTCACGAATTGTAGCGACGAATATCAGTGGAATATTTGAAATTGCTTTTGAAATACGAAAATATTTTTGCAGGATGTCAGACTCACGGCGGAGGCGACTCGATCTCAATCCGAATTCGCACTGACAGTCGCATTAGAATGCGAAACCTATACAAACGAAATGGAGCAGAAAAATTACACTAAGTGCTACGCAGCTGGGTCTCTGTACATGGCTTCAAACACGAGCATAAATTTTCAAGCTGACGGTGAAGGATTACTGATCACTGCCGATGGTGACTTAGGCATATTCTGTGCCTCGAACCCCGCATGGGCTCGTAGAATACGAGAGATAAATATTTATGGATTAAATCAAGACATGAATAACTATGATCATATGAAATTCGTCACTGCAGCGATAAATTTGTGCAATTTAGAGACGGAAGAAGAAATTTCTTTTAATTTTGACCCTGACTAAAGTTCATCCTAATTAAGTACACAAAAAATAAATAAAATTGGACCGGATGTTGCAAACGTTCCTGTGTGCGGATTACTTAAAAATTATTTTCTTAATAAATATCATGCCATGTAAATTAATTTGAGTTTGGTTTTGAAAGATCCATATTCATATTCATATCATTTATTGCGTCATATGTAGGTACATGCAGGTCTTATAATAACACATGTTTATTTAGGGAATACATATGGCCCTATAGGGACATGGCAACACTTGAGTCGGATCCACGTTATTGTATGTTTTTATTTCTATAAAGATAAAGATAAAGATAAAGATAATTTATTTAAATACAACACGAGAATTTTATACAACAAGTGCATAAAAGATGTTACACTAAATTTAGTCGCTTAAAATCATGTTGTGCCGATTAGGCGTACAAATGTCAGGTAGACAGCATCATGCACATGCGAAAAATTATAAAATAATAATTATTATTATTTGTTATTAGATTAATACACAAACCAAAAATATCTATAATATGACAAAGCAGAAGCAATAAAAGATACACATAATGTCAAATAAAATTAAAATTTGTCATTTAAAAAATCATTGATAGAATAATAACACTTCTGCAATAACAATGCCTTCAACTTTTTTCTAAATAAATTACTATTCTGGTCTCTTATTGACTTAGGAATCTTATTGTAGATTTTAGGACCCATACATACGATGCTATTTTGCATCAGTGCTGTCTTTCCTTCATGTACGCGCCGTTTGTCTTGGTCGCACCTATTTCTTACAGTAGTATCAGATAGTGTGGGGAATCGCTCCCGGTTTGTTTTTACAAAAAGGGCCGTTTCTAAAATGTATAAACACGGAAGTGTAAGAATTTTATACTTTAAAAAATAGGGCTTACAACTATCTCTTTTTTTGAGTTTAAACATTGAACGAATACAGCGTTTCTGCCTTTTAAAAATAATAATTTTATTTGTTGAATTTCCCCAAAAAATAATCCCGTACCTCAAAATTGATTCAACTAACCCATAGTAGGCTTTAAGTAAAGATTCTATATTTAGAGTACGAGCTAGTTTGGCGATGGCATATGTTTGGCTACTTATTCTTTTCGAAAGGTGCTCTATTTGTGATTTCCAATTCAATTTTCAGTCAATATATAATCCAAGAAATTTTGAGCTTTCTACTTCATTTATAATGTTATTGTCATATGCTACATTAATATTACCTTTGTTTGTTTCTCTTTGTCTAAAATGCATTATATTTGTTTTATTTAGGTTATAGGAACAAAAAGTAAATTTTATATGCAAAAGTTTAAGAGGTATGAATGTTAATAAATATAATATTATAAAATACATAGGTAATATAAGTACGTTATACGTACAGAGTCATTTACATTCACAAGACTCTTAAGCAGATTCCGCCTGTAAAATAACTAAACCATTGCTAAACAGGAGTTTGCAAAGACTGCTGTGATCTAGACTAAAGCGCAATGTTTTTAATTAAAAAAATCCAGGCATTCCAGTAACAATGACAAGCGCAATTGATTGCTACACGGGTTCTCCTTTATAAATGTACAATGAAGAAGGTACATAAATCACTTGACAGTTTTTAGTCACATTTTCCCGTTCCTTGCAGAAAATCTGTAGGTATTTAGGTATTTTGTACTCGTAAGTTATCAAGTCTACATCCTACCCACGATGGATTGGGGTAATCTAAATACGCTTGTGGATTGGGTAAGTATATATTTTTTTCGTTTTAAATTGAAGAAACGCTTGAAAACGCTGGCGTGACGATCTTGACACATTTCAGAAAGACTGGAAACATAGCACAGGATTGCGGCTTGTGAAAGGAAGTGGACCTTGGCCCAGTTATGAGTCAGTAAAGATTCTTAAAAAAAAATATTTCAATTAAATCATTACAAGAAGTATTAGAAAAACCATTGCAGTTAAATGCAGACCACATAATACCCATATTCTTCATTAGTCGAGTAAAACATAAGAATGTTCAGTAGGTTTCTAAACTGTCAAATTCTCAGCTATCAGTTATAATATAATTTACTTTTTACCCAAATAAAAAAGAAATATGATTTTAACAATCTATATAAGTATAAATAGTGTTCATGTGCTTCCTCTAACCTCCTAAATTAAAATGATAGAGACATAAACATATTTTAAAGTATATACTTTCAGATAATAAAGTAATATTCCTAATCGTTTAATAAATGAAGGAGTAATATAAATTAATAAACAAAATATAATACTTACAAGTAAATTGATAATTAATTTTACTCTCAAGGAGTTTGTTTCTTCTCCCTGTTGGGCCAGACGTCATATACAAACCTAACATAGATTTTAGATCAAAATACTTGCAAAATTATTCATCTTAATTACACCATCCATTTGATCATCGCCGTAAATCCAATGGAACGATGGTAAAAGATAAATTGAATCCATTTCTCCGGGCACCCAAAAAGGGTAGCGGGGTAATAGTTGTGGAGACAAGATTAACATGGGGTGCGTCAGATTTCTTGCATGAATTTCATGTGACATAAGACGGAATTTCGGATAAAAGGTTTATCTCGCTCGTCCCGTGTAAGTAATATGTCTTATTCACTACGGATATTGATTGATGTTTTAATATTTATTGTCCGAGTTGGTGGTCAAACGCCCACTTAATGGCGTTAAAATATATATCTTACAGTATAATGGAAGAATACAATAAAAATATAGAAGAGCTATATCTAAAACTATTTTAAATCCACGGTTAGTGACTTATGCGATTAGCCACGTCTACGCCACAGAATTCGCCCTATTACATAGGTCTACGCATACCAGCACTTTGGTCACGCACGACTCACGCATCGCGTCGGTCATGCGTCGGTCAGATAATTTTTTTTAATGAGATTATCTCCGGCCTCCATTGACTCAGCTGTGATCCAATATCGCTAGATTATGTTGATTGTAAAAATATACACTACGAATTGATAACATCCGCCTTTTTGAAGTCGGTTTAAAAACCCGTCAACGTGACAATTTTACATTAAATCTAATTTCAGTATACTGAGAAATCTGTCAATGACTAAATCTAAAACTAAACCATGTAGCCCCTTTACATGGTTTAGTAACTTAAATTATACGCACTGGTTTGTCAACTTCTCAGAATACAAATATTAATTTCGAAATCCGTGTAAACTCCGCGGTCGACTTACGAGTGTATCTCTCGAATTTACGGCCAACCCATGATCTCGTCAAAGTTAAGAGTTAAACCACAAACCAGTATCGTAATTTGTCTAATAGTACAAATTATACCATCACACAGGCATATTACATAGAAAAGTACTAGATTTCGAAACACAAGTAGGCCTGGGCCTTTATTCCGTATGACCATCGGCCGCGTTACGTGAACGTGACGTGGGTGCATTGACAATGAAAATTAGCCTTTAAGTTTAAGCAGCCAAAGTTTTATTTTCATTATAGACGCACGTCAAATTCACGCTACGCGGCCGATGATCATTCGGAATAAGGGCCTGAGATACATACCGCGACGAAATGTTCTCTACTCTTTTTGTCGAACGAAAAGGAGACAGATATTACAGGTTTATGTAACTTTATCACGTTCTTGCTCGACAAAAACGCAGAGAAAAATTTGCCGCGGCGCGTATCTAAGGCCTGCTACCGATGGCGCAAGCAAGGCAAGCGCCGCAAATGCTTCGCGACACGTACTCACGCTTGTCTCGCGCTTTTTAGAAGTGCTCATTGTCCTATCCGTATGCACATTGTGCACTAAGTGAGCAATTGATAAAATGTTTTAAAAAATAAATTATTAGAGTGAGTAATTTATAAAATGTTTTAAAAATAAATAATTTTGCAAAGATCTAATACATTTGTAAGATTAATATTTTTATTTGCCTGAATGGTATGAGAGATAATGTGTTCAGACAGCAGACTTTTTCAAATGTATTTGCATTACTCGCCTCTTGCCATGCTCCGATATTCACTGATCCGTCGATTCGCGGTTTTTGGACGTAAATCAAAGAACACTAATCATTACCACATAATTGTTATGACGAGGAGGGTAGAATGTGGCTCGACACTAACTCTGTGTCCTCTGTTTAATACGTCTTTGCACTAACATAAGTAATATAGGCTAATAAACGACCGAGCATTTAAACATACAAGATACACATTCCTTGCTACTTCAATTAGGTAGGTATAATAAATCCGGCGCATTTTAGTTAAATTTTATTAATAGATTTATTCCATCCACAGAGTATTCAGAGCGTCGCTTGTGGAATGCTCAATTGCCTACCCGTTGAATTATGTTCAAGAATCCGCCCTTGGATTTAGGCCTTTCCCTTTAGTATTTATGTATGTACCTATGACTAACGGAGCTTGAATGACAAATTTATAACCATGATGAGAGCGTTTAGGCTTTTCTTTATGATTTATGACTAAATGTCTGCGACTAAACCTATTCGGTATTAATCGTAGAAAGAGAAGACTTTTAGAATAAGTATAATATCTCTATGGTATTAGTATTTACCGTCTTACTTACAATCGCATGTTAAAATCTTACTTACAATAAAATAATTAAGTGTTGTTAAATATATATATTATAATATATATATAATATATATAAATAAATTAATTAAGTAAATTGTGACATTCTCTTTCTTCAAGTTTTCCACATTTATGGATTATAAAAAGGAAAACATTTTGATAAAATTTGTCCAAAACAACCGCAGTGAAGATACTTCGTTACCAATAATAGGACATATCATGTCATTGTGTTTTTTTTATTTATTTAAAATGCACTTCAAAGGACCGGACTCGAACCGAGAAATTACAGAATATATATTATAGTACAGCGTGGTACCTAGTACAAAAGCTTTGTCTTTTCTGTATCGCTAACCTATGGATTGATTCAGAGATGTCACACGTCGAACAAAACGCGTAAGCGCCGTGAAGAAATATATGAGATAGCGCGTCAATAGTGCAAACACACGATTGCCCTAGCGTCCGAGTGGACGTCAAAAAAATACATTGTCAAAGTTTGATAGTGTGGTTGAAATTATTGAATTCTCTTTGTTTCGTTATTTGTTCGTTATTGTATATTAAAGTTGTATTATTTTTGTGGCTTTATACTTCCCTAGATGTTTTGCAAAACATATATATATATATATAAATACTTACCTACTTACATAGTGAATTCATAGTGATACAATGGCATCCCTTCCTCATTGGTCATTAGAGAAAGAGAAAATTTTGAACTTTCCTCTCGATGAAAAAAGGGTTTTGTATACGGTGAAACAATATATCACATTGGATCAAGTTGAACCCTGGAACGTTTATTCGATCAAAAATCCAAAAGTTCTGCTTAAAAAGCATACACTGGACGACCTTTCCGAATTCAGGAAGATCAGGATTGATAAAAAGAAGAACAAGAAATTTAAGGAGAAAATATGTTTATTTAGAGACGATATCATGAAATTAGAAATTGATGCCATAGTGAATGTAGCAAATACCAGGTTAATAGCGGGCGCAGGAGTAGACGGGAAAATACATAAAGCTGCGGGCCCTCTCTTGCAAGAGGAATGCAATTCTCTTAATGGATGCCCCACTGGGGAAGCAAAAATAACTGGTGGTTACAACCTACCAGCTAATTACGTAATCCATACAGTAGGCCCTCAAGACGGTTCGAAAGCGAAGCTACGGTTATGTTACGAAAACTGCTTCAATCTCTTCGTGGAAAACGAACTTAGGTCAATTGCATTCCCGTGCATTTCAACAGGAGCCTATGGCTTCCCGAATCGTTTGGCGGCCCACTTCGCTCTCAGGAACGCCCGGATGGCTATGGAAGCGGAGGATAAAATTAAAATGATATTTTTCTGTATATACAAGGATTTAGACGTTGACGTTTATGAGACGTTAATGCAGATGTACTTTCCTGTACAGGAATGGAATTACAACGACGCGGCTTCTACTACTGAGTAAAGAAGTATTTCTTAGAGGTCGATTATTGTTCTAATTTTTGACGATATTTATAAATACATTACCTAAAAAAAAAAGACGTGTGGCACTCGGAGACTGCCGCGGTAAAGCTATTGCATAGCATTTTTTTATCAACTTATGTAATTATAATTATTTATTTATTTTATTTATGCAGTATTCCTAACACCCTCCACTCCGACCGGCACAGCGGTGATACTTTTTAGTTTTTAGTTTTGCCATCTATCGATGAATAGCAGAACTTTTAATGACTTTTTGAAATATCACGCTTGTCTCTTTAGTTCTGCAAATCGCCTCTAGGTGGCGTTGGTTGTATCGGCGTTACTGCGTTAGGTTATTTTCGTTACGGAATTTCTGAATTCGGTCTCCACGCTCAAGGCCCGCGATAGAAGCTATGCAATAGCTTAAAAATACCAACCGAAGGAATGAGATGATGAACTAAATCTTCTGTTACTTCTAATATCTATATTACAATAATAAATTTTAAAGATAACACTCCTTCTTACCCAGTCGGGTAAAAACAAAACGTAAACCATAGAAATCAAAATTAAATTGACCTTGAAGATCATCATCATCTCTTTATTATTATTCAGTATTTTTGACGTCTCATCAGTATTGTATTTATAAAAAGTTTGACAAAACATTTGGTGGCGAACATAAATAGCATTAGGTTAAGGTGTGGCGGGCTGATCCTTGGGCGGTCCATAAGCCGCCAACATGTATATCTTATTACTATCCATATATATTATACACATAAAAAACTGCTTATGTAAATGGTATGAATTTCAAATGGGTCATCATCATCATCTCAGCCACAAAAAGTCCACTGCTGTACATAGGCCTCCCCCATGGATTTCCAAAAAGACCGGTTGCAAGCGGCCCGCATCCAGCGTCTTCCTGCCACTTGTATGATATCCTCTGTCCACCTTGTGGCTGGTCATCCTACGCTGCGCTTGCCGGTTCGTGGTCTCCATTCGAGAACGTTTTTGCCCCATCGGCCGTCAGTTCTACGTGCTATGTGCCCTGCCCACTGCCACTTCAACTTGCCAATCCGCTGTGCTATGTCGGTTCAAATGGGTATTCAACAATAATTAATTGCTATATTATACATTTAACTAAAACGGTGTTTCGTATTGAGGTAGAGCTTAGAAAATACCTAAAATACTTAACAAAATATCTATTCTAGCTCACTTATAACTAGTCACGTAATTGTTTTATGAATGAAGTGCTATCAATAACTAATATGGTGGATAACTTTGATTATTATATAGTTAAATTTATTATTTATATTCGGTTTATACAACTGCCAGAATCCAAGTGTTTTACTTGACACACTTTTCTGATTTCATCAGATTAATTTGCCTGAACAGTTAATTGGTTAGGTTAGGTTTCTGTTTTTTTATATCCAGCCACCTTATTAACAAAGGTTCGGTTATGAGATACATTAATTATTAAGTAGGTTAGGTGTGTTAGGTTTCTTTTTATTATACACATAAACTTTCTTGTTACAAAGATTAGATTTATCAGACTAGTTGTCAAATGAGCTTTCGGGATTTTGATAGTGTCTTTTGAAAAAAAAAACTATTTCGGGGAATGAATATTCGGTATTGCAAAATCTACTAACAACGCTCTACGTAGATATTTATCCGCGTTATTATATTAAGAAACCCGTGAATTTGAAAACAGATTATTTTTATTTATATAGTTGTTGTGGTTTAGTTACGTGTTACTCAGTTCTGTAATTAATAAAGAAAAACTTGAAAAACTAAAAATCGGATAAGATTTTTTTTGCTTATGACTGGCGAAATTTATTTCGTGGAAAGAGTATTATTTATTTCTGTTTTCCCTTTATAAATATAATTTATCATTTAATCGGTATTAAGGTTTTATGGTAAGTTTTCTGTGTGAAATAAGTAGTTTTAGTGGTAACATTTTTGGGGATATTTATTTTAAATAGATAAATAGATTTATTTTTAAAGCTACTGTATTATTTATGTGGATAATATTATGAAACAGACTTTTTTTGTTACTATTTTATGTGAAATGTATTTTATGATTGATGTTTGTAAGAAATGTTATGATAGCTATTTTTATGTGATAAGTTATAGATATTTTTTTATGAAATACAACAGTGAACCTTTTTTTCCGTGTGCCGGCGTAGTAGTGCTCGTACTTCCGTCACAGTTGGTTTGCAAGCACTTGCAATACCTTCGTTACCTGTTTCTTTGCTCTTTCTTTTGCACTTTTGATATGTTGTTAATGTTACCCAGCCCAGGCATGGACCGTGACTCATGTCTTATGATTATTCGCTAGTGATTGTAGCAATATCTCATTATCGTCATCGTAACTATTTTCCATCACTACTTATTCTTAATTTTTTCACATTTTTTTTATAATGTGATTCATTTAATATAATTGGTTTTCAACCGTATTAATTGAATTCAATTAAATAAATAAATAATCACCACGTGACTAAAATCGCGGGATACGGCTACTTAACTAAGTAGGTACGGGTATATTCTCACCGTATAAATGTCTTATCTTCAGCTTATCATTTATTTTTTCTTTTCTATTCTCTGATGCAGTGCCCTTTATTTAAACACAGGCTAAAGGAATATTTTTACTTACCTACCTAATTTTCCAGTCATTTACATATCTCGTTAAAATAATATCAACAAATATTTACCGATGCCCAATGAGATTTTATCTACAGAGAGGTTATACTCATTGAATACCGTAAAATGGGGTGAATAGAATCGCGGGGGTGAATAGATACAAAACTAAAAATGTTTTTCTACCAATTATAGCCAAACATTTTGACAGAAAAAAGTTTCGAAATGTATATTTTTCTACCACTACAGTATTATTTTTTTCTTGAAATAGCAACACAGGACTGACGTGAGGTTTGACCATCTTAATAAAAAAAGATCTTGAAGTGAGCTCCTTGAATGCAGGTTAAACAAGGACCTGATAACTTTACTATTTTCATTGTGAAAGGAGGTGTTTTGTACCATCACAACTTGTCAACGTATTCATTGGTTCCTTGTGACCCAGAATAATAAAAATATAGGCGCGTCTGTGATGTAAATTTCGAAACATTTGTAAAATTGTAAACCAAGTCATTTTTTATTTTTGATTGAGGTTAATAGATACAGGGATGGGGCGAATAGATACGTAGTATGGGGTGAATAGATACGTAGTATGGGTTCAATAGATACGTGTAAGGGTTCAATAGAAACGAGTAAGGGGTGATTAGAAATGTATGTGATAGGGCTGCTATCTATTTTCTACTTAACTAGGTACCTACCTACATTCTTTTCACTCTTACGTTAGCTACTTAGGTAGATGTCTAGGTAGGTACTACTTAAACTTTGGAAATTGCCAACCATAGCATTTTTTCTATTAACCCCATACCTCGTGTCTATTGAACCCATGTGCGCGTCAATAGAAACGACACATATTTTGGCATTTTGTGCTGTAATTAAGGAATAAATGCCAATATAGATGACAGAAAATTATCAAAACAGCTAAGAAACATGATTTAAGCAGAATACAAATAGTCTTGACTATTGAAAAAATTTACAAAAATAAAGTCAAAGTTCAATAGTGTCTATTCGCCCCGTTTTACAGTATGAAGTAAAAGCATGGCAAATCTCAGTTCTCATCACTTTCGAGGAATACCACAATATCCTTAAAGTATTTTAGTATGTTGGCCTTGTATCTTGGTATTGCACTATCTAAATACACAGGATGGCATTGTCACTGTTTACTGGTCGTGACATGCGTCTAACAGCGTTGCCCGACGTGTCGCGACTTAAGACGAGTCTGGCGATCACTTTACTTGAGGCTTGCCACGTAGAGCTGGGGAAAACCTATTTAGGTGTTATACGTCATTGCCGATACGTACTTAGTTACATCTTTAGACACTTTTGGCAAAGTTGAGTAAGCAGAAATTATCTTTTGGTTGTTTACGAACATGAGCTAAGTAAATAATGATAAGCCACAGTACACTTCCATTGCGGGGGATACAAACACATTACGTTTATATTACGTTATATTGATCTGACCCTTCTTCTTGAACCGAGATAATTGTGTTTAAAACAAATAGCAAACAACGGCTTATTTCATAACACGCACTTGTACGGTGAAGACTTTCGATCTCAAAATACTTACTTCTAATGAATAAAGAAGAATTTCAAGAGAATTTGAGAGAAAAACAACAAA
This sequence comes from Lycia hirtaria, assembly GCA_947563715.1. Lineage (NCBI taxonomy): Eukaryota > Metazoa > Arthropoda > Insecta > Lepidoptera > Geometridae > Lycia > Lycia hirtaria. The sequence continues at coordinate 46,657,302 of OX387377.1, forward strand.
CCAAACACTTCTTGAATCCAGGTGCAAGAATGCCGAATATTAAAGTATTCACGGGGAGCTCCCATCCCGATATTGCGAAGAAAATCGTCTCTCGACTAAACCTCACCCTAGGAAGGGCCACCACTAAGAAGTTCAGCAACAAGGAAACGAACGTCGAGATCGGAGAGTCAGTGAGAGGGGAAGACGTTTACATCGTGCAGAGTGGCTGTGGGGAAATCAACGATAATCTCATGGAACTATTCATAATGATAAACGCTTGCAAAATTGCGTCAGCATCTCGCGTCACTGCAGTTATTCCCAGTTTCCCTTACTCGAGGCAGGACAAGAAAGAGAAGAGCCGTGCTCCGATCACAGCCAAACTCTTGGCTAATCTAGTGTCCGTAGCCGGGGCTGATCATGTCATTACAATAGACTTACACTCATCTCAGATCCAAGGATTCTTCAACATCCCTGTCGACAATCTTTACGCTGAACCAGCTATTACAAAGTGGATTAAAGAGAACATACCCCAATGGAAAAGCTGTGTGATGGTGTCTCCTGACGCAGGCGGTGTAAAAAGAATGACTGCCATCGCAGATAGACTTGACATTGACTTTGCGATAATTCACAAGGAGAGACAGAGAGCGAACGATGGAGACTCGACTGTCCTCGTTGGAGACGTAAAGAATAGAATAGCAATAATGGTGGACGATTTGGCTGATACTTGCGATACGATCGTCAAAGGAGCAGAAGCGTTACGTGAAGCTGGCGCGAGTACAATTTATGCTATTTGTACGCATGGAGTATTTGCTGGCGACGCTATAGAAAAGATAAACGGTTCCTGTTTGGAAGCTCTGGTTGTAACGAACACAATCCCTCAAGATTTGAATATGAAGCAGTGTCCAAAATTGCAAACCATTGACATTTCAGCAATGTTGGCGGAAGCTATCAGACGTACTCACTACGCAGAATCTGTATCGTATCTATTCACAAATGTACCCTATTAAAAATAAATTTGAATCTCAAATTTAATATTTTTAACTTTTACCTGTATTTATAAAATTGTCATTATTAAAATAATGGATCAATTAGTAGGCATGATTTATTCAACGACAGTAGGTTGGCAACTTTTTGATCCAGATAGGGCGAAAGGTCAAACAAATTATTCAGGTCATAAGTTGCAAACTTAGGCAAACTCTACATAAAATAGTAGGTAGGTACCTACTTTACTTCGATAAGTAGTGGGTAAGTCTGAATAATCTAGTGGGATATTTGTTCAAGACGGTTACGTGCGGTAAGGTGTCATGGTTTATGCTATAAATTCGATCATTCAGACAGATATGTAAATGAATCCGTTTTCCAACAAAGATAACGTTTTTCGTACCAAGATAGGTATTATGGAATTATGTGAGCTCGTATGTGAGTCTATTATTTCCTGTGGCCTAAACAGAATTACTGATTTATAAAAAACCATGGTCAATAATTATAATATAACTGAAAAATGCCCTCCAATTCTACTATTCTACAGAATATTTCTACTGGAAAATAACCTTTAGTGCTGCCATCTGTATTTAATCTGCTGTACTCGCTTATCAACTGAAGATGATAACCGAGATAGCCAGATAGCTAAGTCTCTGCGCGACTGGTGTTGTCTTATGTTACTTTATTAAGCAGTCTCAAGCCCAATATTTAGAAAAAAATATTTTACATTTCAAAGTAACAATACCTACATACATTTGGCTAGTTAGGTAATGACCTAGGTGTTTTTTTTATGTAGCTAGAAAGCAGCGCAATATAAGTTTCGATTAGAGCGCCGCGCATGCAGTTGTCTTGTGCGCACTCTATCAAGTAATGTGCAAACAAAAAAACCTAGCTGACGGCTAACATATCAGCCATAAATATAGAATAATATCTGTGGTATCTGAATTATATATATGATACTAGGTACCTACAGTAGTACCTATCACACTGTTGTGGTATCAGTATAACCGTGTAGTACTTTATTTTGTGAGTACTTTGGAACGGAACATTGACCTGATATCATTGTACTCGTTTTATAAACAATAAATCTTTTCTGATTAACGTAGTTTGTAATGAAAACAGTGTGGTGATAGTCATTATCAAGCAACTTGAAATCTGACTAAAATATTACAAGGTAAGTGTTGTTAAATGGGTATTTAGCTAGTAATGTTTACAGAACAAAATGTAACCGGTTTCTTATGTCAACATGACTTTTGCCCGCGGAATTTAAAATAGGTTGAATACCCAACGATATTATATCGACACGTCAATGAGAATACCTAAAACCTAAAGTAATCCTAAAACTTATTAGATAGGTAGGTACCTAAATAAGTTCATCATCATCATCTCAGCCATAAGAAGTCCACTGCTGGACATAGGCCTCCCCCATCGATTTCCAAAAAAACCGATTGGAAGCGGCTTGCATCCAGCGTCTTCCCGCCACTTGTATGAGGTCATCTGTCCATCTCGTGGCTGGTCTTCCTACACTGCCCTTGCCGGTACGTGGTCTCCACTCGAGAACCTTTCGGCCCCATCGGCCATCAGTTCTACGTGCTGTGCCCTGCCCACTGCCACTTCAACTTGCTAATCCGCTGTGCTATATCGGTGACTCCTGTACGTCCTAAATAAGTTACTTATCAATAACCTAATTCATATTATAAAAGCGAAAGTCTGTTTGGCTGAACAAATCGTTATGAAATTTTGCACAGATATTATTTAGAGAGGGCCACATGCTATATTTTTTCATCATCATCCCTTTGTTATAATGAGTAATTCCTTTCACCATTATTGATTACTATGCGGGGGAAACCAAGCCGTAGGGCACAACTAGTATAACATGGGTATATTACTAAGTAGGTGATATCTTCTCTTCCCCATGGTTTTTCTATTCTATTAAAAAAAATGTTCTATGGCCATTTTACTCAATTACCCAGAAGATGGGTAGGTTTTACAGATTTTTGTATTCAAAATACGTTACTATTATGTACCTCCGTTGTTTAAACGTATAGGTACCTAACTATTGACCGACCTTTGTCAAATAGTTGTCAAAATATAAAATCCTAAAGGAAGTAAAGGACTAAAATACTCATATAATAAAATATCTAATTCTAATTGTTACTTTCGACTTCCTTTCTAGATATTTATGTGAGCGATGTCACATCTACCTATCTTATACAAGGCGGACGCGAGCCCTCCAGCGCGGACTGTCATGATGGTGCTGGACATCCTTGGAGTAAAGGATGATCAGATCGAGACACGCGATCTGAACCCTGTGTTCAGAGAACAAGACACACCGGAATTAATAAAGGTTTCTATATACATACCAATTATATTTATGTGGATCTATTTCGTATTGAATGATAGGTTCATCAGCTTCATGAGCTCCCAGTGTTGATTCGCAGCTGGCAAATATTCATGGAGCGAGTCTTATCTATCCTGAGTATGTTTCAGAGGATTCGTTCGTTCGTTTATGTTTGTTATAATATAATTCTGTTATTTATGAATCCATTTGGAAAATTATTTTTCTGTTTAAAATAATACTTTCAGATTTGTCCATAGATTTTCCAATATCATCAAAATTGGTTCAGTACTTAGTTTAGTTTTTAAAACATTTCGTATTTTAAGTCGGTTGTTTCAGTTTTTTATAAGTAGTAAAATTACGAAATTACGGGTACTCATGTCTATTTTGAATCGAATAAATCTAAATCGAATCGAAATCTAGTCTGGTGGTAACACTTTGAGTTCCATAAGCCGGAATATTTCAACATGCAAGATTTCTTAGTTGAACAAGGGTACAACAGTTTACCACCCCACCCTCTTTCAATTCTGAGAGTGACGTCTGCGCTGCTTCTTTTGAAAAAGTCCGCCTAATTCGGTTGAAACTTAATCAGTATTCGTCTCAAAATAGTATCTAAAAATAACGGAACATTTTTTGTTCCAGAAAAATCCTATGAAGACGATTCCTATCTTGGATGAAGGTGATTTTTCGTTAGCGGATAGGTATGTTAATATGTTTAAAAAAATGTTTAATAAATATTTTCCAGGCACGAGATGGACAGATGACCTTATGACGCTGGATACAAGCCACTACTAATCAGTCGTTTTGGAAATCCACGGGGGAGGCCTATGTCCAGTGTCCAGCAGTGGACTTCTTATGGCTGAAATGATTATGATGATGATGAAATATTTTCCCTCTTTAACTGTGCTAACAATAGGCAAAACAATTTGAGTTATGTAATAGCTTAAAAACTGAATCAATGCATAGAACCCCCAAATTTTAGAGTAGTATTTTTAACCCAAGTCGCAAAAAGAGATGTTAATATTAGAGACAAAGTATAACATGATATTTATATCTGTATGTCCATATTATTATAACTGTATATACGAGTAGTTCCATGGCATCGTAGTTCTACAACATTTAGCACGAAGTCAAAGTTACCCACATTACAGTACCTATAATAATCCATTAAATTACTAGTTACCTACTTTTTGGTGCTACTGCCAAATTGAGTAAAAAAAAAGCTTATCTGTTTTAGTCACGCAATAATAATATACCTAATAGACAAATATGCGAAGCCGGAACATATCCAACTTTACCCCAAGGATAAGAGGAAACGAGCCAAAGTTAATGAGCTCCTATTCTTCAACTGCGGAGTTCTGTTCCCAAGGCTACGAGCAGTTATGGTAAATTAAAATATAAGTTAATCGGTACCTAATAATAATTAATAGTTAATAGGTAAGTACCTAATAATTCCGCTCCTAGAACTATTATATTTTATATCACTGATAAGTTTAACATTTTCATAAAGGCTTGTTTATAATCAAGAACTTATTCATTCTCCTAAATACAATTTCCGTCTTATTACACTTATTTAACTAACCGACTTCTAAAAGGAGGAGGTTCTCAATTCAATTGTATTTTACCCGACTGCGTAAGGAGGGTTATGTTTTTCGAGTGTACGTATGTATGTATGTTTCTATGACAGCCTATAGCCTAAATGGCTTGACCGATTTTGATGTGCGAGGTGTCGTTAGATTCGTCTTCACTTCCTGAGTGTCATAGGCTATATTTTTTTAAATAATAATAAATCTCGTGCAAAAATAAAAACATTCGAAAAACGTAACCTTCCTTGCAGTCGGGTAAAAATTAGAAAAATAGTACGGATCTTTTTTAGGCACCTACTTACGGCGGCAGACTAGCAGAGATGTCTAATTATATGATAAGAAATATAGACGACGCCTACGGGATGCTGGAGATTTATCTATCAAAGTCTATGTACTTAGCTGATGATGTGATGACTTTAGCCGACATCAGTGTGCTGGCTACGATTTCTACTCTGCATGGACTACACCCTGTCGATGAGAAAAGGTAAACCTCGTCTGTATCACCAAGTAAAAATTAGGAAAATAGGGAATATGCATGATTTATTTATGCATAAATAGGTTAACCACAAATAGATCCATGCCACAAAAACAAAATATTATTTAAATAGCCAGAAAAAACTCACGATATTAATCGGAATCTTTCGTACATTCATTTATATTATTTAATTAATCGGAAAAAACTCAATCGGTCAATAGAGCAATGTTTTTCGACCGGTTTCGGGACTGTCAGAGTCGGAGTCGGTCGACGCCGTAGGCTGGGTACTCACTTAGCAGTGTTGCATGTAACGTATCCGCCGCGTATCTAGCTCGCCGTCCACGAGCACACTGCGAGCCGCCTTTGTGTTCGCAGTGATACCGCCACTCGGCGGGTCACTGCGAGCTTACAGCGCTCCACGCGCGAGCGGCTCGCAGCGGGCTCGTGGCTACGTACTCACTTGATACCGTATCTGATACATTACATGCTACACTGCTAAGTGAGTACCCAGCTGTCCACGTGACGTCGAACAGTACAGCATCGACCGACTCAAGGTGCATCTGTACTTTGAGGGTGGGACTCTTGACAGTCCCGTAACCGGTCGGAAGACATCGTCCTTTTGACCGATTGAGTTTTTTTCCGATTAATTAAATAATATAAATGAATGCCCACGGAAATTTTAATAGAAAATTAGAATATTTTCAAAAATAAGAAAGTCACAAACATTTTAACTTCATATTAGACAGAGAGCACACGATCGCTTTAGATGATGTTGCCCATCATGTTTGCCGTACAAGTTCAATACAAACCGTTGTTTCGCGAGAGAGGGACAGAACATCCCTCCCCTAAAACTTTGTTTATATCTCGGAAGTTTATTGACCGATCTAAATATAATTATTTTTAATAAATATATCACATTTTAGTATGTTATCAATTCAAACTATTATTCCTATGAAATAAAATTCTTACATATTCCCTATTTGTCTCTAATACATTGTAAATTAAATTTCAGATACCCAAAACTAAACTGCTGGCTGTCCACTATGAATGAAAGAGACGTCTCCAAGAGAATCAACAAGCATGGCAGCGACCTGCACGTAATGGGACTCAAAGCTCTAATGATGCACAACAAAGATAATATAAAATCAAAGTCTAAGCTATGAAGAAAACAGAACTATTATCAAATAATAAGGGCGCTTTCACATTACGCGACAAATATTCGACAGCAGCGCTATTGCTGTAACAATGCCTTCTTACGTCGTAACGTTCAGATTATGAAGTTAGCGCGGCAATGCCGCTCTGCTGTAAAACGTAAAAATTGTGGAATACGCTTCCCCGAGTGGATTTTCCCCGATGGACATAATCTGGGTGTCTTTAAATCGCGAGTGAATCGGTTTCTTCTAGATAAGCGCGCTTCATCGTAGACCGCAACATCGCTTATATTGTATTTTTTTAAAACGTGTGTACTCACTATTAACAGACTTAAAAAAGGAGGAGTTATCAATTCATAGCATACTTTAGAGTATAATTTCAATAGAGGAACACTTCTCTCGGAGTTTTGGCGGGAACGTCATCGAAACATGTTGTTGCTTTGTTTTATTTTCCTAAACTTGTATTATTTTGAATATTAATGCGATAAGAATGGTGGTGTTTTATTCATTAAGTGTTCGATCAAGTTCGTGAGTGTGGGCAAGTGAAATAAAGCAGTGAAACGTGTGATTTTACGTTGTCGGCAAAACTCCATAGAAGCTTCTAGTAAAGTCGCCACCACTTTACTGAAGCAGGACTCGACTTATAAATTTACTGTATACGTGACTTAGATTCTGACTAGAACATTTACAACTTGTTTTATTCAAGAAACTTGAAAAAATCCAAATACTTGACACTGGCAAATGCTTTAATGCGGGTCCAATACAAAAAAGAAGAAGAAGATACTTCTCTCGTGTGGCGGCGGTTACTCGCAGTGTACCACAAGCGTTCAAGCAGTCTTATTTCAATATTACTTTGACTTTTGTCTCGCTCCTTCAACAGTTGAGAGAGCAAGACAAAGGCCAAGGTAATATGAAAATAAGATTGCTATTACAATTGTGGTAGCCCCCGTGGAAATACTGATACCGTGGGAACATGATTGTCCATGTTATTTAAGACAATATCATTTTTCTTAGTCGCGCGACAGGTGATAACCACAAGCAACGTAATAGCCGCTCTGCTATTGTTTAATGTGAAGGCGCTTTAACGTTTGCAACTTATTATGGATTACGTATTCTAAAGGTTTACTAGCCCTGCTAACATGGACAAATAGTCTTTCCCCCGTTTTATCCACCCTTCAGAGGAAATAAAGTATGTACTGACATAACAACGTGGACAAAAACGTTTTATCTACCTTCCATGCTAGCAGGGCAGGGCCAGTTTTCATTTTATTTTAATTAATTAAGAGAACAGACTCAACTTATTTATTTAACAAGGCACGTCTAATTGCTAGTTTAGATACCAACTTCAATCTAGGTTTTTTTTCCATATCTATGTGACGAATAAGCTGCCATGTAATTCAGTCATCAGGGAAAGTAGCTAACATTGTAAGAAAATCAATTTTTTTGTTAGAAACCTAAAAATTAACTTTAAGTAAATACCAGTTAATTATGTAAGATTTTATACATCTTAACATCCATGAAAACAGGCCACTACGAAATTTTCACATTAACATGATAAATAACAAAACATTTTAAGAATCACAGGTTTTCTTTTTAATTTCCATAACTAAAAGAAGAAATGCAAAGATTTTTTTTTCAACTTTACATTCCAGTAACGTCTAGGGCTACCATACAGATAACTTCATGAGAAAATTAATTGATTACAAAAAACGTTTACACATTTAAACATTTCCTATAAGTCTTGTAAAGTCTCTTTTTCAACGCCCGTACCTAACGATGAACATCTTCAAAAGCTTTCACACCAATTGAAAGCGGATCGGGAGCAGAGCGCGAAAACTTTATCCCTTATATTATCGAATAAACAGTTTATGCTCTTTCATTTTATTTTACATCCTTTCTTATAATTAATATTCACGATCCACGTTCGAATTACATCGCTTCCTAACCCGCTTTCGATTAGAGGAATACCTTACAGCACTTAACGATAAAGTTCATACTATCGTTATAGACCACTCATATAATAATGTCCGTTTCAGTCATACTAGCACATACAATAACTGTTCTCGCTCGTTCATTGGAATTTTTTACTGGATACATTCACTCTAACTCCGGAGAGTCACTTGTCAAATTTATGAGGTGTTGGGCGTTACTGTTGCTCGTTAGTCTTAATTTAAGCAGCGGCGCCTGCCGCGCATTAGCCATCCTCTTTGGGCGGTGTGTACCATCCTGGAAACAAATATTTCGTTGTCACTAAACATCATTCGCAAATTTGATAATCGACAGGAATTAAACCCTGTTTTCACCAGATTAACGTTCAAAACATTTCAGAGGTAAACAAATTTCACCGATGCTACTTCTTAAATTACGTCGACACACACACACACACTGACCGTTCTTCTCATGTATTTGCACGAGACACTTGAAGCTCTGTTGCGCGCGCGCCAAGCTGTACTGCGACTGTGAGACGAGCTTGGTGGCGCCGAACTGTATGCGCGCCTTGCCCTTCACCAGGGTGGCGGCGATCTGCATGATGATGGCTTCCACGGTGTACGCAGACGACCAGCCCTGCTTCGTGAGCAACTCCATGCATATCGCGCCGCCTACCAGCACGTAGCCGCCTGGAAGATACGCCCATATTACTGTTACAATCATTATTGTTTTAAAAAATCCAACTCCAAAATATGCAATTCGTTTACTTGGACGACATATTTCCCAGTTATTTCGTTATAAAAATCAAAGTATTGAACCAATTTTAATAAAATTTACATGGGACCACCTCTGAAGTATGAAATAACCTACCAAACAAAAAAGAATCGTCAAAATCAATTCATAATCGGAAAAATACTTCATTGTTGAACAGACATACAGTCGAATTGAGAACCTCCTCCTTTTTGGAAGTTGGTTAAAAATAATATAATATTAGGAATAAATTTACTTTGGAACACCAACTTCCCTAATGATAAGAGGCCAAGGATGAACATATCAATCAAGAATAAATCTATTTGCTATAGGGAATAGATTTCTACTTTTATTTAAAATGCTATACCTAGAGCACTAAACTCTCTAAAAACCTCACTGTCGCAGCGATGTAGCCTTAAAAAATCCAAGTAAGTTGTCCTAAGGAACTGGGGAACCTAGCTGTTGTATAGCTCCCACTCTTGTGTAGTACAGACAATAACTGTGAATCTAAAACCTAATATTGAACGGGGGCGTTGAGATTAACTCGCTTCCGAAGCACATACCAATGATATAATGTAAATAAAATAGGTTTACAATAAATACTAACCTGAAATAATAGGATATACAACACGGACGAACGGCGGCTCAAAGGGGTACGTCTCTTTGAACATAATGTTTAGTAAGATCGAGTCTTTTCCCTCTTTCTCCTTTAGTAGTAGCAAGTCATTGTGTAGCGGACTGTCTGGGTCCACTGAACGCAGCCTGATGTTCCACTCGTACAGTGAATCATTTACTAACTCTGCGGAAAGAAGGTAACAAATGTTTCAAGTCATTTTAAGCCTGGAGCATCGTCGCAAAGTTGTTAGTTTATCGGTTTTTTATTGCATACATTTCGGTGAGTGTGCGTCTGATTTGCATAATCTCATTCCCTCATGCCTATTTTTCTATCGGACAGCAAGAAGCACGAAAAAGAGCCATTGTTATATAGTTGATATTCCGAAAACGCATACGAAACACTTTGGCTCCACTTTCATTGTGCGTACCGCCAAAATGTGGAATGCGCTTCCTGAATGGGTCTTTCCGAATTGATATAATCTAGGTGACTTCAAATCGCGAGTGAATAGGTTTTTCTAGGCAAGCTCGCTCCATCGTAGACCGTGAGTTGACGGTCAAGCGCAAGCCTATTTACGAATAAAAAAAGTTTAATCACTGTCTCTCTGGGACAAAATGTTCTCGAGTGGAGACCATGCACCAGCAAGTGCAGCTGAGGAAGTCCAGACACAAGATGTACAGATGACCTTATACAAGTGTCAGGAAGACGCTGGATGTCATTTCCATTAGGTCTTTTTGGAAATCAATAGGAAATGCATGACCAGAAGTGGGCTTCTTGTGGCTGAGATGATGATGATGACGAATCTCTGTTTACTTTAAGAGAACTGTTGTCGCACCTCCCACATAAATAGGAGAAAACTTTTATCGACCCCTAAACGTTAACCAATTTCGATGATTCTTTTTTTATCTGATTAAAATCATAAATGTATATGCCTCTAAAGTTTACTGTTAAATTTCGTTATAGTCCCGAAGTTGAAAAATTAAGTGTATATTTAAAAAAAAAAACTGTAGAGGCATTGCCATGAATGGTTCCAACCATATAAAATAAGGAAATAATGATCTAAATCGAATAACATTTAATGGTAGAAAACAATTTTCTTTTCTCCTATTGTACGAAAAAAGATCGTGCGACAACGATACTCTTAATAATTTATTGAACATTAACGACTATATTTACTCGTAATTTGAGTGTGTTTATATATAACAGGGGAATAATGATCGTATCTATCTGAATTCTAAGTACACGACCTTCATTAAAAAAATATTTTTGTTTGTTTTTGTTTGTTTGTTTTTAATTGTTATTAAAAAATATTTTTGTTTGTTTCTGTAATTAGCTTTTTTTAGTTTTTATTCTAAGCTGTAAGGTTTCTCTATTTCAAAAACCTGTGAAGAGATTTCAGTGTAAAAGAGTAACAACACAACCTATCTCATATAAACTCTCCCTTACCAATAGAATACATATTGTTCTTGAAAGAGCAGGAGCGATATATATCGCGCAGCTCCTTCATGAGTCTATCCGTGGCCTGCAGGCTCCCAGAGCCGCTGCCCGCGAGGTAGTCCTGCCGCTGGTTCTGCCTCAGTCGTTCTAATGTCGCTAAATGTTCTGTTTCCATATCATCCTGGAATTGTATATGCGATTATTAAATGATAAAGAAATCACAACAAATTTTACCTGACTGCCCATTAAAGAGGGTAACGACTTTCAATTACATATTATTGCATTATTTTCAATATTATATTTACTTATCAACTCGTATTTTTATAATTATCTCCTGCAGCCTGAACGTCTTAACCGATTTTGATGTACTAGTTTTCGTTAGAAACAACTTTTATTTACCGCCATGCTAGTTTCCACAGTTACATATGTATTTATTTTTTATTATTATTAGTAAGTTTTATTTCATTCACAAATAGGCTTGCGCTTGACCGTTAACTGACCTGTAGGGGTATTCTAATGTAGATATTCCGATTGGAAACTATGTCTTCATCTCTGTCATACTGTATGGAAATGACATATATAGTGTTAATTCTTAGGGGTACTCGTGTTAAGCGACCGTTGCGATCTACGATGGAGCGCGCTTGCCTAGAAGAGACTAATTTACTAGAATCCTATTTCGGGCACATAAGTTTAATTTTATAAGATAACAATGGCATATGCACGTAGTTGTAAGAGCGAAACAAGTATTTCAAATCCCGATTGTTCTTTCGGATCCGTTAATAACGGTCGGCGGTCCTATAAACTAGAGCGTCAATGTGAAAATGTACAAAGTAACGTGTATATAGAAGAGACAAATATGATGCGTTACCTTATTGCTGCGTCCAGCATCATCGACCATCTCGAGCGGCAAGTCATCTTCGCCCTCGGACTCATCTTCCTGTTCAGCCATTTCCTCGTCCTCTTCTGTGCCAGATTCCGCTCCATTTGACGTCACGCTCGGTACTCTGTAGAATTAATATTTACAATATTGAATCTCATACCACTAGATTCCATCTAAACTATGTGTGTTTATAATATTTATTTACACTGTCACTTAAATGGTAACTTATAGATAATTATAATAAAAAACGATTCGTAATTTGTAATTGAATTCTCAAAATTGTTGTATTCTTATAGTGATATCTTTTAAAAGCGAATCAAATGGTCCCTATGTTTGTTTCATACCCTTTCATATACGTTTTCACACAAACTACTGAATCGATTGTTACGAAATTTGGTACAGAGATAGCCGAGAACCTGGAGTATTTCATTAATACGCGGCTAAAACTGCTGGGGCAGCTATATAATTAAATTACTAGCCTTCCAATATCCATAGAAAAAATTACATTGATGAAATGATTACATTACATTGATGGTGTAGATGGAGCAATTACATAAAGAACCTAGCCCCTTTTGTTCATGTTCCATTTACACTTGTTTTTTTTTTTTTTTATCTCCACAGACACCAGGGTCCGTGACCTTTGTCATAAGTACAAACTATTGTTTACTACTTATCGTTACGAGAAAATTATTTTGTTTTAATTTAAGTACTTATTACTATGTTGCGTGCATACCACGAGCAAACCAGCGACCCGCAACATTACACTTGGTTTCGTATCACCGATTCTCACAAGTCTATTTCCTGCGTGTTATGTTGTACAAATATTGGCCGGGATTGGTAACCAATTGGAGTTCATGAAGTCAAAAATATAAGCTATTATTGCCGCCAAGCCGTCATTATCAAGCAATAATTGGACATGCTAATAATGTGTGGACATTAAACAATATTCAATTCAATTTTTGTAATAATAAACATCGAGTCACCGATGCACTGCTCGACCGCTGTCCTATGAAAGGAGCAGTTCTGTTAGTAGCAGATGTTTTTGGCAGTTTTTAGATTAGGTTTTGAATTATTTAATGACCTAATATAGCTTATCGCGACTTATCACAAGGCTACGAAGTGACCTCGCACGTTGCAATAGGTCGAAATGTAAAGGTATTTTTCAAATAATTATATGTAATTTGAAACAATACTTCAAAATGCGCAATTTTGTTTAAAAACCAAACTACTGAAATGTAGGGTATTGGGTTCCTACCATAAGTGTCTATGCTAGGAAAATAAACTATTCCAGAAACATCTGAAATGATGAAGTGCAAATAATATTCTTTTCCGCGATCACTAAACTCGAGCAGGTAGGCAGATTTCATAATTTATCAAACAAACAATATGAGCGTAGCTCGCGCGACCTATATTATTTTAGCAAAAAGTTTCTTGGGTCTTTGACATCCGCATCGATAACAGTATGAAATAGCGAACAGTCCCAAAGGTTCGGGTTTCACTTTACCTATGTTGTGGTACTGGGTGCACAGGTAGTGCCAGCGAGTCCAAATCTGGCGGTTCAGGCACACCGTGTAACTTGCATAACTCTCTCAGCAATATTCCCACCTGTAAACAACATTATTGATGTTTACAACGACGGACGAAAGTCGGCGACTTAGCCCTTCGGATTGGCAAGAAACATAATAGCATGCAGAAATGAAGGCTTAATGCATGATTATTATTTTTAGGGTTCCGTACCTCAAAAAAAACGGAACCCTTATAGGATCACCTGTCTGTCCGTCCGTCCGGGTGTCAAGACCTGTATCTCGGGAACACGTAAAGGTATCCAGTTGAAATTAAAACCATATACGCAGAACCATAGTCTCTTGCTGCAGAGATAAAAATCAAACTTTTCAGTTTTCATAAAAAAAAGTTGCAGCCGAATACGTCGCAAAAAATGCATATTTCGACACTTGCAAGGGAATCAAAACCTATAGGGTACTTCCTGTTGACCTATAACAAGTGCTAGTGCGAGTGAGACTCGCTCACCGAGGGTTCCGTACAAACTAGTAGATAAAAGGCGATTTTTTTTAAATATATTTTCCTTTAGAAATCGAAAAATATACATCGTAAAAATATTTAAAAACCTGTTTTAGCTTGTGCTAATGAAGCTCTTTCATATTATACCCCACAAAATACGGTTAAAGCACTTCAAAATTTAGACCCTCTTTCCTTGCATTAAGACCCAATTTTTAGTGATTAAATTAAAAATGTAGTTTTCGGTTTTTTTTCCTTTATGTGTACTATATGACAATACTTTTTGCCAAATTTCACAGTTTCAGGAAGTACCCCAAAGGTTTTGATTCCCTTGCTTGAGTGTCGAAATATGCGTTTTTGCGACATATTCGGCTGTAACTTATTTTTAATGAAAACTGATAAGTTTGATTTTTCTCTCTGCAGCAAGAGACAATGGATATGCGTGTATGGTTTTAATTTCAACTCGATACCTTCACGCGTTCCCGAGATACAGGTCTTGACAGACGGACAATAAAGTGATCCGATAAGGGTTCTGTTTTTTTTCTTTTGAGGTACGCAACCCTAAAAATATGCACGAGTTCCGTTGACAGTTTATGTGAACGTGGTCGAATAAATAGTATAAAACAATATAACAATAGTCCTTTGACAGCCAATGGCCGAAAAGTATTAGTGTGCGCATCTGCTAGAATCAACCACTAGGTGCACAGCCGACCTCAATCAAGTGACAAAAAGACGCTAATTGCGGGCGGCACGCCAGGCTGGCACTGGAAATTTATGGGACAGACCTATGTATAGACCTAGTTGTAGACTGCTTGTGCCTGAAACGACGTTAATGATATCGTGATATCGCGCGATATAACCTTATTGCTAAGGTTCGTAGATTGTCATTAACTCATATGATTATTATAAATAGACATTTCAAAAACTTTGACCTTATATGTAATAATTGTGTAAAACATATGCAATAAACTGATTAAGTTTCATTTAATCTCAATAAGTAAAGATAACAAACACAACAGCATAAAATGCCAAGGGACAAATTGAAAATCTACATCACCATTTTAATTTAACTATATAATCTAATTCACAATATCAGGAAGCAAATCCCTGTCTGAAGTCTGCATTGGTGATTTATTTATTTACACATTAGGTACACAAAACAAAACACTCTCAATAACAAATAATAAAACACTGATAAAAGTTTAGAACTGGAAAGTGTCTCTAAACATGTGCACACAGCATCGTTAGCAGTTAAGTACATACAATTTTAACAAAGCTAAAACTGCTTGATTAACTGCTGAGTGGTCTGCACCTTAAGAGACTCACATGACATGTGAACCTCAATTCTCAAATATTATTAAATACATTTTAGAGTTCAGATTCAAACACTTAATCACAAGATAGATACCCAAAATCAAATTGTTATGATCATAATACTTAGCCAGTTAAATAATTAACTAAAATATCTTTTAGTAAAGGTTTGATCTTAAGTGCTTTATGCTAAAATTTCATTCAAACATATGGGCTATCGCAGACTTGGAAAATCTCTGACCTTAAAAGATCCCAGTTTGTAACTATCAGGGAACAAAGAGGCAAGCAACTTGTTCCACTCTTTAGCTATCCAGATTATATGTATAACTTAAGAGTTCAACTATAATATTTCTGCTCTCCATCTGTATTGAGCGAACACTCCATCTATATGAACTTATTCATCTATATCCCTCAGTGGTATCCATTAACATGAAAGGTTCATTGCTCTAGAGAAAGTCCAATGAATTCACAAATACAATGCAATTATTATAATAAGAGTTCAATATATGGACTACATCAAAACAGATGTTACTGTTTTAGTATATGTAGTCTAGTAAAAATAAGATTTGTGACAACATAAAAGACAACTAAGTATAGTTCCCGTCACGTAAAAAGAACGCTGGTTTGTTCGTAAGCGCGAACAAACCAGCGTTCTTTTTACGTGACGGGAACTATATATTTATTGTTATTTAAATGAATGTACTAGTGTTTTGAAATACATTTGACACAATTTCATAATGATATTATAAAGGCTAATTTTGTTACCTTTACACGCTCAAACGGCTGAACCGATCGTTATGAAAATTTATATAGAGATAGCTTTGAACCTGAAGACGGACGTAAGCTACTTATCATAATCATCACCGTTTTTCATAACTACGCGAGTGAAACCGCGGAACGCAGCTTAAAACTTCTTATAACATATAAACTAGTTTAATTTGGTTAGTTTATGCATTGATTCACTCTATAGCACAACATCAATCAGCTATTCTCTATTATGAAGAATATACTCGTATATGCATATGTTCATATTTACACATCAGTAAACACATTTTGAACATTAGTTTATGATAATAATTCACGAAAGGCTGTAACTTTTAAATTTGCCAAAACTTCGAAGAAAGTTACCAAAGGTCATAAGCCTGTTTCTTTTTTTTTTATGTTAAATCACTTAGAATGAATATGGCATTACTCTTGGAATGCATTGTCTTTGGAAATGTTGGCCCCAATCTTCTTGTACATAATTAACAAACTGTAACATGGCCAGTAAAAAAGAAGCATTGTGTTGATAAACAAAAAGTGTTTGATATATGTGATAAGAAGACAGAAAAGAGATGTGATATGAGTTAGAGAGATGCTGATGTATTTCTCTGGATTTATGCATATCTCAGTATATAGTTAAGATTAAGTGAGCTTCTGAGGCAATAATATTTTTGCTAAAACTAGTGATTAAATAAAAGATCAAAGTAGAGGCCCACTCAGAAGGGTACGAGCTTATTTAATTAATCAAATCCTATAATACATACTTAAAATAACTAAGGTCATAGTGATGGCCAGCACACCACTCAAGTGTTTACAATACAAACTAGCAATAGGAATGCAACACTTACTTTCTAAGTGAAGTGACATTCAAATCCTGGCACCTGGTTTAAATCCACCTCATCAACAAAACAAATATGCCGGATACATTTCTAACTATAGTTTGACAAAAATCTCTTGATTCTTTGATGTTACTTGTGATGGTATTTTATTTTACTTAGAAGACACTAAAAAATATTACAAATTAAAATTACTTACTTGATTTATAACATGATTGTCCCTGCCCTGTGTATTGGTGAGGATCTGGACAGCATTTGTCACAATCGGGTCTTCACTGTCGGCAAACCAGACAGGCGGTGTGGTTGGGTAAGTTTCCTAAAGATTTGTGGTAAATTGTAATGATATATTTAATATTAATGACAGGGAAGTCTATTATGCTTATTAATTCTTGATTGTATAGAACAAATGTGAACAGAAGTTCACATTTTATTTTTTTATATTTCATCAGATTGCTTGGATAGCATCAGGCATATTGGTCAAGCACAAGCCTAACTATGAATTTAAAAGGTTATAGATGCATAACATAACTTTGAAATTAATTATTGTTGAAGCAAAACATGAAATACCTTTACAATACATACTTATGTAAAAATTTCAATAAAAACAAAATTCTAAACACATGTGTTAATTTTTGGAACACATGAGTGACCTGATATTTTGACCTGACTCATTTATTTCGTTTTTTTACATTCAGCATTTAACAATACTATTACAGCTATCAGTATATTTAGAAAGGATTTGTTTCACTAAGGCACTTCCCTATAAACATTATTGAAAATTCTCATTATTAGGGTAAGGCTGCCAAAATTGTCAATTTTTTTGTGTGACATTTCTGACGGTTTTTTTTTTGCAGTATCTTTTG
The DNA here is from genome assembly GCA_947563715.1 of Lycia hirtaria. Taxonomy (NCBI): domain Eukaryota; kingdom Metazoa; phylum Arthropoda; class Insecta; order Lepidoptera; family Geometridae; genus Lycia; species Lycia hirtaria. The sequence goes on from OX387377.1 coordinate 46,675,209, forward strand.
GTTAAAATATTCAATAATTTGTAGAGATTATCTGAATTATATGTATACCGTGGAAAAATTCGATGATAGACCCCTGCTATGATAATAATATTGTTACGAAAATCCTTGAACTGAGTTGTTCTATTGATAGTTTAAAACAAAAAAATGGCTTACTTTTGTGTTACGATTTATTTGTGTGACGAATTTTTACCCCAGAGCGGAACCGCCGATTAGTGCCTAATTTTAATAATTAACCGAAATATAACCAAAAAACTGTTGTAAAAATTTAGCTTTTGTGTTGCATTACATACATACCTACTTTTTAATAGTGAAAACCTGCCAAGTGCAAGTTAAACTTGCACGAAAGGCTCTTTAGCACCGAACTAATTGAGTATGTTTTTCTTCTATTGAAATATAATCTATTCATGTGCATATACAGGGTTATAGGAAAAACACCAACAACCTCTGAAGAGGTAATTGTACTTGTCATTATGAACAACTTTTACTATGGGAACAAACCTGAAATCGAGAAAATAAATCAGCTGTTCTCTACAATATTCGCTTATCTCGTCAAAACGTAGGAAACAGCTGATTTTTTTCACAATTTCATGTTTGGTCCCATAGTAAAAGTTGTTCATAATGACGAGTACAATGACCCATTAAGAGAAAAACCGTCATTAAAATTTCATCCTGTACATTTTTTTTTTTACTCTAGAGAACTCGGGATTCTTTTTATTTTTTAACTCATGTTTTATGACAGATTTGTGTAGTTTTTTTTTTTATTTCATTATTAAAGGTACGCAAGTACATTGTTTAATAATCGTATTTCTTTACTCCTATAGCACTGTACTGCAGTCCGTCCAATTTAAAATTTTTATCTTGTATTATTTTAGGTTATTTACTTAACAATTATGAAACCACCTTTACCCAAAAGATGTGTTACTTTTGGGTGACATTTGTGTAACGGTAACACAAAATCTGTTGTGTTACTTTTGTGATGTATTTGACAATTTTGGCGGCCTTACCCATTATTTGTTTTAACTAAATGCAGAATTGTTATAATAAACTCTCACTTTGCTCAGTCAAGAAGAACATGTTTTGTGTATGAATATTTGCAATGTTTGTTTTAATAAATCCATCAACAGTAAAAATTTGGTGTCTATAGATAGGTCTCAATGTTTCCAAACAGTATTATTACTTACACAATATCAATGTTTTGTTTGAAATTGATATAATGCGACTATTACCCAACTGTGATAATGATAAAAAGAATAAATTATTGTTATCTGTTTAGCATTGTATTAATGTCTACAATGTAAACATATAAACAAGGAAATATTGAAGGAAGTAAATACTCTGAACTGCAGCTATCATCTGAATAAATACTTTGATAAAAATGTATCGTAAAAGTTTAGGTTAAAAAGTAATTTTCGTTGGGAGCCACAAAACAGATTGACAAAAAGCAGGTAGAGAGCCTTTGTCCCCAAAACACGCCTGCATACCGTTATTCAAACAAAACCAATGTTAGGTTACTCTCTCTTCACAATAGATGCAATGATTCACGTATACCGTGTTCCTAACGCTCTGAAAACCGAATTTATCGATAGAATTCGTCACAGCTCGCACGATCAATGATTACAGATGTTTAACTAAAAACAGCAACGCTAACATGCGCCAACTTAGTATAACATTGTTTCGTAAAAATACTACACCTTAAAATATGAAAAACAGGGAATACTGCAAACCACAACTGGAAAATGTAAATTGGTCTTCCGTAAATTCATTGTTGACAGCAGCCCTGCCCCCATAAACAACGACCCTTTGTCCCATCTCAGATAATCAATAAATGCACTTATAATGTTTAGACTTTGCTTTTGAGCCGTTTTATCAATATCCAGAGTTTACTTACCGTAATATTCGCGTGTATTTCGTATTTCTTTCCATTTCTGCCAACGAATCTGCAGGTCAGTTCGTCGACACTAGCTGACATTATCTGAAACCTTTCATGGTTTTTTGGAAACACTTGCTCCAAAGTCTTAATTTCTAACTTTAGTGTGTTTAAACAAGCCATTAGGGTTACTATAAACTAAATATAAAAGTATTATTTGCTAAACACGATAGAATACATGAGAACTAATTTTACAATCACTCGCGGACAAGCAAAATGGCGGAACGCAATGGCGGAAAAGAAACCATAGAGCACAGAGATAAATGTTCAAAAAAAATGTAAAATTTTCCATAGATAAAAAATAATAAATGCCAATCAATAAAATATGGGGCCGAAGCCAAAATGAAATCGTTGTAAAGTGGAGCTGCACATATCGCTTTGAACAACACATCCTCGAACTCCTTGAACAAACAGAAACGAACGACAAACAAGAGAAAGTTGAACTCAGACGGAAATGTCCGACTAAGACGACTCCACGAGTACGACATATGTTATTATTAATTTACTCCACACTTTTTACTCCACGATTCCATGTCTCATACAAAAGACTTCAAAAACGTATTTTGCCATCGGTACACCAAATTATTACGCTTTAGCTTAAATTATAGCGTCCGACATTATTGTCGCGCTTATCTTACTTGCTAATACAGCAAATGTATTGTGATTAGTGAATTCTTACGAGAGAAATTAAAAAAAAACAATCGAGGTTTACCGAGGTTATGGGTTATACAATATACACAGCAGTTCACAGCACAGAGTACTTTTTAGAGGCTATGTTTATGTTTACAAAAGCAATTTTCATAAAATAAAAAAATAAGTTTGTTTTGTAAATCTCATAGAAAAACACACTCTGTGTAGAGAATTCGTCTAAAACGAAATGACTCGGTCACCAAGTCCTAGATCAAAAAGGTATTCCAAACGTAAAGGATCACCTCGCGAACGAGACAAACACAAAATACGAACAATCAGTCCTACCCCTTCCACATCCAGGTGTATCAATGAAGAGCTCAGTTTTCTTCATTACAAAAGAGATTTAAATAAAATTATTCTCTACAGCAGCGAGAGTAATACAGTAGCTGACAATTTAGAAGACTTTTGGGTGTTTGTAAAGAAATACGAAGCTACCATGAAAAAAGCTGGTAAACCACTTGTAGATGAACGATGTGAAGGCCTAGAAACAAGCACAGGTTTTTCAAAATTTAGTTGCATATTTTTTTTGACACAGATTAAATACATTGATGTAGTTCGAGATGACGGAGAACGAAGAAAGCTCAATAAACAAATATTTGATTCATTTCTTAATATCATTACAATATACATTGATTTTAAGAACAAAGAAAAGTTTGAAAAGCTTAAGAAGTTAAGACAAGCACAACGTGAATTACCAGTTGCAAAATTTCGGTAAGATACCTATTGTAATATTACTTATATAAAAATACAAAAGAAAGACAGGGTCCTTTAAACCAAGTGGATACAGTACCAAATTCAGAATAAGACCACAAGCTTAAGTACAGACAAGCCATCTAATTCATCTTCTTCCAATAAAAATCAATTACTGTTTATTAGTTTTGCTAAAACTCAAAACCTGCTTGACTATTTTTTTATTTTTTTTGTTGTCGTTATGTTTGTGATTGTCAGGATTGTGAAAGAAAATCATCATCATCACTGATTTTCATCACTACATGCGTACATTTTTTTATATGTATAGTAATAGGTTTGCCCTTGACATAGGGTGGAACTGCGGGGAACACCCAGTATATAACCACATAACACCCAGTATATAGCACATTTCCCTATCAAACTAATTACCTGAAAATCACAATATGCGAAACCTTAAATACCAACCAGATAGATGGATATAAAGAAAATTACCCATATGTTGTTTGCTTATCATCAAAAAAATCTTTTATTTTATGGCCTCCCCTATAACACTAATTTCTCATGTTATGAGATAGACCATGAATCTGGAACTGGGAACTTATGTTATTCTTTCCAGGCAAGAAATAATATCAGCTGTGCAGAATGAGAGAGTGGTGGTTGTTGCTGGTGATACAGGGTGTGGGAAATCAACTCAAGTCCCGCAGTATTTGCATGATGCTGGTTTTCAAAATATTGGTATGCTAAAGATTGTATTTTGTATGTTTATTGAAGCACTACAATTACATTTTGACCCATCCCTTCACGAAAAAAATATAATTGAATAAAAAAAATATATAATGTAAAACTTAAAGACTATGGTGTGAGCGCCATATGGTATAATATTATAATTATACTTCATAATAATTGAATCATATTTGCGGTTTCCAGCTTGTACCCAACCAAGAAGAATAGCCTGTGTGTCTCTCTCCAAAAGAGTTGCATTTGAAATGCTCACCCAATTTGAGTCCAAAGTCGGCTACCAGATCAGGTTTGAGAAAAGTAAAACTGCAGATACTAAGATCTGCTTTATCACAGAAGGACTTCTTCTTAGACAGGTTAAGAATCTCTCTTTACCATTCTATAAGAACATTATAAATTGTCAGTGACTTTGTAAGCTTAGTAAAGAATTCTTCCCTGTCCAAAAATGTTCTCGCTCTCTTACCACTTTAATTCATCTCTTCTATAAATGTATAAAACTCTTATAAAGCTTTATAGAGGGTCTCTTCTCTCTATAAGTAATTCATTATTAATGTGCTTGTTCATGTTTGCTGCTTCATGAAGTTTTGCGATATTATGATTAGTCCCATCATTAAATACCTCTAGTGCTGCAGATATCTATAAATATGTATAATTGATGATGATTACCATCAGATAGGCTATCTGTATATTTTGTTTTTTATTTATTTTAATTTTTAGCTACACAGACACCGGGATCTGTGACCTTTGTCAATTTTACAAACTATTGTTAAATACATTGTCGGGAAGACAAGAATTTTCTTATTTTTTTAACTTATTACTATATTGTGTGTATACACACAATATAGTAATAAGTTATATAATATGTGCTGGTCTGCTTATGGTATACCATAAGCGACCCGCAAGCAGCACCCGATCACAAGTATGACACATGTGCCAGCCATCGTTAACTATTACTGAGTATTGCCTAAAGCCACCTCTTCCAGACTAACAATTCTTAGTATATTATTTCTTCTCATCAGAATCAAAATGTTCTAGATGTCATCAGAAAACTTGCCAAACTATGATGTGATAATCCTCGATGAGATCCACGAGCGTCACCTGATGGGAGACTTCCTACTCGGTGTCCTGAAGTGCTTGATCCACAGCCGGACTGATATCAAGCTCGTCTTAATGTCAGCTACTATAAACATAAAGCTGTTTGAAGACTATTTCAAAGCAGAGTCTGCTGTTGTTATACAGGTTAGTAGTATGTATTACTGGAATCGATTGAAACGCCGGGTCTATAGGACTTGAGTGGTACCGCGGACTATCTCTATCACACATCGGACATTCCATATAACGTGGTGCTATTCTGTGACACAAGTTCACTTCACGCGGGGCAACATGCGGCTCACGACATGGTACAGGGGGGTTTCCACAATCGTTATATCAATCTTAATGCAATATTACTTTGACTTTTGTCTTGCTTTCTCAACTGTAGAAAGAACGAGACAAAGGCCAAAGTAATATTGAAGAAACTCTGCAGGAACGTTTGTTCGTACGAACGGCAGGTCGTATATATTTATAATGTATACCTAAACTGCAGAATGCAATGGCCTATCTCGGGTTAGTTATTTTCGCCTTCAGATTTCCGTCTACCCTAATCTGGTTCTTGACTAAGCTTGACTATAAAAAATTGGGAAATCCAACCAAAAGTAATATCGCTTGTCTACTTCTACATTAGGTCCCGGGAAGATTGTACCCTATTGAGTTGAGTTACAAGCCAATATTCATTGAAGAGAAGCCGACTAGAAACGATCGGCTCGACCCGCAGCCGTACATTCAGATATTGCAGCTGATTGACAGCAAGTATCCGAGTAAGTTTCACAGCCATAATGGTATTAGCTAGTTTTGCTTATCCGTTGGACGCTGTGCCAGTCAATACCAAAGCCAAAGTCAAATTCGTGGGCATGTTAGTTTGACTCGACCTAAGGTTATTGGTCTTAACTATCAATAAATTCGGAAACGTACGAGTTTCACTCGCACACCCGTTCTCTAAAACTGCGGCCGAGGATAGCTTCAGCCACAAAAATAAAATGAGAAAATGTCAGAGGTTGCACGGACTGTTAGGGTGCACACGGGCCACTGGCCACAGCCACAGCCACAAACGCCGCCGCCGTTTGTAGCGAGTGGCGACCACCGGCGTTTACCGTGTGCGGCGAGTCTATATGAAATGTATGAAAACTACAGGAAATATGCCGGTGGCGGCGTTTTGTGGTTGTGGCCAGTGGCCCGTGTGCGGGCACCCTTAATTTTGTATCTATAATGTTAATGTTTAATTGGAAACAAGTACCCGATAAAAACACGAAATTACACTCTACCTATCTTATAAGTAAAAAGTATTAATTAATTTTGATTTTGATGCACAAGGTGTTGTTAGATTCGACTTCACTCCCTGAGTGTCATAGGCTATATTTTCGTATAATAATAATATGATTTTGTCAAAAATAAAACATGCGCTTTTTCGTAAACTCCAACGAACTTTTTCGTAATAAATAAATGATTAAGTATACTAGATATATTCTAAAAAATGAGCATTTATAACATTTTACAACGATTTTACTCATACTTTTTCACAAAAAATGAGCACTCAACAACGTATCAAGCGTAACGAATTAGTAAGTTAAACTGCAAAAACCGCTTTTCGACAGTCGGGTATTTTTTTTTCATTTAATATAGCTACTTGTTCAATGACATAATTCTTCTTGACATTCTTTGCGGATTAACCGCTCAGCCTGTATTTTACTATCTTATTACAGAAGAAGAAAGAGGTGACCTGCTGATATTCATGTCTGGCGTCCAAGAGATCACGGCGATATGTGACGCAGCGCAGCAATACGCCGAGAAAACCAAGAACTGGATCGTTCTGCCGCTGCACAGTGGGCTGGCTCTCGCTGAGCAGGACAAGGTCACTAACGTTCTTTCACCCTTTCAGGGTAAATCTTGTATTATTGACCGAGCGAGCGAAGCGTATCTGCATCAACTAGCCAAATTTTCTTTCTTCTGTCAGTTTGTGAGTTTGTATCTTCGTACTCGCGTACAGGGCGTAATTTTGAACCGATTTTGATGAAACTTGGTGTATAGAATCTATGGATAATTTTATTTTTTGTCGTCAGCAATTTTTGATAGGAGGGGTGGTTCCCATAAAAAAGGGGGAAGTTTATTACCAACCGATTTTAATAATATTTGGTAGATAGATAAAGTACATAATTATTACAACTTGTGGTAAAAATTAACAGAATTGGTTAAGTGGTTGTCGAGATATGACAACCAACTTGAGATTGCGTGTAACAGTGAGGGCGCGTGGATGCGCTAAGTAAGCCAACTTTATATACATACTTTATAGGTATTATGTACAGCCAGCTTCAAATAAGCTCTCTCGCGAGGTCTACTGTTCGTAGAACTACTAGTTCTTATTTTAGTTACTAATACATACCTCCTAAGTAAATATAATAATAATTATTATATGTATGAAAAGGAACAATAGTAATCAGATGAATACTACGTTGTGAACAAATTCAAAGTATGTAGCGCGGTACGGTGCCTCCCGTCCCCCAACTCCGTTGACCCGTCTAGGCACTCATGACACGGTTGTTAGTTTTTTAGAATGTAAGGAAAGGAAGAAAATATTATTTTGCAAGGCAGGAATTAAAAGTTTTTTTTTTCTGTATTGTTGCAGGTGTTTGATTATCCGCCAGAAGGCGTCAGGAAATGCATCGTGTCTACAAACATAGCGGAGACGTCTGTCACCATCGACGGAATCAGATTTGTCGTTGATTCCGGCAAGGTGAACATTATTGAACTATTTATTTAGCTTTCTATTCTTTTTTTTATTGAAAGTTCACAAACAGTCTTATGCAAGAAAACTTGTACAATAATATTACCTAGGAGCTAAAAACATGCATTATGCATAAGTCCTAATGAACCTATGAACCTAACTTACATAGAAAAACATTTAAATTTACCTACAATTACTTCAAGTTATCACATATAGAATAAATACAAACGTGTATTTTAATAGATTCCGTAATGTAAATATAAAAAAGAGGGAAGCGATGCTACATTAAAAATATCTAAATTTTTTCGCGTAATTTCGTTATCATAGCTAGCACACATCCGGACCAAAGGAGAATGAATAAGCATATTAGTACGACATCGGGGCAATTTAAATGACTTTTTCCATGTCAATCTATGATGAGGCCTGGGGACTATAATCTTTATTTTTTCAAGGATGTCTGGACAGTCGATGTATCCATTATTATGTCTGTCATCTGACGACGCTTCTGTAAAGACATCACTTTAAAATATTTCAATCTCGACTCATATGATCGCAACACTTTACATTTGTTTTGCATGTAGGTGACACATAAAAGTTTTTTGCACCCTTTCTAACCTGTCTGCATGAACTTGATATCCAGGATTCCACACAACTGAACAGTTCTGTGTCATAAAAGAGTAGAGGAAATAGTAAGTAGATAGAGGATCATGTAATTCGTGAATTTCTCTGTACAACAGAATAAAACTGTTGTTTTCCTCAAACATTCGCTCGCTCGCGCATACCAACATTTTTGAAGATATATTTTAAACAAAAATATTTTTTATGCATGAAAATCAACTTGTATCAAATTGTGCGGCATAAGTGACAACAAAATAAAAAATACGAGCCTATAGGCATTCTTGATTGGAATCGCATTATATCACGTCTTAGAATATTTAAGAGTAAAAATCAATTTCTCGTATTGTATATCGCGCTAATATTTCTTAATTACAAATTATATTGAGAACTCTGTCGTATGTTTCGACTCGCTCTTGACAACGTATTATTTCTGTTTCATCAGTTTGTGTGAATATAAAGAAAATATTCTTTCTTTGATAGGTGAAAGAGATGAGCTACGACTCTACGACTAAAATGCAGAGGCTTAAAGAGTTTTGGATATCAAAAGCTAGCGCCGATCAAAGAAAAGGTCGAGCTGGCAGAACTGGTAATTATGTTTTTTTTTATTTTTTTTTCATAGCCGAGCGTGACGGCTCTGTCTTATTCAAGACCCACAAAATAAAATGTACAGTGCGCCTAAGGAAGTTTTCACTTCAAAAACTATTTTTAACCGACTTCCAAGAAAGAGGAGGTTCTCAATTCGTCGGAATCTTGTTTTTATGTATGTTCCTCGATGACTCGAAGACACCTGGACCGATTAAAAAAAATCTCTTTTTGTTTGAAAAGGTTGTACTTCCCAGGTCGTCCCATAGAAATTTTATCAAAATCGGTTCAGTATTTTGGTTGCTATAACAAAATAACTGGAAAATATGTCATTTTTAAACGATCCCTAATTTAGATTGGTATCTCCAGGTCCCGGCATGTGCTACCGTATATACTCGGAGCAGCAGTACACCGACATGGAGCCGTTCAGCACGCCGGAGGTGTCTCGAGTGCCGCTCGCATCTCTGCTGTTGTTGATGAGCTCGCTCGGCGTCAGCGACGTGAGACGGTTCCCCTTCCTGGACGCGCCGCCGGAGGACGCCGTCGAGAACGCTATACTCGAGTTGAAGCAACATGTAAGGGATTCCACTCTATTTACCCGACTGCGTAACAATGACGGTTATGTTTTTCGAGTGTATGTATGTTTTATGGACCTATGTATGTGTTCCCGCCACAAAAAATATGGCGTGACGTCGGAATGTCAAAGTCGTCTGTCAGTCGGTGGCGGTTAGATCACGCGTGTCGGCTCTCGAGTCTAGTAAGAAATAAATCGGTTTTACTACTCGAAAAGTGTTCTTCAGAGTGCTTCAGTGTGCAAATACCAACTAATAAAGTCATATAACTAATCTCAGTGCCCTGGATGCTATAACGGGTCTTCAGTGTTACAAGACAAACATTCAGCTCATTGTGAAGGCGTAAAACCATTCAGCTCATTCTGAACATAACACAATACTCAGCACCGGACGAATTTTGGACACCGCTGTAGGTCGATACCAAGCAAATACCAAGTAAGTTCGCATCCTACTCATTTTTCCTCATCTTTTTTCCATTGTGTTCTACCAATTAAACTCAGCTCTCGTCGTGATCGGCCTGACTGCCCACAATTTGGGCTTTGGCCATCACAGTATGTATGTTTCTATATGATCGCCTACAGCCTAAACGGCTTGATCGATTTTGATGTGCAAGATGTCTTTAGATTCGTCTTCATTTCCTGAGTGTCACAAGCTATATTTTTTGTAATAATAATAATACGACTCTCGCAAAAATAAAATAAAAATATGCTATTTCGTTAACTGTAACGAACTTTTTCGTAATAATTAATTGTTTTCACTAGAACTATACTAAATAATATGATCTAGTCTTTTACATCGAAAACGCACCCTCAACAATGTAACAAGAGTAACGAAATCGTAAGTTACAGTGCAAGAACTGCTTTTCTGCAGTCGGGTATTTTGTTTTTCTTTTAATAAAGATATGTATTGTACGTATTTAATAATATATACAAAATAAAATTGTGCAAAAAGATCTCTCCGGCGGGGAATCGAACCCCGGTCTCCCGCGTGACAGGCGGGGATACTTACCACTATACTACCGAAGATGTGACTGAGTCTTTAAAATTACGTATTCTATGAAAAATCTGAACGTATACTTGTCTACGTCATGATGATGACGAGAAATAGATTATGTTATTGGCGATAAAAATCTGGCGGCACAGCAGTGGCCCCGTCCAAGTCGAACAGCAAGGCCACGCCGTACCATCTTTTTCTCGAAGCCATTCAGGGCTCTTTCGACCCCCCTCTAACTTTGTCGTGGATAAAGCTAGAAACCTAAAACCTTAAATTTCTGAGATCAATATTTACGACCCCTTACTTGTATTAGTTGAAAACCACAACCCACCGTTACGTCACGACCACACCGTCAGCGTTGCATAACATTAAGCGCGTTAGTCAATCGTAGATCTATCTAACATTTAAAAAAAAACAATGATTTCTATGTAATTTGTCGTTTATTTAGGCTTTGTTCGAAGTGACCGGCTTACAAACAAAGTAGGTACAGGATAAATAACTGCTTAAGACCAGGCTTATGTGGTCTGTCAAACAGAGACGTGATATTTGGAGGAAGTTTTCCTTATGTATTGTAGATATTCACTAAAAAAGGATTTCCATGACATAAGTATATTCAGCTATATAGGCATAGTAATAAAGTGGTGTTTTGGGAGTGTGGCCGACGTAGAAAAGAAACCAGTGTTACACAAAAATGTTATCAAGGATCGGGCTGAAATATAGGTTTTTAAAGACAATAAACCCTAACATAAATCGTTTTTGGAAAACAACAAAAAACACAATTAAGATGTTTAATTTAATTTTATGTCATTTGCCCATACTACATAATAAGAGTAACATTTTAAGCTTTTTGTTGCGTTGCTAAAAAAATTGCAATACCAAACTAGGACACCAGTACTATGCCTCTATACATGTGTCATGAGGATTTCTCGGTCTTATGGATAGATCCGAGGGATTTAGCAAATTAGTGAATAAGTAAATACATTAATTTGTAGGGCGCCCTGACAGCGAACGAGAAGCTAACCGGGCTGGGGCGGGCGCTATCCAACCTGCCCGTGGAGGTGACGCTTGCGAAGGCTATAGTGGTGGGCGCGGCGACGCTCCCGCCGCACAAGCGCGACTCGGCGCTAGCGCTGACGGCCGCGCTCGGCGTGCGCTCTATCTACACCACGAGGGCGCATCGAGACTTTGAATGCGAGGTTTCTTCTTCTTCTTTTTTGTATTGGACCTACGCGATTAGCGATTTGCCAGCGTCAAGTACTTAGATATCTTCAAGTTTCTTAAATAATATAAGTTTATAGTAGATCTAGTTACAGTCTAAATAGTCATTTTTAACTTTGAGTCTTGTCTCAGTTAAGTGATTACGACTTTACTAGAAACTTCTATGGAGTTTTGCCGACAACGTAAAATCACTGCTTTATTTCACTTGTTGCCACTCAAGCACTTGATCGGACACATAATAAATAAAACACCACCAATTTAAAATAGCACAAGTTTAGGAAAATAAACAAAGCAACAACGTGTTTCTATGACGTTCCCGCCAAAACTCAAAATGCGAGGATTGTTACGTCATTTATTTGCTAGAATACATAACATACACAGAATTCTTATTATTATTTTAAGACATTGTATTCAGTCTGCAAGCAGACTGGCAATTATTTTATTTCATTATATTATAATATGAGAATTAAGCCTATTATCTGTAGGTATTTGTATAATCAAAATATTCCTTAACACTATAAAAACAATGGCTAAGAAGCCATTTCCTCAAAGATTTTTTAAATCTATATCCATTTTAAATTCTATTCATCTTCTGTTTTTGTTTACTGGACTCCGCAGAAAGATGTTGACAACTAACGAAGGAACTAAAGGCGGCCACACACGATGTTGATGCTATAATTTACGATATCTTAGAAAAAAGTGATAAATTGATAACTTTTTTACATGCTTTTAAAATGATATTGTGATAGCCTAATAGTGATAGTAATCAAGGGCGGGCAAGAGGGGCAGCTGCCCCCCCCCCCCCCCCCTAAAGATTAAAAAATGTAGCCAACTGCAAAGCAATCAAAGTCCTAAGGCCGTGCAATTGTACCTGTACCTACAATTCATATTTTTCTCATCCTCTATAATATTAACTTGCCCCCCCCCCCCCCCCCCCGGGCCATGGGCTTGATGTAATACGCCCTTGATAGTAATAGTGATAGCAACAGAGTTGTACACAACTGGAACCGGTTGCCTGAAGATGTCGTCACGGCAAAAACGATCAACTCTTTCAAAAATAAACTGGATCAATGGATTACACTAAAAGACAAATTATACTAAAAGACAACCAGTAAATTTCTGCACTGCAGGATATAGGCTCATTAGATTCTGCCTATCATCAAATAAATCATCTTTTCTCTTAAACAAATAATAATAATAAGAGGCTCTCGCTCGATGGTTGGGTTCAAGGTTCAGATACAGAAGGCAGTCATCCTGGACACGGCACGTATTGTCAGGAGGTTTCTCTCTCTGTAGCCCATACCACCGGCAGTTTGAGCCCCGCCCCGCTGCCGGCGGCACCCTAGTTTTAAGTTTTTTACAATATTTATGTTTCTTTTTTATAAGTTTATATTTGTATTGTAAAAAAATTAAAATTAAGTATCTAAATAAATAAATGAGATAATAATAATAAATATTTGTGGACATTTCACACAACACCATCTAGCCCAAACTAAGCAAAGCTTGTACTATGGATCTAGATGGCTGATAGAATACATATATACTTTTTTTTTTGTAAATATATACTTAGGATACATAGAAACATCCAGACACAGAACAAACATCCATGCTCATCACACAAATGTTTGCCCTGGGTGGGGATCGAACCCACGACCTTTCAGATAGCAGGTAGACGTAGACACACTACCAACTGAGCCACAAGGCCAAATATGTATAACATCTATAGAATTAACCTAGTTTCATAGACAAATAAATGCATTTTATCATTGAACAAATAAATAATATCTATAGTCACGGAATGTCTGTTCATTTCCACCTGTCTGCCCCAGAATGCTCGTAAACCCGAGGAGTCTGATCACGGGGATCCTCTCACCCTGCTGTCTCTGTACTGCGCGTGGTTAACGGTGAAGGCTGAGAACAGAGGCGGCCGCGCGTGGTGCAAACGGAGAGGCATAGAGGAGCAGCGGCTCTATGAACTTACCAAACTGGCTGCGCAATTGAGGAGCTTATTACAGGTGACTTATACAAAATACAGTTAAGAGAGATGTTTACATTTTATTTTTTTAACAAATTTAATCTCCACAGACTCCGGGGTCCGTGCCTTTTATAAACTAATATATATAGGAGAGATGTTGTCGTGCGCTCTTCCATACAAATGACAAAATTGTTTTCTATCCCGAAACATTGTAATAATAAATGGCTATCCCTTTACAATTTTTTTGAACTTTCGTCATAACGAAGTAAAAAAATTAGGAGTTAAATTTTGTAATAATAAACAAACCATATAAGCATAGCCGTTAACGATTTCAACCATTTAAAAAGAATTATCGAAATCTTATAATATTTAGGGGTAGAAAACTCTTGTTGCTTGAAAAACGCGTATTTTACTAACAAAAGTTGCTGCGACAACTTTGCTCTTACCCATAATCACGATGTTTTTTTTAATACATTATACGATTCTATATATTATATCTACGATTGACCACTAACTCGCCTGATGTTAAGCGACGGTGTGGCCGAGGGTGGAGCTCGTCGATCTAGAAGATATCTATTCACTCTAGCCTTGAAAATTCCAAGATTGTAGGTCTCAGGAAACAGAGATGGCGGCAAAGAATTCCATTCTTGTGCAGTATGCAACAGGAATGTGGATCGATATAATTATCATTCTACTACACTATGCTTTGTATTTATACTCTTTATAGGATAACAATCTAATGGAGACTGTGGAACCGGAGACGATGTCGTCTGCAGAGAGAGCGCTTCGACACGGACAAATGAAACAACTCAAGGATATGAGACGGTAAACTAATTAGGATTAAGTAATTTTTGTTAATTAGTAGTTTGTTAATCAGAAATGAAGAAATCTGTAGACGTTCGAACATCGACATAGCACTTCGGATTAGCAAATTAAAGTGGCAGTTGGCAGGTCACATAGCACGTAGAACTGATGGCCGAAAGGTTTCCGAGACCAACCACAAGATGTATAGCCGATTTCATACAATCATTGGGAGGTCCGTAGCTACTGCGTAAGCCAGTTGTGGCTTGGAGCTGGTCCTTGCCATCAGATATGTTGAATTGTTGAAGCCTTTAAGCAATCATATTAGGTTAACATCATATGAGTGGCGGTAAAGTTTGTCTTGAATTTAAAAAAAAAACTGCGTATTTATATTTCCTTTCTCTTACAGGCAATACAAACGAAAAGCAGCGGAAGAATCGAAACGCAAGAAAAGACTCAAAGTCGACTCATGGGAAATAGTGGACGAGAGCAAAGATGATGAAGATCAGAACTTAGATATAAGGGACATAGAGTTCAGAATGACAAACGACGCCCAGAGGATACAGGCGCTTATAACTGGCACCAGCGCTTCTAGTGGACGAGACCTTATCATGCTGAAGGTATGCTTAGAAATTGGGTATATACCCGACTGCCCAAGAAGGATGGTTTTACTGTTGACTGTTTCTTTCTTCTATACTACCTTCCATAGTGGAAGGTGTTGTCAGATCTGTCATCACTTTTTGTTTTGTAGTGACAATAAAATAGTAGTCTATTAAGATATATGTGGTCCCTCCAGACAGCACGATGAAATCGCATTAAGTGTGAAATATAATCTTAGCAAGAATATTTTTGAGTCTTTGTAAAAAAAACTTCTTGTGCTCAAGCTCAAATTATCTAGTACAGTCAAAGTTGCGTTATAATCGTATAAACGACGAACAATCCGGAAACCAGTAAACTGAATGAGAAAACGACAATTGTGACCACAAATGATGCAATCGGGGCAATGACAACTTTGTCGTTCCGTTATATTTAGTTTCCATACATTGACTGGCCTTGTGGCTCAGTTGGTAGTGTGTTTGCGTCTACCTGCTGAATTGAAAGGTCGTGGGTTCGATCCCCACCCAGGGCAAACATTTGTGTGATGAGCATGGATGTTTGTTCTGTGTCTGGGTGTTTCTATGTATCATATGTATATATTTATATTTTACCCTACACGACCTCTCATCAGATCATAGTGTGGTTCTGCTGGAGGTTTCCCAGGAAATCGTGCATGTTGAACCTACAGCAAGATTACATGATCATAGGACAAACTGGGATTTATTCCGTTCCATAGTGGAGTCCACAATTGATACTAACATGCCTCTTACAACCGAAAATGACATTACAACAGCAGTTGAACACTTCAACGAATGCATCCAAAACGCTGCCTGGAATAGCACCCCAATTGCCAAGAAATACGAGAAATCAGATTGCTCGAAACCTATTCGTGAACTAGTAGCCGAAAAAAGACAGGCTCGTAAACTGTGGCAAATTACTAGATACCCTGGAGACAAAGCACGCTTGAACTACCTAACAGCTAAACTTAAAAAACTACTACATACTGAAAAAAATGAAAGTGTTCAGGATTACCTGCGTAACCTAGATGCTACTGCTGCTAGTGACTATTCCCTTTGGAAAGCAACCCGTAAACTCAAAAAACCTATCGCCTCTAATCCGCCGATACGCAAAAAGGACGGTACATGGGCAAAAAGTGACAAAGAAAAAGGTGAAGCCTTTGCTTCTCATCTAGCAGATGTCTTCGTTCCAAACACTACCCAGAATACAACGAAAGACAACAGTGAGGAACTTCTTAACTGCCTTAAAGAACCTTATCAACTCGACCTGCCAATTGAAAGGATCAAGAAGCGCGAGGTCATAGAGACAATCAGGAACTTAAATCAAAATAAGGCCCCCGGATACGATCTAATTACTCCGAGAATACTTCGAGAATTACCTGAAATAGCAATAGAATTTTTGACACACCTGTATAACTGTATTCTAATCAGAGGCATATTCCCACCTCAATGGAAGGTAGCTCAAATTAAAATGATCCTTAAACCTGGTAAAGCCCCTGAAGATGTGTCATCTTATAGACCGATTAGTTTACTACCTGTTCTATCCAAAGTAATGGAAATACTTTTCTTAAAGCGATTAAACACGGTAATAGGAGAAAATAAAATCATACCTGACCACCAATTCGGCTTTAGAAAAAATCACGGCACTATAGAACAGGTACATAGACTGGTAGAGGAAATTCACAGAGCTTTCGAAAACAAAAAATACTGTTGCGCGGCATTTTTGGATATCTCCCAGGCCTTTGACAGAGTTTGGCACGTCGGACTATTGTACAAAATGAAAAACCTACTCCCGACAAACTATTACATCTTCTTGAAATCGTATCTTGCAGACAGGTTTTTCTGCGTTAAGCATGGAGATGATATAACCAAACTGCACAGGATTCATGCAGGAGTGCCTCAAGGAAGTGTGCTTGGTCCGATCCTTTATTTGATCTTTACTTCAGACCTGCCCATGACAGACGGCGTCGTGATTGGCACCTTCGCCGATGATACAGCAGCCCTAACTACCCATGATGAGCCGATGCAGGCAAGCAGCATGCTGCAACTCTCTCTGAACAGCATTACTGATTGGCTAACAACCTGGCGGATTAAAGCAAACGAGACTAAGTCGGTACAAGTGACCTTCACGACGCGACGCGAAACATGTCCCCCTGTGTCTCTTAATGGCGTACTGATACCTCAAGCAAATGAAGCCAGATACCTTGGACTTTATTTGGATCGTCGTCTTACTTGGAAAAAACATATATCTACAAAAAGAAAAGCACTGGGTATCCAACTAGGGAAAATGTACTGGTTGCTTGGCAAGAAATCACAGCTGTCGCTGGAAAACAAACTGCTGCTGTACAAATGTATCCTGAAACCAATCTGGACCTATGGGGTTCAACTATGGGGCACAGCCTCTAATTCAAACTTAGAAATACTCCAGAGATTTCAATCCAAAATTCTGAGGATGATCACTAATGCCCCTTGGTTCATGACAAATCAACAAATACACCACGACCTTGAAATCAGATCAGTTCACGAAGAGATTAAACACACAATGAAATCATACAGGATCAGAATAGATAACCATCCAAACATACTAGCTACGCACTTAATGAACAGTGATTCAACTTTCAAAAGGCTAAAAAGAAAATCCCCTAGAGATCTATAGGGAATATAACACATAAAGGGCGTACGTCACTGGACTAACTGCCCTCCAAGATACCCTGTATGTTCCTAACCATATGCTGAATGTTCACATGGAACAGATTGCAAGAATACCAACAAAAAAAAAAAAAAAAAAAAAAAAAAAAAAAAAAAAAAAAATGTATATATTTACAACAAAAAAAGTATATATGTATTCTATCAGCCATCTAGTTCCATAATACAAGCTTTTCTTAGTTTGGGCTAGATGGGGTTGTGTGAAATGTCCACAAATATTTATTTATTTTTTATAGACTTCTATAGATACCCCAAGTGTATGTACCTAGCGTGTCAAATACGATAAAAAATCGCAGTTGACGACCAACATTTCACCATTTGTGTAAAATGTCCACAAATATTTATTTATTTATTTATAATATTTATTTAATTTCAGGTGATCTAAACTTTCGATTCGATATTATGTCAACTAGTTACTAGCGTACAAGCGCGCGGATGCATTGGGTTGAATAGATTTCGCGCGGATGGAACATTCCATCACTAAATCGTTTATGTATCGTCACAGTCGTCGGTACCAAAGATGTGGCACGCAAGGTTTTCATATAAATGAAGTCGCATGCTACATCTACTATGTCTGTGTTGCCATATCATTTTTAATTTAACGAACTCTGTCGCATTAGATAACCAATATGAAGATTGGCGTCAAATTTTAACAATACCAAGAGCATTTTTTTTTTCTTATATAGATGTTAAGCTATTGCATAGCTTCTATCGCGGGTCTTGAGCGTGGAGACCGAATCCAGAAATTCCGTAACGAAAATAACCTAACACACCGCGCGTAAAGCTATTATGCAATAGCTTTACCGCGGCAGTCTCCGAGCTCCACACGTCTTTTTTTCTGTCGCAGGTTGTGTTGTGTCGAGCGCTGTATCCACAAGTGGCGGTGGCCGATGAGTTCAATCACTGTAAGGCAGGTTGAAAACATTTTTTTATTTTTGGTGATTTATTGTTTTCAATATTATTTTAATCTTCAAATTATTCAATGTATCAAATTATTCTAGAAGTGTAAAAAGTGTCATGTAGACTCATGTCATTCAGTTAAATTCAAGAATTAATATGGTAGACCCAATTAACCATCCTATTTTAAATAACTTCTGTATATACTTATATATGTAGAAAAAAAATCCATAAAATCAGAATCTATGGAGAAAAGTTCAGATTTGCAACAAAAATTCGTCAACTACTATTAAGTTCTATATTGTCATGTTTAATTTTGATTGCATTTTTTTATCTCAAATATTTATATAAATCTGTAAAATTAATAACAGTGATTAAATCTACACAGGTGTGTTAACCGATTGCTTAAAAACAGTAAACTGATTGTGTAAGAAACGTATGTTATACTTTTTATTATGTTTTGAAATATTATGTGGATGCGGTCGAAGATGAAGCACGCTGACCTAGAAGATAACTTATTTTTAATGTGTGTTGTCTTCTACAATATGGTTTACATACTTAATAATGTTTTTTTTTCTGTATTGTAGTCGGTAGCGGAACAATTGTATCACACTTGGAGCAAACCATTTGTGTTCCTTCATCCGACCTCGTACTTTGGCAAACAACCTCGAACGCTGCAGCTGACTGAGACAGACATACACACGCATTGTGCCCACTACACGGGCAAGCTAGCGCTGTCTCACTCGCACCAAATACTCTGTTATCTGTGAGTAACTCTGATTACTTTTATAACTAATATAAACGCACTTGCAGTAATCACTTCAACTACTTTATATAATTCATATAACTTACAGGTCATTGCTGGAAACTACCAAGCCGTACATTGTGAATTCCATGCGCATGCCGGCCGCGCAAACATTGCTACTCTTAGCACATTCCATTGACACCAATATTGGCTTCTCCAGGTATGTCACCGTCTATATGAGATTTCAAGATTTTGATAAAAATCTTTAAAAAATCGTTTTCGCTAAAATTATAAAAAAAAAAAAAACGAATCATAGATATATAAGTAACCGTTTTTGTATTTTACTGTGTTTTCTCCACGTTGTTTTTCTTTCTTATTTTAGGATAGTATGTGACTCCTGGCTGCTACTAGAGTTTCCATATCCTGAAGAGGGGCTGAATTTGTTGTTGAAAGCTACCAAACTGCGACTACGATGGGACGCGCTTATCAATAGACGACTTGCAGGTATATAATAACCAAAAATGCCTTCACAGACGATAAGTTATATTATTGTCTTCAGCGTGTGTGGTGCCTCACACAACATATTTTAATATCGCTATCAAATGTATGACACATTTGAATGATGATAGCAATATTAAAATATGTTTTAAGATAACATAAAATATTATAGTAAATAAATATTATAACATAAATTATGGCATCTTCATAGTGTATGACTGCCTTTACCGTTCAATTCAAGTAAGTTTAACCGCTTGGTGCGTAAGGCGTAAAACTATAAAATTAATCTAAAATCTTAAAATGATCAGTTTCAATAATTCTTTCTTCTATGTGTTAATTTTTTTAATCTATAACTTTCTACAGCGTTACCCAATTCCTATTTATTATTTTTTTCTTTTACAATAAGATTTCCTTACTTTCAGATGCAAATCCTAATAAATCCGTAGAAAACGAGCTTGAAAAACAAAAACACAGTGGCACCTACGAAGAGCTTCAATACGAATTGTCATGCGATATTAGCTCTTATATGAACTCGCAAGTCTATTACGCCATCAAGAGACTACTGCCGGGTGATCTGAAGGTGATATACCACGGCGGTGATGAAGTGCACGGGAAAGTGGACCCTAATCCGTTTGATGAAGGTTTCGAATGCGTCGCCAATGAAAGGAAAGGAGGGGTCTATGTTTCGGATAATATTGTTTTTAATTGGTAAGATTTTTGTATGATATTGAACAGATTATTTAGAACTGAAATCTTAAAATGCTTTTAGCGGTATTTTACGGTTTTATAATCACAACAAGTATATGTGAGTAAGCTAAGCTATCTGTAGTACTATAGACTATGACTATTCCTTTCATTTCAGTGTGGTTGACACCGAATGGAGCTACAACATTTATCAAGAAACCTTCAACCAGCCCTGGACATGTCCCAACTGCGAGCTGACTGTATGTCTCTCCCCCGTAGAAAGATTGCAACACAAACACTTCACGTGTTCAGCCAAGTCGGAGGACAAAGTTAAACTAGAAGTGAAACCGCCAAAGGATAATAACCCTAACGCTAAAGAATATAAGTGTGGAAGTTGTAGTCAGACTTTGTATTTGACGCCAGTAGAGATTTTAAAGCATAAAAAAGGATGTAACTTAAAATAAAGAATGAATTCTATGAACTGTGTATCAATGTTCAATCTCTTTTTTAACCCGGACCAAAAAGTAGGGGTGCTACAAGTTTGACGAGTGTATCTGTCTGTTTGTGGCATCGTAGCTCTCAAACAAGCCAAGCCAGTTTCCCGCAATTTGGTGATAAGTAATTGTTAACAATACCTGCAAACCTTATGAGTTTCGCATTTCAGATTAATGAACCATAGCTTGCTTGCTTGAAAGTAGGTAAAGAGTTAGTTGCAATTAAAACAATAAGTCAGTTGCGTTTTCGAGTTAGTTTCGACAACACCTTTCTGTGTCAATTTGTATTAAAGTGGAAAGTTTTAATGATGTACCTTATCAATTGAGGTATGTATATTAATTTTATGCTCATTTGAACTTGTAAAATAAGCCCAATATTTTTGTAAAAAAATATGAAAACGCATAACAATTTTTGCAACATTTTTCTTCCTCTTAAACTTTTGAAAGCCTGGGAAAGCAATGTAGACTCATGTATCCCGGCTGTATTTTTGATATGTTTTAGGTGCATGATCCATAGTAAGAATTATTTTTATTACATTCAGCAGAATTGAGTAGAACACTGACTTTTGATTTTTTTCTGATGGTCGGCACTCTATTCCGAAAATAGAGTTTTTTGACGAATGGCTTAAACACCATAAAGATTAAAGAAACGATCGTCTTTATGAATTTATTTCCATTACATTTCATTTAGACGATATAATTGATGAAACCAGATGTAAAATTAAAATGATAATCAATAGTTTCATCAAAAATTGCTACAAGATGGGCTGGTTCAGGAAAGTCAAAGGATGCTTTCTTGAACAAGAACAAAACGTGGTTGGAGGGTAAAAACATCCAGTTTCACGTTTAAAATGAGTTTTGTACATTAATTATGTATTTGAATGCGCGCGCGCTACTGACCGCCGCAATGCGCATGCGCGCAGCGATGCGATGGCGCTGGATCGGGTTATGCAATAAATTATGATGTTATAGTAAATTTTTGACCTACTGACGGAAAAATAATATTGATTATTTAGTTATCAAATTGTAGAATGAGAAAGAAAATCAACGAGAAAATCCTCGAATATAGAACTCTCCATGTATAAATACAAAGTTGTATAACCTGCGATTTTACCTGCGTAGGGATGACGATGATGAAAAGTAGTGTATGCTCGTTTACAGATTCATAGAAATCTTTGTAACAATTTTCATAACTATCTGTGTTATTTCATCATCTCAGCCATAAGAAGTCCACTGCTGGACATAGGCCTCCCCCATGGATTTCCAAAAAGACCGATTGGAAGCGGCTTGCATCCAGCGTATTCCCGCCACTTGTATGAGGTCATCTGTCCATCTCGTGGCTGGTCTTCCTACGCTGCGCTTGCCGGTACGACTACCGGTACCGGTACGGGTGTGTTATTTAGCCGTTTGTAAATAAAAAAATACTCATTGTCCCGTTACGCTTATTGTCCCGTTATATCATCATCATCATTATTTCATCATGTTTTGTTATGATTTTGTCACGTTAAACTATAGTCCGTAAACCGACTTTACAGACAACCAATTTTTGACACGACAACGTCTAATAAATCGAACGCCGGCTGCACGCACAACATACGTCCGCGCGCGAGCTCCGAGGAATGATAATTTAAGCAACGGTCGGGTGCGGCAGTTTAACGTGACAACGTCATAACAAAACATTGATGAAATTATGATGATCATGATGTAACGGAACAATGAGCGTAACGGGACAATGAATCATACTTTTTTGTGCGTGCATCCGGCGTTCATAGATTTATTAGACGTTGTCACGTCAAAAATTTGTTGTCTGTAAAGTCGGTTTACGGACGATAGTTTAACGTGACAACGTCATAACAAAACATTGACCTAACTCTAACCTCTCTAACCTAACTATAACCTAACTCTAACCTTACTCTAACCTAACTCAAACCCAACTCTTACCTAACTCTAACCTAACTCTAACCTAACCCTAACCTACTCATTGTCCCGTTACAACATCATCATTTTCATCAATGTTTTGTTATGACGTTGTCACGTTAAACTATCGTCCTTAAACCGACTTTACAGACAACCAATTTTTGACGTGACAACGTCTAATAAATCGATGAACGCCGGCTGCACGCACGAAAATGTATGAAGGTACGACTACCCTACGTGCCACTTCCGTGCCCAAAATGGTAAAGACTCCCAAATAATCATACTTATGTACACTCGAAAAACATAATCCTCCTTCTTGCGCAGTCGGGTTAAAATATGTACTTAAATAAATAAATATCTTAATATTCTATCTGCTTATCAGATTGTGTTAAGAAGCTATCTGAATCCGATAAAATAACCCCTACCATATTGATGTACCTATATATCTTCTCAGACACAAGTATTAGGTACCTATCTATGTATTTTCGTTATACCTACCATACACAGTGTGTTCCAGATTTTATCCACATAGAAATACATAAAGGCGAAAATTTTAGTATAAATGGCAGAACAATTATCAAAAAAATATCAATCAATCAAAATCATCATCAGTTTGTATAAACTTGTACTAACTGTCCCACTGCTAGGCATGGCCATCTTCTCATTGTGAGAAGAGTAAGGCCATAGTCCACCACGTTGGCCAAGTGCGGGTTGGCAGACTTCACACATCTTCTTGAGAACTCTCACTCAGACATGTAGATTTTATCACGATGTTTTCCTTCACCGTTTGAAGTTGGCGGCAATCAAGAATGCGCACATAACTTCGAAAAGACAGAGGTGCGTGCCGCGGGATTCGATCCCAGGACCTCCGGATCGCAAGTCGGACTGTCTCTCGACTAGGCTGCCGAAAACTTCTATTGACTATCAAAAAAATATAATTAAATCAAAATTATTTTACTGCAATGAGCACTTGTTCCTATGCGTCAGTCGACCTTCTTGAAAAAAAAAACTTATACACATTTTTTTTATACAGATATACGATTGACCACCAACTCGCCTGATGTTAAGCGACGGTGTGGCCGAGGATGGAGCTCGTCGATCTAGAACATATCTATTCACTCTAGCCTTGAAAATTCCAAGATTGTAGGTCTCAGGAAACAGAGATGGCGGCAAAGAATTCCATTCTTGTGCAGTACGCAACAGGAATATGGATCGATTTCGCTGAGTACGGATTTTTGGCATTTCAAAGAGAAATGGGTGGTAGTTCGCTGACTTTCTGCTAGTCCTGTAGTTGCGCACATTCCCCGAAATGAATTCTGTAGAAAATAGACAGACATGCTACTTTACGGCGGTGCCCGAGACTAAGTTGCTTCTTGGCAGCTAGTTTAACGTCACCGATTAACCTCACAGCTCGCCGGTCCACTGTTTCTAAAGCTTCCAGTTGATACTTGGCTTATCCATCAAAAAGGTGGCAGCAGTACTCCATACACGATCGGACCTGTGCTTGATACAGATGAAGCAGTTGTCCCGGTGAGAAGTATCGCCTAACCTTATTATTTTTTTTATCTACGTTAAAGAAGAACAAAATACCCTACTGCGTAAGAGCGAATTTCATCATGTTACTTAATGCTTATGTTGCGCATGATGTGATGTTGAATGTACGTTTTTGCGAGAAAGTACGAAGCTAATGGGGTCAATTCCCAAAGTACCATTAAACTAATTAAAATTCTTAAAATAACTAAACTCAAGAAACTAATGTTAATTGTAATTTATGAGATTTAGTTATTTTCGTCTCCAGTATTATTTATTAAAGTAACATTTTAAAAATATTTTTTTGTAAAATCGACATTTGTTTCGAAAAAGTTCGTTGGAGGTTGGAGAGTTGTATATTACAAAAAATGTAGTTTATGACACTCACGAGATTGAAGAGAGACGAATCGAAGACAACTCAAAATCGGTCAAGTCGTTTACGCTGTAGAAGGTAACATATAAAAGTACCTACATACAATCGAAAGACCCTCCTTCTTGCGCAATCGGTTAAAAATAGCTTTCCGAACGCCGCAGGGGATTTGAGCGCTATGGTTACTATCCGTTGACATCTATATCTGACATAAGTACTGATATCCGCGCATTTATCTGACATACAGAAGTAGCTGGTAAGCGATACGTGAAATAATAAAATCTACGGAATCTAAGACACGCCTGCAGTGTGTGTTGTCGGGATGAAGTGGCTGGTATTCTTGGCAGGTAGGACTAATTCATACCTATATGTTACTTGATAAGGTGAATGAGGTAAGAGACACGATGTTGATTTATTGTAGTGTGCAAAATGGACGTCTAAGGGGTCTCTGCGAGATGGGATCAGAGATGAAGAGGTCCGTGGACGCACAAAATGTGCAAAGCAAAATGTGCAAAGCTACGTGCTATGTGCTGTGAGTTGGCCAAATGGGGTCGAAAAGTTCTCGAGTGGAGACCACGCATCGGCAAGCACAGCGCAAGACCAGCCACAAAGTGGACAGAAGACCTCATACAAGTGGTAGGAAGACGCTGGATGTCTCATGTGTCTTAAAATGCAAGGCTATTCTTTCAGGTCTTTTTGGAAATCCATGGGTGGCCATTTTCCAGCAGTTGGATTTCTTCTGCCTAAGATGATGATGACCTCTAAGTAGGTACACTAGTCAGCACTCAATTATTATTTTTCCTTATTGAGAATATCAAACTTGCCCATTCCAAGCCCAAGTTACGCAATTGCCATTTTCTAAATGAATATTATATTTTCACTTCAGTAGCTCAAACATAACATCAAGTGCATGCTACTCATGTTTTATGCAAATAAATTTACTTTGACTTTGACTTTGAAACATATAGGTTTTGCTGCCTGAAATCGCATTTTGCTCACTGAGTGAGACAAAGTAACTTTTTAATTGTTTTTTTCAGAAAGCCGCGAATATCTTATTCAGCCTTGGGTTAATCAAACAATTCGAAACATTCACATCTCTTTCCCGCCATTAGAAAGAGAGAGAGACAAAGATCAGCCCTTTCGAAGTTCCGATTTTGAATTCGACCTCAAAGACAATTCGGAATTTCGTACTAACTAAAGAAATTTTGCAAAAAGATAATTATGTCTTTTAATGTAATTTACTGAATTTTTAATTTATTGTTGTATTTAAACGAAAAATAATTATTTACTGCAAATAAAACTGATATTTAACCTGTAAATATGTATTATCTCATAAAGTGTTCTCGCTGCTGAAGTGAAAAGTTATGTGTGTTACACGAGAGCAAAGTTTTTTGCATCTCGTGCCTTTGAATCCCTCGCCACACTCAGGATTCAAAATCAGCATTCGCAGCAAAAAACGACTTTGCTCTCTTGTTGCACAAATAACTATTGCTTCATCGTTACTCACAAAGACAAACAATTAATTTACAATCAGTAAAAAGTGGTGGTGACTTTCCTGAAAGTTTACGTGGATTTGTACTGACCACATGAAAAGGCTCATTACAACTCTTTACTTGACAACACAAGTAAACATAATCGAACTTTCAATGAATTAAATACTTACCCGACTGCGTAAGGAGGATTTGTTTTCGAGTGTATGTATGTATATTTCTTTATGTTCGCCTGCAACCTAAACGGCTTGACCGATTTTGATTTGCGAGGTATCGTTAGATTCGTCTTCACTCCTTGAGTGTCATAGGCTATATATTTTGTAAAAATAGTAATAGGTATATCTCTCGCAAAAAAAAAAAATGCGTTTTCTTCATGTAAACTCTAACGTACTTTTTAGTAATAAACAAGTGATTTTTACTAAGAATTATATTATGCGCATTTACAATATTTACAGCGATTTTACGCATATTTCCTCACAAAAAACGTATACGTTGAGTGTACTCGTTTTTTGCGTAACGAAATTGTAAGTTAGACTGAAAAAACTGCAGTTGGGTAATTTGTTTTTATTTTTATGATAATTATAGTTATAGATACGTCTTGTTACACCACGCCATTCTACCATCTTCATACCATCAGTTGAAATAACATAAGAAAATGGAAATCGGTGATGTCATGATTTTTTCTCGTTCTCGTCAAAACTCTTCTTTGGGCCATCATCTAGCCGGTTATCTGTTTAAATTAAAACCAACGAGCGCCTAATCTATGCCGATTTAGGTAAATCTAAAATCTAAAAGGTGTAAACTTAGAGCATTTATGTAAAGTATGATCGAGTCAAAATATTGATAAGCTTGGAGGACAAATATTAATTTCTTCTTTGTTAGGGATATTAAAACTTATGTACGTTAGATTAGTTACCTATATTACATTCTCCTATGCCTTATATTTGATTTATAGGCCTTTTAGTTATCATCCTGAAAAACAAAGATGAACAGAACAGAGATTTCATGACTTATGTACTTGTTTGCCTTTTGCTCCACTATGTACCTATTGCTATTTCCAGTAAAGGAGTAATTATTTGCTAACTCGCGACTCGATTTTATTTATCGTAGATAAAGAACCAAGTGGATCAAGAATAAGAGAAGTTACCGAAAAATTATCATTACGTTAATTTCCAGGTGTGAGTGTGGCGTTATGCGCAGAGCCGCGCGCGCCGATAAAGCGCGACGTGTTTCTGGACCAGCACGAAGACGGCGGGTACACCCTCACTGCTGTCGGACGTAAGGATTATTTTTTAATTCCTCCTCACAAAGATCACTTTTAATGAAGTCATTTTTCAGATTTTACGGCTCAAAAGAAAAGCACTATAACCCTATTTCGGTGACTAACCTTCTTTAATCGACTTTATAAAAGGAGAAGGTTCTCAATTCATCGGAATCTTTTCTTATATATGTTTCCCGGTTACTCGAAGACACCTGGACTGATTTGAAACACTTTTTTTTTTGTTTAAAAGGGTATACTTTCCAGGAGGTCCATAGAAATTATATCAAAATCGGTTCAGTAGTTTGATTTTTGTAACAAAATAACTGGGAAAATATATCATCCAACGTGTAGGTTGAATTATGTCTACGAGACTTTGGAGTTGTAAAAAAAACACGCTTTTATGTCTAAGTTAACGCATTAAACAAATACGGTCATATTTGCCGCATTATTTGATACTCGTAAATAAATCAAAACCTGTAGAATTTTCGTCGTTGACTGAAAAATCATGAAATTTAGTAAGTAGCAGTCTCACAGCTCAAGTAAATGAATAAGACAGACGAAATTCACTAACACGTACCCATGTACGGAACCCTAGTAGTCAGTCTCACTTCTGAAAAACTTCTAGCTAATCCATTGGCTCCATATACTATTCCTGGTCAGAGTGTGAAAGTAACCTTATTTATCCTTACAGCTTCCGGTTCCGAGGTTCTAGGGCATATCGGTCGCAAGATCACCGTAGACGACCTCAAGTCAGGCGTGTCCTTCACACACAGTGCCTCGTATGATGAAGCCAGCGGCGGGTTTAAAGTTTCCATTGCCTGGGATGGACCTACCGATAAAGTCTTCGAAGACTGTTTTGATTTTGGTAAGTTGGTGATGGCCTCAGTTTGAAAGAAGCTTGTGACAATTTAAGTCACCGTAAAGTCTAAAACCTTGGAGGAGAAAATATAATCTATGCTCGAAGTCTAAAACCTTTAGAACCATTTATAATTTAAAATTCAACTATTTAACCAGGTAAATGTATCTTTCCTACAGGCAAGAAGCACTGGTACGGAGGTCCCGAACAAAAGAGGCAGTACTGGCCCGTACAGAACGGCAACTTGGAAATGTATTCTGCCGTGACCAAGGAAGACGCCAACTCAGCCGTCTTCGAACGGTACTGGCTCAATTCCGCTGGGCAATACATCTACATCCAACCAGAAGCACCGCTGTTCGTTGACTACCACCATGTGTTAGACAATCACATCTGTTTCATCGCTAAAGTCGAAGCTCCTTACTCCAAGCGTCGAACCCACAACGTACTTAAATACGACATTTGGTTCTTCGAAAATCCCAAAGTCGCTCAGTTGCATGCTGTTCATACTTATTTAGGGAAACCTTCCGGTATTCCGGATCACAAAATGATTAAGTATCCGATTTGGTCTACTTGGGATAGATATTGCACAAACATTGCCGATGAAGTTATATTGGATTTCGCGACTGAAATTAAGAATACTGGCTTCCCTTACTCCCAGTTGGACATCGACGATGGTTGGGAAATCTGCTACGGTTCCTTGACGGTCAACGAGAGAAAGTTCCCGAAATTGAAGGAGACTGTGCAGAAAATACATGAACTGGGCTTCCATGTCACCATTTGGATGCATCCGTTCATCAACCAGAACTGCCAACCGTGGTATTCTGAGGCGCTGGAAAAGGGGTGTGTACTAAAAATTGTTGTAATGATCTAATACATGTATTCTATTGTATGAGTTAGTATTAACATGGTTGTATTTTTCATGCTACAACAGCTATTTTGTCCTAAACGAAGAAGGAAGCCCAGACACGAGCTGGTGGAATAACAATGGTTCCGTCCCTGGGCACATTGACTTCACCAACCCTGAGGCTAAGGCGTGGTACTTCGACCGAGCTCGAGCGATGATTGACTCCTACGGCATCGACTCCGTCAAGTTTGACGCTGGAGAATCTGGTTGGACTCCTCAGGTTAGATATTTGAGACTTTTCTTCATAACATTAATGTTCTTCAAGTGATATTTTTATTCCAGGTACCTATATTAAAAATAAGAATTACAGTTTAAAAAACTAAAAACACGCTACAAATTATTGTGGTCAAAGTTCATTACAAGACTTTTCTAACAAATCCAAATACGATGTTCCATCAGATCATAGTTCATATCTTCCGGCTCCATCATCAGATCAGTTCTACAGTACCATATTATTGTATTGCCATCAGAACTACATACAGCTGCCAATTTTCATGACGCTACGATCCTTGGAAGATGGTTAAATTAGTTACCTTAGATTTCATTACATAGTTACATACAGGTCGACCTAATAAAAGCGTGTTAAAAAATGATTATAATTATACGCTTTGCTGACCCCAGTCGATATAACTGACCAAGAAAATATTCTATCCACATTTGACATTTTAATAAAATTATCACCTGAGTCACACGGAGTCCACGGCTGGACATAGATTTCCAAAAAGCTGATGGATGCGGCTTGCTTCCAGCGTCTTCCTGCCACTTGTATGAAGTCATCTGTCCATCTTGGTGCGTGGTCTCCACTAGAAACTTTTCGGCCCCATCGGCCATCAGTTCTACGTTATACGTGACCTGGTCACTGCCTCTTCAACTAAAATTATAGCCAACTGTCACAAAATAATTCCTATAAATATAATTTAAAGGTACTTCCAAGAGTTTTTCTTCATAATTTACATGGATTTTTACATGACTTCCAAAAAGAAGAGGGTTATCAATTCGTCTGTGTTTTTTTGTATGTTTGTTCAGCGATTACTCCGCTAATTATGAATTGTTTTTGATGTTTTTTTTTTTTGGTAGGTAATACCTCAGAAGTGGTCCCATCCCAGAGGTGATTCAGTTTTTTAAACTATAATTATGGTTTAGAATTAGAAGAATACTTATCACATGAATATAATATAAACATGTAAAAGCTAGACGTGTGTTTATCCTAGGTGCCGGTTCTAAATGGCGACATCGACTTGCATCCAGAACTCATCACGGATGCTTACTTGAGAGGCACCGCGGAGTTCGGCAACATGATTGATATTAGAACTGGCATGAGGTATGTATAATACACTTTACTTTTTATCGATATCAACAAGTATCTATTTTAAAAGATAAACAAAATACCCGACTGCAGAAAAGCAGTTTTTGCAGTCTAACGTACGATTTTGTTAAGCTTGATACGCTGTTGAGTTTTTTGTTGTTTTTTTGTATTTGAAAATGAAAGGATTTGTTTCAGATTAGTCCCATATAAATTTTATCAAAATCGGTTCAGTAGTTTGATTTTAAAACAAAATTGCGCATTTCGATGCAGGTTGTTTCAGTTTCTTAAACTACAATAATTACAGTAAGATACAATAATGGGAAAGAAAACACAGATTCAAATAACACTGAAATGAAACGGAAATTAATGATTATGTAATATTTGTCAGGACCCAAGACTTGAACACTTTCGTCCGTATGGTAGACAAAGACACCCTTTGGGACTTCAGCAACGGACTCCCTACAGTTGTTACAACTCTACTGCAGCTGAACATACAAGGTAATAAGACTTCATATAAAATTAAGAAGAATTGCTTTGAATTTGGTAACCTATCCATAATCCGAAATACATTTGTTAGAATCTTACTTGCCCGAATTCGTTTCATAGAACTGCCAAAAAATTTAATGTAAAACATTTGGATTCGGGCGAATCCAGATGTTTTACTTGACACGATTCAAGTTTCTGATTCCATAAGTTTGCTAACAATCTGTTTCATTTGCCCCAATAGTTATTAGGTTAGGTTTCTGTTTTATAATATCCAGAAACCTCATTATTTACATAGATTTATTATATGTAATATTTGATACTTACATTACAATTATTAATAGATTAGGTTCGTAAGGTTTGTTTTTATTATACACATAAATCGTATTATAAAGATTCGGTTAACAGACGAGTTCTCAAATGAGCTTTCGGGATTTTAATAGCGTCTTCTGAAAGAATCTTGTTATGTTACCTATTACAAATGTTATAAGTTAATTAACAAAGACTACATTTATTTGAAGGATACGGTATGGTGCTGCCTGATATGATCGGAGGTAACGGCTACAACGAACCTCCCAGCAAGGAGCTGTTCCTCCGCTGGGTGCAGGCTAACACCTTCATGCCAGCCATGCAGTACTCGTTTGTGCCGTGGGAACTCGATGAAGAGGTGAGGTGAATAAGACCGCGTCGGGTTCCGTTGCTAATGCTGTAATCTAAAATAAAACTACTTGGCGAGTGTTTCTTGTTCAGACTACTTTGCAAAAAGGTCAATGACCTCTGCACTATAGCGATTTAAATGCTTTACATATTTATCGCTACGCCTCGGAAAGTTGTTATCACAAATTCTTCATAAAAAAAATATTGGAAGTTTTTTGTCGTTTTTGATATGGTCTACGAAATGGTTGATCACGAATTTCTGGGTCTAATAGTTTGAGGGGGAGGGACACATTTTTTTCACATATGGCGGGATATTACTCTTACACATCACATGTGAAAAGAAAGAAAATATATTAAGCCTCATTTGATCCACTTGTTACTAGCGTCCTTTTAAAAGATCGGCACTTAAAAAATGATTAATGTAAACGATATCAATCAATCAATCAATCAATAACACTTTATTGACACCACATAAAGTAATAAGACAATAAACACATAAGAAAATGGCACAAAAGGCGGTCTTATCGCTAAAAGCGATCTCTTCCAGAATTTTATATATATATATATTTATATTCGATATTTGTTGATAACATATTTAACTTGAGATGTGGGGCAAAATATATTCCGTAACAAGTGGGTTAAGAGACCTATTCAACGTTACCCCACACGATGGGGTGGGATGAAAAAAATCGCCCCTTTACACGTATAGATTGCAATTATTAGAAAATTGTACTACAGCATTTCGTAGCGGTTTACGGGACACTGCCAAATTTTGTTTACCTACTCATTTTAAATTGTCTGTGAGTAAAATGGCTGTGACAAACGAACAGACAGACGCGGACGGACTGACATGGCGAATTTATAGTTTTTTCATAGTAACTAAGGAACTTTATAAGGGTTCCTCGTATTTACTATGGAACCCTAAAAACCAAGGAAAGATTCGTTCGAAATAGACAAAAGTAATAAGTTATTGTGTTTCAGGCGGTCAAAATCAGTCTGAAATACACGAAGCTCCACGTGGAATACGTGAACGACATCGTGGGTGCGATGCAAGCGAGCGTGGAGGAGGGAACCCCCGTCAACCCACCTATCTGGTGGATAGACCCCGAAGACGAAGTCGCGCTGGGAATCAATGATGGTGAGTTTACCTCCGTCACAGATAACATTAATAGTTGTAATTGCCTTTATTAACTACAACACAACAATATAAAGACTCAACTAACTAAACTATTACACAAAAAGCATATCGATAGTTGTAATTGAATAATTATCAATAAAATATGTCTATGTCTACAAACATCGTGAGCACAAGCTCAAAATTTCTTGTGACAAAAAAGTTTGTAATCACGAAGTTTACTGCTCGTACTAATATTTATTTAAATTCTGGTTAAGAATTTTATAACATATGTTTTTGTCGATTGTCAAATATACCTAATTAAAATCGGCCGAAAAATGGTGGAGAATGTCCTTTCTGTATTTAATACTATTAATGTATCCTTTGGTTTAAGCCTAAGCCTAATTTTATTTAATTCCAGAATTCTTGCTGGGTGACCGTCTACTCGTAGCCCCCGTGCTAGAACGTGGGGCCGTGGCCAGGGACGTATACCTGCCGGCAGGACAGTGGGTGGACCCGGCTGGGGCCTCCTACACCGGCCCTGTCTGGCTGTGGGACTACCCCGCACCTTTGGATACTCTACCTTACTTTATCCTACAAGTGGAAGGGAAACCTTCGGGGTGCCTACCTTGGGTGCCCAGTATGAGGGGTTGCTTAACCTACGTACCAGCTTTATAGGGCGTTAAATTTAAAGGGGTGTAACTCAATCGATGTAAACCTTTTTAGTTCAAAATCCGGAAGCTTGAAATTGTGTAAATATTTTACTCAGCTTTGAATAAAATATGGTTTACTGTTCACATGCTATGATGGGAGAGGGATGGATGTAATTTATTGTCGTGGAAATAAAATAACTTAACAACATTCACTGTTTTTATTTTGCCTATGTAGTTTATGTAGGCACTACTTATAACGAAATTGGAAGAAAAACTAACGATAAGAACAATTTTCGTAATGTTTAGGGCCTTACCGAAAAACGTTACTTAACTTTAACCTAGTCCTAAGTCCTAAGTTCTCTGTCTTCTTTCCGCAACTGTCATTACGTGTCAGCCAGAAGTTGACAGAATATGTTAAGCATTGCTTAAACATTAAGTAACGTTTTTCGGTAAGGCAGTTTATGTTTAAAAATGTTGTGATGAGCGAGAGAGAGAGAGAGAGAGCGAGAGAGAGAGAGAGAGCGAGAGAGAGAGAGAGAGAGAGCGAGAGAGAGAGAGAGAGAAGCCCTTTTGAGCCCTACCCTTACCTACCCTAAGCTTGATATGATGTTGAATGTACGATGTACGTTAAGTATACAGCAAAACCTCCTTCAAATGACAAATTAACCTGACAAATTAAGTATACAGCAAAACCTCGTTCAATATCTACGAAGACTATAGAGAAATTCAATGAGGACTAGTTAACAATGTTCTAGTAATTAAGTTGAGTGGAGATTAGTCTCGCTCGTAACATCCCTTCATTCACATAACACAACAAGAAATTCATTTATACAGTGCCCCCTGAACAGATCCTCCCTTGCCTAGTTGCTGACTACTCGACTGAGGTTCTAGCATACTGGAAAGTAGGATTATGGAAAGTTATTCTTTTTTTTTTATATTCTTTCTCTTGATCATGTTTCGGTATAAGATGGAGCACGCTTGCCTAGAAGGAACTTATTCACTCGCGATTTAAAGGCACCCAGATTATATCCATCTGGAAAGACTCATTAAGAAGTTCATTTAGTGTGCGTGTACGCACACTAAAAGTAGAGTTAAAGCGATTATAAACCTGTCTCAGAAATATGAAAGCTCAACTACAGAACAAGCAAAAATATTTATGAAACCAGGATTTTATTGGATTAACAAAATTTTGCGACATATCCATGTTAAAAATGTCATCGTCATTTAACATCGATCCACAAGTAGTACAAACAACCCAACACCGACTTTTTAAATGTCAATAAGTCAAATGTCAAAGATCGCAACACGGCGGTAGTGGAGGCCCTGAATGGAAAGTTTCGGTGTTAGGGTTTGTCTTTTTTTTCCTATTTTTATTCTTTAGTTGTCTGTCCCTATTTTTGTAAATTCTTGTATCTATTATTTGTCCCCGTTGTGTTATTTTAATAATAATAAGAAAGCGTGTATACTCAGGGCACTCATGCTCACTAAAAAGCTTCTTCTTGCGGCGGCGTCGTGTGGCGGGTCGCCCTCTTCCCTCAAACATGGTCGAGGAGAGCGATGGCTGGCACATGCGTCAACTCGTGAACGGGTGCTGCTTGCGGGAGCTGGACTGCTCGGCGTATACACGCATGCATGTTAGTTAAGTGTAAATTAAAATTGTGTCTTCCTCTTGCATAGCTAAAAAAAATGTAAGTAGTTATAAATGCATATATTAGTTCATAAAAGGCACGGACCCTGGAGTCTGTGGAGAATAAATTTGTTAAATAAAAAAAAATGTAAATAAATATATATGGATAAATAACAAAAAGTATACTTGTGTATGTAATACGTAAGCCATGGAAAGGGCTATGTAAAGAGTATCTCTGCGAGATCGAATCAGAGATGAAGATATCCGTAAACATACGAATTTCACAGGCATAGCATAGCAGCTTAGCAATTTGAAATGGCAGAGGGCAGGGCATAGCACGTAGAACTGATGGTCGATGGAGCAGAGAAGTTCCCCAGTGAGAGTACGTATCAGCAAGCGCAGCCTAAGAAGACCTGCCACGAATTGGACAGACGACCTAATACAAGTGGCAGGAAGACGTTGGATGCAACCTTCTAAGAGGCCTTTTTGGAAATCATGGGATTATGTCCAGCTGTTGATTTCTCCTGAGATGATGATAATATTACATTTTTAAGTATATTTATCTAAATAAGATAAAAATATGAAAGAGGGGTTCGGTTATGACGGCCGGTGTTATATTTTATCTTTCATTTCAGTATTGATTGTTGATAATATTTGAAGTACTTACGTTGTTTGTGAGGTATGGAGATCAAGACGAGTCGTAAAGATTTTTCTTTATATAACCCAGTGATCAGCCCTAGACAAGAGGGAAACGTTTCTATTTCTACAAACGCTTTGAAATGCTAAGGTAGCTAAACTTTGGCGTGCCGTTACGTGATATTTGTGTCGAAAGGGTCCATCTTAGCATTTTTGCTAGTAATAATGCTGAGATGACGCTAGTCGTCTTTGGTTGTCGTCAAAGACAGCCAGCGTCGGTTTTCTGATGGATCCTTTGGTTCACTGTTATAAAATAAAGGCAAAAAGAAACAAATGTAGCAGTGATTAGTTGGCAGAGATAAGCATTTTTATAACATCCTGTATCACCCAGATACGATGTATCAAGAACAACGGGTGAATCAACAACCAAGAGTTGACTTATCGAAAACTAGATAATCTTTTATCACTTCCATTTATGTTTTTGGTTCGAGAAATGTCGAGTGATGATTTTCACTACAAGGTGACAACTAGGCTGGGATGGCCGCTTTGGGAACGTTTATAGGTAAGTTACGTAATAAAATTAAAAATATCTTAGTTACCTTAGACTTTTCGGTGGAGAGCAACGCGTGTAGCTATCTCGCAAAAGTTTTATTCAGTCAGATTATCTGACTGAATAAAACTTATACTTACATGACTTATACTGGTGACGCAGTAGTGAAAAACATACCTATATTTTTCTACTCCTCATACAATTTAAAAATATCAAAGAATTTGTTGTTAAATATTTCTCTTATCTAAATAAACAAATTCATTTCTCACTTTTATAATATCCTTAACCAATGTTTTTAAATGTTTAAAAATGTGATGCGCGAGAGAGATAGCTGCGCGTGTTGAGGCTTTGAACTTACCAGAGTTAGAGAACAAATGCGGCATTGAGGGCGCTGGTGTGCTTGTTTCGTTAGAGAACAAGGGCGCTGTTGTCCTTATTTCACTATGTTGTTATCTCGAAACTTTAGGTCCCGTTTTTGGCCGCGTTATCTGAACAGTTTGGCAATTTCGGTTACCGAGTTTTTCAGTTAAAGTTAGATGCTAGATGATTATTTGAAAGCTAGATGATTATTTTTTGATAAGAGTGGACAGGTTACATTAAAGTAACAGCTTATTGACGGGAATTTGGAGCACCAGGGACTGGTTTAGTTCAAACAAATTATAGTCTGGTAAATCGTTCTTGTGTAAAAATATGACTGCTCGAAATTTTAAAATTCATTGGTCAACAGGCAAATAGGAACGTTCACAGATTTATCTACAGTTAATCAGATTATACTGAGACTATAGGTACTGATATTCGCGAGGTCGTGAAACATCCTTACAAAGGTCATAAGCCCAAACAGTTGAAGTTGAAAATGATGTAGTGTAGGAACTAGATACATTTCAAATGGCTGCCGCAGACGTCATAGGTGTGGATGGATTCGAAAACACCAATATTATTAATTGCATTTCCACGACAATCGTATTTACAGCTATAAAATGGTGCTATTTATATATATTTGGTGTCTTATTATAAGTTGCAGTCTGTCACTAGGTCGATGCATAATCGTCCTCCTTGACGTCAACCCCGATTTCCACCAACTCCGATTACAGGTCAATGCATACATGTAGTTTAGCATAATTTAAAAATAGAATATTTGTAGTCATTCCACATCATCGTCATCATCATCATCATCGTCACGGTGTACATCAAAGCTTTTGTGAAGTACAAATTGTCATAGGATATTGTCATCATAAACTTCAAGTTTTATCACCGTTTCTTCCAGCTCTGATGACGCTGGCGGCGCGCGCGCATCCAGCCGTCGTTAATGAGCGCGCTGATGATGATATCAAGCTCAATTTGGAGCCCCAGCTATCGGGAGGCTTCGATATGGTACTACTTGAAGGTACGTTCAACGTATTTTACAATTTTATCAAGGCTTATTACTTCAGTTAAGAAAAGAATTCAGCTAAAAAAATAATTAGAGAAAAATCTACTGAACAGAACCTCTGATATGACTAATCTGAAAACTGCGGCGAAGATATCGCTGAACATTACATTTAGAAAATACAGTCGTGAGAAGTGAGCATTTCCTTTTTTTGCAGTCGCAAATATTGGAAACTAGCTTGTTTAACATAAATA
The DNA here is from genome assembly GCA_947563715.1 of Lycia hirtaria. NCBI lineage: Eukaryota > Metazoa > Arthropoda > Insecta > Lepidoptera > Geometridae > Lycia > Lycia hirtaria. Next base: position 46,713,442 of record OX387377.1, read on the forward strand.
GTTTACCCATGTTTCTATTACATAAGTACAATGTCGTCAATGAATCAAAATATCACGTAACGTAAACAAATCTACTTTATATTTTCCCAGGTAACGAAAGAAAAGTGATCGGCCAAATAGGTCGTACACTCGTTAGCGCCTACATTATGCAGGCAGTGGATACTGGAGTAGAGATCCAGGTAGGAGGAGCTAACCTGACCGTTGACACGCTCTACGATGTCCAACGAACAGGGGCCAGGGGAATCAAAGTAAGGTGGACCTCGGGACCGAACTTAAGGCTGGAAGACTGCTTTGATTTCGGTAAGTGACAGCCAACCACAATACGATGGTGTTCACTCAAGAGACGGTATAATAGTCTTCAATACGACGGTGTTCACTCAAATTGAGACGGTATAATTATCTTCTTTTTATTCTTTTCTAGGCGATTCGAATTGGTACGGAGGTCGGATGAGAATCGACCAAGTTTATCCGATTCAAAATATAGTTGAACCCTACCATGCATACATCTCCAAAGAAGACGATAATGGAGCGATTGTTGAGAGATACTGGCTGAACTCCAATGGACAATATATCTACGTGTTACCTGAAGCACCCCTGTTCGTGGATTACAACACTGTTCGGCCAAACCATTTATGCTTTGGATCACAAATCACAGAGCCTTACTCTCGAAGACGAGAAGGGATCACATTTGAATACCACATATGGTGGTTGAGCGATGTAAAAGAAGCGCACAAGCATGCGATCGATAACTACTTAGGCAAACCTTCCGGAGCACCCGACTTCCGCATGGTTCAGCACCCTATCTGGTCGACTTGGGCTCAATATTCTAGAGATATCAACGAGGTTAACGTCGTGGAGTTCGCGATACAAATCACAGACCACGGATTCAATAACTCCCAGTTTGAAATAGACGATCGTTGGGAGACCTGCTACGGATCTCTTGAAGTTGACCAGGAGAAGTTTCCTGATTTCGCTCAAACAGTACGCAATTTGAAAATTTTAGGTTACCGAGTGACACTCTGGATACATCCATTTATTAACAAAAACTGTGAACCTACTTATTCAGAAGCTTTAGAGAAGGGGTATGTACATTTTTATAATCCTTGCGATTGCTTTATTGGTTGAATCATTTTTCAGACTTTATGAAGAGCAGAAAAAGTTCTACAACCTCATCCTTGTTTTAGATACCTGGTCATGAACGAAGAAAGTAATCCAGATGTGAGTTGGTGGACCAGCAACGACACCATGGCAGGTTACGTTGACTTCACCAACCCCGAAGCTGCTGAGTGGTTTGCAAATCGAGTCCGAAGCCTTGTGACTAACTACGACATCGACAGCTTCAAGTTCGATGCTGGAGAAAGTAGTTTCACTCCTCAGGTATTTTATTAAATAATTCAGTTCGTTCTGTTGCAACCTACTTAAGTTTACATACAAAATATAATCAGACTAGAATTTAAGCTTTAAGCCAAATAAAAAGGAGGGCTTGGTGGGATTAGAACTTTTTGCATAATCTTAAAAAGTGTTTCGTGGGTAAATTTTGGGTGTCGTTCTTGTACTCTTAGGCCAAAAGAATATGAATACATGAATAAATTCCTTTTTTTGTGTCAAGTTTATAAAATATTTGGAATTTTAAATATTACAAGTTAAAGGTATTAGTCAAGGGTAGTTGAAAATGATTTTTAGGTTCATGTGCGACGCGCGAAGAAACGGTTGCAGCTTGCTATGCAATAAAACTAATTTGAAAAATAATGGGAACAAACACGCACGCAACAACATCGAAACGATAACAGTAGGTACTAAAATCAATAACAACCTTCTATAGAAATTACTTTTTAAAAATCGTTTCTGTTTGCCAGATTGCCGTCCAGACTGGTGACGTGGATTTCCAGCCACATCACATCGTTCAGAGCTATGTGAGGACTGTCGCGAGATTTGGAGACATGATTGAAGTACGCGCTGCTTTCATGTAAGAAACAACAATCGTTCACATCCCTGGCTCATCTTTGCACCCCCTTGGCCAGGAAAGAAAATACATTAAAAATATGTACTTAATTAAATAGATATAGGCATTATTGGTTTCATTGGTATCAATCATATAAAAAAAACGGACAAGTGCGAGTCAGACTCGCCCACCAAGGGTTCCGTACAAACTAAATAAAAGGGGGAAATCATATATTTTTTTTATATTTTCCTTCATAAACCGAAAAATATACATCGTAAAAATATTTAAAATATTTAACCTGTTTTAACTTATGCTAATGAGGTTCTTTCATATGATACCCCACATGATACGGTTAATTCACTTTAAAATTGGAGCCCTTATGCAAGGAGCATAGAGACTATTTTTTTGTGATTAAATTAAAAATGTCCAGTTTTCGTTTTTTTTCTTATATGTGTACTCTAACGTATTGCTTCTTGCCAAATTTCATAGTTCTAGGTCAACGGGAAGGACCCCATAGATTTTGATTCCTTTGTGAGTGCGAAATGTGCGTTTTTTACGACATATTCGGCTATAACTTTTTTTCACGAAAACTGAGAAAATTTATTTTTCTTTCTGTAGCAAGATACTATGGATTTGCATATATGGTTTTAATTTCAACTCGATACTTTCACGCATTCCCGAGATAAAGGTCTTGACGCCCGGACAGACGGACAGACGGACAACAAAGTGATCCTGTAAGGGTTCCGTTTTTTTCCTTTTGAGGTACGGAACCCTAAAAATATCGAAATCGCATAATATGAAAATGTTCAATCGTCACATAGAATATTTCAGTTCGAATATGATATGAATGAGCCTAATCCGCAAAGTTGGTAGCAATGTAGGTAGCTATAAACTATGAGTAAATTCGGAGACTAATCCTGAGGAAGGGGTGTTCGAAGTGCTAGGTGTTAATCCGAGGATAAGGATACACCCCTCTAGACAAAATCTGGCGGCAGTGCCCAAGGGTAGAACAAATTATGAGAGCAAATGATGTGTAAAGTATTTTTAGGTGTTTCTTTATGATTAATTATAATCGAATGACGAACGAGTTACTCATCTGGGCCTCAAGGCTGCTAAGTGAACATCACTCGTTCGCCGCTCGCTGATACGATTCAGAGACAATTTTGACGAAGTGCTATTACCATACAAATAGACTAACAATTCGTCAAAATTGTCTTTGAATCGTATCAGCGAGCGGCGAGCGAGTGAGTGATGTGACTTAGCAGCCTTGAGTCCCTGATGTTCAGCATCATTCTAGTCCATCAAAACTCAATACCACCCATACTTCGACAGTTCAAACCCCTGTGTGCTGGATTATTGATTCAATTTCCAAATAACAAAGCCTCCTCGCAACAACAACAGGTGTTGTCTTTAAATACTTTGCACCTGATATTTATTTCCTGATTGGAATCTAAAATCAAGAGGAAATAAATGAGAATAATTTGTCAAAATAACCAGGTGGAGCTTAAAAATAACTCAAATTATAGTAATTATAAGGTATAAACAACTTAAAACCGACTTCAAAATGGGCAATTTTGTTTTAAAAATCAAACTACTAAAACGTTTTTAATAAAATTTCTATGGGATCAATATATTCTTTCAAACAAAATAAAAATGAAATAAAAATTAAATGTTTGAAATTGAAATTACGATGTTATTCGGTAACAAACATAAAACAAAAATCTTCTCAGTCTTTTTGAAGTCGGTAAATTTTTTTTTTTTTTGTATAATCCCATTCCACTGGAATCTGTACCGTGTTACCTTAAAAATTACACACACAGACTGGTTTTAAAATAATAATCCCGTCAACATTGCAGGACCCAAGATCTCCCAATCTTCGTCCGCATGGTGGACCGAGACTCTATCTGGGGCATGAACAACGGCCTGCCCACCATCATAACAGCGACCTTCCTGATGAACCTGGCTGGTTACACCATGACCATGCCCGATATGATCGGGGGGAACGGATACAACCTGGACCACGACCAGGCTGATCTGCCGACTAAGGAGCTCTTCATCAGATGGGTCCAAGCCAACACCTTCCTGCCAGTTATGCAATACTCTTTTGCCCCGTGGAACTTTGATGATGAGGTATTGTAAACTTTTTTTTTATCATACTAAGGTAAAAGCAAGAGTAAGGCCTGAGCTTAGCTATTGTGTGTAATGTGCATGCACATAATATGTACTCACTATGATTTGAACGGCTCAACCGTACTTGGTAAATGTAACATCATCAATAGGTTTCTTTCAGAAATCTTTACAGGATAGAGTAACATCATAATAAGATTTAAGATGGGGACTAGCAAATATATCAGTCAGGGATTTACTTCGTATCGAATCGGGTCGGAAACTATATCTCTATCACTGTCATTTACATACAGAATGACAGAGATGAAGATATAGTTTCCGACCCGATTTCGAATATAAGAGTTTTTGTGAATAGTCCTACAGGACTCATCATCATCATCATCTCAGCCATAAGAAGTCCACTGTTGGACATAGGCCTCCCCCATGGATTTCCAAAAAGACCGATTGGAAGCGGCTTGCATCCAGCGTCTTCCCGCCACTTGTATGAGGTCGTCTGTCCATCTCGTGGCTGGTCTTCCTACGCTGCGCTTGCCGGTACGTGGTCTCCACTCGAGAACCTTTCGGCCCCATCGGCCATCAGTTCTGCGTGCTATGTGCCCTGCCCACTGCCACTTCAACTTGCTAATCCGCTGTGCTATATCGGTGACTTTTGTACGTCTACGTATCTCTTCATTTCTGATTCGATCTCGTAGAGAGACTCCGAGCATAGCCCTCTCCATAGCTCGTTGCGTGACCTTGAGCTTCCTTATAAGGCCCATAGTTAGGGACCACGTTTCAGTGCCGTATGTCATCACTGGTAACACACACTGGTTGTAAACTTTCGACTTGAGGGACTGGGGAATATTGGACGAGAAGACGCTTTTAAGTTTCCCGAACGCTGCCCAGCCGAGTTGGATACGACGATTGACCTCCCTCGTAAAGTTGGACCTGCCTAATCGGACCGTCTGTCCTAAGTAGACGTATTCGTCAACAACTTCAAGAGTGAAGTTCCCCACAGATATTGGGGTGGGCATTACATGGGCGTTCGACATAACCTTCGTTTTGTCCATGTTCATTTTGAGGCCCACCCGTTGGGAAACTCTATTGAGGTCTTCGAGCATCGTACTGAGCTCTTCCATCGACTTTGCCATGACTACTATATCGTCGGCAAACCGAAGGTGAGTGATGTACTCGCCGTTAATATTAATGCCGAGCCCTTTCCATTCCAGAAGCTTATAGGCATCTTCCAAACCGGCGGTAAACAGTTTCGGAGAGACAACGTCTCCCTGCCTCACGCCTCTTTTCAATGAAATTGCCTCTGAGTTCTGGTCTTGTACTCGGACTGACATGGTGGCGTTGTTGTACAAGCACTTCAGTACTTCGACATACCGATAGTCAATACGGCATCGCTGGAGAGCCTCAAGCACCGCCCAGGTCTCGATCGAATCAAAGGTTTTCTCATAGTCCACAAACGCTAAGCAAAGGGGCAAGTTATACTCTTCGGTCTTCTGTATCACTTGCCGCAGCGTATGGATGTGGTCTATGGTACTATAGCCTTTTCGGAAACCGGCTTGTTCGGGAGGCTGGAAGTCATCAAACCTGCGTTCAAGACGATTCGTGATGACCCTTGAAAACAGCTTATAGACATGGCTCAGAAGCGAGATGGGTCTGTAGTTCTTCAGCAAAGTGTTGTCTCCTTTTTTGAAGAACAGCGCCACCACGCTTCTGTTCCATGCTTCTGGCGTTGTACCTTCAAGCACGACGGAATTGAAGAGCCTCTGAAGGACTTTCAGTACCGGTGTTCCACCCGCTTTCAGTAGCTCTGATGTAATTCCGTCGTCGCCCGGTGCCTTGTTGTTCTTGAGCTGTTTCAAGGCGATCCTAATCTCGTACAGGCTGATGTCCGGGATATCTTCGGTATAATGTCGAGTCAGTTTGGCTCTTGGATCTTTGCCCAAACTGCTAACAGGTTTTGCGACCGATGTGTATAACTGTCCATAGAACCTCTCGATTTCCCTCAAGACTTCTGCTTTGGTCGACGCTATACTGCCATCTTCCATCTTCAGCTTCGTCAACTGGCTCTGCCCAATAGACATGTCTCTTGCGAACACTTTGGAGCCTTTATTCCGCTCTATCGTCTCTTTAATACGATTAGTATTAAAGGTACGGATGTCGTGTCGCATAGACTTTGATATGAGTCTATTGAGCCGCCTATATGACTCGGCGTCACCGGAAGACTGCAGTTGCAATGAGCGTCGTTCAGCCATGAGGTCGAGGGTATGGCTCGAGAGCTTTTGCGGTCTATTTGTACGGTGGGGTTTATAAAACTTCGCGCCCACCGTACGGACAGTTTCCACAAACCTGTTATTGATCTCATCCACCGATGCGCAGCTCTCCAGGCACTCGAAGCGATTTGATAGTTCGAGCTGAAAGCTCTCGGGGTTTTGGATATGGGCGCGAGTGGGTCGGAGTGTAGACTTCATCATACGGGACCTCTCCAGTTTAACATTAATATTCAAAGTGCCTCGTACCATTCGGTGATCACTTCCGGTTTTAACCATGTTGATCACAGAGACATCATTGAATATTTGTTTCTTGGTGGTCAGGATGAAGTCTATCTCATTTCTCGTAGAACCATCGGGACTCAACCAGGTCCATTTCCTATGAGGTGGCTTCTGGAAGAAAGAGTTCATCATGGAGAGTCCCTCTTTCTCCAGAAAGTCGGCCAACCTCTGTCCCCCGGGGTTCCGTTGTCCATATCCAAATTGCCCCACTCTCAACTCACTTTCGCATTTCTTGCCCCCTTCTACAGGACTCGATTAATACAAAACCGAGGATATTGGCATCATTAGAGTATCTGCCATCTCCATGATACCTGTATCCAGCTATCATGGAGATGGCCATGAATGATGATATAGATATCTTTTGGGGCTGGAAATTTAAAAAAATAAATACACTAAAGAATGACACATCAATTCGACTGTAAATTTTTGTAGCACAGGCATTAAAAAATAAATAAGTTCGTATAGACTGAGTGACCAGCCCTATTGTCAGAGTTATTAAGCCGCCGAAAGGCCTCTGACTTGGCTTAAAGATTGCTGAACAACCGGGACCTACAATTTAACGTGTCATCCGACCCACGGTAGCGCTCAGAAAGAAATGCCACTCACGGTCACCCCTCCGAAGACTGACCGGTCCGTCCGTTGCTTAACTGATAGTATGACTAAATCAAGTTATATAATTTTTACCTGATTGAAGTTTTTTTGGTCAAAAATTTTACGTGACGCAACGTATATTTGATAAGATTAACTATTGACAGAGTATTGTGTCTATTCAAGTGTTTACCTTGTTTCATAACCTCGACTTCTGATAGTAACGAGATGTGTTATTGTTATGTAACAAGCGTCATTGTTTGTTTCAATTTAATAAGTATAATTGGTCAGATTGAATTGTTCTATTACGTTTTTTTTTATAATGACGAATAATTGTCTCAAGTAATAGCTAAGCTTAACTGGCCTACCTATTCCATTCAAATATCATCATCATCATCTCAGCCATAAGAAGTCCACTGCTGGACATAGGCCTCCTCCATGGATTTCCAAAAAGACCGATTGGAAGCGGCTTGCATCCAGCGTCTTCCCGCCACTTGTATGAGATCATCTGTCCATTCAAATATGGCATATTTAAATTAATACATAATTATATAAGCTCCTAGTAATTGAAAAATGAAAATAGGCGAAGATTGATGGTGATAGGTCGTTCTCCGTACTAGAAAACCCGGAGTTCGACCGGGAAATTCTGAGCTGATCATAGAAGACCAAAACTTTTCCAAATATCAAAGCTTGGTTTCCCATTTTACTAACATTGACCAAAAAACACACTAAATCATACTACTGCTTCTTGTAAATAACTTAGTAGATACTGCATGTAAGCAGTGATATACCTAATTATCACTGCTTACCGACTTCAAAAAGAAAGAGGTTAGAGAAAACAATTTGTCTGTATATTTTTTCTTTTAAGTTTGTTACCGCATAACTCCTTCATTTATAAACCGATTTCAGTAATTTTTTTTGTTTGTAAGGATGTACTTTCAGATTTGTGCTATAGAAATTTCATCAAAATCGGCTCAGTAGTTTGGTTTTTAAAACAAAAGTGCGCATTTTAAAGACAGTTTTTCATTAAAAAAAATATATTTAGTTCAAATCTTTATTACACCCCACAAAAAACCTAGCTACCAATGGGCGCTAGCGCTGTTTTTACCCGACTGCGTAAGAAGGAGGGTTATGTTTTTCGAGTGTATGTATGTATGTATATTTCTTTCACGCCCTAGAGCCTAAACGGCTTGACCGATTTTGATGTGAGTGGTGTCAATAGACTTAGTTGTGAGAGTGACACTGGGTTATATTATTCGAGGCCCCCCCGTCACTGCGACCCTTGCGGATCTATTGTAACTTCCCTCCTGGGTTTACAGCACCTCACCCAGTCCCAGGTGTGACATGAATCTCACTAGGGACTTTGGGGCGGAGGCCCTCACGTCCTCAGGATAGAAGTGACACTGAAGTGACACTGGGTACATCAAAATTAAAAAAAAAACATAAGTTAGGCTGCAAAAACCTCTTTTCTGCAGTCGGGTATTTTGTTTTTCTTTTAACATTGATACTTGTATTCTTTTATCTGAAATTTCTAAAGCCTACGTTAATAAAATGTATTTATTTGTAATTCCAGACTGTGGAAATAAGCAGGAAATATACGGAGATTCACACAGCATATGCTGATCAGATCTACGCGGCTATGCAAGCGTCTGTCTCGGAAGGATCACCTGTCAATCCACCGCTGTGGTGGCTGGACCCCTCGGATGAGAACTGCCTCACCATCTGGGATGGTAAGGAAATAAGACTTTTAAAGACTTTTTGACTTTTTTTAGTTACGAAATAGATCTCTTGATCGTTTGATCACAAACTGACTTGATGGTAAGCGACAGTGTGACCGAGGATGAAGCACGTAGGTACCTACATAGATCTAGAAAATATCTATTCGCTCTGCAGGAAGTTCGCATCAGATTCAGATTCAGATTCAGATTTTATTTATCAAATAGAAAGATTAGTTAGATTAGTTTTTTTTTTTTCAAAAATGTGGATCTAAATAATTGAGTACGAAAGTTGGGCATTTCATTAGGGATTTATTATAGTGTGCTGACTTTCTGTTTCTCCTGTAATGGGATGGAGATGGTGAAATAAAATCGCCAGACTAAATCCGATATAATATATCCAGATAATGCTACTTTACGATTATATCTTTATATAGGAGCGTAGGAGCGAAACCTAAAGTTTCCCTAAAATTGTTCCCCGTTGTCGAATCTCTGGTATCAGAGTAGTCAAATTTAGTGTAACTTAAGATTACCATTGGAAAGCGATGATATAACCTAATCACTTTCACTGGTAGGTCTCCATAAACAAATCTAGTTCTTCATTATTAATATATTAAGCCATGTAGATGGAATACCTTTCTAACACTAATTACCCTTCGAGCATTTACCCATGTTTGTGTTGTGTTTATTCCACTGATGCAATGATTCCTTAATTGTAAGTCCTTACATTAAAACTATATTTTCAGAATATCTAGTAGGAGAAAACATCATTGCTGCACCGGTACTGGAAGAAGGCGTTACAAGCCGAGACATATATCTCCCTGTCGGCACGTGGTGGGAAGAAGGTGACCCAGAAAGGGCCTACGATGGCCCCTTATGGCTTCGAAACCACCCCGCGCCTTTAGACTACTTACCTTACTTCGTGAGGGCGTCGGAAGCAACCACTGATGCAGCGATAGCTCCTAGTTTCGCTACTTTCCTAGTACTTTGTGGGATATTAGCGAACTTGATGAATACTTTTTAATTATTATTTTTTGAGTTTTATTTTTGGCGTAATTTGTGAATAAAGCTGTTTTGATTAAAGATGCGACGTATTGTAAATATTCCGTCTAGTACTTATTTGCAGAGTGAATTATAGGAGTTGCACTACATTCATGTAAAGAAGGCATTAAGAGTTTTGTACCCATATAAGTAGTTTTTTTTAATCAGATGTGACATAAGACACTACTCCGCGCCTTTGGCCGAACTACCTTACTTTGTTAAAGTTTAAATATTACAGTTTTAAAAATATTGTAATATAAAGATGTTATATTGTATGTAGTGGCATGGATTTTAAAATTAAATCTAAAAAAACACGTACTATTACTGTCCATCTTTCTTTTTCGAGGTACATTGCGTTTTGAAGGCGTAGTGTCCGATCTGTATGTAATACTATTAATATTTTCTGGGTCTACGAATAAAACTTAAACAATTTGTTGTCAAGACTATAACTATATTTACAACAATCTACGAATGTACAGTGACAGAGCTCACGAGTCCTTCTCCGAGAGTCTTGAAGTCCTCGACGAGAGCCGCCGTGTTCACGGTGTATTTAGTCTCGCCGTTCACGGAGGTAGGCCTCAAAGCGTTCGCTGATAGTAACTGCGGACAAATATTATATAATGATTAGTTATTTGATTCCCAAATTTAGTAAAAATTACGCTCAAAAAAATTGTTTTACTTCCAAAATTAATAGATAAAATCTTAATTGGACACACCACAAAAATACAATGAAAAAAGAGTATATAGCATAGTAAATGGCCACCAAATTTTAATACGTCTATGTATGTTTGTATACAAGGGTGTACGTAGATATGTATGTCTTTCTATGTGATCGCATACAGCCTAAAAGGCTCAACCAATTTTGATGTACGAGATGTTGTTAAACTCGTCTTTACTTCCTGAGTATCATAGGCTATTTTTTTTTTGGTAATAATAATAATACTGCAAAAACCGCTTTTCTACAGTCAGGTATTTTGTTTTCTTTTAATGTATATATACTTGTTATGTAATATTCTTTTGACGCGACTTGTTCTTCTTACCTGGAATTCTTTGTACTCTTTAATGTCAGGTTTCCACAGAACTGCTATAGTGTCGCCGCCATACTGGTCGTGGAAGAAAACTGCAAATTCACTGTACGCACTCTGGGGAACAGAAAATATCACAATTATATTCAGATATTTAACATAACAGAAAATTAATTGAATCACGTATTACTTTGTGGAAATGCATATATATTATAAGTTAGATTTAAGTTTTTGAAACTTAAATCTAACTTATACATCTAATGAGACAGACAAAAAAGACATCGTACAGCCAAGAGTACCAACTAGAATACACCGAAGCGGAAAGACACTACACATTTCAGTTTTGGAATATTTACCATCTCATATCACAGAGTGACGAGCGCAGTATACTGTTACGCAGATCTTTAAAGTTTTCAATGTTCATCCAAACGGATGGCATTAGATTGTTTCAAGCAAACGTTAAATATCCATTGTTCTCAAGCAACATTTAATTTCATAATTCCCTTATTGTATCATCAACCTACCCTCAATTCATCCAAATATCTCTGAACCGGGTTGAACTCGACAGCGGGTATGACGTCACCAGTCTCAACATCCGGCATCAGACGCAGTTCCGGCTTCCGGTCGACGCGCTCCGCGGTGTACGGCACGAGGTGGGGATGGAGCCGGATCGTTACGTCATATCCGGCTAGAGACGGGATGAAGGCACCCTAAAGAAAAAAGTTATTCAAAATTAACATTGTTTTTCGTTATAAGCTATTATTTAACTTGCCTTGTTATTATGTGTGGGTAACATTAGTTATTTTAACGAAATTAAAACATGGTAGTAAACTAAGCTCTTGACCGGGGGCGGTGCCAAAAAATGTAATTAGAAAACGAGGACAGCGTAAGAAGGGTTATGTTTTTCGAGTATATGTGGATATGTATGTGTGTCTATTATTACCTTCTATAGCATAAACAGCTTGATCGATTTTGAAGTGCGAGATGTTGTTAGATATACATATTTATAGGCTATATTTTACATTAATACGACTCTCGCAAAATAAAAAACAGCTTTTTCATAACCTTCAACGAAATTTTTCGTAAAAAATAAGTGATTTTACAAGGATCATTCTAAATATTACACATTTTTAACCTATTACAGCGATTTTATGCATACTTTCTCACGAAAAAAACGTGCACTCAACATCGTATCAAGCGTAACGACTGCAAAACCCACTTTTATGCAGTCGGGAATTTTGTTTTTCCTTTAATATAGATACTTGTTCAATCAACGTACCAATACATTATCCTTCATATTATCGACCAACTCTTTCTCAATATATTTAAGCGTGGAAGCCGCTAAAGCTTTCGCCCTCGCAAGCACGGCAGCGCTCGGCCCGGACCGCGTCCACATGGAGGGGGAAGTACCGTCGTAGGGGGTCACTATACACATGGCGGGACGATCTGGAGAAGAGCCCAGTTGCTGTTCGATTTGGGTTATCTCTTCACCTGAAATTAAAAAAATATAATAATCATCATCATCATCTTCCTAACCCTATCTCACTCAATTAGGGTCGGTATTTATGTTTTTTACATTCTTCTCTGTCATCCTAATATTATAAAAGCGAAATAAACTCTGTCTGTCTGTCGTCTGTCTCACTCTGTCTGTTTGTTACATCTTCACGGCTAAACAGTTGAACCAATCGTTAAGGAATTTAGTACAGAGATTCTTTAGTACCTGAAGAAGGACAAAGGCTTTATTTTATCATCATCATCATCATCCTTATCACTAAGCGAGCGCAGATTTAATAAAATTATAATATTAAAAGCACAATGTAGTCTGAAAATGTTACTCACGTTCCATTTCTTCATTAAAATCCAACACTACCACTTCTGTCCCCCACTCAGTACGTACTAATGTCTCTAGTACCCTCATTAGCCCACCGGTGGGACTCGCTGGTGGTACTAGCGGGTGGGGCAGGGTAAACACACGAGCGGTGAGTAGTTCCGCTACTGTGGGGGGGAAATGTGGTGGGGATAGGAGGTGGGACGATAGCCAGCGCTTGAACAGGCATACTGTTGAACCGAATGTGGGGTGTTTCGTATGGACCCTGGAATAAAACGATAATTATATATTATTGCCGTTATTTAAGAGAAATATTGTCAAGTGGTCTTCCATACATAAAGAAAATTATGTTCTATCACTACAATTACTCAATTATGATTTTTATCTGATTGTAATTATAAATGGTTATGCTTCTATGGTTTGATCTTTACAAATTTCGTTATACTCGTGACTTTGATATTAAAAAATAAAATTATAAATAATAATTAAAAATAAAACGATCCATATTATTATGTCTAGCAGTTACATGGTCATATTGATATAATTACAAGAAAACAAAATAAATTATTTAAAAAAAAACGATTCCTGCAAAATAAGAGTTTCACTCGCACACTGACGTTTCCGTACTCCTAGCTATGCATGACACATGAACACTAACACCAGGGCTAATTACAAAATGTGCCCTATATCTAAGAATATTTGTAACTTCATTCATTAATTTCTATACATTACGAGCCTAAAATGCGATGTGTTCATATACCATATTCAAATAAGTAAGTGTTACAGACCGTTATTACTTATATATTACTGACCAATTTTTTTAACCAAAGAGTTTTTAACACTACCGATTACTCTATTTTAAGTTTATCCCCTCAGGAGGCAATAAATACGCCAGCGTATTTCCCGCCATTGTGCGCTGGCTGGCATGCCATACGCTAGCGTATCGTTATTCCTCTCCTTGTTGTACTCCCCGCCAGTTAACTATGACATAATATTTTTTTCTGCTCTAACTCGTTCATAGACAGGCAAAATGACAAACTACCAATCAGATACGTTAGAATTGATACTTCCGAAATAAATTTCTGTGTAAATTGCATCAGAATGACGCGCGCGGTCAAGGTTATAAACACGTAATGGCGGCCGCTCTTGCCATCTATTTATAAATACCGATTTTATGTATTTATTTCGATTAAATACATATTTTGTTATGTTTTACACGTGGCAAAACCAGTAATAAAGTTAGTGACAGTGTCAAATACATGTCTGTGTGATCAAAAAAATCGAAATATTTGTTTCGAACCGAACGCCGACGGACCTTTTTTGTGCCGAAATTTGAGTGTTTTTTTTGTGACTTTTATGTTGTGATTTTTTTTTCAAAATAAGGTTTCATTATATACTTCAAAATTAATAGTAATATGTGACCGATATATATCCAGTGATACGATACAAGTGTTAAATTAAGTATGTGATGTGTATATTAATCACAAATATGAATCTAAACGCATACATGTCGAACGAACAATAGTGTCCGAAAAGCCGTGCCAGATGTCCGCCGTCGGTATTTACAGCCGATTTTGAAACATAGTTTCAATTACAACAGGTATGTATGTTGCATGTTTTTTATTTGTTATGTTATTAATAATAAGAATGCATATACAGATTTTTAAATAAAGCAACCCATTTTGCTCAATAACGTCCTAATTGACTTCGCGTATTTTTTTCAATTATCTATCATCATTATCATCAGCCCGAAACGAGGTTTTTTATGGTCTCTAATAGATAAATAAAACATATTTTTATCGACTAAACCATTACAAAACCAGAAGCTCATAAATTATACTATTCATAAACAAAAGTTACAAGCCATTCCAACTTAAAGAATATCAAGTTCACATTTTGTAACATGACCTTTTTTTTACGACCGTCTTAATGGGCCACTTGAACCGCACGTGCTTTATGACGATCTTGTTAATCTAAACAATGTATGGGATGATGTTATTTTTTCTCGGATATCTGTATATTGTTGTTTTTTAAAGCCAAAAAAACAATAATATGTATGAAATGTTTTTTATATTTTTTAATATGATTTTTTTCGTAAAAAATGGTGAAAAAAAATCGCATGCTCAACTTTAAGCCTAGATAGGGGATACTTTTTTTAATTAAAATACATATGCGTTGGATATCAGTTAGCTTTATTCAGTAGGATTACAGTGATATTAATTTTATATATAGTTTTCATACAAATTTTATTTTTTATTAATTTTTTAATAGCGCGCGGCAAAAAAATCAAAAAAATCGCGGGGGGGCGTGGCAGACGGGGGGCACTTGACCTTTCACCTCTGCCCGCGGAGGGGTTATGTCACATGACACCAACTGTCAACCAATAATCACTTGTCACTTGCCGGTTGGCAACAACTGGCACCATGCTGAGCTGGAGCCGGCTTGTGGCAAAAAGTTTAGTTAAATTTTAAATCATGTTAATATTTTTTAAGTTTTTGTCACAATAAAAATCTTGTCTATTGTCTATTTTTCATTTCTTTTTTTGTGGAATCAGCAAGGTTATCTCGCACAATAAATTCCCTATTTTTCAAAAAATATTTACGCAATCTTGTCTCGCTCTTGACCAGTTCATTTGTAAACAAAAAGTTACAGTAAATATCTAAGTAAATCCTACTCTCGCCAATTTTAAGACTTATATCTATAACCGTTATTTATATATTTTTTTTATTGTACAGACAGTCAGACACCTTTGCCTCACGAATAGGCTCCCGCACCCATAGTACGGAACCCTAAAAATGTCGAAAACTGCATCGACAAATTTTAATATGGTATCTCTGGGCTCACCCGTGTAAAGCGCCCCTCAATCTCGGCATCAGCACCGTCTCGCATTGCAACCTCACACTCTCCTCCGTCTCCCTATACTTGGCCACGCCATTCTCCATCTCTTTCCTCGCTAGCGTTATCTCTTTCGGGTGCGCTATCCTCAGCCTGAACACTAGTCCGTGTTTCAGCACGTCTATATGCGCGGGGTAGGCTTGTGTCGGAAGGGAGTATTGCTGGTTAAGACGGTCGGCTATCTGTAGGTGGAAGGCTGCTTTGAGGCAGCGGAACGCTTCGATGTCGCCCGGCCATTTGCCGCTGTGACCTGGGAATTATAAGGTATATACTACATAGCTATGTCAGAGCTATGTCTAGCTGTAATTATGTACTGTAAGTAACGAAGTTACATTATTACAGAGATCAATTATTGTTGACAAATCACATACCTATTTGATAAAATTCAGATTTATTCATTTAACTTTGTATGCCGTTATGAGGAATATGGAGTTCTCGTTCGTCATTTGTTTTCACAACCCCAAAGTCATTTGTTGTAACAATTTTAACACCCATATTCACAATAAAGTAATGTATTATTATTACATTAATTCATGAATCATGAAATCAGTCAGTCAATCGATCAATAACACAACAGAGACACCACAAAAAAATAGAAAATTAATAAAATGGCACGGAAGGCGCTCTTATCGCTAAAAGCGATATCTTCCAGACAACCTTGTGATGTATGAAGAAGAAGAAAAAAAACTAAAATAGTTGATAATAATTATGAGTAAATAGACTAAAAATGTACAAAAAATAAAATATGTATAATATAATACGTGATCTGGGTACTAAAAGACTTAGTAAAGCAGGGAATGGGAAAGGTGTGCTGAAGTAGACACCTTGGAAGATTGAGAAACCAATGGAAAATGTGACAATTCAATAATTCAAAGAGGGGAAAAAAGCGCACAAATTTTAGTTTCAACATCAGCGCATTTACACACCTAAACCAATTGAAGTGTATGAAGTATCGTTAGATTTCAGTTTTCACCAACTCTCGTCTAGGATACATAATCTCGGTTTATCGGGATCTAGGATTAATTTTGCAAGATTTAATCTTACATCTAAATTCACGCGAATCTCGCTAAATTATTGAGATTACTTGCAAACCTTGCGAGATACGCGAAAGCAAAGAAATTGAACCTTGCTTACCCAGTTCAATGATAGCTTCACAGACAGGCGTGTACTCAGGCACAGGGCCGGTGGGCTTGAGCAGGCAAGCAGAGGCGCGCTGCCAGGGGCGAGCGGGGGCGGACCGCGCGACGGGAGGCAGGGGGCACGAGTAGCTGAACACTGGAGATACCCCTGTTCCGGTACAATACATATTCAAGATTGGCGAAGCAATCACGTAACGAACATACAAAAAAACATACAGTCTAATTGAGAACCTCCTCCTTTTTGGAATTCACAACAAACAAGTATGTATATTAAAAGAAAAACAAAACACCCGACTGCAGAAAAGCAGTTTTTGCAGTCCAACTTACGATTAAGCGTAACGAACGCTTGGTATGCTGTTGAGTGTATGTTTTTTTGTGAGAAAGTATGCATAAAATCGCTGTAAATGACTATAAATGCGCATTCTTTACAATAATTCCAGTAAAACCACTTGTTTATTACGAAAGAGTTCGTTGGAAGTTACGAAAAAAGAGCATTTTTTGCGAGAGATTATTATTTATTAATTGATTAGTATTATTACAAAAAATACAGCTATGACACTTTGGAAGTGAAGACGAACCTAATGACACCTCGCACACCTAAATAGGTCAAGCAGTTTAGGCTGTAGACGTTTTTATAGAAACATACATACATACCCACATACATATATATACATAACATACATACACTCGAAGAACATAACCCTCCTTCTTACGCAGTCGGGTAAAAACTCACCGTAAACAGCGCTGACGTCGAGTGGCAGCTGCGTCAGCTGCCTTAAGTCCCGTCTGAGCGAGTCGAACGCCTGCAGCGCTTGAAGCGAACTTTCCTCGACGTACATCAGTCCGTCTTTTAGTTTGTACTGCTTGCGGGCCGTCAGACTGTCGAGCTGGTTGCTAATGTGGAAAAGGGATGATGGTCGGATACCTGCCGAATAGTTCAATTGTTTTTTAACCCCCGACCCAAAATGAGGGGTGTTATAAATTTGACGTTTTAGCTCTCAAACGGATGAACCGATTTTGATCTAGTTTTTTGTTTGAAAAAGGATTTTGTCGAGTTTTAGCTATGTTTCATCAATATCGGTTCAACCATTTATTTTTTGTTGAGGGTTTTTTGAGTTTTTTTTTTTAAGTATCTATATAAAAAGAAAAACAAAATATTCAAATACAGAAAAGAGGGTTTTGCAGTCTAACTTACGGTTTCGTTATGCTTGACACGCTGTTGAATTTACTTTTTTTGTAAGAAAGTATGTGTAAAATGACTGTAAAAGATTATTACTGCGCATTATTTAGAATAATTCTAGTAAAATCATTTATTTATTCAGAAAAAAATCATTAGAAGTACGAAAAACGCATTTTTGTACATACAATCGAAAAACATAACCCTCCTTCTTACGCAGTCGGGTAAAAAAGACTTCGAAGTCGGATCATTTCCAGGGATGGAAAACAGTTTTCTCCTGCTGTATGAAAAAATTTGCAGCATTTAGTTCAACATTGAAAAGCATAAAGTTATTTCAACATTAAAAAGTATAAAATATCCTCGACAATGACCACTCACCATATTTGAGCAGCAGCAGGTAGTCGACGATCTGCGTGGTGAGGGTCCTGCGCTCGGCCGCGGCGTCTCCGCCCCACACGCAGGCCTCCATGATGGAGCCGTCTTGGAAACGACGCAGCTCAGACTTCTCGCCCCAAAACGCTCTGCAATCATCATTCATAATAATCATAGTTTAAAAAAAACAACTGCAAAAAATCGACTTCTATTCGATCGAGGTTATCAATTCGTAGCGTATATTTTTCTATTATGAAAATCAAAGTACTGAACCGGTTTTGATAAATTTTGATATGACACCACCTTTAAGATTTTACCTACTAAACAAAAAATAATCATCATAAACAATTCATAATTGGCGGAGTAATTGCTGAACAAACATACAAAAATACATATAGATGAATTGAAAACCTCCTTCTTTTTGGCAGTTGGTTAATAGGCATGAATTTTATTCCATAGGAATTACAGTTTAATTGGTAACATACTGAAATGTAATACATTATTATACTAAAAAAATATTTCAATCGGTCGATAAACTTCCGAGATATAAACAATTACCGTCTAACATAGGCATATACGCATTTTAATATCTTATTCACTGAATAAGCATTAATTTGTTACCTTCAGTCGCACGGGAAATATCACGCGCAAAAATGCAACAAAACACTGTTCAACTAAAATGTGCTTATTCAGCGATTTTAAGTAAGACCATTAGTTTTAGACGATTGCGTCTCCGCGCAAATATGCCCCGTCCCTCTCTCACGAAACAACAGTTTGTATTAAATTTGTACAGCGAACATGAACCATGACGTCATTATTGGCTATCACAAGTGTAAGTTTCAATAGGAAAATCAGCCCTTGTGATCCATTATATTTTACATAGTAAAGCAATTAAAAAATACAGATCATACCTGAATTGTTCCGCCTCGGGCAAGTTAGCCGCGGGTCCTTTCTGGACCACATTCATGGCGTTTTCTACATTCAATATCAGGCCAAAAGACAGCTTCTCCTCGAATCTGCAATATTGTGAGAACATCAATTATGATGAGAATTAGGTGTGCATTTTCATCATTCAGGAATTCAAAATGAAAGTATCAAAATTCTTGAACTGTGTAGTGAAAAAACTATGTAGATAACATCAAATACCTTGTACTAAACTGAAAGGTCTTGTATTGATCATTAAAAAACATCTTTTACTTTGGGCATAATTCAAAATTCTTTAAAAAAAAATCAGGTGTTCCATAGAAAACTTCCTTGACTCCTGACAAAACATATGAAATAGTTGTTTTTGTTTTACTCAAATAATACAATTTGTGCCCATAGTAATAATGGTTTGACTTAGTACAGGTCATCAAAATAACCCTGTATGGTAGAGTCCTTACCCCTCACTCTTAGCCTTTTCCGGGCTCTTCTTGACCGGCCATGAGAAGTCTGCTTCAACCATCTGAAGCACTAGATCTACCCTGTCTCCGAGACCTTTAACTAACAGGGCATGGAGTGTGTCTGTAACCAGAGCCAGTTGGTCTACTCCATAGTTCACTCTGGACTCTTTGGGGGCTCTGGATATGATGGCTTCCTTAATGGATTTAAGATTTTTGAATCTGGGATCAAAAATAGTAAGTTATGAAAGAAGATTAGGATAAAAACTAATCAAGATATAAGGTAGACCAAAATTGTTTTAGACCAACTAATTATAGATTGTATTCACAAGACCGTTTAGAAGGCTTCATGTTCGATAAATATTGTGATCTGTCCTGAAGTATTGACATACATTAAATATGGGTCACAGGATTTGTAGACAGATTGTGATTCCATGCCTTGTGATAAATATTGAATGTAGCCTTGGCCTTAGTTTTATTAGTTTATTGGCTCATGTAGCTTAGCTCTTAAAATTAGGTGCAATAGACAGCATAAAGCAATAAAAACACAACCTTCTTCTCTTTTCTGATAGTCGAACCTGTCAAATTTGGTTCCAAAATGTCAATATTGCACTTCACTGGTGGTGAAGACACTACTTTGAGACTCAAAATTTGTTTGAAACTACATTAGAGAATATTACTTTCATTGGAAAAATAATTACATTTTTAATCATTGATACTTTTAATTAAAATGCGAAAGTTCCATACACAATAAATTCTGTAATAATTTTGGAAATAAGTTGGTGCTTAATTGTGGTGATCAAATGTAGATCTAATTAGTTTAAAAAAAAGGATATAAAAAGGTTTTCATCTATAAATTTAGCAAGACGAAGGCAGCCTTACTGCTTACAATGATTCTTCCAGACAACCAATGAAGGATGGGATTAAAAAGTATAAAAATGAAATATTACAGAAACTCACTTCAGTATGTGATCAAATAACAATAAAGGTTTAACTGGAGTCATAAAGAGTGGTATAAAGCTGTTAATCTTCCCATTATCCAACATGTCCACTGCTAACGAAGCCTCTCTCCTCAACGCGTCATATGTCCCTTTACACATGTTCCAACAGAGGTTGTAATACCCAGTTCTGTCAAGGAATACCACAGGGAAGTGGCTGTGGAACTCTTCTATTGAGGGCGAGTCTGTGCCTTTGTGGAGGGAGATGCCATGTTTGTCTAGCTCTGATGTTTCTGTAAAATTAAATTATGAGCTATTGAAGTAATAAGCATAACTTATTGAAGTAATCTAATGTTATTATGTGTCTGCAAGAACTTGACAAAATATGTTGAACATTGCTCAAATTTGAATAACATTTCTCAGTAAGACCCTCAATGTATGTGGCTAGTTCCACCATTAGTTTGAAAATCTGTTAAAAAGAAATTTAAATTAATGGTGTGTTCCAACCACTTAATACTCAAGAGGCAATTCCCAGTCCAGGCTAATTGTGCTTACTGTCTTGAAGCAGACTTTATACGGACATTAACATAAAATTAACATTGGATGAGCTTATTATAATGTAGATCACATGATCTACTTTAGAATTTGTCATAGAAAGGTTGGGATTAAATTTAGGCGATTAGGTGAGGGATTGATTTAAGATTATGGACCTCAGTATTTGTGGAGCCGAGAAATAAATTGAAAAAAAAAACAAACTATATTTTAACTTTAGTTGCCTGTAGGTGGTGTTAGGTTCCCACCCAGGGCATTCATGTGATGAGCATACATGTTTGTTCTCTATCGGGTGTTTCTATGTATCATTTGCCCAATGTATTTACAAAAAAAAAAATCGGCCAAGTGCGAGTCGGACTCGCGCACGAAGGGTTCCGTACTATCATCTATAATAGAAAATCGTATAAAATAACGAGAAATCAACGAAATTCCAAGTAGTAAATTGCAAACTTATAGGTAGGTTTTCGATACACATCTGGGCAGCACAACGACGCTCGCGCGAATACGCGCGGCTATGGCTCGCTCCGTGATGTTACCTCCCCCGCTACCCGCGCGGCCGTTGCTTAGCATCCGCCTCGCGCTCGCGCCACCACCACACCGCGGCGCGGCGCTCGCACCGCGTTTAGATGCACGGATTATTTTCATTTTGTGAGTTTTTATGTATTAGATTAGGTGTTAATTTTTATAGTTAATATATTTCTAAATATTAACTTACAAATATTCAAGTTTCTACCTGTTAATTAAGATCGAGTAAAAATTGCTTAAAAATTACGTTTGTTGTATGGGAGCCCCCCTTTAATATTTACTTTATTGTTATTTAATTATTTATTTTGAAAGGTAATATACAAGTAAATATTCTGTGAAAATTTTAAGCGTCTACCTGTTACCGTTTTTAATATTGAGCAAAAAAATACGAAAAAAACACGTTTATTGTATGGGGACCCCCCTTAATATATTTTTTTTTTTTAAGTTTTAGTATTTGTTGTTATAGCGGCAACGGAAATACATCATTTGTGAAAATTTCAGCTTTCTAGCTATCACGGTTTATGAGATACAGCCTGGAGACAGACAGACAGACAGACAGACAGACAGCGAAGTCTTAGTAATAGGGTCCCGTTTTTACCCTTTGGGTACGGAACCCTAAAAAATAGGATATTACTATCTGGTTGCCATAGTACAAGCTTTGCTTAGTTTAGGGTCAGATGGCATTTTGTGAAAAAAAAATTCTATATGAATATATTCCATACACTTACTACAATAAACATAAAATACTTACTCAAAGCTATCCAAACATTTCTTACAATTTGATAGCTGCTCATAATATTATTGATTCTCTTTATTTGCACAAAATATGCTATGAGTAAGCTAACAATATGCCCAGAGACTTGGAGATTTCTCTGTCTTAACCAAATCTTTAGCAAAACTATAGCATGCTTTAGATTGTCACTTTTAGATAGGACATCATTCAGTAACTCATGATTTGATGAAGCCGTTAAATCTTCCAGGACACTGCTGTTGTAGTACGGAGTAGGTGGGCCTACATCTGTTGTTGCATTATTTTCTTCTAATGAGAATACCCATGATTCTCTTAAATTATTTCTTGACGGACTGAATCTATTAAGCTTATACGCTTCAGCCCCACAAGTGAGATTGATTTTAACTGTGAAATGATTACCCAACTTTCCAGTAGGTTTTAGATGTAAAACAGGGTGAGTTCCACTTCTATCTGACCAACAGAACTTTACATCTTCAACGGAATCACTTTTCATTACATGAGAAGCTATGTATGCTAAATAAGCAGCACGTTTCTTGTGGTACCTATAATTTATTGAGTCATTTTTCGTGTATGTATCTGCTGGTACCGTTATCTGCAAATCTACATTCAGTTTGGAATTTATTGAACATCCTAAGCCATATGAACCTACTACTTCAACATTCTTAAGCTTATTAAACTTAAACATACATTTTGTCTTCTTTAATTCACTGCCAATAGGTATTTTCACTTTTAATTGCTTAAATAGTGTGTCTTCTGTCAGATCATACTCAATATCGTCTTTAGGAATATTTAACAAATGGGTTTTGAAGGTAGCAAACCATTCAGTAAATCTCTTCTCGGTTTTCTCTTTAACTTTAACCTCTTGAAGTATTTCATCTACTTGTAAACGAAACAAGTTGGAGTTAAAGAGGCTCTCTGTTTCCTGAAGCCTGTTTAGTTCTTGTGTTGTCGGCTGCCTGTAGAGCCCGTACGTTCTCTGTTTCTTTTTGCCATCTATGTTTTGCTCTTCGTTTTCGCGTTTACCATTTTTGTTGACAAGTTGGACCTCACCGTCCTCCTCTGATAACGAAGATTTCATCTCCTGGAATAATTTCATATAGAATATTAAAGGAAACAGGTATTTTAATGCCTACTTAGATGCTACTTTTGCGGTAATGTAGTTGGTACACAAATACATAAAACTTACTTTTTTTACCATTCTGTGTGAGGATTACTCGAATTCATTCACAATATCTATATTGTAGTAACTAAAAGCCTAAAACTAAATTCCAGCAAAATTAAACTGAAAGAAATAGTGAGGTTATGAAAATAAAAACAACGTGCGATGTGAAATTTACCGTCAAATTTGTCAAAGTCAAATACATGTATGTCAAGTGTTGTTTTTTTTTCTGTGTATTAAGATCAAAGCCAAGATCCGCGCATTTAGCGCATTTGCTAGAGATCTACTAGTCATAGTCTGAGTCATAAGTAGGTCAATCTCAATTTCTCATACTAACACAGGTTTGGAAAAATATAATAGCACAAAGACAACATGTTTCTTTATAACGTTTCCGTTTTTAAGAACTACTCTTAGGGTTCCCGTCAAAACTCGGTTAATGTGTTCCAAATGCTATAACTACGTCCATAATGTCAACACGTTTAAAATGCTTACTGTCAGCATTTTTTTTATTGAAAATAATTTGATTTAAGTCGTCATTGATATTGTTATTTTTTATTTATAATTTGTACCTCGTAATAAAGAAACATGTCTTACCTTACAAACATTCTTCTTCTTTTTTGTATTGGACCCACATTAAGCATTTGCCAGTGTCAAGTATAAATATTTTTTCAATTTTCTTGAATAAAGCAAGTTGTTATTAATGTTCTAGTCACAATCTAAGTCACGTATACAAACATTTTCAAAGTCGAGTCCTGCTTCAGTAAAGTGGTGGCGACTTTACTAGAAGCTTCTATGGAGTTTTGTCGACAACGTAAAATGACGCGTTTCACTGCTTTATTTCACTTGCGCACACTCATATACTTGATCGAACACTTAATGAATAAAACACCACCATTTTTATCGCATTAGTATTCAAAATAACACAAGTGTAGAAACAAACAAAGCAAAGTTTCTCGAATAAAACAAGTTGTAGTTCTAGTCACAATCTAAGTCACGTATACAGTCAATTTATAAGTCAAGTCCTGCTTCAGTAAAATGGTGGTGACTTTACTAGAAGCTTCTATGAAGTTTTGCCGACAACGTAAAATCACACGTTTCACTGCTTTATTTAACTTGCACTTTATTGAACACTTAATTATTAATAAAACAACACCATTTTTATAGCATTAATGTTCAAAATAACACAAGTTTAGGGAAATAAAACAAAGCAACAACACGTTATTAAGACGTTCCCGCCAAAACTCCAACACACTATTTGCTTACTCTTGAGGTCAAATTATTGGCGTAATTCGGAACATATTTTCACTCTAATTTTTACACAACTGTGCAAAAAACAGGGTATAACTTCTTGTTATTTTTTTCTTACAACCAAGCGAGTAGTTTAATCTAATTAGCATCGCTCCGCGGCTTCACCGCGTGTAGTGATAAAAAACTGTGATAATGATGACAAATAATTATAGTCTATGTCCTTCTCCAAATTCCACAGAATCTCATAACTATTGATTCAGCCGTAAAAAAGATAAACTGGTAGAGACATACAGTTACTTTAGTTTTTAGAATATTATAGTTAGGATTATATTTATAGTGAAAAATACAGCATTTCAATCTACCATACGTAACAGATACCAAGGTATGTTTATTGGGAAAATAAAAAAGAAACTATAACTTATGTAGGTACTTAATTTTTTAATAAAAAGTCAATGGGCAACAGAATGTTGATTTAATGAGATTTCTTTATAGTAAATAAATAATACGTAAAACGTAATAACTTGCAGTTATTATTAATACATTATTCTAATATAAATATGTAAGTAATACAGGTAACTATTAACTTATTTCCGAAATGTAAAATACTGGATTGCTTGGCAATACTGACGATAATTTAGATAGGATCTACTTAATTTAAATTCCAACTAAGGCTTTGGTGTCGTCAGCTCTGTTCCATCGAAAATCTCTCCCCAAATGCATTACGTATTCTCACGTGAATGCAAATTTCACGGTTTCAAGAAAGAAGTCCAGTTGTAGCAGTTTCAAAAACTACAGTAACCAAGTATCTATATATATATTCACTGATCGAGTTCTAAATAGGAGCCACAATCGCGTATATTTTTATTCCTCCATTAAATATAAATATTTTACAGCTTATATTTAATATTTTTTTCAGTGTCTGTTCTATATCTGTTAGTTTTTTTAAATAAATACATATATGAATTTATTTGTATAACTGGGTAAATGTAATAATACATATATGGAATTAAAATGTAAGAAAAAAAAACTGCAAGAAGCGTACTACGAAAGTGGCACCAAATCTTTCGACTTCACAAATAGTCTACGTTTGAAACTGCTTTCATGAAACATTTTTATTCGAGGTTGTTTTTTTTATGTCTCGGTAACAACAGCCTATAGTTTAGAGATAATGGCATTTGTGTACTCGCTGCATTTGCCGGTACCGCCAAGATCGCCTGTGAGCGACTTGCCCTCCCGAAGCACGGTGTAGCACGCGTTTTGAACGCGATCCGCATGCTCATTCATTTGAAGGTGTCGTAACATCATGATGGCAGAAAGTAGAAGAGCGGTTGGGTTTGCCATGTCCTTGCCAGCGATGTCGGGAGCTGTGCCGTGGACCTGCCGGTTAAAAAAAATAGTTTAAAAAACTGACTTCAAAACGCGTAAACCAATCCACTGAAGCTATTTTATCGTTTTTTTTTTTCCAAATCGGTTTATAAATGACGGAATTATGTGTAAAAGAAAGGCGAATTGTTAACCTTATACTTTATGAAGTCGGTAAAAAAGATTGTATTACGAAATATTTTGAAATCTCATCCTTTTTATCAATCGTAGCGTATATATTTTTACCAGTACTACTCTATTCGTTATCTCTGTGTGACCGACTGAACAGCATGGTAACGC
This sequence comes from Lycia hirtaria, assembly GCA_947563715.1. NCBI lineage: Eukaryota > Metazoa > Arthropoda > Insecta > Lepidoptera > Geometridae > Lycia > Lycia hirtaria. The sequence goes on from OX387377.1 coordinate 46,740,048, forward strand.
GTAGTTACCCATTATTTTGTGGCATGGCAGAAACTTTTCTTACAACCATGCAGTCATCATCATCATACTCGTATGTACAGCACAAACACTATCATTTCCATAGACATTATATTCTAACTGAGCTTCAAGATAAATAAATAAATTAAAAAGCAAGGTTCAAATCATGCTTACAAATACATAAAACATAACCCTCCTTCTCGCGCAGTCGGGTAAAAATACCAATATCGTTAATATTTCGAGTCTAAAATCCAATTTACTTTCCATTTATAAGGGAAAAATTTAAAACAACATATCTCACATAGATTCTAACTACTAAAGTTTAGAAAATTACTAACCTTAAAAACCTAATATAAAGTAAACTGTAATAAAAGTAACATTTATTTATTGTATATTTCACGCGTCTTTATTTAGGCTATATTGTCATCAACATTATACTTAAAGCTATAAATTCATAGTAATAATATAAACTAATTTGTAACTTTGAATGTACTTGTCTTGCAGTAATTATACATGATTCAGATTACATTTTTTTTTTATTTTTTTTTTATAAAATAGGATAAGCAAAAAGGCTGACGGCTCGCCTGATGGTAACAGTAATGTCAGTGATGTTGCAGTTGTCCATAGGCGGTAGTTAGCCTATGGACAACTGCAACATCACTGACATTACTGTTGCTTTGCTAACCCGGAAAGGTGCTTGTAGATACCCTTTTTAAAACGCTCTTTGTTGAAGCTCGGCGGGAAAACCTTCCGAGGAACATACATCCGAGGTTAATAATACAAATGCAACGAATTATTCGAATTTTAAAATTACGATAAATATATAAGATTAATTTTAATTTATAAGAATAAGTTAATTAAGAGAAACGTCGCGTTCGGCGTGCTCTTCCATACAAATAGGATTAAAGTGGTTTCTACCCCTAAAATCTAAATAATAACCGATTTCTATGATTTATTTTTATCTGACTGGAATCATAAATGGCTATGACTCTACGGTACTTTTAAAAATATAGTTATAACCCATAAAAGATGCAAGTTTGAAAAAATTAAACCGTACAGGTCTTTGATTAAAGTATCAACGGGATGTAGCGTCAGTCCTCAAAAACGTCCGAGCTCAATAAGATCTAATTAGACCGTTACACGAATAAAATAATTCGAAGCGGCAAAATATACGTCTCCAGACTTCTCAATCTAAATAAGGTTTTAGCGCGGCGATATTGTCTATATCATTGTTGGTATATGAGTATCGGTCAACCTAGGACAATAATATATTCGTGAATTTTGTTTTTAGACTTTACGTCCACGTGATGGAGTCATTAGCATAGACATATTAGTTGTTCCAACTATATAAAAAACAAAAATCGAAATCGGAAATATTTTTAGGGGTCGAAAAGTTTTCTCCTTTTGTATGAAAAACATGTAATTTACTGGCGAAAGTTGCCGGGACAACTGGGCAGGTATCATAATAACTGTCGTTCAAAGTCGGTAATAACCACCTGTCCCGGTTTCTGTTGCTGGTCATTGAATTTTTGCAAGTATGATGTATACAAGGGCAACTTATAAAAATAAATAAAAACTTAGGAATGTGCAAAGTAAATAATATGCAATGTTTTCTAGGGTAGTTAGAAGTGTATTTTATATATTACAATAGCTGTGTTTAACCTCACATTGATGGTATGAAGCTCGTTTAATAACTGATTATACGAAAAACAGACAAGTTTTACTCAATGAGTTTTTGAACGGTTTCGACGCTATGATGGTGTCTACTTCAGGGCACACGCGCGCCTCAGAAGGCTGTCGACATAAAGTTTTAATGGAGTGAATGACCTCATATCACAAAAATAAAGGAACTAAGATCTCACTACGTAATAAATTAATAATAAATACATAATTTAGTACTGCATTGCCTTCCTTAATCATTACATCATCATCTCAGCCATAAGAAGTCCACTGCTGAACATAGGCCTCCCCCATGGATTTCCAGAAAGACCGGATCACTACATAGCACAGCAAAATATACATTGGATTATAATAAAAGAGCTTCTAAACTAGCAATATTTTAACTGCAATGTATAGATACACAAAGCCAGCGATGTTGTCAATAATAACAAAATCAGATATAGACTACGCAGTACATTTAGTGTTGTCCGGCCATATAGCCACACATGTTGGTTTCGTATGCTATGTGTGTGTTGCTGGCAATTGCAGGAAGATCGCATATTTTTATTTTAAGTATTCTAATTATCAGGCCATAATTGACAAAATTGCAGTTACGCATTGCCATAAAATATGATTAATTTAGGAACACCTTTGAACAATAATTACACAGTAAGAATAAAATAAAGAGAATACAAAAATAAAAATGCAGATTGAGAACCGACGCGACCACCGTTGTTGGACTCTTGCTAGAGCAAGAGCCGAATATGTAATGTATGCATGTGTGACAAAGACGGCAATATAAGGTAACGTCGTCCGTGTCAATCTTGCGAATATATTCTAAGTAGATAATAATAATAATAATATATATCTTTATCGCACACCAACAGAAACAATAAAAAGAAACAATGTTTGGCAGTACAGTACAATTATCGCCTAAAGCGATTTCTTCCAGGCAACCTTAGGATGGACTGGGTTAAAAGTAAAATGTTAATTTATTTATTTTATATAGGTGGTGTACCTATATAAAATAAATAAATATTTTAATATATAAATATAAATAGACCTACTTAAATATGCTACTGACATATTTTATAAATATATAAATAAATAAATATATGTATTTTCATATATATATTTAATAGATATATTAATACATACATACGAATTATACCAACTAAGATAAGGATAAATAATGATTATAAATAATGTAGATGTAGATGTGTTTGTTTCTATCTTGTTGCAAATTCTCTGTTCTTGTTTTTCCAGCAGATATAGGTACTATCATTATCCGAACATAACTATGAGAGGCTGGGTTAACAATTAGTCACGATATGACGTCATCACCATTTTAACGTAAAAAGTACAGAATTCATCAAACTTTACGCTTATTGAAACAGTTTTAATTGGAATTATCTTAAATTTGGAGACGAAATATTTACGATTTTAAATTAGAATGGTGATGACGTCATAGCGTATCAGCGTTAGGTCTCCAAGAATCATACCTAAGTATATGAATATATCACACATATTATCTCCCTATACATGAATAGTAAACTAAAATGACGGATTAAAATAAAATCACAAAATAATCACATACAAAATTACGGAACTATCTAAACAAATAGAATTAAATTCACAAAACGCATAACTAACCAAATTATACTAAAATAATACTTGGTACAAACAAAATACTATGTACTTGTTCAGAAGTTCGAATGGATGAACGTGAAATTTACTATCAAGCGAGCGATTTGCTCGTCTTGTCATTAAAAAACTAAAAAAATGGTAACTAATTAAAATATAAATAAATTAAACGAACAACTTAAGAAAATACATTTTCCCAATATTGCGGTGCCTTAGATTAATAATATCGTAGATACGTCACTTGTTTGTGTTCGTGCGTTATTTGTTACCTCATATTTGCTCGTGTATTTAGCTTTACTGTGTAAATTTACACGAATATAGAGTACACGCAGTTTTATTTAAACTATTTAAAGAATACGACAAAATCTACGGAATTTTTTCAAAGTTCTTTTACCGTGACCGAAAAAAAAATTATAACGCCTCAACATTTCTGTAGCGAAGGTAATCAATTTTACTATGGAAATTAACGTGGTTTTCACACATTTTTAAATAAAAACTCTTTTTCAAAGGAGCAGCACACACGCAAGGCGCGCACCGACCGAGAGTGACGTGTGTGCTGCTCCTTTGAAAAAGACCGCCGAATGCGGTTGAAACTAAAGTCGGATATTTCGGCTCAAAACAGACGTGAGTGACCCGTAGTTTTTATTTAAAAAGGTAATCAATATCTCTAAAAAACGTATAAATTAAAGTAACTGTGTTAGTGTCTGATATCTAGATACATTTTACATAGTATTACTGAATATGATTTTTTAGGTTTATTTTAACTGTTTTGAATTAAGATCATTTTGAGGTTAGAATAGGTAGTGAGTATATTACATAATAGTGATGTATCTACAAGTTTGTATTAGTGTAACAATGGCAGATCTACAAGTATTGGATATCTATGCATCCAATACTTCTTTGGCAGTAGACCACTGTTTTTATGCGGAAACGAATTTAATTCGCAACAAACAATAAGCTTTTAGTAAATACCACAAGCGACGACGGATTTACTCAAACAATACTAACATTCTTTCTCTCTTTTCAATTCATTTTGTTTCCTACTTGAAGCATTATGGCATCTAACGTCTTGTACATTTGGCATTAATTTATGCAAATTTCGATTAGAGAATAATTTCCATATAAACATCAGTTCATAAATAGCATTAACAAAAGTCCATATTTTCTTAATAGAAACAAACATTACTTAAGTTACTGTATATGTCCGTATGATGGTAAATTCTAGGTTTCAGTTACAAATCTTCAAATATCCCAACAAGAGTTGGTAAATGTAAGAATATTCGTACAACTACATTTTTTTCCGGACTTATTCCGCCAGATTTTGGTACATGCTAGGTTTTACTAAGGCGTTTAGTAAATATTAGCATTGGGGAAAAGTTTTAGCGACAAAACAGCAATAAGTTATTTTTGCTCTATGATGAACAAATTATTTCTCTGTTGAGAAAGCAGAAAGCTATTTTTTTTATGATGAACAAACGTCTTTCATTGACAGAAGAGCAGTAGATTAAGTTTTTTTTCAATATTTACCACGACTAATGTTCAAAGTTAATATTGGTAAAAATTCGCAATTAATTAAAATTACAACATTTATTAGGATTTTTACCACTAGAAATATGTAGTTAATTAGTATGTTTTAGAAGAAAATCTTAAAATTCACCTTAAATTAGGATATTTATAGAAACATATAAGTGTATTGTTGTTTACCAATGTATGGAAAATTCATTATTTACAAGTTCTTAATTATATGATTTCACATACATACTCAGGAGGATCATTGTAGACTTTATTATTAACTACTACTGTGATATCGGGATTGATCGTAATGCAGGGGCATTACGATCAATCCTGATATCACAAAATCAAACTTTAAATCCGTCGTCTGCTATAGTAAATGTTAACCGCCTTACATCTATAGTAAATGTTTACTCACTAAATTGTTTATGGTTAACAATTTGATCTATATTAAATTTTAATTTGATTAATTGAACTAAACTTCAATGCGAGAGATCAAGGGTTTTGGTCTTATTATTGAAAATTCTATACATATTGTATGTGCATAAGGCGCTGCGCAAATGGTGCCCTGTATTAGAAGAACCTTTCAGTTTCCGACATGGGAAACTAGTCCAAGAAATCGTTGTAAAAGGTTATAAATGCACATTCTTTAGAATAGTTCTAATAAAATAATTTGTTTATTACGAAAAAGTTCGTTGGAGGTTACGAAAAAATGCATTTACTTTTTATTTTTGCGAGAGATGTATTATTGTTAGTATAAAAAAAAATTATATGTAAAAAACGTAGATGAATCTAACGTAAATAGTAAATATTTTCTTTAAAAAAAATCATAGAAAAATATTTAATATTAAAAAATTAAACATGCATATAATTAACGCGTACAAAAAATAGTTTTAAAATAAAATATAAACAGGTTGCCAGTTTCTGGAACACTACACCAAGGCGCAATTATGGCGCAATTGCAATAAGTTTTAAGAATGTAGCGTCAGCGCATTAATCAGTGTTATCAATATAGAAGTTAATTCATAAGTTATTTTTTCATCAAAGCTACATTTAAAACAATCGCATTCACTTTTCCTATCGATCAACTGCTTGTCAGAATTTGATAAAACGTTAAATACATAGTGATAAAAATGATTGAAATAGCACATGTTTCATCATTACACTATTCATCACTATTTATCTTTCATATCATACATGCCATGTTTTTTTTACAAACGTACATGTTTATTATTGCATTATAAGAAATAAGTTTTGATAAGATCTGTTAATGCTGTATTTTCATGTGACCAAAAAAAAAATTTTTTTCACGGCGACAATATCGCCTTAATTAGCACAAGTAAAGCACTCTTAGACGAGCACTTTAAGTAAATACTTCCCTATATTATAATTTACAAATACGATGGCTCCATGTTATAATATCGCACTGAGACTCGAAATTATCAACCAGATTCCGGTAGAGGTAGTCAAAATCGGATTTTATCTACAAATTTCAACCTTATTACTATAACAATATAGACCAAAACCCTTCACAACGCTCTCTATTGGAGATTTTTAATAATCTCCGCGGTGTATTGGCTACAGGTGCTTTTCCCGCCTAAGTCTTCGGTTAAAACCATTCCTTCTTTGAGTACTTTGAAGCAGGCGCTTTCGATCTTATTCGCATGATCTTTGAGTTGCAAATGGCGCAGCATCATCACGCCTGAGAGCAGAAGGGCCGTGGGGTTGGCCTTGTCTTGGCCAGCGATCGCTGGGGCTGTACCGTGGACCTGAAATAGAGGGTAGATTTAAAATATCATACAAAAAACTGCGGAATTCTACACTTGTTAGGTTTGGATGCGATGGGTTAAAACACCAATGAAGACCTTGGGTCTTAAAAAAACATTACTAAAATTTGAGTAATGCTCAAAATATTTTGTCACTTCTCTGAGACACGTTATGACACCGGCGAAAAGAAGACAGAGAATTTGAGACGTTGATCAAAGTTTAGTAACGTTTTTCGGTAAGCCCAAAGTTTTTTAGTTCATGCTATTTTTATATTGGCAACCAAATAATTCATTATTTGGTTGCCATATGACACTTTATCATTCAGGCTAATGATTCGTGATTAGCCTGAATAATAAAGTGTCATATGTTCATACAAAAAATATGCTTGTAAACATAGAAGCTTGTAAATATATTTCCGTAAGCTCTTTTATGTCACTTTTGATTTATAGATTGGTCATTTGGGTAAATTGTATCCAGCCGAGGGGTCATTGTACTAATATTTATAAATGGTTGTACTATTATAATAATGAGTACAAAATCTCAAACTCATTTGGGCACATCTAGTTAGAACAGCGTACACTAATAACTAAACGTCTATATCTAAACATCAGTAGATTTTTTAAAGTCAGTTAAAAAAGCAGTTTTTATTATTCGTGCCTGAATAATTCAGGCACGAAGTTTAATTAATAATAAAAAACTGCCTTTGTTTTGCTGATATTCAATCATACATGCTTCATCATTCTCTGTAATGCAGATATATTATATCATGGAACACATTCGTCATATTGAAAGCACTCTTGTCAGATACCACATGCGACATCTAAAAACGCAAGAAGAATAATTGTACTTGTTGTGCGTGAACAAATCTTTCAATTGAATGCAGGTCTAGTTTGTCATAGAAAAAAACAATTTTTTTTTCATTTCATGAAAGTGACATGTTCTTTATTTTGACAAAAACACTGCGTTTAACAATAAACAAAAATAAGGCAGTGTGATAATAAATGGTAACCTATCTACGATGTAAAATTTTATTTCACTGTTAAATAAACCGGTATTTTACTAAATTTAATTTAATTTCAAAATCATTATTTTTTATTTGTATTTTTTGCTAATTGTGTTAATTACAATGTATTAAAAAAAAACATTCACAACACACCAGGTTATTATCTGTATTAGTATGCACAAATTCATACAATTTATACATATTTATAAAATGAATATTCCATTTCATGCTCCATATCCACATTGTTTAGTGTGACAAACAAACCCACACCGGAGAAGCTACGACAACTCGTTTCAAGTACGATTCACATCGCAATCATATAATTATGTATGTGTATTAATGATTTAAACATTTTATTTTTTACGCGGGGCAGTACTGACGACGTTGTAAGCACATTTGCGCTGAGATTGGCATAGGTGGCTTATTTCATAAAATTAAATGAATTTTTGTGGTTTTTGTAAATATTTTTTTTATTATTTAACCTGTATGAATATTTTGTAATGTGAATATAATTGAAAAATATGAGGAATATTTTATGTAGGTAAGGAATGAAGCGACAGTTGCATGAATGTCTAAAAAATTTTGACACACAATGCCCAATTTGGATTTGGTAAAATTAAAGTAGGTACATAATTTTGAAGTTTGCTTGTTTTATGTATGTCCAACAATGTAAATATAACAATGGCGGGCTGGCGATTAATGAGCAATTTCAGTAATGGTTAGTACGCCATATTTGTTGACAATTTCGGAAAAGTAAATGTTTGTATATGTGATTCGTAAATTCTAGTTATGCGCAAATCCAAAATGAAAATGAATAAAGGGATGTTTTTTTTTTCTTTTTGATGTGAATCGTGCTTTAGCTCCTCTGTTAGTCAAACTTATATTCTTCAGAACAGACTTACATATATCTTTGTAAAAATATTCTTGCACACCACACTGTATCTTTTAAATATTTCTTATTCTTGTTTTTGCACGAACATGTACAAGTAGTCAAGTGTATGGCGATATATTTTGTGTTCGCTAATTTATTTTAATACTGTAATGTAGCCGTTTTTGTGCAAATTTAATTTTTAACATAGTACCATCGTTCCAGGCGTATTCCACTGACTTACAATGTATATAAATATTGTGGTTCTAATCTCCTCTATCATTTATCTTTCGGCAATTTTTGTCAGGCTAGGTATTTTAACGCAACTTCCATAATTTTTGTCAGGCTAGGTATTTTAACGCAACTTCCATAATTTTTGTCAGGCTAGGTATTTTAACTTCCATAATTTTATGTGATGGTAGAGTTGAATATTTAACTTGGAATAGTTTATTTCAACGATAATTTTTCACTTAGCCTATGATAAAACTATTGGAAAATAACATCAGTAGTATTGCAGTTGTCTAAAGGTGACGGTGGCACCTTACCATTTGGTGGAAAATCTGCATATGCTTCTTGCTGCACTGTGTATTATAAGGCTCAAAAGCGTTGCAACTGTCTCACTCACACGCGGCTGCTTTCTCTTAGATATAAATTTTATAACTGTGATATATATAATCCAACTGAAGTTTTTTCACATTTGTGACCTAACCAAATATCTAGCAATATTTCTGTCAAACCACATAAGACATTATTAGTATTTACATACAGAACGGACACAATACTCCGCCTCCCGCCAATCTCGGGTTCCTCACCCGCTCCCCGCGCTCAACCTGTCGTGTTTCGAAGTTTAGCGACACTGCGCTTTCATTTGTCAGTCGAGAGAAGAGCAGAGCGGTAATCACATGACGACCATAATATCATCACATGCATGTGTGTGTTATATACAAACGTCAACTTGTGTATGTGATGTGTCACTAAATAGTACGCCATTGTATGGAGTGTCCGATGTGTGATCAAACTAACAGATATGAAAATAAAAGTATTTGAAGATTGCAATAGTATTCTTTCAAGACTGGCGTTTGTGTATTTATCGGAAGTAAGTACCTAGACACATTTGTCGCGCCCGTGTGAGACAGCACAGCGAATAACCGCCAAATCTAACCCGAAATGGGCGGGGCACATTACCCGATTGCTGTTGGGACGAAAGTGTCTTGAATGACGCAGACGCAGCGTGGGCAGGCCTCCATCATAATAGGCGGAGGACCTGGTGAAGATCTCATATAGAGTCCGCCGCCTCCACTCAAGTTATACGCGGCGCTTCAATCGCATTTCGGCCATACATACTATTAAGGTATTCTGTTTTTCGGCAGAATTGTCTGTCAAATTTAGTTCCAAAAATTCGCCTTCTCACTTCAGCGGTGGCGCGGACTCTATCTCCTAAGCGTTGGTTACACAAGTACGATCATTACATATACCCAGCAGTGTGTGTCTGCCTGCAAGTCAAAATAAATCAGACACTCACAGACTCGAAGAGAGCTCCGTTCTTGCCGATGTTGCCGGAAGGCGTGAGTCCCAGCCCTCCAACCAGCCCGGAACACATGTCCGACATGATGTCACCGTACAAGTTGGGCATCACCTGCAAAACATCCCGCAATCAAATGAGGCAGCGTCTAAAAGAACGCACAAGTCACGCACGGGGTACGTTACAGACGTTAACCGCGTGAGTTTATGAAACAGGAAAACGAATACAAGCGCCGCACTTGCGGTTTTTCCCCGCGATTGATTTAGTATCGTCTCGAGCGGTTTCGCGGTTTATAGCGGTTACCGTTCGCGGGAAAAAACCGTAGTGCGGCCTAGGCCTTATTTCAATATTACTTTGACTTTTATCTCGCTTTTTATTCAGTTAAAAGAGCAAGACAAAAGTCAAAATAATAATGAAATAAGAATGCATTAAGTTTGTGGTAACTCCCACGTATGGACTGCGGCGAATCTGACGCTGAAAATTCCGATATTCAAGTAAAGCGTACCTTACACATGTCATGAGGCGACACTAAGGGGCGTCAGCTCGTCGTGAGCGTGGCTCGTGCAATACGTGTGAATAAAAAGTGTACGCATTGCTGCAGGAACGGATACCACATTACAGATTATACGCGATTTTTCAATAGTCGGGTTTTAGTTTTTGAACTTATTTTTAATTATAACTAATGATTTAAAATTGCTTGAGATGGTAAATGACTCCTACACGGAGACAATTTTGTAGATTTTCTGCACGTCATAGATGTATGTACATAAGTTGCTATGTACATAAGTTGGACCACCGAATCGTCTGATGGTATGCGACGGTGTGGCTGATTATTGTGTAGGTAAGTGAGAGAGGATGACTACGTCACAAGCTATATGATTGGCGTCTCTTTTTTGTCGTTTTTGCGCATGGTACACAGATATCGCTGTATCTTCGTAATTTTTCATCCAATTTTGATATTTTTTTCACAAAAATGATTGGTTTATCAATAGCTACAAATCTGCATGACGATAAAAACGTGCAAGTGCTTCATGAGAACACGATTGACTCACCAACACGTCGAATTTGCTCGGGTCCTGCACCATGTTGAGGCAGACGGTGTCGAGGTAGCGCTCCTCGAACTTGATGTCGGGGTATTTAGTGGCGAGATCGCGACAGCACCGCAGGAACAGACCGTCTGACATACGCCTGTACAAGATTTATGTAAATAAATACTGGTGGACATTTCATCAGATCGCGCCGTCTAGCCCCAAACCATAGAAGACATTACTATAGTATTACATACAGAACGGACACTCCGCCTCCCGCCGATCTCGGGTTCCTCACGCGCTCCCCGCACTCGCCCTGTGGTTTTCCAGACGGAGTTTTCATTACTCAGTCGAGATAAGCATTGCGGGATTAAAGTGTTCGAATCCCAATAGACGTCATGAGCGAGAGGCAATCAGATGACAACCATAACTTCATACATATGTGTGTGTGATATACTTGTATACAGACGTCAACTTGCATGCGTCACTGAATAGAGCGTGCCTTTGTGTGGAGTGTCCGACGTGTGCCAAAACAAAGCAAAAGCTTGTACAATACGCACCAGCTGCCTTATTAGCTAACTTAACTGGGTATGGTTATCATGACCATTGCCAGGCAATATACAGCCAATGAGCATTGATGAACTTCATCGAATCAACCCATCATAACGGTTACTGAAGCACAGATTGACGAGTGTATATGTCATATAAGTTAGCCGATCAGGCAGCTGATAGCTGATACAAAACATCCAACATACAAATGTTTATCCTGGGCGAGGTTTAAACCCACGACCTAAAGCCCCCCATGGATTTCTAAAAGGACCGGTTGGAAGCGGCCTGCGTCCAGCGTCTTCCTGCCACTTGTATGATATCCTCTGTCCACCTTGTAGCTGGTTGCTGTGATCTGGTCATTACCACATCAAAATCTATACAAGTTTTGATGACTTAGTATAAATGATAGTCAAATCAGATAAGACAATAAGGTCACTAGCGTACATACAGCATATCATTATACCCTTACAACTATTTACAAACGTAACATGATAATGCATTCGCATGACCTACTTCTTTCAAGGATTTACGCGTGCATTCGTAGAACACATGATTTTCATTTAAATTAATTGTTAAGTACATATTCACAGTACGACACAACATAGAAGTTACCGTGATGTTAAAAAAATGCAATCACTATTGATCGATAGCGAATGCATTTTTAGGGTTCCGTACTAACTGCGAGGGACCTTTATAATTTCTGTCTGTCCGTATATCACAGTCATTATACTCAGAGACTATCAGCCCTACATAAACAAAATTTGGCACTTTAGCCTTGAATATTTCAATATTCTAATATTGCTGTTCTCAGGAAACAGAAATGCCGCAAAGAATTCTATTCCTATGCAGTATGTTGACCGGAATCGTTGAATACGAATTTTTCGTATTTCTGTGAGAAATGAATGGTAATGTGCTAACTTTCCACTAGTACAAAATTTAGAGGAATAGGGAGAGTGGAATAAGGTCGTAAAGCTAATGCACACTCGTAGCCGAAATGAATTCACACGCTGATTGAACGTATGCATGAATTTTCACGCCGCACTCTCGCGTTATTGGGTCCCGAATTCCCGTCTTAAAGGCCTATTACACCACCCGATTTCTCGTTGCCCTGTTGGCAGGGACAGGGTGGTGTAATAAGAGGCAAGGTTCCGATCTCCATACTTCCCAGACAGGGCTCGAGAAATGCGGTAGTGTTTTTTTTAAGGTAGATCTACGATAGACCATCAAATCGCCTGATGTTAAGCGACGGTCGGGGTGGAGTTCGTCGATTTAAATGATACTCGTATCAATTCACTCTAGCCTTAAAGATTCCAAGATTGTGAAACAATTAAATTTAAATTAGTGGACCGATATCGCTGTATACCCATTTCAATGACAAATTGGTGACAATGCGCAGACTTTCTCCTAGTCCTGTGGTGAAATGGAGAGAGTGGAATTAAGTCGTGAAGCTGGTCACACTCCCTGAAATGAATCCTATAGAATATAGACAGATAAGCTACTATACGACCATTAAAACAGGTATTAAAATAGCTAATGAAGATTGTTTAAACTTAAAATTTGTAAGTTTAGAGTTTACACAATCTGTAACTAATAAGTAGTTGATTCTACGTGGAATTTAGATTGTGTGATTATAAGTTATTCAAACTATCTACTTGGATAAGTAGTTCAAGCTCCAAGAGTACCATCTAGCGGCACCATCTAGTTTTAACACGAGCAAACTTACATAATATTGGCCTTGTGTACAGCAGTGACCTTCTTCCTCTTGTTTTCCTTGGCGAATTGGAAGGCGAACTCCGCGACTCTCTTGGAAGCTTCCTCCGTGATGAGCTTGATGGACTGGACCACGCCGTCGACGATCTCGTGCTCGATGCCCGAGTATTCACCTTCTGTGTTCTCTCGGATCGTCACTACGTCCACGTTGTCGTATAGGGTTTTGATTCTGTGGACAATTAAATCAAATACTTCAGTATATACATACGAGTGTACAGAGTTAATTTTGTGTGGGTGACTGTTTTATGAGGACTACATAAGGGCACGGGCTCGTGTCGATGGCAGCACAACGGCCGGAGGATGGCGGCACAACGGCCGGAGGACGACGGCGTCAAGGCTAAAATACCGTCACTTGAAATAGTGGCAAATTGACGATGCGGTGCTGGGATCGGAAAACGGAGTACGCACTTTACCACAACACCAAAATGGGAGACAGATTTGTTTATTTAGATATGAGAAATAATTTAAAAAAAGTTTTGTTATGAAAAAAAAACATTTTGGTATTCCTCAGATATCGCAAATCTTGTAGTCCCCTTTCTGATATTATGGAAAAGCATTGAACGATGAATAATTGTTTCCCAATGAGCAATAATATTTCCCTGATAATCTTTGTATAGCGTCACAACATTATACAACCCAATGGCTCCAATACGTCATATTACTATCGACATTGGCCTTGTCAGGTTTAAGTGATAACAATACCAAAAGAATCCGACCATGCCTACGCCTGTATTGTACTTTAGATTTAAGCATATCTATGTGATTTTTAAATCAGAATGATAAATAAACTACCAGTTCTAGTTGTACTAGTTGCGCCCTGTGGCTTTACTTGCGAATATCGTTTCAGAGACGAGGAATTATGTGTGATCGAGACTTCAATGTGCACTACCATCACCGTGCTAGGGAGGGAAAAGGAAGGGGGGAAGAGAAGGGTGGGAAAAGAAGTGGGGGGGGGGGGTAGAGAGTAAAGCAATAAAGAGTAATTTAACAATTTTATTAAAATAGACATAATTACTATTCTTAATCGACGATTTCACCTGCGTTGGATGAATAACGGCGATGATGCTGATAAAATATAGCCTACCTTTTTCAGGTTCTAATCTGTTTACCATATATCATAACAATCGGTTCCTCCGTTTAAGCGTGAAATTGTAACTAACAGATACTATTAGTTCCGATTTTTAACCGAATTTCAAAAAGGAGGTTATCAAGTCGGTTGTATATTTCAGTCGGTTAATTTTTATATTTGTTACCTTCGTTAATTTTTATATTTGTTACTTCGTCATTTAAAAATTAAAGAAAAATAATTTAACTCCGATTAGGGAATTCTTTTTATTTTATACTATGACATTGGTCCTATATTTTTTTTTATCAAAATCGGTTTTATTTTTAAAACAAAACAACTGAGAAAAATATGTCAACGAAATTTCGTATTTTGAAGTAGACTGCTTCATTATTAAACTATAATTAATTAATAATGGCACTGATTTAAAGAGGCAGTTGTAAATAGCAGTTTAAGCAAGTTAAAAATTATAAATGACACATTTAATAACTAGTTCAGCAGTTAAAACTAAGCAGTAAAGTAAACAAAAATGAGTAATAAAAAATAATGAAATGGATCAGTGAATATATAATTGAGCAGGAAAATAATTAAATGGGCGGTAAAAATTATTGAACGAGCGGTTACGTGTGGGCAGTAATAAATCGGAATTTGTCGGTAAGAAATCTCATTCTAAGCAATTCTATAAACAATGAGGTAAAATAAAATAAAAAAAAAACAGTACTTAAATACTAATGAAAAATTAAATTACTTTTGCTTTGTCTGAAGGAATTTAATAAAACAAATTGTAAAAATTATTATCTATAAATTTGTATAAAAAAATAAATAAAAAAAAAACATAACCTAATCTCTGAAGAAATTATTGCTTATACCTATATACATAGATAACTTTCCATCATTTTTACCGCTCATTCAGTTATTGGACTGCTCAATTATTTTTAGAATTGACATTGTATGATAAAATAACCGACAAATTGATTTTTTATTACTGTCCATGTTTTACTGTCGCAATAATTAATCAACCGCCATTAAATTAAATAACTGCCCAATATGTTTTTGAACTGATCATAATAACATCTCGAATATTTAAATAACAGCTCAAAAAATTAGTTCCCTTACATAAACAGTTTCCGGCAGCCTAGTGGTGAGACCGTCTGACTTGCGATCGGCAGGTCCTGGGTTCGAATCCCACGGCACGCACCTCTGACTTTTCGAAGTTATGTGCGTATTGTTGGTTGCCGGCAACTTCAAACGGCGAAGTAAAACATCGTGAGGAAACATACATATCTGAGAGTTCTCAATGATCTTGAAGATGTTTGAAGTCTACCAACCCGCACTTGGCCAGCGTGGCAGACTATGGCCTAACCCTTCTCACAATAAGAAGATGGCCCGTTCCCAGTTTCGTTTATTTTATCAGGCTAGTTTGTACAAACAGGGCTGATAAAATAAAAAAAAAATAACATAATAATAATTACAATATTTACACTTCGAAACTGCAAGGGCGTAGCCATCAGGCAACAATCATCGCTAATCGCACACAAGCGCCGATAAGTAAGAATAATCGCTTCGAGAAACTGACATATTGATCTGATAAGCAGTGATAACCAGATTCCTCGCGAAGTCATTGACATTGATACAGGTAGACACAGGTAACGCGTGCTGGCAGCTCGCGGCAGGGTTATCACATCTCGGAAAATCAGGATGATAAGAAAATGCGAGTCGGCTCACGTACTGATAAGGAAAGGCGCTTATGTCATAATGAAATCCGGTATATACTTATAGATGACTAATTTCGTACTGCTGTTTCATGTGTGTAGTGATGAAAAACTGTAAAGTTTTTTATCATCCCCCATCTCGGAAAGAGTATTTTTGCTCTTCGATATCTGAGTGCAAAAGCTGTTTTTATCCTCTAAGTCTAGAGGATAAAGTAAATTCAAATTTAGACCTATCATAATGTAGTAGTTAATACCTAAACTGAAATAAAAGTATCTTGTGATTGTAAATGTTTTATTTGCATTTTGTCATTTCCTCGCTGAGGTGGGATGAAAATTTACGTGTTGCACTCGAGTGCAAAGATTTTTCACCTCATGCTCTTTTGATTCCCTCGCTAACGCTCAGGATTCTATTTTTTTTAGAAATTTAGAATCCTTCGCTTGCTCGGTCATCAAAATTGAGCACGCGGTTAAAAAGCAACTTTGCACTCTTGTATAACAAATAAATATTATAACACTAAATAGATCTACATTTAATGATAATATGTAGCCTATGTCCCTCTACAGAATATTACATTGTCACTGTACCAAATTTCATTAATCACAAAAAAAAAGTTTTAAAAAGGGTGTCTACAAAAACCTTTCCGGGTTAGCAAAGCAACAGTAATGTCAGTGATGTTGCAGTTGTCCATAGGCGACGGTTATCGCTTACCATCAGGCGAGCCGTCTGCCTTTTTGCTTCTCTTATTTTATAAAAAAAAAAAAAAAAAAAAAAAAAAACACCCTGGCTAGTAAATTACATCTCGCTCAAACATATCTAAAGAATATCATCGTCATCTCATCCATAAGAATTCCAATTCTGGACATTGTCCTAATTTCATCTTTTCAGTGCCTTTCTGCCACTTGTATTATTAGGTCGTCTATCCGCCTTGTGACTGGTCTCCCCACGCTGCGCTTTCGGCCCCATCGACCATCAGTTCTGCGTGCTATGTGCCCTGCCCACTACCGCTTCAACTTGCTAATTTTCTGTGCTATATCGGAGACTTTAGTACGTAAAAATTATTACTATCTATTTAGTAAAAATCATCATTTGTAGTAGTTCAAAAAGTAAATGAAAGTACCAGGTACTTGATCCACTAATCAACAATGCTTTACAATGGTGGTGATAAGAATCAACCAAGAGGTAACCCTGACTGGAATTGACATAAGTGGCTGTAAATGGTCACACATACTGTATCAATTAACGAGTGAGTGCAAATACTTGCCATGAATAGATATAAGGCAACTAGATAACCTGTTACGGCTTGTAGAGAGAAAAACATAATGTAGAACAAAGATGTTAACTACATAATATATTAGTACCTGGGCGACCGAGCTCCACTCGGATTTTTTATGACTGAAAATACGAGCAAACCCGGGTTCCCTAAAAATTAAACCTAACAAGATCGATTTATCGTCCTCTAATCTACCTACAAACCAAATTTAATTAAATAGTGTGTAATAATAGTGTAGTAAGATAATAGTGTGAATGAATGAAGTCTATTCTTTTATTTCTATGCAATAATAGGCTTAGGCAATAATAGGCAATAATAGATCTTGACCCCAAACACACCTCATGTAAAAACGATCTAAATGTGTATAATTCCCCGTCACAAATAAAAATATGCAGTGCTATAAATTACAAAGGAAGGTAGGATTCTGAGCAAAGGCTAATTGGCTTTAAAGCCCATTATTTTGTGTGTTCTATTGAATAAGTAGTAGTTGTTGCACATAAAATGCGGAGAATATGCAACTATATAGATTAAAGCAGTTTCCAGCCTCCAGACATAGTCTAGACATAACATGTGGGCTACTTATCAATACTGCAGTTGCCTTGCCCTGAACGATGTCATGGTCATGACTCATGACCTAATGGTTTGATAAGCAAAACTAATAAATAGGTAAAAACTACTTGTAATCTCGACATCAGCAGGTCTAACATGAGCGCATCGACAATATTTTCTCTACACTATTCTCAAGTGCAAAAGAGACAGACTTATAGGTTTATCGTAATCTTGTCACTTTCTTACCCAATAAAAAAAGTAGAGATAATAATTATGTCGCAGTACGCATCATCGCCCTGCAAAACCATAAAGTTTTTGTCCCATTATCAAAAAAGTAAAGTTTACCAAGTCTCTAAGGGCCCGGCCCTATCACTACAGCACGGCGCGGCGCCGGAATCAGAATTTTGCAGTATGTGGCCCGTATGTTTCCGGCGCAGGATTGTCTTTTAAGAGTCAATATATGTCAATGTTAATGAATATTTTATCTATAAGTAATCGTATCATCATCATCATCATCATCTCAGCCATAAAAAGTCCACTGCTGGACATAGGCCTCCACTATGGATGGCTTGCATCCAGCGTCTTCCTGCCACTTGTATGAGGTAATCGTATAAAAAACTATAAAATTACTTACATTACTTGGATGACATATTTTTCCCATTATTTTGTTATAAAAACCAAAATACTGAAACAATTTTGATAAAATTTCTATGGGACCACCTGGAAAGTATACCCTTTCAACAAAAAATAATTTTCAAATAGGTCCAGGGGTCTTCGAGTAATCTGGGAACATACATATTTAAAAAAATCTGATGAATTAAGAACCTCCTCCTTTTTGAAAGTCGGTTAAAAAAGTGCAATCATTATCATCATTATATTATATATTAGATAAGCCATGCCAATGCAGCTGCTATATGCATATTTTAATTTATTAGTGACATTTCATGATTATTGTTTTAGTGAATTGTTCATAGAGATCAAAGAAGTATGATTAATTTAATTACTATAATTGTAAATAGGAAAATTTAAAGTATTAACTAACAAATCGCAAATGTACTTGACATTGCAAATTATGTCGACGAAGAAAATAAAGATTGAATTGTATTCAGCCACAAGAAGCCACTGCTGCACATAGACCTCCCCCTTGAATTTCCAAAAATCTGATGGAAATTAATTGCATCCAGTGTCTTCCTGCCATGTGTATAAAGTTGTATGCCCATCTTGTAGGTGACCTTCCTATGATAAGTTTACTGATGTGTGGTGTCCAGTCGATAACTTTAAAGTGAAAAGTGATAATTCTAGCCACTTACCCATCCAAGCTTTTGCATGGCCTGACGTTGGCGTACAAATCAAACTCCTTACGTAGTGCTAAGTTGAGTGAACGGTATCCCTTACCAACCGGGGTCATCAGAGGACCCTTTAGGCCGATTTTGTTTTCATTGACAGAGTCTATAGCTCGCTGGGGGATACCAAATTTGCCATCAGGACCCTAAAACAGACACAACAAACAAGAAATTAATATATGCCATATTCTATTTCATCAGTTTCAACTTTTTTTTTATTGTAATTTATACATTGCAGAGGAGATATTCGGACATTTTGAATTTTATGTCGCATGGGCCATTGCATTAAGCTGTGATTATGCAAGTTTATAAATCAGTGAACAGTACTACAGAATTTTATTTACTAAGCAACATATATTTTTTGTGTCTTGTGTGTCATTTTGTAATCAATTTCACTATGTAGGCAGACTTATTAAGTGTAGGCATGCTATGTGATACTGTTGACATTTTTATAGCTTTTCTGCACAGTCAGTTTCAAATAACCAAAACAATCAATATATTTATTTATTAAAAAATAAAATGAGTTTGGAATTAAATGCAGTTGTTTTCCTAGAAACACTAACAAGCAGGCCATGGGAATAACACAGCGATCAAAGATTGCAAGTGACATTGAGTCAAGAAATTTTTAAGGAAAATACCTATGTACTTTTTCCTGTTGCATTCAATCTATCTTAATCAATATTTTAAGATTATTTATACTATTACACAAAATAATATTTACAGCTGATCCTAAGTGGATAAACTAATAAGAATATAGTAGGTATCAGACTAGAATCGTTTACAATGGGTAACTGTCGCTTACGTCGCATTAGTCATGAAAGAACAATTTTACAATGTAACTGTAAATTTTTTACGCAAAAGAATCTTATACTTAGACAGAAATCGCCATAACGTTCATGTTTTGTATCAAAATAATAAGCATTTAATTTTAGAGTCTTACCCGAACAGCTGTGACATCTACTTCATCCCATTCAATTGGCACTTTAGCTGCTTCAAAGATTTTCTGCACGGCGACCGTGATCTCAGGTCCGATTCCATGGCCAGGGATCAACGTGACTTTCCTCACCCCGGTGCTGTACTTCGCCACCCCGCTTCGAGCCGCTGGAACCTGACATTAACCAGAAAAAACCGATCATATAACCTCCAAACTCAACAAGAAAAAATATAAAAAAAACTCCCTAACCTCATTTTTCCCACCCTTAGTTGAACCAGCACTATCACTCACGCCCGGCTCCAACCACTTCAGCAGTGATCCCAGCACTTTACTCTCACGAAAAGGCTCCAAAAGCACTTTTATGTAATTCCTCGACATAACTATAATAAGTCTATTTTTGGACAGCAGGAATAAAGAGGAGAAAGGCCTCTGAAGGCACAACTTCTAAGGATAGCATGCAATAACACGCAACGTACTTTAATATTAAACTCTGGACTACAAACTTACAATTTTCCTGATCATTCTTGAAGCCATTTCAATAATTTCGCGAAATACGTCGTCGAGCGATAACTCCGCGGTGAGGGGCGGAGGAGATCAGAGGGCCAGGGGGAGGGAGGAAGTTGCAAGCGCGGCAAATACGCATGACCGGAAATTAATTTCAAGGTCATAGGGATAGGCACATGTAATTATGATCATGTACACATTATTACAATGTTCGATTGTGATTTTTTTATATGCCAGTAGCACAGTTTTTTATATCATTTATTATTTTTATTTTATGTATAATTATTATTTTTCGACTTGAAATGGCAACATTATATCTTAACTTACCGGAAGTAAGAGTTTTTGGCGGGAACGTCATAGAAACATGTTGTTGCTCTTTTTTATTTTCCTAAGTGTTATTTTGAATATTAATGAGCTAAAAATGGTGGTGTTTTATTCATTAAATTTTCGATCAAGTGCATGAGTGTGGACAAATGAAATAAAGCAGTGAAACGTGTCATTTTGCGTTATCGTCAAAACTCCATAGAAGATTCTAGTAAAGTCGCCATCACTTTACTACGACTATAAAATAATTAAAATGAAAATATAAATAAAAGATTTGGCATAAAGATCTTGTAACCAAGCCATAATAAATTAATAAATAAAGAAAAATTACCGGAAGTAAGAAATTCTAACTGTCAGTCTAAGACTGTTAATATCAATGTCAATTTATTCATAAAATCAAAGTATTTCAATGTCAATAAAAAATCAGCTGTTGTGTGTTTTTGTTTCTCTTCTGTAAGTGTCTGTAAATTAAAAATATCGTTAGCTGTGCCCTTATCCGTTATTTATCCAGGGTTACGTCCTACGTAGTACCTGGTCTGTGGTTACGACTTGTTGATGACAAAATTAATTCTCTCGTTAATCTTAACGCTATGGATCATCAGTCGTTACCATTGAAGCTATCTTCTCTGAGCTTGATATCTCAATGCAAGTTGGAGAGTATTTTATCTCAATGCGGGGACAAAAAAGATCTTATAATTGACCCTTCTCTTATTAAACCTTTAGAGAGGATTTGTGGAGTAAGCTGGTTAAGGTAAATTTAGTTAATACTCCTTCTTTCCCATATTCAATACCTAATATAACCTCTACTTCACTCATGGATTTGTTTTCGTTACAGACAATTTGGCATCGAGAAAATATACAAAATGGACCCTCAGCTCGGGCCTACAGTTAACACAAACAGAGTCTACTTTATTCCCGCCTGTATAAACAAATATAAGTGTGTTCTTGATCAGATTGCTTCTGTTATCAGCCAGAATCCCACTTTTGCTGACCTCAAATGTTTCCACATTATAATCGTACCGAAAGTACTCAATTACTACGACTCAATATTAGAAAGTAGAGGTCTATATGGCATTGTGCAGCTACATACATTTGCTTGGGAACTTATGGCCTTAGATGAGCAACTGTTAAGTTTAGAATTACCATTTTTGTATAAGCAGTTATTTGTTGAACAAAACTATTCTTTACTGGGTTCCGTGGCCATGTCATTGTGGAGTCTTTTTCATGTAACAGGAAGACCTAAAGCCATATTTTCTGTGGGAAAATTGTCTGCTAGTGTATTGGACACTATAGAAATCTATAATGAAACGTATACAAGAGACTTTGTTGATACGAAGCCATCACAAGAAATTGGAGCTTTGATCTTGATTGATAGAAACCAAGATTATGCTTCCAGTTTACTCACCCCGGCCACATACACTGGTCTACTCAGTGAGATTTTTGATATAAACTGTGGTCATTTAGATCTGAATGTGAAAGAAACTAAATTAAAGAAAGGGAAGCTAGATTTTGGCTTGGAAGAAGTGGCTGCAGCCAGTAAAAATACAGTAATGACATTAGATGGTTCTATAGATAATTTGTATGGAGAAATAAAACATAGACACTTTTCTGAAGTTTTGAGCGTATTGAGCTCTAAGGCGAAGCTGTTGAAAAATGAAGATATTAAAGCATTGAATATACAGGCTATGAAACTTTATGTTGAGACTAAGTTACAAAAAGTTGCTTTATTTAAGCAGAATTTAGTCAACCATGTGCTTGCTTGTGAAACAATAATCTCAGAAATGAGCAATAAATTTGAAAATCTTAAAGAGACTGAAACAGAAATGTTGAATAATAGAAATAAGAAATCTAACTTTGCTTTTGTTGATGAAAGTTTTGGTACAGACATCCATATGTATAACAGTTTGCGTTTAATGTGCCTGTTAAGCCTCACACAAGGGATATCTTATGAGGAATATAATACTCTAGTTAGTAAATATTTAATAGCATTTGGTTACAAATATTTGTACATATTCCAAAATCTAGTTAATGCAGGACTGTTAATTCAACCTTCCAATTTGAAATTATCACTAAACATGTCTTCATTGGGAAATCTTAGTGATCGGTTACCGAAATGGCAGAATGAATTCCAAACTACAGCAAATAAACTGAAGCAATTGCCATCTCAACCTGAAAAAGTTGGAAAATCTTCACCTGGATATGTTTTCAATGGTGGCTATGTTCCTTTAATCTCAATCTTATGCAATACAATTCTAACATCGGACACTCTGGCAGAAGTTTTAACAAAACTATATGCATTAACCGATTTAAAAGTTGGTGGAGTAATCAAGGATAAACTCAAAATTGGAATGGAGACATTAAATGAAAAACTCTCTAATTTAAAGTTATCAAATGATTTAGATTTTGGATGCAAAGATGTGAGAAGTTTATCAAAGATGGTGAAGACTGAACCTAATTTGGGGAATCTGTTCCCTTTGAAGCCTAAGACGGTATTAGTTTACGTTATTGGGGGAGTGAATTATGCAGAGATAGCTGCATGTGAAGTAGTTCAGACTGCTACGGGTTCTAAGATCTTCATAGCAAGTGACTGCATTGCCAACGGAGGGGATCTGATGGGTGCTAGTATGTAAATTGTATTATTAGGGTGTTCATCACCATTTCCAAACTTGGGTTATTATGAATAAGATATTATTTTAATTATAATGCCTTTTACCACCTATTTATTCTCTATAAGAGTTAGCATAAAAAATATAAAAGCTTTTTATTTTGTTCAGCTGTGGAACGCATTGCCTGTGTCTGTCAGACATGCTCAACCGCTCACTGTGTTCAAAAATCAAGTAAAATTATTTACCTCTCTAAGGTCTTACCCTAAAATAAGTTGCTTCTGTGCTATTTTTGATTTCTTATTTATGTAGATACTTTTTCAGATGTTCTATATACCTATGTATAAAATATTTGTAAAATAAATACAAGTATTTCATATTTATTAGTTTATATTATTTTATTTAGTATTTAATTTTATTATATTGTTAAGTATGATCATATTATAAAGCTATACCCAGTGTCTCTGCCATTGCATACCCATTTTACTTATTCTAAAAATTGATCTCCTTATCACAGTTGCCTGGAAGAGCAATTGCTTTTAGCGATAAGGCCGCCTGTAGTCACACTAGTTTTGTAAGTTGTCTAATATTATATTTTTTCAATGGTGTACAATACAGAGTTTTTCTATGTTTTTTGTAAAATAAAGGCTAGCTATGTACTATCTCAGTTAAGTAATTGATAAGTTTTAATGCCATATACATTCTAAAGTCAGCACTAGACACCATACTGCAATGTTTTCGAATTACTAAGTTCTGAAGCTGTGTCCAGACCCAGACATGTTCTTTTGCCCCCCATTCTGTATCTCGAGCATCTAAAACACCGACATTGGAGCGTACCTGTATCCGTATCGAGACGGCGTACCACCGTACCATACCATACCAAAGTCCAAATTTGCGTTTTTGGATCGCGACATTGATACAGAACGGAGGTACGGACAGACAAAAGAATATGTCAGGTATCAATATGCAGCTTAGCACAAAAATTTACATTTGTGTAATTTATTCTGCAAAAGAAAAACATGAAAAATGGAACAGTTTAACTCTAGCCGGTATGAATCACTATCAAGATAGATGATAGTTTTTTTTTTCAACTGACTTCAAAAAAAGAGGTACCCAATTCCATTGCATTTAAAAAAAATGTTTATTAACTCCATAATTTATAAACCAATGGGATATTTTTTTAGAAAAGAAATACTTTTAAATTGGTCCCATAGAAGTTTAATGTTTACTAAACTATCTGGTTTCTAAAGCAAAATAATTGAAAATATAGTCATTCAAGTAAACGAAATTGTGTATTGAAGTCGGTTGTTTCAGTTTTTTGACACAGTTTGGACACAGTCCAAAACTGCATCACACTGAGATGTTGGCGTAAAACGAATTTAAGCCGTATTCGAGGCTGGCACGAAAGTAGTTTTCCATATCTGTCTCTGGATGATTCTCCCATGTAATCTCGCAAGTTTGTACGCACATTCTTTGTACACTACTTATGTTTGTCTACCCTAAGTTATAAATTTAATATGCATATGAAAGTACACTTATCAGTTTATATTTTTTAATTATTTATAATAAAAGTACTTATTTACTGAAAATATTTTAATCTTTCATTACAACTTTCAATTATATCACAGTATAATCTTGAATTAATGGAATTTTACATACAGAATACTTTTACATAGGTACGTAGAAAAGCTACAATTTTAATGTTACATATATTATATATATATTATAATAATACATAGTATACAATTTCAACACTACACAGTACATTAAAATAATTTGCTCACACATAAAACAGTTGCACAACTTAAAAAAAACTAGTTGAATCACTGAAATCGGTCTAGCCGTTTCACTATCCAATTTCAATAAAAAAAATATACCATTTTGAATTTTTTTTACAATCAAATTACAGCATTTTATATAGATAATTTATATTAGTTGCAATATAACAAGTGCATCAAAAACAAGCCTTATAAACAAGCCCGTCTAGTATTTTCTTGTACAATGCCGTATTAAAACTGTCGAAGTAGCTGACTCGCGCGGCCATACTAAACCTAGAAGAATGTAGCAACGCTTTGACATATCAAGGGGGGGGATAGACAAGTGGCATTCTTATTTCGTGAACGCCATTACGATAGACAAGTAAATGTATGGGATTGACATTAGTTATCGAAATGTCACGTGACAGTTTCTTAACATTTCGAAGCGTACCTAAGCGATTGTAGAAATAGAAACGTTTGCCACTCGTCTAAGGGCCACAGCCTAAGCCTGCTGGCCAGTCATGACCTTCACAACATTATCTTGATAATTGAATTTAAATATGATGTAACATAAACTGTGACATTACTACAGTATAGTGTGCACTTGGTCTAATTTATTTAGCTTTTATAGGGAATTCAATTCTTTATTTTCTCCATAGATATAATTAGCAATGTTCTTGGATGCGTCAGTTAATACATTGTATGTTCTATTTCCAATAATAATAATTAAATTAATCATATAATTATGAATGTTAATAACCCACCACCATGGCTATTGAAAATATTGTATTAAAAAAAAAGGTTATTATTCCTCCCTGCCTTTTTTCTATCAGACGGGAAGAAGCAGAAAAAACGACATCGTTTTACGGTGCATATTTTAAAAACTCGAACGAACCGCTTTAGCTCCACATTTATTGTGCGAACCGTACAGCCAAAATGTACATACTTCGAATAGATATAATCTAGGCAACTTCAAATTGCAAGTAATTCTAGGTAAGCGCGCTCCATCGTAGACTGTAACAGTCGCTTAAAATTAGGCGAGTTAGTGTTCAAGCGTAAGCCTATTTTCAATAAAAAAAAACAACATCCAACATTTGAGAAAATTTTTAACTGTGTGTAATATTATCAATTCCCAAGTGTATAATTAGTAACATCTCATGAATATTTAACGTGGTTATTTATTAAACTGCATTATCGGACAGGCATCCAGTATCGTCCCACCCCGGTACAGAGATGTAACCAGGCCGCGCGGTCGCCACTACCCGGCGCTACCCTCATTTACGCCAGTACTGCGCGAACTTGTGGAAGTGTTCCACGAGCGCCGCCATCACGGCCGTCACCGACATGTCTAGAAGGTTCTGGAGGTAGTGGACGGCCTCCTCGTCGCCGAGATCCAACCTGAAAGTGGAAGAAGATGGATTAGATATACATTCCACTGTTATTTGTTGATCAAAATGTAGAAAATGTCGACCGCAGGCCCACATTACAACTTAACCTCTAACGACGGTCAGATGTGCTGGTCTTTGATGCTCTACCTAACCATTAAGGAAAATAGGCGTGATTGTATGTATGTATGTATGTAAATGTAGTTCAGAGCAGAGTCACAAACACCAGTGGCCAAAAATAACAAGGTGTACTTTGGCCGCATCAAAGCATTTCCTTCCAAATCAGCTGCTATATACCAATATTAATTTATTAGTGACATTTTATGATTATTATTTTGGTGAATTTTTATGTTAACAATTAATCATAATTTAATTATTATTATTAGAAATAGAACATACAATGTATTAACTAACGCATCCAAGAACATTGCTAATGATGTCTACGAAGAAAATAAAGAATTGAATTGAATCAAGTTGCAGAACACTGTTAGATTAGTGACAGATTTAATAACGTACCTGAGTTTGTCCTGCACCTTCTTAACAGCCTTGTCTGGCTCGAGCGCTATATCAGGAACGGAAGCGTCTACCATCAAGGAGAATAGGTTTAGCATTAAGTTCGCGTGCCTGGAACAAACAAGGTTATAATTAAATTTATTTTAACACGTAGGTTCTTCTTGAGACGATTTTGATAAAGGTTGATAAACTTTAATACGTAAGTTCTTCTTCAGATGATTTTGATAAAGGTTGATTAACTTTAATACGTAAGTTCTTCTTCAGATGATTTTGGCATCTTACTCAGTATGTTATCACGGTAATTCAATTAATTAATTTTTATGTGCTTTGTCGATTTCTCAAAAGCGTTTGTTACATTCAAGTAACCAAAATGTATGAGAAAGCGACACCCAACCTTGTCATATATATATATATTAAATGTCTAATTCGTTTTTATAAGGATGGAATAGTATTTGTTAGAAAACTGTTCTATTACGCCATTTCTACCACAACGCGGGAGTACGTCAAGGGTGTATTATATGCCCGCGAATATTCAGCATATACACTAAACATATATTAAATAATCAGATAGATTTCGAGATTTTAGATATAGTGTAATGTTGAAAATATAATAAATTCTAAATTAATGATCTGGGGGCACGGGAGCGGCTCCGGCCAAGTCGAGTATTCGTTTTACAAGGTAAGGTTAGACATTTTCAAATGTGACTGACCTCCTAAGATGCAAGAAGGCCGTATAGCATTGTTTCCGGAACTGGTGATAGAGCTCCGAGTGCATACCGCCCATCGCTTCCACCATCTCCTTGCTGAGCTTCATGGGCGGCGGGAGAGGCTTCGGGTCGCGCCCTAGGATGTAGCCGAAGTCGATGTGGAACAAGGCACCAGATTTCGTTAGCAGAAGGTTGTCTAAGTGACGATCGCCTACACCTGCAACATTAAAGAATAAATTATCAATACCAGATAGACCACCCCCAGACAGTAGAGACTGGCCATGCAATAGACAACTGACCTCATGCATGTGTCAGGAAGATGCTGGATGCAAGCTGCTTTCAATCGGTCTTTTTGGAAATCCTCCCCCATGGATTTCCAGCCTAAAAAGATCAATGATCGCGCGATATGAGGTTTCAGACTACTGGAACGAACCAATATTTGTATGTATACTTATTTGTCGATATTTAAACCCAATAAACCGTTCTTTACGAAATTTTGTACATATTAGACGTCAATAGGAAGATTAAGAATTTAAGTAAAAATAAAGCCGGTACGAACAACTTGTATTTTTTTGACAAGAATAAGCTTTGAATTAAAACGTAATTTTATGAATAAGTAATAGATTAGATACATATCGTAAAACATAAGCAGTGGAAAAGTAACTTACCGAGCAAATAAGTAATGACACAATATCCTGCACAGCTCCTAATATACGTATCCATAGTTTCCGGTTTGATTCCATACGGCGCGCCCTCGCAAGGGTTATACTTCCTAAAGAAGTTCTGTATGCTGCCTTCAGTCGCCAACGCCTCAGCAACCGTCACAGATTCTATAAACTGCAGGAACCCATGTTTAGAACTAGTTGCTAGGACCTTATACGGCGTGAGTTTAAGGTCCAAATTCTCTCGTCTCAGCAATTTATCCATCAGAGTTATCATTTGGAGTATTAGTTGATCTTGACGCAAATCATCACCGTGCTTGAAGATTGCTTCGTATTCTACTCCTTCTGTGGTTAAGAAGGTTAGTTTTGAAGGCATTAAGGCAGATTTGAATAGGCTAGCCTTTTTAGCGACGATGCCTTTAATGGTGACGTTTGGGTCCAGCGGGAAGGGCATGGGTTCGAAGTTGGTGAAGTTGAATTTGAACGCGTCTGGGTCGGCGAGTAACTGTTGCAGCCTTTCCGCCTTTTTGTTCCGGTTGCCGCTCTCTCGGGCGACTGTTTTGACGAGTTTCACGAGCTTGTCTATGAACACTTGTTGGCGTGCGAGGAAGGAGCGGGTGCGTTGATGGTCCGCGTTGCCTGTGGGGAGAATTTTTTTATGTCAATATTATGATACCTGTATTAAAAAAAGACTGCATTTTTAGTATCCTGTGCACGTATTGTATGATTTAATATTGTCTTATATATAATATATATAATGGAAACAGGGAGAAATAATGGATGAAGATTTTTATTTTAGTTTGAAAAGGACTTAATCGAAAATGTTTTTATATATGATTGGAGAAAATTCGAGCAGCTGATTTCACTATGTCTGGTATCTTTAAATTTAAACATTTTATTTCTATGCAGCATTTCTATCAGATCGTAATAGGGGGTATTATTGTTAAAAAACCTGCGGGAGTAGCTCAGTTGCAGAACCACCTCACTTTTTAAAGCAGCAGCCTCAACATTGAAAATTGTCTTAATATTGTCCAACCTCCAATAGTCACGGAACGTAAAGAAGGAGAAACTGTTCTGTCTGTAATAAATGTCAGCTTAAATTTCATTGAGGCAACTTTAGAAGCAAATTACTTGCTCGAACTCATTATTACGCGCAATACACACCAAAACCTGCTGACCCTCGCTGCCAACACAGCCCGGTCGGTACGACCCCGCGGCCTATTATATTGCATAGATTGAGCCTATGTCGGCAAAGTTGCGGACATAAAGTCTGCGTGTTGTTATGGCGTGTATTGCGCTTTACGGTATAGAAATTTCCATCTGGGGTAAACAATTTCTGGAATAAAAACCTAAATAGCAGACTTTATACTAGCAGATGCGCAGCGTAGGAAGAACAGCCACATGATAGACAGATGACCTCATAAAAACGCTGACAAGACGCTGGATGCAAGCCGCTTCCAATCGGTCTTTTTGGAAATCCATGGAGGAGGCCTGTTTAACAGTGGACTTATGGCTGAGAAGAAGACAATACTAGCAAATGCAAGAGTATCAGAGCTCTATAACAAAACGACGCTAGAGTCGGTACAGCAGCACATGTCACCTTTAGCGAGTTGTGTGGAGAAGGTCCTCATGACTGCGAGGTACATGCGGCGCGCGGCCGGCTCCTGCGCCGCCTCCTGGTCCTCGCACTCGATCAGCAGGTACCAGTACAGGTAGTTGGCGAGGACGCTGTTGGAGCACGCACGCTCTATCAGGAATGACGCTAGGCTGAGCCGTTCTTCGGGTGGTTCTGATGATTCTCTGGACAGAAATGAGATTCATTGAAATTAAACTGGCTATGAGTATGACTGCCCCGCAGCTCAGTTGGTAGTATATCTATCTGTTAAGCTGTAGGTCGTGGGTACGATCCCCACCCAGGGCAAACATTGATGAGGAAGATTTGTGTCATAAGTATATATTTATAAAAAAGTATATATGTATTCTATCAGCCTTCTAGTTTCCATAGTACAGGCTTTGCTTAGTTTGGGCTAGATGGTGTTGTTGTGAAATGTTCAATATATCTATTTATGAAACATTTTTATCGTGTATATTTTATATAATTTTATGAACTGACGTTTCGGAATACTTTGCAGCGTCCGTCACAGGTGAGAATAGATGGCAGTTATCGTATTTTTGTTATGAAAATATAAATTACTTCCACCTATTAGAAATGAGATTTTGATTTGGACCAATACGGACGTTGGTCCAATTGAATATTTTTGTTTTATTTGAAATAGGTAGATCTACGTTTTCATTAACGTTCAGGCACACTCCATACAATATACAATGGCGCACTAGTCAGAGACACATACGCATGTTGACGTGTTAAAACACACACACACACACTCATGTATGAAGTTATGGTTGTAGTTTGATTGGCAGAAACATGATTTGATACGGACTTCCAACTTTATTACATTCTAAATAGATCTACGTTTGACCACCAACTCGCCTAGTCACAAATAAATAAAATAAAAAATGACATAAATAAATGTTAGCTACCCAGTTAGATAACAAAATATATATGTACCATCATGGTATGATATACTGCTTTCCTCTAGCGAAGACTAGAGTTCAATGTTAGCTTGATCAAGCTAAGTTTGCACCTCGTAACGATTACGCCACACTGACGCTTAGGTACGGTCTGCAAAAAAGGATTCGCTATGACTTTAAAAAAGTAAACTCATGTTTGTTAGATTTTCTTTGGATTTATTGTTTTTAACATTATATTATACATGGGTACATTAAAATATAGACAAAAAAATTGTATTGCCGCAGGTAGCGAGATCTCCAAGCAGCGATATCGGGTTTTTGTATTTGTCAATAATTTGGGTGGCCTTAATTGGGCACTAGTACTTGGACGTGGCGAAGAACTTGATGCTGGTAAAGCAGCTGGCTGCGATAATTGTTTGGCTTCCTTTTTCATATTCATTAGCGTCCTCTTAGATACGCCGGTTGCGGCACAAGTTCGCTGAATAACTTTATCAACCGGATAGGTCATTCTTTTATTAGCTTTTTCTTCTTCGAAAAACTTCAATACTTTCAGGATTATGTTTCTTCCTTCACTATGTATCACCTTTCCTTTCATTTTTGTTGACAACAACAATCCACTTGAGGAAAAAAAATGAACGCTAACCGTTCAGTAACAGGTTCAACAAAAACAGTCCAGTAATATAATAAAACAGTGGTAACAACTCCCGTAATATCGGGAGCTCAAAATTAACGCGAACCACGGTAAATATCCCGTTACTAATAATAATAGTGCTTTAAGGAACTATCACTGTTCATGAAATAACGCTTACAGTTTACTTTACAACTTAACAATACAATTAAGGGCAAACTAGTATCTATATTAAAAAAAGAAAAAAAAACGATTGTAGAAGAGCTATTTTAGCAGTCTAACTTTTCATTTCGTTACGGTTGATACGCTGTTGAGTGTACGTTATTTGAGAAAAAGTATGCGCAAAGTCGTTGTGAAATGTTTTCTTGAAATTCTAGCAAAATTATTTATTACGAATAAGAAGTTCGTTGTATGTTACGAAATAAAGATTTTTTTGCCAGAGTCGTATTATTATTACAGAAAAGTAAGTATTACACTCCGTAAGTGTCATAGGGTACACTTACGGAGTGAAGAAAAATCTAAAGAAACGTCGCACATCAAAATCAGCGAAGCCGTTTAGGCTGTAGGAGGTAATATAGAAATATAACCCTCCTTCTTGCACAGTCGGGTTTAAATAAACAAAAACTATCTATTTCCCGGGATGATGAAAAGATTCTAGTGAAGCTATCAACATTTAATCCGGTATAGATCTCGAGAAATTGTGATGGAAAAAAACTCCGGACAAAACAGTTTATGGGTAACCAAAACATATTCGGGAAATATATAAAAAAAAACATAAAAATGCTCCAGGTGAGGCTCGAACTCACAACCCCGGCATCGCTCACGGCCACTGCCTTATAAGTACCGTGCGCTAACCAATTGCGCCACTGGAGCGGTTACACACCCGGCCAAAATTATACATCGCTTCACTCGGCACCTAACGGCGTTATCTGGTGACGTCATTGCATATGGTTCGCTCATAACATTTAATTAGGTAAAATGTATAAACAATGAGTTAGGTAATTGAGATAATTAAGTATAGCGGTGCTTTGCAAAAATGTGTAAAACAAACACAATTTGAATAAAGTTCAAATATTTCTTGCATCAGTCTGTTTTGTTTGAGAACGGCAAGTGTGGAATTCCACATATTCCGGGATTTTCCGCTATCAAGTACACCCCGAGGGTGTTAATAAATAGGTATCTTCTAGACAAAGATACTACATTTTCGACCTCATCGTCACTTCCCATCAGAAGTGATTGCGGACATTGCAGGCCTAGGACTGCCAAAATACGCAATTACGTTAACTTGGGTGACATATTTTTTCCAGTTACTTTGTTTTATAACCCAAACTACTACATTCAAATTAAAAATTAATTTTTTGTCGAGTAAATTGCACTCATACAAATCAGCAAACAATGGAATCACATAAAAATATTAAACTAAACTGATTTTGATGAAATTGAAATGGAACCAATCTGAAAGTAACTATATCCCTTCAAATAATAAAAACATCCAAATCGGTTAGTAAAAAACGGAGTTACGAGGTAACAAAGTAACAAACAAAGTAATATAACCGAATTGATAACCTCCACCTTTTTGAAGTCGGTTAAAAAACAAGAACTTTTGGATATCAAGTAAAACCGCGCGGTGGAGTAAGTTAACTCAACTTTACGTAATTATGTGTTTAGTCAAATCAAGTTACTACGCGGAAAAAAGGTTTTCTAAACTATAAGATTAAAGTCTTTTATGCTATAAGTCACGGAAAAAATAGATAATTATAAGTTTTTTTTTATATATAGGAGATCTACGATAGACCACCAACTCGCCTGATGTTAAGCGACGGTGTGGCCGAGGATGGAGCTCGTCGATCTAGAAGATATCTATTCACTCTAGCCTTGAAAATTCCAAGATTGTAGGTCTCAGGAAACAGAGATGGCGGCAACGAATTCCATTCTTTTGCAGTACGCAACAGGAATGTGGATCGATATCGCTGAGTACGGATTTTTGGCATTTCAACGAGAAATGGGTGGTAATTCGCCGACTTTCTGCTAGTCCTGTAGTGAAATGGGGAGGGTGGAATTAGGTCGTGAAGCTCTTGCGCACATTCCCCGAAATGAATCCTGTAGAAAATAGACAGACATGCTACTTTACGGCGGTGCTCGAGACTAAGAGTAGGTATGTATGTGACTGTGTGTCTGTATGTGTGACATAATATAATAGATGATTGTTATAGTTTGAAAAACTGAAACTACCGACTTCGAAATAAGTTATTTCGTTTACTTGGATGACATATTTTGTTCAGGTACTTTATTTTAAAAACAAAATTACTAAACCTATTTACCCGACTACACAGTCGGGTCTTACACAAGAAGGAGAGATATATTTTCGAGTGCATGTACGTTTGTATGTATGTACATATATATGTCGGTATGGATGTATTTTTATATGAACGCCTACAGCCTGAACGGCTTGACCGATTTTGATGTGCAAGGTATCGTTAGATTTGTCTTTATTCCCTGGGAGTCATAGGCTATATTTTCTGTAATAATAATAATACATCTCTCGCAACAATAAAAAAAACGTTTATTCATAACTTCCAACGAACTTTATCGTAATAAGCAAGTGATTTTTACTAGAATTATTCTAAAGAATGCGCATCTATTATTATTTGTATGGATTTTACGCATATTTTCTCACGAAAAAACGTACAATCAACAGCATATCAATCGTAAGTTAAAATAGTCTACTAATTAATTATCGACTGCAAAAACTGCTTTTTTATAGTCAATATATTTTTTTTATTTCAATATAAATACCTACTTGTTTGATGACATTACTATGGGACCAATCTGAAACTATATTCTTTGAAATAAAAAATAAAATTTTCCAAATCGGTTTATAAATTACAGAGTTATGCGGCAAAAAAACATAAAATATATATACAAAAGAATGGGCTATGTAACGTAAAATTTTAGATATGTATTTTTGCTTCTATTTGAAATTCTGAACTATTTTAAGGAACTAATTTCATTTTTAGGGTTCCGTACCTCAAAAAGAAAAAACGGAACCCTTATAGATCACTTTGCTGTCCGTCTGTCTGTCTGTCCGTCCGTCCGGGTGTCAATACCTTTATCTCAGGACCGCGTAAAGGTATCGTGTTGAAATTAAAACCATATACGCAGATTCATAGTATCTTGCTGCAGAAAGAAAAATCAAATTTCTCAGTTTTCGTAAAAAAGAGTTACAGCCAAATGTGCCGTAAAAATGCACATTTCGACACTTACAAGGGAATCAAAACCTAAGGGGTATTTTCGTTAACCTAAAACTATGAAATTTGGCAAGAAGCATTGTGTTATAGTACATATATAGAAAAAATCAGAAAACTGGAATTTTTTTATTTATAACTACAAAATAGTGTCTTCATACAATTAATGAGGGTCCAAATTTTAAAGTGAATTAACCGTATCATGTGGCGTATCATATGGAAGAGCTTAATTAGCATAAGTCAAAACAGCTTTTTAAATATTTATATATATTTATTTATATTTTTTCGGTTTATGAAGGAAAATATATGATTTCCCCCTTTTATCCACTAGTTTGTACGGAACCCTCGGTGGGCGAGTCTGACTCGCACTTGTCTGGTTTTATTTTAACGGGCAATGCCTTTATTAACTACAACAAAACGATATACAAACTACACTACACAAATTACTAAGCAAATTGATGTTGTATACATTTTTATTGTTTTGGTTTTTTTTTAAACCGTTAAAAGTTATTTAAGTAATTTCAATCCTGAAAGCATGTAATTACTCGGCCAAATCCTTTACATGTTCTTAAGACTGACCAGAGATGTTGCGCTGCTGTATATAATCAATATTTTCTAAAGTGTTAATACACTTAAGGATTTACAAATGAGTAGTACAGACAGTTAATTCGATTCGCTTCCACAATATCCCAATCAGTACTTGGGAGTCTCTACCAATTCCGCTGTATAGGTAACTCACTCATTCTCACTCACTCACTTGTTGTCATTGTCTAGTGGTGTATCTTGCTCGAAAGTGACCGTGCCAATTGTCTGACTGTTGATGACGTCATGTCATCCGATGTTACACTGTAGTGCTGTATAACAGCTGTATAAGTACTCACTCGTTGTTGTTGTCTAGTGGCGCGTGTATATCCTGTTCGGAAGTGACCGTGCCAGTTGTCAGCGGCGCGCTGTCGTCCACCGAGCAGCGGCTGACTGTTGATGACGTCATGTTGTCCGATGTTACACTGTAGTGCTGTATAACAGCTGTATAAGTACTTACTCGTTGTTGTTGTCTAGTGGCGCGTGTATATCTTGCTCGGAAGTGACTGTGCCAGTTGTCAGCGGCGCGCTGTCGTCCACCGAGCGGCGGCTGACTGTTGATGACGTCATCTCACTTGATGTTATAACTACGATAGAATTAAAATGAGTTTAAACTAACGTGCTTTTCACAAAATTTAAATAAAAACTACGGGTCACTCACGTCTGTTTTAAGCCAAAAAATCCGACTATAGTTTCAACCGCATTCGGCGGTCTTTTTCAAAGGAGCAGCACAAACGTCACTCTCGGTCGGAAAATTCTGCCAAATGCGGTTGCAACTATAGTCAGATTTTTTGGCTTACAACAGACGTGAGTGACCCATAGTTTTTATTTAAAAATAAGTTTAGTTTGCAAAACATGGCTCGTGGTTCGCTACACGCTTTTGATAAAGGTTTTTTTTTTAAATTATTCTTATTCTGGCAATCAAATGTAGTGAACGTTTTTTTTTATTAAGTTTGATTAGGATTAACATTTTTATTTTAATGTATTTTTTTCTTTCCTATTATAATAAAAACGCATACATGTAAACGCCATTTTGTTGATGTGCCAAATTCATCTCAATAAGTTACGGCATAAGCCTAACTATCCACTGCAGCAAAAAAACATGCTCGCTGTTGCCAGGTTTTATCCACAATATATTATTACTACTCACACAAGTCACGTTTATAGCTTGTAGGATAGGATGGATAAATTAGAGCAGCCTAATGTAAGTTGCGGCAGCCGAGTGGAGAGACCGTGTGACTTGCATCCCGGAGGTCCTAGGTACGAACTCCAAGCCATCACACTCTTTTCGCAGTTAAATGAGTATTGTTAGTTGTAGCCAATTTTTAAACGATGGAAGAAATCATCGTGACTCTGTATGTCGGAGAGTTTGTAATGTTCTTGAAGATGTGTGAAGTATGCCAAACCCGCTCTTGGACAACGTGGGCGGGGAGAAAGCTCAAACCCATCTCATAACGAGAAGATAGCCCGGCACCCAGCAGTGGGACAGTTTGACATGGCTAAGCAACAGTGGGGCAGAGAGGGAACAAGGCTAATTACACTAATTAGAATAAACGGGGGAAAATATGAAATGAGGACAAGGCTAATTCCACTAATTAGAATAAACGGGGGAAAATATGAAATGAGGCGGCCGGAACAAACTGTTAGGTTGCCAAGCGGTAAAGTTTTTTATGCAAAAAAAACTGTAAAACTGTTTTTTTGTTTAAAATAAATCCGGCAAAGTATGAATTTCACTCGCACACAGAGGCTTCCGTATACATGACACAATAGATGAACATGAACACTGACACAAATAGTATTTTTACCTTGTAGCAACCAATAAGTGACCACAATGTTTGCGACCATCCTAAGATTATTCTTTATATTTAATATTATCACGTCAGTCTAGCAATAAATGCGCCTCACTGCCAACCTCAAACTAGAAGCGGCTTGAATTTTAAAAATGGACTTCTACGTTTTTTTTAATGCAAAATAGATCTACGATTGACCAACACCTCGCCTGATGTTAAGCGACGTCATAGGTCAATTTATTTATATTATTGGTAAATAAATTGACGTGATATCTTAGATTGCCGCAAACATTATGATCAATTACAACAATGGGGTATGAAAAGAAAAATGTAACATATGCTGATTCCAAAACCGTTTCGAGATTGTATGTGTGTAAACCATATTTTTTAGTTTGGGCTTATAAAATGATGAGATGGAGCAAATTTTTGCGAAAATATAAAAAATATTTGACCTTCAGTCGACCTCTAAAATGAAGTCACAGTTACTAAAAAAAAGTTGATGCTGACAGCATTGGCATTAAATATCAAGCATAGACTATATCTCTATGACAACTGTCATAACAAAATAATTTTATAAAAAAATTTTTAAATATACATGTCACTGTCAACGTCAAGTTAGACGTAAATCACATTTTTTTTGTTTCATGTAGCCTATCACAATATTTTATTCAGTAGTAACTGTGACGTCATCACGATTTTATATTTAATAAAATATTTAAAAATAAGTACTGAACAGAATAAAAAAATATTGAAATTAGTTCTTTTAAATGATCCAATCTATCAAATAAAAATATTACAAAAATACCGATACCCCATTACCTAACGTGTTAAAATGACAAAAAAAAATGTTCTAAATTTGAATTTCCCTTCACACTCGTAACGACACTTTAAAACGTTCTAAACTAGTGAAACCATCCCTCATCATATTTGGTATTTATCCAGTTTACCGACAAAAGTATACCTGAAGCCGAGAGCAGGCTGGCCTGGCTCCCCCGGTGATGCCCGCTTTGCACCAACTTCCCCTCGGAGTCAGACAGCATAGCCACTTCCTTGCCGCAAGTACGAGCGTACTCTGAAAACAACTATCTATATTAAAAGAAATACAAAATACCCGACTGCAGAAAAGCATTTTTGCAGTCTAACTTACGATTTCGTTACGCTTGATACCCTGTTGAGCGCACGTTTTTAGTGAGGAAGTATGCGTAAAATAGCTGTACAAGATTACAAATGCACATTCTTTAGAATTATACTAGTAAAATCACTTGTTCATTACGTAAAAGTTCGTTGGAGGTCACGAAAAAACGCATTATTTTTATTTTTGCGAGAGATGTATTATTATTATTACAAAAACATATAGCCTATGACACTCAGGGAGTGAAGACGAATCTAACGACACCTCACACATCAAAGTTTAGACTGTAGGTGATCATATAGACATTCATACGAGTACATACCCGCATACAAACTTATAACCCTTCTTAAGTAGTCGGGTAAAAAGTTGGCCGTCACGGAACGAAGCAGATGTGAAACAACAGGTAATTTTGACAGAAAATGTATGTACAAGCGGTGAACGCGTTAAACATAACAGACATGCATACGTAGTATACAACTCACAATAGATAACGAAATGTATAGTATACGCGCACGCACACAAAAGCGAGTCGAGAGCAGTTATGTAGTTCGGGCGTGACGACATGAAAGAGCGTCAAGCCATTTTCTGTCACTGCTTACGAGTTGGTTTTACAGCCAAGGCACGCTAATAGATGTTGCATATAAAAAACATATAGTCTAGTAAAAATAAGATTTGTGACAACATAAAAGACAACTAAGTATATTGTTATTCAAATGAATGTACTGGTGTTTCGAAATACATTTGACACAATTTCATAATGATATTATAAAAGCTAATTTTGTTACCTTTACACACTCAAACGGCTGAACCGACCGTTATGAAAACTAGTATAGAGATAGCTTTGGACCTGGAGAGAGATAAGCTACTTGTCATCATCATAATCATCACCGTTTTTCATATATACGCGAGTGAAACCGCGGAACGCAGCTAGTCTATAAATCGGGGATTATTATTGATCTATGATTTTTAGCTATTTTCCTATTATAATTTCAAAGAATCTTTGTCGAAGGACAAACTGTATGAAGACAAACCGCTTGCCGATAAACATGATATTTATAATGTAAATTTGTAATTTATACAGTAATAAAGGCTTATTTTATTTTTATTTATTTTATTATATTATGATTTACAATAAACAATATACATAGAACATAGTAAATACATCGAAGTAGAGTAAATTTGTTTTTGTTATTTAATTGAGTTCGCATATACTCACATAGAGAAGGACTGAGAAAACATATCTCCCTCTTTCAACTTTCAAATAGCAAATAGTGGATCCGTTCAAAATCTGGCAATTTAGCGGTCAAGCACAAGTCGCAAACAAAGATTGAACAAAGCTTATGGGTTGAAATAAATGAATGTTACCGTCGTGAATCTCGGAGAAGTCTTCATATTTGAGCGCTTGCACCAGTTGCAATAGGTACAGGAGTAAATCTTCATCAGGCGCTTGTTTCAGACGGGATATTGCGTACCTGCAACATTTCTTTTATAAGACAAGAAATTATTTTCCTGGAACATAATATGTTAATAAATTGTATTACACGTTCGACGATATATTGTTGCATACTGCACAGGAATGGAATTCTTTGCCGCCATATCTCTGTTACCTGAGAGCTACAATCTTGGAATTTTCAAGGTTAGATTGAATAAATAGCTTAACCTAAGAACCTAACCTAACTGACCTACGTTGACGGTGGTGACGGTGTAACTTAAGAAAGAGCTCTTTCTTAGGTTACAGCGTCGCTTAATATCAGGCGAGTTGGTGGTCAATCGTAGACCTATCTAACATAAAAACATCAACTTCACCCTAACCCATGCCATCACAACAGCGGCTTGAATCACTTGCTTCATCTAGATTCGCATTCTCATCTTGCACCACGGGACTTATTACGCCAGCATCCCAAGGCCTCGCTACGCTATCTAGGCTGGCTCGGGTAGATGCTGTTAGGGGGGAACTCATCCCCCCTTGTATAGGTACTCACCTCCTGACGGCGGGGTGCGTGAACCTGGGCGTGAGCAGCTCGAGCGCGTCCTCGACGTCGCAGGGCGCCCAGCGCGCGAGCATGGCCAGCGCCTGGCGCGCCTCGCCCGCGCGGGACCAGTTCACGCACTCCAGGAACTTGGTCAGCGCGCGCTTGTTCGACGACAGGTAGAACCTGCAACCGCATTCACATATTATCGAACCGGCAGACGCCTAGCTTATATTTTCCTATTAACTATGCCAGCCCCGGATCTACGATTTTTTCGAACCGGGGCAGAAACTTGACGGTGGCGCCCCTCTCTCCAGCGCTTTAAATAACTTATTATGTGGCGCCTTTTTCTTAAAAGTTAACGGTGAGTCAAACAAGCTTTCGAATTCTAGGCGCTTTGTGGAGCAAGTTATTTTATTTTTAATCATATTAATTAAGATTTTTGCGCCCCCTGAAAATGCCGCCCGGGGCGGGTGCCCCGGTTTGGCCCCCCTAGATCCGGGGCTGAACTATGCAACAATATAAAGCTGCGTCCAGACATGTTCTTTTGCCCGTACCGTACCTCCGACACGTTACAAAGACAATTCAGTTTCGTATCTCGAGCACTTATGGACGCCCATGTCTCCGTAAAGTCGTTGCGAATATCGTGTTTATTTCTACGTCAAGTGCCGGCTACTAAGTTATCGACTGTGGAAGATTATGAGAATTTGGCAATTTCTTGCGCGTGTTTCATTGGTTATATATAAAAGTCGCTAATGTCCGCGGCACAACATATGCTCGGTCCTACTCCATCACCGTTGGAATGGCTTCGGGAATGCGCGCATTCAATTTTAGCTACCACCACTCACATGACCTTAGCGACCAGTCTCACGACCTTTCACTCTTACCGGTACTTCCAGACGAGGTCCTGGTCGGGCGCGGGCGGCGCGCGCGCAGGCGGCGCGGCGAGCACGGCCGCGAGCTGGTCGCGCTCCGCCGCGGTCGGCTTCGCGTCGCGCCCGCGTGCGCCCGACCTTAGAGACCGCGCCAAACGGTGCTGCTTACTCTCCACTAGGTTCTCCTGAAACGAGGGGAGGGAAAGGTGATATATGAATGTCGGACTCTCTCCCACCACCTCCCATAGTCATGCCAACCTTGGCGTTATAAGAACCGAAACGTGGGCAGCCGACCCACGACGGCGCTGCACTACAAATGAGCATCCCTATCACCATCAAACCGCAGCCGGGGCAGCTGGATGGCACATACCACCTTCGTCAAATGGATAGTCATTTTTAACCAACTTCCAAAAAAGAGGAGGATCTCAATTCGACTTTATAATATCTAATCTATGTAATATAAAGGTGGTCCCATATAAATTTTATCAAAAACCAGAATAGAGCGATAGATTGCTTTGATTCGCTTTGTTTGAAAGAGTTCCAGTTCCAGTTCCAGTTGTTACCATAGAAATTTTATCGAAGTCGGTTCCGTACTTTGGTTTCTATAACAAAATAACTGAAAAAATGTCATCCAACTAAACAACGTGCGTAATTTGAAGTCGGTTTTCTCAGTTTTTTTTAATTATTGTTATTTATAACCACATAATATTATAGTGGGCGTAAACAACATAGGCCTCGCCCGTGGATTTCTAAAGTGACCTAATGGAAGCGGCTTGTATCCAGCGTCTTCCTGCCACTTGTATGAGGTCGTCTGTCCACCTTGTGGGTGGTCTTCCTAGGATGCACTTGCCGGTTCGTGGTCTCCAACTCGTCAAACGTGGTCTGGTCGCCAACTCATAAGGCAAGGGAAAATAAGCGGTGAACCATCAGAGAGATGACGTACGATTGTGGCTTAAAAATCTCCGGACATGGTTAAATCTGACGAATATCCCTGTTCCGCGTAGCTATGTCCCAAGATACATTTTTTTTTACCTTATAACCTTAATAATACCTAATGTAAAAAAAAACAACAAGTATTGAAGTTACCTGCAGTATCTCACAGTCTGGCACGGTAACGATCTCCGCTTGCGCCTTAAACTGATACATCTCGTCGCCGTCTTGCTCGTAGTACACGACTGCGTGCTGCAACAATGGATTTATTTCTTAGAACAACGCTTTCAAAAGTTTTTAGCGGACTTTTTTGCAGTCTGTCCTGGGAAGCACTATTCCTTACTTGGGGGTTAGACAAGCGGCATCCTAATTTTGTGAACGCCAGTAGGATACCTTAATTACCCTTAGGGAACCCTTAATTTAAATTTTAGTGTAAAATAGACATTAAAGAGTGCATATTTCTTCGAAGCAAACGTTTAATCCGTTTAAATCCACTATGTTTGTGAATAGAGGTATTGCCCAATATAAAGGACATATTACCCTGTTTTGGTCGTTACTTCGTTTACTCACACTATTTTGGGCGTTATTTCGTTTACTCACATTATTTTGGCCGTTATTTCATTTACTCACATTATTTTGGGCGTTATTTCGTTTACTCACATTATTTTGGGCGTTATTTCGTTTACTCACATTATTTTGGGCGTTATTTCGTTTACTCACATTGTTTTGGGCGTTATTTCGTTTACTCACATTGATCCCTTCCACTTGTACGGTGGGGAACTCGATCATGAGGTACATGTAGTCGGAGCTGCGCTTCTCCTTCTCGTTGATCATCTCTATCTCGCGGAACGTGAGCCGGTCCAGCCAGTCCACCTAAACAACACACCGCTTCGTTCATTTCAACACACACTGCGTAGAAAGATAACTCAAGAGAACATACTTAAACAAGTGACAAACGTTTTTGTTTCTACAAACGCTTCATCATCATCATCTCAGCCACAAGAAGTCCACTGCTGAACATAGGCCTCCCTCATAGATTCCCAAAAAGACTTGAAAGCGGCTTGTTGGAAGCGGCCAACGTCTTCCTGCCACTTGTACGAGTATGATATCTTCTGTCCCAGTGGCGTAGCGTGGATATCAGCCGCCCTCTTATTTAGGCAATTCAATTTAAAAGATTATTATAAAGAACTTTACGGCAAGAACAGTCATCATTGTAGTGTAATTTACAGGTTACAAATAAAAGACGTATTACAAAAATGCTTACATTTATGCCATTTACATTGATATAGAACACTTATGATTATACCTTGATGATCAACAAGATTTACTAGCGAACTGAATATAAAACGTAAATCGAATTCCAAATAGAACTAGAACGTAAATTTCTATTGAAAAATAATATGAAAATTAAATGATAACTCATTTTTAATGAACTTTAATAGAATATTTGTTAAAGAAAGTGGATTTCCCGATTCCGTCTCAATATAAATAATGTAAAATTCAGTGCTAATTTCAAGTAAGTGCAACAAAAATATGAAATGTTTACAAGATATTATTATTATTTATTGTGAAATTTTGCCGCCCCCTAAAGGTGCCGCCCCTACTACGCTACGCGACTGTTCTGTCCACAAACGCTTACGTTTTGAAATTCTAAGAAACGGTGACGTGCAGTCACGTGACATTACGTTAGCTAGTGCCAATCCCGTACACTTACTTTTCTATTGTACTGACGTTTATGAAATTAGAATGCAACTTGTTTAACCCCTCTGTTGTCGCGCTATTTCCCTTACAAATAGCAGAAAACCGTTATCTACCCCTACACATTAACAGATTTCGAAGATGGCTTTCGTCGGTTTTGCTTTTTTTTAATTGCCTTATAACTCCGAGAAAATTAAATATACAATAAAAAAAATGAATTATATAAGTTCTTGATCATATAATAATTATGTATTACTTAATAAATATACATATTTAAAAATCGATTATTTTAGCAACACTGTATACAACGTTACTTTTAGAAGTAAAAAAAGTCAACATACTACATTTGAATCGACTTCGTGTCGCAAGATTGGTATGAGCAGCGGCATGTTATCATCTTTGTCGTACACGTATATATTACATACGGATTCGCTCAAAGCTTGCAGCTACCTATCGCGCATCACGTTTTTAAACATATAAAATCATTGATTAGGGATATTAGTAAAGTGAGATACGAATTTGTTTATTTGTGAATTTGTTTAGATAGGAGAAATATTTATAAAAAGTATTTTTTCGTTATGTTTCAAACTGGCTGAGGAGTAGAAAATATACATTTTTTTCACTACACCGTCGCCAGTATAAA
The DNA here is from genome assembly GCA_947563715.1 of Lycia hirtaria. NCBI lineage: Eukaryota > Metazoa > Arthropoda > Insecta > Lepidoptera > Geometridae > Lycia > Lycia hirtaria. The sequence continues at coordinate 46,784,719 of OX387377.1, forward strand.
TGATATCTGAATAATTTTTTTAGAAAAATGTTTTTTCCTATCAAAATAAAACAATTCGTCACTCACTTTTCTAATATTCCGAATCAATGATTTTAAAATACATGTTTACAAATATTGTGATGCGCGAGAGAGATAGCTGCGCGCTTTAATCTCCACCCTAAGAAGTGTCAATACGATGTAATGTCGTCGCTTGTATCAAGCCGATTCTCAGGTAATCAGAGAATCTGTTACCCTCGATTGAAAGACACATGTTTATAGACCTAAGTAACACGTAATATCGCTTCAGAAATTATAAAATCGTTTCAATTTTTTTTTTTTAAATGTACACATATAATATCACTAGAATGTAGGTTTGGATTAGAGCGTGTAAATTTCTGTTTCGACACGGCGCATTTCTCACTTGGCTACGCCGATTTGCACGCTAATTTATCACATAGTAGATTAGAACATGAATTATAAATTTGAATCTATTTTTTAAACCAATAACAGTCTTGCTCTTGACCCCCAAATCCCAAATTACTTGATTTTATACAAAATTCCGGTTTTGGATGGAGAGCGAGAGGTCTAGAAAAAACATATTTAAGTACTAGTGATTTTATAACACCCAGATTTATGACTATCGCAGTGCAGTGTTTGTTATTTTTAACCAACTTCAAAAGATGAGGACGTTATCAATTCAGTTGTATTGTTTAATCTCATATAGGTATATAGTCATTTCAAACCCGATTTCAAAGTTTATTATTTGATAGGATATTCTTTCAGATTGGTACTCATATGGTATTCGTTTACTTGGATGTTATATCGTAGCTCGCATGACTAACTGTCCTATCTCATTTCAGTCATTTGTTCAGGACAAACATTTTTCGGTTCTGAGATTAGATTGTATCTGTCAAAAATATTAAAAATCGTGTGTTTTGCATACCTTATGATATTAGCTTTCATAGAGGTTACTTGCATTTTAATTTCATATTGATACTTTTAATGTATTTGTATTCAAATTCCGGTTTTTATCATTTGAAAAATGAGATAGGACAGTTAGTCATGCGAGCGACGATATGTCATCCAAATAAACGAAGTTGCGTATTTTGAAGTCGATTGCTTCAGTTTTTTAAACTATACTAATTACCTGTATTATTACCTACTCGTCAGCCTTCAACATATCTGTTTTCTTTCACTCGAGTAAAAAATTATGTGCATACCTTAGGCATATGTCCATTCCGGTGCTTCTTAGCTAGCTTCGCCAACCTCTGCATCTGTTCCTTCCCTCTATCAGGTGCCTTTCCCGGCGTCTTCTCGCTGCCTTCGACTCCAGGCCACACCCGCAGGTCGAACATGCCCTTTTTAGGATGAAACAATTTTTTAAGTCGATAAACAACTTTCCTATAACAAAGGCGGCAAAGGCGCAGCCTACTGCTAGACGCACCCATGTTTTAAAATATAGATATTAGAATTTATTGCACTGGTTTTTTTGGACAACAGAATTTTTCGTCACAAGAATTCCATTTTTGGAAGATTTTTTCAAGAATGTTTCAGGTGTTATTGCCAATTTTTGTTCCAATCAAGTATATTAAAAAAAAGTAATGTTAAAGTTTCCAGCAAGGCATGACCATAAAATACAAAGGTATTATGGTTTGAGAGAAATAAGCACACATTATTGGAATCATGTGAATGCACCGAACTGACTGAAGCTTGCAGATAAGTGCATTTCCAATAAATAGTTTCCTGGATGTATCTTTATATTGCTCTACTTGTGTATAAGTCTGGTTTATTTACATAAAAAATGGATACGTAAAGTTATTTGAAAATAGAAAATATTAATAGACAATAATTAGTTTTATTGTAAGAGTTTCGCAAGGATCTGGGTTAGGTCCATGTTTTTAGCTTACTTTTGTTGTAAATATAATAGCTATATAAGTTGATTTAATTACGCTTAACAGGAGTGGCTATAGCGAGAAACAAGTTCAAAATTCAACTATATATATGAATTCAAAATAAAACAATAATTAAAATTGAAAATTTCTAATAGTACATACTACATACGCATTTGCAGCAGTACTATGTAATCACAGCAAAGAGTGCAATGACTCCAAGTGCTTCCGGCAACCGAACCCCAAATAAGATGTATGTAGTAAACAGTATGAGCAAAAATTATATAACAACATACGAAAAAAATAAAACATTTCAAAATACAATAAAGATATTTGAAACCAAATAAGAAATATCGAGCAAACCCTCAAAATAACAATAGTCTACCCTGCAACATATCAATGAAAATAAATCACACGCTCCAATAAGATAAGACTTAAGAATATAAACAGACATAATGAGCTCATGCTTCGGGGTGATAGGACTAGAATGGAGGAGGGGCAATATACCTACATACATCATATACTATACACGACAACTTGTTATATGGAATGTGGAAGCTATCACCAAAGGTCAGTCAATAAAAGTTATATATACATACAAATAGATTTAGATGTGTATGTGACGTATAAAAAACGAAGATGAAGACTAGCACAGAAGATTAGCACATGTAGAAATAATTTTAAAATGTCTAGAAGTGACACAGAATAAGGAAAACAACAAGACTATTAGTTCTTAGAAATTACAGTTTCTTAGAATTAATAGAAAATCTCCTGAATTTTGACATCAACAGCCTTCGCCAACATCATTTTAAATTCTCTGTCTTCTTTCCGCAAGTGTCATTACGTGACAGCTAGAAGTTGAGAAAATATGTTAAGCATTGCATAAAGTTTCCGGCAGCCTAGCCGGGAGACCGTTCGACTTGCGTTCCGCAGGTCCTGGGTTCGAATCCCGCGGCACGCACCTCTGTCTTTTCGAAGTTATGTGCGTATTGTCGATTGCCGCCAACTTCAAACGGTGAAGGAAAACATCGTGAGGAAACCTACATGTCTGAGAGTTCTCAATGATCTTGAAAGATGTGTGAAGTCTGCCAACCCGCACTTGGCCAGCGTGGTAGACTATGGCCTAACCCTTCTCACAATGAGAAGATGGCCCGCGCCCAGCAGTGGGACAGTTTGTACAAACAGGGCTGTTAGAAAAAAAAAAAAAATGCATAAAGTTAAGTAACGTTTTTCGGTAAGGCCGTTAGAAATGATGCTGCTTGAGGGTCGCTTGTCTGCTCGTGATATACACATAATATATAGTAAGTTTGGAAATCCATGTGGGAGGCCTATGTCCAGCAGTGGACTTCTTATGGCTGAGATGATGATGATGATATAGTAAGTTAAAAAAAAAAACTTGTCTTCCCATAATAATGTATTTAGCAATAGTGTCTAAATCTGACAAAGGTCGGTGTCTGTGGAAAAAAAATATAAAAAAAAGAAATCAGCAATGAAAAATTGTAATAAATATAAATCAACATATAAACTGCAGTTTATGTTGGTACTCTATTGCATTTTTGATATAAAATTGATAATTATATAAATGACAAATTAAGGTTCCTTCCGTACACAATTTTATTTAAAAACTTAAGGTTTAAGTTTTCTCTTTATTGTAATCTCTTTTACACTTGTGAGTACCTTTGAATTGGACTTCTCTCTCCTATGCTTTGTTGGTATGTTCTGAACGTAGCGAAAAAATGTATGTCTGTGATTCACACAGAATTATAAGCCACTCTGTGCTAGACCAAAAGGAGACCAATGTGATCAACATTATAAACAATTTTACTACAGACACATCTTAAAAATAATAAATAATGCGCTTCCTGAGTGGGTCTTTCCCGATAGATATAATCTGGGTGTCTTTAAATCGCGAGTGAATTGGTTTCTTCTAGGTAAGCGCGCTCCATCGTAGACCGCAACGTCGCTTAACATCAGGCGAGTTGGCGGTCAAGCGCGAACCTATTTCTACATAAAAAAAAAAAAAAACTTTTTGAATTACAAATTTTGAGTTATACCGACAATAAAAATTGTTTATAAGTAATAAATAATAATGATTTTATGAATGTTCATAATAATGACTGGCCTTGTGGCTCAGTTGGTAGTATGTCTGCCTGCTGTGTTGTAGGTTGTGGGTTCGATCCCCACCCAGGGCAAACATTTGTGTGATGAGCATAAATGTTTGTCCTGTGTCTGAATCATATTATCTGAACATTAAAAAAATAGTAACATAGATGTCAAAGAACCTCCTCCTTATTTGAAGTCGGTTAAAAGCAGACAAACGCATTTACCTAACGCCTTGAATTCTATACACATGTGTTATTGGCAATGACACCGTACGCTTGTTTAGCTTCGCAAACCCAAAGGTGAACCACAAATGAAAACATGATATTAGTAACTAATATTTAATGAACTAGTCTAGCCCGTACATTGTATTCTAGAATAAATTATGCGAAACGTACGATGAGATAAAAACCAAAATATGTAAAATTATTCAGTAAAATAAATGCATTTGTAATATGATACCTGATTATGTTACATAATAGATTTGTATTTTGAATTGATTTATGAGAAATTTTTAGTAAATGCATTTGAGATATGAAATGAATGTGCACCATGGACATGAAATGAGGTGTCGAAAGGATTTTACTATGGAAATTAACGTGGTTTTCACACATTATTAAATAAAAACTACGGGTCACTCACGTCTGTTTTGAGCCGAAATATCCGATTATAGTTTCAACCGCATTCGGCGGTCTTTTTCAAAACACGGCGGTTTTTTTTTTCGGCTCAAAACAGACGTGAAGGACCCGTAGTTTTCATTTAAAAATGTCGAAAGGATGTTTAGAAACGAACATAGCAGAGGAAGCAGCCCCAGAAGACGTGTGATATAGCATCACTATCTCGCAGCTGGTCAACCAAAACTCCTTTTTGACTACCACTCTGTCACAACTTACACCACTTGTTCTTTATCATTTACATACCTACGTGTCCTAACATCCCTCTATTTATGCTTCTGTAATACTAGAGTACGGATGTGTAAGAACGTGACATTGACAACCATTTAGAACTATAATTATATCAATTAGCTACGATACAGAAATATGTGCTAATTGGTGCATGTCGGAAACTAATCAAATTTTTTTATTATTATTGTTGTACAAAGAAAAATATTATAGGATTACACACGTCACGATTATCTGGGCACACTGCCGTGCCCCCGCCATGTGAGCGAGCGGGTACGGCCGGGACTATCTTTTCTCGAAGAGATTCGTCGGACTCGAAGCGTTTCGTCGGATTTTTAGAGCATAATAGCTTCGGCCTAGATTCTAATAAAAAAAAAAATATTGTCATCTTAACCTTTTGGGAAAGTTGACTTTGCCGCTGAAAAATCAGCATAGAAAACCTGTTTTTATTCGGTAGGGCGGCGAGTAATTTCAAAATAAGAATATGTCGAAGCTATACATTTCCAGTATTCAATCTTTACAACCTCTTTGCACAGCAACTTTATAAATGTCAAAAAATAGAGTTCGCATGGAGTTCGCACTCTTAACTACATGCTTGTAGAAAAATATATAAATTGGCAGCATGTGTTTAGGAAATATCTCTACGTATGGAATCTCAACAATATATTTACACATGTCTTAGATATTCCTACAATACACAATGTTATAGATTTCACCTAGATAAACTAGTTATTTTCGTTCAGTGTCACAAGGTCCAGTGGGCCAAAATGACAAGTCCCAAAAGGTCTAGTTACCCAAAAGGTCCAGTGGGCCAAAATGACAAGACCTAAAAGATCAAGTCAATTCAGTTAAGGAAAAAACACTCAATAACCCTAGATAAAAAAACGACTAATCCGATTTTGATGAAACATAGCTTAGAACACTCTCGATGAAATCTTCTCTCAAACAAAAAATATTCATCAAAATTGGTCCATCCGTTTGAGAGATACGATGCCACAGACAGACGCACAGGTACACAGATACACACGTTAAACTTATAACACCTCTCTTTTGGGTCGGGGTTTAAAAATTTACTAACAACCACAAAATCGGTGGTAAAACTACAATTTACAGTTATTCCGATGTCATACATCGAAATAGTCATAAATTTACCAAAGGTTTCACTCTAGAAATAACATCAAAAGTAACGTAAAATCGTTATTTATATTATATCTTGTATCTTATCGCGGTAATTAAGATCACACTGCTACACCGGTTATTTTAAGATAACGAGAACAGAACCATGTTAAAAGGTAATAATATATTGAACCACAATCATCATCATCAGCCGATAGTGTACCTACAGCCTCACTTGACAAATAGTACTTATTTCCGGCTAGTGCAGCTAACATCATGAAATATACGGGGTGAAATCTAATTTATTTATTTATTTTAACAATTTTGGAGAAATTAACGGCCTTAACTAAGAGAGTTATAATTATTGTTTAAACACAAATAAGCCATTTACAAATTTCTACTATTAGATTTAATATATAATTTTGAACGCTTTTGTACTAGTAGATATTTATATAAAAAAATCGGCCAAGTGCGAGTCGGACTCGCGCACGAAGGGTTCCGTACTATTGGTAAGTAGGACCTTTACGTACCTAATAAGATTACCTGTAGGTACACCTGTCTACTTAGTAGGTGCTTATGATAAAAAGTTAAGAGAAGAAGTTATTTTATTTAGCGTAGGTACAAATTGCACAGTCAACTAACTTAAGAACCTAGTTAATTTTGCAAATAATATCACCTAGATACTACAAAGTTTAGTTCTGTTTATAAAATAACGAGAAATCAACGAAATTCCAAGTAGTAAATTGCAAACTTATAGGTAGGTTTTCGATACACATCCGGGCAGCATGACGACGCTCGCGCGAATACGCGCGGCTTTGGCTCGTTCCGTGATGTTACCTGCCCCGCTACCCGCGCGGCCGTTGCTTAGCAACCGCCTCGCGCTCGCGCCACCACCACACCGCGGCGCGGCGCTCGCACCGCGTTTAGATGCACGGATTATTTTCATTTTGTGAGTTTTTATGTATTAGATTAGGTATTTATTTTTATAGTTAATATATTTCTAAATATTTACTTACAAATATTCAAGTTTCTACCTGTTAATTAAGATCGAGTAAAAATTGCTTAAAAATTACGTTTGTTGTATGGGAGCCCCCGTTTAATATTTACTTTATTGTTAATTAATTATTTATTTTGAAAGGTAATATACAAGTAAATATTCTGTGAAAATTTTAAGCGTCTACATGTTACCATTTTTAATATTGAGCAAAAAAATACGAAAAAAACACGTTTATTGTATGGGGGTTAGCTCACCTGTCTCAGCATGCCGTGTTTCCCGAACAGCGATATGGTGGTACCTCCCACCACCATCACCTTCCCTGGGCCGGCGCAGTCGTAGATGGTCATCGCGAGGGTCGCGTTCCGAGGGAGGTCGCTGAAGAACACCGGCAGGGTCACCCATTCGTTCCAGCTGGAAACGGGAGAATGGTACTTTTAGCTTCAACGTCAAAGGTGGCTTGCAGATTGCATAAAAATAATTATAGTTTAAAATATTGAAAAAACCAACTACAGATGGATAACATTTTTTCAGTTGTTTTGTTTAAAACCAAAGTACTGAACCGATTTTGATAAAAAAATTATGGAACCACTCCAGAGGTATTACCTCGTCATCATAAAAAATAATTCATAATTGGCGGAGTAATTGCGTAACAAACATAAAAAAATCATACAGTCGAAGAGCTCTTGGGTGATTCGCACCGCGGTTCGAACCACTTGCGGTGCGAAACACCGAAGTACCCGAACTGAGAACCTTTTTGGAAGACAGTTAAAAAAAAGTTGCTCTATCCACGGAGCGGCAACGGTTGCATGGCAACACGCAAATGTGACGACCTTCGAAAAAAGCGACATACAAAGTTTGACGCGGAGTCAAAGTTACCCACGTTGACAGTACTAAAGACTTGGTTAAGAAATAAATAATTATTGCATAAGATATTGGTATACATAATTATTTTAATTAATCTAACAAACTAGGAAGGAACTGTTCTCATAATCGACAGCCTAGCCTACTGGTTTCGTATGAACTGGTTTTAGCCAGAAACAAAATGTTATAAACCTATAATTTATGTTTAACATTGAAATGTCTGAATAATATTGGCAATACCTGAGTAAGGCATTCTCTTGTGCGCAAAAATTTCGAATAGTATTATAGAGATGGATACAACTAAAAGCTTATTATGACGTTTTATTAATGATAATTCTTCATCTATGTCTGAACGCGCTTCGCGCGTAACGCGTTCCCGGGATGAAGGTCTTGACACCCGGATGGACCGACAGACGGACAACAAAGTGATCCTTTAAGGTTACGGTTTTTCCTTTTGTGGTACGGAACCCTAAAACTGCTTTTTTTATTCTTTTAATATAGATACTTGTTTTCGATTTTGTTTCAGCAGTTTAGTAACCATCTCCAATACATGATTATATTTTGTTCGAGAGTATGATGACTGATGATTGATTGAAGTTGGTCATTTCCGTTCTTTAACTATAATACTTTTTGCTGTCTGTTTTTTTATTATAATAAAAAAAGCCTTGGAGAGCATTATCCGTTGGGACCATTACGCATAAAGTCAATGACTTCTAAGCTATGACGTCTTGAATATTTTTATACATTTATCGTTATTCTTTATTCAATTACATACAAGGCAGAATGCAATAAGAGAAAGTACACATTTCAAACACATATTAATAAACTGTATCCTAAAATTATGTATGCCTAGCTAGATAAGGTAAAGTAGATTATCAAGATATTAAAAGAAGAGCTACAAATTATGTTTTTAAATTAAATTGTAAAATCTTTTTTAATTGCCTTTGATATCCATGTATTATTTGGTGAAATATGTCTGTCTCTATTAGATAAAATAATTTCATTATAATCGCTTTATTTTTAGAAGTTGTAATATATACATATTAAACAAAAATATCTGTGACTAAATCGCGTCGATATAAAGCATACATCTGAACAGGCCATCATAATATATCTATAATATATTAGGATCATATCATAATGGTTATGTTAGCTCTGTTTTGCGGTATGGGCTTCTACTTTGGGGTAATTCTACCCATATAAAGAAGGCATTTCTGTCACAAAAGAAATGTCTCCGGGCCATGGTTGGTATCAGACCTTATGAATCATGCAGGCCTCATTTCAAAGAACTAGGAATTCTAACGCTGGCATCAATGTACATCTTTGAAATTGCAGTATTTGTCCATAACCACCCGAACCTCTTTCAATCAGCTAATGATAATTAGAGTTACAAAATATGAAAAAAAATAAAAAATTAAACAGCCCTTTAGGTTAGCACTAGGCCAGAAAAACTGCTATGCCATGTGTTTTACTGTATGTAACAGGTTACCGCCATTAATTAAAGAACTGCCTTATGGAATATTTCGGAAAAAGTAAAAAAATTGGTTACTGGAAAAATGATTTTACAATGTAGATGAATTATTGAATAAGCGCAATATAAATTATCCTACCAACTAGTTATTAAGATTTGACTTGGTTGTTTAATTTTGATTGTTTTTGACTCACTCTGACTTTGAAAAAAGTTAATTCCACATGCCAACAAATGGCAAAATAGGCCGGACTGAATTCGCTTTAAGATCATGCTTGTACCCTATTTTTTGTGGATTAAATTAATTTCATTTCATTTAATATATCATTAGATAGATCTAACATTTAGGTCTAGATCTAGGTTAACAATTTATTAACTAAAAATATTACAGCAGTATGATAGTAAAAACCTTTAGCTATAATATAGGTGAGTCACGCATAATAAATTTTAAATTCTAGTTTCGCTAGCCGACGGCCTTGAATTTCAAACAGTAAAGGTTCCACGGGTAATAATAATGTATAACACTTAGTTATATGAGATTATATAATAACGATTGAAAGGAAATTTCTATAATTAAAATCTGCTAATTCCTGAAACTTCCTGAACTTGATTTTACAGTTTCCTAGTTTAACTGATGAAAATTTATTTTAAGTCCATTCTAATTCCTAGCACACCACCTCAGTGAATAATTATTTATTATAGTTTAAAGAACAGAATAGAATACGGTGGACGTAGGCAGTCACAGAATGGTGGCCCAGAGGAGCTACTAGACCAGTAGGCAGACCACCAACCAGAGAGAGAGAGAGAGAAAGAGAGAGACGATATCGTAAAGTCAGATGGCAGATAGATGAGATCAGCATAGGTTTGGAAAGAATGGTGTGATAAAGATGAAGCCTATGCCCAGCAGTGGGTAGACGAGGGCTGAAATTATGATGAAAAAACAGAAACAAAATTAGGTCGACAAGCTCTTGCGCACACTCCCCGAAATGAATCCTGTAAAATATAGACATACATGCTACTTTACGGCGGTGCTCGAGACTAAGTAGATTCTTCACAACTAGTTTATCGTTCGATTAACTACATATCTTGCCGATCGGTCCACTAACTCTAAAGCTTTCAGCTGATACTTGACTGATCCATCAAAAAGGTGGCAGCAGTACTCTATACACGATCGGACCTGTGTCTTATACAAATGAAGCAGTTGTCCCGGTGAGAAGTAGCTTATGCAGTCGATTATTGCGTTTTTCTTTTACTATATATATTCTACTTGATTCGATTGTGAAAATATCGCCACGCTTCATCAGTTCTTATTCTTTACGAACAGAAAAAAACCGTTAAATAATCTTAGTGAAGGTCACAGCTGATATTAGTGATCCAATTTTACTAACTACAAAATATGGGCCATAAAAGACGTTAGGACGTCATACTTTTAAACAAACAGATAACGTTGTACGCCATACCTATTTATAACGGACAGTCCTATTCGTAGAGGTAATTCTCTTTTCAGTTGTATTTATTTAAATGTGTCTGTATCTTATACAAATTGACCGATTTTTAACAAATTTCAAAAAAGGAGGTTCTCAATTTGGTTGTATTTTTTATGTTTGTACCTTATAACTTCGTCATTTATGAACTGATTTAAAGAATTATATTTTTATTTGAAAGGATGTACTTTATGTATACATGTAATTGCACCTGACGCATATTAAATTAATATACATACAGAAACTTCGTCAAAATCAGTACTCATAACCCTAATAATTTCAAGATTACTGGGAGTTCCACTCCTGCGCAGTACGCATCAAGAACGTGGACCGAAATAATTTTATATAAATTATCGCAATACACATAATCCATCAATTGCATAATTTTGAAATATTTGTTTGGAGCACGTGTTTGTGTCCGATTTCAAAACAACTAAAATATTATTGCATATTGCAACTACGGCAGACATGGGTAGGCCTCTATAGGCCTACGACCATATGAAGGTTGCAGGTATCCGCTGGAGGCGGTCGACACAATACCGGTCGTTTTAGAGGTCATGGAAAGAGGCCTGTGTCAAATAGTGAGCTTAACAAAACTATGCGGTCGTCGACATTTATTTCGATTATTTGAGATTCACGCTACACATCAATGTGTCGCGTGAATCTCAAATAATCAGTGGTAAATAATCGTCAGTAAATTTACAAGAAATACCAATACTCTGTTCATCGAGGTGAGCTGATAATGAAATAAAAGGTTGCTTTTCAGTAAAGTTATTGTTACTTATTTTAGTTCACTTCAAATGTGACTACACTGCGAAACGTAGACGTACGAAAGTCACCCACAGAGCACAGCGGATTAGCAAATTGAAGTGGCAAAGTAAAGTGAGCAGGGCACAAAGCAAGTAAAATCGGATCGTATTTGAAATGGCAAATACGCTAATCGCGCGAATAAAACATAAAATCATAAGTATTCATTATTATTCATCATAATTAATTAAGTATTCATCATAAGTATCAGTTTAAATTGTAATTTTAAGAAATTAGTCGAATAGACGACCCCATATCAAGAATACTCTATATTTTTTTATTTAAAATTGTTATGAATGTACAAGTATTAAATATATTGTATTATACCTATTCTATGAGCAGTGGTTAAACGCCAAACCTTATTACAGACTGAGTATCTGGTCTGCATCATTTAATTACCCATTGCCCTTTTTACTATCGGACAGTCAGAAACACAAAAAAGCGTCACCGTGGATATTCCAAACACCCGAACGAAACGCTTTAATTCCACTTTCATCGTGCGGACGGCTAGATTGTGGAATACGTTTCCTGAGTGGGTCTTTACCGATAGATATAATCTGAGTGTCTTTAAATCGCGATTGAATTGGTTTCTTATGGTAAGCGCGCTTCATCGTAGACCGCAACGTTGCTTAACATCAGGCGAGTTAAGGCAAGCGCAAACCTATTACTACATAAAAAAAAGACTACAGAAACACTACTTGTGTACTTACTTCCATCGATTAGTAAACGCCTTGTATGAAGTGGTGATGGGTAGAGCTAGCGGCACTCCATCGCTCAATATCTGGCACGTAACATACAAGTCTGAGCATCCCTCTTGGTATAGCCCAGAGAACTTAAGCAACGGTTCCGAGAGCAGTGTGTCATATTCTGGCTTTGTACGCTTACCCTCCAGTGTTCCGCTGAAATGATACAACATCCATGTAAAGGGGCTCTGGTTGGAATGGTCTAAGAATAGTATTGTGGTTACTGGTAGTTATTAAATAGTAGAGATTGTCCACAGTATATTGAACTCCACTTCATGGGGTAGATATTTAGTGTGTAACAAACAAAGCGCACATTTGAACAAGTATCTATATTAAAAGAAAAACAAAATACCCGATTGCTGAAAAGCGGTTTTTACAGTCTAATTCACAGCTTCGTTACGCTTAGTACGCTGCGGCTGTCGAGTATACGTTTTATTTTTAATCGATTTCAAATAATAATTATCGTTTAAAAAACTGAAGCAACCGACTTCTCATGGATGCCATTGTCAGAACTGGACCAAATTGAAATGGGACCACACGGGAAGCACCAGCTTTCATATAAAAAAAAACATCAAAATCGGTTCACCCAATCAAAAGTTCTGAGGTAACAAACAAAAAAAAAAGTCGTACTGAGAACCTCCTCTTTTTTGAAGTCGGTTGAAAAGGAGGCGGTTATCAATTCGTCGCTACGAATTATATATTTTTTTATTTTTCCTTTACAGGATGAACAACAGCTTACAAACTTACAATTAACAAATAGAATCATATTGCCAATTATAGGTAATCATGAATAAAATCATATTGGAAAAATATAAAAAAGACATGAACACTGAGAATACACCTTAACTCTAAGTTTTACAAGAAATAAAGATAATTTTAACAGCTTACTCAAAATAAACAGAAAAATTCCCGACTCAACAGTTGGCTAGCTGATGCAATGCTCGTACAGAATAAGTCCTAGGATTGGACTTATCAACAGTTATTTGTCAAAAAGTATGCGAAAAAAAAATACTTATTACAAAAAGGTATGTTGGTGGTTACGAAATGTGGCATGAAGACGAATCTAACGACATTTCACACATCAAAATCGATCGAGCCGTTTAGGCTGTAGAGGTTCGAGAAACATACATGCATACACTCAAAAAACATAACCCTCCAAATTCATTTTTTTGCATACAGTAAGCATGTTTAGGAGTCTATGTCTACATATTATAGCTTCAGCAGCGAACATGGTTTGAGCAATTATGACTTGCATTATCCCATTTGATTTGTTTTGACCTGAAATCCAGGCTAAATTATAGGTTTTGATTAAATTTTCCTAATAACAGCTAGTACACTATAAGTCCTTGTGTAACTTCAATGGTTAACAATAGTGAAAACCTAAGAAGCCACTAAGTTTAGACCTTTATCGGTCTGGGGTAATCGATATGCTTTTTGTGTAGTAGTTTAGTTAGTTGAGTCTGTATATTGTTGTGTTGTAGTAAAGGTAGTAAAGAAAAAAGTGAATAGGTATCTCCTAGGCAGGCGTGCTACATCTTCGACCTCATCATCGCTTCCCATCAGGTGAGATTGTGGTCAAACGCAGGCCTAGTTTGTCATTAAAAAAAAAAAGGCACTTGCCCGAAAAAATAAAAAAAAGAAGTTAAGCAGTTGGTATTTTGTATTTTTAATAAATCTGTGTTATTATAGCTGTTAATACCAATATTAATGGCTTAATACAGCAAAATGTTTGGATATAAGCTAAAACTAACAAGTTTAACTATCTAGTGATCAAATTACACAACATATAATAATAAATAATAATAAAAGTTAATATTTGTGTTGTAAAAAATCTAGAATTAAGATTGTAAATAAATAAATGAGATAATAATAATAAACTTTATTGATAAAAATACATAAGCCATTTCAAATCAGTGAGTAACAATTATTAAATTATATTTAAATTATATATTATATACATACCATAAAACATGTTTTGGCCATTATGCTTTCTATAAAAGTAGGTAAGTTACCACACATTTCCTAATTTAAATCTTCAAGGTATGAGATTTGAATATATTATCATAAATAAGCCCTACATTTCTATCCTCATACATCATATAGTAACCTATCTGATTTATAGATAAAAATGAAATACTGTAAATTTTTTTTTTATATAGCTATTTTTTACCCAGCTTTGCGAGAAAGAGGGTAATTCTTTTTTTTTTGTATACAGTAGAATCCGAATATAACCACTTCGTTTATAACGGCTAACCATTTTTAGCAACAATAATACAACCTCAAATTTGGTTTCATATAGACATACAGTGTTTTGTTTACAATTTACAATATTCCGCCGCCTCGCCCCGCCTCGCGACTGGTTCGTCGTCCCGCGTCCAGGCATTCCTTAGCTCAAGTAAATTACAGTCCGTTTTTTTTTATTTGTTGTGACAAGTTTATGTGCGCTAAAATTAGTCCCGACCGTTTAGAAGTTGGTGAATCAAATGGTACTAGGAAGATCACTCTTAAGCAGTTGGGTATTTTATTTTTCTTTTAAGATACATCGTTGTTTATGTTTGTCATAGCTCCAGAGTGAGTACTTCATCGTAAATATAATCTGGGGTAAAAATCATAAGTGAGTTGGTTTTTCAAATTAAAGATCACAAAGTTAATCAACATCAGGTGGCGAAGAGCAATGACTAAAAAAACATTAATCCAAAAAAAATATTTTAAAAATTGAAATAATGTTGTTTTACCACGAGATTTTATTGAAAATCCTAACAATTTCTTTTTTAGCAAGACCTGGGTCATTGGACTAGTAGGATATTTATTTATTTGTTTGTAATAACAATATCATATTTAAATCGACATTATTTCTGTGTGAAATTCATAAATATTTATATTTTTTTATGTGTAAATTTACATTTTATGAATAAATTACTTCTGACTTATCATAGCTGGTCTGTGCCTGTTAGTAATGTAAGTAATCTATAAGGTGAGTAAAATATGACCTAAACATATTATACATCATACTATTGTCTAACTTAGCATATATCAATCTGAGATCATCTAAGATATCAATATACAATTTAGGATCATCAAGATCGTCTTTGTTTACAATTTACCACATGTTTCAGGGTCGAAAAAATAATACACTACTGTAATTTTGTGGTTACGGCGCAAAAATGTTGAAATGTTGAAGCAACAGCACTAATAGGCATGATTTATTGCACTTTAAATTAACTTTACAAGTGAAAGATACTGGGCCTTGTGCAACAAATTATTACGAAAATACGATACAACTTGGTTTTGCTTCGATAGACGAGAACAGAACAATGACAAAATATTTTATAAAAAAATCTGTGACCTACTTACATTTTAATTTCTACTTTATGATCAAGAGATGAACTGTACACATAGTAAAACTTATCGTCTATTTCATTCATATTGGATCACAAATGATTTTACATTAATTTTTAACAAAAACTTTATTTCACAACACTGAACACGACTTTTCCATACAGCTGATTTTGACGTTTGTACACAGAACAATATGGGTATCGTTTGTACGTTTTGGTTTCTTCTTCTTTTTTGTATTGGGACCGCATTAAAGCATTTGCCAGTGTCAAGTAATAAGATTTTTCAAGTTTCTTGAATAAAACAAGTTGTAAATGTTCTAGTCACAATCTAAGTCACGTATACAGTCAATTTATAAGTCGGGTCCTGCTTCAGTAAAGTGGTGGCGACTTTACTAGAAGCTTCTATGGAGTTTTGCCGACAACGTAAAATCACACGTTTTACTGCTTTATTTCACTTGCTCACACTCACGCACTTTATCGAACACTTAATGAATAAAACACCACCATTTTTATAGCAGTAATGTTCAAAATAACACAAGTTTAGGAAAATAAAACAAAGCAACTACACGTTACTAAGACGTTCCCGCCAAAACTCCACGTTTTGGTTTAGCTTCTTCTTCTTCTTCTTATTTGTATTGGACCCGCATTAAAGCATTTGCCAGTGTCAAGTATTAGGATTTTTCGATTTTCTTGAATAAAACAAGTTGTAAATGTTCTAGTCACAATCTATGTCACGTATACAGTCAATTTATTAGTCAAGTCCTGCTTCAGTAAAGTGGTGGCGACTTTACTAGAAGCTTCTATGGAGTTTTGCCGACAACGTAAAATCACACGTTTTACTGCTTTATTTCAATTGCCCACACTCACGTACTTAACACAAAACTTAATGAATAAAACACCACCATTTATATAGCATTAATGTTCAAAATAATACAAATTTAGGAAAATAAAACAAAGCAACAACATGTTACTAAGGCGTTCCCGCCAAAACTCCTTTGGTTTAGTAGTGCTGAGCGTTTTTTACAATAACTGTTTTAAAAACTAGTTACTCTATGAAAAACGAACAAACGCTTTATGCCGATATGACACAACCAGTTACAAAAAAACGAACGAAACGAATTCGCTTCGCGCGACTGCTGAGTGCAGTGATAACGAAACGAAACAATAAATAACAATGTCGAAAAAATAAAAGTGATGAAAAAATTGATAGATATAAAAATTATTCGAGGTTTTTAAAAAAAATTACTCACCTGTCTAGAAAAATTGCAAATATGAAATACATAGATAGAAGTACTAATAAAAATAAAGCTACATGGGGCATCATTAAAGAACACACGTCTCAAACAAACTACATCAAAACATCGATAGAAACTATTCAATTAAATAACGAAGAAATAACAGATCCGAATATAATTTGTTCAGTTATGAATAGTTATTACATTAACAAAGCAAAGCAAACTCACGATATCAATATAAAACAGCATAAAAACACAAATTTCTGTCCTAAGACTATATTTCTCACGCCTGTTAGTTCTCAAGAAATAAGAAACATCGTTAAGCAGTTAAAAAATAAGCAAACTGCTGGATATGATCACATATCTGTACAAATTATAAAACATACTATAGATTTTATAGTAGAGCCCCTGGTTTATATTATAAATCTTTCATTTGAAACAGGTTGTTTTCCTGACAATTTAAAGAAAGCGTTAATTAAACCATTGTATAAAAAAGGTTCTACACTAAAAATGGAAAATTACAGACCTATAGCAATATTGCCCAGTTTCTCGAAAGTTTTTGAAAAAGCTATATATAATAGATTATCAGTATTTTTAGAAACAAATAATATAATAAATCCCAATCAATTTGGTTTCCGCAAAGGAAAAAATACTACCATGGCAGTTTTTAAAATGCTCAAACAAGTTTGGGAAGAAATAAATAACAAAAAAACAGGAATTGTTCTTTGCCTAGATTTATCTATGGCATTTGACTGTGTTATTCACAAAATATTACTCCAAAAGTTAGAGTCAATTGGAATTAGAGGAGTGACCTTAGCATTATTCGAGTCATATCTAAAGAATAGATGTCAAGCCACTGTATTAAATGTGTATAATAAAGATAAAAAACTTATTGAACAGGTTCAATCTGCCTATGAATATATAAATATGGGAGTGCCACAAGGGAGTATTCTTGGGCCCCTTTTATTTCTTCTCTATATAAATGAACTTTCCAATATCATACAACACTTATGTGTCATGTTTGCTGATGATGCAACTATGTTTATACCTCAAAATAATTTAACCCCTACTAATTTCGAAACAGAAATAAATAATACTATAGAAATAATTTCAAACTGGCTTAACTCTATCAACTTAAAAATAAATACGAAAAAAACAAATTATTTACAATTCAGTAGCTATAAAAGAAATCCTATAAACTTAAACATCACCCATAATAGTCAAAAAATATGTGAAGTTAACGAATCAAACTTCTTAGGTGTCACTTTAGACTGTCATCTAAACTGGAAAGGCCACATTGTCAAAATAAGTAGCAAAATTACTAGCCATTGTTACGCCTTATCTATTATTAGCAGTATCGTGTCAAAAGATGTTGCTATAAATGCCTATTATGGTTATGTTTACCCTATTAAGTTATTAAGTTACGGCATAATTTTCTGGGGGAACTCTGTAGAATTTGATTCAGTTTTTATATTACAGAAAAGGTGTTTACGAAACATTTATAAAATGAATATTACTGACACACTTCGTAATGTTTTTAAAGATAATAAGCTTCTCACGTTAACTAGTATATATATACTAGAGTTATGTATGTTTGTCCAAAATAATAAGTCTGAGTACTTCAACCACACATCCAGTCGTGCCGATAACTTGCGTACCAAGTATAAATTTAATCTATGTGTTCACCAGGTGAACAATACCATGTACGCAAAAAGTACTTTTATAAATGCAATAAAAGTGTATAACCATTTACCTGTACATATAAAAATGTTAGGTGGCAACAAATTTAAGTGCACCCTAAAAGAATGGTTAACTAGTCAAGTCTTCTACGATCTCAAAGAATATTTTGACGTAAACAAGACATGAATAAATGTTTGTAGTGTCTTCTATATTCCTGTCTTGGCTGTATAGAACTTAAATATTCCTATAATTTATGTACATAGTATATTATTGTCATTGTAAAAAAAAAAAAAAAAAAAGTTACGAGTAATACTGTATGTTCGTGATGGACAAACTGTTGAAACTTATATTTATACTACCACCTTTGTACATAGTTATACAATAAATATTTTCTGATTTCTGATTTCTGATTTCTGAACAACGAAAACGTATCGACTTTATGAGCGAATTTAGTATAGTGTTCTATCTTCATTGCATACGGTCTATTTTTGATTGAATAGTAAACCCGTTTTTTGTAACTACATTTTGGCCCAAGTTAGAAAGTTCTCTATCTCAACTCAATAAAGTCTATTCTATTATTGTTTGAAATTAGAAACCAGTTTTTTTTATAACTACGTAATGATACAAGGCAAAATATTCTTTAACGTAACTAAATAAAGATTAATATTGAGTGAAATAAGAAAAAAACGTTTTATTTACAACCGTTTCTAGAAACGCTTTTTTCTAAGAAAAAGCTGTTTCGTTTCGTTTTACATAAAACTAAAAACGATCCAGCTCTATGGTTTAGCTTGTTGGTTGGCGCATGCGTCTATTTTTTTTTTACACTACATTGGCGAATATGTGGCAGCACTGCTGAAGAAGTCATAGACCCAGAATGAATAGACGGGAAAACCTTGTAACTGGCTAAGAGATAGCGATATTGTTACCATTGTTTAACATTCCCATAGAAATCGGGGAAAATAGGTAGGGAGTTGGAAGTGTGTTTTATTACATAAAATAACTTTAAGATATTTTATTGATGTTATTATATTAAAAATGTTCATAAATACATGCTTACACTTGTAATTTGAATTTGTAAGCGACAATACATAGCAACTATGAGTACATGTACACGACGTATGACGTGTTGGAACTTGGCACGTCGCTTTTTATGCCGTCCCGCCTCCAGTATATTACCATTCGCTCCTATATACCTAGGTCCTAAAGAATCTTTATTCTAAACTTCGTAACAATTTGTTCAGCTGCTTAACCGTGAAAAGGTAACAAACTGACAGAGTGCCAGATGACAGACAGAGTAACTTTCGCTTTTATAAAAGTTTTTAAAAAAAACTTACAAGGCAGAATGAAAAATTGTAAAGGCTAGTCATTATGGTTGTATTATTTGATGGTTTACAACTATAGAGGAACAAGTAACAGAGAGCTGTTTTCTACATTTTTTAATACTTTATTAAAATTGAACACTTTTTTCCCGTTGTATAAAAAAAATGCGTAAAACTTTGGGGAAGAAGTTGAAGTTGGCACATGCGTAGAAAGAAAGAAATAAAACAAGTTTGGGGTTTTTTTTTTAAATTAAAAAATCGAACATAAATCTTAGATTTACTACGCTCTCTACGTTATGAAGAAAGGTTCCACTTAATAGTTCTACTTAATGGCATAGTTCTACTTAATGGCATTATTAATTTCGCTACATTTAACGATGATTGATAATTTTCGAAGAGTTCCAAAATATTTTTTATTGATATTCGTGCAAAGAATGGTGCACGGTGTGAAGCTAGTTATTTTTATTTTGCACTTAATTCAAGTTACATGACCTTTGTCTTTTCATGTTTCAGTTACAGTCTTAAAATTATAAGGTTGTAGGAGTTTCAGGCGCCAAATGAACGCTTGAAGTGAAAGAAGTAAGAAAAAAAATGTTTAATTCGTAAAGATTCTCTTCATTTCCCGACCGACCTTTTCAGAGAAAAAAAAAACTTTTGCCTTCATGTAAACAATAGCTGTCAAATGTCAATGTCAATTTCCTATTGTCATTGTCAAGTAAAACAAAATACAGAAAAAATTGTGGTGTGTGTAAGCCGACAAAAAAATACAAAAACTATTGAAATACATAATTGCTTCAAAAAGTAAATAACAAATACTCCATAAACTTATCTACTTATTACAAAAATCAGGTAATATCTTACAGCCTTTATTATGTTATTCACGCAATGGACGTCGTTAAACCTGTCTTCTCTTATTAATAAAACTCAAATTTTAATCTATTTCAGTGACATGACGAAGCTTTTAGAATGGATTTCGGCGATCTCAGCAGTCTTTGCTATTTGGTATTCCCTGATTGGAGGCTACGTGAAGCACCCAGTAATAGAAAATAACATGAATTTAATCCTAGTATCTCCTTTGCTATTCGTCCTGCTCTTTGGTTTGTATGCGGCTACTGTGGTACTTTATCGGGTGTTTACTTTTAACAACTGCGAGGAAGCTGCTAAGGAGTTGCAAGCTGAAATCCTCGAGGCTAAGAAGGACCTGCAGGATAGAGGGTTACCATTGAACTGAGGTACTTAATCTGTTAACATTCCATAGATTAAAAATTTTACGTTTTGTAAATTATGAAATATATTTATTGATAATATTGAAAATGTTTCTATAAACATCAGAGAACTCTTGAGCTATTATGCATAATACACCACAAATAGAATAGTATACTTTTTTATACAACTAATTGACAAGATGAGTAAATTAAGATCAATTTCATGCATGAAATCCTACTAAATCATTAAAATGTGAGTGGTGAGGAGCATTAAAAGTCTAGTATCAATTTAAGTAAGGGTTTATTAAGCTAATTAAAACAAACTTTGCATTTAATATTTACAAGATTATTTTTAAACTTATTACATATATCATAAAATCATGAAAAAACAAAAAAATATCCATATTTTTTGGTCAGCAGGATTATTTTATAGGTGATTTGAAGGTATATTACTAGATAATTATTTCTTAAGAGGATAGTAAAGCCATTTGACCACTCAATAGGATGTATGAACAGTGTTTTTAGGAAGTTAACAAAAAACAATACTTGTCTGTCATGCTTCTAATTATATTTTATGACAGAAAAAAATACATTGAAACTGGATAATGTATAGAAATAAGTTTCCTCCAGTGAAAAACTCGCAACGCTTGAGCATAAATGTGCTAGCTAGATGGCTTTATAATCCTCTTAAATATTGGAAATAATGCAGTAAAAATAAAGTTGAGAAAGTAAACATTTTGGTACAATATTTTGAAATAAAAGCAAAACAACTTTGGTCTGAACTTTTCGCAAATTTTATAGGCCAAATCAGTTATTTAGACCTCCAGTTATTTTTTTTATCCAGTTAAAAACGGCAATCAACAATTTTCAAAGCATGAATGTGTATATATTATGTATTAATCCATACAAAATGGTTTTCTTTCCCAAAACATGTTCCTATTTTGATGTGTTTTTTTAAACAATTGATACCTTGAGTAAACTAGGTTTCTGGTGTTTGCTTATTTAAACATCCTGATATTTAAATTTTTACATTAAAACACAAAATTACAAAAAAAAAAAGAAAAAAAACACCAAATGCATTCACAGTTATAATTGACATAAAAATAATATTTGAAATTGGATAATAATTAAGGGTAGAAATAATTTTTCTCATATTTGTATAGATAGTGCATGGTAAATGTTTCTGTTGAAATTAATGAATATTGCTGCTTTCCACACACCAAATTCAAATAGCTTAATACTAATTTAAAGCTGTATTCTTAATTCATAAATTGCACAAAATTGTTACAACCAGCAAAAATATCACATACCATAACTTTTTTTATATTAAATCTTATGTCATAATTAGAAGGTGCCAAGTTGAAAGTGTAAGCTTCAGAAGGCGTTTTTGAGGAATATTAAAAGATTTTTATGACATTATCATGAAAAATAAAGGTTATTGTATTTCTTATATATTTTCGAAGTATTTCTCCTATTTGTTGTTTTTAAAACAAGACCAATCATTTTTGTTTTCCATGACAAAATCACAAAATAGTATAAGTTTTTTAATTAGATTTACGTAAATTGTGTTAAGTTTATAAATATTATTGTAACTCTGAATTAAAGTCTTATATTTTGGCCGAACTGTCTTACAATATAATAATTAAGTGCACATAGGTAATTCATAATTGTATTCAGGTATGATCACAATACTATAATTAGGTTTTGAATGATTAGAGTTCTTATTTTATAAGACATACTTTCGACTAAAACTAGTACACTACATAAGTAAATTAGTTATATAAAAGAAAATAAGATAAAACATTATTTTTAGGTCTAATGAAATTTGTGTACCCAATATTCAAGATGAAAGTTCTTAAAGTACCTATTTATTGCCTGACTGAAGAAGTTACCTGAGTACCTATTGTTAGTAAAAATTTTATGGAAACTATGAGAATTAAAAGTATCATCACTTCAACAAAAAAACATTAGACTTACTTAAATTCTGTCAAAACTTTTGATTACAGCTAATTTTTTATTCTACATTTCTCTAAATCTGTTCCCTCATTAATTTATATTTTTTAGAAGAATCTAGGAGCTATCTAAGTGAGAGAAGAATGAACTAGGATAGTTACTGGAGTCAGTACTACTGTTACATTCTTGAATAGTTAAGAAATGTTTTAATTTTTGTATAAAGTATATTGAAAATCGGCCAAGTGCGAGTCGGACTCGCGCATGAAGGGTTCCGTACTATCATCTATAATAGAAAATCACGTTTGTTACTTACAAATATTCAAGTTACCTGTTAATTAAGATCGAGTAAAAATTGCTTAAAAATTACGTTTGTTGTATGGGAGCCCCCCTTTAATATTTACTTTATAGTTATTTAATTATTTATTTTGAAAGGTAATATACAAGTAAATATTCCGTGAAAATTTGAAGCGTCTACCTGTTACCGTTTTTAATATTGAGCAAAAAAATACGAAAAAAACACGTTTATTGTATGGGGGGTCCCCAATAATATTTTTTTTTTTAATTTTTAGTATTTGTTGTTATAGCGGCAACGGAAATACATCATTTGTGAAAATTTCAGCTTTCTAGCTATCACGGTTTATGAGATACAGCCTCGAGACAGACAGACAGACAGACAGACAGCGGAGGCTTAGTAATAGGGTCCCGTTTTACCCTTTTGGTACGGAACCCTAAAAATTATAATATCACTAGCAGCAACTAGATATATATATATATATGCATATGTATTAATGAATGAAAGATTAATTGCATTTCTTAAAAAAAAACTTATGTATAAACAATATCACTTCACTTCTAAAATATCTCATAAATCAGTATCAAAAATAAATATTATATCACACAGATAAAAAATATCACATCAAAAAAGAAAACATACCTGCATTTCTTAACTATTCAAAACAAAAATATAACGTAACTATTCAAAAATATTTATTTATTTATTTAATTAACTAAAACTGTATTCATCAATTACATTAGTTAATATACATTACATACATATAATAATAATAGTCGGCAGCGGAGGACATCCTCGCCGCGCTGGTCTTTGTCTTATTGTTATATATATAATATAATATATTGTATAGCGCGCATTTGTTCATATAGATGGAGAAAACTGATTTCCAGCACTTGACATTTTAAGATTTTGATGATTTCGTTTTATGAACTATCATGAATAACTTTTTATTAGTTAAACATTTGAAAAACAAAGAAAACCTGTGAATTTATTGCATATGCTTTCTTTGTATTTATTATTTAATAATTAATATTTGTCTTTTTTTGTGTAATATGAAAATACGTTTGGTACTTGACTCAAATGCGTGCTACACGATGATCATATACAATACTATAATATAGTTATTTTTTTAACATAAGTTTTAATTTAATTGATTTTAATTATGCACTATCATCTGCACAAGACTGTCCATATTTAAACTAGCCTAATTAATAGGTACTGCCCTATAATATTCTTCTTTTAAGCATAGGCTTGCGCTTGACCGCCCACCTGTTCATTATATAAAAAAAACAGATATGTGCGAGTCAGACTCGCTCACCGAGGGTTCCGTACAAAATAAATAAAAGGGGGAATCATATATATTTTTTTATATTTTCCTTCATAAACCCAAAAATATACATCGTAAAAATATTTAACACATTCCTTGCTCACAACTCGGATCCGAGTGAACGGGGCTATAGTAGCGGCGCCTCCCACTCGGATCCGAGCGAGCGTCCCGTTCATTAAGTAAAGTTGTGATTGAGATACGTCTGTCGTAGGCAGGGTCGTCACGCCTAACTTTTTTTGAGCACGGGTTCCAATCCAACGTTAACAAGTTTCTATAATTTCATTGATTTATGAGTTTCAAGAGAGAAAGAGAGAGAGAAAAAGCGTATTAGCACAGACAGGAGTCAACCCAGGCGCATATGTTCTCAGAAATATGTCTGGAATACCATATGGCTCACTCATTTTATACACGTCAAGACAGCGTTGTCAGAACGTATATTTGGCGTATACGAGAATCGGTCAAAAATAATATCTAATAGCCGATGATATGGTCATTAAAGCTACAATTCCAATTCTATCTAAGTGAATATTAGTAAATAGTATATTAGTGAAGAAATATACAGTTAGATTTGAGTATCCATAGAATATCTATATATCTGCTATTAGAAATGGGGAATCTATCTACATTTTTCATATTATCAAATTCAAATTCAAATTTCATATTATCTTGAACGTAGTTATAATATTTTACTCACAGGGCATTTTAAAGACACAAAATTCATTAAACACCATTACAAGATTAAAATTGTAGACTGCAACAAATATTTTTTTTGGAAACCGTTATTGCCAGTAACGTAACATCATTTTAAGCACATTAGATGTGGTCAAACGAAATCTTGTCATCGAATAAAAAATCTAATGTGTCTTGAAAATTACGCTGTAGGTAGTATTACAGTTTAATCTAGTTGTTTTATATTCTACGATTGAAAGCGATTCGTATGAAATATTTTACATACATTTTCACTCATGAGTATCCAAACAAAAGTGAATCACACATAAACGTTTATAATTGGTTCCTTAGAATCACTAATAATATAAGAAGAATACCTTTACCCCTGTTTGAAGACGCTAAAAACGTTTCGAATAGTTTTCACATTTAAAAGGTCACGATACATTGAACTAAAATATATCTATGACAGATTTGGTCGACTTAATTCAGTAAGGTCACAAGATCAGCCCCCGTATTCTGCCCCCGTATTCTGAACCCATTCGGTTTCGGATACGATTCGATTTGTATATTTTCGTCTCTGTCATTTCCATAGAGAATAACAGAGACAGAGATAAACAAATCGAATCGATTCCGAAACCGAATGGGTTTAGAATACGGGGGCTGAACCCATTCGGTTTCGGAATCGATTCGATTTGTATATCTCCGTCTCTGTCATTTCCATAGAGAACGACAAAGACGGAGATATACAAATCGAATCGATTCCGAAACCGAATGGGTTCAGAATACGGGGGCTGGTCAGAAGAAACCGAAGTAAGTAGATTCTACTTCTAATGATTTCTGTGGATAGGGAAACTATTGGTCTGAATTTGGTCGGATTTAGCTGTTTTTTTAAGGGCAATGTGAAATAAGTATATTTTCTATGTCTGCGTGCTTGATCTTCTAACACATTGTCGCTAACCATTATCAACAGATGAGTTGGTGGTCAAACGCAGATGTTCAAGCATTTGGCGTTCCGTCCAGTAGGGCTACTCACAACTTGTCGGATTCGGAATCTGGTTGGAAACTATATCTCCATCTCTGTAATTTCCATACAGAATAAGAGAGATAAAGATTCCGAATGATTGTTAATAAGGATATATTTTCCTGTCGTTTATTTGTTTGACGTTTTAATTCGGTTCGATTCGGTTTATATTTATAACTTGACCGGAATTAAAGCAAAATATTTTTAGATGTAATATTCGAGACTTAAATAACCCTACCAATTAAGAAATTCAGTTCTTATATGTGTCCAACTCCATAGATAAATATGCTGCATTTAATTTTGATGCCGAAACAGGCATCATCCACAGACCATGAATTAAACCACAAATACACGTCACAAACAACACCAAAAAGTTAAACAAAACCGCTACAGTTACTCAAAATTGGTCCAAAATGTTACTCAATTCATCGTGTGAATAAATCTCGGTGAAAAGAGCCGGGTGTCGACAAAAGAGCGAGTGGCGTGTATAAATTGCCTCGCCTCAACTTTGTTAACACGCTCCATACATTAAACATTGTTATGACATTGGCTTTGTTTGGCGAAGCTCGTCGTTTGATAAGTCTTGAAAAATGGCTTTAATTTTCGGGACCTTGGAATGGAATACTCTTCTTCGATATACCTAATTTAATGTTAGGTATGTGGTATCACTCGGTAACAGTGTTTTAATTGACGTTGAACGACTTAACGAATTCATCGCTTATAAGTATTTTAGATTTTAAAAGCTAGATCATTGGACGAAGAGCAATGGACGCAAGCAAATTCTATTTTTTCCAGCAAAAATAACGTACCTACACCGTAGATTTAACTGTTTGTGTATCGCCCGACAGGACTGAAACTAGTCTGAACTACTAACAATAATTCATGGGAGTAACAATCGTGTGTAAGATATTGAAAAATGTGTAATGTGTATTAATAAATGTGTGGCTGTGCCGTGGGCACGGTTGTGTAGGTATTTTACGTAAACTATTACCGCGGCTCTACACTTGTGCCGTGAATTTACGGCGCGAATTCGCGGCAGAGGCGCCTCTGCCGCGAATGTGGAGGGTGCGCACCCTCCACATTCACGGAGCTCACTCATTTGTGCCGTGAAACCTGCCGTGAAACGGACGTCGCTGCTGCGTTAACTTTGTTTGATGTGGCAACATATAATTATTTACACCTACAAAATAAGAAAATCGTTCGAAAGCGTTGGAGAAAAAGGAGATGATGGATGACTGAAATATATCGTAACCGATCAATATTAATTTAAAAACTAATCCTTCTCCAGGCGTCATAATTTTACTTTTATTACTACGATGTGGATGCTTCGAGTCCCACAGTATACGTTCAGCGTGGTAATATTTCAAAAAGCAAATTTATAATTCACTATCTCAACTTATATTAATCCGATGCGCTGCCATTTAGCTCGCATTACACGTCCGTGCGCATCTATAGACAGGAGCAAACTGTCACGGTGCCGTGAATGTGGAGGTGCGCGCGTGAACGAGGCGCGAACTGCCGCGAAACCTTTGTCGCGGGACAAAATACCGACTTCGATCGGGGAACAGGCATGAACGGCCGCGAACACCGTGAAAACCCTCCACACTTATGTTCACGCCTGTTCGCGGAAGTTCACGGCACAAGTGTAGAGCGGGGGTTATAGGTAACATGCGTTAAAATGACTTAAAATAGTGGTGCTTTCCCCTCCACCGCGCGCGGTTGATCTTAGTTCTCACTAGCGTAACGAATTCTTTGATCCTCTAGGTATTCAAATGATGTAAATAAATTTTGGATATGGATGGTAGATATGTACCTGTAATAAAATACTCTTAGAATATAGAAAAATACTATATCCCCCGATTTTCTTATCGTTAGTTTTATGATTTACTGCTACTATGCAAGCAAATGTACAAAATAAGCAGTGTACGAAACATACTACCCTCATTTATGTAACGACGTTGTATAGGACCTGTTTTGTGTAAAATGTTCCTCCCTCGTGTAAATGAGGTTTAATGTTATTATTATGGGTGCGTTTGTATTTGTAGGTAATTTAGGTTTGTACCAGTTCATCGGTATTTCGTGCTAGCATGCGAAATATGCTAACGACCCGGCTTTAGGGCCAATAAAGGACTTTGTCGTGCTCGTTTACGTTTGAAACCGAAGCTAAACCTTCAAAGTAAACTATTGATTTGCATTTTTTGAACAGCGTCTTTCACATTTCTCGTTAAGTTTGATTTGATGTCTAAGGCAGATCGGCTTTCTTCTTTTACTTTATGGAAATGTGAAATTGTATGTCGAAAGGGCCTTCTCCGATATATATATAATCATATTGTCTTTAAGTTGCGAATAAATCGTCTTAACACGTTTTTAGTCAGTTTTACGTCATCAAAAAATTGGCCACACTCCCCCGATTTTTCAAGCAAGCAAGCGTGTTCAGTTATACTCTGCTAAGTATATGAAACTTGGGTGTCTTCAAATCACGAATGAATAGAATAGATTTATTCTAGACAAGCGCGCTCCATCGTGGATCGCAGCGTCCCTCAACATCAGGCGAGCTGGCGGACAAGACCAAGTGGTCAGTAAGGCTAGTACGCCTATTTTATTTGGCTAAAACGCAAGCTTTTATAAAAAAAAAGTTAAAAACTGTCATAATTTAATATCAATTTCAGCGCCTTTGTTTTGGATGTAGACAAAATTATCTCTACATTCAAGATTCAGGACGCCAAATTGGAACTCCATTCAAAATTAATTCACAATTGTGGAGTAAGGGTTGTAACCAATCTCGCAAACAACTGGGTTAAACTAAGTTTTGTTTGCGGAGGGTGCAGACATTGTAGGATAAACAATATCAACAGTTATGAAGTTATTCAAGACGTTTGAAGAGGATCTAGATTATTCATGTTTTTCTATGGGGAATTTATCTATGCCTCTAATTATTATTTTTATTTTTACACAAAATTGAAATAGTTGGCTAAAGACTTAAGTCAAGGCTAACAGCATCCCGTTCTGCCTGAGATCTAGAAATTGTTTTTTAGAGGATACTGAGATACGAGGCCTACGACAGCGTGCTTACCTAAGAATGAAACGATATCGCAATTTTCAGACACCCTGATTATATCAGGGAAGATCCAATGAGAAAGGGTATTCCACGTTTCAACAATAAACACGATAAACTCTCGACCTGAGGGTTTTTGGCGGGAACGTCCTAGTAACATGTTGTTGCTTTGTTTTAATTTCCTAAAACTTGTGTTATTTTGAAAATTAATGCTATAAAAATGGTGGTGTTTTATTCATTAAGTGTTCGATCAAGTGCGTGAGTGTGGGCAAGTGAAATAAAGCAGTGAAACGTGTGATTTTACGTTGTCGGCAAAACTCCATAGAAGCTTCTAGTAAAGTCGCCATCACTTTACTGAAGCAAGACTCGACTTAGAAATTAACTGTATACGTGACTTAGATTGTGACTAGAACATTTACAACTTGTTTTATTCAAGAAACTTGAAAAAATCCTAATGCTTGACACTGGCAAATGTTTAAATGCGGGTCCAATACAAAAAAGAAGAAGAAACTCTCGACCTTTATTTACGAAAATCCCATAATAACTGATCCCAAGCGTCACAGAACAGTAGCAGAGTCCTACCACAAAACTAATAACTACGCGTCGACAATCCAACAATATTGGAACCGCTGATGTTCTCACAAACTCGTTATTTATTAGTATCGGTATAGTTCACGGGATATTTGTGCCTCGAGTAATATACGAGGTAGAGGTATTTGTTATGAAATTCTGCTTGTGTGCCGCCACGCGACGCGGTGTAACTCACCTATTTACGATGCTGAGGTAATTTATTGAGTAAATTATTCGCTTAATGGGGTAGTAGGTATGTGAAGTTTTTTTATTTATTTATGATAGGCTTCACAACTTTGGACTATGTATGTAAGAATATTTTTCACAGTTACCCGATTTTAAAGAGATATCGAGTGGAGAAAAGAAGTAGTATGTCGACGTGACGTATAGTTCGGGGTAGGGAAGATCAAGGACAAAATAAAAAAGTACAAGTCATGTACATGACTTGTACTTTTTTATTTTCTCCGAGGAGGTCGAAACAATGACCACCAAGATTGAAAGTTACTCGTACAAACGCTACGTCTTTGAAAATTTGTTATTTCTAGAAATTCGGGAAGGAATACTGTAACAGTGTGGCGATTTGCGCTTTAGCTGAAACATTGAAACGTAAAGCCTATAAACAAAGTGTTGTAGGTATCCCTAATGGAAATACTGCCGAGAAAACTTGGTAAATATTCAATAGTAAAGTGTATAAAACAAGAAATGGGAGTATACATAAGTAAATACATTTTCACACAGTATTAACCTATTTTGAAAAACCTATCAAGGATTTTTAGTAATGGTGGTATTAGGTAGGTATATCTAAGCCGGGTTCGTATCATAGCAATTTCTTTTCGTGTCAATTAACATTGTAATATAGCGTAATTACGCATGTCAAATTTCATGCGAGGATTTTTAAATCTAAATAAGTAACACTTATCGGTTTAACCAGCGTGATGCGTTAGTAGGTATATATTATGGCATTAAATCTGTTTTAACTGCCGGAAAAATGGCCATAAAAAATCAAACACATAAACTTAGACAATTGAGCAGGCCCAACGACACATGTTTGATTGTTATCAGCATTTTAACATAGGCTTTTAATTTTCTTTGAGTTTGATAAATAAAATGTCTCAATTTACTAAAAATATCTGCCTATCGTGCATAGATATTTAATTCATTAATTAAGAATTCTATAAAGGTCTAGAAATATCTTTTGAGACGGCTAAATAACGCAGACGTTTTTAATGGGTGTCAAATCTGTGCGCATCATATTTAATCATATATTTAATAGGTTTGTCTGTCTGCGCATTTGGCAAGGGTCCAGGACCACTCTAAAGTCGTAAATATAATCTGGATGCACTCTTATATGATTCTGTTAGCATCTAAAGAGAGTTAAAATTGAAGTAATTTCAACTGAAATAACAGAAAAGTTCTAAATCGTTGGATACCTATTCCAACTAGCTTTGTTTCTCTTGGATCCATAATAATAACTTTTTCGTTGCCAAAGAAATCTATAAAGTTTGTTACATTATCAATTCAATTTACCTCAAGAATTTCATTAGAACTTGTAATGGAAAATAAATACAAAAAAAGTTTTTTGGAACGTTAAAAGTCGAAATCAACTGAAAAAAGACGATGGAAACTCGAAATCTGCTTCTTCACTAGCATCCATGCTCGTAAATGTTCTTTGGTATGTCTGTAAAGCTTGTAACATCATTTCACACAATTCACTTTGTCTCAAAGACATGCCAGTCTAATTTAGTACACGAGTTCAATTACTCAACTTGAGTTCACAAATCACGTTTTCAGCTGCTTCTAATCTCATACAAATCTGGCGACAGCCATGGCGAGCAAGGAGATACCGGCTTTCAGATCCACGGAAGGTCCTAAAAAGAGAATAGGCACATTTATTACAAGTATCTCTCAAACACGAGCTTACATGTCACGATATTATAATTATGATTATTTTTTTACAATTATGTTGTATGGGCGTGTGATGTGGTCAGCAGATGAAGTTCTGCAATAACAGAGACTTGTTAATATCTTCTGTGGACTAGCCCAAACTAGGTTAGAAGAACCCGGGCTAGCTGACAATAAGATAAGACGGTCTGACGACGTCACAAAAGACAATAGTTTGTAGTCGAAATAGTGGTGAATTTCATTATGAAAGGTTACCTATCAAAACTCTATGTCCAGCAGTGAACGGATTGAGACAAGAGGAGATGGGTGGGACACTTGGTTAGAAGAGAATGCAGATGGGCAGACGAGGAATAGTGTTTCCCAAAATCATCTATATCAATCACGCCCATCTGGCAGACTTGACATTCCGTTGGTCAGCCGTCATTTAAAAAGTAAGAGGAAAAGCCAGGTGAGTAGCGGTCAAGTGCAAGCCTATTGCTGGATAAAAAAAAGGAAATGGACAAAACTTGCACATGACTGGAATAGATGGCGTGCTGACGAAGAAACCTACAGGTATTTAGCAATGGGTGGTTAATATTGGGGTCAATGATAATGGTTTTCAAAATAGTGAATTGTGTTGGAAAGCGATCAGCTGGAATATCTCTAGCTTGTTGGTTAAGCGACATCGATGGGGTCTGTAGTATATTACCTAGGTGCGTGGCCGAGGAGTTGCCAGAGAGGATCAGCGCCCGCAGCCGCTGCCGTTCACGGTACCTCGTGTCTTCACCGGGAGGGTCTAAGCATTCGAACTCGCAGCATCGGTCGCCCACGCGGAAGTTCTTGCAAAACTGAGAATAGGTAAATAATGGTTACAATTAATTTTATTTATCTAACCGCCTGATCGACGAGAGAGTCTTACCGACGCTAGTACGATTAATCTGTATAACGACCTTAATATTTTATATATATATATATATATATTCCTTTATATTGGCCATGGCTAAAAGTATCTAAGTTTTTATTTTTTGCGAACGATATATTACATGTTGTAAATAAAATAAATTACAGTTTAAAAAACTAAAAAACACGCTACAAATTATTGTGGTCAAAGTTCATTACAAGACTTTTCTAGCAAATCCAAACACAGCTATGATACGATGTTCCATCATGAAGTTCTAGTTCATATCTTCCGGCTCCATCATCAGATCAGTTCGACAGTACCATATTATTGTATTGTCATCAGAACTACATACAGCTGCCAATTTTCATGACGCTACGATCCTTGGAAGATGGTTAAATTAGTTACCTTAGATTTCATTACATACAGGTCGAATTAATAAAAGCGTGTTAAAAATATATGAAATACTGGAGATCCATATCCATACAGAATAATATAACCTCAAAAACCAAAATTTTACGATCGGTTTAGGATACAGGAGGAGGAGGTAGGTAGGTACAGATTTTTGATATTTTTGACTAATACAATATAATCTTAGAACCGAAAAACGTTTATCCTGAACAAATGACTGAAATGAGATAGGACAGTTAGTCATGCGAGCGACAATATAAGGTGGATCGCAGTATACCAATCAGGCCAGCCACGTAAGACCGTGGAGGATGGCCTTATTCTTCTGTCTACTTACATAAGGTGGATCGCAGTATATTGCCTTGCACCACATGGGCTTCGAGTGGTAGCACACGCAGATGGAGCATACTCCCGGTCCAGGCACGTACAGGAGGCCGTGGGGGATGGTCTTATTCTCCCAGTCTATGCAGTCTTCTTCTACGCACGCTAGAACAAACAAATATTTTTTTTAGGCTAGAGTGAATAGAAAATACTTATAGCTTCTAGATCTACAAGCTCCATCCTCGGCCACACCGTCGATTAACATCCGGTGAGTTGGTGATCAATCGTAGAAGACATTAGATAATAGTATTATATAATAGTGAAACAAATTTTAAAATAGGTCTAGAAGTTTTTGAGTTTATTCATTAAAAACATAATTATAGTTTAAAAAAACTGAAGGAACCGACTTCAAATATGCAATTTCGATTATTTGGCTTTAACATAACAAAATAACTGGAAAGTTATTTTGTCTTAAAAAATCGTATTGCACCGGTTTTGATAACATTTATAGGAGACCTTTGAACTATTTTACCTACCAAACCAAAAAGAATTAAGAAAATCAAGTCATAAATTATTGGCGGAGTAAATCAAACACAGTCGTTTTGAGAACCTCCTTCTTTTTGGAAGTCGGTAAAAAAGTACAAATATTTATAATGTTACTAGTATTAAATAAATTCTACCTCTGAACATAAAATAGCAGACAAGTTGAGTACAACAATCTACGCAAATCAGAGTAGATCAACTACGCCTGAACCAGATATACCTGTTTTATACGCACATGTTTTATAGAACAATGAAAACAGTTATGTTGGTAATTTACGATACACTACATGTCACTACTGCCGGCCCAAAACACGACTCAAGAATATACGAATTTTATAATCAACAACAAAACAACGATAACAGTTTTCTTTTATTTAAAACTGTTCTGTTAAAATATTCAACTGTGTACAAATGTGTTGAGTTTTTTTCCGCACACATCTGAGAAATAAATGTTAGGTATATTCTAAGAGACCTATTCGATGATACCCCATACAATGGGGTGGAGTTTAAAAAAAAATATGCCTTTATATATTGTATGAAGTACCACTCCAATTATTTTTTTTTGAATGTTTTACTTTTTTTCGGTTTATAGAACACATCTACATACCAAAAGTTTATGTAGGGCTGATAGTTGTTGAGTAAAATGACTGTGACATACGGACAGAAAGACGGACTTGGCGAAATTATAAGGGTTCCTCATAGTTACCAAGGAACCCTAAAAAGGACAGCAGGGCCCTTGTTCTCGAACAAAATAAGGACAATAGCACCCTCAATGCCGCATTAACTATATGGCTAATTCTTTGCAAAGGCTGTTTTGAAACAATTACCTGCCTATAAAAAAATATACACATTAGGTACCTATGTTGTCCTTATCTCAGAATTCAAATATTATGACTTAATATTTATAGCGAAAAATTGTGACAAAATTAATTTAGCTCCATTTACTTAATGACTAATCTGTCCCTTAATTTTCTAGTCTAGTGACCATGAAATAGGGAGAAAATGTAATTGAACGTTCATAATGTTCATAATTACGTTGCGTTTATATTTTTAAGGTTCCGTACTTAAAAAGATAAAGGACCGTTTCTGGTCCGATTGTCTAGCTGTCAAGACTAGACTGTCTTGACCGTTCCAGGGTTCCGTAGTCAAGAAGAAAATCTAGACTCATCACATATCACAGGGGGGAGGGGTTAAAAAGTTACCTAAAAACATCATATGTTTATTGAACGAGGCCTTAGTAGAGTAAGAATAAGTAGGTAGATATAACTACCGGCACATAAGTTTAGCGCTGACCGTCATTGCGCAGAAGTTATTCACCCCTGTGATACCAAATTTTTAACTTCTGCGCAATGACGGTCAGCGCTAAA
This sequence comes from Lycia hirtaria, assembly GCA_947563715.1. Classification (NCBI taxonomy): domain Eukaryota; kingdom Metazoa; phylum Arthropoda; class Insecta; order Lepidoptera; family Geometridae; genus Lycia; species Lycia hirtaria. The sequence goes on from OX387377.1 coordinate 46,820,147, forward strand.
CTTATGTGCCGGTAGTTATAATAACTTCGATTGTGAGCCTACCTAATCTGTGGCGGATACGGAATCCTTATTGTACGTGTCAAATTTGCACTTGACCGTTTTGTTATAATAAAAGAGCCTTATAATATCACAAGTTTTTCACACACCATGATTACAATTTGATTTGACATCTTTCCAAAATAAATTTCCATAAATAATATGAAATGAGACAGCTGTTTTGTTATTACATTCGGTCATGTAATTTAGATGACCGAAAATTACCATAATTTATGCTCAGCAAAAACAAAAGAAATACCAGAGTTTATTCTCAGTTTATTTGTTATTGAGTGTCTACGAGGAATTCTTAGTAATTTTACGTGTTGAGCGGAAAAATACCTAAAGTAAACTTGACCTCACATTCACTGCCTATCGAAATGGAAATGGCACTGTACTGTTTTCAGAGTTTTAACCGACTTCCAAAAAAGGAGTTACTCAATTCGGATGTTTGTTTTTTTTTCAGAGATTACTCCGCCAATTCTGAATTGTTTTTGATGATTATTTTTTGTTTGGTAGGTAATACTTCAGAGGTATATAAATTTTACCAAAATCGGTTTAGTAATTTAGTGTTTATAACAAAATAACTGATAAAAAGTCATCCAAGTAAACGAATTGCGTATTTTGAAGTCTGTGTTTTTCAGTTTTTTAAACTGAAAACTACCTCTGAAGTATTTATTACCTATAAGTATGACCTACCAAACAAAAAAAAACATCAAAATCAATGCATAATTGACGGAGTAATCGGTGAACAAACATACAATAATACAATACAATAATAATATAGAAAAACATACAGTCGCATGATAACCTCCTTCTTTTTGAAAGTCGGTTAAAAATTATGAAATTAGGAAAGTAGTGCCCTTAGCATCGCCCTCAATGACGCGTTACTTCTCTGACTATGCTAGTTTTGGCTAGTTTTGTTAAGAGATTTTATCCACAATGCGAAGTATCTGACGGGGAATGGATCTCCATTTGTCTAGCTCATGTAGGATTTTAGGAGGTCTCTTTTCGTTGTTCGATTTATTCTGAGCCATTTCCCATATAATAGCTATTTTTCATACGTGAATAGAATATACTAAGAATAAGATACAGTAAGACACATTTGAAGAATTCCTGTCGTGCTACTCAAGAAATAATATTTACACGATATGATACCAATATGATATTTATTCAAAAATATTGATATTTTGAGTTTTGAATGTTTTCAGCCAAATATTGGCATAACCGCTTGTGTTAAGAGAAAGGTTGTGAGGAGTTGTAGCATATTTAATTACCTTTAACTGCCAAAATAATGTCCGTAAGGGCCCGGCCCCATAATAATATGTCATCCAGCAAGACGTTTTTTAGTAGGCGAAAACGTCGGTATCCGGCGCCGCGCCGGCTTTTGCTTCCAATCCGGCGCCGTGCCGGATGACATGGGGCCACACCCTCATCCTCATAGTTCTCTTGGAATTGTTAAAAACTCAACCGTTAATAACTCGAAAAAATATTTCGTTGTTGGTAGTTAAATTGTCAATTGTAGGTACTACTGGAAATATAAACGTTCCAGCCAGGGGCGTAGCTACCGCCGTATCAGCCGTATCAATGATACGGGGCCCCCGGGCTACAGGGCCCCTAACGAGTGTAAGCAAAAATTAGTTAAATGTTATCCATAATGTCACTTAATATCGTGCTTCCCGTGAAAAAAAACTGTCATACGTGCCTATGGAGTTTTCACTTCAGAAATGACAAAAGTCAAAATAAGCAATCCTTTCATTTGCCCCCCCAACAAATTTTGATATAGGACCCCTACAATAGTAGGTACAATCAGCCGCCACTAATTGAACTAGTGAGAATTAAAAGTCTCACTAGTTCAATCAATTGAACTGTCAATTGTACCACTGGGAATAAACGAAAAATAGAATTAATAGAAATGCTAAAATATGGGCCTGAAGTAAACTAATATGTAACTGGGCATTAGTGAAATACAAAAAAAAGATATTTATTGACTTACACAAAACAATTAATACTTTGCAAAAAAAAATGGATAAAATTTGACTGACCTATGATCATGGGCGTAGCTATAACTTTCTCATGGGGGGGGTCCACGGGTACAAAAATTTACTACTATTTGCCTCTTTATTTGCGCAGACTATACGCAGACGAGTACTGGTTTCTAAATGTCAATCCTAGTTTAAAAACATTAAAATACACGAAAATTAAGCTACGGACAAACGTATAACTGTAAATAAAGTGTTTATGTAACGTCGGAACATTATTAATTCATATTATACTAGATATGATTTCACCTGTTTTAATTCGTTTTAACGAGTGCTCAACATTTGCATGACTCAAGTAAACAAATCATAGGTAATAAGTATGCGCGAGCGAAGCGAGCGCGAAAATTGTTGTAGTGTTTTTATAGTAACATGATTTATTTCTCGTATTAGTGAACCCACAGTACTTCTATGGTAAAATAGTAATAATGCGCGAGCGAAAAAAAGCGAGCGCGAAAATTTTTAAGGTTTTTAAAATGAAATCTTGGAAGTGATTTGGTTCATTGATCGTGTTAGCGAGCCTAAGTGTTTGTGTCCCAGATGAACCAAACAAGTATATTAATGTGTTAAAAGAAAAAATTGAATACCCGACTGAATAAGAGTGGTTTTTACGCTATCAAAAATTATATATACAACCATTTGAATGCATTGATTGCCAGTTTATTATTCATAAATTTAAACATATGACTTTATAGAAAATTACAAACATACCTACGCGGTACTCCCTTGCAGGTGGAAAATAATTTTTGGTTAGTGATTATTTTTTGGAGAAGTATTCGCTTGTATTAGCACAGCATGTTAAGAGTTGTTCGATTTTATTAACGTATAAATATTTTTTTTATAAAATTGGCTTGGATCGAATTGAAATTTTTGTGGAATATTTGTGTTTTTGTTTACATAAGATAGATCTACGACTGATCGCCAACTCGCCTGATGTTTAATGATCTTATTTTCTAGTTTTACGAAGGACGTGTTTTTATGAGTTTATTCAGTCATTTCATATCTTTAAAACGTGGCCAAGCGCGAGCGAAGCGAGCGCGAAAAATTTTGAAGCATATTTATGCTTCAAAAACATACTTTTAAACATGTTTTTTGTAAGAATAAAAATGCGTAAAATCACTGTAAAAGATTACAAATGCGCATTCTGTAAAATAATTAAAAAAAAACACTTGTTTATTACGAAATAATTCGTTAGAGGTTACGAAAAAACGTTTTTTAATTTTTGCAAGAGATGTATTATTATTATTACAAAAATTATAGCCTGTGACATTCTGGAAGCGAAGACAAATCTAATGACACCTCTCACATCAAAATCGGACAAGCCGTTCAGGCTGTAGGCATATAGAATCGATATTATATAGAATAATACTATATAACATTACCCTCCTTCTTACGCAGTCGAGTAAAAATAAATATATAGTGTCGATTTGTTATGCGCATTTGTAGTATGCGCGGGCGAAGGATGGACTAAGGTCATACCGCATCTCTAGGAAAACTGTCGTTATGACAACAGCGCATCAGGTGTTTATGTACCTATATTTTGTAACATCGGTGCCATCCGCGATAATCCGGCATTATGATAGCACTTAATTTTTTTTTCGTCCAATGCCATGGGGGGGGTCCGGACCCCCTGGACCCCCCCCTTATATACGCCCATGCCTATGATACAAAAGCTTTTACGTAAATAGTCGAATCTTCGAATTTAACTTGTGTTCACGCTCGCTGAGTCATATCAGTGTGTCATAACAACAAACACAAACGTATGCATATAAAACATGTGTTCTCGCACTTGGCCGAATAACCGAGTTCCTCGTGTGTTAAGTCTGCGGACCACCCAGTCGCAGTGTTTCCATCATCTCTGACGGCTCTTGGCACTGAACTCCAGATATTAAAAATACACAGGACACTTATCTAATAGATGACGCGCTCGAAGATATTAAAATAATATTATATTCTTTGCTGTTGTTGGAGGGACGAATTAGTTTTTAACACGCTTTTATTAGCTTCATACGTATGTTAGTATGTATGTAACGGAAACTTTGAACAAAATTATGACCCCCTTGAAAAGCTCGAAATTTGGCTTACTTATCAGAGACCGATAACAATACAATAATTTGATAAGATTAAGCGTGTTTTTTTCGTTTTTTTTTTAACTATTATACTTATTAAATATTCACGTACTCGCATCACACATTGTTTGCGACGTGCGACAAATTTGCGGGTTTTGTGAAAATTGTAGTAAGTATAACCAATTCATGAGCTTGTATTGGGCATGTATTCATGGACTGATTACATTATGTTCATGCATATTTGTTTATGGGAACAAATATTTTGAAAGCAAAAGTAAAAATCCCGTATACACTCCCACCAAAAATTGTAAGTACCTACTTATCGGAATCTTAGAGTACACTAACTACGAACTAATATTGTTGCTATTATACAACAAGTATAAGCTTAGAAAACTTAAAAGCCCCGACAAAATAAACGGCTAAACCGATTCTGGTGAATCATAGCTAAGAACAATGTTGATCAACCACCACTTTCCACTTTCAAACAACAAAAAAAACTTGATCAAAATCGGTCCATCGGTTTGAGAGCTACGATGCTACAGACAGATACACACGTCAAACTTATAACATCTCCCTTAAATCGTTTTTTTTTACACATTATAGATCTACAATTGACCACCAAATTGCCTGATGTTAAGCGACGGTGTGGCCGAGGATGGAGCTCGTCGATCTAGAAGATATCTATTTACTCTAGCCTTGAAAATTCCAATGTTGTAGGTCTCAGGAAACAGAGATGGCGGCAAAGAATTCCATTCTTGTTGGCAAAATCATGGCGCCTCAAAAGTAGGTTAAGTTTAAACTGCGCCAATACGGTCAAAAACTTAGAATTAAAATGTGTATTAAGTTTTAGTGTTCATGTGCAAATTTTGTAACTAAAAAGTTTTTTTGGACGTTATTTTTTCTATATTTTGGGAATCAATTAAACATAAGCTTTTGTTTATCACCATTCTGGCATCGCACTTTTTAGCAGTAATTGTAAGTGTGCATAGAGCTAGAAATATATAACATTTGCGGATACGATGTCCGTGAAAAAAATAAAATTGTCGGTGGACATTTTCAATACTTTATTTTGATATACGGACTAGCTTAAATTAGCATGTCAATAAACTGCAATTTGTATGTAATAAAAGCTTGTCAATTTCCATAATGAAATAATATACGCGTCAACTTGAGAACCTCCTCCGTTTTTTCGTCGGTTAAAAACAGCCAATGGTACAGCTATTACGGACCAAATTCAGAAATAATGTTCTTAATTAATTAAACTTTTTTGCAATGTTAGATAGATATATACGAATCTTGAATTATTTTCGCTGCTTTTATTTCAGTGATATTATACTTATATTTTATTTATCATAAATGTTGTGTTCTATTTTTTTTTGAGTTTGTTAAAACGAACTGTCACAAAATATATTTCAACAGACAAACATCACTTCCAACGATGCTCCTTGTATCGAGAGAAGTTTCACGAAAAAACTAGCAAAACATTGGTACAATTTGGAAGCGCAACCTATAAATAAATCAAGCAAGTTATATTCGAATCTATTCTTGTATTCCGCAAGTTATTCGAATCTATTCTTGTATTCCGCAAGTAATATTCGATCCTATTCTTTTATTCCAACGCTATTTGTGCAGTCGGAGCTGCTTTACCAGACGTATAGTGGTTATCAAATATGTACACTAGGCCACACCTGTCTATCAGACTCGTAGTTTGTTACTGGGTCACTTTGTCGGAACTTTGTCTACATGATAACAGAGTACTACTATGGAAACTAACGTGGTTTTCACACATTTTAAATAAAAACTACGGGTCACTCACGTCTGTTTTGAGTCGGTGCGAGGCGCGTCATCGACCGAGAGTGCGCGTTTGCGCTGCCCTTTGAAAAAGACCGCTGAATGCGGATGCGGTTGAAACTATAGTCGAGTTATTCGACTCAAAACAGACGTGAGTGACCCGTAGTTTTTATTTAAGATAACAGAGTATTTTATGGAATGACAAAACTTATTTGTGAACACAGAAATCGGGGACCTATTTACATTGTTTGCGAAGTTAACAGAGACATTAAATTATTCATGACTCGGTTTTATGGGGAAAATTTGATGATTTTCTTATAAACTGCGTGTTTTATTCAACTGAGTGACGATTTATTTGCTCTTACAATGTTAATAATACGTTCAACACACGCAGCTATCTCTCTTGCGCATCACAACATTTAAACATTTAAAATCATTGAGTATAGGGATATTAGGTAAGTGAGAAATGAATTTGTTTATCTAGATAGGAAGGATATTTAAAAAAAAGGTCTTCCTTTGCAAAAGATAGCAAAATTTGCGGAGGAATAGGGAAATATGTTTTTTCGCCACTCCGTCGCCAGTATCAGTGATATCTGTATAAAACTTATTTTTTTAATATTTCTCCTATTTAAATAAATGGTCACGTAGAATTTTTATCAAAATTGGTTAAGTATTTGGTTTTTAAAACAAAATTACTCATTTTGAGGTCTGTTGTTTATTAAATAAATTTCATTTCATTTCAAATTCAGAACACAGTAATGATTTCACACCAATGCTTGCGTTGATGTGCAAAAGGATTTTACAATTACAGCTTAATGTTGCCAATTTTAGCAACAAAACAAAAAAAAACAGGAAAAATAACTCTTATTGTTAGGTATATATGACATAAATTAACATCAATTGATTTTTTGTTGTTTCTAAAAACGAAGCCATTCATGTTAGGGTTTTTGTCTTCAAAAACCTGTATTTCAACTCGATTCTGATAAGATTTTTGTGAAACACTGGGTTCTACGTCGGCAACACTTCCGAAGTCCCGAAACACCACCTTTATTACTATGCCATGTATATTTATGTCATGCATTAGTAAATTGTTTCCATTAGCAAAGAGACAAATAATAACTATTATTGCAAGAATACAGGAAATAAAGAAGCATTGATCGAAGCCAAAAGTCAAGGCCATCCGAAGATACAGTAAATAATTGAAGAGTTTTGGCATGTTACGAGCGGTACCAAGTATCAGGTAACACTGAGCCACGCAAACCAAGGCTTCGAAAGTTGAACTTTTCGAGAAAATATTTAATGTCGGTTATGATTTCTTTATGACAAAGTTATGGTTTGGCGTTTGAGGTTGTTTATATTTTACTAGCCATGCCCCGCGGCTTTACCCACGTAGTGATGATTATGGTGATGTCGATGATGATAAAATGTAGCTTATGGTTAGCGATACGTAACTACGATGTCACAGACAGATACACAGATACACACGTGAAACTTGTAATACCCCTCTTTTTGGGTCGGGGGTTAAAAAAGTAAGCGTATAAACGTTATTTTTTTAAACTCATAAATATGCCAAAAAAACTGCGAGATATTCCACTTAAAGTTTAGTTAATCATTAGCCATAATAGTTTGAAAACGCAATATTCTGTAAGAAGTGCAATCCTCGTTCTTGGCGAAAAGCCGCAATGCTGTATTCTGTTAGAAGTTAACATATAAATTGTTTGTAGCATTACGTACAAATTGCTATTAACTTGGCTTCCATTTTCATAAATAACATTTTATTTTGGTATAGAAAAACTTTAACAAACATATATTAGATTAGAAGTAATTTGGGTGTCTTGAGATTGGGAGGGAAAAGGTTTCTTGTAGATACGAGTAAGAATTATACGTAGAGAGTAACATCTGTTAATAGATGTGTAAGAACTGAAGTCAAGCGCAAGACTATAATTGAATAAATAAACGACCAAATGAGTATCTGACCAGGCGTTTGCGCTGTAGGGTTCCGTTATAAATTTAAGCAAACTTAAAACAGGGTCTCTAGTTTGATTCCATGCAGTGCCGTAAATAGCCTTTTCTGCGCCCTGTGCGAGCATCTATAACTGCGCCCTTGTTTTTTTTTTATATTATAGGTTAAGGAATAATAGCTATGGGTGGTTGTTAGCACTAGGGGCGCAGCAAGAACTTATCAGGAGCAAACCGAAAAAATAATAGTCCTGCCTGGTCTGGCCATGCTTGCGCCCCCCAGAGTCTACGCCCTGTGCCTGGGCACCGGTGGCACCGCCCTATTTACGGCACTGATTCCATGAACATACGAGTTAACGTATTTCATGTAAACTTACATGAAAATTGCATACCGAATCAACTATTACTGATTAACATGTAATGGGGGTCCATTACATGTTAAAATTTCTTGCAATTTTCATGTAAGCTAAAATAAGTTATTCCGGTCAAATGTTAAGGTCATGGAATCAAAAAAGAGACCCTGTTTTAAGATCGCATAAATTTATATGGAACCCTACGGCGCAAAACCTGGTGCGATACGCATTTAGCCGGTATACGTAATAAATACGGATTTATTTATTTAATTTTGTGTAAAATTCAAAATCCTTGAACTCTGTATTTGTTAGGCGTTCACTCTTTCCGTGCAATGAATGATCATTGCTAAAAGGTTTGCTTTTCTTTTTCGCGAGTGAAAAGAAAAAGTAAAACTTATTATTTCTAAGAATTTATTATCACAATAAAATGACTATGATATCTTTAATTCACAAACAACTCTACGAAAGCCGTAGATAGCTATGTAACTTGCAGCGGCTACAGCTACAAAACTCGGAGGCTACGATATTTGCTACGCACGGTCACGCGTAGCAGCTGTGTTACATACCTTGTTACTGTTAGTATTGTTGTATATGTACTTAGAGAAGTAGGAAATGAAAATATTGTGTAAATTTAATTGAAACTAACATAAGTTAAATAGAAGAGCCTGTTTTAAGTTCACATAAATTATGATGTGCAACTACGGAACTCTAATTTGCGCATGGCGCGACACGCACTTGGCCATTTATTAAGGTATAAATAGCCTGAATATATACTTATAATAAATAAGTGCGTAATAAATCTTCATAATAAAAATAATATATTTTACACACAAAATTCAATTTCGTCCATTCAGTCACGTGCAAAAATGCGTATTAACAACATATTAAACTTGAACTTGGCTGGTATTTTATTTTCATTAATTGAAAACTAATTAAAAATCATTAATTATAAGTTAGTTAATTTATAATTTTATGGGAAAAGTAAAATATGTCCGTCAACATAGGTACATACTAGTTCCTTGCCAACTGAATAATGTTAGGTATTTACATAATAATTACGAGTATATTCAATTCATTATTATAGTATAAAAACTGAAACAACCGACTTCATAATTTTGTTTTAAAACCAAACTACTCAATCGATTTTAATAAATTTTGTATGGGACCAATCTGAAAGTATTTTTTTAACAAAGTTTTTTTTGGTTTTTAGATGATGGAGTTATGCGGTAACAAACAACAAAAATACAACTTGGAAAACCACATCCTTTTTGAAGTTGGTTAGAAATGTATCAAAAGAAAAGGTTACTTTTAGATGTATCATATTAATTAATGTTTATTTGTTAAATTACACATTGTTACACAAAAAACAACCCCTCCTATTCTGGCAAAATACAAAGGACTCGTAATAAAGTTCTCTCTGTGCAGGTATAACAGAAATTATAAATTCTACTTTTCATATTGAAAAGTAGAATTCTAAAGCACTCGCCTGGTACTAACTCCAGTAGAGTAGTTTCCATATAAAATTAACCGTTCCAGTAACCGAGTGCATGGAAACAGGTCAACTGCGAATCAAGCGAAGTTTGCTCCAATGTTCCAATGGATGTTATATTCAACTTGTCCAAATTAGCAGAGTTTTAACCAACAGCCTAAGAAGGAGAATTACAATTTTCGTGTATGTTTACTTATGTATTTATATATTACTTCATATAGCATAAATAGTTTGATCGATTGTAATATGCATTGTGAATGCTATGAAAAAAGTAATGGTTTTGTTTTCCAGGTGTATGTATGTCTGCTTCCATATTACTTTCTATAGTCTAAATAACTTGATTCGTCTTAACTCTCTGAGTGTCATATGCTATATTATTTTTATAATAAAAAAAATAAAAAATAAAAAAATATTTTATTATTATACACCATACACTACAACAAAAAGATAAGAAAGAACACCAATACAAAGTAACAAATAAGACCATTGTGCCTAAAAATATAATAATGATAGAGTTCTATTATAGAATAACAAAAAATTGTACATTTTTGTAGCCTTCAATAACTGATTTTACTAAAATTATTGTTAAAAATGTGCATTTTTAGAGTTCCGTACCTCAAAAGGAAACAAACTGAACTCTTATAGGATCACTTTATTGTCCGTCTGTCCGTCCGCCCGGGTGTTAAGACCTTTATCTCAGGAACGCGTGAAGGCATCGAGTTGAAATTAAAATCATATACGCAGATCTATAATATCTTGACGCAGAAAGAAAAATCAAATTTCTCAGTTTTCGTAAAAAAAAGTTACAGCCGAATATGTCGTAAAAAACGCACATTTCAGCACTCACAAGGGAATCAAACCCTATGGGGTACTTCCCGTTAACCTAGAATTATGAAATTTGGCAAGAAGCATTGTGTTAGAGTACACATATAGGAAAAAATCCGAAAACTGGACATATTTAATTTAATCACGAAAAATTGTGTCTTCAAGCAAGAAATGAGGGTCCAAATTTTAAAGTTATTTAACCGTATCATGTGGGGTATCATATGAAAGAGCTTCATTAGCATAAGCTAAAACAGGGTTTTAAATATTTTTACGATGTATGTTTTTCTGTTTATGAAGGAAAATATAAAAAATATATGATTTATCTACTAGTTTGTACAGAACCCTCGGTGGGCGAGTCTGACTCGCACTTGTCCGGTTTTGTAAACTTTCGCCGGGTTTTTGTGCATGCTTACAAGAAAATTTACACACAACAGCGTATTAAGCGTAACAAAAACATAAATTAGATTGCAAAAAAAATTGCTCTTCTGTAGTCGGAAAAACATAACCCTCCTTTTTCCGCAGTCGGGTAAAAATAAAACATGTTCATCCCTTTGTAGTCTACGATGCCACTCAGAAACACACTTCAAACTTATAATACCCACCCCTCTGTTTTCGTCGGGGACAATGACTTTCCATCACGAGGACGTAAAGTCTAAAACAAAATTTACGAATATTGTCATGGGTTGACCGATACTCATATACCAACAATGATGAACTTAAAAAATTTGATATAAAGACTTTATGTCGCTGCGCTAAAGCTTAATTTAGATTGGAAGTCTAGAGACGTCTAATATATATAGCCGCTTCGAATTATTTTGAATATCGAAATTATTTTAATCGTGTAAGGGGTTTAATTAGATCTCATTGAGGACTGACGCTACATCCCGTTGATATTTTATCAAAGCTGTCGGGGTAAAAATGTCGAAACGTGAGAAGTAGACAGCCGGTCGGTAGTAGCTACTTGTGGGTTTAACCCGCCAACTTCGGCCTCGAGTGCACGTCATAATATGATCTGTTAATGTATGTTATCGCGGGTTAACAAGGGGTTAATGGGGTACTCATATACTCAATAATTATAGTTTAAAAAACTGAAACAACTGACTTCAAAATACGCAATTTCGTTTACATGGACGACATATTTCTTTCAAGTTATTTGGTTCAAAAACCAAAATACTGAACCGATTTTGATAAAATTTACATGAGACTACCTCTGAGGTATTACTTAACAAACAAAGAAGAAATCTTTAAAAACAATTCATAATTGGCCGAGTAATCGCTGAACAAACAAAAAAAATATAGTCAAATTTAGAACCTCCTTCTTTTTGCAAGTCGGTAAAAAAATAGTCACGAGTCTAAAGCAAAGGCACAGAATACCTTAATAGTATGTACGCATAGGTTTAATTCCGTACATCTCGTGTCTCTGTCGAAAGCTAATCCCATCCTGTCATCCATCTTGGGTAAATGTGTTTTTCAGCGCTTCAAGCGCTGAAGTGCCGCAGGGATAGTGCTGAGCGGAAATTAATAATGATTTTGATTGATGTCCCGACTTTCTAAGGAGAGGTTGTTCGCCCCCGTAATATTGGCGTGGAAGATTTGTTACCTTTTGTTGTATCAGTAATGAGTATGAAGGAATGACACTGCCTGTTTTTTTTAACTAATAATGATATTTTTAATTGGTAGTGACCGAATTATAGGCAACATTATGCATGCAAATATGCATAAAAATGGGCAAATTACGCATGAAAATTGTTAAAATATGCAACGTTGAATTTTAGAAAAGTAAAAAAGAGAAAAGTGCCATATTTATTTTTTTACTTCTAATTCAGTATTAAATCAGTAAATTTCGTATTCGTTCAAAATTTAACAACCTTCTAGACTATAATTTGTAGTCATAATATTAATTAATACTCAATACAATTAAACGAACAATTATTTAACATTATTTAGTGTAGGTACCTACAAACAGAAAATTTTTGTATGACATAATTTTACGCTTAAGGTAACCTACCGAAAAATGTAGTAAATACAGCGAAAATATGCATGATCACTAAATTTCAGACAAAATATGCAATGATCGCTGAAAATGTGGTATATAAGCAAATGTATATAATCCGGTCTCTAGTGTTTAGGTTGAGGTTCTTTCTTTCATACGAGTGCAGAGAAGACTTGAACGACAGATTTATGAGCTTTTTTTATAGAAAAATTGCTGCTCTGTTTGGCAGATGGTAAGCGACAATAGTCGGATTACTGCTAAATTCGACTGGTCTCGCAGAGCGGTAGTAGAATGTCGAGCTTCTAAGCTGTAGGTCGTGGATTCGATCTCCACTTAGGATAAATATTTGGCTGATAGCGTGGTTGTTTGTTCTGTGCGTGGGTGATGAGTTTGAAAAACAATATTCCACCTTTTATTTTTCACTATTTTGACAAGTTTTTTATAAAATTCTATTTTTTTTTTAAACGAGATTAGCTTCTGGTTTTAAATTCCAAGAGAAACTTGCTTGAATTATTTATTTTAGATAATGTGTGAAGTCTGCCAACCCACATGGCTAGCAACTAGGTAGACTTTGGTTATACCCTTCTCATAATGAGAAAAGAAGCGCACTCAGCATTGGGATAATTTGTTAAACAAGACTGATCCAGGATATTTGATCAACTACAACTGAAGTATATTATAACTACAAGTATACTTAATAGTTGAAGGTTTTTGCGACCTATTTATTGTTGGTGTTATGCATTGAGCTGTATGTACTTACGTACGAGATAAGACACCACTCATTATAGCTACTTTGTTACATTCAACTGCGGCGTGACCGCCGCCCCTCACTCAGTGGCTTAAATTACCAGTGAAGTGAGTACTTTCGACGGTTTGCTGGCGAGAAAACACACCATACATGCAATTCTGGGTTGCAAGTATCAACCGTATCGTATATTCATAGATAAACGATGTAATTATTATTCCAGCGCTGTAACACTGTTTTGTTTACTTTACCAAAAAATGTACCAATAATTTTTCTTCACATAGCTCCTGTGTTACTTAAGTACTATTGGCAGAGCCAAAAATTCAGAACACAATGGGCAGTTTTTATACATTTATTCCATTTCGAAGTAAATCCTTGGTAAATACATATCCATATCCATCCAAAATTATACACTTACAGTTTATATCGCAATATTGTTTCAAATTAGACAATTTAATAGCCTTGAGGTTTATCAACATCTTGCTACTTTTTTTGTTAAATCCAGAATGGCGTTCCTGCCTTCGAAACCATAGCCTACGAGATTTTTCGGAAGTTCCAATATTGAAACATTATTACAATTCATAAAAGTCAATTAATTATCTTTATGTTAAATCAAGACAATATTTATAAATTAAATTATGCGCTAAACATCATTGCAAATTTTACAATGTTTTCCAAATAAAAATACACGCGACCAGAAACTGAACAACTATAAATCAATTACATTTTACACAAAAACAATTAGTCTATAGTTGTTCTATTATAATATAACCTAACAAGTACATACAGCTCAATGGTGTTATGCAACATTCTCGTGTTATGTTTGCGCCTGAAATAAAACAATGCAGTTAAAACAAGCTGTCACTAGCAAGGGTTCGGTTCGCTGAACGCGAGATGTAATGTGAAGCGCTTCTGCCGGCGACTACACACTGATAGACAGTTTATGTAGACATCAAACTCGTCTGAAAGTTAAAGTAATCTTCAGTATTTTGCCACGTTTATACTTTTTTTTTTGTTAATGAGGGGGAAATCTTCGAAATATTCCCGGCTGCACTAGGGATGCGACCGGGTTATGTGGAATTGTAGGTACTCACTAAAACCTTCCAGGTGTCTAGCTCTTGTGCTGAACGGATGACTCCGGGTTCTCCTGACGAACTCATACCAGAGCTCTCAGCACTACGACACAGCTCCTTCCTTTCTTTTGTCTATCTGGATGTTTGTTGATACTCGAGTACGGGTCGTGTTATTCAACCTATTTACGAAACTTGGTATACAGATTTTCGATTTTGTATGTTTTTGTCGTTCGGGATTTTTTATTATTCACCCGAAAAAAGTACGCTGTGACGTCATTTACTGACTGATAATATTTACTACTAGAAACTTTGATACTCAAATAAAAAATAACATGAGCAAAATTGACTACCTTTTGAGTCGAGACGAAGATTGTTAAATCTCGGTTATTAAGAAAAGTTTGCTACTGCCAAATATTTTTGTATTTTGTTATGTGTTGGCCGATTTTGATAACATTTCGCATATTTTATGGGTACATAATAGGTGAATAATACATGAATTTTATTTCATAGGAATAACACATTTAATTAACATACTAGAATGTAATACGTAGACCTACTAAAAATATTTCAATCGGTCAATAAACTTCCGTGATTAACATTCAAAGTTTTACGGGAGGGATGCTCTGTCCCTCTCTCGCGGAACAACAGTTTGTATTGAATTTGTACGACGAACTTGAACAATGACGTCATCATTTGCTATCATGTGCTCTCTGTCTAACATGAAATTAAAATGCTAGTAACTTTCTTTTATTTTATTTTATTTTATTTATTTATTTAAGTATACAAAACAGAATATAGCCTAACATAATATAAGATAACATGTGACAATCGATCAGAACCAGACTATACTCCAAAGCATGTATACATCATTTGAGCAAACACATTTACACATTTTAACACATTTTTTCTTATTTTTGAAGGTATTTTTTTGTGGAATGGATCTATGTGTGGTTACCTTTTATGACCAAATATAAATTAATTATGCATATGCCTTATTTCGAGCAAGAATGTTTAATTTAGCAGTAGACCTCACGTGTACAAATAGACTTTTTTGCAAGAATAATAGGTACTATTACAAAAAGTTGCAACAAGTTGCAAAAAGCTGTGCACTCGTGCGCGAGATCTACTGTTCGCAGAACTACTAGTCTATATTGCACCTCTATTCCTTGAATTCTCGACGAAGTTCACAGTAAGTAGAGTGCTCTCTGTTTCCAGAGTAATTCAGTAATTCTGTAGGAAATTGTTAAATGTTGTATAAATAATGTTGTTTATGGCCCCCGAAGGCATTTTCATTATTGCTTCATTAATTTTGAGCTAAGATTTATAAATGTCGGTGCTTCGTTGAAGCAGACATTCGTATTTAAGTTTCCGGGGATTTGATTCGGTTTTAAGTTAATTATGGTTCCGTAGTAACTATGAGGAACACTACATTATTGTTTTTCAATACATTAATTTAACAATTTTCTTAGTTATCTTTCATGTTGTGACGAATCTTAATTCCAATTTTATTCGAACTCTTATAAGTCTCAAGACACTTTTTTTTTTTTTATAGAAGATAGATGTACGATTGACCACCAACTCGCCTGATGTTAAGCGACGGTGCGGCCGAGGATGGAGCTCGTCGATCTAGAAGATATCTATTCACTCTAGCCTTGAAAATTCCAAGATTGTAGGTCTCAGGAAACAGAGATGGCGGCAACGAATTCCATTCTTGTGCAGTACGCAACAGGAATGTGGATCGATATCGCTGAGTACGGATTTTTGGCATTTCAACGAGAAATGGGTAGTAATTCGCCGACTTTCTGCTAGTCCTGTAGTGAAATGGGGAGGGTGGAATTAGGTCGTGAAGCTCTTGCGCACATTCCCCGAAATGAATCCTGTAGAAAATAGACAGACATGCTACTTTACGGCGGTGCTCGAGACTAAGTAGCTTCTTGGCAGCTAGTTTATCGTCACCGATTAAACTCACAGCTCGCCGGTAACAGTTCCAAATTCAAAATTGCCGGGAAATATGGAAACGACAGAACTTAAAAGGCAAGCCAGGTATCTGTGTCTCTCTCTGTACATCGTAGCTCTCAAATGGATGGACCAATTTTGATCTAGTTTTTTTGTTTGAAAGAGAATTTACGAGAGTGTTCTATACTATGTTTCATCAAAATCGGTATTGCTGTGTTTTTTTGTCGGGGGGTTTTGAGTTTTATAAACTTATACTTGTTTTATTTTATTGGTAGACATTTCACCCATTTCTTTTTATGTATGGGCAAAGCCTGTCTCTTATGATAAATAGGGATCAGTGAAACTAGTGGTATTCACACTATCACATTCAAATAATGATTACCATTTAGAACATAGTCTTTAAAAGTTAGTTTCTTTATTCCTCATAGGCGTGCGAGGTGCGTGACGTCACCTACCGGTCCCAGCGGAAGACCAGCGCTGGTTGTTTACAACTAGTATTATGCTGAGCTAAGGCCGGATTTTGACAAAAATTTCTTTTTCTATTTTGTGTGTATGATTTTTAATTTTTATTCTGTTTTTTTAATCATTATTGTGCGTGCTGTTGTATTATGTTTTTTGTACTATAGAAGTACCTATCTATATTTCTCATAATAAATGTCGTCAAAGTTTACATATAAATAAAATTCACATAAAATTTACGTCAAAGTTTACATATAATAATGTTTTTTGTTATAATAAATTTATGTCCATGTCATATTGCCTAAATGACTAGGCTGATTTTGGCGTTTATATTGGCGTTAAATTCGTCTTTATTTCCTGGGTGTCATATACTACATTTTTCAATTGATTATTTACTTATCTTTAAATTGATATGTTACCGTAAATTCCCATGCTACGACCCTGAGATGTCAAAAGGTAACACAAATTGTTTATGACATCGTTGTCCG
The DNA here is from genome assembly GCA_947563715.1 of Lycia hirtaria. Taxonomy (NCBI): domain Eukaryota; kingdom Metazoa; phylum Arthropoda; class Insecta; order Lepidoptera; family Geometridae; genus Lycia; species Lycia hirtaria. Next base: position 46,837,419 of record OX387377.1, read on the forward strand.
CTCAAACAATAAATCCTAACATTGGACATTTCACGATTTATGTGATTTGTTGGATTGCCGACCTTTTGTGTTATAAATCTTCCTATTTTTATGCTAATAACGAAAATTTACGTTTTTAGGTACGTATAATATACCTACTTAATATTGGTGGATATTTTTTCACATAGCGCTGTCTAGCCCCAAACTATGCAAATCTTGCTAGGGGAACCAGATTGAAAAAATATATTTACGTATATGTTTTTGTACACATTACGATATATAGAAACACCTAGCCCCAGAACAAACATCCAAGTTTATCACACAAATGTTTTGGGAATCAAATCCACGACCTACAGCTTAGGCAGGCAACAAATCAGTTTAGCTGTGAGGTCAAGTTTGAGCACCAACTCGCCCGATGGTAAGCGACGGTGTAGCCGAAGATGAAGCTCGTCGATCTATGTGCCTGAGGCAAAACGAGAAGAGTTTTTGAGTTATGAGTCGCGTAATTTATGCTGCATTGGGTTTCATAAAAAAGTCCTCTTTGTGCTACACCGTGATGCAAAATGAGAGTCTTAGTCTTACCGAAAAACGTTACTCAAATTTGAGCAATGCTTAACATATTTTGTCAACTTCTCACTGACACCAAATGACATTTGCGGAAAGAAGACAGAGAATTTGACGCAAACGAAAAAACGTGACTCACATCTCAAAAAATTACTCTCATTTTGTTTCACCCTATGACATTTACTATTGCAGTCTTGAAAATTCCAAAATTCTAGCTGTCAAGAGCCAGAAGAGGTGGCGGGGAGTTCCACTCCTGTGCAGTAGGCATCAAAAGCGCGCACCGATACTGAATGGTACCTAAGTGATAGGTAATCAACAACACTCGTGGTGTATTGACACCACTGTCGTAGATTACATTAGTTTTGCAAATTATGAGAGATTTATAAATACTCCTACTTTATGTACGTACATCTTTTTAAAGCACATTCAAACCCAGCGAAAAGCCTGTTGTTTAAAAGCTTTCACTTTTCCCCTCCTCTTTTACAAGCCCTTTAAATATTCTCAAACTGCTTACCTTTACTTACACCTGTCAAGTAATTTTCTTCAAAGCGAACTTAAAGTATAAAATGGTCGTCAAAAGGATAGAAAGGAAAAGGAAAATGAGCAAAACGATCGCTAATAACCTAGAGAGGGTTCGGTATGATTGATCTAGATAATAATTAAATTGGAAAAAGGGCGATCCCTGGGGAGAAAGTGTTTGCTTTTAATCTACACGAGAAAGTGGAAAAAGTTGGTGTTCTATCTTTGTTCACAAGCAATGAAGGGTTAACCTTTGTCAAGTTCAAATGGTTTTATTTGACGTGTGTAACGCTTTCATAGTTTATTTTATTTTGTACTAACTGCGCTCTACTGTTTCATCCACGTAATGTTTTTAACAAAAAGAGTAATCGTGTTTCTCTCATAAGAGATACATACATATATAGACAATCTACAATCTTGGTATATTCAAGGCTAGAGTGAATAGACATATTTTAGCTCGACGAGCTCCATCCTCGGCTACACCGTCGCTTAACATCAGGCGAGTTGGTGGTCAATCGTAGATCTATCTTGTGTAAAAAAAAGTATCGTGGACATTTTTAAATACTTACTCAAAACTTATATCTTTTACATGAAATATCACAAATTTTGCTTTTTTAGGTCGGTACTAATCTAAGACCAAGATTTTTCTCCTCCTAGTTACTGATCAAGATTTTTGTGTAAGTAATGGCATTTTCCTTATTAAATAAACTTTTTGACGTACTGGTATTGTGATAAAGTTATGTTTTAACCTTATTCATAATAAATAATAAAGGATTATTTTTCGGGCCAAACTACTAGCAATACCAATTATGCAAATTTAATTAAGCATCAAAGAAGTAAAGCCGGTACCACACGCGCGTCTTATTAGTTACCCACAGACTAAAGCCTTCGTCACACGAGCGTTTAATCCGTCTTAATCCTGTAGATAACCGACCTCGTGACCATTTGCGATTTAAATGGGGGCGAGAATTCGGAAGGTAAGATTTGCAAGTTGACTGGAAGCGCTGTCATCCTAATTTTTAAATAAACTTGTTATCTTTGAGTGTAAAGTTTTACATCCTGTATTTGGGCACACTACTTGTAGGTTTGTAATGAAAAGTTGACCGTACTAGGGTGATTATGGGAATGGCTGGAAGCGACTAACTGCTAGTAGAAAACTTATTAGATTAAAGTGTTTCCCCAAATTATACTTAAATTGTAACCCATAGTAACACATTTCAAGAAAAACTGAAACAACCGACTTCACAAATAAAAGTTTAGAAAAACTACCGACAAAAAAACGGATGAACCAATTTGGATAAAAAAAAATAGCTAAGAAAATCGATTCGATCGAGAAAGCGGTCCATCCGTTTGAAAGATACGATGCCATAGACGTGTGTCTGTGGCATAGTAGCTGTTAGATATACATACCTAGTTCCCGTCACGTAAAAAAAGTCTGGTATATATAGATCCGACGAATCTCTTCGAGAAAAGATAGTCCCGGCCGTACCCGCTGGCTCACATGGCGGGGGCACGGCCGTGCCCCCAGATATAGATACACACGTCAAACTTTTACCACCCCTCTTTATTATTTTTTATTTGGGTCGGTGGTTAAATATACATAATTTCCACCATCTCGTATTGACCACCATCTCGCCTAATATTAAGCGTAAGTAAAGATGTGGGCGGATGGAGCTTGTCGATCTAGAAGATATCAATTCACTCTAGCTTTAAAAATATCAATATTGTAGTTCTTAGAAAACAGAGATGGCGGCAAAGAATTCCATTCCTGTGTAGTACGCGTCAAGAACGTGGACCGAAATCGCTGAGTACGGTGTTTTTTTTTTTCAACTGGAAATGGGCAAATCCTCTTTTTGTAATCGGTTAAAAGTCAGGTACCGCTGGCGTGTCGTTTAGGTAATTAAGTAAATGTGTAATCAATAAATACCACCACGCACGGTCACGGGGGTATCGTGTCGCGTCCTGATTGATATACAAGGCTCATCAGAAACAGTAAGCTAAATGTTATCCTATCAAAAAAATACAACGTAAAAAACGTTAAAAAGATCCTAGGCTTGCCACTAATTCCGTATTTAGAAAAAAAACAACATTGTATTGTAACTAGTTGCGAATAAAAAGGAAACCTTTTTTGACAACTAGTTGCGAGAGTGAGTTTCTTAGACGAACCTATACCTCGCAACGCATTTTTTTTTTTACTGCAAGCAGTGTCTGTATTATTTAGATAAGATTGTAGATTATGATGGGAAAGGAAACACTTAACGACAACGTTTAATCTGTAGGAGGTACTATAAAACATACATACAAACATACTTACACCCGAAAACCGCATTCGGAAAATGAAAAGAAAAAGAAGAGCGATTTTTACATTTTACGATTGATTAGCTGTTGAGTGTACGTTTTCACGATAAACTATGACGTGTGTATCTGTGTGTCTGTCTGTGGCGTCGTAGCTTTTAAACGGATGGACCGACTTTGTCTACTGTTTATGTTTGAAAGAGCTAAATTGCTAAATTAAATAGATCTACCTACGATTGACAGCCAACTAGCCTGATGTTAAGCGAAGGCGTGACCGTGGATGAAGCTCGTCGATATAGAAGATATCTATTCATTCTAGCCTTAAAAATTCCAAAAAGTTTTGGGATAATTTGTAAACTATAAGGTAGGTAATATAATGGTAAATCATAGGTGTCCTCTTGTTCATTGAAAATTTTGATAGACAAACAGACGGATGGACAAAAAAAGTGAAACTATAAGAGTTCCGTTTTTAATTTTTGCGGAACTTTAAAACATAATTTATAAAGCCTCGATGACACTGGGCTAGTTTACAAGCTACAAGCCAGCGTGTTCGCGAGCAGCTTGTAAACTCGCTCCGTGTCATTGAGCTTTCTTACAATCTGCTTTTGATTGTGTCATCGACACTCGCTACTCGCTCACTCGCTAGCTTTTAAGCTCGCCGACTACATCATCATACTACATGTCATCGAGGCTTTAGGAGTAATATTCATAAATACATCTGGGCAAAATATCAATACAATTTTTCGGTTACCATTCGCTAAAAATAGGATTTCATAATTTTCTAAAGCTATTTCCCTTAGGCCGCGTTCACAACAGCTTGATAAAGTTAGCGTTACTTGAAGGGTTGTCACAATAATATTTCATCCTTTTGAAATTAATCAAGTTTTAATAAACTTTTAGCGTATATTCTTACACTAGCTGCACCCCGCGGTTTTACCCCCGTAGTGATGGAAAACGGTGATGTTGGTGATAAATCTAATCTAATCTACTAGATCTAGATCGACGAGCTCCATCCTCGGCTACACCGTCGCTTAAAATCAGGCGAGTTGGTGGTCAATCGTAGATCTATCTAATATATATAAAAAAATTGTAGCCTATATCCATTTCCAGGAAGTGTAAATTAACCCTCGGCCCAAAAATTTGCTATAAGTTTGACGTGTGTAGGTATCTGTATATCTGTGTGTCTGTATGTGAAATTGTAGCTCTCACATGGATGAACCAATTTTGATTTAGTTTTTTGTTTGAAAGAGAATTTGACCGAGAGTAGCTATGTTTCACCAAAATCGGACAAGCCGTTTTTAAATTTTACAACCTTTAAAATTTCGAAAACAGTATTCACGGTCATAAGTGAGACTACATGTGACCAGAGATGCTGCAAAGTATTCGAAATATACGCGAAGAATTTGCTAAAAATTTCAATGTAGGTATTTTGTTATTTTTCAATTAGTATGAATTGCGAAAACTTAAGAAATCAATATTTAAACTTGGAATCGAACCTGTTACCTATGCAGTTCATGCTTAACATCAAGAAATGTCTGAAGTTTCAATCCCAGAGTAAACAAGTAATGCGAGAGGCAACCCTACAGATATGAATATTTCCAAGGTTCAATATCACGACGAAAGAGTGTGTTCTGCGTTGGAACGGTTGCTAATCCAATTTTATAAAGCACTTTATTACATTACTTGCACGCAAACAAACAGATTGGAAGTAAGCAAGTACCAGGTACTAGTCTGTTCTAAGTAACATCTGCTAACTTCGAAAAAAAAATCTTTCATCTATTAGCTTCAGCTTTGTATAGTTTTCAACCCACTACGGTGAACCCATAATTATTATAGTGTAACAAGTACTACTTTACCTTATCTAGCTAGGCATACATAATTTTAGGATGCGATGCAGCTTATTAATATGTATTTTAAATGTGTACTTTCTCTTATTGCATTCTGTCGTGTATGTTATTGAATAAAGAAAAAATTTGGTCCAGGGTTTTTGAGTTTCCTAAACTTAAGTTTAGGAAACTCAAAAACCCTGGACCAAAAAAGTACAGCTGAATGGATTTTGATGAAACATAGCCAAGAACACGCTTGATGAAATCCTCTTTCAAAAAAAAAACTAGATCATAATTGGTCCATCCGTTTAAGAGCTACGATGCCACAGACAGACACACGAGTACACAGATAGACACACGAGTACACAGATAGACAGATACACATCCCTCTATCCAAACTTGTAACACCCCTCTTTTTGGATCGGGGGTTAAAAATATTTGAATTTACAATATATCGTTTACTTTGATGTCATATATTTTCTAGTTATTTTGTTTTGAACACCAAACTTCTAAATCGATTTTCATGTAATTTCTACCCAACAAATCTGAAAGTATATCCTTTGAAGTACAACGTAAGATTTCAGATCGGTTTATAAATGACGGAGGCTTAAAGCGAGATGTGAGTAATCGACTTACTAGTTTTGTTGGGCAAAAAAAGGATTTGCTCTAATAGTATATGTAAGGTCATACTTAAAATAATGCAGTGTATTGCAGAACACCGATCCTATCATAATGAAAACATAATGTAAATGAGTTTTAAAGATATCATCATCCACAATCTTATAGGTAAGAGACCTTGCGACTTTCTCATTGCTTAGTTTCATTTAAAAAAAATGTGTTGGTGCCTTAAAAAAATTCTTAAACATATCTTAAGTTTTCTCATGAATCAAACGAAAGTGAGTTTAAATAATTACGAACAATAAAACAGACTGGCAATTAAACAAAGTAGCTTTTACTTTGTTTATGTCCATATTTATCTATTTACCCTCCGGAACAAAGGACATGGCAGATTTTACTTCGGGTAATGGAATTAATAGGGTTCTCTTGTAATAAATAACAAACCCTTATTTATGTATCGTGTCCACCTGATACCTACATAAAAATATAATGTATACTGACATTTTACATACATTCTAACAAATAATCTAGAGCTCCTACTTGTCTGCTACTTTCCGAAATGTATCTTTATCATTGACAGGACTACCTTGAATCTTGAATTGAACTTTAAGGACTACCTTGAATCTAACTCTACTCGTAGACTGGCTAATAAAAAGCTTGACATTATTAATAAGGTTAGGCGATACTTCTAATCGGGGCTTCTGCTTCATTTGTATCAGGCACAGCTCCGACCGTGTATGGAGTAATACCTTTTTGATAGATCCAAGTATCAACTGGAAGCTTTAAAGTCAGTGGACCGGCGAGTTATGTGGTTAATCGGTGACGATAAACTAGTTGTCAAGAAGCTATTTACTCTCGAGCACCGCCGTAAAGTAGCATGTCTGTCTATCTTCTATAGGATTTATTTCGGGGAGTGTGCGCAAGAAATTCACGATCTAATTTCACCTTCCCCAATTCACTATAGGACTTGCAGAATGTCCTCTCCTTTTCTCTCTCTGTTTTCTGAGAACTACAAACTTGGAATTTTCAAGGCTAGAGAAAATAGATAGCTCCTGTATCGGTCACACCGTCGCTTACCACCGTCAATCTTAGATCTATCTAATTAAAAAAAAGTTTTCATAAATAAACTACAGAAACCTTAAATTGTGTCACGACACGCAGTTGACTTATTAGGTTTGTGGGCGTCGGAGAGCACTAACCTTTGTTGAACTTTGAACTACCCAATACTGGGCGAGGATATTTAAGAAAGTAGCATTAGACGGAATAAAATATTCATAATCTGCTCACTACAAAACCAAATAAAAATACTTTACCTTAAAAGTATTACTGGGTGGGTCGACAAAATACACCTATTTCAATATTAAAACGACAGAAATCTTCATTATCTTTACGAAGATGAAATTGTTCAAGTATACGAGTATATTGGTTTTTACCTAACTGCGCAAGAAGCAGGGTTATGTTTTCGAGATACAGATTAGAGTAAGGAAACCACAGATACGTCTAATAGTACATAGATAGTACTTAGTATAAAAATAAAAAGTAACCTGCAAAAATGTCATGTAGGTCTATAGAACATTCCTGATCAATAAAAAGGGCGGAAAACAACTTGTTCGTTTCTCATACACCCCAACAACAAATTTAAATTATACTGTATACTTTTACAACAAAAAACGTTGAACTGTATTCAAGTTTTACTATGGAAATTAACGTGGTTTTCACACATTTTTAAATAAAAACTACGGGTCACCCCCGACGTGACCCGTAGTTTTTATTTAAAAATGTATTCAACTTTGTAGATACTTACGTGGAAAAATACTTAAATAATTACAGTTTAAAAAACTAAAACAAACACTCTTCAAATTATTGTATTGTCATCGGTCCTCAATAAGTCTACAAAGTTTGAATGAAATCTGACGTTTGAAATGGGTCAAAATCAAGTCCAAAGGAGTCGGTTACAAACAAACAAACATGCATACAGGTGAAGCTAGTAAAAACGTGTTAAAAAATATCCAAATGTATATTTATTCGTTGTTTTTTTTTTGTTACGTCGTTGTTAAGTTACAGTTTTTACTTAATTAACTTCCCTTAGATTTTTTTACAGTGGAAACTTAAAATTAAATATTTTCTATTATAGTATGTATATATACACGATATTAATTGAAACAAATTTGATTGATTATATATTCTGAATTTTTTATACAAATTTTGCAATGGTAGGAAAACTTTGATTTAATGTCACATATAATTTAAAACGTTAGTTCAATGATTAACATATAAGAATGTAGCATACATTGTTATTTTATTGTTATTTTTATTTTATTTGACATTTTATCAATGAGTTTATTTTTATTATTATAAACGCACACGTGATATACACGTGTTTCTATTGACTTGTAACTATGGAGTTATTATTTGTATTTGTATTCATTGAAATTAAAGAATTTTCTGCATAACATCGATTTTCGAAGTGTATATTTCGTGTGAATATATGTGCCTCTGCACATATATTCTCACGAAATATACAATATATTGTATAATATCATTAAAAGAACATTCAGAATAACTCTTAAAATATCACTTATTTGTGGCTGTGATTAGAAACATATATACTCAAATACATAATGATTCATACATACATAACATCGAAAACCATTAGTTTTCTTGAGAAGTCGGGTAAAAATAAAGTTAGCAGCAAAAACCGCAAAGTTTTGCCCGTGTACGTCTGAGGCGTGTCTAGATTAATTTAAAACTTGAGCTTCTGCGTTCACTATGCAGGCTCCAATGCAGATGCAAAAAATTAACTTATAAAGAAAGATCAATAATTTTCATATTATAAACCTGAGTTATTTACACTCGGAAAATTTAATAGTTTCTCTATTTTAAGTGAAAAAAATTATGAAAAGTTAATTTGAACCAGTTTTCAAAATAAATTGCTGAAATCAATGACATTAGCTCGAGTATATGCTATTACTTTTACATCTTCTATTATTTTTACATCTATGATGTCTTTATCATAGATGTAAAAATAATGGATGGAAATATTTATATGTAATTATACTAGAAAACACACAGAAGTGCTTAGAAATAACATGCGCTTCAAAGAATTAATTAAAATAGAGCTGTTTTAAAACTCAGTTAAGAATTTTCTTACACGGTCATCCCAGATGTATTTACCTGGGGCCCAATTCAGTTATTCAAGACCGCTCCATAGCCGAACCATATGTGGAGCGTTTCCCGTTGGCCGCCATAGTTTTTTTGATTCAGTCACTTTTATGTCATACAATTGACATATTTGATGAAACGTAACACGTCCTTCGCTCGTTACTAAATCAAAAAAATATAGCAGCCGACAGGAAATGCTTCGCACAAGGTTCAGTTACGGATCGGTTTTGAATAACTGAATTGCTCCCCTGTTCTCTTATGAAAAATAATTAACGAAATCTGTTAATATCCGGCGATTTAAATACATACATAAAGGTAAAGACGAGTTCCGAGCGTCGATTTCTCGAAGTTTATTATAAAATGTACCTAAATGAATTTGAGAATGAGTAACGAAAATTATCCAAATTACAACAATATGTCGTATTATTATTACACAAAATACTATAAATCTGACTTACCGTGATCCAGAATAAAATACTTAATATAGCAAATCATGTTATAAGTAAACAAAGTTGTAAATATCGAACTTTGTTAATGAAATATCTGAATATAAATAGAATAAAACATCGCGATGTCTATGGAGCACATCCCATATAAAAAATTTGAAACAAATGTCTGAATATAAAAATATCTTATAATTTACGAAGGACGAAGCTTCAGCCAGAAAATAGTCGAACAAGCAACAATTCACTTTACTGATGATAATAACTGTTTCTTAAATCTTATATTCATTTTCGCACTTTCCAATAAAGAATCCGATCGGTTTGTTTATTTTTAAAAATAATATATGTGTACAAATATATTTTTTTTAAATCCGTGACACCTGACAAATAATATTTTGTTTAAAAATAACTGTTACATTTCTTCGTATATATTTTTACTAAGTGGTAAGGAAAGTGCATGTGCTTACCGACGAGCGCGGCAAGTAGAGCTATTAGAGCGGCTGACACGGCCACCGTGGCCGGCGCGCGACCCATGACTGACGGTGCTGGAGTGAGCCGTGGAGCTGCCAGTCTGTGCGGGAAAACTAGCCAAAGAAATAAATACTAAATATTTATAGCCATTAGATTATGAAACTTGTCAGATCGGCTCGATGCCACTGCATTCAGATATATAAAAAATATCGTAGTTTTAAAATAATTTAGTAGGTATATAATTACAAGGTGCAAATACTTTCTTTTTTATTTTTTATTCACGTTTCCTTTATATGTGGCTCAAATCTGTAGCTTCATAGGTGGATCAAATATAGCTGTATACAGCCACATTGACCCATACTAATTATCATATGAATAAATTACATTATGAGGAATGGTGGAGGTTAAAAAGGTCCATTTTAACGCTTTGTGAGGGCTTTACAATTTTTCAGTGATTATTAAGCATACTTTTTTTTTTGTTGTAGTTTGAATATGAATATTATTCGATAAGCTTTGATGTCTTATAAGCCGATTCATATTTTATCCTAGAAAATATAAGACGATATAATGTGAAATGAATCTGTTAAGATAGCTAATGTAGATGTTCCCCCTAAAAGCTGGTATCCCCGGTGCGACCGGCGTCGGCACGCCGCATACCCCCGCGCCCCCGAATGCGGCACTGCGCTCGTAGCATTAAACAAGACCATTATCACAGCACGGCCGAGTGCTGCCGGCATTCATTCATCATCATCATCAGCCATAACAAGTCCATTACTGGACATTGGCCCTAGACTTTCAACAAAGATCGATTGGAAGCGGCTTGCATCCAGCGTCTTCCTGTCACTTCAATGAGGTCGTCTGTCCATCGTGGCTTCTTACGCTGCGCTTGCTAGTGCGTGGTCTCTACTCGAGAACTTTTCGCCCCAATCGTCCATCAGTGCTACGCATTCATTATTATAATTTAATCAGCAGGTTTTAAATATAGCACATGCACGAATAAAGTTATTCCTGAAATTGGAGCTAGTTAAAAATATTTAATCATGAATTAAGTTAAAAACGAAACAGACAAAACTCCTACAAATAAATAAGATTAAAAAAAATATAAAAAAAATTAAGTTATTGAATTTTCAAAGAACTATGAGAGATTCCAGACTAAAAAACAGGTGCTCAAAATTCGGAAAGTAGAACCACACACAAGAAATACTAGTCAACTGTTAAACTTATTGCTTCATGCAGTCATGATAAACTTATTGCTTGGCATTACCAATGTCACCTAGAACTTTAACAGCTCAGAAATCTGTATAGCAATGCGCTACGCTCGGCACTTTGAGTGTTTAAAAATGTTTTGTGTCTGTTGTTAAATCTTGTTATGCTCGGATTTCGTTTTGTTATGCTGAAAACATTTTGCTTCAATGCGATACACAACTATGCTTGCACACTACTGCTTGTTTAGTTTTAATCTAATTGTCAAACAATGAAGAAACTCGCTGTTAATTGGACTCGTAGGATCTCGTAGCGTTTATAATTGTGTAGTAGCACGTCAGTCGTAGCACAGCTCGTAGCGTCGAGATCATTCGTAGTAAAGCTTGTAGCGTCATTTCTTATGCTACGGGATGGAAATAATTATTAAGCTACGGGATGAAAATAATTATTATGCTACGGAATGGAAATAAGAATGCATCTATCTACCCACGCCCTGCTATCAAACGTAGCAATTGCACTACGAAAACTTCTCTTCTTTCGGACTTTAAGTGAGAGCGTTCTGAACGTAGGCATAAACAGTAGCAATGGTAGCAATAACCAATATACGTCGTAGCTTAGTCTTTTTATCAAATTTTAATTATATATCATATTTATATTTATATTTTCATGTGTATCTAAGCTGCCACTATCCGTAAAAATATAGAATCATATTTAAAAAAATTGTTGATTTTCCTATTAAATAAATAATTTAAAAAAATACTAGAACACATTATGGAGCCTGTGACGAACTAACCATTATTGCAGTTACAATAGTATTAGTTATTATTACATAATATTTTCATCAAAATTCTTACTACCATGTTTGACATTTTTGCTTTTCTTTTTTTACCCGACTGCCAAATGAAGATTATGTTTTAAATCCCGACCCAAAAAGAGGGCGTTACAAGTTTAATGTGTGTGTTAATGTTCTATAATCAGACTCTAAGAATCTTCAAGAGAGTAGGTGAAAGAGCGAGAAACAGCTGATATATCATCTTTACGAAAAATTTCTTAGACAACACTGAAATGAGAATTAGGCACCATAATACCTTACGACAGCTAGTAAATTAATTTCCCCAGCCATAACCCCCTGGTACTTAATTCAGGCTGACTATAAATAAGCCCCCGGGATAGGGGGTGTCCGGGCTTGATACGGGCTAATACTACCATCGTGGTACTTTCGCCACACCTTCTCTTTAATATTGCTGTCCTGGTATTTTATATTAACTGTGTCCTGCGACTTTGCCCGAAGTACTACTGTTTTCACACAACGCAATGACAGTCGTCTTAGTAATTTGCCTGGAAGAAATTGCTGTTAGCGATACAACTTCTTGTAATTGGGCAAACTTATACACGCCCTGTGCAAAATAGCACTATAGTTATTTCGTCAAACATGTTAAATCTGTATTAAAAAATCTTACTTTTAGATGAATGAAAGGTTTCTTGGACGCTGGATATTAATCTATCTTTTCTTTCATTTTCGTCAAGTTTGTTGTCAGGTATTTCATTTCAAGGTGAAGTCTTAGTCATGACTCAGTAAAGGGGGTGATGGGATGATTTTACTGTAAGCTTCTATCATTTTTACCGAAAACATGAAACGACACATTTTACCACTTTTATCATTTGATTGAACGCTAGATAAAACACCACGACTTTTACCTAAAACAACAATTGTTTACGAGAACAAATCACGCGGTTACATAATTTCCCACTTTCCAAAAACTCATATGTAATAACTGTCACTACATATATTTAGGCCTATTTCATAAAAGTATTATAATGGGCTTAGAATGCGTGTCGTCTCTAGTTCAGGGAAGCAATTTTTAGTAAACCCTTTAAGGCACTCTTCCCTGTCGCTACACAAGGCAGGTAATCAAAATTTGGCACAATTTCATTTCGCTTGCATCAACTATGAGCTTTGATAAAGTATCAACGGGATGTAGCGTCAGTCCTCAAAAACGTCCGAGCTCAATGAGGTCTAATTAGACCCATTATATGATTAAAATAATTTCGATTTTCAAAATAATTCGAAGCGGGAAAATAGACTTCTCAATCTAAATGAGGCTTGAGCGCGGCGACATAGTATTTATATACAAATCTTTAAGTTCGTTTTTGAATATTGTTTTAGACTTTATGTCCACGTTATGGAGTCATTGACTGTGAGTGTAATTTTGAATGAAACTATCATGCGGTGTCTACTGTGTCCTATACAAAATGAATAAATTGATTCCCAAGCGTGTTTGCATACTTTTCCTGAACAAACTTGAGCAATCTGCCAAGTTTCGGCATTACCATGTTAGTTACAATGTTTATGTAATAAAAGTATGCACAAGGTCGCGACCCACATACCTACTCCAGTTCCCCGCACTAATGTTTATATTTACATGTAGACCGCACCACTTAAGGGTAAGCATTTTTACCCGAAGAAAGGGGAGATTGATGCTCGTCGGTGAGATGCCATTATAGCCCCTTTTAGGGGAGGAGGGTGGTCCTGATAGTGTTTACTAACAGTTTGCGCCTTTATATCTACGAACGGCTTGTTTCTAACACCCGTCGCAAATAGAGGGGTGGTATTATATAAGTTTCACCTTTGAATTTGTTTGTAGCGCTATAGCTTTGAAACGAATGATCCGATTTTGGTGCACTTTTTTTAAGGGGACGGTATTCTTGGCTTTGACTAAAAAAACTATTTTCTGAAGTAAGCCGTAGAGCTCGCGAGCACAAACCCTTTTTCCCGTTTTTTAGATTAATTATTTAGATCTTTAGATTAAACTTTAGATATATCTATATCTATATATTGGCAACCTTCTGACTGATTTTGCTCATAATTTAAAATCTTGTTAAGAATGTAATAGTTGCCATATGTAAGTAAGTATTTAATTATTTAATAGTTAGGAACTTGAAAATAAGTTATTATTTACCGAGTTAAGATTGTGATCAAAGCGAAAGAAATAAATCACCTCTCACTTTTATAATCTAGTTCCATAGTACAAGCTTTGCTTAGTTTGGGCTAGATGGTGTTGTATGAAATGTGCACTTTTTTTTTTTTTTTTTTTTAATACATATTTATTTTTATAATATCTCCACTCAGTTATTTAATATGATAAAAATCTTGTAATGCGCGAATGAGATAGCTGCGTGCTTTCAGGCCAGCCTTAATTGAGCTCATTTTCCAGTTTTAGGTCCCAAACCTGACGACAGGCTGATGACGCTAAAAAAGAAAACTAAAATCAGCCCTTTGCAAGTTTTTTTAACTATCCACGACAAAGATGTGTAACGTCTACCGTCAGAATGCTGTAATTGAAAACGAGGGTAGTCGTGACGTACACCGTCAAGCTTTCACGTTTGAAAGAGTCGCCGAGGTGTTTGTCAGCCAACGACATTATATCAACAAGGATTTTGTATTTATTCTAGTAAAAATAAATCCGTTTGTATGGAGAAGATCGCATTATTTGCAACTGGGGGGATTCTTTGAAATTATGATAGGAAAATAACTAAAAATCATAGATCAACAATAATCCCCGATTTATAGACTAGCTGTGATCCACGGTTACACTCGCGTAGTTATGAAAAACGGTGATGATTATGATGATGATAAGTAGCTTATGTCCGTCTCCAAGTCCAAAGCTATCTCTATACTAATTTTCATAACGATGGGTCCAGCCGTTTGAGCGTGTAAAGGTAACAAAATTAGCTTTTCTAATATCACTATGAAATTTGTGTCAAATGTATTTCAAAACACCAGTAACTACATTCATTTAAATAACAATATACTTAGTTGTCTTTTATGTTGTCACAAATCTTATTTTCACTAGACTAATCTGCGCTGCGAACTCAATAACCACTTACACAATTAAAACAATTTTGATTTTCAAAATAATTAGCAACAACAAAATAGATGTTTTTAACTTCTTAATCTAATTTAGCGCGGCGAAATAGAGTTACGTCAATATCTTTAAGTGTTTTTCTGTTGCGTGTGTGTCATTGTTGGTATATGAGTATCGGTCAACTCAGGACATTTTGTTCGTGAATTTTATTTCAGACTTTGTGTCCATGTGATAATAACGTCATTGTTCTCAGCATACCTGTGCCCGTTTTCAAGCCTGTGTTTGAAAGAGACGTACTTATATTGGTGCTTGCATACCCGCACGTAATAAGGGACGTAGTTTGGAGCTCACGCAGCCGTATTTTTGTGACATGTAGGTACGAGTAATAAGAGGAACATTTTCTATCATCATCATCCACAGCCTTCTCTATCCCACTGCTAGGTATAGGCCTCTCTCTTGTCTAGCCATCTTCCTCGGTCCTGTGCCAATCGAATGCCAATATTTTCTATAACTACCTACTTTAGGCAAAATCTCTTACCCATAAATATTACTTGATTTTAAGTGATCATAAAAAACTAGTAGTCCAACAAACTGTAGACCTCGCGAACAAAAAGTCTGTGCTCGTCATTTTTAATCATTTCATTGTCTTACCAGTAATTTTATTACGATATAATAAATTTTGTGCGTGACTATACAAATTGTGGGCAACATGCTAACGCTAAGTACTGAAAGTAAGTGGTTGGGTTGGCGCGAATAGAAATGAAATGAAATGAAATGAAATTTATTTGATTACAACAGACGTCACAAGAAAACAGTACATAAGAGGATATAATCAAATTACACAATCTTAGTAAAAGTGCATTGGTACCCAAACTAGGAGAACCTGTGAAATGGCATACCAATACCTTCCGCCCAAAAAAAATTTTTCGATCTTTACGTTTTAAAAATATACAATATTAGCAAATTAATTATGGAACACAATAAAATCATGTAAAATAAGGTTTATTGATTAAAATATTTAATATATATAATAGAATACTTTATGAAGGAAATTATTGGTGCCAGTGCGATAATGGGCGCAGCGCGATCTGATATATGGTGATTTTTAAAGAGTGGCCACCGTGCTATTGATAACTCAAATATTCCCAGCAAATATTATAATATTTGGTAGAAATATTACATATAATAATTGTCAGAAATATAAAAAAATATTAAAATGAGCTTGAAATTTTGGGTACTCAATTTATTAAAATCGGTCAGTAAATGGCGCCGCAGCAAGCTTTCCCCTTTTTGGGGGGAATATCCCACTTATCAAAAATCCACACGGACAAAAAAAACTACAAATAAAATACAAACGAATTGAGAACCTCCTGATTTTTGAAGTCAGTTAACTATGAAAATATGCCACTGTGAAGTTGCATCTGGGAGAGATGCATTGACCTAATATGTGAGAGATGTAATTTAAACAAACTCCTTTCATATTTGACTTCCAACACAGTCGCCTAGCAACGTGTAAACAACCCCTAGCAACGGAGGTTGACTATTTGACACCCTGTATTCTCTTTGTCAGTGGGTTGTAGACGGTCATGTGGATGGAGTGTTTTTGTATGTTTGTGTATTGTTATGTTATATAATATGATCAACAAGGCCCGTGTAGTGAAGCCTATGAGTCACGTGAAGAAACTAGAGACGGTGAGAGAAAGATCTGGTCTAATATCATTATATTCCAACAAAAACCTATAGATGCTGCTAAAATATGTTTCCATCATCCTAACTGCTATTATAAAAGCGAAAATAACAGTCTGTTTGTTACCTTTATAGCTAAACAGCTGAACCAATTATAAAATTTCAACTTCATTTATAAATCATCATCACCTTTTTTCATCACCATTTTTGTCATGTATAAAAACATATTTTCCACTCACACACTCAACTTTCTTGTCTCATCTCTTGTAGAAAGAGGCGTTGTTCCGCGCTCGGAAGCGCATCCTAAAGTACCTAGTGCTGGGCTACTTGAAGCAAGAAGGGTTCAGCAGCTCCGCCGAGACCTTCGCCGCGGAGGCTGAGGTCACGCAGGAGTACGAGCTTTGCGATAACATCGACCTGGACATCATGCTGCAGGTTCTTACTTGGTTTTTTTCGTGACTAGCAGCATATCGTGGTTTTAACCACAATCGAAAAATCCTTTCTCTGAACATATGCCTAATAATTATGTACTACGTATTAGACGAGCCAACCCGCACTTGGACAGCGTGGCAGACTATGGCCTTGCCCTTTTCACAATGAGAAGATGCCCCGTATCCAGCAGTGGGACAGTTTCTACAAACAGGGCTGGTAAAAAAAAATTTACGAGTCATCTCGAACTGTCAAAGTTGGCCGCAGAGGCCAATTGGCTTCTTCACCTCCGCTAGGAGAAATAGTGTTCTTTGCTTACCAGAAGCAATCTATCGCTTTGATTCGCCTTGTTTGAAAGAGTATACGTTCCAGTTGTTTCCATATAAATTTAATCGAAGTTCTCTATTTTGGTTTTTATTACAAAATAACTGGAAAATATGTGATCCAAGTGAACGAATTGCGTATTTTTAAACGAGTACATATAGTCACTGGGTTATTTTATTCATTTGCGACATTCAGGGTATCTCCCAATAAGCACAACAGACAGTTTCATTTCCAAACGCACGGCCCCAGGAATGTTTACGAGGAGACCGAACCGAAATATTTTCGGTACGTATCGTAAATGTTTTGAGATACAAACTACGGTGTGCATGTTTACAGTACAACTGCTTTAACTGGAGTGCGGCGTTCGAAAGCAATCCATGACAAAAAACGCCCAAGTACGAATACAAATGGAGTTACTACAACTGATCCATTTTCAGACGTTTTCCTTTATTTGTAAAATGTAAGCAAAAAATTGCTGTTTTTAATGTTTATTTTTTTATTGCGTTAATATAGAAGCTTGATTTTGTTACAGCTTCAAGGACCCTTAGAATTATGCTTTTTATTTATGTAGGTTTTATTAGTTTTCTGTTTTTTTTTAAGTTTATTCGGAAAGAGAACTAATGTGACATTGAAGGCATCGCCGTCTTTATTTATTTTTTCTGTTAGAAACAAAATCAAGTCAGTCCATTTTTTACCACGATAATTTTCTTTCCAAACAGACCTATGGACGACCGCGCGATAGCGTTTCTCTCCATGCGACAATGTCATAAACGTGAGACATTCTCAAGTGGTTCTAGTCGTCAGTTACAGCGTCGCACATATGTTATTCGCGCATACTGTACGGACACAGTTCCGTCCCAAAGGTATTACGGGTTTACGAGCTATGTCTCTATGTATAAAAGTGCGTCCAAACGGCTATATCGGCCGACTTGACATCGGCCCCACGACTGCGGATATCGCTCTCGATATCTATTTACAATAACAGTAAAAGGTTGTAGTAATAAGCAAGTTCGTATAGTTTAAATGACTGTTGCTGACGAAGGTCTTTACGGAATGGGGGTATAAATATAGAGGGTTTAGTTCTGATATCATTTAACATCGTAGATTATTTATATATTTTTATTCTATAGTAGGAATTTTTTGGAGATTTGCAATTTTTTTCTTAGTACCAAAAATATATGATGAAATTGAAAGGAAAACTATAACGGCTAATAGTCGATCAACTTCAATAATTTAGAAGAAGAAAGAAGTAAGAAAGGTAAATTTCGAGCAAATTCCATTTAAGATAATAAAGCTAATTCGTATGTTCATAGTATCAAATAATAAATACTGTTTTAAGTTGACATAAATTGTGATGTGCAACTGCGGAACCCTACTTTGTGCGTCACCCGACACGCACTTGGCCAGTTATTACATCTAATCAATAGTCTTTAAGCCCCCTGTCTTCATACAGAAACCAGAGCTAGCACCTCAAACTTACCTCTTGTGTACATATAAGTATATAAAAATCGACTCGTTCCAACTGAATCACTTTCTTTGATACAGTTACGTATACTTGTGTATAGTATCCCAGATTCGCTGCACCGTTGATTTATGCTTTGGCCCCTCGCCGCGAAGTCGAGACGCTTCGGCGCCAAAAACGTCACTCTCGTATAATAGGCACGTATGACGGCAGCATTTAAAACGGGATAATATTAGTGTATTTTGGTTTCCGGGACAATAACACTTGGCAACTGTTGATATAAACATGTCACACTAATATTATATAAGCGAAAATATAAAGTGAAGTCAAGTTTTAAAATCGAACAACTTCTTACGAATCTATCGCGTGTATTGTATAATTATAACTAATTGTATATGAATAACAAAAATAAAAAAAATCATTTTTTTGAGTCGGTAAAAAAATACAGCCGAATCGTTAATCTCCTTTTCGAATTCAGTAAAAACTACTGTATATCTGTACATTTGTTACCTTTTCGCGAACGATTGAAATTTAACCAATTGCTACGAAATTTGGTACAGAGATAAACCTGGACACAGGACACAGGTTACAATTAATAATTATATTGAGGGGAAAACTGCGGGGTGCAACTAGTTTTACATAAATTACATCATTATCATAATCCACAGCTTCCTCTATCGCAGCCTCTTCTTCTCTCTTACCATGCCATCTGCCACGATCCCTCAGTTTCAAATTTTTTGCGTAAATGACATTTTACAAAAACTTTGCAGTTTACGTGGTCCTGTACTGTATGGTCGAGGCACCTGTAATTTTAGTCTAGGTATGCTAAAATTACAGGTGCTTCAATTTTTTAGTTCCGGCAGTTATTTATGAAATAATGATAGGTAATCGTTCTCTTCGAATATATGTGCGTTGTTCATGTTCTTCAGTATATTTGCCAGGACTACTGCAACTACTACCTGGCCCGGTTCGACAAGCAGCCTCAGTTCTACCGGCGCACAGCGGAGCTCCCGCTCCCGCCACCGCGCCGTGCGCCCCCCAGGAAGTGTGAAGTGGAGAGGGCGCCGCAATGCGAACTTGACTTTCAAAGTGCCGACTTACCCGGTGCAATGGCTGTTACTAAACTACTCGTGGTTAGCTATTTTATTTTTCGTTATTTTATTGCCAGTACAAGGCTGACATTAGTCTAATTGCGTAATATCGTAACTATAAAAATAATTAATATTAATAAATAATTGATAGTTAGAGACCATGATCTCTACCAATGGGCCTTATGCCTGTGTCAAATTATAGCTTTCTTATATTATGAGTCTTTGAGTAAAGTCGCGGACGGCTAGACACAGACATGGCGAAACTATAAGAGTTCCTTGTTGACTACGGAATCCTAAAAAGCCTGCACACAAACATTTTTGTGTATATAATTTCAGCAGGATGATCCCACAACTCTGACCAGCTCCATCCCTGTATTAGATCAGAAACCTCTCTCCGGATTCCTGGGTAAAATGCCAGCAGAGATGAAGCAACTGGCAGAACAGATCTACCTGGACATAGTGCGGCCTTCCGACGTCACCTGGAACGATGTGAAGGGACTGGACGATGCCAAGAGTCTGCTGATGGAGGCTGTCGTGTATCCTGTCAAGTAAATTACAATACTTATGAAATAATATAAACTTTTTAATGAAAGTATCTTCAGGCTCTCTGCGCATTTCTTTTTGAGTAAGTATGGAATGAGATGAGCCGTCACGCTCGGCTACGTAACGCTCGTTCGGGTAAAGTTGGCTCGAGGTTGACTAAGGGAGCGATATGTCAATGCGTCACTGCTATTTCGTATTAACGTCGCCTTGATAAAGTTTTTACTTCTGTCGTGTGGTCTTAAGCAAATACTTTTTTTGAGTGTGCAGAGTCCGTCTGGGGAAACAAGCTAAGCAGTAGTGTAGGGACTAAAGGCATTCTCAGATTAACGAGAGCAAAGCATTGCTACACAGGCAATTCTGTGTGAGATTGGAACATTATAGGCGTTCATGATGCCGTATTATTATTAAATGTTCTGTAGTGATTCATAACATCAGGCGAGCGTTCCTCGTCTTCCCACTTAGGTGTATAAAAAAAATTAGATACTGCGCACTAACAGTACGAAAATATTTCCTTTTAGCGTGGCTAGCGTGTTCATTCGCATCTATTATATAGATAGTCTGCATACAGGTATAGTCTAAGGTCCTCATGTGTAGGTATACCCAGTCTTCAGCGTTTATTCAGCGGCCGAAGCGTTGCCGATTTTTATTACTTACAGACTTACTAAGCGACTACTAACCCAAGCTGCGTCACTGTAAAACGATATTCTATCACCATCACCATCAAGAAGATTCCTCTAAAAGTTCTACCTAATGTGTAAAATTCCGTGTTATCATCAGGGCTTGTCCCACAAGTGGTCAAGCAGTCTTATTTTAATATTACTTTGACCTTTGTCTCGCTCTTTTTACTGTAGAGAGAGAAAGACAAGGGTCAAAGTAATTCTGTACATAATTAATAAGATTGTAACGGGTCAAAATCTGTACATTACTATATTTATTAAAAAAAAAAAAAATTGGAGGATGCATTGCTATTGATACAGAAGCCAAAACAGCAATTTTCATTTTTTTTGTCTGTCTGTTTGTCTGTACGAAATTTGGCAGGATTACTACTTATACTATGTAGAAGGATCTGGCATACTTTAAATCCCGAAAAAATTTACAGTTCCTTTGGGATACAGTAAACAATAACAACGTAATCGATTACCACGCGGGTCGAACCACAGGGCGCAGCTAGTATTGAAATAAGATTGCTTTTCAGATTGTTGTAACCCCCCCAGGTATCCCAACGTTTTCACGGGCCTGTTGGAACCGTGGCGCGGCATCCTGTTGCACGGCGCCCCCGGCACCGGCAAGACGCTGCTGGCGCGAGCCGTGGCATCTGAGAGCCGCTGCACATTCTTTAACGTCTCATGCAGCACCGTCGTTAACAAGTGGCGCGGTGACTCCGAGAAGATCGTCAGGGTAAGAGGTAGAATGTTACAGGTTGTAATAATTGGACAGCTACCTCTGTTCATTACATGTACATATATATCGGTAGTTTCTTTGATGGAGATTTTTTCAGTAAACATCCTTCAAATGGTTTCAAGAGCTTCAAAGAGTTTCCTTAGTTCAGGCAGTTTTTCCAACCGTGTAAATCATTCAAATGTATCAACATCATTTTCAATTCGTATGTATCTAGGTTGTGATTTAGATTGCATTAATGTAAGAGTGATAAATAGTCGACGTCATCGAATAATTTGCTCAATGCCCTTGGGTATTGTGACGGGGAAAAATCCATCAGATAAATCAACTAGTAAGCTCGGACAACTGGGGAAATTAGTCTGACTACTACATTTTTGACACACAAATAAACGTGAGTGACCCGTGATATATTTTAAAGATGTGACTCCTCTTTGTTCCTTCCCCGTTCAGGTGTTATTCGAGATGGCATCCTACTACTCCCCATCTATAATCTTTATCGACGAAGTGGAGACGCTGGCGAGCGAACGCGCGTCTCCTGGAGAGCATGAAGCGTCACGCAGGCTGAAGGCGCAGTTTCTCACTGAGATGGACGGGATCGAGAGACGTCAGGGGATCGTCTTCTTGCTAGCTAACTCCAACATGCCTTGGTAACTATACTTCTGGATATATATAAACAAATTGACGGAGGGATTTCAATACATACATAAAGTCACGCATCATACCCCTTACGCCACGTTTGACCTTGGTAGAAGGTTAGATGGAAGGGAGAGGGTATAAGAGGGTAAGATGTAATATTGGGTTGGAGTGACAGGGGGTCCTCCCATCACCTGCATTAATGCCAATCTACGTTCAGAAAATACAGACCTCATGGCTCTGTGGTAGTACAACTACCTCCAGAGGACCAGAGCTGTAGGTCGTGGGTTCGATCCCCACCCAGGGTAAACATTTATGTGATGAGCATGGATGTTTGTTCTGTCTCTGGGTGTCTATGTACCATAAGAATGTATAAAAAAAGGATATATGTATTCTACCAACCATCTAGTTTCCATAGTACAAGCTTTACTTAGTTTGGGCTAGATGGTGTTGTGTGAAATGTCCACCAATATTTATTTAATACCCGGATACGAAACAGCGCTCTCACTTCCTACCTTTTAATTTCTTAATTCACGCCTGCTTCTTGTGGCTGAGATGATGATGATGACACCTGCTTGTGACATACCGCGTGTCTCGACCCGAGATATTAAACACCAATATGAATGCAGCTATCGGGATACTGCCATAGTAGTTCTTGTGGCAAGTGTAAAGACTAAACAGTCACCAATCATCACCATTACCATTTCAGGGAAATAGACCCAGCCATGCTGAGAAGACTAGAAAAGCGGATCCACATACCACTCCCGGATCTGAACACCAGAATGGAACTGTTCGAGGAATACCTCACCTCGAAGACTAAGCCTCAGTGTCTGCCGATAGATATCAGATCACTGGCGGCAAAGAGTGAAGGGTACTCCGGTAGCGAGATCAAGCTGATCTGCAAGGAAGCTCTGATGGTCATTGTTAGGAAAATGCTGCCAAACATGGCCGAGAAGAGTAAGTCCTGTGAGTGTCGCGAATTATTTTACCATTTGATTCCATATAATTTGTAGGTGATCCCATAAACATAGCTATTAATTTTGCTTCAGTGGCAGGTAGTGCTTAGTAAATACTAAATATCTCCAATTATTTTGTTCGAGTGTGCTGATGGAAGTTGGTTGTATGTTTTTTTAATGTATAATTGTGTTTTAACCCTTAAGTGTTACAACCATAATATTCTGAAAGCTTTATAAGAATTTATATATATTATATAATTTTAAGGTGTTTTACCATAGGTATTTACAAAATAGACAGATAATACCGTTTATTCCCACCCGAAGGGACTTGAACCCTCATAACCCAATCTATAGGTACTTAGAAGCCTTTCCCATTTTGGCCACAAGAGCGTCACATGGGGTGGTTTGAAACTTTCGAACAGTCTTTTTAACCGACTTCCAAAAAGAAGGTGGTTCTCAATTCTACTGTATCTATGTTTTTTCAGCTATTACTTCTCCAATTATGACTTGATTTTGATCCTTTTTTCATTTGGTACGTCACCTGAGGTTGTCCCATATAAATTTTATCAAAATCGGTTCAGTATTTTGGTTTTTATTACAAAATAATTGGAAAAATATGTCATCCAAATAATTCGTTTCATATTATAAAGTCGGGTTTTCAGTTTTTTTTACTATAATTTATTTGCTTAAACTAATCAAGCGTTGCGTTGGTGGCGTCACATACGTGACTTTTCAGTGGCCAAAATAGAAAAGGCTTCCAAGTACAGACTGGGATATGCGGGTTCAAGTCCCGTCGAATGTAGAATTTTTGAACTGTCTATAATATTAAATAGTTGTCAATTTTACACTGTTTCTTCCGTCAGGTCAAACCCCCAGCCGGCCTGAAGAGTTGGACATCACCCACGTGGAGAAGGCCATCAAAAAGACCAAACCAGTGTCCAAGAACCTTGCGCAAAGACATGTCAACTGGCAGAACCAGATGGGATGCTCTTAATGGTCACCGTATATTTTAATCAATTTAAATTTATTATTATTCCTTTATTTACAGGATAAATGGAACAAACAAATTAATAAGTAACACTTTGTTTTATTGTGTAACATATAAAATACTTTTTTTTATTGCAGATTTAATCACTATTTATTTAACTTAATTTTTGTAAAGCTCTTCCAAACGGCCTTGCTAGGAACAAAGCTCCATACAAAGCCAATTTGTTTAAAAAATAACTAAGAATAAACACCGCCACGGATCTGACTCCGACAGCATTGATTTTACAATATAGAGTTATATAATTATATAGTTGTATGCTAATTAGTCAATTCATATTTAATTTTACTGTTATCTAAATTAATATTATGAATTTATGACGTTCAAAAGTGTACGAAAATGTATGTACCAAATTGAAATTGATTTTTTATGGTTTATTAGGATCAACAAACAGTACACAACAAAGTATAAGGATTTTGTCATAACAACCACGAAAAATCGAGTTGTTTTTTTATATTTGACAGATCTACGATTGACCACCAACTTTCCTGATGTTCAATGACGGTATGGTCGAGGATGGAGCACGTCTACCTAGAAAATATCTATTCGCCTTGAAAATTTCAAAATTATAGTTCTCAGGATACAGATAAGACGGCAAAGAATGCCATTCTTGTGCAGTACGCATCAAGAACGTGGACCGATGTGGAAGTCGTATTAAGTTCATAATTTATAATCGATATTTTGTTCCTCGTGTATCTGTTAATTTATTCTATCAGCCATCTAGTTCCATAGTACAAGCTTTGCTTAGTTTCGGCTAGATGGTGTTGTGTGAAATGTCCACAAATGTCCACAAATTTTGGAACCGACGGGGCTGTGTTAGATGGTATAACACTTAGCCTTAAATAGTTAGCAACTGGCTCTCAAGTGTGAAGCTTAGAGATTGTGTAAGAAAAAACAAAAAATATATATTATTCACGTTATTTTATTCAAATGACAACTACAAACACCATTACTCTATATACAAACGTTATAGGCAGTCCACAAATACATAAGACCTGCATAATGGCGCCACATTCGCTTTGCCTTTCAAACTAACCATAAATCAAATTAGTTCTACAAAATTCCGCAACATACCGAGGTCTCATATATTTATGGTCAGGGTATACATACATACGCATATCTACAAAAACACAGCACGAACAGTTTTCTTGCACAATCACAGAAAAATAAACCTTATCACAAGGAAAGAAGGGTGCCATGTTCAAGTAGATAACTAACAGACTGTTACATAAGATATTATGATAATTAGAAACGCAAGAGTCAATTGCTTGTTTATCTTATGTTAATAAGATAAACTAGTTTAAAAACTTGCTAAAGACAATATTCTGTGATATAAAATTATATTCTGTCAACCTGGAACTTTTAATAAGGGATCAATCTTAAAATCACATAAAATTCAGCCGTTTCTTACAGAACATTTATTGACCTTCGATAAAATAAACATACAAACGTCAGCCTCATGTAAAGACTATTTTTATGTGATATCAATTATTTCGACGAATTCTAAGTACATAAACGTCTTGCTTATAAACGCTGAATAAGCGCATTTTAATTAATTAACGCTGAATAAGCGCATTTTAATTAAACAGTGTTTTGTTCGCGCGTGACAGTTCCCGTCTGACAGGAAGTGAGAAATCCATCTTGTTCTTTTTTGTATTGGACCCGCATTAAAGCATTTGCCAGTGTCAAGTATAAGGATTTTTTCAAGTTTCTTGAATAAAACAAGTTGTAAATATTCTAGTCAAAATCGAAGTCACGTATACAGTCAATTTATAAGTCGAGTCCTGCTTCAGTAAAGTGGTGGCGACTTTACTAGAAGCTTCTAAGGAGTTTTGCCGACAACGTAAAATCACACGTTTCACTGCTTTATTTCACTTGCCCACACTCACGCACTTGATCGAATGCTTAATGAATAAAACAGCACCATTTTTATCGCATTAATATTCAAAATAACACAAGGAAAATAAGCAACAACATGTTTTGATGACGTTCCCGCCAAAACTGAGAGAAATCCTTATTCAGTTGATAAGATTTTAACATGCGTTTATACGTAAGAGGGTAAGATTTTTAGACTATTTTATTCTTTTGGAAACAACGAAATTGAAGTTTTCTTTTTACCTTGTTTAATACGCGACTGTTGTCCAGTTATGACCTCACACTAAGTCAGTAGGTAAGCATGAGCACAATACACATTAATAGTATGTACACGAGTGTGAGAGAGTGAGAGGATTACTACGTCACTGCATATGCTTGCCGTCTCTTTTTTTCTCATTCAAGCATCGTTTTTGCGTATAAGTCCTTACACTGAAATCGCTTTTATTGTTCATTGTCATTTTTTACCAATTTTTTTTTACAGAAATTATTAGATTATTATTTACCATAAATTTGCATGATAGATAAAATATGATATGAAATTATGAAAATAACATCATAAGAGAAAAATGGTTATCAGTTCACGGCTGTTTTGATTACGGAAATAAAAATTGTTATGGATATTTCTAATACTGTGTACATGAGGGTAACGCTTGCTACTTATCAATGCTAATGATAACAATTTTATATGTAAATATGTCACGCGACTGAGACAGTCAATGCTTTTAATAGACACATACAGACTTACCAAGTAGATTAACACAAGGTGGTACAATTTTTAATA
The DNA here is from genome assembly GCA_947563715.1 of Lycia hirtaria. NCBI lineage: Eukaryota > Metazoa > Arthropoda > Insecta > Lepidoptera > Geometridae > Lycia > Lycia hirtaria. The sequence goes on from OX387377.1 coordinate 46,864,588, forward strand.
TATACTGATCCTAATATATATACCAAAATAAATATCTTAGTTATAAAAAGGCTCACAGATTTATTAAAGCTAAACTATAACTCTTTACGACAACACTACCGTTGTATTATAATTATATTAATAAATAATATATTTGTGATTGATTTTACAGCTGAAATTGATTTCTAAAGTTAGGCAACTGAAGTTACAAAAGTTGCTGCCGTTGCGTAGAAGATTGTAATAAAATGAGAAGCGATATTTTAGCAACTTTAGGTAAACTAAAAGAAAATCAATACATTTGACTAGATAGTACCAATTGATCAATTTTATATTATTTGGCGTAGGGCTGCAGCTGTTTCGCTCGGTCGTGATACCTCTCTTTTGAAAATGATTAAATATATAATTACTTTAGCAAAATTTAAGACATAGAAACGAAAAAACTATCATAAATTTTCAAAACATTTTTTATTTTGATATATTTTACCACAAAAACATATTTACACGTTTATTTTCTTGGTTTCAGTTTAAGTAGCATATTTTATCAAGAGATATTTTAATATTTTTTTTATATCTAAAAAAAATGTGTTGCGCGCGAGCGAAATAGCTGCAATTCTCACTCTGACGCTTTTAAAGTTTTTTTTTTTAATATTTCCTATTTATCTTAAAAATAATTATTTGAGACGAACACAATTATTTACTTTTCCAATTCGTAAAATAAAATTTAGATTTCGCAACATATTTGGCACCTCGTCTATTTTCACAATAAATTATTTTGTATTGGTCATAAAACTAACATCAAATAATACTTATTATCTAAAAGCTCTATATTTATTACATAGGTACAGGTAATAGGAAATAATACAATAATACAATTTATTTGAACAGTCCGTGCTCGCAACAGATTCGTATAAAGACTGTTTCCCACTATTCCACTGGAATAATTAGTTCCGATAGCGAAATTACACAAACAAACAAACAAAATGTCTGATAAAATAAAATAAGAAAAGTTTGTTTTTAGTGCTGATTGTAGACGGAAGCTGCGACAGTTTAAAAAAAAGAAAAGTAAGAAATCGCCGCGTTTCGTGAGCAAAAACTTATCAAATAGAAAAAAAAACCGGTCAAGTGCGAGTTGGACTAGCGCACGAAGGGTTCCGTACCATTATATATAAAAACGGCAAAAAATCACGTTTGTTGTACGGGAGCCCCCTTTTAATATTTACTTTATTGTTATTTAATTATTTATTTTGAAAGGTAATATACAAGTAAATATTCTGTGAAAATTTGAAGCGTCTACCTGTTACCATTTTTAATATTGAGCAAAAAAATACGAAAAAAACACGTTTATTGTATGGGGACCCTTAAATTTTTTTTTTTAATTTTTAGTATTTGTTGTTATAGCGGCAACGGAAATACATCATTTGTGAAAATTTCAGCTTTCTAGCTAGCACGGTTTATGAGATACAGCCTGGAGACAGACAGACAGACAGACAGACAGCGAAGTCTTAGTAATAGGGTCCCGTTTTTACCCTGTGACGCGTATTCTTTGACTACCCGCGTGTTGACCAATTGTGATTTAGACAAAACGCATATTAACACATTGCGATTTAGACTAACTGCGTGGTGACTAAAATGCGATTTATACAAAATGCACGTTAACCAGTCGCGATCTTGACAGAATACGTGTTGATCAACCGAGATTTTTACAGAATGCGTGCCTAGCTTTAACACACAATTACATAAAACGCTAGTTCCATATTTCAATTTCGTATTTTGTTTATATAGAGATCCACCAAAAAAAAAAACAGATAATCTAGTTAAAGAGTTCAATTCAAAACATTATCTCAGCTGTTTGCTGCGCAGCTAAAATTCCTAATAGTGCAAAGCATTCCTCACCACACTATCACAGATATGTATATCAAGATACATTTATCCTACACGCTGTTTTCAAATTTAGCGGTTGTTTATGTGTGAACGGGATAACATACTATTCGCTGTCGTTTAAGAGTCCGTAGTCCGACCATCGTCCGTCTCGCTCGCGCATACCCACATTTTAGAAGATATAAAATGACTGAATGAACTTATTAAAAAAAAACATTTGTAAAACTAGAAAACTCAAATCAAAAACTAGAAAAAAAAGAAACAACTCTTTTTCTCTTTTTGTATAGAAATTATTAACACAAAAATTATTTTTATGTATGAATATTAACTTAGATCAAATTGAAATTTTTGTAAAATATTTGTGATGCTGTTTTCTAGTTTTACAAACGACGATTTTTTTATCAGTTCATTCAATCATTTTATATCTTCAAAAATGTGGATATGCGCGAGCGAGACGGACGATGGTCGAACTACGGACTCTTAAAGGTAGACTGACAGTTTGTAACATTTACAGAATCATCAATCATTAGATATATTTTTCTAATCACTAACATAATCTAAAGCTATACAGTTTTATATTAAATAGAATGAAAGTTTAAGCCACATTATCACACTCTTCTCGCATCCCTGCATCACTTGCTCCGAAACATTTATCCATAAGAATGAATGAACATTTAATTATTGTATACGACGTCGACTACACTACGGAAGATAATGTTTTTCGGGCACATGTACAACTAGGAATCAAAAGTCCATTATCACCTTATGGTAAATAAACGGCTAGTAGCTCAATAATGGGCGTATACGTGTGCGTCGCCGTACAAGCACCCTGTCACATCACAGTGCGAATAATTGCGATTTGAGACTGCTAATGGACTTTTAACCGTGATTATATGTATGTATTCTTCATGAAATGTCATGTTTTAATTCCGTTTTATTCGTGGATTCGTGGCCCATCTAATGAAACCCACCAGTGAATAAGTCACTTGCACGACGGTGTCACAAGCGGCGCTTTTCAAAACTTTGGTTGTAAAACATAATCGGTCTTACCGACAAACGTTACTTAACTTTAACCATCGTCTTAAATTCTCTGTCTTCTTTCCGCAAGTGTTATTACGTGTAAGGGAGAAGTTGACATAATATGTTAAGCAATGCTTAAAGTTAAGTAACGTTTTTCAGTAAGGCCTAATATTGTCGACACGATGCTTGGAGCTAAAAAAAACTTTACCTTCCTTTTCATAGTCGAGTGAAACCGACAAATTGATGAAAATTGTAAGAATGTTGATATGTTGTTATTTATGTTACAAAAAAACTAAGGTTCTCAAATTAAAACTTTAAATAGTAATGTGAAAAAAAAAAAATAGGAACAAAATATTCGTAAAGAAAACATGATGATCATTTATAGTGTTATGATAATTAAGTAGAAGATGATGAAATATCAAATATAATTAAAGCCGTCACAGACGATGAAGATACTGTAATAATAATATTATCGTTTCCCATAAAAAAACCTATTTTACCTGCATTGTGTGGTACACCATTCAAATATGACTATTCAAGTATGACTAGCGGTATTGAAATATGTCCTAATAACATAAAATATCATAGCATCATCGCTGTGTGTGACGGCCTTGATCTCAATAACAAATTGATTTAATGATAATCATTTTGTTCATTAGGCATGATGATGATCCTATCATTTATATGTATGATAAAAAAAGTGAATAATTTTGAGAAATGAGACGTTTTTGTCAAACTTATTAGAATTTAAAATTCATGTAAGAAAACGAAAGTAAGTATTAAAAAAATGAATTAATATTATTTTATTATAATTTTTATTATGTGATGATAATCCATCACAAGTAAATATAAAATTATATTGTATAAAATTACATATATTGTTGAATCAAAAAAAAAAAATCATACTGAAAGTTTATACAATACAAATATCTCCCGAATTCCAACTTGATAATATAAAACCGATAGTACTTCCAGATGAAGTTTGGGCTTCAGCAAATATCGGAAACTTAGAAAGAGAAGATTGCTAACAATCTAGTTACATTACAAAAAATATTGACGAAAGTAATTGGCTTCCAAAAAAATAACCGCAATTTCAACTTTATCACAAAATAAAAGTCAGTCATATTTACGGACAGCAAATAGTACATTGTTACCCTAGGGGTGAAAGTAACTTATTTAGTCCCGAGACGGGGTTTGGCGCACGAACGAAGTGAGGGCGCCAATAGTTCGAGGGACTAAATAAGTCTTTAACCCGAGGTAAACACTGTGCTTTTCATTACGAATACAAGGAAAGTAAAAAAGAAAACACGAATTAGCTACAGAAAAAATTAGTAAATTTTATTTTACATAGATCAAAAACTTTGGTAAGCAATCTATTCAGCCAATATTTTTCATTTTCATCATTAATAAAAATGGTAAATATTTTGTTCTAATCTATGTTATTTCAAAGAAATTGTTGAAACTAAATTATAATAGTTATTTAAAAAATATATATTCTTTAATCAATACTTATCTTTATGTTATTTCAATTTTACATCGCGCTGTAATTGAGTGGCTTTAAAGAAAGTTGGACATGTTTTTTTTATTTTATTTGACAGCTGGCAGTTGAAAGTGATTCTCCCTAGGGCTGAAAAGTATTACTTTCAACCCGCTCCTCAGGCAACTTCAGACCTACTTTCAGAGTATGAGTAATGAAAAATTAATTACAATCTCTAACTCTATTGAATGTTTGCAAACGGTTGTATGTGTCATTATGATTTTGATACGGAAATTGCTAAAATGTCAGAGGGCTACTTTTCATCACCATACGGGTGAAACCGAAGAGCATAGTGAATCACTATTCGTAATTTGAAACATTTAAGGCGCAATGGATCATATAAAAGGAGAAATTTGTTTTCTACTCCTATATCCGATTTTGAGGGTTCGTTTTTATCTGATTGGAATAATTTAATTTTTTCAAATTTTAACTTTTTGGAAAAATTAATAAAAGACTAAGCTTCTTTATATATCTAATTATTTTAAAAAAAGAAGTATAATAGTAAGTACTAAGTATAGTAGTAACTTGGTAGTGGAAAACAACAATAACTGCGGTTTCATACAAGATTTAGCATAAATAATGAAGGAATATTGTTATAATAGGGAATGTGCATTAATGTTATTATAGAAAAAATAAAAATAACAACAACTGATTAGCGCGCCGTGGTATCGAGTGTCCGACGCGTGCTCTTGTCGTAAACTTTTGCAGTCGGGTACGCAACACTTTCAATATTTTCTCAAAATTGCTAATATTCGTGGATTCAGGGTAGAATTTAGTCGACGCAAGTTCCATTTCAACACAAACAACAAATAAACCAAAGCCAAGCGCATGCGCATGCGTGCTTTCATGAGAGTTGACGAAGGCATGAGACGGGAATGGAAATAGACATATATACTTAATTGTGACAAAAATAGTCCGACAAACAAAAATTAGGGTTTTTGTCATTACCCAGCCCCAACTCAGCTTGATACTAGTTGTAAATAAATAGCACCGGTTTTCCGTTGGGACCTGTACGTGAAGTCACCCACGATCGACTATTTAGCATAATATTTATACACGTGTTAAGTAAGCAGACATCGTGTGATTTGATGACACATAGCAACACCTACCGGGAAGTCGCCGCTGTTTCACAATACTGTTCGATCGCCGCAAGATACTGAGAAACGAACTCCCGTGTGAATCCAGGTGTCATGAATTGCGAAACATAAATTTACTTTTAATTTATAGGTCACTAAGTATGTCACTTTTGTTCTTACATCGACATCAGTCACATGTAAATTAGTTGTAATTAAAATTAAATTTATATTAATTAAATAATCTTTAAGATTAATTCGTTTTTTTTGCATCCTCAACGCCAGCCCAACATAATTCACGTATAATTATATAAAGGTTACTTTCGATTCCAACACTGCCAATTTATATGTTTTGTAAAGGATTATCAGGCATAACTTTTTTTTTATAATATTATTTCGCTTTGTAGAATTGTTTTATTCATGGTTAGGTTAGCATTTTTATGAGCATTTGTATATTTCCTAACATGCCGAAACAAAATGAGTCATAATGTAGTTTTTCACTTTCAATTCCTGCACTGTTAATAAAAAAATATTTAAAAAAAATTAAATACTTATAATTCATACCGTTCAAATTTTTGTAGGGTATTCCCGAGCATTGTGCATTGTACAACCTTTAACATAACTTAATACACTTATGCCTTTTTTATAATATAATTTCGTTTCTATAGAACGGGTTTATTAAAATTAAAAAATGTATATTCCCTACCATATCGAAGCAAAGTTAGTCACTAAGTAGTTGTTCGCACCTGGTTTATATGTAGAAGATGTTTGCACCTGGTTCATATGTAGAAGATGTTCGCACCTGGTTCATATGTGCAAGATGTTCGCACCTGGTTCATATGTAGATGTTCGCATCCGGTTCATATGTAGAAGATGATGGCGGGTATCTGTCCGTCCTCGACGGAGGTACCGTTATTGTTGCCAGCCGCATACGAGAACTGGAAGGCGACCTTCTCGCCGTTGTTGCAGTCGACGGTCACGCGACGCAGCCCTTTGGTGCCGTAATACGAGTCCGTGCCCTGAAAAATTGTAAAGGAGAGGTAAAAAATGTATGAACTATGAAAGCTTGTGCTTTTTACATTAGATAGATCTACGATTGACCATCCACTCGCCTGATGGTGTGATCGAGGATGGAGCTCGTCGATCTAGAAGATATCTATTCACTCTCACCTTGAAGATTCCAAGATTATAGCTCACTTGTCATTTTTAGTTTATAATTTCTTATTTTTTCATCATTTTAAAACAATTTAAAAATATTTATCATTATAAAATAATTTATGCAAGCTTGTCTCGCACTTAACCAATTTTTAGTATTTGTTTATTTACATCAAAGTAAACCCTACAATCTTACCAATTTTGAGACATGTATCTATTACAGTTCAAAAGACAGCCGTTTATGTGTAGGACAGACAGACACGGTAGTCTAACCAAGACTCCTGCACCCTTAGTATGGAAGCTTAAAAATAGAGATTAAAATGTAGCCTATGTTCGTGCCAGGTTCTCAGCTTCAATATGGAAGCCTAGAAATATAGATAGATGCTGTCTCATGCTGTTATGTTTTCTAAGGTTTTCACGATTACTACTCATTGATATTAAACAAATTTTAACGGATTTATCACGTATGTTTTTCATAATTTTATGACCTGACGTTTTGAACACTTTTGCAGCATCCTCATCAGCGTTGCATACGCGAAAAATCCGATAAAATTTGTATATGTTATGTTCGTACCTTTAACTTGGCACTAGCGATGTAGGAAGTATTGGGCAGTATCTCGACGGGTTCTTTGAACATGGCGCGGAAGGTGTCGTCCGTACCGTCGCAGCAGAACGTGGTCGTATTCGAACCGCACACTTTCTTCGTCGCCAGGTGGATCACCTGCAATCAGTAGCGTTCTTACAAGCATTTAAATAACTTGATAGTATGTGTGAATCAAAACTCGCAAGTGAATTTTAAAGCAGATATTCCAAACCGATTGAGCTGAAAAGGAGAGGTTAAAAAATGTTTAGAAGCTGGTGCTAAAATAATTGAAAAATATATGCAAAATAATTCTTTAATGTGAAGAAACAGCATATCATGCTGTATGTTTAATACAGATATATGTAAAAGCACTGAACATGCCTCCATTTTTTTTAAATTAAGTTTGAATAACATTACCTATATACCATAATAACCACACTAGCTAGGTAATATTATTTCTAACAGGTAACTCTGATTTATAGCTACCACACTGCATTAATAGTTGCACAAATGCACACAACCTTCCTCAATCCTAAGTACAGAACGATTTTTGAAGTAATTCGTATCTTTGATCTTAAAGTGACATCAGGGTACAGAATGATACTGACAATGACAGTTTATACTTGAGGCAATTCATCTTTATCCACAGTAATGATTTCATACCCTAAGGTTACCATGTATTATCCAAATTGTTAGGCAGAAATACATTTCAATTTCCTGTTTAAAGGGAGGCACTAAACATTATTTTATATTTAAGTACCTAAGAACATAAGCTTTTAAATAAGGTATATGTAATTGTGCATATAATTTCTTCTAAATAAAGTACCAATATTGACCTTTCCTTTATTTAGACATTTGGTTTGGATGACATAGCATGATTAACTGATTAGTGACCTGATTCCGTGCAGAAGTCACTACAGGCCTTTCAAAGCTGTCTTTCTTGTATGTCTGGTGACACAACTGTAATGCCATAGATTGTGATTTGACAAAACTTTGTTAAATTGAAGTTAATTTAGACCTCTCAGGTCTAAATTAACCATGCTATTTATCAAAAAATCATAACTGTGTTTTTTTTTATAATATATAATTATAAATAATCCCAAAATAATTAATACCTTAAGTTTTGTTTACTTCTAAGTTGAAAGCTATAAGGCCCAGTGCTAGATCATTTGTTGTGGTCGTTCTTCACTTTTTTCTATAGTTTTTCTAGAGGTTAGACATTATAAATATATGATTGTATAGGATTTTTATCATTACACAACTTGCTCATTTTATCAGACCCATAAAAATGGTGTGATAACTCACCTGCAAATGAACTTCATACTCAGTTGGTCCAAAATACGATCCATACAATCCAAAACCAACCACAAAAATCCTCTGATCCACAGTAAACCTGATCCGATCAGTTGTTCCACTATAACCCCATCTGGACTCCGTTTGAGGAAACCTATTCACCGTTAACTCTTTACCAGTCATACAGCATCGTGGTGTGTCTAGGAAACCAACATTTGGTTTGGGGTTAACGGTAAAGTATAGGAATAGTTGTACGATTTCTCGGTCATCGAGCAAGCCGCTCTGTGCAGGACCCATTGCAAATTCTTCAACTGACATTAACGGAAATCGTATAGCGTTGAACGCTCTTCCCAAGACCATGCGTTGATTGGTTGGTGTGACAGGCAGCTGCCGGCGAATGCATTCTGCTTCAGACCAGCGCAGAACTGCAGAGAAGATTTTAGCTTCTCTGATGCGGAGTGTGTCCCTGGAATAAATGAATAAATGTTGGTTAACATTTTCACAGTGCCATCTAGCCCTAAACTAAGCAAAGTTTATGCTAAGGGAACTGGATAACTAATAGAATACTTATATACATTTTTTTTTAAATATATACTTAAACACAAAAAACTTTTACTAATTATAATTTAACAAGTACCTATAATAAAAGAAAAACAAACTGCAGAAAGCAGTTTTTGCAGTCTAGCTAACAATTTTTTTACTCCTAATACACTGCTGAGTGTAAATTTTTTGTGATAAAGTATGTGTATAATCGCTGTAATAGATTATAAATGTGTATTAATTCTAGCAAAATTACTTATTTTTTATGAAAAAGTACATTGCAGGTTAAAAATTAACTAGTTAACACACTTACACCCTAATGGGCGAAATACACCATTTGAGGTGTGCTATCTTATAGAAACTATTATTTTTTTGGCATAATATAATAGAGGAAGCCAATATACCTATTTTACATTATATACATGTCATATATATATATATAAAAATCCCGAATATGAGTAATCATAAGGAAATTTCCAGTTTTGAGAACACAGGCATTCTTTTTTTTGTTATTTATATATAACTACCTGACCTCATACAAGTGGCAGGAAGACGCTGGATGCAAGCCGCTTCCAATCGGTCTTTTTGGAAATCCATAGGGGAGGCCTATGTCCAGCAGTGGACTTCTTATGGCTGAGATGATGATGATGATGATGATATATAACTAACTGCAATCGGCAGAGCCATTAGAAGAAATGTATGGATAGTGGGCATGTGCAGGTTGAGGCCCAATGACCTCATTTTAGAGGCTAGCATATTTTTATAATAATATAAGCAAAAAATATAATAAAAGATTAAAAACACTAATCTTTTATTATATTTTTTTTCTATAATATTGGATTTCCTTTCTGACCGTTTGTATGTCTAGGTATTCGTGTATATCTGTTGTTTTAGCATACCAAGAGGGATTCTTTAAAGTTTATATTTACACCCTTTATTAAATTTTTCCAATTTTTTTGTCTGATTGAAATCATAATTATATTTGTATGTTTTTCTTTTCTCAATTTTGAATATACTTTACAAGTTATAAAGTTAGAATTCAGAAATAGCATTTATTATTTCCACCATATAAAAAAATATCACCCTAAGGGGCCATTCATTTATTACGTAAGATGATTTGGAGGGGAGGGGGGTCGACCATGTCTTATTTTTCCTTACGAGGGGGTGGGAGGGATAGTTCTTATGTAAGATCACAAAACTTAAAATAAAAGTTAAAATAATACTCTGAAAAAGCGCGGGCAACCGCGCGAGTGCCGAAGTGCTCTCGGATGTGTATAAAAGTACAAATAAACATTCCTAAAAATTGTTACTTTGCAAAATAAACATTATAATAAACTAAATGTGTATTAATTTTTTCCTTTAGATTCTTACACGGGGGGGGGGAAGGGTCGGCCTATTCTTATCTTTTCTTATATAGGGGGGAAGGGGTCAAAAACTGGCAAAAATAGTCTTACGTAATAAATAAATGGCCCCTAATCAGTTAATAATTAAGGGTAATATTTTTCTTATATTTTTCTCCTGTTGTATGAGAAAATGCATAAATAATTGTGTAAATTTACTTACAAAGTGAATGTTATAGTTAATGTAGTAAATCTACATTTATTAATAAATAATTTTGACTTTGACTTCTAAATTCTTTTTTCTATATTATTGCAATTCTCTACAATGAGTTATCCCAATTTCTTGTGATGTTGCTAATTTTCCACAATCAGATGACTTGTTTTTTTAAAAACCTGACAATCTATGGTCAATATACAATGCATTTAATCGACTTTTCTGGTTAGTTTAACTTGGTCATGACAAATTCAGTCATCACTTTAATGATTTCATTCGCCCTGTCATGTAAACTGTACATTACAATACAAAGAAAAACTATCATGCCATATTATGCTGTTTTATTAAATTTTAACATGCATTAAATAAGAAAAACACTCTCACCTCTCTAAAACTGCGTTCAAAGTGTCCTGATCAATATCAGTAAATCCTTCTGCATTCAAAGCATCTGCGGTATTCTTATCTATCATTTCTAAGCATAGAGCAGCCAACTGTGGCTCATCAAACAACCTTGCTTGAGTCAGCAACAAAAATGCATTGTCTGTACCTAAATTACTTTTGAGAAAATCTACACAATGCTCTTCCAATGCAGCTACAGCATATTTCTTAGCCGTGTAAAGTGTTGTCATGACACTCTCGGGTCCAATACGGACTTCATCTGAATACAAGAATTTAAGCAAGTGTAAAAATGCTGCAGGCTCAACATCTGGTAACTCAATCTCATCAGACTTGGTGCGTAAAACTCCGTTAAACATAGCGTCAAAAACTGCACTACCGACAGAAAGCACGAACTTATGCGCCGGAATCACTTGCTGGTTAGCATCTTTCCCTACAATAAAATGAACGTCGCAAAGGATTTCATTGTTAAATAAAAATGATAGACGCTCTTTAACGGTAGTTTTGGTCGCTTGCCAGTTGTGGAGACGACCACCGGTATTAGTAGGTTGCAAATTTTCTATTGTAGACGAGGTAGATGCGACAGCGTCGATCTGGTGCGGGTGTTCTTCTTCCTGGACGTGTACCGCATGCTGTCGCGAGTGTTGGTTGGAAGGCAGCATATTCTGCGGAGGCTGCTCGTCTCCTCCGCCCTCCTCCAGACGCACATTCAACAACCTGTTCACTATATCATTCTTAGACCCAGACGCCATAATCACTGTTTCACAACTGAGACATTACAAAATAAGCCGATAGACACAAAATACCCGTTCGAATCGTAGGTAAAGGCGAATTCAATGTCAGCTCGTTTTGAGGCGCTGTTTCTTTATTATTTTTTACCGTAATAATAGCCACAATTTGTTGATATTTGCGAAAATAAAAATTATGAATTTTTATTTTGAATTGAAAACTTGACTTGACATCCAAAGAGAATGTAATTTTGACATCTGTTTGACATTGATAACTTACAATTATTTTTTTAATTTGCCCTACTTACGGGCAGGCTAAGACCGTTTGGCCATACTGCCTTGTCTTATGTATTCTCAGTAAAGTGATGGCGACTTCTATGGAGTTTTGCCGACAACGTTAAATGACACGATTCACTGCTTTATTTCATTTGTCCACACTCACACTTTTGATCTAACACTTAATGAATAAATCACCACCATGTTTATAATTAAACGAACTTACCCAGTGAAATTTTGTAAATATAATTTTTAGTTTAAAAAAAAACCGGTTAAATACTATTAACATTAATAAATGAAAGTAATTTAAAAAATTTAACTGATTTCAAAACAATCTAATTACCTGAAAAGGAAGAAATAAAACAAATAAATTCAAAACTGGGCGTCTACCTAAGTAGGTATTAGGTACGTACACCAACTATTTTTGAGGTCAGTGTCTGTATACAGTATACACCGACCTCAAAAAATAGTTGGTATACGTACCTATCTACCTAAGTAGATTTGATTTTTTTCGTGTTATTTCTCCCTTTTCAATTAATTAGATTGTTTTGAAGTCGTTTTTTTTTTAAATTACCGTTATCTAATTGGCTATAATACATTCCGGTGTGTGTATTACTGAATTCAGTCAGCAATGTAGTGCATAATGCCGGGCGTCGCCACTGACTACTAAGGAAAGTGGCTAGCTTATGTTCCGACCCTGCGAAAATTCTCATGACCAATCAACGAATACAATAATGTATTATCAGTAGGTGAGGTACCTACCTCATCTAAAATCTTAGTTCTATCAGATAGCACGTACGTCACAAGGGCACGCACGCGCGCCGCGGTCGATCAAGCTACAGGTGCCGCTCTCCTGGCCGGCACGGCAGTGGACCCGCGCCGTCTGCCAGAACATCGCGCCGGCATCAACCTCTTCGGCAAAAAAAGAAAAAATATAACTAACAAAATAATAATGTGAAGCGGAACGGAGGTGATTCTCATTTATAAAATCCCACGTTAAAACTGCCTCCGGCGCCTACTTAAAACACAAAGCAAAAATTTGTTATTGTGTCATTTTGCGCGTAAAAATCAACAGGCGTCTTAACTTATGAAGTAAATAATCTTTTGAGTCTGAATTAACAGTTGTCTCCTGAATAGGCTATTGTGAGTTACTCTATAGTGTTAACTGTTCTATACACTTTATTAATATTCTAAATTTTACTAAAATGTTTCTATTATCTGTTAAATGGATGTTGTTTATGTGGAATCCAAGTGTTTCTCTAGAATGAAGTAACGCGTAAGTTTAAACCTTAATTTAGTTGAATATTACATTAAGTTAATACCTACATATTCAGTCTATTTGTAAGATTATCAATACGTTATCGAGCTTCTTTTAGTAACTAAAGGTGCGATAATGTGGTCGAAGATGGACCACGTTGAAGATACGCTCAATTTTGCTTTGACCTTGAAGGGACCTGAGCAAGTAAGATCCATTTACACTCTATAGCTTAGAAAAAGATTTCTGATAAGCTCTAAACACCGGAGAAAACAGAAACAAGGATCTCTTTTGTTGTAGTTTATGGTGTATAAAAATAAAATATTTTCTTTCTTTTTTTTCTTTCATATGCGTCGACATCCATACCTTTTCATATTTATTAAAAACTACCCTATATTACACACATGGGCAGATTATGGTTAAGAGTGAACCTATATTGTACATTGAAGTTAATTTTAATTAGCGTATTGTCCTTCTTTTTGGAGTAGCTAAACGCGTCATGTAGCACACTATGACATGTTAAGTATCTCTTTAATAGATCAAGTTCCCAATTTAAAGAGATCCGACATCGAACAGATGCGAGATGCGGTTAACATTGGTCGTAGAATTACGGAATTCAAGTGGAGGTGGGCAACCGGCAGAATATATTGCAATGCCAGTAGATGGCTGGTGGACGAATGCAGTCACGGAATAGTGGCCCGGAGGAGCGAGTAGACCTGTAAACAGGCTCCCAGCCAGATGGAGAGACCAATCGTCAAGTCAGAGGGCAATAGCTGGATGAGATCAGTGCTGGGACAAAAATAATGATGTTTTAAAGAAGAGATATATGTCTAGCAGTGTATCAATAAAGGCTGAAATGATGATGATTATAATTGTCTTTCTGAATACTTACGTATTTTTTTAACCGATTTCCAAAAAGGAGAAGATTCTCAATTCGACTAAAGATAGATTGATAGCTAGATAAACTCTTTATTGTACACAATTTAAAAGTACTAACAAAAGACTTACATAAACTAGTGTAACAACAGGCGGCCTTACCGCTAAAATCGATCTCTTCCGGGCAACCATCATCAATTCGACTGTATGTTTTTTTGATGATTCTTTTTTGTTTGGTAGGTCATACTTCAGAGTTGGTCCCATATAAATTTTATCAAAATCGGATTAGTACTGTAGTTTTTATAACAAAATAACTGGAAAAATGTCATCCAAGTGAACGAATTGCGTATTTTGAAGTCGGTTTTTCCGTTTTACGAGTATATTACCATAATTATTGTATTTTTTTTTTTTTAATTTTACCATAATTATTCGGATCAAGGATTAGCAAAATATAAAACTTTACAGATTATCTGTAAGCGTCAAATCTTGGTAACTAAATTAGACTCACTTCTTGACGTTATCCGATTTTGATGAAACATAGCTAAGAACACTCTCGATGAAATCCTCTTTCAAACAAAAAGAAAACTAGATCAAAATCGATCCATGTGTATGAGAGCTAGAATGCCACAGACAGACAGAAAATAAGCGTTTGAGTGCCAACAGTCTCGATGTTATCTTGTTCCAGATTGAATACGACGATGCTGAGTCCCAAGATCCAGCGTTCCATCCGCGTCAACGACGGCCAGCTGATCGCGCTCTCGGAGAGGGCTCAGTATGACCACTCACAGGTGCGTAGACTGCGCTCATAGTCTACTAAAAATAAATCCGTTTGTATGAAGCGCATCACAGTATTTGCAACTAGCAGGATTCTTTTAAATTATGATAGGAAAATAGCTAAAAATCATAGATCAACAATAATCCCCGATTTATAGACTAGCTGCGTTCCGCGGTTTCACTCGCGTAGTTATGAAAAATGGTGATGATTATGATGATGATAAGTAGCTTATGTCCGTCTCCAGGTCCAAAGCTATCTCTATACTAATTTTCATAACGATCGGTTCAGCTGTTTGAGCGTGTAAAGGTAACAAAATTAGCTTTTATAATATCATTATGAAATTGTGTCAAATGTATTTCAAAACAGCAGTACATTCATTTAAATAACAATATACATAGTTGTCTTTTATGTTGTCACAAATCTTATTTTTACTAGACTATCAGTTGACCACTACCCACTACATTATTAACCTTTTTTTATTTATATTCAGTTTATATGCACTTGCTTACTTACTTAGGTAGGTACCTATAACTGAAAAATATTGTCGACTTCAGCAGTCAGTTAAAAACAAAGTATTTCTACTCCATAATCGACGCTTGGCATCAGGCGAGCTTGTGTCGTTTTGCTGATCTTTTCATTTGACAAAAAAAAAAGGAGATTATGAATTTGATATGTATTTATTATTATTATTCATTTATTTCAGACATTGTGTCCATATACATTGAGATTACAAAATTATAAAATTTGATTACGTCGTAGTTTGATTACAAAATAAAAAATAAAAATACCAATATGTCATTCAAAAATATAAGAGTCAAGAATTACAATAAATTAGATAAAAATTAAAAGATGTCAAATGATGAAAAATAAATGTCAATAAATATTTTGAATGTCATAATAATACACATAGTGACAACATGTATACATGTATGTAAGATTGTTAGAATTGCACAATTTTCACATTATGTTAGTCTATGTGGTCTTAAAAGAACTATGTGTT
The DNA here is from genome assembly GCA_947563715.1 of Lycia hirtaria. Taxonomy (NCBI): domain Eukaryota; kingdom Metazoa; phylum Arthropoda; class Insecta; order Lepidoptera; family Geometridae; genus Lycia; species Lycia hirtaria. Next base: position 46,880,506 of record OX387377.1, read on the forward strand.
GTATCGAATCGAATTGTGAACATTCCTTATAGTACGTACACCAACTATTTTTTGTATTTTTTGAGGTCGGTGCCAGGCCCTGAACCGTCCAACGTAGGTTTTGATTTAATTTTCGGACCCAATTTTGATTAAATTTTTCGGTGTTACATAACATTTGTTACTTATTGCTTTTCAGTCAACTGCATTCTTTTCAAATCGATTTAGTTATTTAATATATATGTTTATAAAGTATACTTAACTAAGCAGAAAGCACTTATTTTAAACAACTTTTAACAGATTTATCGCGTACATTTTAACTAATACACAACCTGAAGTTGCTCTCTCACCGGGAGTAATCACGTATAATATATCCATAGATTCGACTTTGAGCATTATATTACAATACTACCACTAGTCCACAGTGTGACTGTCGAGCATTCGCGTGTAATGTAACATTACTATAGAATCGACTTTGCGACCATTCACGTGTGATTTAGTAGATTCCATAATATCAGACGAATCGGTCATTGTGCTAAGTGCGGCAATATTAATTCGACATTATTATTTACGTAAAAAAACCCAGAAGAAACGATATTGGTACCCCTACCAATATCGTTTCTTCTGGTTTTTTTACGTAATAAATGAATGGCCCCCATTCATTTATTACGTAAGACGATTTAGGGGGGGGGGGGGAGGGGGGCGAACATATCTTATTTTTTCTTACAAGGGGGTGAGAAAAAAATAAGATATGCGCAAAGTTAAAATTATACTTTGAAAAAGCGCGAGCAACCGCGCGGGTCAAAAACTAGCAAAAATTGTCTTACGTAATAAATGAATGGCCCCTAATTGTAATGCTCGGTTCTCCTCCTTCTTGTATCATTACAAGGTGCGCGCTGTTGGTAATGCTCGGTTTTCCTCGCTCACTGATGTAGGTAATGCTCTAATAAACCGGGAGCACCTTGATGTTTCGTAAATCCGTAGTTGTTAATTTCAATGGCTAACATTTCATAAGCGTAAACCTGAAATCGGCAGGTACCTAAATGCTTTTGGCAAATAAGATCCATTTTGTGTGAATTGTCCACAAATATTTATTTATTCGTTCATTCATTTATTAATTTTAAACCCCATTTTTTTTCTTGATGTTGGCATCATGCTTTCACATTTGCCATTTAAACCCCTTTGTTGCAGGCGGGATATCTACACAAACGAAGCTCTGACAACACTAAATGGCAGCTGCGTTGGTTTGTCCTTTACCAGGTAAATAAGGGATTAATATATTTTTACGACCAATCTGAAAGTAAAAGTATATTCATTCAAACAAAAATAAAAAACAAAAAATTTCGGAATCGGTTTATAAATGAAGGAATTGTGCGGTAACAAACATAAACAACTACATAGCTATATTAAAAGAAAAACAAATTACCCGACTGCAGAAAAGCAATATATTTTGCACTCTAACTTACGATTTCGTTACGCTTGATTCGTTGTTGAGTTTACGTTTTTTGTGAAAAAGTATGCGTAAAATCGCTGTAAAATATTATAAATGCACATTCTATAGAATCATTCTAATAAAATCACTTCTTTATTACGTAAATAATAAAGTATTATATTATAACTTTATTAGTAATTCTGCGAAAGATGTATTAAATTCTAATTATTTAAAAAATATAGCTGAATATATAAAAATATATTCAGGGAGTAAAGACGAATCTAACGACACCTTGCACATCAAATTCGGTCAAGCCGTTAAAGCAGTAGGCGATTATATAAAAACTTACATACATATCCAAATATATACCTACATAGTCAGCTAAAAATACAACCAAATTGAGAAGCCTTCTTTTTAGAAGTCTCTTAGAAAAAAGACCTGTTATTTCAACACAACCGAAATATAGCAACCGAATCCTTTACCTCAACTTGATAACGACAATTAACGTAACTAAGGGCTTTACTGAAAAACGTTACTTAACTTTAACCAACGTTTTAGATTCTCTGTCTTCTTTCCGCAAGTGTAAATTACGTGGTAGCGAGAAGTTGACAAAATATGAGCATTGCTTAAAATTAAGTAACGTTTTTCGGTAAGGCCGTTAATGTTGATACAATTTCTCAAGCACCATTAATTTTCACGTTGATATTTTAAAACCACAAATGGGTATTTTAAGCCTTTGGGTACACCGCACGCCCGAACAGAAATAGGCTGGCTGCGGTCGATTGCCTTATATTGAAATTAAAACGATGATAATTATGTACCTTGTGGATATATAATATTACAAATAGGGAATTGTATTTATGGGTACACCCATAGGTATTGAATTTCTCAGAATAAAATGTATAAAGAGTTTATCTATCTTATAAATTCGTCATGTCTGTCTGTATGTCCGTCACAGATAAACGTAATTGGCAGTTCTAAGTGTTCAGTAAACCGTACACAATGGTGTAGTAAAACTTTCAAAAAAGCATGTAAAGAAGGAATGACAATTTACAATTTTTTTCTTCAACCCCATCGTCTAGACCAGGGTTTCTCAAAGTGGGATACGCAAAACCCTAGGAGTTCGCCATTCAACGGTAGGGGGTTTGCGACAAGATTTATGTAATGGTGGCTTGTTGACTGGCAGGCACGTACGACACGCATGGTGCGCGCGCGCGGCTGAATTCGTCACTCGCTCTCGCACGCCGAGACAAGAAAATGTCCAAGCAATTCAACGCCTACTCAAATTACGTCTACTTCTGCTGAATTATTTTCTTCAATGGTCAATTTTATTATTTTCTGTGGGGGGGAATGATGATGAGGGATGACAGGGGTTCGTGGAGCCAAAAGTTTGAGAAGCCCTGGTCTAGACTAATGGACAGACAGACGACATTTATAAAGATTTCTCGTAATTCCTGTTCCTGTTTCCTGTTGCGTACTGCACATGAATGGAATTATTTACAATCTTGGCATTTTCAAGGCTAGAGTGAATAGATATCTTCTAGATCGACGAGCTCCTGCATCCTCAGCCACACCATCGCTTAACATCAGACGAGTTGGTAGTCAATCGTAGATCTATAAAGTATTTTAAAAAACGGTGTCCTAAAACACTACTTCTTCAAACCCAATTATCTAAGGTTTTATACAAAAACAAATACAAATTTTTATTCATAACTCCATAGTCACAAGCCAAAATAATCCTAATAATCAACAATAATTTATGTCAACACAAAAATGTGCTAAAAACTTAGTTTATTTCATTATATAAATGTCACTATCAATTCCAAAAGATAAATGAATTCAGTAATTTGTTACGATTGATTAAATATTAATTGTACGTCATTTATAAAGATACATTAACTAATATAAAATTAGAAATCATTATTTAAATTGTATTGAATTGTAATAATAAAAGTATTCATATTAAGGATAAATTTAAGGCAACTTCGTAAACGCACAATTATCGTTAAATAATTGTTCACGGAGCCACGTCTTTAGCCTTATTTTAAACGATGACGCGGAAGGTGCATCACTTAAAGAGAGATTACTATATTTTTACTCTTCTGTTCCGCAAATATAAACATAATCTTGAGAGATATCTATTGTTGCAGAATATGCTGTTCTACTACGAGTCTGAGAACAGCACCCGTCCCACTGGAGTGCTGCTTCTGGAAGGCTCTTATTGCGAGAGATTGAGCAAGGCGCCCTGCGAGAGAAATGCTTCGGTGAGTGCCACTGGAGCGCTTGTAGACGCACCGGACGTGGGTCCGGCGTCGGACACCGGTCCGGCGTCCGAAAGACGGTCATCCACGCCAGTGCATTGGTGTGTGTAGACGCACCGGACGTCGGTCCGGTCCGGTTTTCGCCGGACCGATGACCGTCTTTCGGACGCCGGACCGGTGTCCTACGCCGGACCCACGTCCGGTGCGTCTACAAGCGCTCTGGTATATACTCTTTATTCAATAGCATACACGACAGAATTCAATAAGAGAAAGTACACATTTCAAATGCAGATTAATAAACTGCATCGCATCCTAAAATCATGTAAGCCTAGATAAGGTAAAGTAGCTTAATACATTGTAGGAAATGTATATTTTTATTTAAATTTAAATAGATATAATGTTAAATATGATGATATGATTTTAAATAAACGCAAAACTGACTTATAAAATCATAAATGATTATATCATAGGAGCGTATAGGTAAAAGAAGGCCGGATAGTACATGGCATCAGTTATTCAGTTATTAATATTGTATGCTACCCTTGACCTACGGACGCGGCGCGGGCGGCGCGGCCGTCGCTGATCAATACCTACAGATTTAAAACTGCATTACCTATGCCTAGGACAACTTACACTACTACAACTTCATAAGTAAACAGTAAGACTGGTGACCTACGTGCATCTGATCAGTCTGGTAACTTATCTATGACACAAAAAACATTCGTTTGAATCTTCTTACACCCCCGAATCCATTCCATAAAAAGATCAGCCCCCCCCCCCCTTGATCCCCTTTGCACCTGCAAAAAGGGGGTCGCTTAAAGAGGGACTGATATGAAGAATTATCCTTTTGTCGTCGCATCCCCTAAATCGAGTCGCGAATCTTCTTCGTGACAAAACTATCTCACAGCCTGTCTTCATAAACTGCTTAGCAATAGTGGTAGCAACAATAATATCAAACATATGAAATAGCGAAGTAATATGTACCTAACAAATACCACTTTATTTATTTATAATTTACCTTCATAATCATGCTTTAAAAGGAATGTATTCACTAACCTAACATATTGTTCAATTAGTCTAAAACGATTTAATCATTATGAGGAGCTCATCTCATTTTCAAAAATTTATCTGAGAGCCTGATCGATGCGACGCGTGACCAAAATGCTGGCGCGTATCTGGCCCAACGCATAAGCATTGTTAATCAACGTGGCAATGCGGCCAGCATGCTGGGTACGCTGCCAACTGGTAGTGGGTTTGAGCATTTGGATTATCTTTAGACCTTTATCGGTCTGGGGTGATCGATGTGCTTTTTGTGTAGTAGTTTAGTTAGTTGTGTCTGTATATTGTTGTGTTTGTAGTTAATAAAGGCGCTTGCCAATAAAAAAAATCAATAAGATAATTTATAACCTAAGCTATATAAGCTAAGTCTACAAACTGTATTAATTTGTTAATATGATAATAAAGTACTTCAAAAACCAAAACAAATCAATAGCGCTAACGGTCACCATTGTATCGTAACCTAGCTTTAACTTGCTCAAAGCTAAGCTGTCTATATCTCTGGTGTAAAAACATCCTTAGTGTGATTATGATATGCGTTTGTTTTTGTGCAGTTCTGTTTCGTGATATCGTATCGTCGCGAGAGCCAGCGCCAATATGAACTGCGGGCAGCCTCCGAGGTGGACTGCGTGCACTGGGTCGACGCCTGCCGGGAGGCGAGGTTAGTGCTGCTGTTTACACCTGCTTCCACACTATTTTTTTGACTGGCCTTGTGGCACAGTTGGTAGTATGTCTACCTGCTGAACTGTAAGGTCGTGGGTTCGATCCTCACCCAGGGCAAACATTTGTGTGATGAGGATGGATGTTTGTTCTGTGGCTGGGTGTTTCTGTGTATCATATGTATATATTTACAAAAAAAAGTATATATATATATGTATTCTATCAGCCATCTAGTTCCATAGTACAAGATTTGCTTAGTTTGGACTAGAAGGTGTTGTGTGAAATGTCCACAAATATTTATTTATTTATTTTTACAAGCTTTTATTTAAGGCGGAGATTAACGCGCGCTGACAGAAGACAATTTTGACAAATTGTTAGTTCAGTTATATAGTAATAGACTAGCAATTCGTCAAAATTGTCTGTGAATCGTATCAGCGAGCGGCGAACGAGTGATGTTCACTTAGCAGCCTTGAGGCCCAGCTCTAGCTCGCGCGTTACAACATTTTTTACGTATAAAATCACTGAGTTTTCAAATATTTCTCATATCTAATAATTCTGTTAAATAATTCTGTTTTTTTTTTCTAAAAAAAATCTGTTTCGCACTTTTCAAACATCTCTACTAGGTATGTTGGAAAATGCGCGAGAGAGATAGCTGCGCGCTTTGTGCCGATGTTTAATTTTTGTATGATGTATGTATGGGTTCAGCACAAACCTTGGATCCTTAATTATAACCACTTTCAGATGTCCGATTGGGCTCAAATTTGGTGTAGATATGTATTTTCGGCGACAATACAATAAAATGTTTTGTTTTTAACGAGTTTGAGCTCATTTGTAGTGTCTTGGTGACTGCTTTGGATAAGTAAGCTGTGTCCAAATGCCTAATCTGTCAAATCTCAACAGCTGATGTGAACTCAATTCAATTCAATAAACCTAGAACGATAACGGAAATTTAAGTTTTTCTTTATATTAGATAGATTTAAGATTGACCACCAACTCACCTCGCGACGGTGTGGTCGAGGATGGAACTGGTTAATTTTGAATCTTGATGATATCTATTCACTCCAGCCTTAAAAAATCGAAGATTGTAGTTTTAAGGAAACAGAGATGGAAATCTGACTATTAATTGAATTTATTTTACCTACTCAGCATTTTATTTGTTCACCAAAGCGAACCCGAAAGCAAAAATCATGCAAAAATCCCGTACGCAACAGCGATAAAACATCCCTATCATATGACATGATACGTCCATATGCCAACTCCAATATCTGTGAAGCGGGGGTAGGTAGCGAGACCGGGCGACGAATTTAACCCGTTCGGCCTAATAAAACGCTCTCCCGGGCACAATAACACAGGAAATTCACACTGAAATACCTAGGGATGGACACATATCGATGTTTCTAAAACATATCGATGTTTCAATACCATTATAGTCTGGTCAATCATTCCTATAGTAAAATGTATGGACAACGAGTGGGTAATTGATCGCCAGTCCATTCTTCGTTCATTAATTTTCAGACAAGAATTGTTTATTGACTAAGAATGTTTATATTTCGATGCAACTTACACTCAAATTGATTTATTTGTATCGTATTTGTTGAATCTAGAATAGGGCTGTCAAAGTCAGATACTATCCCGGGACATTACAAATAAAATTACTCAATAGATTTGAGGGCCGCAAAAAGCACTTAAAATTAAAAAAAAACAATACGATAGACGATAGGTACACCTAATATGAAATTTACGTTTATATTATATTATACAAAAGTTTATCGTAAAACATCGATGAAAGATTTTATCGATATACTTTTCAAAAGCCCGTCTCCCACCTCTACTTAAATATTCCACCAAATAGGCTTATTCTTACTGCACGCTCGTGTAACTGTCGACCTTATTAACGGTGGATAAGGTCTAAAATGGATGTAAATATAATGTCACCGTAGAAGGTGATACAGGACAGTAGCATCCCCGCGGAAGCGTTTGTTCCCTTCGAAAAAATAGTTTGTTCTGCACGCGATGTGAGCATTTGCATGAGTCATGATGTGACATCTCTAGGTTTGCGGTGAAATATGGCCCGGAAACTGTCTCGGGGGGAACGTTTTTTGTTATCTGACTAACTATGTATAGAGGTAGTTTTATAGAACAGACGATATTTTGTATTAAACATTTATATATTTGTTGTGTGAAATGTCCACCAATGTTTATTTATTTTATTTAATAATATTTAAAAGACCGGTCGACCGAACCACCTTGTTAAAAATGAGAGGGAAAGAGGGAGAGAGAGAAAGCCATGAGTATTCAATATTCATATATATTATTAAATTTTTATTCACCGAACTGGGGATAGAGGGCGTGATCCCCGGTCTGGCCACTATCTAGCCCAAAATATATCACTGGCCTTACAACGCGGTAATGCCGGCAGCCTATTGGGCACGTTTGGACGGGAATATACCTTGTTGAGTTTTTTTTAAATTTTTTTTATTCGATCATTAGGGGGCCAAAAGGGCTCTGGCAGCCCCGGCTGGTCACTGCGACCTTTTCAGATCTATTGTGACATCCCCTATTAATTACAGCACCTCTCCAAGTTGATGAGTTAATATTTATTACATGACATTTCAATTTAAATATTCAATCATCAATGGCAATATTTTATGATATTACATAAAATCATTATTATTTAATTAACCGGAAAAAATCACGATATTAATCGGTCAAAAGAACGATGTCTTCCAACCGGTTTCGGGACTGTCAGAGTCCCTTCCTCAGGGTACTCATGCACCCAAGTCGACGCCGTACGAGACATCTCTCTACGTTCAAAACAGGCTGACAAACCATGTGAGTGAAATTTCCAATTCAAAAGCGTATCACGCGAGTGGAAAAGAGATAACAATAAAAGAAAATTAACCAAGGCCAGTTTTTAATATTTTTTTTGTGCACAAGCAACATTTGTTATATTTTTGTGCAATTTTCATTCAACAATATAGCCTATGACATTTTGGAAGTGAAGACAAATCTAACGACACCTCGCAACATCAAAATCGGTCAAGCCGTTTAGGCTGTAGGCGATCATTTATAAACATACATGTATACTTTTCAAACTAGGCTACAGGAGGGTTACCTCCTGTATAAATGTTTTTTGGTAATAAAAACATTACATAAACTAAAAACATAACTCTCCTTTTTGGATAGTCGAATAAAACCTACAGAGCCTCGAGTAACTCCATAGGGCTCAGCTTGTTTAAGTTTATCCCAATTTCCGGATCCCCGCATTAAGTTGGATAGACACGTCCAACTCGAATCAAAGCCGAGGCTTTGAAACATCGATCGCAATCCTCGAAGCACCCGAATTGGGGCACAGTGTATCATATACAGGGTGTCACAAGTATATACACCTTAAAAACAAACAAAAAAAATGGTTGTCTGTAAAGTCGGTTTACGGACGATAGTTTAACGTGACAACTTCATAACAAAACATTGATGAAATGTTGATGATAATGTAACGGGACAATGAGCGTAACGTAAGAGGACAATGAGTCATACTTTTTCGTGCGTGCAGCCGGCGTTCATCGATTTATTAGACGTTGTCACGTCAAAAACTGTGCATAAATTATGAATGTTATTATGAATTCCTTATACATGTGTAGGTACAACATGTGTCAAAACAATTTTTATTGTTTGATGGGTAACAAGACCGCTTCGTAGCTGAACCATATGTGGAGCTTTTCCCGTCGGCCGCCATAGTTTTTTTGATTCAGACACTTTTATGTCATACAATTGACACATTTGATGAAACACGACACGTCCATCGCTTGTTACTAAATCAAAAAATAATAGCAGCCGACAGGAAATGCTTCGCACAAGGCTTAGTTACGGATCGGTTTTGAATAACTGAATTGCCCCCCTGTAGTGTCAAAATGCAATTTGAATAAACTTCGTCAAACTGTATTTTGATAGGTCTACCCTAGTTTAACACTAAGAAGAAAACTCAAAACCCCCGACAAAAAAAGACTGAACCGATTTTGATGAGATATAGCTAAGAACACTCTCAATGAAATCCTCTTTCTAACAAAAAAAAGCTATATCAAAATCGATCCATCCGTTTGAGAGATATGATGCCACAGACAGACACACAGATACATAGATACACACGTCAAACTTATAACACCCTCTTTTTGTGTCGGGGGTCAATTATCACAACAGTTGTGTTCGTTAGCAGCCAATGAATCAGTTAAGGCAAATACCGCCTTCGTGAGGAAGTACTGGAGGTGGATCCTAGTTTTTTTTAAATTCAAGATAGATCTACGATTGACCACCAACTTGCCTGATGTTAAGCGACGATGTGGTCGAGGATGGAGCTCGTCGATCTTGAAGATATCTATTCACTCTAGCCTTGAAAATTCCAAGATTGTAGGTCTCAGGAAACAGAGATGGCGGTAAAGAATTCCATTCCAATGCAGTACGCATCAAGAATGTGGATCGATATCGCTGTGCACTGTAACACTGTACTGTGTACTTTGTAATGAATTTTTGGCATTTCAACGAGAAATGGGTGGTAATTCGCTGACTTTATAGCAGAAAGTCGGCGAATTACCACCCATTTCTCGTCCTGTAGTGAAATGGGGAGGGTGGAATTAGGTCGTGAAGTTCTTGCGCACATTCCCCGAAATGGATCCTGTAGAAAATAGACAGACATGCTACTTTACGACGGTGCTCGAGAATAAGTAGCTTCTTGGCAGCTAGTTTATCGTTACCAATCGGTAACGATAAACTAGCTGACTAACCTCACAGCGCGCCGGTAGTTATTACGTCACAGCCTGTATGGTAGGTAAGTACTACATAGAAGGTTATTAAATAACCCGTTTGAGGGACAGATGAGTGAACCCTTTAGAACTTGATTCGATGGGACGGGACAGGAACCCTTCGTCTCGAAAACATGCTTCGACGAAATAATCGTCCATTTATTTCGGTATTTTAACAGAATTTGTTTTTTAATACGAATTTTAAATTCGTGATTATTCGCCGTTTTAATAGATATTGGTGCGGAACTCTTCATGCGTGAGTCCGACTCGCACTTGGCCGGTTTTTTTTGTTTGAAAGAGGTTTTTGTCGAGAGTATTTTTAGCTATGTTTCATCGAAACTGGTTCACCGTTTTTTTTTCTCGGGTGTTTTTGAGATTTCTAAATTAAACTTGTTATTCGTATGGAAATTTTATTTCACATGGTAAAAGGATATTTTTATAGCTAACTGAAGATTCTAAAAAGTTGTTTATCATTATATTTTATTTGGTTTCTAATTTTGGCCTCCGATAAGCACATCGCGCAAAATGGCTCAAGGGTGCTATTTATTGACACGACACAAACATGTTTTTCCGCAATTTTCCCTTCAATATTTCTATTTATTTTCCCGGGCCGATCACCTGACTGATTGTATTTTCGAGCGCCGTCGGTGTCAGCATGAGTGGGATTAAGGGCACCGCAGCCCTGACCCGGTCGGAGGCTGCGTATTAAGGAACTGAAACAAACTCTCCCCCAAGTATCATTGATTGATACAAACATTAGCCCGAGCCTCGTCCTGTTTTCATTGGTTTTTTTTTTTAAACAAGATAAGTATCATCATCATAATCGGACAAAATCCACTCAGGAAGCGTATTCCAGATAAGATAAGATAAGATATCGTTAATTGCCGAAACTGTGTACATAATAAGAAAATTATATTAAATTTTGACCCAACAGTTTATCCTAACGGACATACGATATTTCTTTTTTTTGTTCTTTAAATTAATCTATTTATACCTAAGCCTACAAGTTCACATCCAAATGCAAGCCTACGGCAGGCTTATTTGACATAATTTAAGTATTTTTAAAACAATGTTGGTTATTTTTGTACCAATCATCGCTTAAATACATAATTATGTAACTCTGCCGGCAGCCTAATGGGCACATTTGAGCGGAAAGATACCTCGTTTAAGTTACAATTATTTTCTTACTATTGTTAAATTTATAGACAAATTGTGATTTAAATTGAAAATTTAATTGTTTGTATTTTTTATTGTGTCAGGATCTGATATTTTCTATTTTAACTAAAAATTTAGTTAAAATAATTAATATATAAATATGTATTAGACACATTAGACTTATTATATTGTAACTCTTAAATATACCACGTCCCACGTCACAATTTAGCAGTCTGTGCGATAAACGTGTAAGTTATGTGATAATAAGCGTTATAAATCTTTATTTACACGTTATAATATCGAATAATCTTTTGGTGGTGTATTTTCGAATTTCATTTATCCGAACGTCATATTGAAAATCAACTTATCAGAGTTGTGATTTCAATCTCAACTCTGAATATTGCAATCCAGCGATCATTACGTTACGATCAACGGCGTCAAACGTTGTGGAGCCCATATTCTAGAGCACTCGAGATTTTTCAAATCAATTTCACTTGTATTTCTCTATCGCTTGTAAGGACAGAATTTTTTAAAACAGTCCATCTAGGGATCTGTGCCAGTTACTTTTGCGCATACATTTTTAAATATGTAAAATCACTGGCAAGGATATTATAAAAGTCAGAGTTGATTTTGTTTATTTAGATAGCAGGAATAATTAAGAAAAAGTTTTCCTTCGATAACTTACAAATTAGCCGATAGTAACGTAAGTTACAAAATATATGTTTTTTTTTTCAAAACTGCGTCGCTGAAATAAATGATATCTGTATATATTTTTTTTATAGTTCTCCTATCTAATAAAATGGTTGTCTGTAAAGTCGGTTTACGGACGATAATTTTACGTGATAACGATGCGTCACAAGCCAAACGCTTAGGCCGATCGTGCCTCTCTATCGCTAGTTTCGCGCTCTCGCTTGCATGCTCGGCTCAGGCGGAAGTGACACTTTTTCGTGTGTGCAACCTGCGTCCATCGATTTCTAAGACTTTATATAGATAGTTCCCATAGTACAAGCTTTGCTTAGTTTAAGGCTAGATGTATACGTATATACATTTCCTATATAGGTAATTTTGCTCGAAAAACATTACTCTTTTTCTTGGGTAGTGGGTAAGACTCGAAGGAGACAGTGACCTTGACAATGTCGAGCACATCAGAATAGCGTCCCGGGATCGGCTACCTGAAGGCTCCACCCTTGACCTATATCAGCTGGAACCGGGAACAAAGCCCTGCGGCCTGTCCACGGCTCCCCCTCTTCCATTATGCCTCTTCAATGTAAACACCAGCGTTGATTTATACACGACTGTTCAATAATGAGAACGTATTTTTAGGGTTCCGTACCCAAAAGATAAAAACGGGACCCTATTACTAAGACTTCGCTGTCCGTCCGTCCGTCCGTCCGTCACCCGGCTGTATCTCATGAACCGTGATAGTTAGACAGTTGAAATTTTCACAAATGATGTATTTCTGCTGCCGTTATAAGAATAAATACAAAAAAAACAGAATAAAATAAATATTTAAGAGGGCTCCCATACAACAAATGTGATTTTTTGCTCGTTTTTGCTCGACATTGATAACGGCAACAGGTAGACGCTTAAAATATTCACAGAATATTGAGTTATATTATTCACTTTGAAACAAATAATTAAAATAAATAAAAATTAATATTAAAGGGGGGCTCCCATACAACAAACGTGTTTTTTTTGCCGTTTTTGTAGATAATGGTACGGAACCCTTCGTGCGCGAGTCTGAGTAGCACTTGGCCGGTTTTATTTTCTGTAGACGTGGATATTTGTAATGAAGAAACGACATCGTGGAAATTCCAAAAACTAAAAACGCTTTAGCTCCACTTTTATTGTGCGTATCATCAAAATGTGGAACACGCTTACTGAATAGATATAATCTGGACGTCTTCAAGTCGCTCCATCGTAGATAGCAAAAGTCAGTTTTTGAAACTGCTAATACTTGACTAAGAAGATCCGTTACAGTTGTACTATAATATATGTATGGCATATATATATAGAATAGATACATAGATATAGAGTGTGTATAAAGGTAAAAAGGTAAAAGTGAAAAGGACTTCTGGAAAAAATTATAAATTATAAATACTAAAAGGAATTTATATTTTTTGAGTCTGCTTAATATCATCATCATCATCTCAGCTATAAGAAGTCCACTGCTGGACATAGGCATCCCCCATGGACTTTCAAAAAGACCGATTGGAAGCAGCTTGCTTCCAGCGTCTCCATACCACTTGTATGGAGTCATCTGTCCATCTTGTCGTAGGACGACCTTCCTACGCTGCGCTTGCCGGTGCGTGGTCTCCACTCGAGAACTTTTCGGCCCCATCAGCCTTCAGTTCTATGTGATAATTATGCCCTGCCCACTGCCACTTCAACAAGCTTGTCTCCTCGACAAGTTTCGGACAATGATAAAATTTTAGACAAGTTTTTAAAATTTAAATTTGGGTGAAGGGGTGGCGTGCTAAAGACAGACCTACATTTAGGTATACAACAACTGTGGGTAAATAATGGTTGATGACATGATGATGATGATTATCGGTTTTAGTATTATGGTGTAAACAGTAAAAAGTTTATCTATCTATCTAATTTATGTTTGTTTGTTTGTATTCCACCCATCGCATTCTTAAAGATTCAAACGACACACACTCAGATCACATTTTAGCCGGGCTTTCAGGAGTTATTGTGAAATTAAGATTTCCCTCCCCATTTCACTACAGGACTAGCAGAAAGTCACCGAATTACCACCCATTTCTCGTTGAAATGCCAAAAATCCGTAAGTACTTAGCGATATCGATCCACATTCCTGTTGCGTACTGCACAAGAATAGAATTCTTTGCCGCCATCTATGTTTCCTGAGACCTACAATCTTGGAATTTTCAAGGCTAGAGTGAATAGATATCTTCTAGATCGACGAGCTCCATCCTCGGCCACACCGTCGCTTAACATCAGGCGAGTTGGTGGTCAATAGTAGATCTATCTTGTATAAAAAAAAGTTATATTTATCTATACAATATGAACTCTAAAACATAGCACTCCTTTTTCGAGCAATTGTGTAAAAACCTAGACTGAGCCTGTTATTACAAGCCTTAAAATCTCAAAGCTAATTTCAGCATCCCTAAGTTTACTGCTGAGTCAACATCATTTGAAAACTTTTATCAAATTAACCAGAATCAAAGCAAGCAGATCGCAACGCCCCTTGCAAATATTTACCCCACACTCCCCAAAACCGTTTAAAACTCCTTCAAGTTATTACAAGGAGGGGCGGAGCAGGCAAAGTAAGCAACAAGCGGTATCCAGGGCGGGCAAAGTTATGGAAGACTTATTACGTATTCTAGCTGGCTTATAATTTAGGCAGGGAATATTCACACAAGCCTTGCTTCGCCTGAGATAGTTCATTATTTATTAATGCGCGGTTAAGGTGTGCTTTCTCTGAGGCGAGCATGAAAAATAGTCGTTTATACGAATTCTTGAGAACTTTTTGATTAAAGTTGTTGTATTTTGTGTCTGAGATTTCTACTTGATTCTGTGATTGCTTTAACAAAAATTACAAACTTTGGTTTGGATATGGTAAATACGAAATACTTGTGTGTTGTGTGGGTAGCAAACTAAGCTGTTGACCACAACTCCCATTACACGAGGTAAAACTCATTTTTGTCGCAAGCTAGTGATATTTTCAGTAAACTGTGTAGGAAACGAAGGTTGCCTACACAGTTTACTGAATCCTTTTTCAGTTTAGCTTGAATTATTCTGCGCTATCGATGTGGTCAAAAGTTGACAATACTGACAGTTTCAGACAAAGGAAAACCCGTGACGCAAGCTCAAAGTTGGACTCACCATACTGAGTCACCAACAGTTAACATTTAAATTGAAATGGGACCACACAGAAAACACCAACTTTCAAATAAAAAAAGAATCATCAAAATCGGTTCACCCAGTCGAAAGTTCTGAGGTAACAAACATTTAAAAAAACAGTCGAATTGAGAACCTCCTCCTCGCTTTGTATCGCTTACCATGAGGTGAGCCGTCTGCCATTTTTACTGCACTTTTTTCTTTTTACTTAAAGAAAATATAAATTGTTGCTAACCAGAATTTGAAAATTCACTGCACTATGCGGAACCAGAAAGACTAGTTTTTAGGGTTCCGTACCCAAAGGGTAAAAACGGGACCCTATTACTAAGACTTCGCTGTCTGTCTGTCTGTCTGTCTGTCTGTCTGTCTGTCTGTCTGTCTGTCTGTCTGTCTGTCTGTCTCCAGGCTGTATCTCATAAGCCGTGATAGCTAGAAAGCTGAAATTTTCACAAATGATGTATTTCCGTTGCCGCTATAACAACAAATACTAAAAATTAAAAAAAAAATATTAAGGGAGGTCCCCATACAATAAACGTGTTTTTTTCGTATTTTTTTGCTCAATATTAAAAACGGTAACAGGTAGACGCTTAAAATTTTCACAGAATATTTACTTGTATATTACCTTTCAAAATAAATAATTAAATAACAATAAAGTAAATATTAAAGGGGGGCTCCCATACAACAAACGTAATTTTTAAGCAATTTTTACTCGATCTTAATTAACAGGTAGAAACTTGAATATTTGTAAGTAAATATTTAGAAATATATTAACTATAAAAATAAATACCTAATCTAATACATAAAAACTCACAAAATGAAAATAATCCGTGCATCTAAACGCGGTGCGAGCGCCGCGCCGCGGTGTGATGGTGGCGCGAGCGCGAGGCGGTTGCTAAGCAACGGCCGCGCGGGTAGCGGGAGGTAACATCACGGAGCGAGCCATAACCGCGCGTATTCGCGCGAGCGTTGTCATGCTGCCCGGATGTGTATCGAAAACCTACCTATAAGTTTGCAATTTACTACATGGAATTTCGTTGATTTCTCGTTATTTTATAAACAGAACTAAACTTTGTAGTATTATAGATGATAGTACGGAACCCTTCGTGCGCGAGTCCGACTCGCACTTGGCCGATTATTTTAACGAACATCGCTTTTTCGTTTACAGATAAATATTAGACAGTAAAAAAATTCAACATCCGAAGGGACTTGAAATGTAAACGTAAATGGATTTTTTTAGAACTGTTTAGATATTTGTAAATCCTTAAATGTAGTAACATTTTAAAAACATTGGACATCGCTTTCGATTGTTTATAATATTACAAGATAATTCAGATACTCTGTCGGACTTAATCGATTTGTAAGCTTGAACCAATCCCGTGTTACTGCAAAGGTAAGCTCACTGGGTGTAACAGATGCTCATTCCGACCGAGCGCGCTCAGTGAAGACGTACCTTAACAAGGGGGAGGTTACATGATGCAGGAGACATTCCCGCGATGTAATATTTATGGATTTATCGCCACTCGGGGAACTTTGGGATGGATTTGGAAGAAGAACCGCTGAGTGGAGGGTGAGCAGTAATGATATAATAATTTTGAGTGACATAGTTCTACATATTACATGGTTTAGAGGTTATGAAAAAAAGTGTCTATGTTGGATTTATAAATGAATTCATAATAAATTTCGTTGAAAATCCGTTGAAATAATAAGTTTTTTTTACGTGAAAATAAATTGGCTGATGCGTTTAGAAATATATGTTTTTTCAAAACTTCGTCGCCAATATAAATATCTAAATAAACAAAACTGCCTCTCACTTCTCCTATAACACAATATTTATATTCGGTGATTTTATAATGATTGTAAAAATGTTGTGATGGGCGAGAGAGTTAACTACGCATTTTGAGCCCAACTGGGCTGCCTTATCGCTTAAAGCGATCTCTTCCAGGCTACCGTGTACATAGGATAGGTGACACTTTACAACTATAACATTACTTTGGTTTTTAAACAAAATAACTGATAAAATATCATCCAAGTGCCTTTAGAAAAGTGAACAGCAAGTCGTGTATATATTTTATTTCGTATTTTGAAGTCGGGTTTTGCAGCTTTTAAACTATAATTATTTTGTGTTAATAAAAATGCGTCGACAAGCCGCGACGGAAATTGTGATAAATTACCGCAACTTGACGAGCGGGAAATTATTTATAATGTACCTATTACCGCAGGAAGTCGTGTAATTATTTGGGGTGTAAAATAAGGGTGAGTTTGGACCCGTGGAAAAGGAAGGGAATTATCTTCTTGATTTTTTGACTTTCATATCCAAAGGGAGCTTTTTAATAAACCTGATCTGACTTACTGTTTATTGTTTATTTTACATTGCATTACAATTACATACATAGCATAGGTACATACATAATCACCCTAATAGGGTATAGCAATCTAGTGCGGTGTTCAATCCTTATACGTGTGTTATCTTTTTTTAGAGTTCCGTACCTCAATAGGAAAAAACGGAACCCTTATAATATAGGATCACTTTGTTGTCCGTCTGTCCGTTTGTCCGTCCGTCGGGTGTCAAGACCTTTATCTCGGGAACGCGTAAGGTATCGAGTTGAAATTAAAATCATGTAAGCACATCCATAGTATCTTGCTGCAGAATGAAAAATAAAGTTTCTAAGTTTTTGTAAAGAAGGTTACAGCCGAATATATCATAAAAACGCACATTTCGACACTCACAAGGGAATCAAAACCTATGGGTACTTTTCGTTGACCTAGAACAATGAAATTTGGCAAGAAGCATTGTGTTAGAGTACACATATAGGAAACAATCCGAAAACTGGATATTTTTAATTAAATCACAAATAAATAGTGTCTTTAGGGATGAAGGTCCAAATTTTAAAGTGAATTAACCGTATCATGTGGAGTATCATATGAAAGAGCTTCAGTAGCATAAGCAAAAACATATATTTAAATATTTTTACGATGTATATTTTTCGGTTTATGAAGGAAAATATAAAAAATATATGATTTCCCCCTTTTATCTACTAGTTTGTACGGAACCCTCGGTGGGCGAGTCTGACTCGCACTTGTCCGGTTTTTTTAAACCAATTTTTACTTAGGTTCTATAGTACCTATAATTATTATAGTTTAAAAAACTAAAACCCTTGTACTTAAAAAAAAAATATTATTCCAAATCGCTTACAAATGATGCAGTTATTCGAAACAAATAAAAAAACTTGACGTGACCTCGACTTCATACCCATTGATTTACTGCGAGGTTCATGGCATCTACTGTTTCACCTGAGGGTTGATATCTAGGTCTCTAGGTGAAGATTATGTTACACTATGGTTTGATCCCCTTCATTTGTCTACTTCGAAGGGTTAGCCATAAATTATTTTCATGATTGGTTAACGGAGATAGAAAGGACTAACACATGGGCGTAGCTAGGGGGGTTGGGGGTTAACCCCAAAATCCTTTATAAGACGCTATCACGTCAAAAAATACAAGTACAAAATACATACAGAACCTCTTCTCCTTATCGAAGTCGATTAAAAAATCGCTTAAAAAAAGTCCCCTCAATTTGTCGACACGTGTGTACACGGCCGCGGCCCGTTCCCGTTCCACGTAATTCGCAAACGGGTTGAAAGCTAAGGGCATGTCTCCATCAGCATGATTAAACGGCAATCTCGCCGCGTTCGCCGCTTGCCGCGTGATTGATGGCTGCTAACTTCGTCGGGTCAGATGTCGGGCGACATCGGCCTGTCGACTCTTGGCTACAGTTCAATCTATCTGACAATTAACTGTGGCGTTATTTTATCGCTGTCAGATTACGATTACGTAATGACAATCTTTGTTTTACTATATTTATATACCTACATAGCTGAACAGACTAGCTGAATGAGTGTCGCCTAATGATGAACATCAGCTCTATTTCCACGGCCAGCTTCAACAAGCTGCTGCTGCAGAAGGAAGAGCTGGAACAGAAGCAGCTGCATCTACTCCAGGTGGTGGAGAGCGAGCGGACTTCCCGGTGGCAGTACGCGCAGCAGTGCGACGAGCTCGCCAGTGAAGTAAAGAAGCTACGGACTGAGGTACTGAACTACCAGTTTGCAGCCACTATTCCACCAGTTATCCCACCAGATAGGTACGGCAAAGCACGAATTTTTTAACCCGACTATGTATGTATGTGGGTATGTATGTATATTTATAAGATCACTTACAGCATAAACAGCTTGACCAGTTTTGATGTGTAAGGTGTCGTTAGATTCGTTTTCCCTTCGTGAGTGTCTGCTATATTTTTTTGTAATACTATTAACAAACTTTTTCGTAATAAATAATTTTACTAGTATAGTTTTAAAGAATACGTATTATCAATCTTTTACAGCAACTTAATGCATACTTTCAAAAAAAAACATATATTATTGAGTGTACTAAGTCGTAATTTAGACTGCATAAACCGCTTTTCTGGAGCTGGGGTCAGGTATCTTCTTTTTATTTTAATATATATACTTGTCTCAATTTCACTATGCCAGACGTCATCTCTACATGACTGTATATCTTTCACACGCTTATCATTTTTCATACAGTTTGACTATAACTTCGGCCGTCTTCTCACGGTTACCACTTACCATCTTCGAACTAGTGGAGTATAGGCACTATTATTTATTCTGTGAATGCGGCGCTGAAATTAAGCTAGCGCTTTATTAATTAGCGCTTTTTTTAAACATACCAAAAATGTTATCTTTGGTCAGAAACTTTCCCGAATCACGATATTCTACATAACGTAGGCTAGTGATACGATATCAGTGTTAAAGGTATCAGATCCCATAAAGAGGCAACTAAGCTCCGAACCAAACCCGACCGAAGAAGCTGGTTTAACCCCTACGAGTATTTACAGTCATCCACTGCCATTGCTCCTCGCGCTGCCGGTTAGTATTATAGTACATCAAAATCAAATCAAAAAAATCAAAAATCATTTATTTCCCAAAAGTACAAACATTTAAGTTTAGCTATAGCCGCCAAACTAGGTGCAGAAAACACCTGTATTTTGGCGGGTAGACTTCCCATCATGAATACATTTTTTGTACATATATTTGTAATTAATGTTATATTATTAGCTACATGTTATGTTAAATGATTTAGTAAAAAATATTAAAAATGGATTTAGTGAAAATAATGAAATTAAATTTAATGTAGTCATAGCCTATTTCTTATAAGTTTAATCGTCTGCTCAGATTTGTCAAAAATAGTATTTAAAAATGTTATTTGTGTTGTCTTGTACGTATGAAAATTAATTAATTAAAAATTAGTTTTAAATTATTTCAGCCTTTTTGTTGAGTGTTAATGTATGGGGGATGTGAAAGGGTGTTACAGAAAGAAAAGGTATGTCTGTGTGTGTGTTTATGTGGGATGAAAGAATAATCAAAGCATACTTAATCTAAAGAAAGCCTAATCTTAGTGCGTGGTTTTGCTGTATATATGCGGCAGTACCGACACATCATCATCATCACTATCATCTCAGCCACAAGAAGTCCACTGCTGGACAAAGGTCTCCCCCAAAATTCCAAAAGACCGGTTGGTAGCGGCACCCAGCGTCTTCCTGCCACTTGTATGATATCTTCTGTCTACCTTGTGGCTGATCTTCCTACGCTGCGCTTGCCGGTTCGTGGTCTCCATTCGAGAACTTCTTTTCGGCCC
This sequence comes from Lycia hirtaria, assembly GCA_947563715.1. NCBI lineage: Eukaryota > Metazoa > Arthropoda > Insecta > Lepidoptera > Geometridae > Lycia > Lycia hirtaria. The sequence continues at coordinate 46,901,395 of OX387377.1, forward strand.
CATCAGCCAAACGATGAGTATATACCGACGCGAGTGCCCTGTTTACATTCTAGAACCTCCCACTTCCCTGTCCGAAAGAGCTGAGGGATTAAGTTCATTGAAATAATCTTTCAGCTATGTACGTACAAGAAGGAGCATGAGCCGTCTACGCGAGCTGCTTCTGAGACCAGCTCGTCCCCGAGCCACTCGCCTGAAGTGGACCCTGCCGAACTCAGGAAGATCAAGAAAGTTCAGGTAAGATTTTTAGAATACGACGGTATTTTATGCCCGAGGATCTAGAAGGTTAATTTATATATCTTAATTTTTAAGTTTTTCAATAAATATTTTAAAAAAACACACAGATAAATACTAGAAAATCTTAAAAACTAGATGCCACTGGCAGCGAAGCGGAGCTCAAACAGACCATAAACTGTTTATTCTTAAAGTTTGAATAAAGAACATCAGAACGGGGGAAGGGGAACCTCTAATTTGAAATTTTTTCGTATGATACCAATATCTTCGAAAATAGAAATAAACCTATTGAGTTAGATTACATTTTGTTTGAGAGCCGATTACGATTATTTTTATTATTATTAAAATAATAATATAAAATTTTTGTTAAATTAAAATGTAACTATTATATTATATCGCGTCTGATTAATGCTAGTCACCAACTTCGATTTAGTCGTTTAACAAATGCTGAGACATGTTTAACCAACTTCAATTAGTTTCTAAGTTTATATTTTTTTTTATTTCACCAAATTTTATCCAGTTTAGTAGCTTTGTCATAATAAGATGCTTTTTTGGAGAAATAGATCTACGTTTGACTATCGACTCGCCCGATGGTAAGCGACGGTGTGGCCGAGGATGGAACAAGTAGGTATATCTAGAAAATATCTATTCACTCTAGTCTTGAAACTTCCAAGCTTATAGATCTCAGGAAACAGAGAAGGCGGCAAGGAGTTCCACTCCTGTGCAGTATGCATCAAAAATTTATAAATGCCCAGCATTAGACTACTGGCTGGTGCAGTGATAGATGAAATTTTGATTAAAGGCTTTACTTTCTTCTTCTTCGTCTTATTTTATATGTTTATCCCATTTATCAGAGTTTCTTCCGAGGCTGGCTGTGCAGACGGAGGTGGAAGCAGATCGTAGAACAATATATCAAGAGCCCTCACGCTGAGAGCATGAGGAAACGGAACAGGTCAGTTCCAACCAAAAATTCCTAACAGGTCAGTTACAAAACTGAACTTACCTACATCATGAGTTTATCACCTAAATCTACAGTTGCATTGTAACTTTAAAGCAAATGTTTTTGTTATATTATTATGTCAATGTCACATTTGGATAATTTTTCTGCTGAACGTTGAAATGTTTCTCTTACAGCCTTGTTTTCAAAATGGTGGAAGCTGAAGAAGAATACTTAGAGCAAATGGAAATATTGGTGAGATCTGATTTATATTGAGGTAGTTATAAGAAAACAAAAGTAAAACTACATCATGACACAATTGTCAAAGTTATCTATGATATAAAGGTAGTAAGTTGATTTTTACAAACAAGTAGATTACCTACCATAGTCACGAGTTTAGTTTATTTTTAGACCTAAGAAACAAAAAAAGAAAACATCCTTTGAAAATTACAAAGTATGCAAATGTTTGAGTGGGAAAATTATAATAGCATGTAGTTCAAAACCTAAACCCGAATCATTAAAACCGTTTATCTAACCGTCTCTCGAAGGTAACCTGCTTCCTCCGTCCGTTCAAAATGGCTGCCAGCTCCAAGAAACCTCCGTGCACGCACGAAGACGTCAACTCCATCTTCCTGAACAGCGAGACGGTGTTGTTCCTGCACCAGATCTTCTTCAAGGGCCTCACGTCACGAATGGAGTCTTGGCCCACGCTTGTGCTAGGTGACTAACTGGGGGAATGGACCACGGTGCAAGGACTTCGTATGGAGAATATAGTAGCTTAGTAGAGTAAAGCTGTGGCAGCGCCTAATTTTCTTTCAGTTTGGATCAAGTTACCGTCGTTAGACAGTCAACAACAGTATAAAGTTAGCAAATTCAGGATCAATTCAAGAACGTAGTAAAGAATATATTATACCTATAGTTGATCGATTAAAATTTAAAAGAATTCAGAGGATCATTTCGTTGTTTATCCAACTCATTTAACTTGATTACGAGAAATTAAGTTTCCCATTTTATAAAAAAAAGGAATGTAATGTAAAGGAAAGTGTGACCTCTTAAAACATAATTTTCTAATAAGAACCATTACTACTGTGAAACGTTCTTTCAATCTTGATGGTCTCTAATAAATACAACTTGGTGTAGAAACCTACACAAGAGTGAATCGGCGTCACATAAGCAACCGTGCCCCATTACTATATCATCATGCGGGCTGTGGTCAAACATTGATCATAAAGAAAATCAATAAAACTTACAAGCACAGCTATATGAAAATATATGTTGAACTGGAATTCATCTCGAATTAGTTCAAAGTAGACTGAAAATCCTAGGACGGTTCTGATTAAAGCAAGGGTACATAACGTACATCTAAAAAGTATATTGAAACGTAAGTTTCTTTGCATAGTGATTTAGATTTTAGAGCTTAATAATATCGAGGTCCTTGCACCGTGGATAACAGAATGACTACACTAACTGTGCCATGCCTGAATCTGCATTCAAGAAAATTGTTTTCTTAATTTCAAATATTTTGAGCACGAACATTTTCCTATGATGTCGCATGTATGTATACCAGCTGATTGCGGCTTGGCTTCAGCGCTCACAAAAATCAATCAAAATACATGTTCAATGAAAATAACGTCATAATTTTTGTCTTATCCTCAATTTTTCAATTTTTTATTATAAACTTTTTCAAATCCTACCAACACATCCACTTACAAATTTTAAATGTCGTTTTTGTTGTTTTATTCTAAGTCGAGAGCACAAAAAATGTCTTTATCTCTTTTTTCTTCCCTTTCTCATTGTCACATAATAAATTGGAAACAATTTTAAAATAGTGTTTTCAAAACAAAAAGCAGGCGTTAGATGATAAAGATGTCTAGATTTGAAAAAATATACGCTTTAAGAAATATTACAACATAAACGACACCAATTTATTCACCACAAATTTCGCACTCTTCACATAAAGTTTTCACATTTTGAATCAAAAGGCATGCGCACACCCACACTGCCACTTTTCTGTCTGCTTGTTACCCGAAGCAGAAAAATGTAAAGGCTCAGTGACAGCGCTGCATACAGGTGACCTGTTCGACATGCTGCTTCCTATGCTGACCATCTACCAGGAGTACGTGAGGAACCACCACTACTCGCTGCAAGTGCTGACGGAGTGCAAGCAGACGCAGCCGTTCGCAACTCTGTTGGCGAGGCTGGAGAGCAAGCCGGCCTGCCAGGCGCGTAGCCTGGAGACCTTCCTCACATATCCTATGCATCAGGTAACAATTTATCATTGTCATCATCATCTCAGCCACAAGAAGCCTGCTGGACATAGGCCTCCCCATGGATTTCCAAAAAGACCGGCGGCCTGCATCCAGCGTCTTCCTACCACTTGTATGAGATAACAATTGTCCCATGAAAATATATAAGTATGTTCGTATGGACTGGGTGACCAGCCCTAGAGTTACTAAGCCGCTCGAAGGCCTCTGACCTGGCTTGAAAATATACTGATATTGTTTAAAAAACTGAAAAACCAACTTCAAAATGTGCAGTTTTGTTTAGAAACCAAACGAATTAACCGATTTTTATTGAAATTAAAAAATCTGTAAGTATATCCTTTCAAACGAAAAAATAATTTCTGAAATCGATTTGTAAATGACGTAGTGCAAACAAATTTAGAAGTATTTAAAAATATAAGCGCAGTCTTATCCACAGTAATGATTTCTTACCTTAGTGTTACCATGTATTATCCAAATTATTAAGCAGAAGAAATATATTTTAATTTTCTGTTTAAAGGGAGGCACTAAAAATATTTTTTTATATATAAGTACTTAAGAATATAAGCTCTTAAATGAGGTTTATGCGTATAATTTCTTCTGAATAAAGTACTTATCAAAGTTATCAATATTGACCTCTCCTTTAGTTCCTAAATTTCAGCGGTGGCGCGGACTTTAATATTATTTTGCTATTATCACAGATCCCACGCTACATCATCACGCTGCACGAGTTGCTTGCGCATACGCCACACGACCACGTGGAGCGTCGCTCGCTGCAACATGCGCGCGCGCAGCTCGAGGAATTGTCTCGACAGATGCACGACGAGGTGACAATTTTCTAGATACCTAGGATTACATTTTCTTTTTTACATGAGATACTCGTATATATTATCTACGATTTACTATCAACTCTCCTGATGAAAAGCGAGGGTGTGGTCGAAAATAAAACTCATCGGACTAAAATAAATCAATTCTTCAAGATTTCTAGTGGAATTCTGCTTTAACACCGAAATATACTGTAGTATATTACGGCAAATTATTTTGAGGTGTCGAAGGGTAGCTTAATCATTCTTCTCGTAGCTTCATGCAGAGTGTATATTCATTATTTAAGCCTGATCGTCATAAATCTATCTTTTAAAGAGTTTGTTTACTTGGTTACAGGTGAGCGAGACAGAAAATCTTCGAAAAAATCTAGCAGTTGAAAGAATGATCATCGAAGGCTGCGATATTCTGCTGGATGTCAACCAAATTTTTATACGTCAAGGTAATATCTAACCGTCATTTGAATGTTCAGAAATTTTTTTTTTGTCGATAGTTTGTAACTTTTCCACTGCTGGACAGTGGGCACAATGAGGTGATGATCAAGTGTGGGCTGTCCTACTTCACAGATCTTCAAGAAAGTTAATACACTCAGAAATACTCAAAATAAATTCCTTCACCATTCGGAAGTTGGCTGCCATTAAAAATACAATATAAATGCTGCTGGAGCTGGACAGTCTCCCAACTAATGTTATTTTATATCCTTTTGTACATTTTTGTTAATTTTAAGTTGTGTCAGTAAAGAGTTTATCTATCTAACTAGGCTGTATATGGCCTTGCTACATATTTGCTCTCACATAAACATGAAGTGTATATGTTACAGTTAAAACCCGTTTTTAGATATAACGCGTTTTCCGTAGTTAGAACTAGTTTTCACTAAATGCCTTTGTTGAAACTAGAATTAACTAGTGAAAACTAGTTAATTCTAGTTTAGTACCACTAATATTTTTGATTTTCAGTTAAAACTAGTTGTTACTAACCTAACCTAACCATACCCCTCCCCCCCCCCTACACCCCCCCCCCCTACCCTCTTCCCTTTTTCCTCCCCACCATCCTATCCTTATCCAAGGGAAACAGTGTGTGAGTAACCCATTAGCCCCTCTGTTTCCCTACTCCCCTCCTCCCAAAAAAAAACAAACCCAAACCTAACATTAGTTAATTCTAGTTTCAACAAAGGCATTTAGTGCAAACTAGTTCTAACTAGGGAAAACGCGTTATATCTAAAAACGGGTCTTAACTGTGACATACTTAGTCTAGCCATAAATACTGTTACAGTTAAAAATAAGAAAGATATTACATTTGAATTTGGAATCTGTCATTTTTATACGATTGTTCATTGAGTTTTCTAATTTTGGCGCCAATACATTGTACAATATTTTGCGATATTAAAATGGAGTGGGGTGATAAAGAGAACCGAATCGCTGTGATTGCATTACACAAAGTTGGTATGGAGCCAAATGCAATTTTTAAAACTCTCCATACGCTTGGTATTAGTCAAATGTTTGTGTACCGGGCTATTAATAGGTACAATGAGACCTCCTCTGTTTGTGACAGAAAAAGATCTGGCCGTCCACGTAGTGTTCGTACGAAAAAGGTGGTCAAAGCAGTAAGGGAAAGAATTCGAAGAAATCCTGTCCGAAAGCAAAAGATTTTATCTCGGGAGATGAAGATAGCACCCAGAACCATGTCGCGTATTTTAAAAGATGACTTAGGACTTGCAGCCTATAAGAGACGCACTGGTAATTTTTTAACTGATAATTTAAAAAAGAATAGGGTGGTAAAATCGAAACAACTACTGAAGCGGTACGCAAAGGGAGGTCACAGAAAAATTTTGTTTACGGATGAGAAAATCTTTACAATTGAGCAACATTTTAACAAACAAAATGACCGTATTTATGCTCAAAGCTCTAAGGAAGCTTCCCAATTAGTCGACAGAGTGCAACGTGGGCATTATCCGACTTCAGTGATGGTTTGGTGGGGTGTTAGCTATGAAGGAGTGACTGAGCCATATTTTTGTGAAAAAGGTATCAAAACATCGGCACAAGTGTATCAAAATACCATTCTTGAGAAGGTAGTTAAGCCCCTTAACAACACCATGTTCAATAACCAAGTATGGTCCTTCCAACAAGACTCGGCGCCAGGTCATAAAGCTCGGTCCACGCAGTCTTGGTTGGAAGTGAACGTTTCGGACTTCATCAGAGCTGAAGACTAGCCGTCGTCTAGTCCTGATCTTAATCCGCTGGATTATGATTTATGGTCAGTTTTAGAGAGTATGGCTTGCTCTAAACGCCATGATAATTTGGAGTCCCTAAAACAATCCATACGATTGGCAGTGAAGAATTTTCCCATGGAAAGAGTGCGTGCTTCTATTGATAACTGGCCTCAACGTTTAAAGGACTGTATTGCAGCCAATGGAGACCACTTCGAATAAGCTTTTATATTTTAAATTGTTTTATATTTATGTATTAAACTATCACACTGTAAAAGTAATAAATATTATTTGCAATAAAAAAATATTTTTTTTCTTCGTGACAATATTTATGGCAAGACTAGGTATATATTATATAAGTGCCAGTCCTTATGACAGTTAAAAAACTTACATGTCTATCAGGAATAATCAGCATTTAAAAATAGGGATTGGTGTATACCCCGTTCATTCATGCTTACCATAATTTACAAGTTTCTGCAATAAAAGTTTTCTGATTTCTGATTACCATCTGTCGGAGGCTCCGGCTTGCGGCGTCATGGTGAGTCACTCTTCAGATGGCTGAGGAGGACGATGACTGGCTCATGCGGCTGCAGTCTCCTAATCGGATGCTATTTGCGTCTGCTCACATATTATAGCAACATGTTTATTATTCGAGATTTTTATTCCCGTATTGCATTAGGTTATAGATACATAGTAATATTTATAAGAAATGACAAAAATCATGAATCCCTGTAAGTGAATGTAGAGTGACTAATAATATTTGAATTTCGAAAAAAAACTCCACCAGGAACGATATCGCAAGTAGTGGGCAAAGGTCGTCGCGCTAACCTGCAGGCTCGGCAAGCGTTCCTCTTCAGCAACTACCTGCTGCTCACCACCCGGGCACACGGGGGCCGCCTCCACCTGCCCCCCACGGGGAAGCTGCCGCTGCACGATGCTCTCCTCATTGAGGATCCTTCTAACCATGATGATGACGGTGAGACCGGTAATAACATTGGTAAATATTTTATCAATCTGTTTGATGAAGGTGTCATGATCATCTTAGCTATTAGAAGTCCACTGCTGGATATAAGCCTTCCCCATGGAATTCTAAAAGGAGCGGCTCGAAGCGGCCTGCATCCAGCGTCTTCCTGCCACCTGTATGAGGCCTTCTGTTCACCTTGTGGTTGCGCTTGCCAGTTCGTGGTCTTCACTCGAAGTGATACGAATCATACCTATCGATATTATATTCCAAGGATCGATACAACTATCTTCATTTATTAACATTATTATTATTCATCGGATTCAATTTATTCGTAAATACCACAAAGTAACTTTGTGACAAAGACGTAAATAGGGCCACGAATTTTGTGCTTTGTGGTAAACACTTTGTATTAGAGATAAATTTGGGAGTTGGGTTGATTAGACTTTTTAATGATGTAGGTACTTCCATGAAATAAATTATTTGAAATAATTAATAAATGGTTTGAAATATGTTTGAAATCATTACCTTTTTAGTGCCTTTATCCTTCCTGGGCTTCCCAGGTACTATAAGCAGAAAAAGCGTTATTTTACTTCATACATCATATTCAATTGTGTTGATTCCGGAACAATATTATTTTTCGCAGTGTGCTCATCACCTGGAGGCGACATCTACCAAGGCAAGGACTTCAAGATACTCGTCGAAGTCAAGGGCGAACAAATATGCGCGCACTTGGGTAAGTAACCCCTTAGCTATACAAAGTTTCTATAGGACAGTTAAAAGCACATAAACGTGACTTCATTTCGTGATGGATTTTCCAAAAATTCCATCGAAGCATTTTAGTTATAAACTTCTAAATTGTGTCGTCAAAGCTGTGGGTCGACGAAGGCGAATGTACCATCTGTGTGTCTGTCTTTGGCATCATAGCTCTCAAACGGATGTACCGATTTCGAATCTAGTTTTTGTGTTTGAAAGAGGATTTATCCGTGAGTGTTCGCAATGTTTCATCAAAATCGGTTCAGCCGTATTTTTTGGCAAAAGATTATGAGTTTTCTAAACTTATACTTGTGATTAAATCCAGTATGCGCGACGGTAGAAGAGAAAGCCGCGTGGACGAGCGAAGTGGCGCAGTGCATGGAGTCGGCGGCACTGTCCGCTCTACTCCGCGCGTGCGGCGCGTGCGGCGCTGCCTCCGCCAGCCTGCCGACTTGTCGCACGGACCGTGCTCTCTTCACTGACGATGTGGACATCCGGTTCAGTAGGACGCTCAACTCGTGCAAGGTGCCGCAGATCCGGTCCGCTACTCCCGCGCGACTCTTGCAGAGGCTTACGGGTCAGTTCATTTATTTAAGGGTCTGTGGTTTGGCCATCGTTCGTCTCGCTCGCGAATATCAATATTTTCGAAGATAAAGAACGACTGAATTAATTTATTAAAAAAAATAGTCCCACAGAATCCACTAGAATCCACTAGAAATCAACATTAAAAGTTTTCGACAAAAAAATTGTAATACTGCTAGAACTCACTGCATTCATGTATATCACTATCATCTAAATAATTTTATCACTTTGTTTGTCCAGACCTTCGTTTCCTGTCAGTGGACTTCCTGAACACATTCCTTCTGACGTACCGCGTGTTCACGGACGGCGTGACGGTGCTGGAGGCTCTCAAGCAGGTGTTCTACGAGCAGTCGCAGCAGGAGCTGGAGCTGGCACCTCCGCCTGATGCCACCAGGAAGACCAGTGGAGCCAGCTCTGTCTCTGGTACTTAACCTCATAATAATATTGTATAACTGCCTCGATTATTTTGCATAATAAGACATTTGCAGGTGTCGTTTTCTCATTCTGATGCGGACACACAGTCTGCAACTTTCTTTTTATGTTGGAGCACAGAGGCGAATTTAGGGCAGGGCAGGCGGGGCTACTGCTCCGGGGCCTCCACAATAAACAAAATCCAAATTTCGACGTGTCAGCAACTTTTACGTTTTTTACGAGCTATATTAATGAAACGAGTCATCAGTCAACGGGCGGCGCAGCGTAGGAAGACCAGCCACGAGATGGACAAATGACCTCATACAAGTGGTGGGAATACGCTGGATGCAAGCCGCTTCCAATCGGTCTTTTTGGAAATCCATGGGGAATGCCTATGTCCAGCAGTGACAGTGCAGCAGACTTCTTATGGCTGAGATGATGATGATCTGTTTCATACACGTTAAAATTTTGAATACATTTCTCCTGCTTAAGCCCTGACTTCCCAAAATGAGGAATCTAGAAATTTCTTTACTAATATTTTAATGTTTAGCACTAATCTGAACCACCTTTTCCAATTGCAGGTTACGGCAGCGAGTACAGCGATCGTGATTGGCAGTCGCGGTTCTGGAGAGCTTCTAGGAAAAGTATGACTCAAACCCCTAATCAACTTCATAAGGTGAGGAATACACATTATGTTTTACGACTTTAGCAATTGTGCTCTATTTTTCAGGCGAAGAGGATGATAAACTTTCACCATATTTAATGGCTCCATCGAGAAGGACTTCTTCAACAAGCAAGGTAAAGTTACTTTATTAAAAGGATTTTCTTGAAATAGTTATATTTAACTTTTTGGATACTTATATTCCTATGCACATGCTTACATAAGACTGAAGAGGATAACAGCCATTTGACGATCCCAAAAATAATGGCCACCTCGTCCAGCAATGAGACATTGAAAGGTGAGTAAACATAGACAACATAGTAAACATAGATACTAAAGGGGCATGAAATGTGTCTTGCGTGATTCTAGAACTCATTATTCACAAAAAGTAATAGATGTACAATAAACTATCGATTATTATATTTCATTAAATTAATTAACGGGTAACATTATAAACTCTTACATCTTCAAGTTAAGCCTCTACCATAATCTTCAATTTCTGATGATGGTAACACTGATAGAAACATACATAAAAAGGTCAATCAAACTCAGAACAAATATTGAAATCTACGCAAAAGTAAATTAATCTAAAATATTTCTTGGTAACCCCTCTTAACATCCGTCGCAAATATGTTGACCTTACTCTCCTTTATTATTATTATTGTTAACTCCTCTATTGACTCCCCAACCCTTATTACGTTGTTAAACTTCAACACTCGTTACAGATCCCGTAACCGTAATTACAATATCTTCGCTTTACAGGTTTTCACAAATAATACATCCTTTTATAATCCAATCGTGAGAATGAGCCACCAATATAATGAAATTCTTTTATCTAATAGGGACATAGACATATTTCATCAAACAATACATGGATATCAAAGGCAATTAAAAAAGATCTTACAATTTAATTAAGAAACATAATTTGTAGCTCTCACTTTAATGAATGTGTAACAGGATTTGTTATTATATTTTGTTTGTCAATAATGTTAGATTTACATTTTAGTATTAGTTTAATATTCAAGTCTAATGGTTTAAAATTTCCCTTTTAATTAACTTTATTTCCCATAATATACTAACCTACTTTACCTTATCTAGCTAGGCATACATAATTTTAGGATGCGATACAGCTTATTAATATGTATTTGAATTGTGTACTTTCCCCTATTGCATTCTGTCGTGTATGTTATTGAATAAAGAATAAAGAACCATAATTATTATAACTCGTTCGAATCGTATTACCATTACTATCGACTGTCACTGGTGCTTAATCTACTTTGCTTATTTAGTACAATATCAGTATCTCAAGACTATACAGATATTTGTCTCCAATATAGGAACCTCACCATCATCTCCCGGAGCCATCAGCTCAGTGACCCTCGTTGGTGGAAGTCCCAAAAAGTCCAGTCCAGTAGATACTACAAAAACCGACAACAAGTCCATAGTCACCAAGGACAATGATGCTGCAGCCAAGACCCTGTTGAAAGACGAGAGCATTGAGCTGGTGGACCAGAGTGACGAAGATATAAAGTATAAGGAAGAAGAACAGGAGAAGAATAAAAAAAAGAAGAAAGACGAGAATTTTAAGATGTCGCGGAAGTTTACAGAAGTAAGATAAACTTTAGTTAGATACTTATTATTTAGTTTATCCATCGCTATCTCACTGCATGTGACATCCCGTGTGAATATTGGGAAGAGCTCGCGCAACAGAGACGTGAATGGCGCAACTCTGTTTATAAGGCTGTTACAAATTTTTAAGAAAAGCGCAAACAAGACCTAGATGCTAAACGCCTTTTAAAAAAGACCCGTCCGAAGCCTTCCTACAACTATACGTACAATGCTGAAGGGCTATTTCACTGCGCGCCATGCAATAGAATTTTCGAGACAAATTTGGTTTTGCCAGCCACATACGGGCGCACAACCGAATATAGCAGGGTTCGCCATTGACGGATACGTCAAGGAGGACATCATCTTTAGTTTATGATCTAGGTGATTCAATAAAATCCGAGTTCATTTATAGGTATTAAGAAATAATGTCTTTTTGGTTTACGCCTTGATACGAATAAAAGACTATAAAGGTTATGTGAAAACAGACACTGTGTCAACTACATAAAAACCTTTTACCGACCAGAGAGGCCTCCATTGTTATAAACAACCAAATATCGCAAGCAATAATAAAATCATAAATCTTCATATAACAAGATGATAAAAACAAAAAATAATTTTACAGATTATAAAACCTAACAGTTCATCTGAATCTTCTTAGAGGCCAAGCGAAGTAAATTAACTATGTAAAAGATAATATGAAAGCCTATGTCCAGCAATGGACTTCTTGTGGCTGAGATGATGATGATGATGCCATTATAGTCTATATCATGTACCACATTTATGTCATCAGCCTCAATGCTGTGCTTACCTTACTAGTTGAGGTTGACACAAAATGTTTTTTTCTCCATCGTCTTTGTCGTCGTCATCCGTACTTTCATACCGGAATTCACTCAGTATAACCTTTTAACTGTTCTCATAGCGTGTCCACAAGATCACTGAAAGCCCTCGACGCCTGCACCCCACAACAGCCGCGTCCGTAGAAGCCCGGCGTCTGTCGGAGAGTGCGCGCGACCGCGACACGCCGTCTGCCGCTGCCGCTGTTGAACCACGACGAGCTTCTGACTCCGCAGCAAGGTTCGCTCCGAGACGATCTGTTAGGTAAGACTTTTACCTAACGTGGCTTTTGTATTCTACTTCTTTCATATGATACCTTTATGTACATATACATATATATATACCTATATTTTCTTTCCTTTATGTACTCTACTAGAGACTATTTTATTTTTATGCAAAAAAGTAACGTAACGTAAAGTAAAAGTAACATCACCCTTGTCCATAGGCAAGGGTGATGTTTAAGCAACTAATTTGTGTGGTAATTGACTGTTATGATATTCAAATACCACACAAAACAGTTGCGTTTGAATTCTTGAACACTCTGTGGCAATGTACTACACTCATCACCGAGGTAGGTGTAAATCTCATTGTATTGTCATATATGTACTTCCTCCGACAGAAACGATAGTTTGGTTTTCCTACAATATAAACCAGTTGAATCCTGAAAGAGCCAGAAAGCCGACTTTTTTTTAGAGTTCCGTACCTCAATAGGAAAAAACGGAACCCTTATAGGATCACTTTGTTGTCCGTCTGTCCGTTCGTCGGGTGTCAAGACCTTTATCTCGGGAACGCGTGAAGGTATCGAGTTGAAATTATTATCGTAAAAAACCGCACATTTTGACACTCACAAGGGAATCAAAACCTATGGGGTACTCCCCGTTGACCTAGAACAATGAAATTTGGCAAGAAGCATTGTGTTAGAGTACACATATAGGAAAAAATCCGAAAACTGGTCATTTTTTATTTAATCACAAAAAAATAGTGTCTTTATGCAAGGAATGAAGGTCCAAATTTTAAAGTGAATTAACCGTATCATGTGGGGTATCATATGAAAGAGCTAAGCTAAAACCGGTTTTTAAATATTTTTATGATCAATATTTTTCGGTTTATGAAGGAAAATATAAAAAATATATGATTTCTCCCTTTTATCTACTAGTTTGTACGGAACCGTCGTCGGTGGGTGAGTCTGACTCGCATTTGTGCGGTTTTTTCACTAATAAAGCGAGTTCTTACTAATCTTATAGAATTGGATACTAATGGCTCTGTGATCGGTAGATCTCTTGAGCACAAGCATTTTTTGTCTTTGTTTGTTTTGATTTAGGATTCTTTGCTGTGGTAGTTTTCATAATAATTACATTATTTGTATTTTGTTATGTTTAAATTATTATTTTTTTATTTTTAACTGAATACAGATTACTTTTTATAGTAAAAACTTAAAACTAACTTATTCTATTTGTATAATACTTAAATTGGATTTAAACAAATATAACATTACTAATAACTAGAAAAAAAATATATAAAAACAAACAATTGGAAGTTAAAACCTAAGACGAGGTATCTCCCCGCCCAAACGTGCCCATTAGGCTGACGGCATTACCGCGTTGAATTGCCAGGGAAATGTTTTGGGCTAGAAAGTGGCCAGACCGCGGATCACGCCCTCTCTCCCTTAAACGCCTACCCAGTTCCAAAACAAATGTTTTGTTATGTTGTAGTTATTAAAGACTCATTAATTTTGATATGGGTATTAACTATATTACATATGCCTTGCTCTGTATTTACTTCATTATGTTTAACATTAGCATTATTGTACGCAGTGAGCGGCGCTACACGAACTCGTCCATCAACAGCGAACGACGTCGGTATTGGGGCAGCTCTGAACCACGCTCGTCTGTCACCTCACAAGGTTCACAGGCAGCACAGGTGATACAACCATTCTTTTTTAATTTTACTCTTCGTTTAACTTCTTCTTTTATATTAGACCCAAGCGATTAGCGTATTTGCGAATGTCAAGTATTTGTTCAAGCTTCATGAATAATGCTAGTTATATTATGTTCTAATCAGAATGTAACTCTCTTAAATAGTTATTTTCAAGCCAAACAAAAAAGGAATAATATTTAAAAATAATATCCGACAGCAAATGGTCAGAAGGGTAAATAACATTAACAATGATTTTTCTTTTAGAACTATCGCCGTGAAACTGGACAGCCAAAAGCGGGGGTAGTCATCACATCTTTCAGACAGTCTCACCGTAGGTAAGCTGAGTTTCAAGTCTTGTTACATTCATAATATCAACCACTTTGTTCATCGATAATAATGATAACACCTTTTTCAGTTTAGCACAATATTGGGCTGAAACTCTCAATGTTGTAGCATGTTCATCACCTTTTCTAAATCTTCAATCTTCGTGGATGTTACGAGTTTTTAGTGAAGTTAGCACGACGTACATTTTAGAATCTCAGCACTTTTCTCTATTCCAACTTCTGAGGCTTTTTCACTTAACCTGTTGGAATCATCTTGTCGTGTTAACTTTAACATTTTTGTCAATATAATCTTCAAAGTTTTTAAAGCTCTGCACGAAAGTCCATAGATATTCCGATCAACTTTAGCCCTAAATCTAGCATTGGATATATAGGTGCTTCCATCTGTATCATTGTAATAATCAGCATTCATTCAACAGCTTTGGAAAAGACCTTTTGTGGTGAGTGATTGGCAGAGGTAAAATTGAATTAGAGGTCAGACCTAGTAGAAACGTAGACGAGGTTTTTGGAATTTTTGCTTCACCTAGACGACTGTGATTTGTCCCTTTTTTCAAAAATTTTCGTACAGTATTTGAACGTAGTGTATGGTTTCCCAATCACATAACACCACAACAATAACACCTACAAAATATTTGGAGGTTTTTTTTTTTGAGAAATAAGATGAAGCACAAACACAAAATTAGAATGATTTTTTGCAGTTTCTTGGATCGGGGTGATTTTATTCATTGTTTCTTCAACTCTTACATTGGTTACTTCATTCGCATCATTATCACTGTCATACATTTCCAGTGTTTCAATAATACTTATATAAAAAAACATATTTACAATTTTTAACACTCGCATATTTACTTTTATCTTGATTTTTCAGTAAGTATTCTAGTTTTGGAAACTGTTATATTTCTCTAATATCAGTAACAGCTGTTATCATTGTTTAAATAAAATATTTATGAAGTTAAATAGTGTATTCTGCACGTTCCAGTGTACCTCTGATAAAAAAACTAAATCAATGGGCTAAATTAAACAAAATGTATGCTTTCTAAAATTAACTCACATATTATGCATGATTTCTTATTCACATCTTCACCATTTTCAAGATTTAACTACACGCACATTTTTATTAGCATGTTACTCTCTTCTCTATATCTGCATACTTGTACCGATCTCGAATCACCCAGCTTTTGTCTTCCTTAAACGTCGTCTTTCCCAAGAATTTTAATTTTTTCACTTTCTAATTCCACTTCTTACATTTCTTATTTTATGTTACTCTTTGTAGTTTCTTCATCTTCTTCATCATCAGTGATATAACTGATATTTTCTACATCAGTTATGTCTATAACTCTACGTTCTCCTGTAAGATGAGTGGTGGTATTTAGGAGCAGTACTTCAACGGCTGCGGTCGCCTTCGCAGTGGCTACTTCAGCGTCATCCAACCCTCGGTCACCACCGCCTACTTCGCCACCTGCGGCCAGACGTGACTCAGTCATATCAACTGCTGCTACCATGAGGGTGCTCAATGTTTTAAGGTAGAACTAAAAAAAATATGCATATCTTTATGATTAAAAACACTAATGTATGTTATCTTACAATTTGCTGTCGCTATTTGTAGCTAAGGGCCAATAATAAGCCTCGCATAAGTCCTAAAAGCCATATAATAGGTAGCCAAACTAGCTACCGTAATTTCAAAAGAATAACACACGTTAATTTCCATATCGCTGTTGAAATTAAGCTAATGCTCGATGATATCTAAGTCTGTGCCTACCATGTTGGTGAACTCCCCAGGCACTGGATCTCAAAACACTCATCTGACTTTTGGTCGGACGAGCGTCTGCGTGGACTGACGATGGACTTCCTGAAGGAGATCGAAGGCAGCCCGGGCCTACTGCCTGCGGAGCACAAAGCGGCTGCACAGCTGCTGAGGTTGTTGGAGCGCGCGCCTGACAGAAATGTCGACTTGCAAGTGCTCTTTGCACCACCACGGGTATGTTTATCAGCATCATTATCTTAGCCATAAGATGTCCACTGACATAGGACTTGTTGATGCGCGGTCTCGAGTCTCCACTCGAAAACTTTTCGGTTCCATCGGTCATCAGGGCATGCTTCTGTTATATGTTTGTCTTATTAATTATTGTCTTCTGTAACTTTAGTCAAGCTGAAAAATTCAACATCGTCTAAAAGGAAAGATTCAATGAGAAATCTCATGGTATTTTTATCTATCCATTCCATACCTGTAAAAAGTTTTGGCCTAAGTTTTTTTTATTTCACTGGCAGAAACCGAATTTAAATGCAGAGATAGACTTATTACAACTCTGTGATCCTGTCACGTTCTCGCAAGAAAATTTTGTCACGGCACACATCTTAGCCCTGCTGGAACTATTGCTGATGTTTGCAGGTACCAACCAATGAGAGCATCGAGACACTGTCGGCTCTAGAAATAGCAGAACAGATGACATACTTGGACTACCAGATCTTCAGCGCTATTCACAGCGAGTAAGTGTCTTATAGCGATATTAATAAATTATTTTCAATAAGTAATAATTTCTCTCAATATTCTCTCACGTTTCCAGAGAGTTCTTAGGTCAAGCGTGGACGAAGGCCGACAAGGCGGACCGGGCCCCTCACATACTGCTGATGACGGGACATTTCAACCACATCTCTAATCTAGTCGTATCGGAGATCTTGAAGAAATACACGTTGGCTGGTAAGTGAGGATGCAGGTTAATAGCAAGCCTTCACTGTTTGTCCATGTATACCTACACCAGAGTTGGTAAGGAAATACCGCCATTGAGCATGAGTGAACTTTATCGAATTAACCAGTTTTGATTGGTTATTGAAATCTAGTCCAGTGCTGAATGGTCAATATTGTTTGTTTTTTTACGCAAGATAGATATACGATTGACCACCAACTCACCTGATGTTGAGCGACGGTGTGGCCGAGGATGGAGCTCGTCGATCTAGAAGATATCAATTCACTCTAGCCTTGAAAATTCGAAGATTGTAGTTCTCAGAAAACATAGGCGGCAAAGAATTCCATTCCTGCACAGTAGTTCTCAGAAAACAGAGGCGGCAAAGAGGATGGAGCTCGTCGATCTAGAAGATATCTATTCACTCTAGCCTTGAAAATTCGAAGATCGTAGTTCTCAGAAAACATAGGCTGCTAAGAATTCCATTCCTGCAAAGTACGTAACAAGAACGTGGATCGCTATCGCTGAATATATGATTTTTGCCATTGCAATGAGAAATATAATTCGCCGACTTTCTGCTAGTCCTGTAGTGAAATGGGGAGGGTGGAATTAGATCGTGAAGAAATATGGTCATGAATACCATGACCAGTATCATACAAGTAAGCCAACGAGGCAGCTGAAATAGAGTATAACTGAATTAAATTATGTGAAATAGTGGTAGAAACGTGTAAAACATCATAATATTAGCTAAGATTTAATGTGGAATTAATTTTAAGTACCTAAATATAACAAGCAGGAGTAGGAGATATGGTAATTTTACGGGTCAGCAACATAGCTACAGATGATAAAGATTCTGTTATTAATTGAATTTCTAAACGTAGAGATCCAAATCCGAATCAGGTCTGCTTCTATAATAGGTAGGTATACTATTCTACTACTGAACGCGCACATCTCATTTTCTACCAACCGCAATTGACTGGCGTAAACCATGGGCATATTTTTTTAATGGTAGATTTCTCAGTAGGTGCACCAGTTAGACCAAGTGCCTTTTTTGCTGATTTCACTCAATTTCAAGAATAATACACATGCTACTCCAAAAGGACATATTTGCGAGCTCTAGAATCAAGCCCTCTGGTTTAGAAGTCAAATAGTTTCTAAAATGGGCTTCTCAGTTCGAATAAATGTTTTGACAAAAACAGAATAGTAAGAAAAAACCAGTTTGATGGGATGGTGGTATAAGATCGAAGGAGTGTTTTGGTGCAGGTCGTGTGGCAGCGATAGAGAAGTGGGCAGCCGTGGGCGATATTGCGCGCTGTCTTCACAACTTCAACGGCGTGCTGCAAGTATGCGCCGCTCTCTCCAACACCTCCGTGTACCGGCTCAAGAAGACCTGGGAGAAGGTCTCTAAGACGGTACGTCTCTCTAAACTACAATATTACATCTAATGTTTATCTTTATATACCCTAATCATTGTTTTATTATATATATATTGTTTTATATATAATTTAATCATTGTTTTATAGACTTCTTATATTATGTCAAATAAGTTTGCATTTGGATGTGACCTTGTAGGCTTATAAGTAGATTTTTTTTAAGAAATGTCCGTTAGGATAAGCTGTTGGGTCTAAATTTAATATAATTTCCATATTATGTACACAGTTTCTGCAATAAACGATATCTTATCTTATCTTATCCTAGGCAGAGGCTATAATCTCTTCCGCTTGATATGAACCTGACACACGTCTTCGTAATTCTATTTCAGAGTAAACAAACTATCGAAAAGATGCAAACTTTGATTTCATCTGAATGCCGATTCCGAGTTTTGAGAGACGCATTGCATAGGCAAGTATTTAATTACGTAAGTATTCATTCATATATTTTTAGGATTTTCTTTATTATTGTTCGCTTGTTATTTGTTTCCAGGTGTGACCCCCCATGCATCCCTTACCTGGGTATGTATCTGTCTGATTTGTCGTTCATCGAAGAAGGAACCACGAACTATACACCAGATGGTCTTCTCAATTTTTCTAAAATGAGAATGGTAAGTAATTTTTACTGAAGATGTTAAAAATATGATGCGAATAATCCGTAGAGAACTCAGAAATACATCAAGGAGCGAGGCATTGACAAGATTCTAGACTAGCATTTCCCAAAGTGTGGGTCGCGAGTCGAGTATTTGGTGGGGAAATATGTATGTAATAGTATTCTATTACATACATAGATAGAGCCTAGAGGTTCTTATAGTCTCGAAACCAATAGAGGGCTTGCGGCCTAACTGACTGTATAAGCAGTGAGTTCTTTTATTATACATAAATTATGAAAGAATACGCTTCCTGGGTCTTCTCCGATAGGTATAGTTTGGATGTCTTTAAATCACGTGTTAATTTGTTTCTTCTGGGTAAGGACGGTCCATCGTAGACCGCAACGTCGTTTAACATCAGGTGAGTTGGCGGTCAAGCGCAAACAAAAAAAAATAAATTAAACAAAAATGTTTTGGTAAAATAATGCTGTGAAGAACAGATGAACTAAGATGAGGTGACGATAACCACAACTGTGATAATAACAATGGTCAAAGATTGAAAGAAAAATTTATTTTAATTTTTTAAATTAATTCACTTAATACAACTTATTATCTAAACTTAATTTTAGAAAAACTGACTACGTAAAATGTACTGCGGAAATATTAGATATTGACTGGCATCGTCATGCAGAGTCTTTAGGATGTAATGAGTTTGTTGAACTTTTTTATAATGAATTGTGGGGTATAATAAACAAATATACGCCGTCAGCATTACGTAAAACTGGTCGTCATCCTATTTGGTTTTCAAAACCACTAATTAGAGCAATAAAGGAGCAAAATAAATACCATCGTCGATTTAAAATCTATCAGAATCCTCGAGATTATGACAATTACTCCCTCTTGAGAACTCGCACTAAGTATCTAATAGGTGAGTGTTTCAAATCATTTATAGATTATAGCGACCTTATCGAGAACGATTTAACTAACAATATTAAAGCATTTTGGCGTTACACAAAAGCGAAGCGTATTACTAATGACTTACCAAATTCAGTTAAGTATATCAATGAAACGGCTAATTCTGGAACTGATACTAGATATCAAATCTTTTTGCTAAATACTTTTCAACTGAAGCCTCGGTGGGCGAGTTTGACTCGCACTTGTCCGATTTTTTTATTATTAATTTCAATGTAAAATTTCAGATAGCACATGTAATACGTGAAATTAGAAACTTTCAACAGACTCCGTACAAAATTGACCACATACCTAAGGTAAGCACCTAGAAGCTAGAACATTGTAGTTTAGATACATGAATTGTTTCCAGAACTATAATCCAAGAAAACCCCGAGTATATAAAAACCTAAAATACACAGAAAAAGTAGTTAAAATATCTGCTATAGTTGGCCTATTCATTGACGGCATTATCGATAATAATAACTTAGAATTAAATAAATAAATATTGGTGGACAGAGCTTGTACTATGGAAACTAGATGGGTGATAGAATACAATGGGTAATAATTATATACTTTTTTTGTTGTTTTGTTTACAATAACTATACTTATGATACATAAAAACACTCAGACACAGAACAAACATCCATCCATCATATACATTTTTACCCTGGGTGGGGATCAAACCTACGAGCCTACGAGGCCAAAAAGCAATCTCTTCCATGTAAAAGATAAATAAATCTATAGTAGGTAAATTATTA
Organism: Lycia hirtaria; assembly: GCA_947563715.1. Classification (NCBI taxonomy): domain Eukaryota; kingdom Metazoa; phylum Arthropoda; class Insecta; order Lepidoptera; family Geometridae; genus Lycia; species Lycia hirtaria. The sequence goes on from OX387377.1 coordinate 46,922,333, forward strand.
GTAGTTCGTATTTCATTAAAAATAAATAATAAACATGTATATCTCCAGGTGTGCGACTTTCTCCTAGAGCGCTCTCTAATCATCCCCGAGGAGCGCCAGTATACGCTCTCGCTGGAGCTGGAGCCCCGTGCGGCGCGGGGCTCCGGCGCGGGCCTGCCGGCGGCGCCGCCCTCGCCCGGCTCCTAGCGGCGGCGGCGCGCGTCCCGCGCTGCGCTAGAGCCGCTGCGAAACTAGACGCGCGTCACGCTTGCTTACACACGCTTAATATAGGGCCACACACGACACAAGCTATCTCTCTCGCGCTATCACTACATTAATAAAAATATAAAATCATTGGTTTGGGATTTTAGGAAAGGGAGAAAATAATTTGTGTGACACTGTACTAAGCGTTTATTGATGAAAATATTTTATTTTATTTTATTTTATTTATTTATTTTAGAAACACCAACAGTATACATATTACATTGACTTAGTAGGTAATCTCTAATATAGGTTCTGATATGTATACCTTTAACAGGCGTCTACACCATTCTTTAACTAAAACTAAAACTATATTAATTTAAACTAAAACCTATAAAATAATATAACAGTGATATTATAATCTATTGCGTTCAGTAAAAAAAAGTAATAACTTAAACTTGAATGCGTTAAATTTGTCGTGAAATATATAATAGTAAAATAGTATCACAATACAAAATATAAACACAAATAATGGTGAGAGGTTTACAAAATGTCAGATAACAACTTTAGTATAAGGAAACCTACCCCCCTAACCTACCCCCTCGTGCACAGCGCGCCTACATTCCCGCGTTACATTTGTTAATTTACATAGGAGAAATAATAATTAAAAAAAAAACTTATACTAGCGACGGAGTAGTAAAAAACATATTTTTCCCCACTTCTCAGCCAATTTAAAAGATATCAATGAAACACTTTTTTTTTTTTTTTCCTATCAAAATAAACAAATTCATTTCTCATTTTACTAACATCTATATCCAATGATTTTATGTTTAAAAATGTTGTGATGCGCGAGAGAGATAACTGCGTGTGTTGAGCCCATTCTTTTTTGGACTCGCTATGTGCTGTGTTATGTGTACTGTTTTTGTTCTATAATTTATAACCTTCCAATTAGCAATACAGCAAAATTAAAGCGTCTCAGCAGCATCCGATATCATCTCGCGCTGCTATGAAACTACGAGTGCACACGTCCTTTCTTGCTTGTACGAGCAACTCTTTTTACGCAAATTTTTGGATTTGAATAACCTATAATTATAGTTACGAGCTGTTCAGGTATTTGGTACATTTTTTTTATCCATGTCAAACGTCTTGCAAGTTTTGTTCTTTCTTTTGCTATCTCCTTCCTGCAGAAACATAAGTAGAGCAAAGATCTCATCCGCTCGCGCATAATGTTTGGGTAAACGTAGTATTTGTACAAACTTTGTCTAGATACGTACCTACATACTAAGTAAAATCAAAATTTTAATTATAGATATTAAATTATTTTACCTTTTGATATCGTCCCGCACCGCCACAAACAACTCGAGTCATATTTCTGCTTTTATAAGCTTAAAGTTTTTGATTTGCTATTCTATATGTTCATATTACTTGTTGTTTCTTGTATGTACATAACACTACCATATTTCAGTATCATCATCATATTAGGATGCAACAACCTGTCGGATAATTTAATTTATTTCGGTATGTATACCTGAATCAGCGAAAATAAGTCATTCTTTTGAGTCTCTCTGCAACTTCTCTGCAACTTGAAGGTCTCTGGTCCCATCATATTAGTTGTTTTTACCTTTTAATCTTGTCTCTTGAATATGCTAAAATAAAGCATTAGAACAAAGATCTTCAACCTCTGCCATTTCCATAAATATTCTAATCGTGGATATAAGTATCATAATATTTGAACCGATTTTTTCGACATTAATTATATGATTTTCGCTGATACTATTAGCATGTGAAAAGCCCGTGTCTTGGCCCATGAAGATTTTAATACTTGAACAGCTCATCAAAGTATATTTCCTTTTGTTGGTTATATAATCAATGATAGAAATGGAACTGCAACATTCATTATGTGCTGTCGAAAAAGAATAGATGCAAAATTATAACTATTAGAACTAAGAAACGCACCACACCAAATTTGGTAGACAAGAGTATTATAAAACTCGAGTCACACGCGTGCTGCTTTGCACTTCTGAAGTTTTATTATACACGATGAATCAATGAAATGAATATTGTCTACAAGAAAATAAAATAAAATGAAATAATGAATGTAATGAAATGAATATTGTCTATGAATTGGATATTGTCTACAAGATCGGGAAACATACGGTATTGAAAGAAGATCACAAGGTCACAAAGAGTCGATAGGTAGATGAATTAGTGGATTTGTAAGATGATGAATTTACTACGTTTTGTATTTGTCTATTTCGACACAATTTTGACATTACATATTTTAATATGCGTTTCCTGTGCATATGTATATTAATAATTGTGCCCTTTATATCTGAACCCCCGTCTGTGCATAAACGTGTTCCTTGTAACTGTAATAACTTATGTATATTCTACTAGAATATAAGAAATAATGTAAGCATAATATATCTTCTCCCTTTAATTATCAAGTAAAAAGTTGATGGTATATAATAGGTATACATAATTTGAAGAAGTGATGAAGGCACAATATAGAAGAAAGCAAAAAATAGCATTTCTCATTGGAGTATATAATAAAATACAAATACTACACACTACTATACACTAGTGTGATATAACACACGCACCGTCTGCTCGCTTTAAATAAAGATTTTAAAATAAACCTGTATTTTACGCACTCTATTTTTGTAAAATAATCTTTTGTCAATTAGGTAAGTATTGAAACACATGATTTGAACATATCACTCGGAACTATATAATATCAGGTCAGATCTATAATAAACGAGCTTTTGTATGGAGAAAAGGCTAATTAGGTAAAATAAAATAAAAAATTACAAGTTCGATGAAATAGATATTCTAAAAGCAATTATAAAATCAGAGTTAATGATATACTCGTACTTACCATGCATGAACTATCGAGGCAAAATTTAAATAGGGCGAATTCTGTGTATCGAGGTTATGTGGGTCTTATTTGCGAGTGATAATATAACAACAACAACATACTTCGGACAACATACTAATACTGTCATGGAGTTTAAAATAATTTTGTCTATACTTTTGTCAATCTTTGTGAAATCAAAAATTTAAATGTATCTAATGATTACAAAATTTGCTATGATCCCTTATCAGCTCAATACAACCTGTAAATAAATGTGATTATATTTGTAAAAGATTTTTCAAAGGCATTTGATAAAGAGTATTTTCTCGATTCAGTATGAAAGTGGTTGTTACATGTTACTAATGGTTGTTATTGTCGTTTCGACTGCTTTTTTTAAGATCGTGTTAGATATTTTCCCGTTATTCTAAAGTGCTTGTTACATAATTAAGGTTTAGATGTTAAGGGGTTTCCTCAGGAGATAAACTTGTTCTATGTTTGTTAAATGCATATGGAAGTAAATGTTGATGATGGGCTTAGAAACAAGTGAATCAAAGGTAAGCAGGTAGATGTAATTCGATGTTGTAGTAATTAATTATTAGGATCCTTCTTGATCGTCGTTAATGTCTGATCTGATGTAACCTAACGTGATTTCAAGTGAGAATTATATTCGCCTATTAAGTCTTTTCTACGTCCTTTTCTATGGCATTTAATGTTAACGTTGTATTAAAAACAGAATATTTAAGCACAGTTATCAAGTAAATAAATTGAATCAGTCAACATAGTAAAATTTGTGTTTATTAGTGATTTTAAATAGTAAAAAATTGTTATATTACTAGTTCAGACAGTTTAAAATTGTTACAAAGTTGATTGCCAATTTCTTTCTTGATGATTGTGTTTAAGAAATATTTATAATTTACTAAATATTAAGAAAATTATCGTGACGTCTGTAATTTTAATTAGTTAATGATATACAGGCTGTAATTAGAATATAACAATGGCTGTTAAAATTTAGAAAAATAACGTTTTGATGACTCCCCACATACCTTTTATGCACATTTTTAAAAGTATTATCACTTTAAAAGGCTGTCGTATATTTCAGGATAATAGGTTATTCATAAATATAAATTGCAGTAAAAATTTAATAGTTAGTCTAAATTACATGTAGTAAAAATATGTAGTAATTTCGTGAAAAATGATAACTTATTTAAGTGAGAATGCCCAGATATATATGTAGTTCAAACTCTTCACCAAAATTAAATTATTATCTTAAGTATGTACATTTATGTTTTTTTTCTGTTACTCTACAAAATTTATGGGTTTCAAACTTAGATAATCACTTTCACTGTCACATTCTATTTTACTTCTCTCAGTTTCTATTTATATTTTGAACTATGTGCTAATATGTTTCTTCATCAAATGGGCATTCTCACATTTTGTCGTTTTAATAGTCTTCCCATGTCTTACTATTGGTTACCAATTTCTGTAAGTATATCGTTAGTGAAGTATCTTTAAATTTATAAGAAGTTGAAATGATTATTATCTAGACATTTGTCTATTCCTCATTCGTATTCTTATGAAACAAACTACGCTTCGATTTTAAATATCTTATGAATAACCGCTAAGGGGTTTGAATACGTAATTGAATATATCAAGAGCTAGCTCTTCTGTGAAAAAAATACTTAAATTACTTGCTTTAAATATTTAATAATTGTCTGCATGTATCAAATGCTATAATTTGATGTACATATCAAAAATTATTTTAACTAACATTATACCTATATATTATATTTGTGATGATCACAAAAACCTTGATTGTTATTTAATTAACTTGTCATAAATAACTGATGTTTGTGTAGTTTTAGATAATCGATATAAATTAGTAGAATAATTTTGACGTTCCAATGTGTTTATTTGAAAGTAAAATTAATAATTGAAGTCATTGTTTATATAAACTACTTATTTTTTCAAAGAAATGTTAAAAATTATATTTATATTATAAGTGTATATAAATAAATCTTAAATCAATAGCAATAGGAACGTGCCAACTCGAAATGTCCTATATTGTCGAAACAAAATGATTTATCCTATTGTAAATCTATAATTTTTCAGAGTATATTAAAAATGCCGTTAAAAAGTTTGCGGTCAAATATACTAAGATAATGTTGACCCAAATGCGAGGCTCTCAAAATTTACTAGGGTTCAGTAAAATATTTCTAGTTTATGTATTTATTTAGTTTAATGGTACACAAAACAGAATACAGTCTTTACAATGTACAATTCATAATTTGGACCTAAACTATATTCCTTAAATGTATACACAACATGTTATACAATTACAATAATAAGATTTTCAGTTTCAAAAGTAAAAGAAATAAAAATAAAATTGGTAACATCATCTAGTGTTAGTTTTAAATGATTATTGAGATTTAGGGAACTAATTTTCGGAATTTCGTGTTTATAACAAATGCAAAATTAAAAATAACGAACAAAATTTATTCTATACATTTTGAAAAATCATAAAAAAATAAACAACTACATATATACGTTTGTTGGTCATAACTTTCGTTTGCCCGAATAAATTTGCTTAAATCAAGACAAGTTGTCAAATTAGCTTTCGTTCGTGATTTTGATAAAAGAGTATTTAAAAAATATGTTTATGTATTCCGTTTTCAAGGAAAATATGACCAAATTTCATAATTCGAATTTTAGATATGAAGATAACAATTATTATATCAAAGTATAGCTTCACTTTTTGTGAGCCGATTTGTATTTAATCTATTTCTATGCTTATTATCTTAGTACAAATAATAAAGTAATATAAATAATTCAAAAATTAAGTTTTCACTGCAGAAATTGATTTATTCCTAAATAATAATAAATAGATATATTTTTAAATGTTAAATAGATGTTAAGTAACATAATATGTTGTTGTGTTTGTGCCTACTATCGGATGTCTATGTACAATACCTCCTATCGGTTTCTGAGGTAAGTCAGTCTAATGGAACTTTTCAGCATATAATTTTAATTGCTGCTAATTTAAAAAATGAAACCCCGTCTCTAAACAGCAGACATCAGGATAAAATTATAAATAAGTAATTACAGATGAAATATAGATATTGGTGGACATTTCAACAACTTTTTTTTCAAGGCTAGAGTGAATAGATATATTTTAGATCGAAGAACTCCATCCTCGGCCACACCGGCGTTTAAGATCAGGCAATTCGCCTGATCAATGTCATGTGAGGGCAATCGTAGATCTTTCTTGCGTAAAAAAACACTATCTAGCCCAAACTACGTAAAGCCTGTACTATGAGATCTAGATGGCTGATAGAATACAATAAGCACGTCAAAAATGACACAACCAGATAGTTTCTTTTATAAGAAATAGCTCTACGGTTTACCACAAACTTTCGTGACGGTAAGCGACGGTTTGGCCGAGGACGGAGCACGCAATCTAGAAAAAATTTCATTTTCATTTCGGAAAATTCCAGGATTGTAGTAAAAATTACTTTGCAGCATACCTATTTCAAAAATCCTCTTGATAATTAAATAAGAAATGAAAATAACAATTGAAAACCATTAACAGATCTAGAAAATCTTGAAATTCAATTTTTTTTATACAAGATAGATCTACGATTGACCACCAACTCGCCTGATGTTAAGCGACGGTGTGGCCGAGGATAGATATTAAAAACATTCTTTCTGTTCTTAAACGCGTCTTTATTTATTAATCTACGCGCAATTTTGGGGCCACTATTGACAAGTTTGGAAAACTTAAAATCCCCAACGTAAAAAAAAAAATGTTGAACCAATTTTGATGAAACATAGCTAAGAACATTCTCTAAACATAAGTTTATTTCGAAATAATTTTTTACATTTAAAATTTCTAAGCATGTATGCACGAGTATTAGAGGCGTAAGTTTGTGTAAATAAAACCAACCAAGTGCGAGTCGGACTCGCGCACGAAGGGTTCCGTACCATTATCTATAAAAACGGCAAAAAAATCACGTTTGTTGTATGGGAGCCCCCCTTAAATATTAGTTTTATTTTAATTTAATTATTAATTTTTAGAGTGAATAATATAACTCAATATTCAGTGAATATTTCAAGCGTCTAACCTGTTTCCGTTATCAATATCGAGCAAAAACGAGCAAAAAATCACGTTTGTTGTATGGGAGCCACCTTAAATATTTATTTTATTCTATTTTATTTGTTGTTATAGCGGTAACAGAAATACATCATCTGTGAAAATTTCAACTGTCTAACTATCACGGTTCGTGAGATACAGCCTGGTGACAGACGGACGGACGGACAGAGAGCGGAGTCTCAGTAATATAGGGTAAAAATACCCTTTGGGTACCTATGGAACCCTAAAAAGCAGGTTTTTGGGGGCTTGTCCTCGTTTTGAGCCTCATAGTTTTAAATTTTTATTTCAATAGGAACCTAGATCTACTGCGCAAGATATCTGTTATAACAACAAATTTGAATAAAGTTTTGTTATTACGTCATAAAGGCGAACAAATATATACAATAGTTATTATAGTATACATAAATTCAAATGTTGCACGCCCGCAACGGGCAAACTGTTAATACAAATATTGAACATCTTCCTGTACACAGTTTATGCAATAAAAATATTCTGATTCTGAGCTTTTTTTTTTAATATTTGAGCACCACAGACTCCAGGGTCCGTGCCTTTTATAAACTAATACATTTTTTTAGCTAACTTTACATTTTTTTAACTAGCATAAAAGAGAGAGCTATTATATTGAAAGTACAACGGGTTGGCTAATGTTCCAATAGAGTGACTTATACTCGAGCACGTAATCTGTTCATATCAACAACTGTATTGTTCTTACCTTCACAATAAAATTGTTATGGTGGAGTTTTAAGCACGTTTTTCATTTGTCTTCTCTTATGCAACAGGATGAATTACATATTTGTTTATAGATTAAATAACTGAGATAACCGACTTCAAAATATGCAATTTCGTTTACTTGGATGACATTTTTCCTAGTTATTTTGTTTTACAAACAAAAGTACTGAACCGATTTTCATAAAACTTATATGCGACCACCTCTGAAGTACGACCTACAAAAAAATCATCAAAATTAATTAATAATTGATGAAGTAATCGCCTAACAAACAAACAAAAAACATACAGTCAAATTAAAAAGCTCTACCTTTTTGAAGTCGGTTAAAAAGGTGACATAATATACTTGCTGTAAAAGGTCACATCGTTTGTTGTTGTAGGTAGATCAGAGTATTAGAAGTTCGTATATGTAGTACAAGTTTAAAAAACTCAAAAACTCCCGACAAAAACAGCTGAACCGATTTAGATGAATCATAGCTGAAAACGCTCTCGAAAAATCCTCTTTTAAACAAAAATGGGTGTATCAAAATGACGGGTGTAGGTCCAAAATAGGCCATGAAAAAATTTAATATGTGATAAGCGAGCTTAAGAAATGGGTCAAAAATGTGCAAATATTGGAGATTTTGAAGAGAGATTGTCATTTCTTTCTAGTTTTCAAAAAATAACTTTGAATAATTGCAAAATATCATTGAGTCGCCAACCTGATAAACACCGCGAATCTCAGCAAATACTTACAGTTAATACTCAAAACGAATACTGCATAAAACAGCTCGAAATATTCTTTAACTAATTAACACCACAATCCCGTGAAATGTGTGGATTAATGCGTAATTTTGAAAATAATATATTTAAGCGCCTGGTTAGTTTGTGGTTGCAATTACACAAATGTTACAATGCAGATAGATCAGGCGTTACGTTGATTTTCGAATTTTGATAACGACCATTGACAGACCAACAAAATTATGTCAATGTTACCTTCGAAAGCTTTGGAGTATATTATTTATTTTATTTATTTAAACCATGATACTAGATCCATACACATTAATATATATAAAGAGCATAAAATTACACAATCATACAAACAGAATGAACAGACAAGTATCTATATTAAACAAAAGAAAAAAAAGACAAAATACCCGACTGTAGATAAGCAGTTTTTGCAGTCTAACTTACGATTTCGTTACGCTTGATACGCTGTTGAGTGTAGGTATGTTTTTATGAGAAAGTATGCAACTCACTGTAAAAGATTATAAATGCGCATTCTTTCGAATAATTCTAGTAAAAATCACTTATTTACTACGAAAAAGTTCGTTGGAGATTACGGAAAACGCATTTATTTTTATTTTTGCGATAGATGTATTAATTTCTAAGATTAATTTCATTACAAAAAATATATATACTCTATGACACTCAGCAAGTGAATCCGAATCTATCGATAGCTCATCATTTTATATGCACATTAAAATCGGTCAAGCCGTTTAAGCTGTAGGAGGTCATATAGAAACATTCATACATTCCCATTTCCCACATACATACATACACTCGAAAACATAGCCCTCCTTCTTGCGCAGTCGGGTAAAAAGAAAAACTAAGGTTTACTCGCGTCTATAGTAACAGGAGCATCGTTTATCAAGAGCAATATTTATTTACCTGCTTACGTTGAACAAACATTACTTAGTCTACTTGTTGCATGATATGACACCTCTATTTACCTTGTCGATATACGAGTATGTTTGAGTTCCTTATCAACGAAGGCGGTGGATTCGGTTTATTTGCTTTGCTTATAAAATTAAATATGATGGATGGACGTTTTAGCGCGGAAATTCTCCGCTGAGAATTGATTTTAGCCAGATGCCTTCCATTGTCTGGAATAGAACTACTGAAACAGTTCTGTTATTGTTATCGCACATCCACTGGCCTCGATTTCTTTTTTAGGACTGGACAGGTTTTTGTCATACACATGACAACTTTCAATTTTAACCGTCACGCGCGAGATGCGAGTGTTCCAAGATCTAATTTGAGATGAATATTGTCTATCACAGAATTAAGAGGATCGACGCGCGATCTTTTGCCGACAAATTACACGTTTTTCTTATAACGGAAAAAAACTATTCTACCCCTAAATATTATCCAATTTCGATCATTCCTTTTTATACGGTTGGAACCATTAATAGCCTCTAACGGTTTCATTTTTCGAAATGTACACTTTTAATTGTTGAATTTTGAAGCCAACTTTTTAAAAGCAGTGTAATAATAAAAATAAATAGGTCTATGGATAGAATAGAGCTGTTGAGCTGTAAAATAGAGCTGTACAGCCAATAAAAAAAATAACAAAAAGATTCAAACTTTGTGAAAAGATTTTATATGAAACAACATACATTCAACATTGAGGATATAAATTATTCGAAAAATATTAACTTATATCTATACTTCGGCAGAAGATTCCGCAGCCTCGGAGGCCTCCCTCAGAAGGGGCGAGGTTCCGCAGAGCCGCAAGTCTTTGGTGAAAGCGATGACTCCTACACAGAGACCAGCGATGATCAGCCAAGCGCCGCCCATGTAGAAGGACAAGTCCCAAGAACCAGTCACATCGAATAGCATGCCTGGAACGAGACAAAAGATCCATATATCTTGTAAACATGTTACTAGGTCGTTGAACTGAGTAGTTGTTGTGTAACCATGGGCCAACCTGAGCTTGATGCTGCGATTTCAATTCAATTCAATAATGTAATGTATTTATTAATTATTTTGCGACACATAACAAGCGTTAACATTATATCAACACTATCCAAGGTCTAATACAAGTGCTCTTGTATGTGGTATACTCTTCAACAGGAGTCTACATCGTTCTTTGTGGCGATAAGATACAAATAATCAAACCTTTATGTTAACTTACTAACGCATAGTTTTTTTTAGTTATTTTATGTACATAATATAATCAATTCTGAAGGTACCATTAAACTAATTAACTAACCACTAAACTAATTAAAATAACTAAATAAAAAAACGATACGCGATTTTTAAAATTTTAGTTAGTACCTGATGACCCGGCGTAGGTACTTCGTATCACCTATCAATGAGTGGACCCGATATTTTCTCAACGTTTAACCCTTCCCTGGACTACGACAAACATTTCAAAACCAAAATCAGGTAAATCGGCCCAGCCGTTCTCGAGTTTTAGCGAGACAAACGAACAGCAATTGATTTTTATATACGATATTAGAGATTATTTAACTAAAATTCAGAATTGAGCCCAATATCTGTTCTGAAAAAAAATTGTAACACACATTTTTGTGTTATTTTTATTTTAAAAAATCTCATGTTTCCTTTAAGAGTCCGAAGTAAGACCGTCCGAAGATGATGCAATCAGTCGATTCGTGCGGCGTGCGTCGGCTGCTTCACCGCATACCATCAGAGAGTACAATTTAGAGATGGCCATTAAAGATCGGAACGCAGCGGTGATGGAGGCCCTGGGCCGAGAGTAGGCGACAGATTAATAGTAAACAATAGTTTTGTAATTATGACAACGGTCACGGACCCTGGTATCTGTGGAGAATAAAAAATAAAAAAAAAGTAAGACCGTCATCCGTCTCGCCCATACCCACATATTTGATCCAAGTTAATTTTCTTACATAAAAATCATTTTTAGAAATTATTAACGCAAAAATGATGTTTATGTATAAAAATTAACTTGGATCAAATTGAAATTTTTGTCGAATATTTGTGACGTCGTTTTCTAGTTTAACAAACGACGATTTTTTAAGATCTTACAGTCATTTATATATTCAAAAATGTGAGTAAACGCGAGCGAGACGGACGATGGTCGACCTACTGACTCTTAAGATGTTGGGAAATTTAGCAATACAGCCTTGGTTCATGTGCATGCTGTCAGGAATGCATTTCGAATGTCAGTTATTGTAATTATATTATATTATAATTATATTACGTAATCACGTGGTCAGAAGGTGGTATCATAACGACACATGTGCCATTGTTAACACAATCAGGTAATCTCGATTCGTTAGACGTTCAACTCGTGATTATAATAACAATAGTACATTGTAATACCGAGAAATTAGCACCATTCGATCTTTTGTAACGAAAAGAAAAATTAAAATTAAATATCACCTTACAGCTATTACTATAGACATATTCTGTCTCAAAAGAGACATTCTATCAGATTTAAACGAAATATATTGGACAAATAAAGACAAGTCATTAATTATTGATAATTATGATGAAGATAAAGAAAGATAAAATCATGAAAGATAACACTTAGAAAGAAACATTAAAATGCTGATTGGTTCCAATTATGATGAAATTTGGCATAATATGCAACTCCAATAACAATACAATAAGTATGATATCATAAAAACGGTTAACCAAATCCAATTTCCTACATCAGTTATTTAGCCATCATAAACACCTTTCATGCAATGACGAGATGATAACTGCCTTAACTCCGAAAAATTGACATTAGTACTTTCAAACGGCAAATTAATGACTTATCAAGTTTAGACAATTTTTTTAAACCATTGCACGAGCACTTTTTGTTGCTCTGATAAAAGATTCTTCCTATTATTTTATTTCAACTAGTTTTTCTTATAGTATATTCTCACCTCCAATAGGGGGCCCCACAAGATGTCCAATCCCCTGACTCAACAGTATCAGTCCATACGCCACAGTGAACCGTTCTATCGGCATCAGTTCCATCAATATCGCTGGAGTGTACGAATAGGAACTTGCAAATGACAGCCCAAAAATAGCTGAATTAACAGCTAGAGCCCAGTACGACTGCTGTATTACATACAGAGGATAGAAGGCCACGGAAGTGCCGCATATGAAGAGACATATAGCGTATGCCTTGGTTACATTAATCCATGGTTGATCGGCTGACCAGCCTAGGGATACCTAGAAAAACCAAAGTAAATACATCATTCACACGCCACGATATCGTTAGAGTTACCTGGCGTGACGTAATGTCCATATTCTGGATATACATCACGTCATCCAAGTTTTAGATTTCTGAAACAAGCAGATAAAACAGTTCGACAATCTCCAGTCGAATCCTAGAATTCTGCTCACGAAATAGGCTTGCTACAACTAAGACATTTATAGAGATCATCAGATACATAATATAAACTAACCGTCTTACTTATAAACGCATCATAAACGCGTGTTAGAATCTTATTTACTGTACTACGGTCTCGTCACTTTCTACCAGACAGTCACGCGCGAAAACGGAACAAAACCCGAACTAAATTGCGCTTATTCAGTGTTTATAAGTAACACGGAAACTATATAGGTAGGTATGTTAGATAGCAATATGCGTTATAATAAATGTAAAAAAAATTATATGTCGTCGCATAGCCTGTAACACGTGTGTAGCCAGATTTTAATTAATTTCAGGGTTTTAGAAATAAGCCAACAAAAATACAGTCGCAGATCCAACCCTCAAAAAAGGTTTTGGCCACTCGAAAATCGAAAAAAGATATGTGAGAAATGAATAGTGTAATATACGTAGACGCATAGTTCTTTGAAACCTGTTCATTGTAGAGCAAATGCTTAATACACATAATATAGGTATCATACATACATGGACTGCCATTACTGCCAAGATGATAGATAACCCTTGACGTTTACGGGTCATAAAAGATATTTGTATCTTCTTCCCCGACTTAAACGCTAAGATAATAGTTAACCCTCCAAACTTACGGGTCTTAAAAGATATAAGTATCTTCTTCCCCGACTTCAAAATGTTTTTTTCATCAGCCCTGTTTGTACAAACTGTCCCACTGCTGGGAACGGGCCATCTTCTCATTGTGAGAAGGGTTAGGCCATAGTCTGCCACGCTGGCCAAGTGCGGGTTGGCAGACGTCACACATCTTCAAGATCATTGAGAACTCTCAGACGTGTAGGTTTCCTCACGATGTTTTCCTTCACCGTTTGAAGTTGGCGGCAATCAACAATACACACATAGCTTCGAAAAGACAGAGGTGCGTGCCGTGGGATTCGAACCCAGGACCTGCGGATCGCAAGTCAGACGGTCTCCCGACTAGGCTGCCGGAAACTTCAAAATGATTAATACAAACATTTTTATCCAATAGTCAATTAAGTCAATAACTTACAATCCCAATTCCACTAGCAACTCCAATGATACTAATCATTTGTTCGCCACCGTCAATACCATGCATAGTCATGAACTGTTTGAGGAAGAAGTAAGGCACAATGAACCAGATGGAGAGAATGAGAGAGGACAAGTTGAACATTAGGAAGTGGAACTCTGTGAACATCTTGAAGTCGAAGGTACTGTTTATGGTCATCCACACGCGGTCGTACCATTTCTGGAAACAAGAAATAAATAAAAGAAAGCTCTATCTTTTAATCCAAAACCTAAAACAAGGTGACCTAGGTATATCCAGTACCGAGCAGATATAATAATTCGTGAATCGAATCCTAGTATGTTCACGAAATAGGCTTGTTACAACCAAGAGACATGTTAAACCAACTATAGGTTATGCCAACATCAAGCAAAAAAAAGGACCCCCCCTTACATATTTATTTAATTTTTTATTTGAACCAATTACTTAATGTGATTTATCATTTATGAGACAAAATTATGTTTATTTAGATAGGAGAAAAGTTATTAAAAAAAATGTTTATTCAGATAGCATGGATATTGGCGACGGAGTAATAAAATTCATATACCTACATATTTTGCTACTCCTCAGCAAAGTTAAAAGATATTAAAGATATATTTTTTAACATTTCTCCTGTCTAAATAAAGTCTTATTTTCTAATTAGGGATATTAACGTTTATAAATGTTGTGTTGTGATGCGCGAGAGAGATAGCTGCGCGTTTTGGGCCCAAACGACTTTTTCAATGATCTACATTCTACTCAATTGTGTAGTGATAAAATTATAAGAATATAATAATAAATACAAGATATCTTCCCACCATGGAACTACCACACCTTATATATATACTACATTAGCAAAATAATGCAAATATTTACATTCCAAGCTGTGACATTGTTTTTATATCAGTAAGTATTAATAAACCGATAATGATTAAAATATAAAATTCATTAGAAACACGCCTAAATGTTTTTGTTTTTTTTTGTAATCTAATCTGTTTTAATCTGCTTCAGAATTTTATAAATAGATCAGTTAAGGTACTAAATACTAATAATATTCGTGTTTTCCTTACCCATTCGTCACCAGATCCAGAATCTAGGGACCACGAGGAATTTCTATACATGTCAGGCAGAGAGGAAGCTTTTAGCTTGTAACGAGTAATGCTCAACATGGCTCCTCTGTGCATCATAGAATTTTTGTAAAGAGGCATGTCTTTCAAGTAGTGATGGTCTGTAGTCGATATCTGTCTCAACCACGTCATTTGTTGAGGCGGAGCTTTAGCGGGCTCTTTTGGTTGGTGTTTGTGATGAGTCCCATTCACGTTAGGATTTGATTTCTTTACGTCATTATGCTTAGCATCTCCAGATTCGTGTTTTGCTTCATGATGCTGCTCAGATTCAGATGTTTTATGCTTCTTAGCTTTAATTTCGACTGGAAGTTGAGCCGGTTCTCCCACTGCTTCTCGGGATGACATGTTAATGTTTACATCAGATTTTGCTTTTTGTACTAAATGCGGGTAATTTTGTAAAATTATATTATACAAACGTTTGTTTTCCATCAATTTTTCTATAACTTCCGGTGGTACCTGAAATAATTAGAATCTGTTAATTAATGTAATAAAATTAAGTTTAAAATACAAATTGTGTTCATAAATTACCTTTTCATTATGTTGTATGAATGTAGGCAGATGTATAGCGGAATGCATACGTTTATACGTTTGTTCGGCATTAGCTTGAGTTGTGGCTTCTAGTTCTTCGGCTTCTTGTATACTAGAGGCTAGGGTCGCCAAAATATATTCTGGACTTTTTCCACTTTCTAACAAATTCTTCAATTCTTCAGCGTCTAGATAAGCGGATTCTCCACCTAAAGATCTAGACGATACAGAACCGCCACTTGATGATTTTCTAGATCTAGCTTTCGATAATCTCCTATCTTGTTTCTGCTTAATTATTAACCATTCAGGATTTCTCATTAAGGCACCGCAAACACACATATTCAACAATGTTCCAGCCAGTAATATTATCGTACTTCTCCAACCATAAGAATCTAGCCAGTAATGAGTCATCGGTGAATACACCAACGTACCAAATCCAATACCGCACGACGCTAAAGAGACAGCTAGGTTTCTTCTTTTATCAAACCAAAAAGCAACAGATACAACAGCAGTTACGTACAAGATACCCATGGCTAAGCCACTTAGAAATCCAAAGGTCAAACATAACATTGCAACCGAGTTGCTGATTGCAGCTAATAAAAATCCAGCAGTGGACAAAACCCCAGCTAGCATAGTCATAGTCCTGCAGCCGAAGCGATCGACTAATGCACTCATTATTGGTCCAGCTAATAAAGGCGTCGCTATAAATAAACTTCCAATGAGTGAAGTTTCCGACTGCGTCGAATTGAAGTGTTCCGTGAATTTTTCGTGTAATAATCCGAATGAGAAGGCTAACCCGTCAGCACATGCGGATACCAAGAATGCTGCGGCCACGACGACCCAACCCCAGCCTCCGTCCGGAATGGGAGGCAGTGTCCTTTCTCTATAGTCATCATCAGAATCTATGCTATCTTTATCGTCTAATCCTTCGAACTTTACGCGTTCTACTGGCGAATCTGGTTCCTTGCTATAATGAACTACTATTCCATTTTCTGCTTCTGATTTTAATGAGTTGATTGTGTTAATGTCTGCATTTGTGTGCGTGTTTTTTTCATTATCTTTCGTTCCATCATTGCTCTTATCAGTAACGTTTGTTTCAACCATCTTAAGTACTAGTATAAAATTACATAGCGTAGACTAGACCTTGTTTGCCTGAAATATAAGAAGCATTTTATTTAAAATATTACCGGCAAAACAGGAAATAGAACCTTATATTAATACATAACAACATAAATAGAATATATGTATGTATATTATGCTTTATTATTTCTTATGGGGAAAACAACAAGTTTTCGTTTACACCTAAATACTTGGTTGTTATTTTAAAATGCTGTATTGTTTTTTTTCTTCAAAATCTTGTTATTAAAATGTCTTGTTTCATTATTTTACAAGCATTAATAATAATAATATGAAAATGCGATTTCATACAGGTAACAAAACAATCATATCAAAATAGTGAGAAATCACAGCATAAATATTACTAAAATTATTAGGAAAAGGGGTGGACCCTTTTTACACTTATGTATGTAAAATTACAAGTAGTAGGTAAATAAAACTTTTTTACATGTACAGAATTATGTGAGATTCTAGTTTTGGATCCTAGTTCGATATCTTTCTCTAAATAATAAATGAACACGCTCGGTTAAAAAATCAGAGTAATTGGGTGACTATTTTATTTTATTTATCAAAATATGGATCAAAAACAAGAGAACACTCCATCATTTTTGGAGCCGGAAAAGAGGCAATTGTAGGTGATGTCGGAATCTAGGTAAATTGGCTATTGTGACAACAGTGCTACATGGACGGTAACCAATATAAACCACAAAATTACATAGGTTAGACCTCAATAGAAAATAGTTGACCAAATTATTTTTATAAATCCTTAGGTAGGTCTTTATTTTTCCAATTTACTCGTAATTTCATAAAAATAATACAGTGACCACGTAAAATTGTTATTGTTCAAAACGAACAAGATCTATGATAAAAGAAAAACAGTATTCCCGACTGCAGAAGAGTGACTTTCGTAGTGTAACTTACTCTTACGTTACGCATGATGTTGAGTGTATGTTTTCGCGAGAAGGTATGCATGCATAATTCATTTAAACGACTACATAAGCTACTGCATAATTAAATTAAACGAATATTTAGAATTTATTTTTTTGTAAAATTAACTATTTGTTATGAAAAACTTAATTGAAAAGTCTATGAAATATCGCAGTATTTTATTTTTGGTAGAGTTGTAATGTAATATTATTATTACCAACAAAAAGCGATAGACTACTATAACTCGGGGAGCAAACACGAATTTAACGACATCTCGCGCATCAAAATCGGTCAAGCTGTTTACCTGGGCTGTAGCAGATACTATAAAAACAAATACATATATACACTCGAAAAACATAACTCTTCTTCGTGCGCAGTCGGGTATAAATCTAGTTTAATGAGCAGGCATACGGCATAAAGTAAAGATTACTAGATTTTATATTGTTTAATTATACTTTTTACTAAAAAAACGGTATTCAGCCATTACATATTGATTGATTGATGATTAAATTTTTGTGGAAACATTGTTGTGGTTATTTTCTTCTTCTTCTTATATGATTAAGAAAAAATCCGGCACTTAAATGTGTGAATTGATTTTTATTCCGTACTAAGGGGGCTGGAGCCTATTCGGCTACGCTGGCTTTCTGTCTGTCTGTCCTACATTTCTGAAATGGCTGTGTCTTTTGAACGGTAATAGGTATTTAAACAAGTCTCAAAATTGGCAAGATTGTAGGGTTAACTTTGATGTAAATCTACAAGTACTAAAAACTAACTAACTAACTCTTGATAAAGAGCGAGACAAGCTCGCGTAAATAATTTTTAAAAAAAATAATGGGAAATGGTTGTTGGAGAAAAAATCTTCTTGTTGATTCAACAAAAAAGAAACGAAAAATGACAAGTGAACGTTTGTTGACAGTTGGTGTCATGTGACATATGCTAATAGAGTAACGCTTAATTGAACTTGGTATGTGTACGCCAAAGACTTGCGAATTCTGTGGTGAACGCTTAGCATTTCAGGCTCTTCTTTATTGTAATTAAAATTATATAATATGTCAAGGACTGAAGGTATAAATATTCTTAGATACAAAGCACAAACTGTTGAGTAATTAGCTCTAGTGTCAGTGTTCATGTTCATTTAGCATGCTTAGGAGTACGGAAGCCTCGGTATGTGAGTGGAACTCGTACTTGGTCAGATTTATTGTTCACTCAGTGAAAGGTTTACGATCGATCGCCTAATCGCCGGATTTACATTAGAGCTCTCTTGAGTACCTACCCATATTGTATTACCAGTTCACAACTTGTCGGAAACGGAATCGGGTCGGAAACCATCTCTGTCATTTCCATACAATATGACAGAGATGGAAATAGTTTCCAACGCGATTTCGAATTCGAATGATTGTGAATAGGGCTATTATGCAGGAAAGACCCGCCTATCTAGAGCCGTGACGCAAGTACCTATACAAGCATAGTAATAAAATGGTGTTTCGGGACTTTGGGCGTGTGACCGACGTAGAAACCCGCGTTCCACAAAAATCTTATCCAGAATCGGGGTGAAATAAGAGTTATATTTTATGATTTTTTGTTTCGTTGCTAAAAAATAGCAATACGAAACTGGTGCCCATTTTTATTACTACGCCTGTATACTTGTGTCATGGCCCCGGATCTACAATTTTTTCGAACCGGGGCAGAAACTTGACGGTGGCGCCCCTCTCTCCAGCGCTTAAAATAACTTACTTAAAAAAACTTAATTATCTATGTGGCGCCTTTTTCTTAAAAGTTAACGGTGAGTCAACCAAGCTTTCGTATTCTAGGCGCTTTGTGGAGCAAGTCATTTTATTTTTAATCATATTAATTAAAAAATGCTGCCCGGGGCGCGTGCCCCGGTTTCCCCTCCCCCCTAGGTCCGTGGCCAGAGCGTAATCCAGTACACACATAAAACTAAACAGGAAAAGTACGTAACTAATTAATTATAATTTATAGTTAAATAAACTGACACAATCGAATAAAAAATAATCAAATATATAGTAGGTATAATAATAATCAAATAATTCAAATTTCGTTTACTTTGATGACATATTTTTACCAGTTACTTTGTTTTAAAAACCAAAGTACTAACCGATTTTGATACGACTTATGACGATTTTAACCGATTGTATGGGACCACCTCTCAAGTATAACCTATCAAATAAAAAAACAATCATCAAAATCAATTCAGAATTGGCGAAGTAATCGCGTAACAAACATACAAAACCGTCGAATTGAGAACCTTCTCAAATTTTTGGAAGTCGGTTAATAAAATAAATTAAAATTAAACTCAAGTAGATATCTTTTTAAAGTGACAGTAAATATGTAGATACAACTCTACATGTAAATAATTCTAAAATTGAATTTTCTAAATAAATAATTCTAAGATTCTAAAAAAAACAATCTCTTCTGCAAATTTCGCCAAATAGGTATCTATATTATGTATGCAGTGTATCTACATATTCGTATGTCATACAAGCGGCATTATGCAAATCATAGAGGTGAAACTAATCATTGTCCTTATCTCGGGTTGAACAGAAACCAAGGTCACATACGGACTAACAAAAATATTTAATCAAAATGGTGTATTAAGACAAATATTTTAGATGGAAAGTCGATGGAATACCTAGGTAACTAAAAATGCGACGAATCTCTTCGAGAAAAGATAGTCCCGACCGTACCCGCTGGCTCACATGGCGGGGTCATGGCCGTGCCCCCAGATTTAGCAAAACGTCGCACACTTTCCCATGTAAAAAGGAAAAAACTGTTTCCGTTTGGAATTTTGATTTGCAATGCCTCTATTCAAATATTGTTTAAAAAGCTGTATTTAAAAAAAAAAAAAAGGAGAGGTAGGCAGGTAGCCGTTAAGAGATCCAATCAAATAAAAAAGAATCATCGAAATTGATAACATGGAGAAAAAAATAGATTTCTCCTGTTTTATTAAAAAGGCGTAATCTACTGGTTAATACCTATTGCCGCGACAACTATGTTCTGTCTGACAGACAGACAGACATGAGACACGTCTCATTATCATAATTCGATCTCTTATTCGCCTATTCCATCAAAAACGTTCCAAGCTATTTGACATCGTGACATTATGAACTTATTAAAAAATAGCCAAACATCCTGTATACATAACTAACATTCTACGTCAACAATAGATAGGTACGTACTCTTTGGATTAGTTAATTAATAAAGAGATTATTAGTGACACGAGGTCGGCTTAATTTATTTCATTTTATGCCGGAAGTTTCAGTAAAGGTACTTATGTGGTACACAAATAAACAATCATGCACCTACCTAGATAAACATAATGAAATGAACGCACAGCAAAATATCTAACTAAAAAACGTATAGAGCTACCAGACGCTCCCAAAATGAAAAATCAAAGTCACAAAAACCTAATTAATATTTTGATAAAAAAAACCTTACCGAAGAAAATAAATGGAAGATTCTTCAAAATCCGTTCAGTTACATCACTAGTTTTATTTAACTATTTTATTTGGTTACTTCTAATCGGAAAGTTAAACACGTTGGCGGAAAATGATCGGCTGGCGTCATACCGCAGTCAAGGCCCAAGCGTAACTGAAAAAAAAATGCTGCCAGCTTATCAAGAAAGTTAGTCATATTTTTATAATTTCGATTTCTGAAACCGATCGTGTTTGAATTTGAAAATTACTTTCCGCCCCATATATGGAGCATCTACAGGTAGATACAGAAAGAATGGAGATGAATACAGTTAATTTAATGACACCCAATACATCAAAATCAGCCAAGAAGCATAGATTGGCTTACCTCCTACAGTGCAAAATGGCTCGCGCTGCTATATTATTAGCTTTTTCTACAATAAAGAGCTTGAATTGTGATATTTTTAGGGTTCCGTACCGGAACCCTTATGGGATCACTTTGTTGTCCGTCTGTCTGTCTGTCTGTCCGTCCGGGTGTCAAGGCCTTTATCTCGGTATCGTGTTGAAATTAAAACCATATACGCAGATCCATAGTCTCTTGCTGCAGAAAGAAAAATCAAATTTCTCAGTTTTCGTAAAAAAAAGTTACAGCCAAATATGTCGTAAAAACTGCACATTTCGACACTCACAAGGGAATCAAAACCTATGGGGTACTTCCCGTTGACCTAGAAATATGAAATTTGGCAAGAAGCATTGTGTATATAGTACACATAAAGGAAAAAATCCGAAAACCGGACGGTTTTAATTTAATCACAAAAAAATAGTGTCTCTATGCAAGGAATGAGGGCCCAAATTTTAAAGTGAATTAACCGTATCATGTGGGGTATCATATGAAAGAGCCACATTAGCATAAGCTAAAACAGGTTTTTAACACATTCTTCGCCCCGTGCAGACCCTTCACTTCAGCTGGGAACCAAAACTTTTTAGGCGAATTTTTATTAAGTACAGTGGCCGCGCAAAGCAACGTTGACTGCCTCAAACGCCGGCGGTTTACTGACTACTACAAAATGAACGGGACGCTCGCTCGGATCCGAGTGGGAGGCGCCGCTACTATAGGTGTATAGTATATGTGGTGAGCAAGGAATGTGTTAAATATTTTACGATCTATATTTTTCGGTTTATGAAGGAAAATATAAAAAAAAATATGATTTCCCCCTTTTATTTAGTTTGTACGGAACCCTCGGTGGGCGAGTCTGACTCGCACTTGTCCGGTTTTTGCATATCAAGCGTAACGAAACCGTAAGTTAAGCTGCAAAAACTGCTATTCTGTTATAGTCGAGTATTCTGTTCGAGTATTTTCTTTTAACATAGGTACTTATTTATTGTGTTTTTATTTTCCACCGCACTATTATGATAATGGCCTTGCTCGCTAATGTAAATATGTATGTAGGTATTATATTATAATATGTATATTGAATACACATTAAATAGGTCTGAAAATATTATTATCTACTTACCTAACTAAAATATATGATGTAAATCAATAGGTACAATAGAAAATAACCATTATATACGTACTCACATGAGATTGTTTTTTTTTTCAATTATGGAATTATTTTTTTAAGTAGGAATTCATAGTAATTTCTTCAGTTACTTATGTCTAGGTTTTTCGGCATCTGGCTAGCCATTCGGCGCCAGATAACCTAGACGAGGCACTTTTATTGCATGACATCATCTTTTCACCCTCGCCCGATAGAAGAACGTACTAATTACATCCGGAGTACATAAAGGTATATATGTAGGTACATAGATAAAGCTGGGTGAATGAGAACATAAGATAAAAAAGTAATCTTGAAAATTGCCGATAGATGGCACTCATAACATGACAGATACAATAATAAGTAAGAAAGGTGTTTTGCGCGTGACAGTTCCCATCTGATAGAAGTGACAAATTCTTATTTCAGAAAATAATGATTTTATCATGCGTACTAAAAGACTCTCTATAAAGAGATACCTTGGATTAATTTAAAGTGGGTATGACATCACCCTATTTATCGTGCCGCTCGGCAAGGGTCCCTACCTTGAAAGTATGAAAATCGGGACACTGACTTTTATCCCCCGTATTCTGAACCCATTCGGTTTCGGAATCGATTCGATTTGTATATCTCCGTCTCTGTCATTTCCAAAGAATGGCAGAGACGGAGTTATACAAATCGAATCGATTCAGAAACCGAATGGGTTCAGAATACGGGGGATCCCTGCCGATCGTCACGATCACCAACCAACTACTACATGACCCGTCATGAACTACTAGAGGATAGTAGGGTGGTTTAAATAATACATTAATAAATGTTCTGTGGTAATACCCATTTATGATTCTCGTTTGTCTTGACCATGGTCTAGATGTAGAGATAAAATTCCTCGTGTAACCGGGTAAGAGATAGTTATACTGATGAGACTTTATTATATTACCGTAGAAAGCAGGCAAAATCAGCCCCCGTATTCTGAACCCATTCGGTTTCGGAATCGATTCGATTTGTATATCTCCGTCTCTGTTATTTTCATAGAGAATGACAGAGACGGAGATATACAAATCGAATCGATTCCGAAACCGAATGGGTTCAGAATACGGGGGCAGTTGTGTGAAATATACTTCATTACACGCGATAATTACGGCCTTTGACTTAGTATTGACTTTATCGCCTACTTTTGTTAATCATTCTTTTTCTCTGTATTCCTGTGTATTATCTTTTTATTTTTTGCCTCTATTATTTTGTTTCTGCGTGCGAAATCTTAATTTATAATGAGAAGCATGGTTGATGATGTTGACTCTTTACAAGACAAGTTCTAGTTGAACAAGAACACAATCACCGTAATTCGGAATTGGCCCAACAAAAGCTAACGTCAAATTGTCAAAACTGTCAAATTACGTCACAATTTAGTTGTCAAACCAAAAACCAAGCTGCGTTTCTTTTACGCGAAAATAAACTAAAATTACAAGGAAAATGGCCGAAAAGCCGCCTGAGGAGGGATACATATCCGTGGTAGATGAAGAGCCGGAGATTTTAGAACTTCTAAAATGGGACAACAACCCTCACACGCACAAGCAAGAGCCAATCGCCCACCTGCTGGCAGCCGCAGCCGCGAGAGCCATAGGCAGAAATCCGGAGAAAAAAGTCAAACAATTAGAAGTTGACCCGTTTGAATTGAACGACCCTACGTTTATTGAGACCTACCGCCTCTCTAAGGATCTGGCGAGGTCTCTGTGTGAAGAACTGAAGCCTGTGATGCCGGACTCGACAAAATCGGCAGAGTTCTCTATTGAAAGCAAAGTGAGTTCTACATATACCGTTTGTACAGCTGTTCGCGTCCCTTTAGGAATGCTTTCTTTTGTACAACGGACATGTCTTTTATGAAAATAGCGGCATTGTTCTTTTGTGTGTTTATATCGCTTTGTTTACAATTCTAAATTGCTTAATACTGTCTTGCTTACCATAAATATCAATAATATTATTTATTTCGTTATTAATATTTATTACTATAGACGAGTATAGCTTCCATACAAAAACAACCAAGATGTCAAATAGTTTGAAGGGTAGTACTGTACTTTACC
Source organism: Lycia hirtaria (assembly GCA_947563715.1). Taxonomy (NCBI): domain Eukaryota; kingdom Metazoa; phylum Arthropoda; class Insecta; order Lepidoptera; family Geometridae; genus Lycia; species Lycia hirtaria. The sequence goes on from OX387377.1 coordinate 46,947,119, forward strand.
TGCCGTCGATTTAATGGTGGGAGGAGGGGGAGGGGGAGGGGGGGGATATGTAGATACCCCCCGAGAATGGGGGAAGCTAGATTCCTCCCCCCCTTCCGAGATATGAATTTTTAAATTATTTTTTTCACTACTTTTTGTTTTCCTAGTGAGGGGAAGGGGTCGACAGGGGGAGGGTGTAAGACCCTCCCCCCTAAAAGGGGGGGGTGCGAAAACCCAAGGTAAAGTGAAAAACACTCTTGAAAAACAAACCAAAATCTCAGAAGGACTTTAGAACAATTATACAAATACATATTTTGGCTTCAATTTTTTTTCTGAGAAATAAATTAATGAATTTATTATTTTTATCACCATTTTTTCAAATAGTTTTTGAGGTTAAGTACAAAAATATATTATTTTGCGCTTCGCCGGCCGCTTCCGCGGCACACTCGCTACGTTCACTCGACTCGCGCGATGTGTTTTAATGTTCTAACATAACCTAAACTACTTTTTGGGCCACTATATTATTTACAGAGATTTTTTACTGCTAAAATTTTAATTTGTGGCCGCTAATGGGTCGCCAAACAACCAAAAGATTTAAAAAATATTTCTTTAAAACCATTAATATTCTAGCATTAAAACTTTAACTGAAGACTTCTTATAAAGTAAGCTTTCTATAAAAAAAAAACAGTCCCCAACTCAGCGGCAGGTAAAGTACAGTTGAGCCAAAAATATTATTAAATGAAATGTTGCAGTTAATTTGGTAACAAACATTAAAAAAAAAACAAATTGATAACCTTCTCTGTTACATATATCTTCTAGAAAATCATGTTCCCGGTTCCATAAATAGAAACTGACAATGTGGGCAACTTTGACTATATGTCAAATCGTGATTCAAATTTTCTTTGTTTTGCCCCAAAAGATTAGTAGTCAAATTTGATATATAATTTGAGACCAAAGTTAAGTAATTTTTTTTGGTAAGGCCATAACTAATTAGCAGTTGTTTTAAATAGCTACTTCTCTTGTGAAAAGATCAGGAATCTTTAAATCAGGTTATGTGTATAATGTTTGACATGGAGTCAAAGTTACCCATGTTGATTGACAGAACTTAAAATGTTCTTTTAATGATTTTGGTCATAAAATATGACTTTCATGATAACAATTGGTATATCTATCAACTAAGCACATATTTACATGCTTTTTTTCATCAATATATTTATACTTCATTAAAATTTCAATTACAATGTAAATATAAAGCTATGTAAATATACAACTACATATTATAATAATAACTATTATAATTTTTTCAGTATGTTTTTATATTTACTGTGTAAATATGTATTTAGCTATAGTTGTTACTAAAATAGTTGTGTTTTTATGTTACTTTCTATGTTTATCTTGTAATTGTAATTTTCCTCTATTATGATGTAAATATTTAGTAAATGTAATAATTATGCCAAATCAGTTACAAACACACTAAAATTTAATCTATATTGTAGTATTTGTGGTGTTATATCCACTTTGGATTTGGATTTATATTATTGAATTAACTTCATCATAATTTTGATGTAGTTATTAATGAAAAATATTGTGAGAGAACCTCAAAAAGCCACACCTTGATACTTTCATTAGATTCATCTATTATAATAGATATACAATACTCATTGTAAATTTTACCCCACAGGTGCTGGCAACACTATCATTCTTTGCAACAGGGAAGTACCAGAAGTCCATGGGAGGTAAAACAGACCCCAACATCACACAATACTTTGTGTCTGTTGCCGTGATGCAGGTAACGGAGGCCATGAACCATCCCACCATTGTTAAGAAATACATACACTTTCCACATCTGAAGGAGGAACGGGATATTGTGAAGGCTAGGTATGTTAAATTAATCATCATTTGTCTACGTTCTATTATAGATCGGCCAAATTATATATCATTGTTGAAAATTTAAAATATCTTATGTGTAATATTAATACAATCACACAGGAGTTTATAGGTTCAATAACCACTTTAAAATAATCTGAAATATATGTCACATAGGAGATTTTAGACTTGCAATGATAATTTTCAATAAATAATAATTTTATAATATTTTTTTTTAATTCAGAATAGAACTTCATTCTAGCCTTGTGGCTCAGTTGGTAGTATGTCTACCTGCTGTACTGTAGGTCGTGGGTTCGATCCCCACCCAGGGCAAACATTTGTGTGATGAGCATGGATGTTTGTTCTGTGTCTGAGTGTTTCTATGTATCATATGTATATATTTACAAAAAAAGTATATAAGTATTCTATCAGCCATCTAGTTCCATAGTACAAGCTTTGCTTAGTTTAGACTAGATGGTGTTGTGTGAAATGTCCACAAATATTTATTTATTATTATTCTCTTAAAAGTTTATCTCCATTCCAAATGTAACTCAATCCATGTCAGTCAATACATTGACTGAATTCAGCAAGAAGTAACAAAGATTTACTCATGGATATAATATTAATGTAATCCATATATTCCATATTTTCAGGTTCTACATGAAGTATGGCATCCCAAACGTGATAGGGTGTGTGGACTGCACACATGTACCGATACCGCGCCCGGATGAAGACCAGAAAGTGCATTTCAATAAGTCTTATCACTCCAAGAAAGTACAAATAGTGAGTACTCATGTACTGCTAACTTTGTTGTGCAATGGGCATTATCCATTAGTAGTTTGTATTAAAGTTTTATTTTTCTAATAGAAGTTTATAATAGAAAAATATATAATAATATATATTTCTTTTTAGAATTTACCTGAGTGTCATAGAAAAAAATCCCGGTCTTTTTGACTTAAGTTTATAACAAACTAGCTGTACTAAATTTATGCCAAATTTTACAACAATCGCTTCAATTGTTTAGATGTGAAATTAAGTAATTAACAGAGTTACTTTAGCTTTCATAATATTGATTAAAGATTACTGTCAACTTGGGTAACTTTGACTCTGTGTCAAACATTGCACATTCCCTTTTTCATAGATTCTCAATTTTTTCTAAATACTAGTAGTCACAGTTGTTTTAACAATTTTTTTTGGGAAAAAATCAGGTACCTTGGTAAACCTATGGTCAATGTTTGACAACAATTTAAAGTTACCCACGTTGACAGTACCTAAAAAACATTACGTACACATTATATAAATTATGAGCAATCTCCAAACTAGGCGGCGTGCCTGTGTTTTGGAGTTCCGAACACGAATTGAGAATGGTAGTCGAACAGAGGTTAACTACAACAAACACTGAACATAATCACTTTAAATAATCACATTCAATGTTTAACACTGATTCAAAGTTACCTGTGTTGACCGTAATAACGTTATTTATTCATTTATCTGGCAGGTGTGTGATAGCGATCTGAACATCACGAGTGTGTACGCGCAGCCGGGAGGCTCATACTCGCACGACGCCATCCTGAACCGGCACGGGGTGAAGGTGGACCTCAACAGTCTCAACCAGACCGGGGAGCAGTGCTGGCTCATTGGTATATTATACATTAGTACCTGGGCGACCGAGCTCCACTCGGAGTTTTTATGACTGAAAATACGAGCAAACCCAGGTTCACTAACAATGAAACCTAGCAAAAACAATTTATCATCCCCTAATCTACCTACAAACCAAATTTCATTAAAATCGTTGGCGCCGTTTCCGAGATTCAGATATATATACGTATATACAAAGGTATTAGATGTGTATGTTTTTAACCAACTTCCAAAAATGAGGTTCTCAATTTGACAGTATGTTTTTTTTTGTATATTAGTTCACCGATTATTTCGCCAATTATGAACTGATTTCGATGACTCTCTTTGTGTTTGGTAGGTCATACTTCAGAGGTGGTCCCAAATAAATTTTATCAAAATGGTTTTTATAGCAAAATAACTGGAACTGAAAAAAAATATGTCATCCAAGTAAACGAATTGCGTATTTTGAAGTCGTTTTTTTTCAGTTTTTGAAACTATAATTATATTTGTGACAAAAATAACCACAACAATAAGCACATAAACAAAAATAGTCATTTTTGTTACAAGCCTGCTCCAACTCAGCATTAGCTGGTTGAATTAACGCAGCGGTGGTCTTCCGTTGGCACCGGCAGGTGACGGCACACGTAACAAAACATTAAAAAAACTGCAATAATATAAAAAATATAACTTGGACCAGGCAGCCGCAGTCATGCCAATAAGGAATAAAAAAGAAAAATGTTTGTGGCTGTCATGTTAAAATTAACGCTGGTCCGACTACGCACTCCTAATTCCGTTTCCTTTTTAATCCCCGACACAAAAAAGGGGTGTTCTAAATTTGATGTGTGTATCTGTTGTCTTTGACATCTTAACTCTCACAGATGAACCAATATTATTCTAGTTTTTTTTGTTTGGAAGAGGATTTCATTGAGAGGGATTCTTAGCTGTTTCATCAAAATCGGTTAACTGCTTTTTTTGTTATTGGGGGTTTTTGAGATTTCTAAACTTATACTTGTAATTAATATACGTAACAGGCCACCTGACGTTAAAGCCCAGAGTTGGTGCCACCGCATAACTGTCTCGCTTGAAGACTCGAAGATACTGAAGTTAATTCCAGGAAACATAGACGGTGTTAATGCCGAACTGACATCTGCGTTTACGCGCGTTGTGATTTTGTGATCTACGAATCACGCGCTCGGGCATAAATTGAATTATTGTTGGTTAGAAGTTGTCTAACAATTTGTTTGAGTCATAGTAATTTAAGGCGTAGAGTCGGATGGCGATCTCGCTCGCACGCTATACCTGCGTAAGTAAGGATAATGGTATGTATGTATGTTTCTATATGACAGCCTACAACCTAAACGGCTTGACCGATGTCGTTAGATTCGTCTTCACTTCCTGAGTGTTATAGGCTATCTTTTTTGTAATATCTCACGTATTCTAGTATCTCACAAAAAACGTACACTCAACAGCATATCAAGCGTAATGAAATCATAACTTAGACTGCAAATACTGCTTTTCTGCAGTCGGGTATTTAATTTTTATTTTGATATACTTTAGATATAAAATGATCTAATGTGGTTTAGACAAACATTCTTATTTTAGTCTCATGAGAGCACTACTATAACATACGATGAAGTGCGTACTTATATATTCACAAATTAAGTGATAAGATGAGAAGCTCGCCTGATGATAAGCACAACTCTTGCCCATAACAATTAGGTATAATGTCCAGAAATCTTGGTCGAGACATTGTTATTACACTTTAGATACAGAATGAGTCTCCTTCTATTGCACAGCTATTTTTTCTGATTCATAATGCAACTGAATTTCACTTAATGTCGATAATCGTATATAAGTATTTATAGTGTCATAAACTAAAATAAACCCTTAAACTAACAACAGTGTAGTGTGTTGTGACATTACTATAATTGTCATTCTACGGGAAGCATCGTCAGTTACATCAAGCTAAATTATATAAATTAGAGTGTCCATTTCCGAGTTATTTTTTAGCTAGCATTTATTTAATTAGTTTGTCATACATTATTTAATTTCTTTCTTCCAGGAGGCCCATACTACACTCAGAAGGATTTCATAATGACCCCAATTCCGAAAATAACTAAGAAATCACCAGTTTCGCCTGAAAAACATTACTCCACTATGCACACACAGGCTCACACAGCCATTACCGACACCATAAAACATCTCAAAAGTCGCTGGAAAGTGTTGCAAGCGACATGCAACAAACAATTTGACCCGCCACAAGTCGCCATGATCGTAGTCGCATGTTGCGTGCTACATAACATATGTAACAAGCGAGGGCTACCCATAGTCCCCATGACACAAACTGAAGAGAGACTCGAAGGTATGAAACAGAAGGTCGCGAATGGTCCCATCCCTAGGAAACCGACAGAAGACCCCACCGGGGTACAAACTAGAGCTAAACTAGTTGAGAGTTTGTGGAATGACAGGCGGATAGCGCCCGAAACTGCTGCGCCGAAAAAACGGACGAAAAAGGATAGATTGTTGGAGAATCAAACGCAACTCGGTCAACAACAACCACCGCAGCAACAACAACAACAGCAGCAGCAGCAGCAGCAGCAACAACAACAGCAACATCAACAAATACCTCAGCAACAACAACAACAGCAACCTCCTCAACAACAACAAATTCCTCAACAACACATTTTGCATAGCCACCAGCAACCTCAACCGATGACGCTCCAGCCTACTCATCCGTTGCACCAGCCTCACCAGCATCACGAGGACTTGAGCAAACGGCCTCGAATCATGACCTTGAACACTCCTACGTATAGTTTGAACGTCCCACCGGCCCAGATTTGGTCTCACCACTATCCGCAACATTGAAAAAAATCTACATATTATAGCAGTAAAAGAAAACATTTTGAGCTAAATATAGCGCTAAGTATCTACGATCAAAAATAACACAAGAACAGAGATTTTGTGCTAAAAACTGGAATATTGAGCCCTGTTAGAGATTTATTCAAATTATCGGTAAGTGGATAAAGTAAGTTATTAAGTCCTAAACGATGCTAAAAATCTCAATTACGTAAAAATTGCTATTTTATGGCTGTTTTTTGCGTCAGATTTGAAATTGTGAGCCTAATTTTAATCTTGATGGACCAATTCATCCATTGTGATCTTTCACAGGCTCAAAATCATTTTTTGGATTGTTGATCGGAGACAAAATTTGCCTTATTGATTTATGATAGGTTGTCTGTCATTATTGTATTTTATTTTAAATATTGTTAATGTACACAATGTTGATGGACTTCAATAAAAAAAAAAACTTCCGTTTGAGGCTAAGCCAAGTCTGACATGAAAAAAATATTGTTTAATTTGGACTATGTATCTAATAAAAATAGGATTCATGTTTTGGCTTATGATTAGAGTTATCGCTCTTAGATTTACGTATCACAACCTGGCTAAAAGCACAGTAATACTCTGACTCCCGCCAATCACTGGTTCCTCACATGCGCCCCACGCTGGCCCTGTCATTTGCCGGAGTTTGCTTGCATGGCTCATTACAAAAAACGGGGTGACCTTGAATGCGCTACGCGGGTACTCAGAGATTGTTTTGAAAATATATCGTAATAAGCTAACCTCAGAGGTAAATATTGTGCAGGACCAACATTGCCCGCTTTTACCTCATTCAGAAATGTGATAAAAACTTACTAAGGAAACTGTCCTGTCCAGACAGACCATCTTTGTCATATACGAATAATATTATTGTTATGTAAATCTAATGTGCGATATAATTATTAATTTGTATTTTTGTTTCTTTTTTGTGATTGAGTATGGGAAGCGAGGGAGTGTCTACAACATGACGTATAAAGTGGAGAAGTAGATGGGTTTCCTATTCACATTATGTGGTGTGGGTTGGTAGACATTCACTTGCGAGCCGTTTAGCGATCAGTATGCTCACTAAACAAACATGATGTACACTTCTTGTACCCATTAGTGCTCGCGAGGTCTACTGGTCGCAGAGCTGCTAGTAGTTTTAATGTAGGAGTTGCCTTGACCTCATCTGTGAGTATTCTTAGATAAGCAATAATCATATAATCAAAATATTATAGTAATTTAAGTTTAGTGTTTAAGTAACGAAATTGAATAAATAACGAAATTTCTGAAAGAATTAAAAAAAAACAATGTATAAACTTTTATTAGTCATTATTATTTGGCCCAGAGTTACAACCGGAAAATAAAGAAGCATTCCGAGGGGTGCGGCCGATGCGATGTCCGCGCGGTACTGTTGCGACAATAATAGATCAATGTATGGAAGGAATATTTTCACCATCCCTTACTCGGAAATGTTTTGTGAAGAACTCTACGAGTCTCTAAGGGGTCACCCTTAAGAGAAACGTCACACGATCTATTGCCTGTAAATTCCGTGTTTTTGTGCAACAGATATGTTTGTGTGTATGTAAGTTCACTGTGGCCGCTTGTGTCGGTCAAATCGGGCGCGACCCTCGGAGCGGTAGCTTTAAGGAGGAAATCAATCTAAAATGTAATCTATTAGAACCACCATTCAACCATTGTGATTGAGAAGATCATTATATTCTTTGATTTTGAAACAAAGACTTTTATAAGTAGTGATGTAACAAACAAGCATTAGCAGACATTGTGGAAGTTTTGCTTAGGATGTGTTATTTAGACTTTTGTACAGTTGTTCTTATTTTCATTGAGCTTTGATACCATATAATGCACCTGATACTACACAGTGGAAAGTTTAATAAAGGACAAAGGAATTGTAGCGGTCAGTATTTTTTTTCTTGCTTGCTTCAAACTTATTCTATTTGATTTTATGCTTTAATTTTAAGGTCCTATGTGTTTGGAGTTTGTCTCTCTATTTTTAAAGATATATCTAAATTGTTTCCATGCTGGACTAGGAGAAAAGGAAAAATTTAATGTACCAGCTACTTCTTCTATCGGGCATACTGTAAAAGTTTATGGGGCTTGAGAGAAAACAGGCATGCGTTTGACTGTTGACTCGACTTGATGTTAAGCGACTGTTGTGGTCCTACAATAGATCCTGGTTACCTAGATGAAATCTGTTGACTCGTGATTTAAAGACACCCAGATTTTGTTCATTAGGAAAGATCCATACTGGAAGCGTATCTAAATTTCATTTTTAGGCGATGGGATGACCTGTCACTGCAAGCTATTATTTTGTACATCTTACTTTCTAATAAGAGTCACCTGTTTGCGATACCGCTTTCAAAACTTCCACTCTATAGTATATCTTATTATAGTAATAAATTAGTACATTTAAAGTACAGCTTGTTTGAGCAGCTAACATAACAATAGATACAACTTGTATGTATTTTTATGACTGAGAAGTAAAAGTCTTAAGTAATTGATATATTTTATTAAGATAATCCATTTAACATGGTATATTTATATAGTAAATACAGTCTTACGTAACTATGTATTTGTTTTAATATACGTAATTGCACTATTTAAAAAATTCGAGTTAAATGAGCAGAAAAAAGGTTTAAGCGCGGAATGTCCAATCCTCAAAATAGGGAAAAAATAACATAGTATACGAAAATTGTGTAATTCCAACAATACTACATACATACATACCAAATTAATAATCTCCTTTTTTTAAGTCAATTAAAAAGTGTTGGCTAACTTGATATCACCAGGGGTACGGCGGGTAATAAAATTGATTACACACTTCATATATACTCTCATACACCAAAAAATGGTTTAGGCAGGTGTATGAGAGTGAATATGTAATTTTATCTAACAATGTTTTATTTTTGTTATATTTTCCATTTTGAATGTAGTTTTTTTTTTCGTATGCCATTTTGAGAACGGGGCATTCCGCGCCTAAATCTAAACTCAAAAGATAGAAACATCTGACAAATCTGTAAAAAAATTGTTCAGGCTGACGCGATGACGTCCAACTTAAACAGCTGCTTCGAGACGAAACATTTGGAATTCTTTAAGAAGGATGGTTATAAAGGTGTAGCGGTCAAAATCGCGGTTAAGTGGTTCAATTTCCACACAAAAGTATTATTACCAATAGAGAATATGCATTATTTATTTTTATTTGATCATAAAAAGACTAGTATACTACAAATAGATCCATTCAACAAAAATAAAATTAATAAAATTTATTAATAAATAATAAAGTTATAAGCATTTTAATTTCATGTTAGACAGCGAGACACACGATCGCGTTAAATGACGTCGCGCATTATGTTCGCCGTACAAATTCAATACAAACTTTATGTATTTTATTTTACTCAATAAATAACATTACTAATAACTAAAAAATAAAAATAAAAACAAACAATTAGACGTAAAAACTTAAGACGAGGTATCTCCCCGCCAAAAAAAAAAAATACAAACTTGTTTCACAATAGAGGGACAGAACATAGTAGGTTATAAATTAAAACGATTATTCGTGCATATTCCCTATTATGATAGAAACCAATTTTTACAATGAAATAATTCTGGTTAGTTTCAATACCTGTCTTTATTGGCAGTAAATCACATTTGTTAACGAATAAAGTGTAGAATTAATAGCAAAAATACTAATTAAAAATTACGCACAATTTTCGATAAAAAATATTTTATTAAAAAATAAATGGATTTGCTATTTATTGCATAAATGATATGATAATGCATATATTAAATCTCCTGTTTTCTTCAAATGTAATTCACCGCCAATAAAAAAGACACTGTAATTGTAAAATCACACTCTTTTCGACCATTTGGTAAAAGTACTTTGGTATGGAAATCCTCTTTAAAAAATCGAAAAGCCCATCTTAAGAGTCTTTAGTTCGATCGTCGTCCGTCTCGCTCGCGCATACTAACATTTGCGAACGAGACGGGCGATGGTCGAACTACATTCTCTTAAGTTAATATAAATGGAAACTTGAGTACGTTAATAAAAAAAATCTGAGCATTAGTTGGTCTCGTATCTAAGTTCTCCCGAAGGCCTGCGCCACTTCGTTGGCCAGCATGGAGGCTATCGCCATGTTGGGACAGTTGGCCGTCACGCGGACACTGTCGCCCTCTATCGTCACGGAAAGCAACACCAGGTCTTGAGATGACATCATTCTAGCGGCGAACCTGGAATTCAGAGAACATTGTTGTTTTCAAGAAATTGTCGTATATATTTTTTCTGTGTTACGGTACTAGGTTCAAGCTTTAACTGTATTTGCTGAGATTCACGGTGTTCCCTCCATTCTGATTATCAAGTTGGCAGCTTAATTACATTTAATTTAATCTCCAATATTTGCACACATTTCATACATTTCCCAAGCTTTCGTTTCATGTATATTTAAAATTATTTCATGACCAATTTTGGACCTACAACCGCCATTCTGATACATACAAATATCGCGCTGTGTAGGAATCAGATTTATTGCTTACACCTTAACTAAATGATAAATCAACAAGAAATCGGCATGCTAGTGAAACAACAAGCGTCCTTATCGCTAAAACCGATCTCATCCAGGCAACCCTATTGGGGGTATACCTACGCCTGCCGCCGGTGGGTCTCCCCACTGTTAGATCTCACAAACTCACTACTCTATCAACTTTTTGCATTAAATATTGCATTTGCATATTCAATATATTGCATTTGCATATTCAATATATTGAATATTGCTTTTTTGATTTGGCGCTGTGGGTTGTCGTACCTGAGGAAATCTCCCGTGGACGTGATGGCGGCGAGGTTGGCTGTCTCGAACACTCGCTTGCAGGTGGCGCCCTCGTCTTCTAACTTCACCGCTGTTTTACTGCACTGGAAACATTTTATACATCTATCGTTACTTAGGTTTTGTCGAAAATACTAAAAGATCTATTTAATATGACCTACTTGCTAACAAAATTACATATAAACATATATTTAATGTAAATTTAATCATTTCAGCATTCTTAAGGGTGGTTAGAACTTATTTAGTTGGTCTTTTTAAAGGAACTATCCGGCTTACGAGGGTAGTTAGTCATCGTGTTACCTCGGTCATCCCTCGCAGCCGGCGGTGCTCGGTGTCCCAGCGCTGCTCTGACATGGAGACGGCGCGCATCAGCTCGCCCACAGGCGGCGTTATCGACACCGGGACCTCGCCTTAACACAACACAACACGTCATCAACCTGCATCAAAATCTGCATTATCATCTTCATTACCTTCATTGGTGATGATAGCCATGGACTCCGTGCACAACATTACCGACTTCAAACTGAACGAGGTTAACAGTTTTTTTCAAATACATTATAGATCAACGATTGACCACCAACTCGCCTGATGTTAAGCGACGGTGTGGCCGAGGATGGAGCTCGTCGATCTAGAAGTTACTTTGTAACAGTTATTTTGTTATAAAAACCAAAGTACTGAACCGATTTTAATAAAACAATTATTGGACCACCTCTGAAGTATGACCTATCAAACGGAAAATAATCATCAAAAACAACTCATTACTAGCGGAGTAATCGCTGAACAAACATATAAAAAAATATACAGTCAAATTGACACCTACATATTTTTGGAAGTCGTTTAAAAAACAGTCGATTTGAGAACCTCCTCCTTTTTGGAAGTCGCTTACAAAAACATACAATAAGAGAACCTCCTTGCTTCTTAGAAGTCTGTTAAAAGGGCATGCTCACCGAGCGAGCTGGTGACGGTGAACTCAACAGGTTGGATGGTGTCCGCGAAGTCGACGCCGAGCAACACCTGCGCCGTAGCGCCTGGCTCCAGGGACGCCACCGGAGGGAACGCGTGTATGGTGCGCTTGCCCGACAGAGGCTACAATCACATACATACATATAATCACGTCTGTTTTCCCAAGCAGAGGGTCATAGACCGTCAGCCGTTTGACGCCATATTTGACCGTTGTTAGAGGGGAATATGTAATATAGGCTTGCAGTACAGGGGGTCAGTCTGTCGCCTTCATAAACGCCAATTTCCCTCAAATCCCTTAACTGACTTTTACACTGACAGTATGTCCGGGAAGAGAAGCAGCTGAGTTCTGTGTCTGGGTGTTTCTATGCATCATATGTATTTACAAAAACTAAGTATATATGTATTCTATCAGCCATCTAATTATATAGTACAAGCTTTGCTTAGATGGTCCATGCTGGACTAGGAGAAACAGAAAAACATAGATGTACCAGCTGCTTCTCTTCCCGGGCAAACTGTACAAGCCAGTTAAGGGACTTGAGGGAAATTGGCGTTTATGTAGGCGACAGACTGACCCTCTGTCACTGCAAGCCAACATTACATCTTACACTCTAATCCCCTATAATACCCTCTCCTTTCCATCTAACCTTCCGTTCAGTGTAAATTATAATTTTATCTTCCTCTTGTATAACTTTAAAAAAATATGTAAGTAGGTAGTAAAAATTCATATATTAGTTTATAAAAGGCACGGACTCCGGAGTCTTTGGAGATTAATTTTGTTAAATAAATCTTACTCTCTAACCACGGTCAAATGCGGCGTCAAACGACCTCATGGTCTTTGTTTTTGTTTACTTACTAGTTGTATTGTGGCAAAAAAGAGAAACTAACGTCTTGATGTATCCGGCACTCTATGGTATTGTGGTCTCGACTGAACAAAATAATGAAATAAGGACAGCAGCGCCCTCAATGCCGCATTAGTTCTCTAGCTGAACAAACTATCCGGCTCGAAGGACTAAAGCTAGAGGCGGAGGGTACAGGTACCTTGTACTGTGCAGCGATGTCCGTGATCGGCGCGGAGGTGTGGTTGGTGAAGAGTATTTGCAGCGCGCACATGGTGTGCGAGTAGAGGTGCGGCGCGCGCATCCAGCGGCGCGTGGCGCCCAGCCCGCCCGAGACCACGCGTGGGATTAGCGGCGCAGGCGCACTCGGGACCAGAGCTGGACCCACAGGGGCTATATCTGACAACAAGCACAACTATCATATTATGGCAACTTTGATAAAGTATCAACGGGATGTAGCGTCCGAGTTTAATGAGGTCTAATTAAACCCCTTACACGATTAAAATAACTCGAAGCAGCAAAATAGACGTCTCTAGACTTCTCAATCTAAATTAGGTTTTAGCGCGGCGACATAGTCTTCATATAAAAATCTTTAAGTTCGTCATTGTTGGTATATGAGTATCGGTCAACCCAGGACACTATATTCATGAATTTTGATTTAGACTTTACGTCCACGAGATGGAAAGTCATTGGTATGGAAAGTAACGCGGATGTTACACATCTTTAAAATATCTTATGTACCAAACGTCCTTCGGGAGTGACGTCTGCGCTGCTCGTTTTGAAAAAGACTGCCGTATGCGGTTGAAACATTAGTCGGTTTTTTTTATTCGACGATAGGCTTGCGCTTGATCATCAACTCACCTGGTGTTAAGCGACAGCTACGGTCTACGATGGAGCGCGCTTGCCTAGAAGAAACCTATTCACTCGCGATTTGAAGACACTTAGATTATATCTATTCGGAAAGACCCATTCAAGAAGCGCATTCCACATTTTGGCGGTACGCACAATGAAAGTGGAGCCAAAGCGTTTCGTACGTGTTTTCGAAATATCAACCATGTAACGATGTCGCTTTTTCGTACTTCTTACTGTCCGATAGAAAAAAGGGCATGGAAAAACGGGATTTCGACTTAAAAATAAACGTGAGTAACCTGTAAGATATTTTAAAGAGGCACAACTATCCATATTAAGAGAAAAACAAAATACCCGACTAGTAGAGCGATTTTTACAGTCTAACTTATGATTTCCTTACGCCTGATACGCTGTAAAGTGTGCGCTTTTTTATGAGAAAATATGCGTAAAATTACTGTAAAAGGATATAAATACACATTAGAATATTATACTAAAATCACTTATTTATTACAAAAAAGTTGTTACGTCGGAATTAAAGGCGCATTTTTTATTTTTGCGAGTCATATTATTATTACAAAAAATATATATAGCCTACTGACACTCAGGGAGTGAATACGAATCTAACAACACATCGCACATCAAAAGCGGTCAAGCTATTTAGGCTGTAGAAGGTCATTCTTATTCGAGATGGGGGTGATGAGTGCTGCACTGACGTCTCGCTCGGGGCGCATTGTGCATTTCGCTTGGGGTGTATTGTGCATTTAGGAGATAATATAGAAACATACGTACCCACATAGATACATATACACATACAAACATGCATACACTCGAACAACATAACCCTCCTTCTTGCGCAATCGGGTAAAAAAACGTAACGGTGAGGCCAAACGAGCGTAACTTTGTGAGTAGCGTTTTTCGGTTACGTAATTAGGATTCTTCAATCGAAATTGGTAACTATTCTGCGTCGGCGTGTGCCACGAACCCGACTTTTGTATGAAACCGAATGTAGCGTAAATTACACAACTTATTTTACGCAACTCGCAACTTAAAAATTACGCTCATTTGGCCTCAGTCTAAAAAGACAGAGACAGAGTACTTCCTGTACTCTATATTCATCGTCTACTAAGTTCATGAACCATGGAAACATGGCTATAACGAACAAAAAAATGACTGTAAAAAAAAAAATGAATTAAATCCTCTTCCCATTTAACCCTCAAACAACGGTTAGATGTGGCATCAAACGTCCTCTTAGTCTTGGATGCTGTACCTGCCCCGAAAGAGAAAATAGACATGATTTTACGTTCCATCCTCGGCCATAGCGTCGCTTAACGTCAGTTGAGTTGGTGGTCAATCGTAGTTCTAAGATCTAACGTTAAAAATAAATAGAAGCCCCTCAAAATAGATTTTGTGTATATATATATAATAATATTGCCACGGATAGACAGATAGACATGGCGAAATTACGGAACTATGCCAATTTCCTAGAACACTGAAAAGTAAATTAAGAGCTTAGTATCTGTTCTCACCGTCCCCAATGCCAGCGACAAGCCCCCCCATTTGTGAGGGTGGGGAGAGAAGCCCCCCTAAAGTGGGCGTCATGGTGGGCAGGGTGCTAGCTACTTCATCCAGCTCCAGAAGTAGTTCCAGATTTGACTTGTCCGCTTTCTTCTGCTCTTCGGACTTCTCCGGCTGTTGATTCGGTTCCTGCGCAATACGGGAAGTTTTTATAATCATTTTTTGCTGATGGAATTTTGATTCGAAATGTCCGACAATACTTTCAACCGCATTCGGTGGTCTTTCTCGCGCCGCAATGTCATTGGTTGCAAGTGCGTAACTTGTTGTCCTGTGTCATTTGTTTCAACCCGACAGTCCACTTCCACTCGAAATGGACATGATTTTTTATTAAAACATACTGTTTTTTTTTCTCTATTCCAATCCGGGTGAATAGGCCCGGCCCTCCGGGTAGCCTACTCCTATCTCCGGATCTTACCTATTCCGGAGTTTGACTATCTCATTCATAGTTTGCATTCCAGGCGGTTCAGCTATGGAATACTTTACCCGTGTCAATTAGAAAATCTCCTTCGCTCGCTATTTTTAAAGAACGGGTCAAGTTGTTTTATATGTCTAAGGTCTAGTCGATAAATAATTGACGGTTTGTCAAAATGATGCTTATTTACTTATTCTAAGTATGTTTTTTTTGTAATGTATAACGTATTTTGTATTTATTATTATTTTAAATTATAATATTTATTAGTATATTATTCCTCTCTATATAGGTATTAGTATGTAATTACTATTAGTATGTATGTCTATGTATATAAATAATGACATTTATAGTTTATAATGTTACTTGATAAATATCTCGTTGCACGCCCCGTCTGATTTATATTTTTATCCATCCCATGGTTGCCTGGAAGAGACCGCTTTTAGCGATAAGGCCGCCTTTTGTTGCACTAGTATATTTAAGTTCTTTGTTATTACTTTTAAGGCGTGTACAATAAAGAGTTCATCTATCATCTATCTAAATCACGCTGGCTTTCTTCATAAAATACCGTTTATAATGTTTTTGTCGTTGTGACAACGAAATATTAGTTCAGGTTTGTTATTACCTTGTCGTTGGTAAGTTTGTTCTTCTTGGGAGATTCCTCGCTGGACTCCTCAGATTCCGATTCGCTGCCGGAGCTAGAGGAGGACTCCTCGGAATCGGAATCACTGTCCGACGTCGCGGAATTAGACGACCTGAATATGTATATAGAAATAAATAAAAACAACAAACATCAACATCAAAACATCAAACACAAAACATCTCTGTTTCCTGAGACCTACAATCTTGGAATTTTCAAGGCTAGAGTGAATAGATATCTTCTAGATCGACGAGCTCCATCCTCGGCCACACCGTCGCTTTACATCAGGCGAGTTGGTGGTCAATCGTAGATCTATCTTCTATAAAAAAAAAGTATCTATATTAAATGAAAAACTAAATACCCGATAAGAAGTAAAACAGTTTTTGCAGTCTAATTTACGATTTTGTTGCGCTTTATACTATTTTATTATTATATTGAGTGTACGTTTTTTGTGAGAAGGTATGCGTAAAATCACTGTAAAAGATTATAAAGGCATTCTTTAGAATAATTTTAGTAAAATCACTTGTTTATTACGAAAAAGTTAGTTTTTCGACAAAAACATTTTTTATTTTTATGAGAAATGTATTATTATTATTAATATATATATCCCGTAACGATAAGTAGTAAACAATAGTTTGTAATTATGACAAAGATCACGGACCCTGGTGTCTGTGGAGATAAAAATTAAATAATATATATGACATTTAAGGACTGAAGACAAATTTAACGACACCTCACACATCAAAATTGGTCAAGCCGCAGTCGCAATCGATGACAATTTACTACACTATATCCATCCAGCTCCATCCTCGGTCACACCATCGCTTAACATCAGGGGAGATGGTGGTCAATCATAGATCTATATTGTAAAAAAAAAAACTCATAATTATAAGTAGGCACATCGATAAAATAATGTTGACCTGTAAATGTGGAGTTGCTAATAAATGATTCGATATTGATCACTTACCTGGGGGGCAATTCAGTTATTCAAGACCGCTTCGTAGCTGAACCATATGTGGAGCTTTTCCCGTCGGCCGCCATAGTTTTTTTGATTCAAACACTTTTATGTCATACAATTGACACATTTGATGAAACACGACACGTCCATCGCTCGTTACTAAATCAAAAAATGATAGCAGCCGACAGGAAATGCTTCGCACAAGGTTCAGTTACGGATCGGTTTTGAATAACTGAATTGCCTCCCTGTAGTTGTTAGTTACTTCGCGGGTTTTTCTGGTTTGTTATCGGTATTGATTTGTTGTTGATCACTTACCTGTAGTTGTTAGTTTGTTTCGCGGGTTTTTCTATTTTGTTATTGATATTGATTTGTTGTTGATCACTTACCTGAAGTTGTTAGTTTGTTTCGCGGGTTTTTCTATTTTGTTATCGATATTGATTTGTTGTTGATCACTTACCTGAAGTTGTTAGTTTGTTTCGCGGGTTTTTCTATTTTGTTATTGATATTGATTTGTTGTTGATCACTTACCTGAAGTTGTTAGTTTGTTTCGCGGGTTTTTCTATTTTGTTATCGATATTGATTTGTTGTTGATCACTTACCTGAAGTTGTTAGTTTGTTTCGCGGGTTTTTCTATTTTGTTATTGATATTGATTTGTTGTTGATCACTTACCTGAAGTTGTTAGTTTGTTTCGCGGGTTTTTCTATTTTGTTATCGATATTGATTTGTTGTTGATCACTTACCTGAAGTTGTTAGTTTGTTTCGCGGGTTTTTCTATTTTGTTATCGATATTGATTTGTTGCTGATCACTTACCTGAAGTTGTTAGTTTGTTTCGCGGGTTTTTCTATTTTGTTATTGATATTGATTTGTTGTTGATCACTTATCTGAAGTTGTTAGTTTGTTTCGCGGGTTTTTCTATTTTGTTATTGATATTGATTTGTTGTTGATCACTTATCTGAAGTTGTTAGTTTGTTTCGCGGGTTTTTCTATTTTGTTATCGATATTGATTTGTTGTTGATCACTTACCTGAAGTTGTTAGTTTGTTTCGCGGGTTTTTCTGGTTTGTTATCCTCAGTGTTGCTCTCCTCTCCCTCTCTACAAAAAACACCATGTACATTATATTTCTTGTACTAGTTTTTATGGTCGAACGTTTATTCCTAAGGTTGCCTGGAAGAGATCGCTATTAACGATAAGACCGCCAGTTGTTACACTAGTTTTTAAATAACATATCTAAATTGAAAATTTCTAAGGTGTTTACAATAAAGAGTTTATCTATCTATCTATCTATCTATTTTCACGATGAGATTTAATATTTTCACGGCGACCGATATTTCTAAAACTTCATCTCAAATCTCCGTATTCACGACTAAGCGGATTCGGAATCTACATCTTCTTCTCTGTCATTTAGATTCAGAATGACAGAGAGGGAGATGTAAGCTAGACTACTGCAAAAGTCGCATCAGAAAAAACAAACATCTGGTCTGGTTAATTACCTATGTTCCTAATTATGAAATATCGAATACTATTTATCCGAAAACAAAATAATTCATATTTTTCGAAAACCATTTTTTCCCGAAAGCTCATTCAACTGACCATTGAGCTGTATGTATTTACGCACCAGAGGAGCTATCTGAAGCAAAAATATTGTCACATTTTTTGGTAAAGTAAACAAAGTAACAGCGTTACATCGCTGGAATAATAATTACATCGTTTATATACGATACACGATACGATTGATACTTGCAACACTGAATTGAATCAATGGTGTGTTATCTAGCCAGTAAAACGTCGAAAGCACTCACTTCACTAGTAAGCCACTGAGTGAGGTGCGGCGCTCTCGCCACAGATGAATGTAACAAAGTAGTTATAAGTGGTGTCTGCTCTTGTACGTAAGTACATACAGCTCAATGACGATAGCCGAATCCTTGCAATAAGAAGTTTCTGTGCATAATCAACAGAACCCAGCGAATTTAACCTAATGATTGATAGATCTGATAACCGAACCTAATAACGTTTTTCTAGATAATAAAACAGAAACCTAACAAACTTAACCTAATAATTGTTCGGATAAATGGGTATGGTTCACAAACTAATTGAACCAAAAACTCGTATAAACTAAAACACGGATCGTAAACGGTTAAGGTATAAGGTTACGCTACCGGTATAATAACGGTAGAGGTATAAATTATAAAGGTAGACCGAAAACGGTGATAATAACGGTTAAGGTATATAATAATAACTCTACCGATATTTTGTTATTTTGGTACAGAAATCACCGCGTTGCATAGGACCTCTCGCTCTTACGCGTTTGCATACGAACGGGGGATGGCGATGCGCGGGCGGTCAAGGTCAAAACCTTTATTTTTCGGTTACGGTAGCGCAATTTATAATGATATCGTTATTTATCGGTGCCGTAAAATTCCTATACCTTTATTTTCAGGTATTAAAATAAAAAGGTATGACGTCATACCCTTAACCGTTATAACCTTTATATTTTCGGAATGAGACCCCTGAACTAAAACATCTGGAATCAGACAGTCCTATTTAGTGGATTTGGACAAGAATATTCAAACCAAATGTATTTCGGATCATCCATAATCATCATCATCAGCCGTTTAGCCGTGAAATGGTGTCTATTTGTACAGACAGAGAGATAGAGTTACTATAATTGTAATAGTAATGTAATAGTTCCATGAAACGACCAAGCCATGCTTTTCGACCAAGATTCAAGGCTCACATAGACAAGTATTGTAGCGTTAGACCTTGTAGAGTTAGCAGCCTGGCCCTTCAGGTTCAGTCAGATCTCATCTATAATAATAATAATGTGTTTATTAGCATACAAATAGCCATATTACAGATAAAATATTACATTATCTAGTGACAACAGGCAAGATATTATATGAATATAAAACTACATACACGAAAAAATAATAATAACAAAACTGGTAAATTATGGCTGTAGATTTAAAGAGTTGGCTTCGGGCCCCAAACTAGGCAATGAATCCTGTGCCTTGGAAGCCCAAATATAAATAATATAAATAAAATACTTTCGGATTAGTTAGGATAGTGACGTACGCTTCTGAGGACTCCTCGTCGCTGCTCGACTCAGCGCTTGTAGACTCCGAGCCTGAGCCGCTGCTCTCTGGCTCCGAGTAGAATGTCTTGTTCTTCTGCAATAACACAATGGATTATTCGTTTTTATTCAACAAATACAAATGTGCCGTGTATTTTGACACGAATTTCAATCATTAACTTCAGTCATAATGATATAAAATCAGATATGATAAAAAAAACTGAAATTAAATAGATATGCGCACGCACGCACAAATATGCGCACGCACGCACAAGGGAGTCGACAGTGGGGGCGTAACGTCACAAAAAAGCGTCATGCTAGTTTTCGTTACGGCATACGAGTTGGTTTTACTACGAAGGCGTACCAATAGATGCTTCACATCAAAACTTTTCATTTTTTTTTTTTCTTAAAAAAAAGATATCATCCACCTCCTTTGTGCAAGGTGCTAGGTTAAGGTCGGGTTCCTTGATTACCACAACGTCGCCTCAATGCTTGTTTGAGCTATCTCAATTGGTAAAATTCTACAGGAGAAAAGCTATATTTTTAAGGCTTTAAATCTTCTTCTTTTATACATGAGTTACATATAAACGACTTTCAAGCCTTACAAAAATAGGTTTAAAAAAAACTTTTTTATTTAATTACTCAAATATACGATAAATATAGTAACATTAAAAAACTCTGTGAGGTTTTTCTCCTGTAAAATTTAACTGATGGTAGGTGAAACGAGCAGCGAGGCGACGACAAGTGTTGTGTTATCTGACCCCGTGTTTCTCCGGCGCGGCGTGTGTGGGCCGGTCCAGCCGGCCCAGCTCCGGGTCGGGGTGCGCGCGCAGCGCCGCGTGCAGCGGGGCGCGCGGCGCGGGCGGCAGGGGCCGGTACCCGCCCGCCGCGCACCCGCAGTACTGAGACAGCGTGCCCACCGTGTACTGCTGACGATCTAACACATACCACGACCATACATTACGTGAACATATATTTTTTTTAAAATAAATATTGGTGGACATTAGCCCAAACTAAGCAAAGCTTGTACTATGGAAACTAGATGGCTAAACGAATGGCGAAATAGATTTTTTTTTGTTGTCAATACATACTTATGATACATAAGAAACAGCCAGACAAAAAACAATCATCCATGCTCATCACACAAATGTTTGTCCTGGAAGGAGATCGAACCCACAATATACAGATTAGTAGGCAGACATACTACCAACTGAGCTGCGACGCTAGTCAATTTATTACCAGACTTCTAAAAAGATATATATTTGTTACGTGCACGCCTCAAAGGGGTTGGACATAGACAGACTTACTAAATATATTATAAGCCATAAATAGGTCTTAATATTTTATTGTATCTATTATTTATTGTACCTATGTCTTAGTAAATAAGTAATCGATGAGCTCCATCCTCGGCCACACCGTCGCTTAGAAAAAAACTGTGTATTTCTACCGTTAGTAAATTTTAGAAATAAAAATAAACCGTGAAAAGTTGTCTAATTTCAAACCAAAACGTAAGGGAGTGTGGTATCACCTTTTAAAATTTTAGTAATAAAAAAACCGTGAAAAGTTGTCTAATTTCAAACCAAAACGTAAGGGAGTGTGGTCTCACCTTTAAAGCTGCTCTCCACAGTGGGCTTCGGTTTGTCCGGGCGGAATATATCGGCGGCGTACATAGCCAGCTGGCTGCCCGCGGCGGGGTCGACGAACCGGCGCAGCAGTCTCGCTCTGTCGCGCACGTCGTAGCTCGCGTCGTACCGAGCGAGAGAGAGCACGTACCGGCACACGGGGATAGTGTCCGGTTGCGTGATTGATAGCTTCACGGCTAGGGAGAGAAGCTGGAGCTTCACTAGCTCGTCCTGGAGTATAGGGTAGTAGACAATTATTGAACAAGTATCTATATTACGAGTCCATAGTTCGACCATCGTCCGTCTCGCTCGCGCATACCCACATTTTTGAAGATATAAAATAACTGAATAAGCTTTTAAAAAAATCGTCGTTTATAAAACTAGAAAACAACATCACAAATATTCGACAAAAATTTCATTTGATTTCAATTTAATTTTCATACATAAAAATCATTTTTAGAAATTATTAAGGCAATCATGCAATTTTTATGTA
The DNA here is from genome assembly GCA_947563715.1 of Lycia hirtaria. Lineage (NCBI taxonomy): Eukaryota > Metazoa > Arthropoda > Insecta > Lepidoptera > Geometridae > Lycia > Lycia hirtaria. Next base: position 46,969,692 of record OX387377.1, read on the forward strand.
TAAAAATTAACTTGGATCAAATAGAAATTTTTGTCGAATATTTGTGATGTTGTTTTATAGTTTTACAAACGAAGATTTTTTATGTTCGTTTTAAGTTCATGCAGTCAATTTATATATTCAAAAAAAATTGGGTATGCGCGAGCGTGACGGACGATGGTCGAACTATGGACTCTTAAAAGAAAAACAAAATAACCGACTGCATAAAAGCTGTTTTTGCAGTCCTACTTACTATTTCGTTGAAATGAAATGAAATGAAATTCATTTGTAAAAATGTAGGTAAACAAGGTCTTAGAAATTAATTACAATTTTCCATTACATTCGTTACGCTTGTTACGCTGTTGAGTGCACGTAAGTATACGTAAAATTGCTGTAAGAGATTTTAAATGTTCATTATTTAGAATAATTCAAAGTAAAATCATTTATTACGAAAAAACTTCGTTGCGAGGTTACAAACAAAACAAACTAGATCATAATCGGTCCATCCGTTTGTGAGCCACGATGACACAGACAGACACACAAATACACACTTCAAACTTATAACACCCCTCTGTTTATTTGGGTCGGTGGTTAATAAATATGTAAATAATATTTTATTTCTCACCTGATCAGCGAAGGTAGCAGCCATGTGCGCGAGGACGGCGGCTGCGCGCGGGTGCTTCGCCCCGTGCTCCGCCACCAGCCACACGGCCGCCGCGCGCGCGTTCGCCGCTAGCCTTACACATAATATACAATACTTAATACAATATACAACACTCTATACAATATACAATACTCAATACATTATACAATTTATTTGATTTATTTTTTAATACTTAATTACTCATGAATACCACCGCCCACTTTTATTTATACTTTTTCCCAATACATCCCAAGGTTATCTGGAAGAGAGTTTGTTTAGCGATAAGACCGCATTTTGTGCCATTTCCTTATGTGTTTATTGTCTTATTACTTTATGTGGTATCAATAAAGTGTTATTGATTGATTACAATAAATTCGATTGAATATATAGTTTGTATGTTATTAAATTGACAAACTTTTTTACAGTGTTTTTATATCAGACTGACACCCCTTTACAGTGTGAAATTTTACATTTTAGATTTACTTTTTAACTGTCTTCCAAAAAGAAGGAGGTTATCTTTTTTTTTTTTTGTATGTGTACAATGTATTTGGTATGTGTTTGTTTGTGTGTATACTGATTACTCTGCCAATTATGAATTGTTTTTAATGATTCTTTTTTGTTTTTGTTTAGTAGGTAATAATTCCTCAGAGGTGGTTCCATATTTTTTTTATCAAAATCAGTTATTTTTCTTTAAACTATAATTATTATCTATTCTACTGGCGTTCACGAAATTAGAAAGCCACTTGTCTAACTCCTTAGTTACCTGTCAGTGCGCAGCAGCTTGGCGGCGCGTGCGACGGCAGCGCGCGCGGACGCGGCCCCGCCCCCCACCACACGTTTCACCACCACCACGGCCTCGCACACCACCCACTCTGCAACGATAACGAACATTATATAACTTCTTTATTATTCACATTAATTATTATGTATGCTTTAGTGATACTATAACATTTATAAAAGAAGTTTAGATTAATAAAAGAATAAACTAGCCAGAAATTGAGGGTAGTTTATGAATAAAGCAGAATGGCGCTCGAGTGCGGTAGACGCGACGTTAGCGTAATGTAAACTGCACACATGCAAGCGCATGCGACCGCCCGCGAAACGCGCACGCCATATTCACCCTTGACAGGCAGATAATACGGGCGAGAAAGGGTTGAGCGGTAGCGTCGAGCAGGCCGCGCCCGCTTGCACAAGAGACAGCCTACTCATTACACTCTAGAAACAAGAGATGGGGCAACTTGTTTTTATTTTTATTTTATACATTATAGATCTACGATTGACCACCAACTCACCTGATGTTAAGCAACGGTATGGCCGAGGATGGAGCTCGTCGATCTAGAAGATACTTATCGATATAAGGATAATTCGTAGAATTACTAGTCTATAAACGATACAGTTTGAATACTAACCATCTTTACTGGAGAGCAGATGTAGGAGCCCGTTGAGGCAGGTCTCTGTCTCGGCCGGTATGGTGACGGCGAGCCTCCCTATGGCCTGTATGGTGTGCGCCGCGCAAGACTTATCGCTCGACGTCACGTATGTTTGGAACTCGCGCAACACGACAGAAGCGCTTGCTTCGGTCGCCAGGTTCGTGAGGATCTCCAGCTTAAGCAGCTTTATGTGGGTCGCGTCGGAGTTGCGCACAAAAAACGACTTCAGGAACGGTTCGAATAGTGACTGGGATAAAAAAAAACATATATTATGTAAATTGATGAGTGTGCTGGTGTCATTACTTATGTTGTGTGAGGGTACGGAACCTTCGATATATTATAAGCCCAAATCCATTTGGCCACTTGAATTTTCTCTAAAGGCTGTCACAGACGATGAAGATATGTTAATATTTATGTTAGCTTAGGCTTAAACATATCGCACACCCAGATCAACACTGCATTAATTTAAAATAACAATTTTTGAATAGCCGAAATACCGTTATCTCTTATAACAGAGACAACGATTTTTCGGTAATTCTGATAGATCTAATAGCAAATTATCAAAATAACCGGAAAAGAGTGTTTCAGGTATTTAGAAGAAAAAAACATATACATAATATATACATTATAAAATCGGACATTTGGAAGGCACTGGCTTCTATAATACAGGTAATTAACCTAGTATAGGGGTCAGGTCAGCACAACAATGTATGTAAATTGAGTCAGATAAAGTTTTTATTTATTTTGTATAATGCAGTGTTGATGTTTGGTGTGCGATATTTCCTATTTCCGCCAGCCGAAAAGGAGCACAACACATGACGAAGATAATATAATTTATGTTCGTACTTTGGCTACTGACGTTATTAATGCTATAGTACCTTCGTCGTCTGCGACGGCCTTAAAACCGGCGGCTAATAACCGAACACGTACCCGCCTGGTGACAGTGATCGAGGCGATAGCATTAAGCACCACACTCTGCACTTCTAACGGCGCCCGCAGCAGACGGATCATGGCCTTCGCCACCGGAGGGAGCTCTTGAGCTGAAACAATGAAATAATCTTATATAATATTTTCATACCGCGGTTTAACCTGCATGGTGTTATGTTGAAATGTAGCCGATGAGATTTTACAGTATTACACTTATACTATATCTCCAATAACTGTGTCCGGTCTCGAAGTAGTCGTCTACCTGGGACAAACTGTCCGACTAGGCAGGTCCTTTGCAAGAGAGGTCAATCGTTGAATCCAAATCGGCCGGGCAGCGTTCGGGAAACTCGAAAACGTCTTTTCGTTCAATATACCTCAGTATCTCAAGTCGAAAGTTTACGATCAGTGGGTGTTACCAGTGATGACATAATATGACATTGAAACGTCGTCACTCACTATGGGACTTATGATGTACATATTGAGGGGCCACATGGCTCTAAAAACAATGATCACTTCAAAACTTTATATTTTGCAAACGAAACCCTAAATTGAAAAACAATAAAAAAAAAAAAAGATTTTATTTTACGACTTTCTCGGCGTAATCTCGACAGACAGATAGGCATACAGACAGACGGACATGGCATAACTATAAGGGTTCCTTGTTTACTACGGAGGAGAAATCCTAAAACTGGAGAGTAGAACGGTGTAGTATCTGACCTGGTCCGCAGTGGTAGAAGAGCTGCGCGACCGCCATCACGACGGCGGAGTTCCGGCTCTGCAGCAGCGGCTTCGCGGCGCGCAGCAGCAGCCGGTGGTCGGGCTCCAGCGAGGCGGGGCTCCGCTCGCGGCCCGCGCCCGACTCGCTCTCCGCCCCCGATCCAGACTCGCTCTCCGACGAATACGTCTGCCAACATCACTCACTGAGGCTATCTCGTAAGTGTAAGTAGTTGACCATCGTCCATCTAGCTCGCGCATACCCACATGTTTTTGCGATAAAAATTATTTTTATGTATGAAAATTGACTTGGATCAAATTAAAATTTTCGTCGAATATTTGTGAAGTTGATTTCTAGTTTCACAAACGACGATTTTTCTTAAAGTTCATGCAGTCATTTTATATCTTTAAAAAAATAGGTATGCGCGAGCGAGACGGACGATGGTCGTACTAAAGACTCTTAAGAGAACTGTTGGTGATCTCCATTTCAGAGCCATTAAATATTTTTACCTAAAGTAAAAATACGATATCGACGTAGACGCGAGTGAACGAGTAACGCCATGGAACGTCCCTCGTTTGTTTACGACAACTTGAATTAGTTTCATTCTCAAAACCGTTTAAACAGCCGTTTAAGTGCAGGACAGACAGACTTGTAGCCTCAACGAATAGGCTCCCACACCCTTAGTACGGTAGCCTAAAAGTCAATGTACCTCTTCATTAGGATCGGGGAAGCAAGTCCTCGCGTACACGGTGAGTACGTTGAGCAGGGTCAGCTGGCCCCACTCGTCCACATCCGCCAGCAGAGAGCACAGCTTCCTGGAACATATCACTGGAATTATTGCTTCTCTCCTTTTGACAAATCGACAACAAAGTGATCCAGTAAAAGTCCCGCTTTTTCTATTTGAAGTATAGAACCCTAGTACTATGATTTGCAATGCAATTAATTGCTTTTCTTACAAACAATAAAAAAATATTATTTTTTACGCAAGATAGATCTACGATTGACCACCAATACCAATAAATAATTGTGTAACGTTCAAACCCACCTGTAACTCTTATGTATGAGGCTCATCCGATCCGGGCACACCTCGGAGAAGGCCATGGCAGCGGAGCCGACCACCAGCGGCGCCTTGTCTGAGAGCAGCTTGTCTATTATGGAGACCAGCTCTTCCTTCTGCTCAGGGTCCAAACTGGAAGGTTATTTAATGTAAGGTGACACATATCATGAATAGTAAAAAAATTACTACAGAAAGCAGGTTAATACATTTTAACCGATTTCAAAAAGGAGGACGTAATTAATTCAGTCATATTTTTACCTGCGACTGTGTTATATTTTTCGAGTATACGTATGTTTGTATCTATGTATGTTCCCCAAAAGCCTTGCCCGTCTAACGCTCGAAGCCCACTATGAAAATAAATCCCTCAAGGCATGGCATCAAACATGCCAGGGCTTAAACATTCGAAATCACTCATCAAAGCCTATGATCGTAAGACTTATAAGCAAATCATAGGGCTGAGTAGGAATAGTATGCGCACTCTGGTCAGAGCCCTGACTGGACATTGTTGTCTTAATAAGCACATGTCCATTATAGGACTAAGCGAGTCAAGGGAGTGTAGGCTTTGTCAAGAAGCTGACGAAACACCTATGCATATCCTCACAGACTGTGGGCCACTGATGCACAAACGTAGCCTTCATCTGGGCAGGCATACATTGCAGCCAGATGAGGCCAAAAGTATCTCTCCCAAGAAAGTACTGAGCTTCCTAATGAGCACAGGACTAGGGAGAGAACTGTAATACAGCGGCAGTCACAATAGATCTCAATAGGTCGCAGTGACATTTAAGCCGCCTATCATAAAAATAAAAAAAAATAAAAATGTTTCTATATGATCGCCTACAGCCTCAACAGCTTGACCGATTTTGATGTGCGAGGTGTCATTAGATTCGTCTTCACTCCCTGACTGTCATAGGCTATATTTTGTAATAATACATACATCCCTTACAAAAAATATTTTTCATAATTTCCAACAAACTTTTTTCATAATAAAGAAGTGATTTTCTAAGAATTATTCTAAAGAATGTGTATTTATACCGTTCTACAGGGATTTTACACATAATTTCTCATAAAAAAAATTCACTCATCATCATATCAAGCTTAACGGAATCGTAAGTTAGACTGCAAAAACTGCTTTTCTGCAGTCGGCTATTTTGTTTTTCTAGGTAAGTGTATTTTGTTATTATTTTTCTAGGTAAGGTAAGTGTATTTGTATTTTGTATGGGCGTCGTAGCTAGTTGAATACACTACAATAATACTAGGTAGGTCATAATTTATTTATTACCCGGCTGCGCAATGTAAACGAAACATGCACTCCAAAGTCGCTCCTATGCAGTTGGATATTTTGTTTTTCTTTTAACACAGATACTTGTTTATTTATCTAATTCATGCACTACTCTCACACGTATTACCATCCTAGGTCGGAAGACCCATTTTTGATGCGCGTGACATCCATTCTTATGTTTCCGATATCGAGTATGTAGTCCGTTACCTGTACAGCTTGGGTATGGCGTGCGCGGCCGTCTTCCTGACGTAGGGGCTCATGTCGCTGGCCGAGTCCCGGATGGCGAGCATCACTATCGGCACGATCATCGGCACGCGGATCGACGACAGCACGCGCAGTGCGCTCGCGCGGATCAGCTGATTCGGGTCCTGCGACACAACGCGCATTACTATATCATAGTTCCAGGCACATTCCATGTTCCAGGCTTCATGGCTCAGTGGTAGTACGACTGCTTCCTGAGCTGTAGGTCGTGGGTTCGATCCCCAACCAGGGCAAACATTTGTGTGATGAGCATGGATGTTTGTTCTGTGTCTGGGTGTTTCTATGTATCTTAAATATGTATTTACGAAAAAAAAGTATGTATGTATTCTATTAACCATCTAGTTTCCATAGTACAAGCTTTGCTTAGTTTGGGCTAGATGGCGTTGTGTGAAATGTCCTCCAATATTTATTTATTATTATTATTATAGTATTACATACAGAACGGACACTCTCCGCCTCCCGCCAATCACGGGTTCCTCACCCGCTCCCCGCGGTAGTCCTTTCGTTGACGGCACAGCGTTATTCGTCAAGAGGGACAAGCATTGCGGGGGACGTTCAAATTCCAATTGACGGCATGAGCGCGTAGTAATCAAACAATGACTATAACTTTATACATGTGTGTTTTTTATTTTTTTATTGAGTGGGTTGGTTGGAAAAAGTGGAGTTTGTGGTGGGAATGTTGTAGGCGGGGAATGGAAGGTGCTTATGATATACTCGCTACCATTCCCCGCCTTTAGGATTGGGTGTGAGCGTGAGGGACATGTGAGTGTGTGTGCATTTACAAACGTCAACTTACGTATGTGTTGTTTATTAGCGCGCTGTTGTATCGAGTGTCCGAAGTGTGCTATTACGCTCTATTAATATAATATAATATAATAATGGATATTTTGGTGATAAATGTGTAGAGCAGATGCACAATTTATTTAAATAGGTATTCTACAGCGTGAAATCATTTATTTGTTTCAAGAGGCTAAGTAATAGTACAAGATTAAAACCTACTTTGAAGACAAGTTTACCTACAATTAATATTGCCAACACCATGGACACCTTATTGTAAGAATGGCCTAATCATTGGTCAGTCAGTTCATTAAATATTGTATTAGATGCTTCTGCTGTCTTCTGATTCTGAATATGATTCAGGAAGCTGGATTAATTGCAATATTTTAGTAAAAACGCTCGCCAGTTGATAGAATGGTTAATTAACCTAGTTGGCTGGGATATATACATTGGAAGTGTACCTTGAGTGCCCGCTGGAAGGTGCTGATGGAGAGCAGCGCGAGATCCTGCTGCTCTTCTGCATAGCGCACCAAGTAAACATAGACTAGTTTCTTCACTTCTATATTCTTAGATACTACATTCTTCACCACTGCAGGGAATCTACACACAACAAACTATTGTTAGAATAACAAGGTTAGAATACTAAAAAATCCCAACCAGAAGAAACGGCTGAACCGATTTTTATGATACATAGCAAAGAATACACTCAATGAAATCCTCTTTCAAACAAAACTGTATCAAAATCGGTCAAAGACAGATACACACTCACACATACATAAAACTTATAACACCCCTCTTTATGGTTATAGGTTAAAAGACACAATTAATTCATTCAATGAAAGATATATACATTAGTTATTTAACTCTTTATTGTTTACATCTTAACTAAAACATGAAATTTGTGAGAAAGAGTAGAAAAAGAATGGGGAAAAATGGAAAAAAGGGTGAACATTATGTAGTTTAGGGATAGATCTAGAGATAGGTTAGAGAGGAAGTCAGGAAAAAGTTTTCCCGCATAGATTTACAAAAATAGTTCTTGGAAGAGGTCTGCAATCACTGTCTGTTGTTTCAAGTTTAACATATCATAATTTCAATACCAGCCCCCGGCTTACTATCATAAAATACAAATGTACAGTAACTCTCATATTAAAACTTACAAATCTGATGCATCTCTTCCCTTTGCTATCATGCCAATAATCCTCTTCATCGCCTCTAGTTTCAATGAGTCTTTAGAGCCATCCAACATCTGCTTGAGATCTTCATTTCTGTAAAACATCAGTAATAATATGTACATTAAGATTTGATAATCCAACTGTTCACTGAATCCATTTTGATACAATTTCTATGGGGCCAATATGAAAATATGTGTTATTAAATTATTAAAAAAAAACGCAATTGGTTTATAAATTTAAAAACATACAACCAAATTGACAACCATCTTCTTTTTTGAAGTCAGTAAATTGAATCCTACCAGTTCAATCAAAGTCAAAAGAGAATTATAATCTTCTTTGTAGATGTCTTTAAATCGTGAGTGAATTGGTTTCTTCTAGGTAAGCATGCTATATCGTAGACCGCAACGTCGCTTAACATTTAAAAAAACTGAATACTCAAATCTTCCAATTGTAGTTATGACATGTATTGGCACTTTCTAATTTGGAAAGTTTAAGCAAAATCCTGTGGATAACATGAATAAATAAGGGATTTGTAAACAATCTTACGTATAAATGGTGAATAAGCACATTTTGGTTAACAGTGTTTTCTTTCGTTTTCGCACGTGTCAGGTTCCCTTCTGACAGAAAGTGACAAGTCCTTATCCATTGAATAAGATTATAAGTAAAACGGATTATTTGTTGATTTCATACTAAACTTGAGATTTGGGGCAAAACCCCAAACCATTTAACGAGTGGGTTGATGTTAAGACGGCCAAATATTATCAATAAATTCCAATCTATGATGCTACTTAGTGATGTCAAATAAATTAGATTATACATTGCATATGTTTTGAGTAACATTAAAGTGAAAAATAAAGACAACTTCACAAATTTATTATGTATTCCATCAATGTATCCTACCAATATATGCAAATAAAGATAATATGAATATGAATACATTTCAATATTTTTTTCCTAGCTGTTTTTAACATACAGTTAATCCAGTATACTTTACAGAGTAATACAGAATGCAGTTAGTTGAGAACATTAACTGACTCTCAAGAGTTCGTTTAAATTAGAAAGTATAAATTTTATATCTTATAAAACTTTATATTTCTTAAAAACCACATAGGTATTCCAACCGAAATCCTTCCAGATACGTTCTAAAGGTAAGCTGAGAAAGATCTAAGTACATAAAATACTTCAGAGTGAGTAAATAAACCAACAGCTGATTTTACAGCTGTGAAGTTCAGTCAGACCTTGCTGAATAAATATCATTTCCATAATATGTATTTTCTGAATAAAATTTAAGGTAGTGTAAATATATTGCCATCGCCTGTAGCCAGCTCTTGGACCAATTTTGCCGCTGTCTATCTACAATCTGTAGTGAAAGTAGTCTGAATAATCGATATCTTACTTTTTGTAGTCAGGTTGGAAGAAAGCGCCGGAGGCAGGATCGTTGACCGGATATTCTACTTCGCCGGCCACCACCTCGTTGTTTATAAACGACGTCGAACTCGTCATTTTGTTTAGGTCCTGCATTCAACACTTTTATTTGACTATTATGTTTATAAAGAAAAATAATGTTTGGACGAATTGGACGTACTGTACTGTGAACTACTGTGATTCTTTGACATTGACAGTCCGTACATAAAAGGTTCTTCTTCTTCTTTTTTGTATTGGACCCGCGTTAAAGCATTTGCCAGTGTCAATAATTATTAGGATTTTTTCAAATTTCTTGAATAAAACAAGTTGTAAATGATCTCAGTAAAGTGATGGCGACTTTACTAGAAGCTTCTATGGAGTTTTGCCGACAACGTAAAATCACACGTTTCACTGCATTTTTTCACTTTTTCACACTCACGCACTTGATCGAACACTTAATGAATAAAACACCAGCATTTTTATAGCATTAATGTTCAAAATAACACAAGTTTAGGAAAATAAAACAAAGCAACAACATGTTACAAGACGTTCCCGCCAAAACTATATATAAAAGGTTCTCTTTGTTGACAGCAAAGCAGTGCTTCCAGACGCCGTGAATGAGAGATCATAAGGTGGGTAAATAAAAAGTCGTATTCCCTAAGAAGGCTACTACAAAAAAAAAAGTACGAATGAAATTTAGTTTAAAATACAAATTTGTCATATTTTAATTTGTTTTTGTTATTTTAGTAATACGGGCAATTTTTATTGCTGTTCTAACAACTTTCAACTAAAGTAGTAAGAAGGTTAATTCAATTACCGGTGTTACTACTAGTAGTAAGATTGGTAGTAGCACGGGCAACAAGCCAGTTTAATAACTTTTCTACCAAAAAATACTTTTATTGCCATCAAATCAGCATAATTTGTTTTGTTTTTGTTGTTTTAGTTTTACGGTAGTAACACGGGAAATTTTTTATTGCTGTTCTAACAACTTTCAACTAAAGTAGTAAGAAGGGTAAGTCAGTTACCGGTGTTACTACTAGTAGTAAGATTGGTAGTAGCACGGGCAACAAACCATACACACATTAGTCTCCGTAAAGAGTTTTACATTCCATTTTACACAACATGTTGAAAAAAAAATTGGTTGTCTGTAAAGTCGGTTTACGGACGATAGTTTAACGTGACAACGTCATAACAAAACATTGATGAAATGATTATGATGATGATAATGTAATAGGACAATGAGCGTAACGTAACGGGACAATGAGTCGTACTTTTTCGTGCGTGCAGCCGGCGTTCATCGATTTATTAGACGTTGTCAAGTCAAAAAAAAAAATTGGTTGTCTGTAAAGTCGGTTTACGGACGATAATTTAACGTGACAAAGTCATAACAAAACATTGATGAAATGATGATGATGATAATGTAACGGGACAATGAGCCATACTTTTTCATTCGTGCATATGGCGTTCATCGATTTATTAGACGTTGTCACGTCAAAAATTTACACAACATCCATAACGTTTTTATATCCATAATTTTAATTTATCTTTGTTGTATTTTGGTGAAAATAGTGCACAGATTTTCACTTTTAATATATACATTGATCTACAATTTTTGACGTGACAACGTCTAATAAATCGATAAACGCCGGCTGCACGCACGAAAAAAATTTGTTGCCTGTAAAGTCGGTTTACGGACGATAGTTTAACGTGACAATGTCATAAAAAACATTGATGGAATAATGATGATGTAACGGGACAATCAGCGTAACGGGACAAAGAGTCATACTTTTACGTGCGTGCAGCCGGCGTTCATCGATATTTTATTAGACGTTGTCACGCCAAAAAGTATGACTCATTGTCCCGTTACATCAAAATCATCATCATTTCATCAATGTTTTGTTATGACGTTGTCACGTTAAACTATCGTCCGTAAACCGACTTTACAGACAACCATTTTTTTTTCTTTTATTACTAAACCACTTAATTCCTATTATTTCGAATATTTTTGCGAGAGATTTTAAAGTCCGTAGCAATGTTTTGATTTGACTACTAAATTATTAATCACTTTGTTCTGTTCGTAGAATTTCCATAGTAACAAGTAATTTGAAATATTGAATTTAGTTGTCTATATTCGTAAATTGGTCGGGATTTAACTGTAATTGATCAAAGGGAATCTCCTACTAGTCAGGTGAAAAAAATGTAGTATTGTGCTCTTGCGACTTTTTCGCATTCCGTAAAAACTAAGGGAACGTGAAAAGCGTAAGAATTACGTACCATTTTGTGATCAAAATGGTACGTAATTTACGATTTAAATCTTAATCATACGATTCTTTTGCTGTTTCTAACATGTAAGAACTAAATTATTAGTTCTTACATGTTAGAAACAGCAAAAGTTAGTTCTTACCCGTTAGAAACAGCAAAAGAATCGTATGAATACGATTTAAATCGTACACCTGGCAAGACTGCAGCAAAGATTAGAGCGGATTATTTAAAATAAAAAATAAAAAAATGATTAGAGCGGATCGTCATCAAAATCCCTATTGAAAAACTAATTTGTCTAATAGTTTGTTTGCCTTTTATAGTTTATTCAATTGATTGTGTTTTCTTGATTGTGTAATTTTATGTTCTGTAAGTGTATTAATGTGTATGGATTACTATGGATCTAGTATCTGAAATAAATATTTAAGTAAATAAATAAAAAATATATGGTGGAGAGTTTTGGCGGGAACGCCGTGAGAACATGTTCTTCACAAAATAAATTCCTAAAAAACAAGTGAAATAAAAGCTTCCAGTAAAGTCGCCACCACCAAAGACTCTCCCGTCATAATAGTAATCTTTGCCAAAGGCTACCACCAAAGATAATATTATAACGTACTTAAGAGGCGGGTCTTCCATAGAAAAAAAATTTATGAAAATATTTCAAATTTTGATTTGAGTCGAAATGTATGGAGTTTAGGTCAAAATTCTTAATTCAATTCATTGTCAATTTGTTTGTTTTTATTCGCGCTACTGGCAGGCTAATGGAGTTTTTCAAATAGATGAAAAAGTATTATTTTGGCTTAATATTGAAAATATGCATGTTTTTCATCAATTGTGATCAACAAAATTACATACCTACTAAGTACAACCAAAATCCGAGTTTTAGAAAAAAAAAACCTATGAAAGGGCGCCTTGATTTTCAAATCACTGTGCCACGCCGCCGCGAAAAAATTTAGAGTTGAAAAATTGAACCATTTTACCTATCGACAATTCATACCTACGGGAATTCGTTTATATGTAGGTATTTATAGAATTCATTATTTATGTATATCTACCTACTTAATTATTATTATAATAGCTGTTAATGTTATGATGATTTATGAAAATACTGTTTTTATTTATTGTAGTCTCTATAGCGCATGTCTAAATATTTTATTCAAGAAATTGTACATCACACTTACGCCAGCTCTCCGTGCACTTAGTTTACAAGTTCTTATTTAAGGAGAAATATAAAAGTGAGTTACTTATTTACCTGTGGGTCTATTGAGTAGGGTAATATTTGGTACAGGTCCGAGAAGAGACAGTCGCGGTATTTCTATTCCGTGATTCCGAGATGCAGACCGGACATCCCGCGGCACTCGGTCTCACTCGTTTCCATACCTTCATGCGATACGCGTGAGCCAATGAGCGGTCTGCGGCAACATTGGTGCTGCAGCCAACTGCAGCTACGTGTCGCAACTGTAGGCTGCAACATCGCACTACTCGGAATAATTTTTAATCCCCGACCCAAAACGAGAGATGTTATAGGTTTGAGGTGTGTATCTGTATGTCTGTCTGTGGCATCGTAACTCTCAAACGGATGTACCGACTTTGATATAGTAATTTTGTTAGAAAAATAATTTAATCGAGAGTGTTCTTAGTTATGTTCCATAAAAATCGGTTCAGCAGTTTATTTATCGGGGATTTTTGAGTTTTCTAAACCGTAGAACCAGAGCTATTTATGAATCTAATCAAGTGCGAGTCAGACTCGCCCACCGAGGGTTCCGTACAAACTAAATAAAAGGGGGAAATCATTTTTTTTTATATTTTCCTTCATAAACCGAAAAATGTACATCATAAAAATATTTAACACATTCCTTGCTCACCACTCGGATCCGAGTGGGGCAGGGCTATAGTAGCGGCGCCTCCCACTCGGATCCGAGCGAGCGTCCCGTTCATTTTGTAGTAGTCAGTAAACCGCCGGCGTTTGAGCCAGTTAACGTTGCTTTGAACGGCCACTCTGTACTTAATCAAAATTCGCCTAAAAAGTTTTGGTTCCCAGCTGAAGTGAAGGGTCTGCAGGGGGCGAAGAATGTGTTAAAAACCTGTTTTAGCTTATGATAATGAGGCTCTTTCATATGATACCCCACATGATACGGTTAATTCACTTTAAAATTTGGGCCCTCATTCCTTGCATGGAGAGAGACACTATTTTTTTGTGATTAAATTAAAAATGTCCAGTTTTCGGATTTTTTCCTATATGTGTACTCTAACACAATGCTTCTTGCCAAATTTCAGAGTTCTAGGTCTACGGGATGTACCCCATAGGTTTTGATTCCTCTGTGAGTGTCGAAATGTGCGTTTTTACGACATATTCGGCTGTAACTTTTTTTTATGAAAACTGAGAAATTTTATTTTCTTTCTGCAGCAAGATACTATGGATCTGCGTATATAGTTTTAATTTCAACTCGATACCTTCACGCGTTCCCGAGATAAAGGTCTTGACATCCGGACAGACGGACGGACAGACTGACAGACGGACAACAAAGTGATCCTATAAGGGTTCCGTTTTTTCCTATTGAGGTACGGAACCCTAAAAACAAAGGGTTGCACTCCGGGAGTGTCGGTAGAAATGAAAACTAAAAAATAAAATAGTAAAAAGACTGACTTGTGAAGGACTCGGAGGGCGGAGGTTCAAAAACCTGCGCCTTCCGATGGACAAATTGAAATTTATATCGGTGCTCTAACCTACTGAGTTAACTAGTCTTACATGCTTGTGTCGAAAATAAGCATTCGGCGCAACGAAATGACGTCATACTAGAAGGACAAAATTATACATACAATAATGAACTTTAAATGCAGACCGTTAGAATAGGTTTCTGACTAAAATAATCCGTCCGTCTTACGATCTGACGCGAGTTTCACATTTTTTACCAAAAATGCACAACGCCGCTAAAGAAGTTAAGAAGTTTTCACTTCATAAAATCATCGATAACGGCTGATGATTAAACCTAATAGAGTGCATCTTATGCTTTCATCACTTTCATGTAGCTTTTACCTTTTTTAACGCTCGACAAAGTACTGAAGTGTCTGGCCAAGCCCGAAGTGCCTAAGTATGTAAAGTAACATGTAGCATTACTAACTACAACACAACAATATACAGACTCAACTAACTAAACTACTACAAAAAAAGCACATCGATCACCCCAGACCGATAAAGGTCTAAAGATAATCCAAATGCTCACACCCACTTGTAGCATTACTTATACTTACCCAAACTACAGAGTGAGTCTGCGCTGTTATTACAGGGTTCCAGCAAAATGTACTGGATCATTGTATTTATCATCACAATGGGCCTCGTAATGTGGAGTCTGTTCCGAGATGAAAACCCGCTGGACCAGCTCCCGGGTCCTCGTAGGATACCGTTCATCGGATGCCCTTTGGTCTACGCTTTCATTGATACAAGTGAGTAAAATAAAATATCTAAATAAATTTATATATACCGTATAATCCACTGAAATTGGCAAGCAGATGCGAGTTGGTATATTGAAGATAAAACAGTTTATTTATTATTTTTTGCAAAAGACAGGATAAATAATGTTTCAATGTTATGGTATGGTTATTTAAAGTTTCTTAATGTTTGCAACGATCTCAATGAGGACTAAAGCAGACCACTTACACGATTAAATTAAAATAATTTCGATTTTCAAAATAATTCGAAGCGGCAAAATAGATGTCTCTAAACTTCTCAATCTAAATTAGGCTTTAACGCGGTGTCATAGAATTTAAATCAATATCTTTAAGTTCGTCATTGTTAGATTGTTGGTAGGTATATAAGTATCGAACTCTTTGTGATTTTTTATTTTTTTTAAGCTTTGTGTCCCAATGAGACTATAATATCTATTTCTAGTCCATATGATAATAATGTCAATGATTGTGTCTTGCACGGCTTCCATTAAGATTATTACTCTTCCACAACTAAGTTGAGAAGGGAGGGTTGAGCTGGGGGGGTTTACCTATACTAATACAGAAAGCAATCGGATTAAGTACTCTACTAGACCTTGTCTGGACCGATACAAATAAATACGTAATTCGTTTACTTAGATGACATATTTTCCTAGTTATTTTGTTATAAAAACCTAAATACTGAACTGATTTTTATAAAATTTCTAAGAGACCACCTTGGTGTACTTTTTATAACAAAAATACTTTTTCAAATCGGTCCAGATGTCTACGAGTAATCGAGGAACACAATTACATAAAAAATCGGACAAGTGCGAGTCAGACTCGCCCACCGAGGGTTCCGTACAAACTAGTAGATAAAAGGGGAAAATTATATTTTTTTTTGATATTTTCTTTCCTAAACCGAAAAATATTTAAATACCTGTTTTAGCTTGTATTTATGCTCTTTTTTAAGATACCCGTAAGATACATGATACGGTTAAAGCACTTTAAAATTTGGGCCCCCTTCCTTGCATAAAGACCCTATTTTTGTGATTAAATTAAAAATGTACAGTTTTCCGATCTTGTTCTTTATGTGTATTTTATGATAATGCTCCTTGCCTTTCACAGTTATAGGTCAACGGGAAGTACCCCATAGGTTTTGATTCCCTTGCGAGTGTCGAAATATGCGTGTTTTTGCTACATATTCGCCTGTAACTTTTTTTCATGAAAACTGAGAAGTTTGATTTTCTTTCTGTAGCAAGAGACTATGGATCTGCGTATATGGTTTTAATTTCAACTCCATAACTTTACGCGCCTGAGATACAGGTCTTGATAGATGGACAGACCGATTGACGGACAACAAGGTGATCCTATAAGGGTTCCGTTGTTTTTTCCTTTTGAGGTACGGAACCCTAAAAAAGATTCCGAGGAATTCCTCTTCCTCAAAAAAACTTCCTCTTTTTTGGAAGTCGGTTAGAAAGAAGATAATACATTATGTTCAATCATACCCATTACCAGTTGGTGGAGTGTACCTATAGAGAGTTAGTAGATTGCACGTGGAAATATCTTTTAGATCGACGAGCTCCATCCTCGGCCACACCATCGCCACACGCTAACATCAGACGAGTTGGTTTTCAACCGTAGATTTATCTTGTATATAAAAAAAATTAAAAAAATGCGTATGTTGGCCCAAATATGTACCTAGCACCCAAGGGAGTCGCCAAGAGGGGGCAAAGGCGGCAGCTGCCCCCCCCCCCCCCCCAGAGATTTAAAAAATATAGCCAACTGCAAAGCAACCAAAGTCCTAAGGCCGTGCAATTGTACCTGTACCTACAATTCATGCCCCCCCCCCCCTGGGCCATGGGCTGGCGACGCCCTTGCAAGCACCTGGCATTATGGTTATTATGGTATGATAATTTTACCGATATTGTACAAATTCTATCAATTTGTCACACACAGCTGAAAAGAAAGAGTATGAAAATATTTATTGGCTAACTGTGTTTACAAAGATGTTGAATATATAATTAAATAGCCAGTCTGCCTTTCGAGCGTACAATAATTTTAAAACTCTTTTAGAACATTCCACTAATAATATTCAATAATAGATACCCACATTAACATTTAGAATATTTCCCTTTTTTTAATAGTTTTATGTAAATAATATTTCATTAAAAGTATTGTAATTATTACCCTTTAGATAAATTAAATAGGATTTTTTTTGGTGTAAAACGCGATTCAAATAATGAGCCTATTTATTTTATTTATGTACTTATTGGTATTATGTTAAGTGTGTATTATATTTTTATTTGTTTTCAGGACAAATGTTCATCCAAGTACGTAAGTTCTTCAAGCAGTACGGCGACAGGCACCTCATTAAAATCTTCCACAGGCGCATTTTGCACATCAGCAATCCTAATGATGTTGAGGTTATTTATTTTTTCTCTATTGAGGTCTTACAAATAGATTTGCGAAAGAGGTCAATCGTCGAATCCAATTCGATTAGGAAGCGTTTAGGAAACTTAGAAATGTTTTTTCGTCCAATATACCACAGTGCCTCAAGTCAAAAGTTTACAATCAGTGTGGGTTACCAATGACATAAGGCACTCAAACGTGGTCATTATGGGCCTTATAAGGAAGCTCAAAGTCATGCAATGAGCTATGAACAGGGCTATGCACGGTTTTTCTCTGAGAGATCGAATCAGAAATGAAGAGATCCGTAGACGCACGAAAGTCACCGACATTTCACATCATCATCATCTAAACCACAAGAACTCCACAGCTGGACATAGGCCAACCCCTATAGATTGGATGGGGTCAAAAAGTTTTCGAGTGGAGACCACGCACCGATAAGCGCAGCGTAGGAAGACCAACCACAAGGTTGACAAAGACCTCAAACAAGTGGCAGGAAGACGCTAGATGCAAGCTACTTCCAGCCGATCTTTTTAAAATTCACAAGGGAGGCCTACATCCAGCAGTGTACTTCTGTGGCTGAGACGACGATGATGTTGAGGTCTTCGTCATCTTAACCACAAGAACTCCACTGCTGGACCTTTCTGATAGATTTCCTAAAGAAACCTTACGGAAGGGGTCAGTAACTGTAATTATCCGACTGCATAAAAAGGATGGTTATGTTTTTAAATAAATGTGATTACGGTACTATTCACAACTTATCGGATTCGGCATTGGGTCGGAAAATATATCTTCATCTTTGTCATTTCCATACAGAATGACAGAGATAGAGATATAGTTTCCAACCCGATTCCAATTGTGAATTCCGATTGTGAATAGGGGTACGGTTTGTCTTCCGCATTACTAGGCTATTATGTTTTACATAATGTTGTGTATTAGAGTAGATATTTTCTAGGTTTGCCCTAATGTTAAATAAGCGACGGTGTGGCCGACAATGGAGCTCGTCGGTCTAGAAGATATCTATCCACTCTAGTCTTGATAATTCCAAGATTGTAGTTTTCAGGATATAGCTGGTACATAAAAGCTTTGCTTAGTTTTTCTAGGTTAAACTTCACTGTCATTTTGTTCCAGGCTGTTCTATCTCATACAAAGAATATAACAAAGAGCATGCCTTACTCCTTCCTGCAGCCCTGGCTTGGAACTGGACTGCTTCTCAGCACTGGTAGGTATACTTACAGTCATAGATGTAATGAGCGTAGAATGCGAGTCGTCACTCGCCTGTAGCTAGTGAAGCAACTTTTATAGGTCTTTTAAGGCCTACAACGTTACTCTGCGTCGCTACACACGACAGGTGAGAAATTTTGGCACAATTTCCCTGCTTAATTTTGTGACAAATTGAATGCTTACTCACTTGAAACATCATTTAGATGCCATGTGCGTGTCAAATACAGTAAATACGTAATACTCGTGGCGTAGCTTGACTAGGTGTTCTCGAACGATCACTAATGTCAAGCAACGGACGGATCGGTCAGTCTTCGGATGGGTGACCGTGAGTGGCAATTCTTTCTGAGTGCTACCGTGGGTCGGATGACACGTTTGTGTCACCAATTGTAGGTCCCGGTTGTTTGTCAATCGTCAAGCCAGGTCAGAGGCCTTTCGGCGGCTTAATAACTCTGACACTAGGGCTGGCCACTCAGTCTATTCGAACTTACTTACTTACTATAAATTATATTCTATTCTATTTTTGGCTTCATTTACGAACGAAATTTTGGATGAAACTATCACTAAGTGCCTTTACTCTTTATGTTAGATCTACGATTGACCACCAACTGGCCTGATATTAAGCGATGGTGTGGCCGAGGATGAGGCTTGTCGATCTAGAAGGTATTTATTCACTCCAGCTTTGAAAATTCTAAGATTACAGTTCTCAGGGAACAGAGAAGACGGCAAAAAAGTCCATTCCTCTGCAGTATGCATCAGGAATGTGGACCGAATTTTTTTAGTGCGGATTTTTGGTAGATTTTTCAGTGAGTAATTGGTTTGCTAGTTCTGTAGTGAAATGGGAAGGGTGGAATTACGTCGTAAAATTGCACACGCTCGCCGAAATGAATTCTATTTTCAAATGAGGATGGTGTCTATGCTTTGTGCCATTTACTATTGAATATTGAAAATAAACGAAATTGATTTGAATTATCGACCATTAAATATTTAAGAGATCTGTGATCAAGTCTAAAAACATGCGTAAATCACCGTAAACGTGATAGGAATAAAATTCCGTCAATAACTCTTCACGGATATTGTCAATCAATCACAGTACACAAACGTAAATAAACCATAAAATACTTTCTGCTAGTCCTGTAGTGAAATGGGGAGGGTGGAATTAGATCATACGTTTGCACACACTTGCCGAAATGAATCTAATAGAATACAGACAAATATTTACGTTATTGATCGAGACTATGTATGTATCTAGCGTTTATCTGATGCGTACATCTACTACGCGAAACTGTCTTACTCTATAGTTATGTGTCATCAATCTCTTTTTGTTCCATTTCCGTGGCATCGGAACATGTATCCTGGTCTCACTCTCTCTACGTCGTAGATAGATAGATAGATAAACTCTTTATTGTACACACCATAAAATAATATCTTCCGTTTACCTTTATATTTATATTATCGTAATATAAATTCCTCCTCATTACTTTACGAAATTTGGTTACACGTCCATATTTTTTGCAGTAATAGGTTTGCGCTTGACCGCCATCTCGCCCGATGTTATGTGTACGTTGCGGTTCACGATGGATCGCACCAACACAGAAGAAACCAATTCAATCCCGATTTAAAAACCTGGATTATATCTATGGGTGAAGGAAGACCCATTCAGAAAGACAGCTCATTCGGCAGCGTGTCGTCCAGCCCTCTCTCCTCTTCGATGTCCTCTCTCCACGACTTCTAAGCCGCCTAAAAAGTTTCATCCCAAAAAACTTGATATCAATAGAAAAGTTGATGCGCCATTTGGTCATCCAACATTTACTGGATTCTGTTGATCCCGCAGGAGAAAAATGGCACAATCGGCGTAAGATCCTAACGCCGACATTCCACTTCAACATCTTGAACAACTTCTCTGTCGTGATGCAGGAGAAGACTAAAAACCTCATCGACAAGCTGAAGAGGAGCAGCGGCAGCGATGTGAATGTGATGCAAGAAATCAGTGACTTAACGCTTTTCATTATTTGTGGTTAGTAATTAGTTTATAGGTATACGTCAATTCATATACGGGTCAGGCCTAGATCTATGGAAGGCATCAGTGGGGCAGTAACCAATACTGAGAAGACCTTTGCACAAAATATATAAAAAATACAGTTGTTCTTATGTAGTCTAGCAAAAATAAATCCGTTTGTATGGAGCAGACCACAGTATTTGCAACTGGGGGGATTCTTTGAAATTATGATAGGAAAATAACTAAAAATCATAGATCAACAATAATCCCCGATTTATAGACTAGCACTAATACACATAATATGTGTGCGTTCCGCGGTTTTACTCGCATAGTTATGAAAAACGGTGATGATTATGATGATGACAAGTAGCTTATGTCCGTCTCCAGGTCCAAATCTATCTCTATACTAATTTTCATAACGATCTGTTCAGCTGTTTGAGCGTGTAAAGGTAACAAAATTAGCTTTTATAATATCATTTAAGAAATTGTGTCAAATGTATTTCAAAACATCAATACATCCATTTAAATAACAATATACTTAGTTGTCTTTTATGTTGTCACAAATCTTATTTTTACTAGACTAATGTGGCGGTTAATGGAACTATTATACAATATGGAACTTAAAAAAATGGGGTGTGGCTGTGCTATGGACATGACCGTGTGTTGTACGTGAATACGTGTGCAAAAACGAGTAATATGTTATATATAAAAGATAATATAGAACAAGTATCTATATTAAAAGAATAACAAAATACCCAACTGCAGATAGCAGTTTTTGCAGATTCAAATTCAAATTCAAATTCAATGCTTTATTGCCACATTATGTACATGGTTTTGGATATAAACAAGTAATTGTATTGTTGTTATTACATAATGACCCTAGTTGGGTATTGCAATTTTAACTGAGCGGGATGATTTGTTCCATAAAAAAAATATGTCAATGAATGTAACAATATAAAATGCGGGTGGACTCAATCTATGATAAATGCCTTATCTTCAAAGTATTCGTTTATGTTGTAATAGGGTTTCAAAACAAGCATGTTTTTTAAAGTACTCGTGAATTCACAATAGTTTTCGATTTCTTTTAAATGTATTGGGAGTTTATTGTTTTTTTTTATTGCAGATAAATATGGTCCGGAGCTATGCAATGCTAGTTTAGACGATGGTACAATTAAATTATGTTTGTGATTTGATCTTACTGAATAACATCGATTATCAGCTACTTTTTTGAACAGTCGTGGATACTTTTTAACGAATTTTCAATTTTCTAAGATATACATGGATGTTAGAGTTAGAATTTTAAATTTGACGAAATAAGGTCTGTGAAAATAGGGTACACTTAAGTCGGGAACTTTAATATTAGCAACGATACGCACACATTTCTTTTGAAGAGTAAAGAGAGCATGGGCATCTGTTCTACCCCAAACTAACTACTCTGTGCTACCCCAAAGTATTATTGCATAATTAAGGCCCGGCTAGTCCGCAAAAGCAGTAAAACAAAGCTTTTAGAAAATTTACAAAAAATACTTGTATTATTAGTTCAAGCTCATTCACTCATCAAGTTTATTGTAAATATATACATATGATACATAGAAAAAGACACAGAACAAACACCCATGCTCATCACACATATGTTTGCTCTGGGTGGGGATCGAACCCACGACCTACAGCTTAGCAGGTAGACATACTACCAACTGTGCCACAAGGCCAGTCAATATATATATATATTCTGTCTTTCTCCAGGTCCTAAAGAATTTCTGTTCCAAATTTCATAATTATTGGTTCAGCCGTTTAGCCGTTTAGGTAACAAACAGACAGAGAGACAGACGACAGACAATTTCGCTTTTATAATCTTATATGATTCATACATTTCAAAAACATAACCCACCTTTTTGCACAGTCCGGTAAAAATACACCGCGGTCGCGGCAGGCGGCATATGGCGCGGCATCTTTGAACGCGTCACAGACTTTGAGAGTACCTATATAGGTATACCGCCGTCTGTCGCGCGCCGCCCGCGCCGCGCGTAGGTAGGTAATTTTTACCCGATTGCGTAAGGAGGGTTGTTTATCGAGTATATGTATGTTTGTATTTATGTATGTAAGGGTGTATATCTATGTATGTACTATGCATATTTTTAGATTACCTCCTACAGCCTAAACAGCTTGACCGATTTTGATGTGCTAGGTGTCGTTAGATTCGTCTTTACTCCCTGAATATCATATGCTATATTATATTTTTTGTAACGCATTTTTTGTACTCTTGCAAAAATAAAATAAAATGTTTTTTCATAACCTAGAACTTCTTCGTGATAAATAAGAAATAAGTAATTTTACTGGAATAAAAAATACACACTTCAACTTTTTACAGCGATTTTACGTATACATATATTACGTATTTGAGTATAAAATATTTTAGATAGGTAGTTTCATAACATTTATATTTCCACCACAAATACAGGGTGTTAGGTTAGGTTAGGTTAGTTAGGTGCATTTATCAGTGATCGACCTTGTTAGCATTATTCTTGTATATTGCAGATCAAAGAAGCATCTTGAAGTAATCAACGAGTCTTTGATAACATTAGAGCCAGTTGATTTGAATACTTCTAGGATTGAGTGAGCACTACAACCTTATTTATTTTACAAAAAATGAGGTTTATGCACATATATTTTTGTAACTGCAAATTTGTATGAATTGGTAGGTAGACCAGCAATTTATGTGAAAACCTCACGCAAAAAAGTAAAATAAATTATAATGCACCTGTTTGTATAATTAAAATATATCTTATGTGCATTAGCCTCGTTGTAATGATAAAATGTGTGGTTGCTACAACGTTTACTTTGATATTACAGAACGACCGTCAATGAAAACTCGCATAATCTGTCCCGTACTCCACCATGTGAGAGTAATAACATCGACATGTGAGTTGTGATATAGTTGTGAGAATAGAACATAAAAAAGAAATAAAACAGGCACGAATACTGTAACCAAAGAAGATGAAATATGCTACAACTGAAAGATCTGTTAATTTTTTGATATTGTACTACGGTTGTTTTTTATATTTTTATTATGGGAAACTTTAGCTTGACCACCGATCCCGCTAGTTTTGAACGACGTTTACGGTCTACGATGGAGCGCGTTTGCTTAGAAAAACTCTATTTTAATTGCGATTGCGACGTTCTGTTACATAATGTAGGTATAATAATGTGAATCAAAGAAAATCCGTTCAGGTAGCGTCTGCTGAAATTTTTCAAGGCTGTACGTTAAAAATAACAACAAAGCGCTCTGTTTTGTTAAATAATGTAGATTCAAACCCATTTCTTTCTATAATCACGCATTAGGTGTAAAAAGTAGAGTATGCACTTCGGGGATAAAGGTGTTTTTGTCTTGGGCGAGATCGAATCCCTCGTTACACTCCGGATTCTAAATTTGTAACTCTGTAAATATGTAAATATGTAAATCTGCAAATCTGTAAATCTGTTAATCAATAAACAAACAAAATAGACAACTTATTATTTATATTATTTGTAGTAAACTCTCTCAGGATCTTTTTAAAACCTACAATAATTGTAAGTTATTTTGTTATAAAAATCCAAAGTACTAGACCGATATTGATAAAATTTATATGGGACCACTTCTGAAATCACTTACCAAAGAAAAAATAATCTTCAAAATCGATTCACAATTGGTGGAGTAATCGGTGAACAAACATACAAAACATAGTCAAATTGAAAACCTCCTTCTTTTTGGAAGTCAGTTAACTAATGGTATTGCAATATAATTATAAAATTAACCTTGTTGTGTCTGCTTGTGTTTATTACCTAACATCCTGTATAGACCTTTACATTATTGTCAAAGATATTTACGTGATATATTTGACCTGTAATATGTAATTCTAACCAATATTTATGAAATTTGGACAGGAGATTCTTCAAGACCTGGAGAAGGACAAAGGCTATATTTTATCATAATCATCATCGTTTTTCATCACTACGCAGGTTACACCGCAGGAGCATAGCTATTATTTTATAAATGTGATAATTTAGTGTTTTATGTGAGTTAGTGAGTTGGTTGTTGAATGGAGATAGATATACCCACTTAGTATGACATACTTAGGCTTTTATCCCGGAAAAATGAACGAGTACGAGTAGTAAATTATTATTTCATAGATTTTCAAGAAATAAGCTTATAGATTGATATCAGTATATCACAACTTACTTGCCACTACAATGTAATGAAGATGTGGCTCAGACGAGTCGCGCGCCGCGCGGCGAGACTCGCGCGCGGCGCGGCGCGCGGCGGATCGGTATCGCACTAAACGTACGCCACGTTTTGTGCGGACTTCGCGCTCTCATAAAACGCGTAACTATGCCGTAAACTGAGGTAGCGTAAAATACCTAAATTTCTGGACAAGCCTCGCCTTAAGCGCATATAATTATGAAGCTAGACAGTTTTGCTTTTACTTTTGAAATATGAGATTTCCAATTAACGTGAGTATCGATATCTATGCCTAACAGTGTAGTCGCGTCAACAAATTCATTAACTTACGATTTCGTTACACTTTATAAGGTGTTGAGTGTACGTTTTTTGTGAGAAAGTATGTGTAAAATTGCTGTAAAATATTACAAATGCGCATTCTTTAGGATAACTATAATAAATCACTTGTTTATTACGAAATAGTTCGTTAAAGGTTACGAAAAAACGCATTTTTTTATTTTTGCAAGAGACACCTCGCACATCAAAATCTGTCAAGCCGTTTAGGCTGTAGGCTGTCATATACATACAAAAATACATACAGTCGAATTGAGAACCTCCTTCTTTTTGGAAGTCGGTTATTGACAAAAAAATATTATTTTTCTACGAATTTAGGCTGCTGCTGCTCAACTGGAGCCGCAGTTGAAGTTCATGATAAATCATTTAATCAATAAGTAGACGAGTTATCGGGAGGAAACAACTGACGAAATTTGTACCTGGCTCGCGGCCCATACAGATTATAGATACTTGAGTTATATTAACTTAATTATCTGTCTTTTATCAGACTGTGATCAGAAGACATCGACTTTGCTACTCTTCAATATTTTCTTGAATTGGTCCAAAAATAGAAGAATATTTTAGCAAAATTGGGAATTTATATTTTCGTCACAAAAGGGTACACCTTCGTAAACAGTATTTATATCACCATCAGATACCGTTTTAGTAAATATCTTCGGATTTATCGAATACGAATCGTTTGTGTCTCATTTCCACTCAAAGGCATTTGAGGTCGACTAAGCTTGGTAAGCTAAATAGAGCTGAGTTTACTGCTGGTTTCTTGATTTAATTAAACGGAAATTTATCTTCAGACGTAATTGCTTTTGGATAATACTAGTTTATTGAGGCGAAAAAGACATAGAAAAGAAATAGTAATAGTGTACAGAGCGTAATTTTGAACCAATTTTGATGAAATTTGGTGTATAGTTTCTATGGTTTTTTTTTGTCGTCGGCGATTTTTGATATGAGAGGTGGTTCCCGTAAAAAAGGGGGAACTTTATTACGGCGTTAATTACCAACCGACTTTAATGATATTTAATAGATAAAATACACAATTATTACAACTTGTGGTAAAAATGAACAGAATTGGTCAAGTGGTTGTCGAGATATGACAACGAACGCGCGTGAATGTGCTTGATGCATTTTAGCGCTGAATAATTTTCTTGATTTTACGTTTTCTCCATTTATAAAATTATTTGTTGTTATTATAAGAATATACATTGTTTTTTTAATGAAGGACATCTTAAAATATCCTATTTTGTGTATTAATTGTGTATTCAAATTAAATTGATATTTCAAGGTGCTTAAACTTATGGAAAAATGTTTTTAGATCGTGAAATAATGTCTGTAAAATCACTTAAAATTGCGAAATCGGCCCATATTTTACATATGTCCTCCTAAGCCAACTTTATGTAGGTATTATGTACAGATGATCCAAGGTGAGCTACAAATAAGCTCACTCGCGAGGTCTACTGTTCGTAGAACTACTAGTATTTATCATGATTGTAAAATCGTCTGGGCAAGCAGAGTTGGCAGGATTTTAATCATAATTATGTAGGAGTATCTGGCTTATTTTATTGATCCAAAATTTCAGACAGGACAGACATGGCCTGTCTATGTATAAACATTATCGCTAGAGGTGGATATGACAGGAGAGGAACAGGATTACCCGACTGCGCAAGGAGGGTTAAGGTTTTCGAGTGTATGTATGTATGTACCTACGTATGTGTGTAAGTATATATGTATGTATGAAAGGGTGTATGTTTGTGCCGGATACTCGCTTAATGGTGCGGACGTTATACATTAAAATGTAATTTAATTGTAAATGTAGAAATTTCTACGCCCACGAATTCGTAATAGCCATGGGCGTATATAAAGACGGGCCGGTTGGGCCAGGCCCAACACAGAATGGCATGTGGCCCACTTCAGGATTTTCGTTTACCTATACAAATACAAATCTTTTATTGCCAGCTGTGTTACAATACATGTAATCTGAGAAAAAAGTATCAACAGTACCCAAAAGCAACAGTGCGCAAAAGCAACAGTGCGCAAAAGCAACAGTGCGCAAAATCAACAGTGCGCAAAAGCACATACAACATTGTAATAGCTACCTACTTACACCTATCTTTGTATCTACCTATTTAAGTATATAGAGTTACAACTACTTAAGTATATCTTAGGGGCCAGGCCCACCCTAGAATACTTTCTAGAGATACTTCTCTAGATACTCCAATGGTAATAGCTAGCTCGGAATAAGTTAAATTAAAAAAAAAAAAAAAGTTAAGCTGATTTTACTGACAGAAACGGCCATGGGAATACAGTTAGACAAGGATAAGTCTGCTAACACGATGGAGTACAAATCAGCGGTCCATGACATCGGGAAGCTGATAGTGAGCCGACTGATGCAGTGGTGGCTTCACAGCGACTTCATGTTCAACTTGTCCTCTCAGAAGAAACGCTACGACGAGTGCCTGCGTAAGGTAAGTTTTTACCGACATCAAAAGAAGGAGGTTAACAATTCAGCTGTATTTTTTACGTTGTTACCGCACAACTCCCGTTATTTATAAACCGATTTGATTTTTGACGTGACAACGTCTAATAAATCGATGAACGCCGCCTGCACGCACGAAAAAGCATGACTCATTGTCCTGTTACGCTCATTGTCCTGTTACATCATCTTCATTTCATCAATGTTTTGTTATGATGTTGTTTCGTTAATTTATCGTCCGTAAACCGACTTTACAGACAAGCAATTTTTTTTTGGTTGAAAGGGTTTTTAGAAATTGTTAACGCAAAAGTGATTTTTATGTTTGAAAATTAGCTTGAAATAAATTGAAATTTTTGTCGAATATTTGTGTTTTCTAGTTTCACAAACAACGATTTTCTTATAAGTTCATTCAGTCATTTTATATCTTCAAAAAACGAGATGGATGATGAGCGAGCGAGACGGATGATGGTCGAACTACGGACTCTTAAATAAAAGTATAAGAATCATCATCATCATCCTTAAGAAGTCCACTGCTGGACATAGGCCTCCCCCATGGCTTTCCAAAAATACCGATTGGAATAGCGATTGGATATAAGAATAATACTATTTAAAAAAAAACTGAAAAAAAACCGACTTCGAAATATGCGATTCGCTTACTTGGATGTTAGATAGATAGATAAACTCTTTATTGTTTACATCTTAACTAAAACACAAATTACATAGTGAAAAGGGCTTAAATGCTAGTGAAACAACAGGTGATAAATTTTCGAGTTATTTTGTCAAAGAACCAAAGTATTGAACTGATTTTGATAAAATTTATAAAACCACTTCTGAAGTAAAACCTATATACCAAATAAAAATAAACATCAAAATCTATTTCATAATTAGCGAAGTAATCGCTGAACAAACATACAAAAAAATACAGTCGAGTTGAGAACCTCCTCCTTTTTGGAAGTCGGTTAAAAATAGAATAAAATTATCAACGACAAGTGCAAACCGGAATTTAATATCGTCACTTGTCGTTTTCATTTATGTTTGATTGTTTTGTGGAAGATAATCACCAAAGATTCTGATTCTGTTCGTTTGTCTTGCGGTTTGCCAGTGGTCGATACTAATTTACCGTCTTACTTATAAACGCTGAATAAGAACATTTTAACAGTGTTTTGTTCTGTTTTCGCGCGTGACAGGTCTCGTCAGACAGAAAGTGACAAGTTCTTATTCAGTGAATAAGATTTTAACATGCGTTTATAAGTAAGACGGATAGTAAGTCAATAGATTCAGACTTTTTTAAGTTTGCAACATACAACAGCAATGTAATAAATATGATATAAAATATTATTACTAAATATATTATAAATAAATATAATATATTTAATAAATATTAGCACTTCTCTGTCAATTTTCTAGATGCATAGCTTCGCAGATACTGTTATCAAAGAAAGGAGGCAGCAAAGACGCATCCACACAAAGAACTTCACGGCAGCCCTTGAGGGTGAAGACATAGACTCCAAGAAACGGCTGGCCTTGCTAGATCTTTTACTAGAAGCAGAGGAAAAAGGAGAAATTCAAGATGAGGGCATCAAGGAAGAAGTTAATACGTTCATGTTTGGGGTCAGATTTATTCCCGTTCGTAAAGTTGTGATTTTATTCCGTCTTACTTATAAACACATGTTAAAATCTTATTCACTAAATAAGGACTTGTCACTTTCTGTCAGACGAGAACCTGACACGTGTGAAAACGAAACAAAACACTGTTTAGCTAAGATGTGTTTATTCACCGTTTATAAGTAAGACGGAATGTGTTTTCACGATAGCAAGTAAACAATAAAGGACTCCTTCGATGTTTTCAGGGGCATGACACCACTTCTACAACTTTGACTTACTTGCTGATGCTGCTAGCTGATCATGAAGAAGTGCAAGTGAGTATTCAAAATATTTCTGTTTTCCGTAATTCTATACACCATTGAGCATAGAAAACACTAATAGTCTTAGGTGTGGTCAGGAGCCTCATGCACGCTGGAGATATTTCAATTCTATGCATACTTAGTCTGGCCATAAATACTGTTATAGTTAAAAATAAGAAAGATATTACATTTGAATTTGGAATCTGTCATTTTTATACGATTGTTCATTGAGTTTTCTAATTTTGGCGCCAATACATTGTACAATATTTTGCGATATTAAAATGGAGTGGGGTGATAAAGAGAACCGAATCGCTGTGATTGCATTACACAAAGTTGGTATGGAGCCAAATGCAATTTTTAAAACTCTCCATACGCTTGGTATTAGTCAAATGTTTGTGTACCGGGCTATTAATAGGTACAATGAGACCTCCTCTGTTTGTGACAGAAAAAGATCTGGCCGTCCACGTAGTGTTCGTACGAAAAAGGTGGTCAAAACAGTAAGGGAAAGAATTCGAAGAAATCCTGTCCGAAAGCAAAAGATTTTATCTCGGGAGATGAAGATAGCACCCAGAACCATGTCGCGTATTTTAAAAGATGACTTAGGACTTGCAGCCTATAAGAGACGCACTGGTAATTTTTTAACTGATAATTTAAAAAAGAATAGGGTGGTAAAATCGAAACAACTACTGAAGCGGTACGCAAAGGGAGGTCACAGAAAAATTTTGTTTACGGATGAGAAAATCTTTACAATTGAGCAACATTTTAACAAACAAAATGACCGTATTTATGCTCAAAGCTCTAAGGAAGCTTCCCAATTAGTCGACAGAGTGCAACGTGGGCATTATCCGACTTCAGTGATGGTTTGGTGGGGTGTTAGCTATGAAAGAGTGACTGAGCCATATTTTTGTGAAAAAGGTATCAAAACATCGGCACAAGTGTATCAAAATACCATTCTTGAGAAGGTAGTTAAGCCCCTTAACAACACCATGTTCAATAACCAAGTATGGCCCTTCCAACTAGACTCGGCGCCAGGTCATAAAGCTCGGTCCACGCAGTCTTGGTTGGAAGTGAACGTTTCGGACTTCATCAGAGCTGAAGACTGGCCGTCGTCTAGTCCTGATCTTAATCCGCTGGATTATGATTTATGGTCAGTTTTAGAGAGTATAGCTTGCTCTAAACGCCATGATAATTTGGAGTCCCTAAAACAATCCATACGATTGGCAGTGAAGAATTTTCCCATGGAAAGAGTGCGTGCTTCTATTGATAACTGGCCTCAACGTTTAAAGGACTGTATTGCAGCCAATGGAGACCACTTCGAATAAGCTTTTATATTTTAAATTGTTTTATATTTATGTATTAAACTAACATACTGTAAAAGTAATAAATATTATTTGCAATAAAAAAATAATTTTTTTCTTCATTTTTATTTATTAGGTATAGACGTATGTACTGGGATTTTTAGACTATTTTAGTCTTTTAGATGAGCTTAATCTGCTTAGAAATAAGACAAGTTATTGAAGTTTTCTTTTTGCCTCGTAAAACGCGACCATTTTGCGGTTATGGTCACTGAACTCAGATGACAGCACACTATCACTTACGTATACGTAAGTAGGTTTGCGTGTGTGAGCACAGAACACAGCGGAACGGTTTATTCTATGATGTGTTTGTCCTTAAAAAAACCCTTGTACACTTAATTTATCCAATTTATTGTTGACTGTTGAGAAGTATCACAGCCCTAGATTATTTTAAACAATGTGTTAAGCTCCTATTGGATTTACCGCTAATAAAAAATACAACTATTTGAAAAATAAAGGAAAACAAATTGATAGTCATTATAATATTTCTCTCCATGACAAGGTAAGCGGAGCGTAGGACGTCCAGCTGCAAGATGGCGATGATATACTCGTATAGTAACAATCGTGCGTTGTATTTGGACTTCGAGCCAGATGGATAAAAGATAAGAGAGAGGCTTATACGCAGCAGTAGAATAGAAAGGTCTGTGTATAACGATGATGATATTTCTCTCCATATTGTAAATTCTTCTTAGGAGCGAATTTATGAAGAATGCCGAGCTATACTCGGTGAGACAAACCGTCCGTCCGGGATGTCTGACTGGGCCGAGATGAAGTACCTCGACGCCGTCATCAAGGAATCCCTGAGACTGTACCCTGGCGCACCTTACATTGGGAGGTCGGTCACTGAAGACTTTATGATGGGTAAGTATTTTCAGAGACCAAGATGTTAAGATGAAAGGTATTTCAAAGGCTAGTGCTGAAAACCAGCGCTGTTGAGAAATCAGCACTATTATAACTGAACACAAACCTTTTTTAACGCACTGAACACTGTAGTGATGTATGTTTTTCTTGATTGTGTTTACTTATTTCATGTGTTATTTTCCTTCTTGCTTATGTTTAAACACATTTGTTTTGACTGTGGTGTCCGTTGTGCCAAAATAAATGTTTATTTATTTTTCTTTCTAAAAATTTCAGTTTAATCGTAATCCTGACTAAGTTTGTTGAAGCAGTCAGTCTCGTCCACAGAATGAACATATAGAAAACAATTATACTTGTTAGAATTTTAATTTCTGTATCTTTATATTTTTAAGCTGTTTAATCTAAGAATTCGCAAAAGCTACCGTTTCAAGAGTTGCAAACATTCGACACCTGGGCCTCAAGGCTGCTATTTTAACTGCCACTCGTTTGCCACTCGCCGACACGATTTAGCGACAATTGTTATAATAAACTAGTCTATTTGTGTCATCATCATCATCTCAGCCATAAGAAGTCCACTGTGTTATATGAATAAACTAAAAATTTTTCAGAATAGTCATTAAATCGTATCAGCGAGTATTGAACGAGTGATAGTTCAATAGCAGCCTTGAGGCCCTGTTTCTGTACAATGGAATCAGAGTGCATAGATGGCCCATAATATATTTATAATCAGCAGTAATTCAAAGCAGCTTCAGTTGAATAAATATCATATTTGCCAGGTGATCTATTAGTAAAGAAGGGTACGAGTATAGCGGTGCACATCTACGACCTTCATCGCCGTGAGGATATGTATCCAGAAGCAGCGCAGTTCCGACCTGAGCGGTTCCTGAACCCTGACACTCGGCATCCGTACGCATACGTGCCGTTCAGTGCCGGCCCTAGGAACTGTATCGGTGAGATAGAGCTAATATTAATGATGAGCTAATATTATTATTGTAAAGAAATCTCAAAAATGTTTAAGTTTATTTATAACTGTAAATTTTTGAGAAATTTTAAATAAATAAAGTGATTTACCTGTAACCAGTGCAATTCCGACCGAGGCTTACCCTCAACTTTTATAGCGATGCAAAGTTGTCTCTACTTGCTTTCTGTGTAGTTAAGAGTGTAAGACAAAAGTTCAAATGAGCCTACTTTAAATTGTGATATCTTTATCAGTCTCTTTAACTTCTGAGTCACACTCAGAAAAATAATGTTAAAAACTGAACTGGCGCGAGCCAACTTTGCATCGCTATAAGAGATGAGCGTACGTAGTAATATTATTATATGTTATGTGGTGTAACTCCTGTGGTTCTTGAGCCCTGACCTGACACCCGACATCCGTACGCGTGCTATCATTCAGCGTAATTATAATCGACAGAAAACGGCACAAAAGTGTCATTCAAGACGTGCCGTTTGTTACGAGAGAGAGAGAGAGAGAGAGACAGATACTCTGTACTTCTCTTTAACAAAGTTACTTGCTTTTGGTGTTGAATAAATTTCATCATCATCTCCACCAGAAGTTAATTGCTGCAAGTGGACACATGCATCCCTCACGGATTTCCAAAAAGAGCAGTTGGAAGCGGGCTGCAATCTGCCTCTTCCTATATGTGGTCGTCTGTTTACTTTGTGGCCGGTCATCTAAGGTCTTTCCCACTCTTTTGACCGTCAGTTATGCGTGTTGTGTCCTGTGCACTGCCACTTCAACTTGCTCATCCGCTGTGCTATGTCGGTGACTTTACTTCGTCTACATATCTCTATAATTCCAATTCGATCTCCCGGAGATATTCGAACATCATTAGGGAATTTTGCTAATACCCGTCACACTTAGTAAGCAAGTTAGCGAGCGCAGTAAAATGCGTTTTTATAAAAGGCACTGCTGGACATGATTACGCTACGACTTAGGAAAATATTGTATCATTTATTCTTATATTCTCTTATTTCCCAGGCCAAAAGTTCGCACGGCTGGAGATGAAGTGCATCATCAGCGAGCTATGCCGCTCGTTCCGACTGCGGCCCAAGGTCCGAGGAACCATACCAGAGATGGCGTCGGACCTCGTACTCAGGCCTCTCACGCCGGTTTACGTTCAATTCATACCTAGATAAATAATAAATTTACCTATTTCCCGTAAAATTTACCTAATTTACCTTATCCTTGTAGAAGTATCGGCGCTCAGAGTGTTATTGCCGTCATGGTCACATTATAAATAAATTGATAAAATAATAATAATAATAATAAGCTATAAGCTATAAGCTCCTTACATCCATTCTGAGAAATAAAATTTATACGCACTTAGTTGCGAACAACGTTTTGGCCTCTACTCAGAATGGATGTAAGGTTGGGTCCCGTGGTACTAAAGAGCTACTCCTCATTGATACGGCTATTAGCCAGCAAGTCAAGCGGAATAAAGGGGCCCTCTCTGCTGCTTGGATTGACTATAAGAAGGCCTATGATTCGGTGCCTCACTCATGGCTTGAGAGGATCTTAGAGTTGTGTAAAATTGATGCAACTTTGAGATCCTTCTTAGCCACATGTATGAGGCAATGGACCACAGTCCTTCGTCAACCAGGCAGTAGAGATGGCTCCTTTACACCGCAGGACTTGATAAGGATTGACCGTGGCATTTTCCAGGGTGACAGTTTGAGTTCATTGTGGTTTTGCCTGGCACTGAACCCTCTCAGTATTCTGCTGAAGGATTCAGGTCTAGGCTATCGGCTTCGTAGGGGGGGTGAAGTTATTTCTCACCTGTTGTACATGGATGACCTCAAACTTTTTGCATCGAAACGACAAGACTTAATGACGTTGTTAAAAACAACAGAGGTTTTTAGCAATGCCATTAAGATGGAGTTTGGTGTAGACAAGTGTGCGGTCGTTCAGGTAGAGCGAGGGAAAGTTGTAAATTCTCCGAATTTGCAACTTTCTGAGACAATGACTCTCAGGTCCCTCTCCGAAGCCGACACCTACAAATACCTTGGTATGTCAGAGTCGTTGGGTATTGCGGTAGAGGATATAAAAAAATCGATGAAGGAGCGTTTCTTTTGCCGCCTGTCACAAGTTCTTAACAGTCTTTTGTCTGGCGGCAATAAGTCACGCGCCTTCAACGGTTGGGTGATGCCTCTATTGTCATACTCCTTTGGCATACTAAGGTGGACTCAAACTGAGCTGGACGCCCTGGATAGAAGGGTCCGTCAGCAACTGACATTACATCGCATGTTACACCCACGTTCGTCTGTTATGAGACTGTACATTCCGCGGAAGTGGGGGGGTCGTGGCTTTTTAAATGCCAAGAACCTTCACAACCGTGAGGTGTGCAGTCTCAGGGATTATTTCCGCAACAACGAATGTGGGATGCATTGCGATGTAATGGCAGTTGACAAGGGCCTGACGCCTCTCTCCTTGGCAAAAGAGAACTGGCGCAAACCAACTGTGCTCAGCATGGAAGATCGTAGGGACGTATGGAAGGGCAAGGAGCTACACGGGAGGTTCTACCGGGCCTTAACATGACCCGATGTAGACCTTCTAGCGTCGGTGAACTGGTTACGCTTCGGTGAAACTGAAGGGTTTGCTTGTGCGATTGCAGATGAAGTTATCAAGACGAACAACTATCGGAAATATATCATGAAAGACGGTACGGTCGACATTTGTCGGGCATGCCACCGTCCCGGAGAGTCTCTCCGACATATTATTTCCGGTTGTTCGCATCTTGCCAACAGCGAGTATTTGCACAGGCACAATCAAGTAGCCAGGATCATCCACCAGCAACTTGCTCTTCAATACGGCCTTGTTGAGTCCGAGGTGCCGTACTATCAGTACGCACCAGCGCCGGTTCTTGAAAATGGTCGTGCTTTGCTCTATTGGGACCGTTCTATTATCACAGATAGGACTATTGTTGCCAATAAGCCTGATATTGTGATTGTAGATCGTTCCCAACGCCGGGCAGTGCTCGTTGACGTCACCATACCACATGATGAGAATCTCGTGAAGGCTGAGAAGGACAAGCTCAGCAAGTACCTTGACTTGGCTCACGAGATAACCGCCATGTGGGATGTTGACTCGACGACCATTGTTCCGATAGTCGTATCGGCAAACGGTTTAATAGCGAAGAGCCTTGACCAACATCTTAAGAGGCTCTCGCTTGATGGTTGGATCAAGGGTCGGATTCAGAAGGCGGTCGTCCTAGACACGGCACGAATTGTCAGGAGGTTTCTGAGTCTGTAGCCCCTACCGCCAGCAGCTTAGGCCCTGCCCCGCTGTTGGCGGCATTCTAGGTTTAAGTTTTTATAATGTTTTTATTGTTTTTTATATAAATATTGTAAAAACTTAGGCTTAAGATTAATAAATAAATATGTGGATAATAATAATAATAATAAACTTTATTGATAAAAATACATAAGCCATTTCAAATCAGTGAGTAACAATTATTAAAGTTTCTTTTGTCAGCTTGCGGTTACTTGAAAGTGGTTCCACAGAACCTACACTAAGCAGGGCTTGTGTTGTAGGTATCTGTGTACCTTCTGAGTACAGCAATAAAGCGCTTAGTAAGTTAATAATTAATTATAGCCAAAACTTACATTTAAATTTCTAAATTAAGATTATGTATATGTACACAAGTATTTTCTGTGTATATTTCAAAGTACATCTAATTGAAACATGTAACATAAAGTGCGTGACTAAGGATGTGTGTGTGTGTGTATGCATGTGGGGGTGTGTGAGGGTAAATGTCGGATGTGTTTGTGTGTAGAGGGGTGTTTGAGTCAGTGTGTGAAAGTGAATGTATGTGGGGGTGAATATGTGGGTGTGGATGTTTGTGGAGTGAGTGTATTAATATGTAAATAGCACTACACTGTCAATCTGTTATCTTAAAATTTTAAGCAATTCTTCAGTCTCGGTATAGTTTATTCCTAAAAGCCAATCGAACAGAACAGACTTTGCCTCAGGAAAATTGAGTGACACAAAGTTGTCTATAAACTTATTAATTTTATTATAAATGTAAGGGCTTAGAAACATTTTGTGTCTATGAGCAGAACGCGCTCTACAATTTGGTTCATGTAATACTCTGTCCTTACGTCTTTTATTGCAATTACTACCAGGATTAATCTTGTGTACAGTTTTATGTTGTGTCATAGTTAGGTTAAACAAATATAGTTGCCGAACCGTAAGTACGTGGCTATCCTTATGTAGTTGGTAAGTAGGATATCGAAAATGTTTTCTTAAGGCGACTTTAAGCACGGCACGCTGCGCCACCTCGAGAGTTAGCATATAAGTCGTGCATGCACCTCCCCAAATTGTAATACAATAATTCAGTATAGACCTACATAAACCATTATAAACTTTAAAGAGTAGATCATGATCGGCCACCTCACGCAGGTTCCTAAAGACAAATATAAGTTTTCGTACACGCTTACTCAACAGGACTATTTGAGGCTTCCAACTTAGGGTATCATCAATAATTATGCCTAAATACTTCATAGTCGATGTTTGTTGTAGCTTATTACAATGGCAGTTACCATTTCCCGCACAGTTTACATGGGCTTTTATTTCCAGAATTGGTTTCTTGCTATGGGGGTACGTAAGGTTCATGAACATGGTTTTATCGACATTCAAAGTCAGGAGGTTCTTTTTTAACCATTTCATAACAACCTTGAGTCCTTCTTCAGCACTATCGCGTGTCTCGAGCCAGCTGTTTCCGCTGAAGATTAAAGCTGTATCATCGGCATACGATACAATTTTACCACGTGTTAGAGGTAAGTTACTCACAAATAATTTAATTGACATAATACGCACACAATAAACTGAAACGTGGTCTCTTACTATGGGCCTTATAAGGATAGCTCAAAGTCACGCAACGAGCTACGGAGAGGGCTATGCTTGGGGTCTCTCTGCGAGATTGTATCAGAAACGAAGAAATCCGTAGTCGTACAAAAGTCACCGACATAGCACAGCGGATTAGCAAGTTAAAGTGGCAGTGGGCAGGGCACATAGCACGTAGAACTAACGGCCGATGGGGCCGAAAAGTTTTCGAATGGAGACCACGAACCGGCAAGATGTAGTGTAGATAAGTAAGTATAATACTGTTGCCTTAGATTATATATTGTCTAGATGCCTAGTAAGCGCTCAGTAAAAACTTCCACTAAAAAGGCACTGATATTGACATCTCCGATCGACCCCCCTCCCGGCCCCCGCCAATTGCCAATCAGTCATTCAGGAGCGCTCGCCGCGTGATGACATTACGAATATAAATGTTTTAATAAAAAAATATCAGTTTGTGCTGTAAAATCCTGTAAAACACATCCAGGAAAAAAAGAAAAGTGTGTAAACATCACATTTCTTAAGTAAATATTCAATTTTCTGATGTATTTCTTATCAAAATGACAAACCGAAATTTAAAATGAATTAAAATATATTGAAATATAGCGCCATAATGCTTGGTGTTGCCAAGGGTATAAAATATATTTACCAATGATAAGCTTTGTTTTTGGCCAAAAATGGAAAAGTGACGAAAGAGTTTTATTAGGTACCTATTGACTCTTAGTCTTAAGCACTTTCTGTTTCATATGATGACGAGGATCTGACGAAGGTATCAGATGATTGCCACTGGAACACCCTGATGGAAAGGACTAAGACAGTCCAGTTTGGGCTCGTTTGCTTTGGTGTCTTAAGCACTTTCTGCTTCATATGGTGACGAGGGTCTGACGAAGGTATCAGATGATTGCCACTGGAACACCCTGGTGGAAAGGACTAAGACAGTCCAGTTTGGGCTCGTTTGCTTTGGTTTCTTAAGCACTTTCTGCTTCATATGATGACGAGGGTCTGACGAAGGTATCAGATGATTTCCACTGGAATACCCTGGTGGAAAGGACTAAGACAGTCCAGTTTGGGCTCGTTTACTTTGGTTTCTTAAGCACTTTCTGCTTCATATGATGACGAGGGTCTGACGAAGGTATCAGATGATTGCCAATGGAACACCCTGATGGAAAGGACTAACACAGTCCAGTTTGGGCTTGTTCGCTTTGGTGTCTTAAGCACTTTCTGCTTCATATGATGACGAGGGTCTGACGAAGGCATCAGATGATTGCCACTGGAACACCCTGGTGGAAAGGACTAAGATAGTCCAGTTTGGGCTCGTTTGCTTTGGTGTCTTAAGCACTTTCTGCTTCATATGATGACGAGGGTCTGACGAAGGTATCAGATGATTGCCAATGGAACACCCTGATGGAAAGGACTAACACAGTCCAGTTTGGGCTTGTTCGCTTTGGTGTCTTAAGCACTTTCTGCTTCATATGATGACGAGGGTCTGACGAAGGCATCAGATGATTGCCACTGGAACACCCTGGTGGAAAGGACTAAGATAGTCCAGTTTGGGCTCGTTTGCTTTGGTGTCTTAAGCACTTTCTGCTTCATATGATGACGAGGGTCTGACGAAGGTATCAGATGATTTTCACTGGAACACCCTGGTGGAAAGGACTAAAACAGTCTAGTTTGGGCTCGTTTGCTTTGGTTTATTAAGCACTTTCTGCTTCATGTGATGACGAGGGTCTGACGAAGGTATCAGATGATTGCCAATGGAACACCCTGATGGAAAGGACTAACACAGTCCAGTTTGGGCTCGTTTGCTTTGGTGTCTTAAGCACTTTTTGCTTCATATGATGACGAGGGTCTGACGAAGGTATCAGATGATTGCCACTGGAACACCCTGGTGGAAAGGACTAAGATAGTCCAGTTTGGGCTCGTTTGCTTTGGTCTCTTAATCACTTTCTGCTTCATATGATGACGAGGGTCTGACGAAGGTATCAGATGATTTCCACTGGAACGCCCTGGTGGAAAGGACTAAAACAGTCTAGTTTGGGCTCGTTTGCTTTGGTTTCATAAGCACTTTCTGCTTCATGTGATGACGAGGGTCTGACGAAGGTATCAGATGATTGCCAATGGAACACCCTGATGGAAAGGACTAACACAGTCCAGTTTGGGCTCGTTTGCTTTGGTGTCTTAAGCACTTTTTGCTTCATATGATGACGAGGGTCTGACGAAGGTATCAGATGATTGCCACTGGAACACCCTGGTGGAAAGGACTAAGATAGTCCAGTTTGGGCTCGTTTGCTTTGGTCTCTTAATCACTTTCTGCTTCATATGATGACGAGGGTCTGACGAAGGTATCAGATGATTGCCAATGGAACACCCTGATGGAAAGGACTAACACAGTCCAGTTTGGTCTCGTTTGCTTTGGTGTTTTAAGCACTTTCTGCTTCATATGATGACGAGGGTCTGACGAAGGTATCAGATGATTGCCACTAGAACACCCTGATGGAAAGAACTAACACAGTCCAGTTTGGGCTCGTTTGCTTTGGTATCTTAATCACTTTCTGCTTTATATAATGACGAGGGTCTGATGAAGGTATCAGATGATTGCCACTGGAACACCCTGGTGGAAAGGACTAAGACGGTCCCGTTTGGGCTCGTTGCTTTGGTATCTTGAGCACTTTTTACTGCATAAAAGTATGTAAGTAATTACGCTTCGAAAATGTATTTTCAGTGTGCTGGTTTTCAGAACAAGGTTTACGGTGCCATTTAAAAGAAAAACAAATAATATCAGAAACATACCACAAATTTGTTATGTTTAAAATAATGACGAACCTGATTGGAAAACTATTCAATTTTGATGAAACTGCATGCCGCCATCACGAAAATAATATTGTCAAGGTGACGGTAGAGGGACACTTAAAATAAATAAAAATATTAAGATAAAAACAACTGCGTCAATATCTGCCATCTTTATTAAATTCATTGCAGAACTAAAAAGATAGAAACAAGATTTCAAATTGAATATTTTATTTTGGTTTACAAGTCATCAACAACGTCATTTCATTAATATATTAAAAAAACCTGTAAGCTCAGTTAAGCTCAGCCAAAAAGCCCGCCCCGAACTTTACCAGGCGCAAAAGTACCCATGACTCTAGCTGCGTTACCGCGTTGAATAGCGATGGACAACCTTTGCACCAGGTAGGAGCCGGAGCGGGGGTCACTACACTTTTCCCATATCCGGCGCCCTAACTCGTGAATCAAACTTTTGGCTTCAGTGCCCCAGCTACCCATGGTCTCGACAGCAATGGGTACAAAATCATACCTCACCTCCAAAGCCGCATACTTCTGGTGTTTTTTTATTCGCAGCATCCTCAACAGCCGCCCCCGATGCGTGGACCGAGCGACTCAAGTGACAGGCGGCGAAAGTGTTAACGCACGTGGCGTCCCATTTTTTTCCATTTTTGGTTTTTAATAATCTTAGTTGACAGTGTTCACAAACGCAGTCGGAGGCATCTGCTCACTCCGAGTTGCTCTACCTATATTTCCAACCAAATTATGAGAAGTGAGCGAGTTATGCCTCCGTTATGCCTCCGAAAATAAAATATTCAAATTAAAATCTTGTTTCTATCTTTTTAGTTCTGCAATGAATTTAATAAAGATGGCAGATATTGACGCAGTCGTTTTTTTAAATATTTTTATTTATTTTAAGTGACCCTCTACCGTCACCTTGACAATATTATTTCCGTGATAGCGGGCATATGCATGTTCAGTTTCATCAAAATTTAATAGTTTTCCAATCAGATTCGTCATTATTTTTAACATAAGAAATTTGTGGTATGCAAATTCTAATACAAATTCAAATAATTTTATTGCAGTTTGTAGGTACTAGGTACATTAAAGATCTTAATATCGAATTATAACAATTCTAGACTTTCCCTATACAAACTTGCCTCTCCAACAGGCATGCAATACTGGAAGTGGGCTCACCGAGTAATTTTAAAAATTGTCATTCAAAAAAAAAAACTATTATTACAGAAAAATCAAATCAAAATATGAAGTTATCATTTTAATTATACAATGTCAAATTACAATATTAAATTTAATCCATGTCAAGTTATAATTACAATGTCAATTTAATCCATGTCAAGTTATAATTACAATGTTAAATTTAATCCATGTCAAGATTCTCATTATGTCATATTACTATTATGTCAAATTTCAATCAAATGTATACATGTTAAATTACATATGGCAATGCCAATGAAATCTTACATAATCATATAGAATATGTTTCTGATATTATTTGTTTTTCTTTCAAATGGCACCGTAAACCTTGTTCTGAAAACCAGCACACTGTAAATACAATTTTTGAAGCGTAATTATTTACTTAATAAAAAAAAAGTGCTCAAGATACCAAAGCAAACGAGCCCAAACGGGACTGTCTTAGTAATTTCCACCAGGGTGTTCCAGTGTCAATCATCTGATACCTTCGTCAGACCCTCGTCATCATATGCAGCAGAAAGTGCTTAAGCCACCAAAGCAAACGAGCCCAAACTAGACTGTCGTAGTCCTTTCCACCAGGGTGTTCCAGTGGAAATCATCTGATACCTTCGTCAGACCCTCGTCATCATTTGAAGCAGAAAGTGCTTAAGACACCAAAGCAAACGAGCCCAAACTGGACTATCTTTGTCCTTTCCACCAGGGTGTTCCAGTGACAATCATCTGATACCTTCGTCAGACCCTCGTCATCATATAAAGCAGAAAGTGCTTAAGCCACCAAAGAAAACGAGCCCAAACTATACTGTCTTAGTCCTTTCCACCAGGGTGTTCCAGTGGCAATCATCTGATACCTTCGTCAGACCCTCGTCATCATATGAAGCAGAAAGTGCTTAAGCCACCAAAGAAAACAAGCCCAAACTATACTGTCTTAGTCCTTTCCACCAGGGTGTTCCAGTGGCAATCATCTGATACCTTCGTCAGACCCTCGTCATCATATGAAGCAGAAAGTGCTTAAGACACCAAAGCAAACGAGCCCAAACTGGACTGTCTTAGTCCTTTCCACCAGGGTGTTCCAGTGGCAATCATCTGATACCTTCGTCAGACTCTCGTCATCATATGAAGCAGAAAGTGCTTAAGACACCAAAGCAAACGAGCCCAAACTGGACTGTCTTAGTCCTTTCCACCAGGGTGTTCCAGTGGCAATCATCTGATACCTTCGTCAGACTCTCGTCATCATATGAAGCAGAAAGTGCTTAAGACACCAAAGCAAACGAGCCCAAACTGGACTGTCTTAGTCCTTTCCACCAGGGTGTTCCAGTGGCAATCATCTGATACCTTCGTCAGATATCATCTGAAACAGAAAGCAAACACAAAAAGCGGACACCAAAGCAAACGAGCCTAATTTGGACTTTCATGCTTTAAACAGTAATGTTAGGTTTAAATTTCCGGTTGAATAATATCGACTCCAAATATTTTTTAAGTCTCTATGTTTTGGGGAAATATCTATGCACTGGTATCACAAGCATCGTGCACACAAATGTAAATGGTGTAAGCAATACACCCTCGATAGGCGGCTCACTCACACACGTAAAACGTTTTTGCTTCAAATTGAACGATGCGCCTAGTATTTGAACACGGAATCTAGAGGTATATAATCTAAGACTGTTGCATAGAAACATTTCAAGTCAGTCTAGCCTATGTAGCCTACGTAATTACGAAACTATAAGCACTAAGCGGTTCTAGTAAGTTTCTATTATATTCTCCTAGTTGAGTTGAGATCTAGGTTAGTAAATACAAATAACACAATGACACGCCTAAATGAGTTTCTGAATTAAAATCTGTTACGTCACGTAACGAACACGTGACAGGGTGATATGACAGGTTGCTGATTAACACTTAGTTTAGTCTAGGTTTACAATACAATATAACTATTATTATATTCCCGAGAGAAGTAAGTTATGAAAACTAAAAAAAGAAAACCGAGATACAAAACGGCTGCACTGATTTTGATGAAACATAGATAAGAATACATTCGATCAAACCCTCTATCAAACAAGAGCAATATAACTATTCCCGAGACAAGTAAGTTTTGAAAACTAAAAAAAAACGAGATATGAAACGGCTGAACTGATTTCGATCAAACATGGTTGATCAAATCATTTGGTTCAACTTGATCAAATCCTTCAAACAAAAAAAC
This sequence comes from Lycia hirtaria, assembly GCA_947563715.1. NCBI lineage: Eukaryota > Metazoa > Arthropoda > Insecta > Lepidoptera > Geometridae > Lycia > Lycia hirtaria. The sequence continues at coordinate 47,013,806 of OX387377.1, forward strand.
TAGATCAAAATAGATTCTCTTTTTTGGTTGGGGTTAAAAACTGCTGTGAGGGTTTATTCAAGGACTCATGGGTTGGAAGTTTCCGTTTATAGAGGCGACGTGCGGCAATGATGTTTATATTATACGTAGATAGGTTTCCCCGGCTCTGCGTGGCAAGTCTCAAGTAAGGTAATTGCCCGACTCGTCTTCAGTCGCGATACGTCGGGCAACGCTGTTAGACGCGTGTCGTGACTTGTGAACAGTGATAATGCCATCCTGTATGCTTAGAAAGTCCAATACTAAGATATAAGGCCAAGATACTAAAAGGCCTTAAGAATGTGGTCTTATCTTCGAAAGTGCTGAAAACTGAGCCATGCATTTTTTTCATATTCAGTGAGTATAACTTCTCTACAGATAAAATCTTATTGACGCGCAGCGTGATTAGCGTAGCGTCGCAGCGTGATTAGCGTAGCGTCGCAGCGTGATTAGCGTAGCGTCGCAGCGTGATTAGCGTAGCGTCGCAGCGTGATTAGCGTAGCGTCGCATCGCGCCACGCCACAGGGGTTGTGCCTGCGGCGGTTTTTGTGGCACAGTTCGTAGCGACGAAAACTAAAACAAACGTATGGTAATATGTGGTCTTGTTTATGAAGGTGCGAGGGGATGGGCAGCGAGATCGAGCGTCCGCCACTACGAACGATACGATTCCAGAACCTACTGCACTAAATCTAACAATAATTATTATAGTTTAAAAAACTAAAACAACCGACTTCAAAATACGCAATTTCCGTTTACTTGGATGACAATTTTTTTATTCGGTAATTTTGTTTTAAAACCCAAACTATGGGATCGATTTTGATGTAATTTATGTGGGACTAATTTGGATATCCTTCCAAATAAAATAAAGATTTTTAATCGGTGCGAGAATGGCGGGGTTTATGCGGTAACAAATGTAATAATTAATAACTTACCTACGTATTTAAAGTCAGTTGTTTCAGTTTTTTGACAGGATCAAAATTCAGAGGCAAGTCCATTACATTAAATACATAGGTATGAAACAGGGAGACGTCTATCCGAAACTGTTCACTGTCGGATTCGAAGTTACTAATCTACAAACTTATGGCATGGAAAGGGTTCATCATCAACATTAGCATACTTCTCTCACTTTTGTTTTGCCGATGACATGGTGTAATCGATGGAAGACCTCAGCACAATGCTCAAAGACCTCAATCGAGTTTCTCAACAGATGAGCATTGGTCGTTTTCTGTGGTATTTGCGTCTCGAATTGGATACTTATGCAATAATGTATTATAAGTAGATAGGTTATACCCGGCTCTGCGTGGTAAGCTTCAAGTAAGGTAATTGCCCGACTCGTCTTCAGTCGCCACACGTCGGGCAACGCTGTTTGACGTGTGTCGTGATTTCTAAGGAAAATGCCATCCTGTGTGTTTAGAAAGTGCAACACCAAGATACTAAAAGGCCCTAAGGATGTGGCCTTATCCTCGAAAGTGCTGAGAACTGAGATTTGCCATGCATTTACTTCATATTCAAGGAGTATAACCAGTCAATAGATAAAATGTCATTGTACATATGTAGGTATGATTAGGAACAGTTCATTAAATAATTATAGTTTAAAAAAAAGTTAATAAACCTACTTTAAAATATGCAATTTGTTTACTTGGATGATATTTTACCAGTAATTTGGTTATAAAAACCAAAGTACTGAACCGATTTTGATAAAATTTATATGGGACCATCTCTGAAGTACCTACCAAACAAAAAAAATAATCATCATAATGACGGAGTGATCGGTGAAAAAACATCCAAAAAAAGCATACAGTCGAATTGATAGCCTCATTCTTTTCGGAAGTTGGTTAAAAAAACTTTCATTCACATTATTGTAATAATGAAATTTATTATAAAAAATTGTGTATATACTTAGATGCTGTATAAAAATATATTATATTGAACCTAAATGAAACTATTATTTAATTTTAACCTAGCGACAGTACGACACAACTCAGAAGCAGAGATTAGTGCTCTCTCGCGATATAGAGTACTAATTTTAGTTTCTCAGAGTTAAATCAACAGCTATGGATCATTTTCACGTTGCACTCATGCTGGTCTAGAAATAAAATTCCCGCCACTGTTCAGAAGCTAATTGGCAGCGAATCCCTCGTTAAAACTAAGCTTCAAAGCTTGGAACATCGCCGTATCGGAGCTCATCGGTTTTTTACCGGATCCATTTCGGCGAGTGTGTATCTGATCTGCATGATCTAATTAGAAACACAAAAAAGCGTCATCGTTTCATGGTGGATATTTCAAAAGGCCGAACGAAACGTTTTGATTCCATATTTATCGTACGTACCGCAAAATTGTGAAATACGCTTCCTGAGTGGATTTTCCCCGATGGATACAATCTAGGTGTCTTTAAATCACGAGTGAATCGATTTCTCCTAAGTAAGCGCCCTTCATCGTAGACCGCAACGTCGCTTAACATCAGGTGAATTGGCGGTCAAGCGCAAACCTAAATTGTAAAAAAAAAGTTATTGGGATTACGAATTTTATCAATTGATACGTCTAAGTTGTGTCAATCTGTACTCTGTAGTTACATATTTGAGCACGTTTAAAGTGTCGTGTAAAATTATATTGTTAGGCATTATCTTTATCTAGGTATGAACTGCACGTAAACCGGCGTGAGAGGCCTGAGCACGAGGTCAGCTGCCAGTTCTGGTCTGGCTCCAAGGACCTTGGGCCGCAGACGAAACGAGCGGCACAGCTCGCTGATGACACACTTCATCTCCATCTGAGCGAACTTTTGACCTGGAATACATAAGCTATAGGTTATCAAATCACAGCAGATTTCTATCGAAAACAAAATTCAATATCCTATAGTTGGGTAACACAGCTAATATTACGTTTCTAAATAAGTATTTCAAATCAAGAAGTCTCAGTGCAGGCCAGCTAACAGTGATGAAACAGCTCTATCTCACCGATACAGTTCCTAGGACCGGCGCTGAACGGTACGTATGCGTACGGATGCCGAGTGCCAGAGCTCAGGAACCGCTCAGGTCGGAACTGCGCTGCTTCCGGGTACAAGTCTTCGCGCCGGTGCACGTCGTAGATGTGCACTGCTACTTCGCTACCTTTCTTCACGAGAAGGTCGCCTAGAATATATTGATAACTTTGACAGCACATCAAAACTAGTCTTTCCTTTAAATGATTGAATCGCAGTGAAGTATTTAAGAGCGATATAATAATTATATAACTAAGAAGTTACATCGATGTACGTAATTATAAAAAAGCTATCGCAAATTTTTCAATGTGCCTTCTAAGTTGTGTTGCCTTACCTTGAATGTAATGGAAGGAAGTCGAATAGAAGCCATAGTACAATGGTTTATCATTGAAAATAACCTATATGCATCGAGCTACATGCCTGTATAGTATTTTTAAACAACTTTTACTATGGCTATGCCACTAAAAATTCACGAAAAAATCTGTTGTTCCATATAGGTGAGGTCGTCGCTTCACACCGTGATTGTTGAAACACTTACCTAAAACAAAGTCTTCAGTGATATCCCTCGCAATGAACGGCACACTGGGGTACAGTCTGAGCACTTCCTTGAGCACTGCGTCTAGATACTTCATCTCGGCCCAGTCAGCCATGGAAGGGGATCGCTCCGACTCGCCGAATATCGTGCAACATTCTTCGTAGATGCGCTCCTGGAGCAATGAAACATTTGTCAAATGGCTGCAGTATTCAAATTCAAATGATTTATTCTCCATATATAGAAATTGCTATACTAGGCAAGTCGTTTCTCAAAGTAAATTCTCTCAAATTTAAAAACCAAAAAATAAAACAAATTTGACGGACTTAGCGAACTCATTAGAAAACACTAATAAATTTAAAGTCTTTGTCTTATTTTTTGCCTTTTGTTTTAACATAGACCTGCGAAACCTGTGGACACCGTGAGCGACTTTTGCGTGCATAGGAACGTTTTGCTTAGACATAGTCAGCGATAGTAATTAATATTATCATAATAAAACATAATGTGTGTATAGCGCTTTGTTTTGATATCATGTTAATTACTAATTTTTGAAGTGATAACTTCTTATGCTCTGACAAACTCTGGGTTCTTATGGGAAGGTAAACCACTTCGTTACGTAACGCGTTACGGCGCCAGTCTGTCTGGCTAGATTAGTTTAAGCTAACACTTCTGTCGGGCGTCCTAAGACGCACACGTTTTATTTTATTTACCTGAACGTCGTCATGTTCTGCTAACAACATCATAGCGAATGTTAAAGCCATCGCTGTTGTATCGTAACCCTGTAACGATAAAAGATATATTTTAATAGACGAGACAAAGTTTAACATATCCGATAATCTTGCGATATCTTTGATAAAATATCAACGGGATGTAGCGTCAGTCCTCAAAAATGTCCGAGCTCAACGAGATCTAATTAGACCTTTTACATGATTAAAATTATTTCGATTTTACCAAAATAATTTGAAGCGGCAAAATAGAAGTCTCTAGACTTCCCAATAAAAAAATTTTTTTGGCCTACCTCTATCTCTTCTAACCAATCGGCGGAAGCCTGTTCTACGCTACTCATTCATACCAGTTCTCACTTTTGCTTCCTCTCGTAATTTATTTAGTTTATTGGTACACGAAACAGAATACAGTCATTACAATGTACAATTTATAATTTGGACCTAAACTATATTCCTTAAATGTATACACAACATATTATAATTACAATTACAATAATAAGATTTTCAGTTTCAAAAGTAAAAGAAATAAAAATAAAACTTTAATTCCTATTCCACTGTGTCATACATCATATCTTACATACATACATCTACTCAATCTAAATTAAGCTTTAGCGCGGCGACATAGAGTATTTAAAAAGAAATCTTTTAAAAAGTTCGTCATTGTTAATGGTATAATATGAGTTAATGGTTAATGTTAATGGTATAATATCGGTCAACTCAGGACTAATTTCGTGAAAATTCATATTAATATTCGTGATGGGAAGTCATTGGCTGTCATATTAAAAGTTGATGAAGTATGATGATCTTCTGCAACATATTTTGCATACAGTGGCTGTCCTTACCTCAAACATAAAAGTGTTGACTTCGTCCCTAATCCCCTCTACATCGATCTCCCCTTTGTCTTCTGCTTCTAGAAGCAGATCCAGCATCGCCAACCTCTTCTTGGTGCCTAGGTCTTCTCCCTCCAGAGCTGCCGAGAACTGTTTTGTATGCGTGCCTCTTTGTTTTCTCCTTTCTTTAATAACGTTGTCTGCGAAATCGTGGACCTGAAATGTATAAAGATCATGCTACTTCTTGTACTAATTAAAAAAAAAAAAACACACCATTTTTTCTGTTGGCAACCCGTTAGTTTAATGGGGGGTTATGGATACTTTTTATGTGAAATAATATAATAAGTTCTCGAGGGAGACCACGCACCGGCAAGCGCAGCGTAGGAAGATCAGACACGAGATGGACAGATGACTTTATACAAGTGGCGGGAAGACGCTGGATGCAAGCCACTTCCTATCGGTATTTTTGAAAAACCTTGGGGGAGGCCTATGTTCAGCAGTGGACTTCCTACGGCTGAAATGATGATGGTGATGATGAAAATAATATACCTATACTAGATAAATCTGTTAAAATTTGTCATTAATTAACTTGTTCATACCTTCCGCAGACACACGTTGTACCGCTTCCCCACAGTTGATAGACTGAATATGAAGTCATTGTGAAGCCACACATTGGTAAGTCTGCTCAGCATCAGTTTCCCTATGTCCTGGATGGCCGCTTTGTACTCTACTGATTTCGCTGATTGATCCTTGTCCAGCTGCGTTCCCATGGCAGTTTCTGGATTGGGAAATAATGCATATAAAGTGGATTGCGAACGTTTTTAATTTCATAGATAGGACCGACATACTTAGGACCGAGTTTTGAGTTTTTCATCCTCCATATAAATAGTCAGATATAATATATTATTCTATGTACAGTAGAATTTGAATTTTTCAATTATCAGATAGTTAATAATTGAACGTGGTAACGCTGCTAGTGTCATGCTAGTGGCACCGGGTACAGTTCGGGGCGAACTGACTGTAATATTTGACCTGACATGAATTGTTAAACAATTCATGACACGTAACAAAAATGAATAACTCTTCCACCAGTGGAAAAAAATGTCGCTGATAAAAAGATAACTTACCTATAAGTGCACCCATTATACCATTTATGTACAAATTGTCCCGGACGGACGGACAGACAGACAGACGGACAGACGGATCATATTTCACAAAGTGTATTACGGTGTAATATGGTGTTTATTTGTGAAATATGATTTAAAAGTTTATTTTAGCTCTCCTGAAAAGTTGTGATTTTTTACTTGTACCGTTGTGCACAGGAGGCACATTAAGTGACTATAAACATATTTCTTAGTACTGACCACAGATAGTAAAAAGCGTAAAGTCACTGATTTCCTGCATGACATCCACGTCACTACCACTGCTTCTCTTTAGCTTGTCGACGAGATCTTTGGTCTTCTCCTGCATGATGAAGGAGAAATTCTTCAGGATGTTGAAGTGGAAGGTCGGAGTTAAGATCTTTCTGCGTTTGTGCCATTTCCCACCTGCATAAATAAATAACATTAGATATTATACAATGGCCGCAGTTCACATGATAGAAAGTAACTTTTTATAAATAGACCGAGAAAGACACTCGGGAATTGTAATGAAACCGGTAGCAAAGCGTTTGGATTTTTGGAATATCCACTTTGCCTAAACCCTTTGTCTCTAAAATTCCGACCAACCGTATCGTAGGGTAATCTTTTTGTGTAGTGGGTGAAGTAAAGTAAGTATATTGTTTTTTTTGTAGTTAATAAAGTTAAAATGCACTTGGCCATTAAAAAATCCGGCAAGATACGCTGGTTATTTCCGATTTCTGAAACGCCTGATTTGAGGGGCAAAGCAAACACAAAATCACAAAAAGCGGAGCGGAACTTATATTTGTTTTACCAACTTTCGATAGATCAATTCGGTAATTTGGTATCAAACTCCCTTTTTTATTAGCATTTATTCAATTCCAACTGTTCCGGTGTCTGTAATAATGCAAGTTAAATTTAACCCACTTCCCGGTTTTCGACTTAGCTCAAATTCTGCTTTTTAATGTGAATCTAATGAAAAATCATCATTATTATCAAAGACCGGAATCTATATCTCCGTCTCTGTCATTCTGTATGTAAATAACAGAGACGGAGATATAGATTCCGAATCGATTCCGAATCAGAATGAGTTCTGAATACGGGGGCATAATTAATGATGAAACCAGGATTGATGGACTGGAACTTCTTGATGGAAAGTGTTAAGATAGTAGAGTTAGAGCTCGTTAGGTTTGTTATCTTCTAAGTACTTTCCATTACACACATGGTAACGAGGGTTTGAAAATGCTAGAGGCTGCCCCTGGAACTTTGTTAGAAAGTGCTAAGATAGTCGAATTTTCACTTATATTTTATAGTCATCGTTAGCACTTTTTTGCATTAATTAAAGCTTGTGGGTAAAATGTACATACCAGTGCTGATCAGCAAGCCAGTTCCGAGCCAGGGCTGCAAGAACGTGTAGGGCAGACTCTTCGATATATTCTTTGAATGGGATAGAACAATCTGGAATAATACAATAATTTCAAAATGGAGTTCAAGATAATGCCGCATAAATACATCGTAGTAAATAGCTGTTATGGTAAAAGCAAATGCAACATAAACAAGGCATTGAATATTAGCCATTGTTTGATCTTTTAAATGTAGGAAGAGCAAAATAATGGCCAAGTTAATGTTTGAAAATAGTATCTATTAAGACTTTTTTTCTTTTTCCTACAGTGTTCTTCTACTCTTCCTTCAGCTACCCCGGAGGCTATGTGTTGAGAGAAGACAATATGTCAAGACAAACATTGTCAGGAACCTTGCGAGGGCTGGTTCAGGGATACGCGGAGCGTGGCGTGGCGTGTCGAGTGACGCGTTACACGTTTTCTCCGTATACAAAGTGGCGTCACGCAAAGTGGCACTTCTTGAATATGTGAGCATTATTTACGCTTCTCTATCTAACAACGGTATCTACTCCAGCGCTCTCTCGTGCATCACAACATTTTTAAACATATAGTCTTAGACGTATAGTATAGGGTAAAACCGAGATAGATGCCCCAGGGGTATAGTTGCCCCGATTGTAATAACAATAGTTTCGCGGATGCATCGCAAATACGAATATATTTATCTATCGAGGTATTTTCCTATCACTAAGATTACCGTGTCGCAATGCTTATTTACGATTGCATGGGCAGGCAAGGTACGGTCAAATTGTTTGCGGGATAGATGCCCTGTTTCTCGGTGAGTCATCTATCCTAAATGTAATTTATATGGGTTAGGTAACTATCAACTATTTGTAGATAGAAAAAACTAAATAACTTCAGTTTCAAATATAAAATATTTTGCTTTTTGTAGTGAAATCACTTTGATTTCAAAAAGTGGGGCAACTATTTCGGTTTTACCCTAATCATTGGTTAAGGATATTAGAAAAGTAAGAAATTAATTTGTTTATTTAGATAGGAGAAATATTTTAAAAAAAGTTTTATTCAGATATCACATATGCTGGCGACGGAGTAGTGAAAAAACATATTTTCATACTCCTCAGCCAATTTAAAAGATATCGAAGAATATCTTTCTTTTAAATGTTTCTCCTATCTAAATAAACAAATTCATTCTTCTATTATCCCTAACTAATGATTTTATATGTTTGAAAATGTTGTGATGCGCCAGAGAGATAGCTGCGCGCTAGTTTTATTCCCAATTAGTCTGTTGAAAAAAATAAAAATACTGCTAGTCAAATGATTACCTCAATATCCTTCGGATTGTTGATGTGTAGAATTCTTCTCTTGAATATTTTGATGACGAATCGCTCGCCGTAGTCTTTGAAGAATTGACGAACAAACATAAACAGCTTCCCTGGAAAACAATAATGTTTGTCAAAAAGATTAGGTAAAATCATTAAAATTAGAAGATCGTTGCACGAGGAATAAAATATCGAACAAAATCATCAAATTTCTTCGCGGGAGTTACGTAAAAACAATACATCTGCGTTTTGTTGGTTTCTCATACACAAATAATATTAGTTTCGTAAATATTGACTTGATAAATTCTGAGTCTAGGAATGCTTTACATTGTGTGTGGGGGGCGGTATAGAAGCCTCGGTGTATGATACGAGTTAACTCGCCGTGTGTTTTTATTAGCTACATATTAAACTTTATCATAACCATGTAAAAAAACTGTTGTTTTAAATCAAAATTAGGTACAAATAGTATGTACAATTAAGTCTGACCTTGCGGCAGTTTTTGTGGCTTGGCTTAGATACTCCTACAAAGCGAGTTTATTAAATTATTATTCGCCAGTTTCGCGTATGTAACAGCTTGGCTTCGCTTCTCAAAGCGTTGTCGCCACTCAAGAGCTTTCAAATTAAAATTAATTTATTTCAACTAAAAAATGTCATACAAAAATAATAAATAAACAAATTAAATAAAACAAACAAATGAACTACACAGATTAAATTAAATCTAACAGATTATGGAAAGGATAAACTTATAACTTACGACGTCAACCTCTTTTACACGTCTGTCGCGCTGTTCAAGAGGATGATGATCTACTTATACTTGTGTATCTTTAAGTTTTCCAATAATAAATAAACTAAAATATAAAATGAAATTAGATTATCAAAATTATTATTACATTCACTTCACATACATTTGCTTACTTGCTTAAGAAGGTGTTGGAGCTCGCTGGCCCGAATCCTGCGCACTATAAGATCTTCATCTTTTCCGCATCAGCCACCAGTTCTGCTGTGCCCTGTCCACTGCCAATTCAACTTGCTAATCCGCTGGGCTTTGGCAGTAACTTTAATTCGTCTAATGAAGTTATTATATAATTATATGTAATTCTTACGTGAGTCAAGTTTGGTGAATATCAAAGCATTTCCGATAACAGGCTTCTTATCAGGCCCAGGGAGCTTGTCCAGGGGGTTCTCCTCGTCGTGGAGAAGCATCCACAAGAAGAAACCGATGACAATAGCACACAAAATAGGCCACAGCATGTTGGCTGGATTGTATTCTGAAAATAATATTATAAATAAATAAATATTTGTGGTCATTTCACACAACACCTTCTAGCCCAAACTAAGCAAAGCTTGTGCTATGGAACTAGATGGCGGCTAATACATTTTTTTGTTGTAAATTTGCACATAGGATATATAAAAACACACAGACACAGAACAAATATCCATGCTCATCACTTAAATGTTTGCCCTGGGTGGAGATCGAACCCACGACCTACAGCTCGGCAGGCAGACATACTACCAACTGAGCCACAAGGCCAGTCGAGGCGAAAGCATTAAGTTCATTTTTTTTTACAATCAATAGTATGTAAGTTATGTAAATAGAGCCACGAAATCTGTGTGTCCCCCATGGCATTGGCCGAAAAAAAGGCTATCATAATGCCGGAAAAGGCCGGAATATCGCGGTTGGCATGCATGTTACAAAATATAAATAAACACCTGAAGCGCGGTTGTCATAACGAGTTTTGCTAGAGATGCAGTATGACCTTAGTCCGTCCTTCGCCCGCGTATACTACAAACGCGCATATCAAATCGAAACTAGGTATATACTTTTACTCGACTGCGTAAGAAGGAGCGTAATGTTTTTCGAGTGTATGTATGTTTGTATGATTTCTATATGACAGCCTACAGCCTGAACAGCTTGACCGATTTTGATGTGCGAGGTGTCATTAGATTTGTCTTCGCTTCCAGAGTGTCACAGGCTATACTTTTTGTAATAATAATAATACATCTACTGCAAAAATTAAAAAGCGTTTTTTCGTAACCTCTAACGAGCTATTTCGTAATAAACAAGTGTTTTTTTTTAAATTATTCTAAAGAATGTGCATTTGTAATCTTTTACAGGGATTTTACGCATCTTTCTCACAATAAACGTACATAATATGCTTCAATATTTTCGCGCTCGCTTCGCGCGTGCATGCTCACATTTTTGAAGATATGAAATGAATTTACTCGTAAAAAATCGTCCTTCGTAAGACTAGAAAATAACATCGCTAAACACCAGGCGAGTTGGTCAGTCGTAGATCTATCTTATGTAAAATAAAACCGGACAAGTGCGAGTCAGACTCGCCCACCGAGGGTTCCGTACAAACTAGTAGATAAAAGGGGGCATCGTATTTTTTTCATATTTCCTTCTTATACCGAAAAATATACATCGTAAAAATATTTAAAAACCTGTTTCAACTTATGCTAATAAAGCTCTTCCCCTTCTCATAATGAGAAGATGGCCACCGCGTCCAGCAGTGGGACAGTTTGTAAAAACAGGGCTGATAAAAAAAAAATATATAAAGCTCTTTCATTATGATACGGTTAAAGAACTTTGAAATTTGGACCCTCATTCCTTGCGTAAAGACACCATTTTTTGTGATTAAATTAAAAATGTCCAGTTTTCGGATTTTTCCCTATATGTGTACTCTAACACAATGCTTCTTGCCAAATTTCATAGTTCTAGGTCAACGGGAAGTACCCCATAGGTTTTGAGCCCCTTGTGAGTGTCGAAATGTGCATTTTCACGACATATTCGGCTGTAACTTTTTTTATGAAACTGAGAAATTTGATTTTTCTTTCTGATATTATGGATTTGCGTATATAGTTTTAATTTCAACGGACTGACACCCGGACAGCCGGACAGACAGACAGACAGACGGGCAACAAAGTGATCCCGTTTTTTTCTTTTGAGGTACGGAACCCTAAAAAACAAAAAAAAACAATTCAATCCAAGCCAATTTTAGGTAGGTACATAAAAAATATTTTCGCGTTAATATAATAGCGTGCCGTGTTAATAAACAAGCAAATAATTCACCAAATAATAATCACTAACCAAAAATTATTTTCCGACTGCCAAGGAAGTAGCGCGTAGGTATGTTTGTAATTTTCTGTATAAATTTAGGAATAATAAATAGGTAATCAATGCATTCAAATGGTTGCATAAATAATTTTTGATAGAGTAAAAGTCACTCTTATTCAAACGGGTATTTCATTTATTCTTTTAACACATATACTTGTTTGGTTCATCTGGGCCACAAAAACCTAGGCTCGCTAACACGATTACTGAATCAAATCACTTCCAAGATTTCATTTTAAAAACTTTAAAGATTTTCTCGCATTGTTACTATTTTGCCATAGAATTACTGTGGGCTCACTAATACGAGAAATAAATCATATTACTAATAAAACACTACTACAATTTTAGCATGCTGGTTACATATGTTTTGTTTACTTGAGTCGTGCAAATGCTGATAAAAACGGGTGAAATCATAGGGTACATCTAGTTATGAATTAATAATTTTCCAACGTTACCTATACACTTTATTTACAGTTATACGTTTGTTTGTCCGTAGCTTAATTTTCGTGTATTTTAAGATTGACATTTAGATACCAGTACTCGTCTGCGTATAGTCTGCGCAAATAAAGAGGCAAACAGTAAATATGTAATTAAAGTTAATAAAGACCCCAAACTGGACTGTCTTAGTCCTTTTCATCAGGGTGTTCCAGTGGCAATCATCTGATACCTTCGTCAGACACTCGTCATCATATGAAGCAGAAAGTGCTTAAGACACCAAAGCAAACGAGCCCAAACTGGCCTGTCTTAGTCCTTTCCATCAGGGTGTTCCAGTGGCAATCATCTGATACCTTCGTCAGACACTCGTCATCATATGAAGCAGAAAGTGCTTAAGACACCAAAGCAAACGAGCCCAAACTGGACTGTCTTAGTCCTTTCCATCAGGGTGTTCCAGTGGAAATCATCTGATACCTTCGTCAGACCCTCGTCATCATATGAAACAAAAAGTGCTTAAAACACCAAAGCAAACGTGCCCAAACTGGACTTTCATGCTTTCAACAATAGGGTTTAAATTTCCGGTTGAATAATATCGACTCCAATAAAAAAAAAACTCTATGTTTTGGGGAAATATCTAAGCACTGGGGGGCGATCGCACTAATAAACTTCAGCTGAAGCGCAATTGAACCTTAACCAAACCGCTACTTTTTGCCCGTTTCGTATCGCGCTAATGGTTAAAGTCGCAAGCTGAGACGCAGCTGGAGCGAAGTTGGAACGCTACCGCTGTCAAAACAACGTTTGAGAAAAAGTTACAAAATGTCAACCATTGCTCAGCCGTTTCTTGATCGTTGTGCTTTGCATTTCAATATAATGTGTAATTTTTACCTAAATATACACTTAACTTACATTTTTAAGTCAAAAACGATGATTGCTTCCATCGGGAGTCCATGAATTGAACGAAGACATGGTTTTTACCGATGCAAGGAAGAACAATTTTAAGTGCAAGATTTCAAGCTTATTATTTCAGTGACCGCAGTTTGTGAAACGTTACAGATTATTTATGGAGTTAACTAAACAACTAATAAAAGAGTGAACTCCTCACAAGCCTCCTACACTTCGATCTGTAGATGTTGAAACCAAGGTAAGGCACACAATCATTTACCAGTGGAAAGAATTAGTAGTAAAACCAACAAAATATAATAATGTTGTTGTTTTCTTGGAATATTAATTGATACATCCATAATAACTTGCAAATATGCTTGTTATTTATTCTACTAGGTAGACAAAGTTTACCTTCAGTAGGAAAGACATATAGTACCTACCTAGTCTATTATATGATTAACAAATAACCACAAAAACAAATACAATTAGGTACATGTAAATAATAATTATCCTTTAGTCAAATAAGCTGCCCTTACCATACCCATTGCCTATAAGACTGCCATTATTCCCACACTGGATAGCATTGGCTAACCTTTGCATTAGGAACATTTCACCAAGTGGTTACCAAAATTAAATAAATATTTTGGGATATTTCACACAAACACCATCTAGCCCAAACTAAGCAAAGCTTGTACTATGGAACTAGATGGCTGATAGAATACATATATACTTTTTTGTAGTAAATATATACAAATGATACATAGAAACACCCAGACACAGAACAAACATCCATGCTCGACACAGAACAAACATCCATGCTCATCACACAAATGTTTACCCTGGGTGGGAATCGAACCCACAACCTACAGCTTAGGTAGACATACTACCAACTGAGCCTCAAGGCCATTAAATAGTAATACTTAAACAAACTTTATCTATTTCAGGTTTTTGGTTGCTTTGTCAGCGGCATATCACACCATTGTTGGAGACAGTTTATAAAATTGTGTCATAGAAGACTGGTTTAAAGCGATTTAGCAAGTTACAATGATATTAATTATGCTGATTATAATTAATCATCATATGACCTCTGCATCTGTTGCAGACAATTCAAGCATTATCATAGGGGAGGTGGCACCTTTATAATAGATAAATATGTATCATTTCCATTTCAACAACATGGGATGGATCAAGTTAAAAAACTAGTAAGTATAATCTAATAAAGGTATTCAATCACATTACACCAAACATCACCAAAGTAGTTTTCAGTTAAGTCTCACTAAAAGTTAGTTCTTCGTCACTCAGGCATGTCCTACCCTACATACATTTATTACTATGAAGTATATCCTCAAATAAGATTATTATGCGAGAAACACACTGGAATACTTCCTGTCAGCCATCTCTATACTATTATAACATATGTATCATTCTTTGCTCTCCGCTTACAAGGCTGAGGTTTTAAAAAGTTTAATCTCATATATACATATATTTTTAAAAGGGTCAGCATGTAGCATTGCCATGTTGTATAAAAATGCTTATATGTTGGGTATGTAATGTGTATAGTAGTTCTTTAGATTTCACTTCTTTATTTTTGATATTTTAGAAAGATACCCATTGAAACCCACAATGATTATCAAGATAAGCACTTGACAACCTAGGAGTGTTGTCAAGTGATTTATAGATGTTTTAAAAGCTCATTCAGGTAAAATTGCATTGTTATGAAAAGCATAGCATAGATAAATATTAATTTGTAATTATTATTACATATTTTTAATATAAAATAATATTTCCTTACAGATGCTTAGTGGTGGATAGAAAGATGCATTATGTACTAGTAGTTGCTGCAAGAATGATCAATGCTTGCTATGTGGTACATATTATAGTACACATTCCATATTATCCATATTAACGGACAAGGAAGAGGCACAAGAATGAAGGCTGGCTGGCTCTCTCTCAGGTTGCTGGGACTCACTTGGCAGCTGATGCTAATTAATTCTTTTTATAATAAGACAGAAATTATTTAAGCAATAAATAAAAAATAATGTATATTTAACATGATTTTATTCAAATTTTAATTAATCCACATAATGTTATTATAAAACTTTACAAAACACAAGAAAAAACTATTTACATAATATGTCATTTAATTACACCTAGCTAAAACTTATTTACTTATACTTATGAACAACTTTTAACCAACTTAAAAAAGAAGGTTCTCAATTGGACTGTTATGTTTGTTACCGCATAACTCAATCATTTGTAAACCGATTTTGATTTTTTTTGTTTGAGATTTGTCTCATAAAAATTGGTTCATTAGTTTGGCTTTTAAAATAAAACTGCGAATTTTGAAGTGTTTCAGTTTCTTAAAATACAGGCGCTTCAACAACTGAGTCTGTTCCTAAGGTATGGGAGTGGCACGGGAGAGGTTTGTGTTGGCGCTATACCTAGATAATTATTTATCCTCCTGATATCTAATGATTTGGGCTTCGTGGTTGACAATACTGAAACAATAGAAATAATGATTGAATGACAGAAATTCATGAGCAACATTTTTAAAAGATGGTTCAAAAGAGGTAGTTAATTTTTGTTTGACATAATCTTAGAAGCATTACATTGCCCACATATTAGGTTAATCACAGTTGAGAGTCACTCAAGTGCATTTAAAGGTGAAAACCAACCTCATTCTTGGCAAAATTACCAAGTATTTATAGATCTTTTTTAATTATGGTTGACATGGCAGGCATTTCAACATATTTTACCTGATGTTATGTGATAATGGTGGCCTAAGAAGTTAAGCGTCCGTAGTCGAGAAGGGAAACTGATTCCTAAATTAGGCTGTAGGAACAAGTGTTCCATATTCACCAACATCACGGCACTGCACGAGCCTCTAGACTTTATCTGTCATCCGTCCCAGAGCAAGGTTTTCATGGCCGTCAAGGAAATCGCATCATAATCTTCAGCTGATGTACAGTTGTGGATCTGTGACGCTCTTCCATTTTCTAAAACAATTCACAAATGAAATTAACAATAAAATTCGGTTTGTTGTCAGAATCAGAACTACAAAGCATGAATTAAATACTTACTGGGCATTTTGTGGTGCCTATTGGTATTTTTACATCACTTCATTGAAATGAATAAACCAAGATATGTGGGTTTTTTGCATTGATTGTATATCAATGGTTGTAAGTGAAATCATAACAGAAACAATTTATTTTGTTGTATATAAATAAAAATAAATGTATTTTCGTTCGTTTCTTCGACAAATGTCGTGCTGTCACTGTCATATCTCATACGGCTGTCAAAATTAGAGTTGTGGAAGCCGTTTTTTTTGTGATAACACTTGTTTTAACATGTTATTTAGCAAAAAGGAGCAATAAACTGTTACTGATAGCAACATCTCTAGGAACGGCTGAAAAAGAGTTACGGTCCAGCTACGATCCAACTTTGGTTGGCGTTTGAAGTTTAACGCGATACCAAATTTTACCATAGTTGAACCGTAACTCGACTACAAGCGCAGCTGGACCGCAGCTGAACTATAGACGTTCAAAATAACGCGATCGCCCCCCTGGGATCACAAGTATCGTGCACACAAATGTAAATAGTGTAAGTAATACACCCTCGATAGGCGGCTCACTCACACACGTAAAACGTTTTTGCTTCATATTGAACGATGCGATGTATGTATTGAACACGGAATCTAGACCTATATAAAATCTAAGCTTTTAAATGTATAAATCTCGGAAGTTTATTGACCGATTTAAATATATTTTTTTATCAATTAAACCCATCATTCCTATGAAATAAAATTAATGCATATTCCCTATTATATCTATAAGTCTGTATTTGCTATTTTCGTATACGGTCATTCAAAAGATAACAAAATGTAAACAAAGAAATACTCACATACAAAAGGTAAACAAACTGCTCTTATCAAATACTTCACAATTTATTAAACACACTTAATTCACAAGTTATAAGTACGTTTGTACTTAAATTAATGAACAAAGAAAATAAAAATTTTAATCAACAAGTTATACATAGGTACGCCTGTAGTGTCGCGTCGACCTTCAATACTAAATTACGAAGCAATCATCTGTAGGATGTTGTTTTTATCTTTATGCCTCTGTACTATACAACTAGTTTATCCCAAACCGTTCAATACATAGACGTTATTGTTCCTTATCAATCTATTGTTTATGGAGTCGACGAAGTAATGTATACAGACCGTTCTAAAAATATAGACGATACCATATCTGCGTGGTTGTTAGATTTCTGGTATTATGTTGAGAACGGCTACTTCTATTTTTGTGGAACAAGTAATGTATGTGTTGCAATTAAAATAAGTAGTGCTTCTACGGCTGATAATAGATAGATAATACATCGATCGCCATCAAACCTCACAATAAAATAAAGTTATTGTAAATAAAAGTATTATAAAAAGACTAAATATTCTGCTTACTTTTGGTGTGATCTTTTAATAATTACTCTCATATTCATATTCATACCTATTCGTTTATTGAGATAAAAACGGAAAAAGACCAATTACAATTATCTAACAATATTCAAAAAATATTCTTAAACAATTCATGATCTAACTTATCATTTGAACCATGTTTTTAAAGAATTAAATTCAAATAATACTTAATTATATTTTTCTTAGCTTTAAAAACCTCATTAAATCAACTATTTGGTTCCGATATAATACCTCTTTGTGATGTACAAGGAGGTTGAAAAGTTTTATTGCTGAAAATGTGTAAAGCCGTCATGTTCGAATATTGAAATTATTTTCTGCCCTTGTTCTGCCTATACATAAGTAAATAGGGCCACGAATTCTGTGGTTCTTTCTGCCCTAGAGCGCGCGTCGGATATTTCACGTAGTTATTGTATTCTCTTTGATTCCATACAAAATGTCAAGCTATTCAGAGACACAATACATACGCCAGTTGACTAAAGCATGCATAAAGGTAAGGTCGTCGTCAAGCTAAAGCTCGCTCCTTTGGCTCGCTCCGCTCGGGAGGTGGGTGAGGAACCTGAGATTGACGGAAGGCAGGCAGGAATAAGATATTCTTTAAGTAGCATAATAATATACTATTAAGGTATTCCGTGCCTAAGAGATAAAATGCAGTTTTCCACGCTTTTTCTTGGCTCTAGTTAGCGATTTTTCCGAGCTAATAAGATGAAATAGTTTTGCCTGATCTCATACGTTAAGTTGTATATATTATTGTTCAGGGTAAAAAACGTAGATAAGTGAGTGTATTTAAAAAATATCCTAGTGTGTTAGAAATTACTTTGTAAGATAATAGATTAATTAATATGAAGAAAAAGTATTATTGCATGTCCGTTAAGACAAACTGTTGTGTCTGATCTTTTTTGTAACACCTATATAATGTACACAGTTTTAGCAATAAAGGTTATCTTATCTTATCTTTGTTTTATAATTAGTTGAAAAATACGACCTGCAATACCAACAGTCAAACATCCGGACGTATGATAACAAATTTTACCAGTTGATGCAGTGCCCTTGTTCGGACAATAAAATGACAAAACATACGATATTTGAGTACCTATTATTTTAAAGTAACAGTAAAATTATAATTATTTAATTTAATTTCTGGCACTTATACTCCTACAGTGATATGATATTCTATTGTTTTTATTTTAATTCATAAATAAACTTGCGCTTGACCGCCAACTAGACTGGGCGGTCTACGATGTAGCACGCTTGCTTAGACGGAACCTATTCACCTATTCCAGGTTATATCCATACGATAAAATTCATTCGTTGATGGTATCAACACAAAAACTCTATTATCCACGAAAATAGCAAAATACGAGTATGACTAAACATGTATTTTAAATGTAAAACCATCAATCAAAGCCTCTCTTGGTTTCGCTAGTCACCACAATAATTATATCGATTGAATAACAGTGACACAGCAAAATATTGAGGGAAATCCGTTCAAAGTTTAACAATATTTCATCATCATGTCCAAAGTCCAGCATAAACAAGTTTTGCCGGTCGTTCCAATTTGTACTAATGCCCGCTATATACACGCGGTCTTTCGTGCAGTAAAGTACGCGATCAAATTCACAGCTTTTCTTTTTTAACGACAAAAATGAATTTCCAATTAGAAGACATTGATAAAACGTTGAACGACAGTGTAACTTTATTTTTGTGGCTATTGCAGTGTGATGGTGAATTTTCAACTCGTGTAGGTATGTCTAAAGACTATAACGCATTAAGTTAATTATAACAGATATTATATACAGCGCAGTCACGTAGACGTGATATTTTGTTGTTATTATGTTCAAATATTAAAAATACTTTACAATTTGTTTTTTTAAATATAGGTACTTAGTTCATAACATTACCTAAGTGTGATATAAACTTGTCATATTGTAACAATTTATAATTTTCATTAAAAAAAAACAGCATTATTTTTTACGTGCTGTTCAATGTTACCCACCACCAAGCTTTTGTAAACTTCAGCCTGTATTTGCTAAGTACTTATTGTCTTACTTATTCCATCTAATCTCGCATGAAAGAGCGTGCATGTAAAGATAAACTAGCGGACCATGTCCAACTGCTTTCTAAGCCATCTTTAGAGAATGGGGGGAAAAGTCCATGTTATAATAACATGACTTGAATGAGAGCTGATGCAACTGATGTTGAGAGTTGATTTAGATAATCAAACTAGGAATAGTATAACTAAAACTCCGATTGTTGTATGTTGTTGTTGTTATGTGTAATGTTGTTGAATGTTCAGTCTAACAGAGAGCTCATCTGCCAATAAACTATTTTATAGTTTGGCAGAAAATTTAATATGTAATAAGTATTTTTTCTGGAATAAATGCGTTATTTATTTATTTAACTATGTCAGAAATTAACGGCTTTACCGAAAAAGGTTACTTAACTTTAAGCAATGCTTAAAATATTTTAGCTGACACGTAATCACACTTGCGGAAAAAATATAGATAATTTAAGACGATGGTTAAAGTTAAGTAACGTTTTTCGGTAAGGCCGTAAAAGTGTAGTAAAACTGAAATTATAAATAAAAAATAAAATGTAATATTAATTACGTAGGTTACCCTTTTGAGTTGTATGAAAAATGCGAAATATAAAATATCACACAACCACATTTTTTTATTTCTTACTTACTAAGTACCTATATTTTTAATGTTGATTGCGTATTACTCGTAAACTTGTAAAGTCTACTTACCTATAATAGTTTTCGTTTTAATTTATCATATAATTATACTACTTGATGATTGCATTCATTCGGCTGGCCTTGTGGCTCTGTTGGTAGTATGTCTACCTACCTACTAAGCTGCAGGTTGTGGGTTCGATCCCCACCCAGGGCAAACATTTGTGTGATGAGCATGGATGTTTGTTCTGTGTCTAGGTGTTTCTATGTATCATATGTACAATTTATATTTACAAAAAAAAAGTATATAAGTATTTTATCAGCCATCTAGTTCCCTAATATAAGCTTTGCTTAGTTTGGGATAGATGGTGTTGTGTGAAATGTCCACAAATATTTATTTATTTATTTATTTTTTCATATCTCCAAATCAACTGTTTGCCGGTAGGGGGTGGAAATGTGACTGTGTCAAAAATTATATTTTTTTTAAAATATTAATTTCGGAAACAGATCTCTAAATTGAATAATAGTTTTCATATACCCATAATATTTTAAATAAACAATATATTTTAACGATACCCCACACGACGGGGTAGACGAAAATAAAATTCATCCCCATTTTACGTGAACTTTAGCCCAAAAAAAAGTTCAAACAAACGGACATGGCGAAACTTTATGTTCCATGTTTACTACGGAACCCTAAAAGTCGTGATTGTATGTACGTATGTATCTGCTACACTAGATGTCAAAATGTAAAATGTGTGGTTGTTTGAATACGATCCCTGCGTGGACATTACAATGTGGTATACAAATACATACAGCTGCCAGCTATACCTACCTACTTTGAAAAGATCCCACGCAAGTACGCAAGCCGGTAAAACAACTGAACTCTATAGCTATCTATAGTTAAAGATTAGCTGCCTTACCGAAAAACGCTACTTAACTTTAACCATCGCCTTAAATTCTCTGTCTTCTTTCCGCAAGTGTCATTATATGTCAACCAGAAGTTGACTAAATATGTTAAGCATTGCTTAAAGTTAAGTAACGTTTTTCGGTAAGGCCGTAAGTGTCTACATTTAGGTAAAAACAATATTAAACATTATATTTGGAACTATTTGCCTAGAGAGACATTCCACTTTCTGTCGTACACGTTGTGGTTTCCTAATGCTGCACAACTATTGGCAGGACGCTCCAGAGACGTAGTTAGTGGTTTCTCCGGGGCGAATCAAGCCAGCACTGCAGCTTAATTTCAGAATCGTTGTCATTGAAACCACAGATTGAAACATGTTTATTAAATTTTCGTCCTCGGTAAAATGAGTTTGTTCGTATAATGTATGTATTCTATTATCCATTTAGTTCCCATAGTACAAGTTTTGCTTAGTTTGGTCTAGATTGCGTGAAATGTCCACCAATATTTTGTTATTTATTTGCATTTTTGCTGACTTCATTAGGAAGGAGGTTAACAATAACAATTCGGCATGTATTTTTTATGTTTGTTACCGCATAACTTCGTCGTTTATAAGCCGATTTGAAAAATCTCACATAATTTTTAAACATATAAATTGATTGAGCAGGGATATTAGAAATGTAAGCGATTAATTTGTTTATTCTGATAGGAGAAATGTTTAAAAAAAAGTTTTACTTTGATATTTTTACCCGACTGCGTAAGAAGGAGGGTAACGATTATCCTATTCGATTAATCGGTATAACAATTTTAAATGAGAATATTTTCTTGTTTCATACTTTTTAGAGCGTGATTTTTCATTAGTCGGGTTTTAGTTTTTGAACTTATTTTTTATTAATATTTATGTATGTACTTATTCATTATTAGGAATAATAAATATTTCTCCTAACTAAATAAACAAATACTTTTTCGCTTTTCTGATATTCCTAACTAATGACTTTACATGTTTTAAAAAGTTGTGATGCGCGAGAGAAATAGTTGCGCACCTTGAACTCCACCTCAAAACTTTCCTACTTGTACAGAGAATAATCTATCCGTCTAACTAAATCGAAAAACAACAATACCTATTACTCACTTCTAGCTTTTCGTACAAGTACAGAAGGTGCAAGTGGCCCCATTTCATTCCACCTCGACTACGTTCTTACTTACCCACAAAACCGACATCGTGATTACTAGTGCGTGTTTCTGTTATCTCACATGTCCGACTGTTGAGTGAAATATAGACAATTAGTTGATGGGGGGAGCCACTAGCACAATTTTAAGCAAACGTGTGGGCTTCCCGTGTGAAATTATAAGTTTTCTCATTTTTCCGCTCCTAGGAATAAATTTGTAGTCTAGACTAAGGGTTAGTCGGTAGGAGATTCTGAACATAGTGTTCAGAACAGTGGTAGACTAATGCTAGGTTTCCGCTACGTTTGATAATTATTTGGAATTTGTTGGTTTTGGTGTAATAGAGTTGTTTTTGTGTAGTTTTATGTATTTGTTTTCTGTGGGTTTCGCGCCTCGGATTGGATATGTGTCTAAGTCTAAGAACATTAATTGAAAACAAAACGCTTAAATTTGTTATATTTAATACTGAAGTGTACTTACAAACTTATTTTAGCATATGCATTCAAATAATTAATAAGTTAAGCTATAATAGTTAAGCGAAAATTTGTTTTCACATGAAAGTGCATAATGATGTTATGAATCTTAAATTTATTTCTTACATATTAATATGTAAGAAATAAATTTTATTTAATTTTTTGTATTTTTTATTTATTTAATTTTTTGTATTTAGGTTAACCTAAATGAAATGACACAAATTTATACTCAATTGATGACATTATTTTATAATTTTAAATTTTAATTTTAATAATGTATTCTGACTTACTTAGTATTATAAATCTCTGTTATAAGGTCAATAAAGTATCAAATCTAATCTAATATTAGATAATATAGGCCAAATAATTGACCGTAGCGCTCGTGGCGTAGCTTGACTAGGTGTTCTCGAACGATCACCAATGTTAAGCAACGGACGGACCGGTCAGTCTTTTGATAGGTGACCGTGAGTGGCATTTCTTTCTGAACGCTACCGTGGGTCGGATCACACGTTAAATTGTAGGTCCCGGTTGATCAGCAATCGTCAAGCCAAGTCAGAGGCCTTTCGGCGGCTTAATAACTCTGAGTCTCTGACAATAGGGCTGGCCACTCAGTCTATACGAACTTACTTATTTTTTTATTTATTTATAGAAGATAGATCTACTATTGACCACCAACTCGCCTGATGGTAAGCGACGGTGTGGCCGAGGATGGAGCTCGTCGATCTAGAAGATCATTCTATCCTTGAAAATTCCAAGATTGTAGGTCTCAGGAAACAGAGATGGCGGCAAAGAATTCCATTCTTGTGCACTACGCAACAAGAATGTGGATCGATATCGCTGAGTACGGATTTTCGGCATTTCAACGAGAAATTGGTGGTAATTCGCCGACTTTCTACTAGTCCTGGTAGAAGTGACATTAGCTAAATATGGAGTGCGGATGACTTTAGTTTAAATTAGCTTAATTAATTATTTACAATTCGTCGTAAAATCAAAAGTAGAACATTATTATTATTCCAATAAACATTTGATAAAGTATCAACAGGATGTGATCATCAGTGCTCAAAAACGTTCGAGCTCAAAAACGTCCGAGCTCAAAAACGTCCGAGCTCAAAAACGTCCGAGCGCAATGAGGTCTAGGCTGACAACGTTAGACCCCTTACACTATTAAAATATTTTAGATTCAAAAATAATTCGAAGTGGGAAAATAGATGTCTCTAGACTTCTCAATCTAAATCAGGCTTTAGCACGGCGTCATAGAGTTTAAATCAAAATCTTTGAGTTCGTCATTGTTGGTAAGTATGTACTTATATATATGAGTATCGGCACAGTACTTATAATAATAAAATTAGATAAATTTTCATTAAACATTTATACATCCACTGGTGGTTAGACAGTCTAATAAGCGTTTTTAGTATCACAAAAGTAGTGAGAAACAGCAATATTCGTTTTGTTAACATTTTATTAAAATCTTCTAGGCTAGGCCGAGGCTAGACGCCCGCTAACTTTCTATAC
The DNA here is from genome assembly GCA_947563715.1 of Lycia hirtaria. NCBI lineage: Eukaryota > Metazoa > Arthropoda > Insecta > Lepidoptera > Geometridae > Lycia > Lycia hirtaria. The sequence goes on from OX387377.1 coordinate 47,038,310, forward strand.
TGTATCGTGAAGCTCAAATATTTAAACTAGGGTTTATTAAAACTGGCATAAACATCTTCATTACTAAATTACTAACATTGATTATAATGGCTAACCATTTTAAGATAATTATAGGGTTGTGATAAACTTTACTTACTACAAATTTATAGACAGATCAAAAATTCCGCAATGCCACGTGGCGTCGCCGAAACTTTCGAGTAGTAATTTTTGCTTAAACCAATCAAAGATTGTTCGACCACCCCACGTGACACTCGTGTGATCAAAATGGTAAATGCTCCCAAGTATATGCGGTTGGGATATGCGGGTTCAAGTCCTGAAACTTGACCATACTTCTCAAGTAGTAACTTTATAAGAAGGCAGCATATTATACTGTGTATTAACACATTTTTTTTTTATACATTATAGATCTACGATTGACCACCAACTTGCCTGATGTTAAGCGACGGTGTGGCCGAGGATGGAGCTCGTCGATCTAGAAGATACCTATATATTCATTCTAGCCTTGATAATACCAAGATTGTAGGTTTCAGGAAACAGAGATGGCGGCAAAGAATTCCATTCTTGTGCAGTACGCAACAGGAATGTGGATCGATATCGCTGAGTACGGATTTTTGGCATTTCAACGAGAAATTGGTGGTAATTCGCCGACTTTCTGCTAGTCCTGTAGTGAAATATGCATAAAAATAATAAACCACTTCAAAAAAGGAAGAGTTTCGACTGCATGTATTTTTCAGCCGACTTCGAAAAAGGAGGAGGTTATCAATTCGACTGTATTTTTTATGTTTGTTACCACAGAACTTCGACTGGGTGAACCGATTTTGATGATTATTTTTTTATTTGAAAGCTGGTGCTTCCCTTGTGGCATCCATGAGAAGTCGGTTGCTTCAGTTTTTTAAACTATAATTATTTTACGTATGTCCACCGATTGCTCTGTTATCCCTGCGGACTAGTTTCTGGTTTCTTGAATAATTATAAAAAGGAAGCTCCCGAGGTGGTCCCATAATTATTTAATCAACTTTGCTTTAAAAGTTGAACGGTTTTTGCAGAAAAACAAATGAAGTCGCGGAGCCTAGATAATAAATAAGTCTGGCTTAGTCTGACATTTAAAGCAATATACAATAGACATCTAATTTGTATTTTTACCTGGAACTGCGGGAAGAAATACTGCCTTAAGCTGCGTCTACATTAGGGTTACACAGCATATATCTCTTTTATCCAACGTGGAAGAGTAAGAGAGCCAATAATCACACGTTTTCAAGAACGGAGGGTAACTATGAACTCTTATTATCATTCAAAGTTACTCGCGCTCGCTTTTAGATTCCTTTTCGTGCAGTTCAGAAAGCGAGACAAAAGTCGAATCGCCCAACTTTGAATTGTGATATTTTGATTCAATTAGCTGCAGAACTGTTGAAATAATCTTTAAAAAAATTAAGATCCAGGTTTTTCCCCTATTTTTCCTATATACATGAGATAGATGCCGTGAGCAACTTTTTAACCCGTGACCAAAAAGAGGGGTAGATATTATAAGTTGACTTGTGTATCTGTGTATGTTTGTGACATCGTAGCTCTCAAACGGATTGATCGATTTTGTTCTAGTTTTTTTGACGTGATAACGTCATATAAATCGATGAACGCCGGCTGCACGCACGAAAAAGCATGAGTCATTGTCACGTTCCGTCTAAGCCGAGCGTGCAAGCGAGAGCGCGGAACAAGCGATAGAGAGGCACGATCGGCCTAAGCGTTCGGCTTGTGACGCATCGTTATCACGTAAAATTATCGTCCGTAAACCGACTTTCAGACAATCATTTTTTTTGTTTGAAAGAAGATTTCATCGAAAGTGTTCTTAGCATCACCAAAATCGGTTTAGCCTAAGGGGGACGGTCCTGTCCAGTCTGGTGTGTAGGTAGATAATAAATTCATTAGTCACTTATTAATGTTCGTTTATTGCACATATAGACAGTCACTATAATATATAATACTATAATACTAAATAGGCGATAGAAGATGTTTAATAACGAATAAAATAATACAAATAAATGATTATACTGATAATGCACGCTAGGTGCGCGTGGCTGTCGTATCACTGAGTAGTGGACGGTGCGGCGACGTAAGTGCATTGCTCATCCCAAACCGGTTCTACAGCGGTCGGCCGCACCGAGCAAAACATAAGCGGCAGCGACTAGCGATATTTAGAATAAATGTAAATATATTAATATAATGTTATAATTATGTATATGTGTAATGGTAAATATAGTAAATGCAATTAATAAATGTAGGCGCTTAAAATACATATTATAAATATTTGTATAAGGGCAATATAAATATAGATAGATGCCTACATCACTCCCCTCCAGAGGCCGTCACTACGGACGATAACGATCTGGGAAGCGAACTTGTCTACCAGAACGAGTTGTTCTGATAGACGATGGTTTTGGAGTCGGAATTATTTCTTCTGGTACTAATACAGTTTTGTTAGGCGTTGGTAGGTCAGCAAGTAAATAGGCCGGTTTGATGCGGTCTATGGATACCGTAACCTGTTTGCCTTTAACCAGTAACTTAAAAATCTTGTCACCTCGTTCTATAACTTGGTAAGGACCAGAGTAGACGGGTTGAAGTGCTCCTCTAACCGCGTCTTCTCTAAGAAAGACGTGGCTAGAAGATACAAGATCTTTGTAAACAAATACTTTGCTGTTACTATGACGGGACGCTGGTGTTGGTTGCAATTTCTCAGCGAAACTGCGCAAACGAGCGGTGAAGTCAGTAATGTCCGTAGTACCGGTTTCGACAGATTGGAAGAACTCGCCAGGAAGTCTTAAGGGCTCGCCATAAAGTAATTCAGCAGAAGATGCTTTTAAATCATCTTTATATGCTGAACGTATGCCGAGCAAGACCAGTGGCAGTGTTTCGGTCCAGTTTGAGTCTGCGTGACACATAATAGCGGCCTTTAACTGTCGATGGAATCTCTCGACAAGGCCATTACAGGCAGGATGGTATGCCGTGGTACGACGGTGTTTGAATCCAATTATTTTTGATAAATACTGAAATAAAGAGGATTCAAACTGGCGTCCTCGGTCTGTAATAATATCGGAAGGTGATCCGAATCTGGCAATCCAGCCTGATAATAGTGCGTTACCAACGGTTTCAGCTGTAATATCCATAATTGGTATGACCTCTGGCCACCGTGTGAAACGGTCGACAGCCGTTAAGCAATATCGGTAGCCATGGGAGATCGGTAAAGGACCTATAAGGTCGATATGGACCTGGGTAAATCTAGCGGGAGGTAAATTAAACGTGCCTACAGGTGCTGACACGTGACGATTTACCTTCGCTCTTTGACATGATAAGCATGATCGTGTCCACTGGCGGCAATCTTTTCGTACACCTGGCCAGACGTACCTTTGGGCTACGAGCGTGGCTGTTGCATTTGCGCCAGGGTGGCTCAAAGAATGCAAGGTGTCGAATATTTGCTTCCTCAGCGATTTGCTTACAAATGGCCTGGGTATCGATGTACTCACGTCACAATATAGCGGAGTACGGCTGCCATCCAGGGTCATCTTTTTAAATCGAAGCGATGATTCTTCGTTAAGAAGTTGGGTCAGTTCCAGATCTGAAGCTTGAGCTTTGGCTAGGACTTCATGCTCGACGGGTTTTTGTAGTTCTTCGACGCGACTTAGAGTATCGGCAACGACATTGTCCTTGCCGGATATATGCTGAATGTCCGTCGTGAACTGAGAAATTAGGTCGAGATGTCTGTACTGACGAGGTGAACAGTTGTTTTTACGCTCGTGGAACGCAAAGCACAACGGCTTGTGGTCTGTATAGATAGTGAAGTGCCTAGCCTCGAGCATATGGCGGAAATACTTAATGCCTTCATAAATGGCCAGCAGCTCACGATCATAAGGTGAGTACTTTTGCTGGGTTGGGCTGAGTTTCCGCGAGAAAAATGCTAGTGGTTGCCAAGATTTGTCTTTGTATTGCTGCAATACGGCACCCAAGGCTAGATCAGATGCGTCCGTAACAAGGGCAAGTTTGGCTTCGCTGTCTGGATGAGCTAAAAGTGCAGCGTTGCTAAGACTTGCCTTGCTCTGCTCAAAAGCTATAAGCGCATCTCCAGTTAGGTCAACAGGATGTGAGGCTTTGACTGCACCAGTCAGAAGGGCATTAAGAGGGGCTTGGGTTTTTGCAGCGTCGGGCAGAAATCGCCGATAGAAATTTAGCATACCCAAATATCTCCTAAGTTGTCTGACGGTTTTTGGTGCAGGGTAGTCTCTGATGGCCTGGACCTTGGCTTCCGTTGGCTTTGTTCCAGCTGCTGAGATGTGATATCCCAGAAATATTACCTCTGATACTCCAAAAACGCATTTTGAGGTGTTCACAAGGATACCGTACTGCTTCATCCTCTCGAAGAGCTGGTGAAGGTGATCTTCATGCTCGGCCTCTGTTCGTGAAAATACCAGAAAATCGTCGAGATATGGGAAACAGAAGTCAAATCCACGTGTCAACTCGTCCACGAACCTTTGGAATGTTTGACCCGCGTTTCTTAAACCAAATGTCATGAAGGGAAATTCAAACATTCCAAAAGGTGTGGTGATGGCAGTCTTCTGTATATCTTCCTCGTGAACAGGGATCTGACTATAAGCCTTCACCAAATCGATTGTTGAGAAGATAGTACAGCCGGCAATATTGTGGGCAAAGTCATGAATATGCCTGATGGGATATCTATCGGGTATAGTCCTCGCGTTGAGCCTGCGGTAGTCACCGCAAGGACGCCAGCTATTGTCCTTTTTGGGAGCCAAATGAAGAGCGGACGACCAAGGGCTCTCCGAAGGACGAGCGGTGCCAGTATTCAACATCAGTTGGAATTCTTCCTGAGCGATCTTCAACTTATCGGGAGCCAACCTGCGAGGAGGAGATGTGACAGGGGGGCCTGGGGTGGTACGGATATGGTGTTTTGTACTATGTGTAACAATACGTGTAGTGCCTGCTGGTCGCGTTATCTCGGGAAACTTATTTAAAATCACGTGGTAACGTGTGTCTCCAGTTGATACCTTAACTGATGAAATTGAATTTACATGTTTATCAATAAATGCTGGAGCAGACAAAGAGGTATCCGAGTCTAACAATCTCCGACCATGAATATCGACAACTAAATGGTAAAAATTTAGGAAATCGACACCAATAATAGCTTTGGTTACGTCTGCAACTACAAATTTCCAAGGAAAATTACGCCTTAGGCCAATATTTAAGTTGAGTTGGACGTAACCATAGGTACTAATGACGCTTCCATTAGCCGCTGACAATTGATAATTTGTCTTCTCCCGTCGTTCACGAAGCGCAGCTCGAGGGAAGACGCAGAGATCGCTTCCGGTGTCCACAAGAAATTTAATCTTCGAACTGCGGTCAGTGACGAATAGGCGACCAGAAGAATGTAGGCAATCTGTTGTCGCCACTAGAGATCGCCCCTGGAGTTTCCCGACTTTCCGAAATCACAGGGGGTCTGACACCATTTCGCTTTCTTCCCATATTTCGAGTGGTACCAACATAGCGGGAACTTCCGGTAGCTGGAGTTCGAGCGAGTTCGATTACGCTTCTCACTGGAGTTTGAGCGACGTGCGGGTCTTGATTGTCTTCCTAATTGGAGTGTCAAGTTTTTCACAGTGCGCTTAAGTTCAGCAATCTCGTTCGCCATGGAGTCCATCGTAGATGCGGGTGATGCTGACGAAGTGGCTGCTACCTGTCGTATTGGCATGACAATATCCTGCACGCGATCTGCTAGGTCAGCCAGTACTTCTAACGAGCTCTTGGGCTGTGACGCTAGGAGTGTCTGTATATTATTTGGTAGACGGCTGCTCCATATAGTACGTACGAAATCTTCCGGTACGCCGGTGCCAGCTAAACCTTGTAAATGTCTGAGAAATTGCGAAGGCTTTCGATCTCCAAGCTCTTCATGCATCAATAATTGTTGAACTTTCTTCTCCTTCGACGCAGTAAGTCTTTTTATTAATTCAGACTTTAACTTCTCGTAGCGGTCCGTTGGAGGGGGTGAGATGATGATATCTTTCACTTCTTTCGAGTATTGCTGGTCTAATTGGCCTATGACAAAATTGAACTTGGTGGCATCCGAAGTAATGTTTGATACCACGAATTGTCCCTCCACCTGGGCAAACCATATTTCAGGCTCTTCAGGCCAAAATGGTGGTACTCGAATTCCGACGCGGAACACTTCTTCACCCTGACTTGCTTGACTTGTCATTGTAGTATATAATAATTAAAATAATCAAAAGTTCGAAGTTAGTGACTTGGACTACACACCAAAAATCAGACTTTGGACCGTGCCTTCTTCAATGTCTTTAAGTAATTTCTTATCCCGATTTCTTGGGCAAGACACGGTATTGTATTTTAGGCACAATATTTGCTTGACTCACGGTTGATATGTTCCTTCCAAAAGGGGTCACCAATAAGGGGGACGGTCCTGTCCAGTCTGGTGTGTAGGTAGATAATAAATTCATTAGTCACTTATTAATGTTCGTTTATTGCACATATAGACAGTCACTATAATATATAATACTATAATACTAAATAGGCGATAGAAGATGTTTAATAACGAATAAAATAATACAAATAAATGATTATACTGATAATGCACGCTAGGTGCGCGTGGCTGTCGTATCACTGAGTAGTGGACGGTGCGGCGACGTAAGTGCATTGCTCATCCCAAACCGGTTCTACAGCGGTCGGCCGCACCGAGCAAAACATAAGCGGCAGCGACTAGCGATATTTAGAATAAATGTAAATATATTAATATAATGTTATAATTATGTATATGTGTAATGGTAAATATAGTAAATGCAATTAATAAATGTAGGCGCTTAAAATACATATTATAAATATTTGTATAAGGGCAATATAAATATAGATAGATGCCTACAAGCCGTTTTTTTAAAGTAATCAATAATATGTAATTTTTGAGTACTTGTTATTACTATCTATATTATACATCAAATAATATACAATTTATTTTAAATCATCTTAAAACCTAGATTAGGTTGTCAGTATACAATAAGGTTGGTAATTGTAGTGTGTATAATATAGCAATATAATTTCAAAACAATACAAATCGACACAACGGTCGTTATACGCGATCACGCTCAAGAGCTCATTAGTTTTATATGTATATTATACTTTTTTACTACGATGCACAGAAGGCAATTTTTGGATCTGTCTGCTTGGCTTAAACGTGGATAAGATTGGCACAGAACTGACATGAGTGTAATACAAGAAGATAGGCCTATACTTACTCAGCAGTGAGCGATAACAGACCGTAAATAATGATGATTATGATTGGCAGGTGTACTGTTGTTTTAAGTTTTATATGTTATTTTATTTTTTTCTGTATGGATGTACAATGGAGTTATATTATATTCTATACTGTGTTAATTTGGCCGTTCCAAACGGTCATAAGAGTAGAAACTCTGTTCTCACATCGAGTAAAACGGCCAAGATTTTATTATGCTTTAGTATGGAGCTAGCTATATAGAAGGAGAGGAGATAAGCCGCGCGGCTCTTAGCCATGCAGTGTAGAAGCACCTTTATACAGTTCCTAACGAAAATAAACATGTCAGTGTTTAAATTAAGGCGTGTATTACTCCTGAAAACTGTTTTTGAATAAGCTGAAAGAAGCGACCCGGGAGAGTTATTTCAGGTTTACTTTACATACATAAGCCTGTATATTTTTATAAAATTGCTTCTGGATATTTTTGATATATTCACTTAGTCTTTCAGCGCCCACTTATATAATGTAATGTAAATTTTGTTCGTTGAGCATTCCTTATTTTTAACCGACTTCAAAAAAAGATTTTTCTATCCATATATTTTATACAGTGAACATTATTGATGTTTTTAAACGACCCAAAAAGGAGGTTATTAATTCAGTTGAAGTAATTTTTTTGTTTATATTTGTTATAGCATAAATCCGTTTATGCTATATCAAATATAATATTCCATTTATAAACCGGTTTAATACTGTCAGAATTGTCTTACAGGAATTTTATCAAAATCGGTTCAGTAGTTTGGTTTTTAAAACAAAATATAACTGGAAAAATATTATTATGTCATCCAAGTAAAAGAAATGATGTAGGTAATTTATTTGAATATAGTAATTATTTATCAAGCAAAGAGAGTATCAATGATAGTATGATAATGAAAAGTAAATTAATTTGCTATTGCGATGTGTGTGCGTTGGTAAACATCCGAGATTCATTTAACCAATCAATAGCAGTTTTTGACACCACAAAAAGTATACAATAAAAATATAAACACACAGAAATTGCTTAAAAGTCGTTCTTATCGCTAAAATCAATATCTTTCAGACAACATTAGGTGGCAAACAAATAGAATAAGAAATAAGCCTAAATAGAAGTTTTAACAAGTATCTCATCATCATCTCAGCCACAAGAAGTCCACTGCTAAACATAGGCCTCCCCCATACATTTCCCAGAGGCCAATGGAAATAAAACTATACTTGGTGAATTTAGGTGGCTAAAACATTATTAGCTATCAGAGTTCGTGTGGCATGACTAGTGTTGACCAGTGTAACCATTTAATAAGGTACCTATAGCCGATTATTTAGTTTCAGTGTACCTATGTATATTTATTAATTAAACGTTTATCCAAAATGACGAACCACTCGAGCTCTAAAGCTCGAACGACTACATTTACGGTTATTTTATAGCCTTAGGCATACGAGTGGATAATTAAATGAAAATAAGCAAAGTGTTAGTCTTCGCTTTATCACTCTACATTCTAGCTAGGGTAATTAAAAAAAAACGAGTATGTATATTAATAGAAAAACAAAATACCCGACTGCAGAAAGGCTGTTTTTGCAGTCTAACTTACGATTTCGTTACGCTTGATATGCTGTTGAGTGTACGTTTTTTGTGAGAAAGTATACGTAATCACGGTAAAATATTTTTGTGAGAGATTTATTACAAAAAAATATAGCCTATGCACTCTGGAAGTGAGGATGAATCTAATAACACCGCGCACATCAAAATCGGTCAAGTCAAGTCATCCGTCTAGGCTGAAGTCTGTCATATAGAAACATACATACATACCCACATATATACACTCAAACATACATACATACACTCGAAAAACATAACCCTCCTTCTTACGCAGTCGGGTAAAAAATATATGGAGAATAAAATGATTATTTTTTAATATAATGTATTCCATTTCATCGAATACGTACCCGAATTGTACGTTTGTAATTTATTTTAATTATGGTTTAAATAGCTAGGATAGACGCGTTCTAAAGTGAAGACTGCGTTTCGATAAACTTAGTGTAGGACACCCTGGAACATGACGGAGTGACGATATACGGAAGGCAGTTGGCAGTGGCTCGAAAAGGAGGGCTGAATATCGGGCGACCAAAGAGAGAGACCTGTGTCCAGCACGAAACTCGAAGCAACTCGAAACATGTATTTTAAACATGAAACCATCAATATAGAAGCCCCTCTTTGTTTTACTAGACTATAATATCGATTGAATAACAGTGGCACAGCAAAATATTGAGGAAAACCCGTTCAAAGTTTAACAATATTTCATCATCATGTCCAAAGTCCAGCATAAACAAGTTTTGTCGGTCGTTCCAATTTGGTATAGCCCGCTCTACACACGCGGTCTTTCACGCGGTAAAGTACGTTCTCATTATCAGCATTTTCACGTGACAACGTCTAATAAATCGATGAACGCCGGCTGCATGCACGAAAAAGTATGACTCATTGTCCCGTTACGTTACGCTCCTTGTCCCGTTACAATCGCGCGCAGTGGCTGAGGAAGCGGGCGGGTGTGCGCCGCGCCTGACCGACCTGACCGTCGCTTCAATTATCATTCCTTAGAGCTCGCGCGCGGACGTATGTTGTCACGTTAAACTATCGTCCGTAAGCCGACTTTACAGACAACCAATTTTTTTAAAATAGGAAGTAATATTTTGACGTTGATAGGTTTATGAGTGATTGCTATATCGCTTGATGAACGACGTTTTAATTTTTCTTTTTGTTGTTTTTGCGATTTTTAAGAGTAAGGTCGTGGATTTTCAACTAATACCTATCATAATTATAACAAAGTATGTTTTTTTTATTAAATAAATAAATAAATATTTGTGGACATTTCACACAACACCATCTAACCCAAACTAAGCAAAGCTTGTACTATGGAACTTGACTATGAAATTATAATATTTTACAGAGATTTTACGCATACTTTCTCACAAAAAAACGTACACGCAACAGCGTATCAAGCGTAACTTAGACTATTTTCTGCAGGCGGATATTTTGTTTTTCTCTTAATATACATAGGTACTTGTTAAAATAAATTATTTTATTTTATTATTCATTGTAACTCATAATGTAGTACAACTCCTTGAGTCTCGCGCGAAAGAGCGTGTATGTAGTGATGAACCTAGCGGACCATCTCCAACTGGTTTTTAAGCCATCTTTAGAGGATGGGGGGCAAAGTCCAAGTTATAATAAAATGATTTCAATGGGAGCTGACGCAAACATATAAGAATTTAATAGTCTATATTTAGACCTGGGTATTTATTTGTCATAAACACTATTATAGGTAGATGTATTAAACAGGATTTGAGTTATCCTAGATACCAATTAATACTAATATAATCAAGTAAGTAGATATGTAACAACAACACAGGTGACTATAAGAATACCCGACTGCAGAAAAGAGGTTTTTCAGTCTAACTTACGATTTCGTTATGCTTGATACGCTGATGTGTGTACGTTTTTTGTGAGAAAGTATGCTTAAAATCGCTATAGAAGGTTATAAATACGCATTCTTTAGAATAATCCTAGTAAAATCTCTTATTTATTACGGACGGATTATTTTAGTCAGAAACCTATTCTTACGTTCTGCATTTAAAGTTCATTATTGTATGTAATTTTTTATCAGTCTTTTAGCTATTTTATTTTTTAGTTTTCACTTCTGCCGGCATTCACGGAGTGCAACAAGTTTTTTTTTACTGTTTCTAAATTAGGTACTTACAACAATTCAATTTAAGCACAACATTCCTCAACTTGTCTTGTTCTAATCGTAATATTACCAAACAAGGCCTCTAGGCTGTTATTTGAACTATCACTCGTTCACCACTCGCTAATACGAATCAGCGACAATTTTGACAAATTGCTAGTCTATCATACGCGCGCTAGAAATTGACTACGGAACCCTCATAATGGGTCTTGTTCCATCTTATCCTAAAAATCATAAAAGGCAATTATTTTAAATATAGCCGTGGCAGTTAAACTAGCTGCGGAACCTGTATTTTATGCGTCAAATAGTGGAACTATAGTTTTTATGAATAATAAAATATATTGTAGGTACAAAAATTACGGAGAATTATTGAGAATTAGAAATGATTTTGTCAAATTATTAATTAATACGTTGAAACACTAACATGGTTCAAATTCAAATTGTTTATTAACATAAAAACGATATTTACATATAAATCACGAAGAAAAAAATATACTTATAGATCAAAATAATTAAAAGTCAGCAAAATGTCATGTTATAAGGCAATTTAATAGTTATATTACAAAGCAATTTAATAGTTACAGTCACCGTGGGTAACTTTGAATCCGTCTCAAACTTTGTAATAACTTTTTAATTTAATAGCGAATGTTCTTGACGTTTTCTCCGAAAAATAAGTATTCAAATTACTTGATGAATTAATTATCAGTCGTTTTAACCACTATTCTTACGGGAAAAATCGAGATCATTCAAAAAACCCTATATCTATGTGCAATGTTTGACACGGATTCAAAGTTACCCAAGGTGACAGTACAGTATATAATGACAAAATATAATGTATAATAATAATGTCGAAATAAATCAGTACGTCTACCGATAATCACCTTTATACCTATCCCATTGGCCGTTCAAATTTTCATAATAGGTATATCAAAGTGTGATCCAAGACGCTTTATTACTTGTACTACTAACTAATAAAAATAAATAAATATTTGTGGACATTTCACACAACACCATCTAGCCCAAACTAAGTAAAGCTTGTGCTATGGAACTAGATGGCTGATAGAATACATATATATATTTTTTTTTTTTGTAAATATATACATATGATACATAGAAACACCCAGACACAGAACAAACATCCATGCTCATTACACAAATGTTTGCCCTGGGTGGGGATTGAACCCACGACCTTTCAGTTCAGCAGGTAGACGTGAACACACTACCAACTGAGCCACAAAGCCAGTCAAATAATATAGTAGAAATATAAATAAATATCGTATCGCCGTCGTCTAATAGTAGATCTATAATGTATAAAATAATATATATAAATGGTAATTTTAATGGTTTGTTGTCATAAATCTAACTTAGGATATTGTTGTTATAACCATTTCATTAATATTGTATTGTATGCTTAGATTGTATGCATATTTTTATCGCGTTTTTAATAAAAACGCGATAAAAATATAAAACAAGACTTTATAAAAAAAACTATTTAGATACAAGCGAGCGAGCACGATCTCGATGGGTTTACCATTTGCCATTAGGGAGCTCTTATGTAAGTACCTACCTAACCTACATTTAGTCCTCGTCAAAAGCTCGTTATCATAAACAATATTAAGTGCTATGATAACCATATCTTGAGCAAATGAATGACTTTGACGTAGGTATCTAATATGTCGTCAGGTTTCCGGATCCGTATTTCTATAAATAAAACAAATCTAGTTAGCGCATATAAATACCTAAATTAATTAATAAATTGTAATAATTTTCAGTTTGAATTTTTATTGTGATAGGCGGATTAAATGTCACTGCGACCTATGTGAGATCTATTGTGACTGCCGCTGTATTACAGTATACATGTATACTGTAATACTAGGGAGAGAACTGCAGTTCTCTCCCTAGTCCTGCGCTCATTAGGAAGCCCAGTACTTTCTTGGGAGAGATACTTTTGGCCTCGTCTGTCTGCAATGTATGCCTGCCCAGATGAAGGCTACGTTTGTGCATCAGTGGCCCACAGTCAGTGAGGATATGCATAGATGTTTCGTCAGCTTCGTGACAAAGCCTACACTCCCTTGACTCGCTCAGTCCTATAATGGACATGTGCTTATTAAGACAACAATGCCCAGTCAGGGCTCTAACCAGAGTGCGCATACTGTTCCTAAGTCCCTATGATTTGCTTATAAGTCTTACGATCATAGACTTTGATGAGTGATTTCGAATGTTTAAGCCCTGGCATGTTTGACCATGCCTTGAGGCAATTATTTTCATAATGGGTTTAGCGTTAGACGGGCAAGGCTTCGGGACCATATTGCACACTCTCAGTCCCCGCCCTGGCTAGCTCGTCGGCGATTTCGTTCCCCTCAATCTCTGCATGGTCCGGTAGATGGGTCTAAGGGTTACTCTGTTGTGGCGTCCGAGAGTGTTTAGACGATCCACACAGTTAGCTACTAGTTTTGAGATTACCAAGTTGGAACCTAATGTTAGCAGTGCTGCTTGATAATTTTCAGTAAGTAATTTTAGAAATTAATTTCATCAACACTAAAAATTTGTGGCGTACGGGAAATCGATTAGAAAAACAAAAAGCTACAGTATTTTCTAAAAGTAAAAATATTTAGAAAAATAAGATTTTGGTAAACAAATACTTACATATAAGTACAAGCAAATATAGAATCGAAAACGACTGTCCATTTAAAGTGAAAACATGTTATATAGTTTTTTACAAACCAAGTTTTCATAAGTCAATTCGGGTATTTTATAGCTGAATTTTGCTATGTACGATCCAAACAGAGGACTGGGCTTATGGTCTCTCTCTCCCGCAGGAATAAAAAAATAAGGCATATACCGAGCGTCCCTTGTGGAGATATTTCAAACAGCTAGATTTAATTACTTATTTACACAATAGATAAAACATTTATTTATGAACTTCGGAACTAAGTATAATTAAATTTGAAAAATGTTAATTCTAGACGCATACATTTATGATTTTAATCAGATAAAAAAGAATCATCGAAATCGGTCAATGTATCGAAATATTTTTCAAAATATCTCTCTATCGTGTTACAAATTTGACATAGACAGGGTCGGCGGGACGCAGTACCATGTCGTTGCAGAGTGCGGGACGCGCGCCCTTCTGGCGCGGGATCAGCCGGAAATGGCGGCACACATCCGATATCACACACTTCATCTCTTGCATGGCGAATCGCTGACCTGTAATAATTATAATATATTTATTAAATAGTTTCATTAGAATCAGTTTCACGGTACAAATATAAGTTTAGAAAACTCAAAAACCCCCGACAGAAATAAAACGGTTGAACCGATTTTGATGAAACATAGCTAGGAACACTCACTAATTCACCTTTCATACAAAAAAAATCAAAATGGTTTCATCCGTTCATTAGCTGCGACGCCACAGACAGACACACACACAGACACGTGAAACTTATAACACCCCGTCGTTTTTGCGTCGGTAAATGTAAACAAAGATCAGAATGTCACGTAGGTGACAAAGAGAGATATGTGCTTACATAGTTTAGGCATGTGGATTGATTCTGATGAAATGGTTTTATGACATGAGCATGACTTAGAAGACTAGCTTTTTGGCTAATGTAATACACAGTGACTTAGATGTGATACTTCTGTGTTGGGAAAAAACGGCACTAGCCCATTTATTTTCAATTATTATTATCTGTACTGTTAACTTTTACTGTTCTATAATTATCCTTATTGTAATTGTTAAAGAAAGATCTCCAACGGAATCAATTGGCTTAGGGAAATCAGGCGATCAAAACATCTTTCTTCCGTGATATGAACCTTTTCTACAAAGAATATTAACGTTCCTTTTTTCATTTTTCTCGAACAGCTTTATAAGAATTTTTTTGTAGGAATTTTTTTCAAGGAATTTCGAAGTGAAGCTTGATTGTGTTCATTAATTAATTCATTTTGCCCATTATCCAAGGGAGTTGCGTGTTTTTCGGTAGTGTAGCTGTGAAGATAGCTACCGAAAGAGGTAAAAAAGGTTCTTGAACATTTATTCAGCTGCTATGTTGCTACTATACAAATTAAAGCATTTTATTTTGTGCCCAAATTGCTTGAATAAAGTCTGTGTAAACCAGTTATACAGATATTCTAATAGTCAATTATATAAGCTTGAAGTTTCCAGAAATGCATTTATACAAGGATTATTCAGCCAATCTGTGTTGCTTGGGTAGGCAATGTTTTACAATGTTCCATTAATAAATTAAAATCTTAGTAGGTAAGTACTTGTATAGATTCTGGATTAAAGTGTTAAGTCAACCACTACAGACATAAATAGATGCATTCCACGAGTGTTGCCAGTTTATCAATTTTTTATCGCATACATTTCGGTGAGTGTGCGTCTGCTTTGCATGATCTCATTCCCCCGTGCCCATTTTTCTATCGGACAGTAAGAAGCACGAAAAAGCGACATCGTTACATGGTTGATGTTCCGAAAACACGTACGAAACGCTTTGGCTCCACTTTCATTGTGCGTACCGCCAAAATGTGGAATGCGCATCCTGAATCATCTTTCCCAATAGATTCTTCTAGGCAAGCGCGCTCCATCGTAGACCGTATCTGTCGCTTAACACTAGGTGAGTTGACGGTCAAGCGCAAGCTTATCGTCGAATAAAAAAAATAAAATACCGGACAAGTGCGAGTCAGACTCGCCCACCGAGGGTTCCGTATAAACTAGTAGATAAAAGGAGGAAATCATATATTTTTTCATATTTTCCTTCATAAACCAAAAAATATACATTGTAATAATATTTAAAACCCTGTTTTAGCTTATGCTAATGAAGCTCTTTCATATGATACCCCACATGATAAGGTTAATTCACTTTAAAATTTGGACCCTCATTCCTTGCATAAAGACACAATTTTTTTGTGATTAAATTAAAAATGTCCACTTTTCGGATTTTTTCCTATAAGTGTATTCTAACACAATGCTTCTTGCCAAATTTCATTGTTCTAGGTCAACGGGAAGTATCCCATAGGTTTTGATTCCCTTGTGAGTGTCGAAATGTGCGTTTTTTACGATATATTCGGCTTTTACGAAAACTTTATTTTTCTTTCTGCAGCAAGATACTATGAATCTGCGTATATGGTTTTAATTTCAACTCGATAACTTCACGCGTTCCCGAGATAAAGGTCTTGACACCCGACGGACGGACAGACGGACAACAAAGTGATCCTATAAGGGTTCCGTTTTTTCCTATTGAGGTATGGAACCCTAAAAAACTTAGCTAGACTTAGGCTGGAGGAGTCCTTGGATTTCCAAATAGACCTGATGAAAGCAGCCTGCATCAATATTCTTCCTGCTATGTGTATGAGCTCGTTTGTCTATCTTGTAGCTGGTATTCCCACGCTGCGCTTGCCGGTGCGTGGTCTCCACTCGAGAACTTCGAACTTCAGCCCAATCGGCCATCAGTTCTACGTACTATGTGCCCTGTCCACTGCCACTTCAACTTACTAATCGGCTGTGGTATGTGGCTTTCATACGTTTATTTCTGATTCTATTTCGTAGAGATTATTGGCCTCATTGGTCAGTAAGTCATTATCATTTACACCATACAGCAGGTAATTTAATTTATTCGAAAATAGGCTTGCGCTTGACCGTCAACTCACCTGGTGAAATATATGAAATATTTCCAAATTTTAGGTACCTATACAATTCCTCGGTCCAGCACTGAAAGGAATGTAGGCGTACGGGTGTCTGGTCTCTCCAGTCAGGAACCTCTCAGGCTTGAACACTTCAGGGTCAGGATAGAGGTCTGCTCGATGGTGCAGCTCGTAGATGTGGATTGACACTTCGGTGCCTTTCTTTATTAGTAGATCGCCTGCAGAAGATACGAATTACGGATAAAATAAATGGCAAATTTTAAACAGAAGAGAGGAATAATGGACCTTTTCCGCCTTTTCGGTTCCCTGACAACTACAACAACCTTGGAATTTTCAAGGCTAGAATTAATAGATATCATTTAGGTCAGCCAATCTCGAGCTCACTCCTCGACCATACATCAGGCGAGTTGGTGGTCAATCGTAGATCTATCTAATGTATAGCAGCTATTACAAAGACATCAGTGCCCATTAGATCACCCTCAGAAGAAGTAAAGATTTACTTATTGTCGCCACCGCTTCATCATCGTTACTAAAATAAGCTTTAGACAAATTCTTAAATGGTGCAAAACAAAATATGATGTAAAAATGGAAAATAGAGTATTTAATTTAGGTAGATCATACTCTATAAACAAATGTAAAATCTTAGATTATGCAATTTAAACTACTTAGTATTTTTTTAAAGAAATACTCGACTACAAAGTGCATAGATGTCTTCTAGATCAACGAGCTCCATCCTCGGCCACACCGTCGCTTAACATCAGGCGAGTTGGTGGTCAATCGAAGATCTATCTAGTATAAAAAATGAGGAGATTTTAGATTCATCTTTGCATGACCAGCAAAGATGAATCCAAAATCACCTCATTGAGAATGGCTAAACAGGAAGAAATATAGAAATAAAACATTATATATACTTAAATACGTAGGTGCTGAGATTGTGTATGACTGCCAAGAAGCAAGGTTATGTTTCATATACAAAACATACCTTTGCTTCTTGCCAGTTGGGTAAAATATTTTAAGACGCTATCTAGTAAGTAATGGCACATTCCATCTTATTAGATATTAAAACTCTTTATAGCCGACAATCTCTTCTAACTTTTATTACCCTTCAATACGGAACACCGTGGAATGCGCTTCCTGAATGGGTATTTCCGAATAGATAATTATAATCTAGGTGTTTTCAAATCGCGAGTGAATAGGTATCTTCTAAGGAAACGCGCTCCATTGTAGACCGTGACTATCGTTTAACACCAGGTGAGTTGACGGTCAAGCGCCTATTATTAAAAAAAAAAACAGCGCACTGTAGGTAAATGCTATAAATGCGTTATGTATGTGTGACGAGAGTTGTTATCAATAATATGTTTTTGTTGAAGTGAAAACTTCTTTAGCGGCGTTGTGCATTTTTGGGATGGGTAAAAAATGATAAACTGGCGTCAGATCGTCAGATTGTAAGATGGACAGACAGAAGCCTATTCTAACGTTCTGCATTTAGAGTTCATTATTGTATGTACAAGTTTGTCCTAGCATGACGTCATTATTTTAGTCAGAAACCTATTTTAACGTTCTGGATTTAAACTTGATTATTGTAGGTACAAGTTTGTCCTTCTAGTTTGACGTCATTTCGGCGCAAGCCGAATGCTTATTTTCGACACATACACGTAATTTCGTTATTTTCGATTCGTTAGCTCAATAGGTTAGACCACCGATATAAATTTCAATTTGTTCAAATCCTTTATTTTATTTTTCACTTCTGCCGGCACTCTCGGAGTGCAACCCGTTGTTTTTTTGGAGTTCGTTTGGAGCGCCATAATCATATCGCCGTGCCCTGGGCAACAAGCCCTAAAAATTAAAATAAATCAGGCAAAGTAGAAAAGTTAACTCGCACACCAAGGGTTCCGTACTCCCATGGACACAATACATAATAAACATTGATAGAACAGATATAAATACTGATAATTACTCGACAAAATGTGCTTTATAGCTAAGAATATATCTAAGAACTTTCCTTACCCATCGTAAAGTCTTCAGTAATATCCCTGCCGATGAAGGGCGCACTAGGGTACATCCGCAGGGTCTCTTTCACTACTGCTTCCAAGTACTTCATCTCAGCCAGGTCTGAAGGGTTCGGGGTCCGATCTGAATCGCCCAGGATACGGCAGGTTTCTTCGTAAATTCTCTCCTGGTAATTAGGTAACAATACAAAATATGTCATACCCTTCTGACAATGAGAAGATGTCCCACGCCCAGCAGTGGGACAGTTTGTACAAACAGGGCTGATAAAAAAAATTACAACACAGAAAATCGTCATTACTACCATTTTAACCCCCGATCCAAAAAGAGAGGTGTTTTATGTTATCGTTACTCAGATATCGCCTACTGCTGAACGCCCCTCTTTTTATATATATAAAGAGAGTCAGGAGACAAAAACTAATCTATAGAAATAATAACAGCTGCTACCCCATAATACTGAAAAATTATATCAAAACTGGGCGTCTACCTAAGTGCAAATTATATTTTTTGAGATATGCGTGGACAAACAAACAAATATACATACAATTTTGAAATTTAGCACACATGCTTAGAAGTTGTTATAACATATGTGATAATTGTGCAATTCTAAAATATTATATACATACACATCAAATCGAAAATCTCCTTTTTCGAAGTCGATTAAAAACACTGGAGAGAATGCAGAGGGTTCTCTTTACAGTGTCTTTTCTTATAGAGTTCAAATCCGTATGGGTAATACGCTGATATTAATTTAATTATATTACAATATATAAGTCGCTTAACACCAGCTGAGTTGACGGTCAAGCGCAAGCCTATCGTCGAATAAAAAAAAGTGTCAATGTTATTTCTGGAGAAATAATATTGTCACAAAATGAAACCTAAAATTTTACGCTTCACTACCATTTAATATCCAAGCTGAGAAATTGGAGCAAAAGGGCAAAAGGCGGCTGGAAAAACCTATTAAAGTAGCGAGAAAAAATATTAGGTTTAATGCCAAGTTTTCTTATGCCGCTGGAAGTATTTTTTACCCTATCTGAGTTTATTGCGTATTTATAAGATCAAAAACTGACTACACACAGGTATTTCTTGTAGCTCTGTGCACACAGTATAAGCAATGGCAATTATTACTCACTTGTATGTCGTCGTGGTCAGCCAAAAGCATGAAGCAAAAAGTTAACGCCACCGCAGTTGTATCATGACCCTGTAAATATGAAACAAAATTGGTATTAATACATCGTACACTAAGATCGTACATCATCTATTTTTCCATATAACAGGGCAAAACTGTTTTTCTCTGAATATCACCTACCTTTCTGTCTATGTTTTTCTTTTGTTTGCTTTTTACTTTGAAGTTATGGAAATTAAAAAAAAACACGAGCTTAGATGCTTATTCATAGTATCAAGTACATAAAATATCGAACAGGCATAATGTTAAGGCATAATCAGTGTTTTTTTGGTGTTAACTGCAATAAAATTATTTGTATTTGTATTTATTTGTATTTCTGACTATCGCTCGTTCTTCAATCCTCTTAAATTTTTGGAACTCAATTCACTGTAATTATAAAAAGTGGTACTTAACTAAAAATTAATTTAAGTGAACGACCTTAATAGTTTAATTAAAATAGTATTTGACACGTTAAATATTTAAGATCCTAATAAAATTAAGACATAATTAATATTAAATTAATAATTAAATACGTCTACAGCTCAAATATTAGGTACGACGATGGCTTGTTTGTAAGAGTATAATTATTTACTTGCTAAATAAAATTTTGTGCCAATTTCACTACATCAAATGATATTTATTCAGCTACGAACACACTTATACAAGATAGATAAACAGACTTTCTTGATGAGCTTAAAACTTGGTTTACATAAAATAATCTAGCTGTTAGCTGCGACTTCGTACGCGTAAAAACTCCGCTCTACTTCCATCTCGATATTTAATTATAGATCTTGGAGGAAAAATTTAATATAAATCTATGCTCGAAGTTATAGTTCTATACGCGGGATGTAGGTATTTTTTTCTTCCCATTGTTTGACAATATATTTCGCGTTATAGAACCTCGAGCCAGTTTTTACTTTGGTGCAAAGCTAACACTTGCACAAGACGTGTGTTAGGCATTTAGTCCTTTGTGCGACAAAACTTACCACAGTATTGATGTATTCGTTGAGCTTTTAATACCCATTTAGATGGAGTCAGGGCTCATGAGCGAGTTTTGCTTATCTGCAGTGCTTTCCCGAAAGTTACAGACTTTACTCATTTAGTTATGGGTTTTTAATATTGTAAATAAATAATGTGCGTAAAAGACACGAAGCTTTCGCCTGTAAGTCTGTTCATTGACATGAAATTTACGAGTATTACGCCTGATTCGCGGAAACTCTAGCTCTGATATTACAATGTATTTGATAATATTTGCTTTTCAATTTACCATTCGGTGGAACATAATACAATTTTCTTCAGACTTCTCAGTACATTAATGGGAAGTATGAGAAGGGATTTGAATATTTACGTTTGTAAAGTAAATAGAATCTTTTAGAAGTTCCAACGCGCAAAATTGACTCTTACTTTTGAAGTTAACGATTTCATCAAAGACTCTAATTGATGTTGGAATTTGGTTTATGAGGTTTCTGTTATTCTATTGTTATTCAGCTATTTCAGAGAAATAGTTCATTTTCTAAAGATATTTATGTACAATTAGTGTAAAAGCTCACTTAATTACAAATCGTGTTTTTTTGTTTAGTTTAAAGGTGTACCTAAATAGTAGAAGTAGGGTTAGTTTTTTGTCTATACGTCTATAATATATAAATATTAATTGTTTTAGTAAACAATATTTTAGTAATAAATTAAGTAATTTCAATTCCAATTACAAATTAATTTTATTTTATATAGTGAAGTATGGCGGAGTTAAAAATTATAGCCACATTAATTGTTGCCTATATTTTAAAATTATTGCTCACTAACCTCAAACATAAAAGTGTTGACTTCATCTCTGATACCTTCCAAATCGATCTCTCCCTTGTTTTCAGCTTCTAAGAGCAAATCTAACATAGCAAGCCTCTTCTTCTTCCCTATATCCTCTCCTTCCAACGCCGCGCTCACTTCTTCTTTGTCATTCTCTGTTCTCTTCCTTTTCTTATCCAATATTACGTTATCAGCGAAGGAGCGAACCGAATCTAAATACTTTTGAAACTGTTTTCCTTCTGGTAAGGTTCTGAAGATGAAGTCATTGTGCAACCAGAATTTGGTAAGGCGGTCCAGAAGAATGTTGCCAATACTTAGAACAGCTTTTTTGTACTCCACTGAGGCAGCTGACTTGTCAGAGTCCAGTTGGGTGCCCATTGCGGTTTCTGGTGAAGGAATCGTTTAATTAGAAAGAAGCAATAACTTAAATCCAACTTGTGAAATGTGTATCCGCTTTACTGTCTTCAAGCTGGTACTCTTGCCTGCTTCGAAATCTTCAAACTGGTACTTTTGTTTGCTGCGAAGTCTTCAAGCTGGTACTCTTGTCTGCTTCGGTGTCTTCTAGCTGGTACTTTTAACGGCTTCGATGTCTTCAAGCCGGTATTCTTGTTGACACTTGTTTCACCTCTTCACGAGGTATCTTCCGTACTTCTTGAAATTTCGAGCTCTTGCCTTAAACATTTTTAAGCAGGCAAGAATGCCAGCAAAGCAGAAACACATTAGATATATAGGTAGGATTTATGTTTTTGAAAATGAATTTCCGCAGTAAGTAGTAAGTAACGCCTAGTTCAGTAATTTTTTAAGAGAAAAACAATTATTTTAGCAACAAGATGTTTGTTATAGTTTTTGCTTCATTGTATTTTTTTTTATACATTACAGATCTACGATTGACCACCAACTCGCCTGATGTTAAGCGATGGTGTGGCCGAGGATGGAGCTCGTCGATCTAGAAGATATCTATTCACTTTAGCCTTGAAAATTCCAAGATTGTAGGTCTCAGGAAACAGAGATGATCTTGAGTTTGGTTTTATCAGATTTTCTGCTATTATTGTATACTACTATTTGTAGGTAGCCAGACAAATCCTAGGAGCCAATCACCCCTCAGACACATTTAAATGTGTGTTACATTTAAATTTAGTATCTGTGGGGATGATTGGCCCCTAAGGTTTGTCTTACTTACAAATAGTTTTTGCAGTCTAACTTACGATTTCGTAAGTTAGACTGCAAAAAATTCGTTTTCGCCTGATACGCTGTTGAGTGTTCGTTTTTTGTGAGAAAGTATGTGTAAAATCGCTGTAAAAGATTATAATTGCGCATTCTTTAGAGCAATTCTAGTGAAATCACTTGTTTTTTTACGAACTAGTTCGTTGGAGGTTACGAAAAAACGCATTTTTTTATGTTTGCAAGAGATGTATTAATATTATTACAAAAAATATAGCCTATGACACTCTGGAAGCGAAGACGAATTTAATGACACCTTACACATCAAAATCGGTCAAGCCGTTTAGGCTGTAGGCTGTCATATACATACACAGATATATACAACACACACAGACAGATATATAGATATATACACAGATATATACAAACATTTATATTGACTGGCCTTGTGACTCAGTTGGCTTCGTAGCTGAATTGGTAGTACGTCTGCCTGCTAAGCTGTAGGTCGTGGGTTCGATCCCACCCAGGATAAACATTTGTATGATGAGCATGAATGTTTGTTCTGTGTCTGGGTGTTTCTATGTATCATATGTATATATTTATAAAATAATAATCGGCCAAGTGCGAGTCGGACTTGCGCACGAAGGGTTCCGTACTATCATCTATAATACTACAAAGTTTAGTTCTGTTTATAAAATAACGAGAAATCAACGAAATTCCAAGTAGTAAATTGCAAACTTATAGGTAGGTTTTCGATACACATCCGGGCAACATGACGACGCTCGCGCGAGTACGCGCGGCTATGGCTCGCTCCGTGATGTTACCTCCCCCGCTACCCGCGCGGCCGTTGCTTAGCAACCGCCTCGTGCTCGCGCCACCACCACACCGCGGCGCGGCACTCGCACCGCGTTTAGATGCACGGATTATTTTCATTTTGTGAGTTTTTATGTATTAGATTAGGTATTTATTTTTATAGTTAATATATTTCTAAATATTTACTTACAAATATTCAAGTTTCTACCTGTTAATTAAGATCGAGTAAAAATTGCTTAAAAATTACGTTTGTTGTATGGGAGCCCCCCTTTAATATTTACTTTATTGTTATTTAATTATTTATTTTGAATTGTAATATACAAGTAAATATTCTGTGAAAATTTGAAGCGTCTACCTGTTACCGTTTTTAATATTGAGCAAAAAAATACGAAAAAAACACGTTTATTGTATGGGGACCCCCCTTAATATTTTATTTTTTATAATTTTTAGTATTTGTTGTTGATGTATTTCCGTTGCCGCTATCGGCAACGGAAATACATCATTAATGAAAATTTCAGCTTTCTAGCTATCACGGTTTATGAGATACAGCCTGGAGACAGACAGACAGACAGACAGACAGACAGACAGACAGCGAAGTCTTAGTAATAGGGTCCCGTTTTTACCCTTTGGGTACGGAACCCTAAAAAGTATATAGGTATGTATTCTATCAGCCATCTAGTTCCATACAAGCTTTGCTTAGTTTGGGCTAGATGGTGTTGCGCGAAATGTCCACAAATATAAATATATATATATAAATACACTCGAAAAACATTATCCTCCTTCTTACGCAGTCGGGTAAAAATCAAGCGTCAGAAAATAAGTAAACTTAGGTAATATTTTTGCTTTCTAGTTGTAATTACTGCTAATGACGGTTAGTGTCTGGGAATATTGATGTTAAATTTGTTATAATATTGTGAATACAACGTACCTAATGAAAGACTGTCTTGGTATGGACATGTGATGAGAAGGGATGATAGCCATGCATGCAATAGAGCCCTAAATATGATGGTAAGCGGTAGGGCCGGGAGAGGGAGACCTAAGAAAGTGTGGATGGGCTGTGTGAAAGATGATATGCGTGTGAAAAGTGTGACTGTAGACATAAATAAATAAATATTTGTGGATATTTCACACAATACCATCTAGCCCAAACTAAGCAAAGCTTGTACTATGGAACTAGATGGCTGATAGAATACATATATACTTTTTTTTTGTAAATATATACATATGATACATAAAAATACCCAGACACAGAACAAACATTCTCATCACACAAATGTTTGCCCTGGGTGGGGATCGAACCCACGACCTTTCAGTTCAGCAGGTAGACGCAAACACACTACCAACTGAGCCACAAGTAAACCAAGCCACATGACATCTGATAGAGTGAAGTGGCGAAAGGAAACGTGCTGTGTCGACACCACCTAGTAGGAAAAAGACAAGACAATGATGATGAACGTACCTACATAACAAATTAGCCGCTAGAAAATAAAGTTACCTATGTTATTTTTTTTACACCTTTGGTGGCTAGTATCTGCAAATTGGCCATCAGCACAAGTTAGCAAATATATAAACCATCGGAGTCTATACAGACATAGAAATAAACAGAAATTTATTGTGACAAAAAACATACAACACAAAATAAAAATTACTACTCAGCTACTTAGTCCCGAGCGCCGCCGTAAAGTAGCATGTCTGTCTATTTTCTACAGGAATGTGCGCAAGAGCTTCACGACCTAATTCCACCCTCCCCATTTCACTACAGTCGGCGAATTACCACCCATTTCTCGTTGAAATGCCAAAAATCCGTACTCAGCGATGTCGATCCACATTCCTGTTGCGTACTGCACAAGAATGGAATTCTTTGCCGCCATTTCTATTTCCTGAGACCTACAATCTTAGAATTTTCAAGGCATGAGTGAATATATATTTTCTAGATCGACGAGCTCCATCCTCGCCCACACCGTCGCTTAACATCAGGCGAGTTGGTGGTCAATCGTAGATCTATCTTGAAATAAAAAAAATGTACTAGCGTGGTGCAGCTAGTTTAAATTAGAAAAATATTTACCACAGATAGTATATAGCGTAAAGTCACTGATCACCGGCAGAAGGTCCACCTCAGCTCCTTCCAACGCCTTTAGTCTCGCGACAAAGTCTCTGCTCTTCTCTTCTATAACAGCAGCAAAGTTCTTCAAGATGTTGAAGTGGAAAGTTGGCGTCAAGATCTTGCGCCGTTTGTGCCATTTGCTTCCTGTCAAACAAAACGTCAAATAAGAAATTGTACAAAAAGTTAACAAGTGTGCGTATTACAATCATACTTTAAGTAAATTAATTGTATTTTTTAATACAAGCTTTTATAACAAGTATCTATGTTAAAAGAAAAACAAAATATCCGACTGCAGAAAAGCAGTTTTAACTTACGATTTCGTTACGCTTGATACGCTGTTGAGTGTGTGTTGTGAGAGAGAATGCGTAAAATCGCTGTAAAAAATTAAAATGCGCTTTCTTTAGAATAAATCTAGTAAAACCATTTGTTTATTACGAAAAATTTCGTTGGAGATTTCGAAAAAACATTTTTTGCGAGAGATGTAATATTATTATTACAAAAAAATATAGCCTATGACACTCGTGAAAGTGAAGACGAATCTAACGACACCTCGTACATCAAAATCGGTAAAACCGCTTAGGCTGTAGGCGGTCATATAGAAACAAACATAGGTGCATACATACACTCGAAAAACATAACCCTCCTTCTTACGCAGTCGGGTAAAAAAGTACTCCTCGAGACGAATTAGTCAAATCAAATCTGGGCTTATCTCGTTTAGTTCAGAAGTTCCTATAGCCACCTGACTCCATCATTAGACCCTGGATATCATGTCATCATCATCATCGTCATTGGATTCATTTGTACATTGGCGATATGTACATATTTAAATAAGATTACATGTCGCCTAAGACAGGAAAGTATATATACGTAATTGTACCAGACGTAATACTTAGTACCAGACGTAATAGTACCTTCATTATCAAATTGCCTGTTATAATAGCTTCACGAGCCGTGTAGACATGAATTTAATAATACATTAAGTAGAAGGTAAATACTAATATTCCAATAAGGGTGACATTTGCGGTACAAGCGCCGTCATTACCCGAATTTGGAATCAATATTGGCTATATCTCGTCGGTTGACTGGCGAGCTATTAAGTTAATCGGTGACGATAAACCAAGAATCTACTTAGTCTTGAGCACAGCCGTAAAGTAGCTTGTCTGTCTATATTCTATAAGATTAATTTCGGGGAGTGTGCGACCTAATTTCACTCTCCCTATTATACAGGACTTGTAGAAAGTTGGCTCATTACCACCCATTTCTCATTGAAATGCCAAAAACTCGTACTCAGCGAAATCGGACTACGTTCTTGATGTGTGCTACATAGGAATGGAGTTCTTTGTCGCCATCTCTGTTTCCTGAAAATGTCAGTCTTGGATTTTTCAAGGCTAGAGTGAATAGATATCTTCTAGATCGACGAGCTCTTTCCTCGGCCACACCTGCTTAACATCAGGCGAGTTGGTGGTCAATCGTAGATCTATCTTGCATAAAAAAAACTTCCCGCTAAAACGCCGAACGAACCAATTTACATCCAGCGAGTTCCTACAAAAATACACAAATATCCGCTTGTTTTTTCCGATGTTAAATTGCGCTCTGATTTCTGAATTTTTCATTGCGTTTTTAGTAAATCTACAATGTGTTGCAACAAACTGAAATATTTTTGCTTTGGACAGAGAGAGCGAAGTGAACAAAAGATAACAAATCAACTGTACAAATCAGCTTTATTCCAAACTGGCAGAGGGTAACTTTGTCAATAATTACAAGTATAGTCGTTAAATATATGACAAATTCATGAAACTTGATATACAGGTCAACATGCCTACCCCGTCAGGGAAAACAAGCGTGATTTTATGTATGCATGAATAAATAACTGAAAAGGGAAAAATAGTAACATAGCTATCTGCTAACTTAGTGGACGTAGGTAAGTACATCACCTTTTATTAATATAAAAGTATATAAAACAGTGATATATATTGAAAAGTGATAATCGCATAGTGCTTAAAATAATTTTCATTGAAAGATTTTAATATAACGTAGGTACTTTCTACTCTTACGGCTTATCATGAGATTCTAGGTCTAACAGTTAAAGCTCCCCAGCTTTAACTATTAAACCTATTTTTTACCTTTCAAATGAAAATAAGTTAATTCCCCTTTATCCATATTAAAATTATAATTAAAGTAAAATAAAACTAGATTACATGAAATTACATTAACAAAATTAAGGGCTCATAATAGCCGTAGAGAGCTTTCTACATCCTATGTAAAGGGCTTTGGTGGGCTATATATCGCACATATCACACTCGAGATGACAGTTTTATGATATAAAACAATATATTTATTTTAAATGTCCCCACACAATACAGTAGGGTCGAAAACAATGTATGTATGGTAGTGCCATCCTTATTTTTCACTTATTTGAAAATTTTACTACCGCATTTTGTTTCCGGGGGGGGGGGGGGGGGGGTATGCTCTGTCTCTCTCTCGCGAAACAACAGGTTTGCTATCGTGTGCTCTCTGTCTACGCGGATGACATCACGGGTCGCAGCTAGTAATGTATACAAACACCTGGTGATAGGGGCCCGGAATTGGATAAAGCAGCATGATTGATCGAGCGAAATCCAGACGGTTTGGGGTCTACGGGTAACTCAAGATAAATATTACGCCAACGCGGGAATGTCGCATGTCATGTTAAGGAAAATCTTCTTTAAACTAATTCAAATAACGATGTTTTTTTCTTTTGCCACCAAAACAAAAGCAAATCCCGTCCGTTCTGTCGTGGTTTTTAAATTTCTCAGATACATTTTTTTTAGGAAGAAGTGACATCGTTTTATAGTGGATATTAAAACTAACTTAAAAACTATAAGTAGAACAAACTTTACTTTTAATGTGCGTACAGTCATAAAGTTGAAATAAGCTCTCTGAATGTTTTTTTTTCGAATAGATATTTCAACTGGGTCGTCTTCAAAATTAGGGTGTTGTCAAATCTCGAGCGAAAAAATTCCTTCTAACCAAACGCGCTCCATCCTAGAACCTCAACTTAGGCCTGTTTGCGGTCAAGCGCAAGCCTATCAACACATTAATAAATTAATTTACTAATTATTATTGTATAATGTGGGCTATTTCGGGATCGTGGTAACCGTAAGAATAGCCATCTTCAACATAATAATTACTTTGAAGATGGCTATTCTATATGACTTATACAGCGTGACTGGTTGAACATTAGCAATATTGATACAGGGTGTTCAGTACTCGATTCTTCTTCCAAATAATCGAACATAATAGGTGGTTAGTATTTGACCTAATTATCCTTAGCAAACACAAAAATTACGGACACTCAACCACGCGCGTCGAGAGTCGCGCAATCGCGCGCGCTACGTCTTCGAACAACACAAGTTCAATGACCCGGTTATGTGACTTGCGCTCGCTCGGTGCGCGAGGCTGCGCGGTGTACATAAATTCTGGAGTCTTGAGAAAAACTTTAACCGAAGTTTTCTTAGTTTTTTTCCTAATTTGTTTCGATTTTACTTCTGTATACGTTTCATTAGAGCACTAATTAACATGTCCTTAAATATTCCTAGTGTTCAAACAGTCAGCCTGTATACATGTAAATAACTCGTCCCAAACTGATACTGATGGCCAAAATCAATTTTTTTGCACATATTAAATTGATTATTAAATGTTTAAAACTAGAAACATTACTCACAGAAATACTAGTAATTCAACATTTAGAAATAAGGAATGATTAAATAATTTAGAAATGAGCATTCAAGCAAACCATTAAGGCTCCTTCCTTCTTGCGGCGGCTGTGTGTGGCGGGTCGCCCTCTTCCCTAACATATGGTTGAGGAGAGCGATGGCTGGCACATGCGTCATACTCGTGATCGGATGCTACTTGCGGGTCGTTGGTTTGCTCGCGGTATACACACAATATAGTAATAAATTACTTAAGTAAATTAAATAAAATAATCTTCCCGTAACGACTGTAATTCTGACAAAGTTCACGGGATCCTGGTGTCTGTTGGAGCTTAAAAAAAATGTCAAACATTTTTTTCGATATTTTAATAGGATTCTGTATTTGGCTTTATTATTTAAGCACATACTTTAATATTACTATATCATTTAAGGGCATTCATTTCCGATTATCCTATGCCTATATCTAAAGCCATATCGATAATGACGTCTGCTCGATTAAATGATAATCAACTTGTTTACATAATATGTAATACATGTACCCACGCAATATTTGTAGATCATATTATGAAAGAAAAAATCGTTGGGGATCTCTCTGTTTTTTTTTAACTGACTTCAATGGGGACGAATTGAGGTCCCCAGAGATTTGATTATATCTATCAAATCTCTGATATTATTATTTGATTATATTTTGATTTTATTATATTATGCTATCTTACTTTAAAAAATCCGCTTTTTCATTTAGCATTCATAACTAATTTTTGACTAAAATGTCGCTTAAACCCTATTACCTTTCGACTACAATGTCGCTTATACCCTATTACCTTTTAACCGTCGATATATATACTTATATATACATATATATATATATAAAATGTTCACCGTCGATTACTCAAACGCTCCTAAACCGATTTAGAAAATTATTTTTTCTTTGAAAGGGTATACTTCCCAGGAAATAGGTACAGAGAAATCGGAGGAGCTCTTCAGATTTCATAGGCACACTTGAAGCAAATTGGGTATTTTATAGTGACTTGTACATTCACTAAGGAATTGAAGTTGGTTGTTCAGTTTTTATAAACTACTAGCTACGCCCCGCTGATTTACATGAATTTTATTAAAGGACATATTATTTATCGGGACAAAAAGTAGCCTATGTGTTAATCCAAGGTGTCAGCCACCTCCATACCAAATTTCATCAAAATCGGTTTTGCCGTTTGAGTGTGAAGAAGTAACAAACATACAAACACACTAACAAATTTTCACCTTTATAATATTATTATATTAGTACAAACTAACTGTAGTTTTTAGGTATCTTATAAGCAAATTTATAATGTACATTTTGTGTTGTTAAATAAAAATAAAATAAATAATAATAATAGTTTAGAAGTTTTTTTCAAAATGTTGTTCTTTTACTTTAATATGCATATTTATCTATACCTAATTACAGCTTTCTAGTATTTATAGTTTTTGAGCAAAGCCGCGGACGGACAGACGGACATGGCGAAACTAAGTATAAGGGTTCCTGTTTACTACGGAACCCTAAAAAGGTTTTCATGAAGTAATTAAGCACTGTGCAAACAATGCGTGTTTTTAACCACTTCAAAAAGATGGAGGATTTTTTTTAGTAATGTTTGTTACCGTATAACTCCTTCATTTATAAACCGACTTGAAAAAAATTGAAAGGATATACTCTCAGATTGATTCCGAAGTCAAATTTCATCAAAATCGGTTCAGTAATTTGGTTTTCAATACAAAATTCCTTTTTGAAGTCGGTTTTCAATTTTACAAACTATAATTATATTAATTGACTTCTTATGGATGAGATGATGACGATTATTCTATTCATAATTACACACTTTGTTATAGAGCTATGTTTCGTAAGCTTATAAACTATCGACAATGTATCGGAAACGGAAGTGTTTACAACACTACTTCTTCTGCACATATTTTGGTAATAAATTTTATCTGTCATAGTACGCCTTTTACGTCTAAAGTCTGTGGCCTCCTCGCACATCAAAATCAATCAAGCTGTTTAGGCTATAGGATACCTCATGTAATAATGGCAATAGCGGACTAGCAAGTTGCAGTGGCAGTGGGCAGGGTACATAGCACGTAGAACTGATGAGTGACGGGGCCGAAAAGTTTTTTAAAGTATAGTTTTATAAGTTTTTATATTTTATGGTGACCACGGGCCGGCAAGCGCAGCGGAGGGAGACCATCCGACGGGCAGACGGATCATACACATGGCAAAATGTTGGATGCAAGGCGCTTCCAACAAGTCTTTTTGAAAACCAAGCAGTGACTTCTTGCAACTGAGCTGATGATGATAGTTTATACTAATATACTACATACATCCGAAAAACACGATCCCCTTATGCGCAGACGAATAAAAAATTACAAACAAAATTTTAAAAACTACACGTTTCACACAATTTATACACGGTTTTTACTGATAAAGAGGATTATGTAGAATGATTCAGTAATACATATTCATAACACGTGAGCAGTGAATTATGCGGTTTTGGAAAATAATACATTTCAGTGATATCATCTACTCATGTTGCAAACAAAAACGTCTTTCAAAATATATTATTAACATAATAATAGTAGATTTTCTTCATCTTTTAGCAAGATAATCTTGGCAGCTGTGTTCGCCGTCTTCCTTCGGATATGGTTGAGGAATGCCGGAAGACGGTGGCTGGCACATGCGTCAACTCGTGAACGCATGCTGCTTGCGGGAGCTGGACTGCTCGGAGAATGCTTAGATAAGCAAACAATGTGTTTTCTTTTTTGCACTTATGTCTTTCTCTTGTGAAATTGTTAAATTATCTATGAGTCCGTAGTTCGACCATCGCCCGTCTCGTTCGCGCATTCCCACATTTTTTGAAGATATCATCATCATCATCTCAGCCATAAAAAGTCCACTGCTGGACATAGGCCCCCCAAATGGCCATGGATTTCCAAAAAGACCGATTGGAAGAGCTTGCATCCAGCGTCTTTACACCACTTGTATGAGGATATAAAATAGAAGATATAAAATGACCGAATGAACTTATAAAAAATCTTCGTTTATAAAACTTGAAAACTACATCATATATTATTTCAATTTGATCCAAGTTAATTTTTCATACATGAAAATCATTTTGGAAATTATTAACAGAAAAGTTATTTTTATGTTTACAAATTAACTTAGATCAAATTGAAATTTTTGTCGAATATTTGTGATGTTGTTTTCTAGTTTTATAAACGACGTTTTTTATAAGTTCATTCAGTCATTTTATAACTTAAAAAATGTGGGTATGCGCGAGCGAAACGGAAGATGGTCGTACACGGCCTCTTAATGTAAAAAATATAAATTTGTCTATAAAAGGCATGAACCGACGAATCTATGGAACTCAACTTCTTAAAATAATGCTGCAGCATTGCAACTATGAATGGCAATGCATATGCGTTGGGCAAGACACTCATTTTCGTCACGACGCGTCGCGACTAATACACACCCGTGCTGAGTAACAGTCCTGTCCCAAGCCATGACTCAAGGAATCTGTACGGCAAGCTCTTGGTTAGATTCTTCGAATTAGACAGCACTATCTGTGGACACATAACCGTTCTAGAAGGAGCTAAAATACCAAAAAACATAATTATAGCTACAAAAACCGAAAAAACCGACTTCAAAATACGCAATATAATACATACGCGACTGTACTGTGTTCACTTTTCTACAGGGGCACTTGGATGATATTTTACCAGTTATTTTGTTATAAAAACCAAAGTACTGCATCGATTTTGATAAAATATATGGGATCACCTCTGGTGGCCACCTACCGAATACAAAAAGTATCATCAAAATCAATGCACAAGTGGCTGAGTAATCGGTGAACATACAAAAACATACAGACCGAATTGATTACCTATTTCTTTTTGAAAGTCGGTTAAAAAATGAATCGAAATCGAATCGAAACCAACCCGACGGCTATCGGCAAATTATTTTTGGCTTCACCCATTTACCTCAAACATTGCTTACCAAAGACTATCAAGCAATTAGTTTGTCTCGTATACTATACCATTTCAGGAACTCAAAGCATGGCACGGTCGTGCCTCTGGCCAAAGGCGAGCAAGGGCACAACCGTCTTTACCATCCTTTTATCGAAGCAATTCAGGACATTTTCGACCCCGCCCCCCTCTCCCCCTCTAACTTCGTTATGAATAAAGCTAGAAGCTTGAATTCATTTCTTTTCTAAGTTGACGTGCAATGACCAAGTCAATTTATTTTTATAAATAAAACAAGTATCAATGTTAAAAGAAAAACAAAATACCCGACTGCAGAAAAGAGGTTTTTGCAGCCTAACTTATGATTTTTTTTATTTTGATGTACCCAGTGTCACTCTCACAACTAAGATGAATCTGATGACACCACTCACATCAAAATCGGTCAAGCCGTTTAGGCTCTAGGGCGTGTCAAAGAAATATATATACATACATACACTCGAAAAACATAGCCCTCCTTCTTACGCAGTCGGGTAAAAATAAAGATGTCATTGATACGGTTACTTTATAATATTGTTATGGGATATAATATAGCACTTTTCGCTTAAGAACTTGCTTACCCTACTTTATTAAAAAAATATTGTTCATTTGTGGTAAAATAAAAGACTGTATTCGTCAATGCATTGCTCAGTTTGTAACTTAGTATTTAAGTAAGCATATTAACTGTAAATCTTTACATATTAGTCTAGTAAAAATAAGATTTGTGACAACATAAAAGACACCTAAGTATATTGTTATTTAAATGAATGTACTGGTGTTTTGAAATACATTTGACACAATTTCAAAATGATATTATAAAAGCTAATTTTGTTACCTTTACACGCTCAAACGGCTGAACCGATCGTTATGAAAATTAGTATAGAGATAGCTTTGGACCTGGAACCGGAAATAAGCTACTTATCATCATCATAATCATCACCGTTTTTCATAACTACGCGAGTGAAATCGCGGAACACATCTAGTCTATAAATCGGTGATTATTGTTGATCTATGATTTTTAGTTATTTTCCTATCATAATTTCAAAGAATCCCCCCAGTTGCAAATACTGCGATCTGCTCCATACAAACGTATTTATTTTTTCTAAACTATATGTCCAATTCAGTTCGATATCATCAGCTCGACTCGCATTTAGCCGGTTTTAGTTATTTGATTCACTATAAAGCTACACTATAAAAGCCTGAATAGTGGTTGGTATGTTCCAAGTTTGTGTATTGTATACGTATTACCGATTCTAAGGTATAGCAAAAGTAAAAGATCCCGAAGTGCCATAAGCAGGGCACATTCTCGAGAGGAGATCTTACGTCAGCAAGCGCGGCGTAGGAAGACCAGCCACAAGGGGGACAGAGGACCTCATACGTGAAAGAAAAACGCTGTG
The DNA here is from genome assembly GCA_947563715.1 of Lycia hirtaria. NCBI lineage: Eukaryota > Metazoa > Arthropoda > Insecta > Lepidoptera > Geometridae > Lycia > Lycia hirtaria. Next base: position 47,073,155 of record OX387377.1, read on the forward strand.
GGCCGCGTTACAACCGGACTTTTATAAATCCTTGAGGAATTTGTTGTGGCTAAGATGATGATGATGGGTATGACTCGGTATTATCAATGATCAAATAACCAAGTACAATCCTCCCCCTCCTGGGGAGGGGTCCCCCCCCTTACCTCGATGTCTGCCGGGGTGTGGATGTGTAGCACTCTTATTTTCCCAACTTTGAACATATACCGATCTCCGTATTCCTTCGTATATCCTATGATCGTTGTGAATAAATCACCTAAAACATAATTATAGTTTAAGAAACTGAAACAACTGACTTCCAAAAACGTAATTCCGTTTAATACTTGGACAACATAAATTTTCAGTTATTTTTTTTTAAATCCAAAGTATTGAATCGATTTTGATAAAATTTATATGAGACCTAAGTACCTCAGAAATATTACTTAACAAAAAAGAATCCTCAAAATCAATTCATAATTGGCGAAGTAGTCGCGTAACAAACATACAAAACAACATAGAGTAGAATTGTGAACCTTCTCTTTTTTGGAAGTTGGTAAAAATATACACCCTACTTAAGATTTTGATAACTTAAAAAGTGGAGATAGATGAGTTGTATTTTTTTTATGTTTGTAAAAAATTACAGGTCACTCACGTCTATTTTAAGTAGAAACTATATCCGACTATAGTTCAATTGCTTTTTTACCCTTTTTACGAGCTGCTAGTCTTAAAAGCTAGCGAGTGAGCGAGTAGCGAGTGTCGATGACACAATCAAAAGCAGATTGTAAAAAAGCTCAATGACACGGAGCGAGTTTACAAGCTGCTCGCGAACTCGCTGGCTTATGGCTTGTAAACTAGCCCAGTGTCATCGAGGCTTTAGCGGCTATCTCTCACATATCACATCTGAGAAGAAAATGATACCTATATGAAACCTTATCTTATTTTAAAAAAACCTATTCAATATGCCACGCGATGCGATGAAATGAAAAAAAACTTTTACATTTATGGAGTGTCTCTCCTATTTTTAACCTAATTCAAAAAAGGAGTATCAATTCGACCTGCATGTTTGTAATATTCTCAGAATTGCACAATTTTTGTATATGTTAGTCTATACCAGCTTCTAAGCATGTGTGCCAAATTTCATAAGTGTATGTATGTTTGTAGGTTTCTATGTTTGTATGTTTGTCCACGCAGAAACTAGAAGTCGTATTTCAAAAATCTTTTTTTATTGAATAAAGTATCTTTCAACTTAGGATGTACTGTAAGTTTTATCAAATTCAGTTCAGTAGTTTTCAAGATATCAGCTTTTGAACACTCACTTCGTTCATTGCAACTGCAGAGCAGTGTCTACACCTTATATTTCAATTGTTTGATAGACAGTGACATGAGCGGTGATGAGCTTTGCCGACCGTTTTTAACCGACTTCAAAATAATAAATACTATTAAAAATGAATAAATAGAAGTAATTTAAAAAAATTAAACCGACTTCACCAGTTTTGATTTTCTTCGAGTTATTTCTTTCTTTTCAGTTTGAAGTCGGTTTAATTTTTTTAAATTACTTTTATTCACTTTTTGAGAATTTTACTACTTTTGTAACGGTTTACTTAACACACCTACCAGCCAAATTTAATTTATATAATGCATCTAAGTATAATTGCTGAGACATACGAACTCACTGACAGACGGACATGGCAAAATGAGGGTTCTTCGTAGTTACTACGAAAAAAAACGAAATTTTTGCTTTACTTATTAAATATAAATGTATATATTCGTAATGATAAATCGTCCAAGCAATATTACAAAAAAAACCGGACAAGTGCGAGTCAGACTCGCTCACCAAGGGTTCCGTAGAAACTAGTAGATAAAAGGGGGAAATTATATATTTTTTTTATATATATTTATATTTTTTTTTTTTTTTCCTTCTTAAACCGAAAAATATACATCGTAAAAATATTCAAAAACTCTTTCATATGACACCCCACATGATACGGTTAAAGCACTTTAAAATGTGGACCTTCCTTACATAAAGACCCTATTTTTGTGTTTTTTTTTTTCCTTTTATGTGTACTATAGACAATGCTTCTTGGCTAATTTCACAGTTATAGGTAAACGGGAAATACCCCATAGGTTTTGATTCCCTTGCGAGTGTCGAAATATGCGTTTTTGCGACATATTCAGCTGTAACTTTTTTTTTTTTTAAATTGAGAAGTTTGATTTTTCTCTCTGCAGCAAGAGATAATGGATCTGCGTAAGTATGTAGCTTTAATTTCAACTCGATACCGTCACGCGTTCCCAAGATACAAGTCTTGACACCCGGACGGACAGACGGACAACAAAGTGAACCTATAAGGGTTCCGTTTTTTTCTTTTGAGGTACGGAACCCTAAAAATAAGTATACTATTTACAACATTTTATTTGAAATGTATTCATTTATCTAAAGAAAGATATGAATGCAAAATACTACTTACGCGGTTTAATCCTGAGAAGGGTCAAAATAGTGCCAAAGACGGGCAATTTCGGCGGTCCGGGCAGGTCATCCACCGGGTTAGGTTCATCACTCAACCACAACTTCCAAACCAGTGCTAGGAATAACGCTAACAACACGACCGCCGCCAACATCGTCTGAATAAACAATAAATCTTTTGAATAATATCTGCGAATTAGGTAATCAGATAAGGCCCTAATGAGTTTTGCTATCGAACTGTTTGGGATAGCGCGAATGTCCAACTGAGCCGATAGTATAGTATTGTTACATTACAATATCATTACGCTACATCTTACAGATATTACTTTGGACATTTGTCTTGCTCTCTCAACTGTAGAAAGAGCGAGACAAAAGTCAAAGTAATATTGAAACAAGACTGCTTGAACGCTTGTGGTACGATCCCAGTTCTCATTGAAATTAAACAAATTTTATATATCTGAGTTCGTTTGTTCAACCTTCCTCTAAATATATAGGCCGTAAATTCAGAGGAAGTGGATCAACCTTCCTCTGAATTTACCGCCTTCGAAATTACCTACGTTGACAGTACCTACTAAATTGATATAGCAACTTGACGAATGACCGACCGTATGAGAACGCTACGAACGAAACGCATTCTTTCACCTTGGCTACGATTCCACGCACCAATTGTTGTGAACACCTGACTTCTGTTGATTCACACTATATTTGCAACGAAACGTTTAATTGGTAATTTTTAACCGACGAAAAAACGGAGGAGGTTCTCAAGTCGACGCGTATATTTTTTTTATGTTTGATCACGCATAACTTTTTACAGAGTAGTCCGATTTTGATAATTCTTTTTTTATTAGATACATCGAAATTGGTACCATATAAATTTGGAAAAAAAACCAACCCTAACTAAGGGTAGGGAAAACAGGTGATGATTGATTGTTTTTTACCAAAAAAAAATACACCTCCGTAAAAACTGAAAAGCATAAAATAATAAACCTTTTTTATTTAACTTTAATAACTAAGTTCTTAAAGTAATGTAAGTATATCTAAGTAATTTTGAGGCGGCGCCAAAAAAGACCTTAAATTTAAAGAAATAACCAAATCAAATTAACAATGAAATCTCCAGCAATAAACATTGACATTCCAAAAAATGCGCTCTCCGCACGACCACTCGCAACGCAACGTATCACGCTGGTGCCGACTCAAAATTACTTAGGTATACTGACATTACTTTAAGGACTTAGATATTAAAGTTAAATAAAAAAGGTTTATTATTCCTTTGTTCATTTCTAGTTGTAGTAAAGCAACCAAAGGTGTCTGCATCAACTGGCTAAATTTTCTTTCATATGACCGTATCAATTGTTTGGTACATTGGATGTTGGTACTTTTTAACCGACTTCAAAAAAGAGGAGGTTCTCAATCCAACTGTTATTTTTAATGTTTGTTACCTCATAACTTTCGTCTGGGTGAACCGATTTTGATGATTCTTTTTTTATTTGAAAGCTGGTGATTCCCGTATGGTCTCATTTTAATTTGGTCCAGTTCTGACAATGGCATCTATGAGAAGTTGGTAGATTCAGTTTTTTAAACTATAATTATACAGGTCGCAATTTTCAATCGAATTCATAAAAGGAGAATGTTCGCAATTCCAAACATCCAAAAAACTAATACGGACATATGAAAGAAAATGTTGAAATGGATATAGAATATAGATAGATACTGATTAAAAAAAATCGTCTTAGAACCCAACAATAAACTGCATAGTTCATCTGACCTGATTCAGTTGTTTATGTGTCAAATAACAGTTCATTATGTTGAAGCCCTGGAGCAATGCTCCAAGATATGAATTAGACACGCCTCGATAAGAGCCCGTTTTGAGATATCGATATCAAATTTATTAGACCTAAGTACTAGGATAAGTGCGTACATTGATGTAAAGGAGCGCTTATTTCGTTTTTGTACTAAGTACGGTATACTTACTTAATTTTGATCGAAAAATGTTCAATATAGGTAGGTAGTCATTTTATTACTTTTATTTTAGTCCCTAATAAATAAGATCATGGTTTATTTGATTTTTTAAGTACAATATTATCATAATAAAAATACTTTTACAGTTTGTAGACTTAGCTTACATAGTTTAGGTTACAAATTAACTTATTGATTGAATCGTTCTAGAGGCTAAGTGCGCCTCTTAAAACTTTGAACTAACAATATATTAGGTGAGTGAAACCTACATTCTTTTTAAAATATGATTATGAGGGTATAATAAATACTGAAAAATAATCGTGCTACCATCTGGCTGATTTAAATAATGTATAAATAAATTGTATGCATAGTATATGACAACAAAGAAAATGTATCAAATGAAAATTGTTTACAAGTTGATTTAGATTATTGTTATATAAATGTCGGCACATTTATTTCTCGGCATACAAATATCAAAGGAAAGGTGTCAATGAGCTATAAATTATATAATTTAAATAATTTATACAATCTGTGGCCCGCGGTTTCACCCGTGCGAGTAGTGATGAAAAAATATGGCGAGGCTGATAACAAGTCGCCGATGTCCATTTACAGATTCTACACGTTCTTAGCTATCTCTGTACCAAATTTCATAACAATCGGTTCAGCCGTTTGTTTTTGAAAAGATAACAAATAGATAGAGACAGAGTTAGTTACTTTCCCCTTTATGGACCGAGTGAGCGAACAAAACGCTCGTTCAAAAATAAAACGAAACAAGTCAAAAACTGGTTCACAGATTTTGTAATAAAACGAACCAAATGCTCCTAAATAATAGGAACACTTCAACAGCATCATGAATTTTGAGTTAATTCGTTTTATATTAAAACGAGCGATTAAAGGTCTCGACTGCATCAATTAGCAAGATTTTCTAGAAATGGAGGGAGGGGGTGATAGCACAAGGCGTAAAAATATTCGTGAATCGATCTGTTCCATTTTTTTGTTCGTTTGTTCTGTTTTGATTTTTTTTTACTGAAAATACGCGTAAATCCAGGTTAACTATATAAACCTAGCTAGATCGATTTATCGTTCCGAGCCGCTTCCGAAATATATATATGTACACGTACCTATTAGATTGCTCATTTAAAGTATAGGATACCTTATGGCGGGCAAGTGAGACTTTGGTAGCCGTTTCTATTTCGTAGTTACACCGGTCTCCACATTTTTTTTAAACAAACATTAAATTTTAGGCCGTTTATAAATAGGCTACCATTAGTTACTGCAGTACATTTATGTAGGTAGGCCGACACGATGGCGAGTCAAATGTTCATAAAGCATCGAGTATAAAATAAATCTATACAAAACTGTCAAACTTTGTGTTTCTATAGAATTAATACAAAGTTTAGAAGTGGATTACAATAATCGTTACAGCCACAGGATCGGCATTATTCAAACAATAATTAATAAAAGACTAAATTTAACTTTGTTATTAAATATTTCGTTGAAATGGGACAACTTTTATATAGAATTGTAACTTTTGATAATATCTACGCTTTCCTCTATTTAAGGTTCCGTATGAACTATTTATTAGCACTACATAGCGAAATTTGGCAAGTAGATGTGTGTTCTGTGAAACGCTACAAAATGCCTTACTTACCAAAATTTTCATAAGAGCGATAAATATAGGTGGCGCTAGTGCCAGGTGGCAGGGGTGGTGGGGTGGTGTGGCCCTTGTAAATAAGAGATACCATTTTTTTTTCAAACCCCACCTCATCGGGTCATTGAATAGGTCTCTTAAAATAACGTTAAGGTATTTTTTAAATAATTTTCGTCGAAGGTGTGACTTATGTCACATGTGTCATAGGCTATATTTTTTTTGTAATAATAATACGACTCATAAAAAATTAAAAAAATGCTCTTTCGTAACCTCTTACAAATATTTTCATGACAATTATTCTACAGAATGTTTTTAAATAAAAACTACGGGTCACTCACGTCTGTTTTGAGCCGAAATATCCGACTATAGTGACCCGTAGTTTTTATTTAAAAATGTGTGAAAACCACGTTAATTTCCATAGTAAAACTACAGAATGTTCATTATATATAATATAACATTTAGTAATTTACTGTTGAATAGATTTATTTACAGAAATAACATGTAAACATGTAAACTCTACTAAGAACTATGACTATACCTCTACTATCTACACTTTAAGACTACATAAAACAAATAAAAATGTGATTAGACGACGTGAATGCAGTGGCTGATAGAGTCCGATCAACCGGGAACATACCACTTATCTGGGAACCCCGTCTAAAACTGGGATCTACTAGTGACTGTATTTGCAGAAGAAAAACAATAATAGGTAATTGTTATAAAATAAAACGGCAATTCAGAAATTAGAAATAAGGATTGTGTGTACACCTTGAGCATTCATGCTCACCATCGAAGGCTCCTTCTTGCAGCGGCGTCGTGTGGCGGGTCGCCCTCTTCCCTAACATGTGGTTGAGGAGGGCGATGGCTGGCACATGCGTCATACTCGTGATCGGGTGCTGCTTGCGGGTCGCTGGTCTGCTCATGGTATACACACAATATAGTAATAAGTTAGGTAAATTGAAAAGAGAAAATCTTGTCTTCCCGTAATAATGTATGTATATTAGCAATATTTTGTAAAATATTAAAAGTCACGGACCCCGGTGTCTGTGGAGCTAAAAATTAATTAAAAAAAAAAAAAACTACATAAAAACAATTTTAAAATATATATAAAGAAAAAAAAGAAAAAGAGCACTGGTTGTAGGAAAAGTGGCCAGAATATTGGCAGCATTGCCACGTTGGATGGCAATGCTTACTTTTTGAGCAAAGTAGGAGCCAGTATTCTGGTCACCTGAATGTTCATTTAAATAAAATATGGCACCGATTACTACTCGTATCTATATTTAAGTTACTCTGTATGGATGTACAATAAAGTTATTTTATTCTATTCTATACTACTGTTAGCTGTGTAGTACATATCAAACGTAACGCAAGTTACAGTATGAAAATCTCTAACAAGAAGTCGGGTATTTTGTTTTTATATTAATATAAGTATATACTTTTTAACCAAGTTTTTCTGTTTGTCAGTTTCTAACGAAAAAATGGATGCCCCCAAAATACAAGGCCTATAAAAACAGATAGTATTTTTACTGATAGGCAATCAGTTGCAAGAATTGAGCGAATCTATAAAAAGAGTTGGAAGAAGGTTTTTTATATGTAACGTTGAATGATAATATTTATGATTTCTTATATTATATTGCTATAAAGGCCTACGCCAAGATAAAGATAAGATAAAGATAAAGATAATTTATTTGCATACAACACGAGAATTTTATACAACAAGTGCATAAAAGATGTTACACTAAATTTAGTCGCTTAAAATCATGTTGTGCCGATTAGGCGTACAAATGTCAGGTAGACAGCATCATGCACATGCGAAAAATTATAAAATAATTATAATTATTATTTGTTATTAGATTAATACACAAACCAAAAATATCTATAATATGACAAAGCAGAAGCAATAAAAGATACACATAATGTCAAATAAAATTAAAATTTGTCATTTAAAAAATCATTGATAGAATAATAACACTTCTGCAATAACAATGCCTTCAACTTTTTTCTAAATAAATTACTATTCTGGTCTCTTATTGACTTAGGAATCTTATTGTAGATTTTAGGACCCATACATACAATGCTATTTTGCATCAGTGCTGTCTTTCCTTCATGTACGCGCCGTTTGTCTTGGTCGCGCCTATTTCTTACAGTAGTATCAGATAGTGTGGGGAATCGCTCCCGGTTTGTTTTTACAAAAAGGGCCGTTTCTAAAATGTATAAACACGGAAGTGTAAGAATTTTATACTTTAAAAAATAGGGCTTACAACTATCTCTTTTTTTGAGTTTAAACATTGAACGAATACAGCGTTTCTGCCTTTTAAAAATAATAATTTTATTTGTTGAATTTCCCCAAAAAATAATCCCGTACCTCAAAATTGATTCAACTAACCCATAGTAGGCTTTAAGTAAAGATTCTATATTTAGAGTACGAGCTAGTTTGGCGATGGCATATGTTTGGCTACTTATTCTTTTCGAAAGGTGCTCTATTTGTGATTTCCAATTCAATTTTCGGTCAATATATAATCCAAGAAATTTTGAGCTTTCTACTTCATTTATAATGTTATTGTCATATGCTACATTAATATTACCTTTGTTTGTTTCTCTTTGTCTAAAATGCATTATATTTGTTTTATTTAGGTTAATTTTTAAGTTATTGTTGTCAAGCCAAGATATAACTGAGGTCAAAGATTTAACAATATCGTTTTCATAAGAGTCAAGTGTTTTACATGCTACGGTGATAGTGCTATCATCTGCAAATAATGTCATAGGTTGAGATGTAGCATTAGGCAAGTCATTTATGTATGCTATGAATGAAAGTGGTCCCAGGACACTACCTTGTGGAACTCCGTACGCCACTTTGCGTTCATACGATCTATATATTTCTTCTGCTTTCGTGATAAGATTGACTCGACTGATTTCCGTGATTTGTATTCTATCTGCTAGGTAAGACTCTATCAAATCTAAAACATTACCACGTATTCCATACGCTTCTAATTTACTAGCTAAGATTCTGTGATCTACGTAATCGAACGCCTGCGTCATATCACAGAATATGGCGCACACCGGAGTGCTTTTATCCATACATATTAAGACGTTTTTAATGAAATCGTATATGGCCATATTAATACTTCTATTTTTTCTGAAACCCTTTTGTTCATTGCATAGAATATTATTTTTCTCTAAATAATCATTTAACTCATTATAAACATACTTCTCGAAAATTTTTGAAAATATCGATATAAGTGCAATGGGCCTATAGCATTCCATTTTCTCTCTATTGTCTTTTTTAAATAAAGGTTTAATAATGGTCGTTTTTAGAGAACTCGGAAATGTGCCTGTGGATATACACAAATTAATAATATAGCTTAGAGGGGTACATACATACTCACTTACTGATTTTATTATGAAAGTTGAGATTTCGTCATCACCAACACTTTTAGTGTTTTTAAGGTTTTGTATTATTTTGCTTATTTCTTGTGGCGTGCTTGGTGCCATGAACATAGAATCTTTGCTATGATTTATATTAGCTGTCACTTTATATCCTGACTCAGGGACCGGTTTTATTTTATCTATGAAAAAATTATTAAATGCGTTGGCTATAGCTATCGGATCCGTTATATCTTCATTATCTTGTTCAATTTTTGTTATGGCTTCTTTAGGTAAATTTAATTTGGTACTATTTATGATTTGCCATGCAGTTTTTGACTTGTTATGAGATGAATTTATCTTAAAGTTATTTTGCGCCCGTTTAGTTAGAACAATGATCTTTCTAAGACGTTTTGAGTAATTAAGGAAGATACTTTTATTAGTTTTTGTAGGATTCAGTCTATATTTCCAAAGTAAATTTCTTTTGTTTTTGCTACAAATTTTTATGCCACGTGATAACCACTTTATGGATTTATTAACTCTAATAATAACTGTTTTATATGGAAAGCACAAATTATAGTATAGTTTGAAGTTTGAAAAAAAGTAATCATATGCAAGATTTGCGTCAGAAAAGCTGTATAGTTCTTGGAATAAAACATTACTAAGACACATTTTAAATTTATTAATATTTTCAACAGAATAATCACGCTGCTTTTTCCTCCAGAATTTAAGTAGCGCGTTTTTATGGACTGGGAACTTCATTACTAAAGCACTGTGATCAGATAAATCTAATTCGTGCACTTCCGTATTACAAATCTTTTTACAGTTATATGCCATATTATCGATACATGTTTGGCTTGCAAAGCGAGTCGGTTGTTTCACCGCCAATTTAAAGGAGGCGACATTTACACCTGGACGAAGTAGAACAACGAAAACTTGACGAAATTACAAAATTAATTTAATAGGACATTTAAAATGACAGTATAAATTCAATTTAAATATATTTATTTACCTCAAAAGGCGCAAATATAGTTCGCTCGATAGTGGATATATATTTGAGCCTTTTGGGGTTGAAACTTTAGGACCGTGGGGACCAGCAGCAAAAAAATTATATAGAGAGCTCTCGTCTCGTCTGATCGACGCAACACGTGACCAGAATGCTGGCCTCTACTTTGCTCAAAGAGTAAGTATCGCTATACAACGAGGTAATGGGGCCAGCATCCTGGGAACAATTCCCGCTGCTAACGGTCTTTTAGAGTGGCTTTATTTTTATGTTTAGTTAGTTGAGTTTGTATATTGTTTTGTTGAAATATAATTAATACTTATAATTTAAATATAATATCAAAATTAAATATCAGTGAATTGTAAAAAATTATAATTAAGTGTATTTGAATAAAGGCAATTATTATTATTATCTCATTTATTTATTTACAATCTTAATTTTAAATTTCTTACAACACAAATATAAACTTATAAAAAAAGAAACATAAATATTGTAAAAAACTTAAAACTAGGGTGCCGCCGGCAGCGGGGCGGGGCTCAAGCTGCCGGTGGTAGGAAGCTACAGAGAGAGGAACCTCCTGACAATACGTGCCGTGTCTAGGATGACTGCCTGACTGTCTTATTATTATTATCTATTATATTATATTGCTATATTTCTAGTTCATAAATTATGAATACCCTCGTAATGAGTACCCGAAATACACTTTAATCTATCTATAGCATGGATTATCAGGGTTATCCCTGAAATCCCGTGATAGAAAATATATGTGACTTACTGAGAATTTCTACGATTTCTTCTATTTTCTGAGAAATATGATTAAATAAAATAAAAATAAATAAATATTTGTGGACATTTTTACACAACACCATCTAGCCCAAACTAAGCAAAGCTTGTACTATGGAACTAGATGGCTGATAGAATACATATATACTTTTTTTTTTGTAAATATATACATATGATACATAGAAACACCCAGACACAGAACAAACGTCCATGCTCATCACACAAATGTTTGCCCTGGGTGGGGATTGAACCCACGACCTTTCAGTTCAGCAGGTAGACGTAAACACACTACCAACTGAGCCACAAGGCCAGTCAAGGATTCCCGAGGTTCGTGTTAGTAATTTCTAAAAAAAAATGATATACTAAGTAATATGAAAAAGAGACAACAAATCTGTTATAAATTATTCTAATTAGTTCAGTAAAATATGATTTGTGACGTCATAAAAGACAATATTTAAATGAAAGTATTGATTTTTTTAAATATAATCTGTGGAGTACAATCTTAGAATTTTCAAGGCTAGAGTGAATAGATTTTCTAGATCGACGAGCTCCATCCTCGTCCTCGCTTTACATCAGGCGAGTTGGTGGTCAATCGTAGATCTATCTTGCGTAAAAATAATAATAATATGTGTGTGTCACAAATTTCATCGTAATCCTAACTATTATACCCCCACATTTTGCATAACTAGAAATCCCATACAGTCAGGTTCTCACGCTCCTTCCTCCCGCGAACAAGCTAAATGTGGAATGTCCTTCCTCGGAAGGTTTTCCCGCCGAGCTTCAACAAAGAGCGTTTTAAAAAGGGTGTCTACAAGCACCTTTCCGGGTTAGCAAAGCAACAGTAATGTCAGTGATGTTGCAGTTGTCCATAGGCGACGGTTATCGCTTACCATCAGGCGAGCCGTCTGCCTTTTTGCTTCACCTATTTTATAAAAAAAATATATTATAAAATCGAAGTTTTTAAGTTTCACGTTATAAAATTTAGTACAGAGATGACTGTGGATGATGAATAGCTTATGTTCATCTCTTGGAGATAGACATAGGCTACTATCATCACCATCGTTTTTCCAGCTACGCGAGTGCAACCACGGGGCACGGCTAGTTCGGAAATCTGCGGTCATTGCAAATCTTTTTTTAAATCTATGTATGTACCTATTTAGGTATTTTGCTCCATATAAACGGATTTATTTTTTTCTAGACTAAATGAACAGACAGTGTATGCAACATTACAAAAAAAGTCGGTCAAACTTTTACACCAAACAGGAGATAATAAAACAGGCCAAGTGCGAGTCGGACTCGCGCACGAAGGGTTCCGTACCATTATCTATAAAAACGTAAAAAAATCACGTTTGTTGTATGGGAGCCCCCCTTAAATATTCATTTAATCTTTTATTTTTAAAGTGAATAATATAACTCAATATTCTGTGAATATTTTAAGCACCTACCTGTTGCCGTTATCAATTTCGAGCGAAAACAATCAAAAAAATTACGTTTGATGTATGGGAGCCCCCTTAAATATTTATTTTATTCTGTTTTTTAGTATTTGTTGTTATAGCGGCAACATAAATACATCATCTGTGAAAATTTCAACTGTCTAACTATCACGGTTCATGAGATACAGCCTGGTGACAGACGGACGGACAGACAGCGAAGTCTTAGTAATAGGGTCCCGTTTTTACCCTTTGGGTACGGAACCCTAAAAACGAACCTAGGTAACAACACTCCTAACTTTAAAATCCGTCAACGCGAAAAGGAAACTGATACTGACTATGCACCACCTGAAATATATACGCGGCTTTCTACAATTTGTGTGATAACAGCGTACCCAGCATGCTAACAGTGCACCCGTGCAGCGTCGACGATTTATTGATTACAGAAATATAAGTAAATACCACAATAAAATTTGTTCTGATATAAATATATCAGAACAAATTCAATAAGCCAAATTTATATTTGTTCCTTTTATGTAATTATTAATTCCAAACATTCTCTCCTTTCATCGTTTTAATTGAAATCTCTGCGGTTTCTGAATATTTGATGAAAACGTTAAGGTACTTATTTGTTATTTGATCATTTAAACGTCCTCTTCAACAGGAAACTTACTCGATAAACTTGTTTTCTATACCCGACTGCGCAAGAAGGAGGGTTATGTTTTTCCAGCGTTTATATGTACTATGTATGTTTCTATATTATCTCCTACAGTCTAAACGGCTTGACCAATTTTGATGTGCATCCCGTTAGATTTGTCTTCACTCCCTGAGTGTCTGCTATAGTTTTTGTAATAATAATAATACAAATCTCACAAAAAAATTTTTTTGGGACCTGGAACAATTTCTTGTAATTTAACAAAAACTATTCCAAAAATATTCGTATTAAAAATTATAGGTACTTTGCGCATACTTTCTCACAAAAATGTACACTGAACAACATGTAGGGTATGCAAGTGTAACGCGAGCGTATGTTACAGTACGAAAATTGAACTTATGCTATGCAGTCGGGTATTTAGTTTTTCTTTTAATACATATACATATTATCTGGATTAGAATATCTATGCGCACCTTTATTATCACACTAATATTATAAAGGCGAAAGTTTGTGAGTATGTTTGTATGTTTGTTACTTCTTCACGCTCAAACGGCTGAACCGATTTATTATTATAAAGGCGAAAGTTTGTGAGTATGTTTGTTACTTCTTCACGCTCAAACGGCTGAACCGATTTTGATTAAATTTGCTATGAAGGTAGCTGACACCCTGGATTAACACATAGGTCACTTTTAAAGCCGAAAAATAGTATCTTCTTTGATTTAATTTATGTAAAATAGCGGGTAACACCGCGGAGCGCAGCTAATATACATTATAAACGTAAGAGCAGAACTAGTCGGCCTTGTGGTCAGTTGTGGCAGACGTAGTGTGTCTACGTCTACCTGCTGAACTGAAAGGTCATGGATTCGATCCCCACCCAGGGCAAACATTTGTGTGATGAGCATGGATGTTTGTTCTGTGTCTGGGTGTTTCTATGTATCATATGTAGGTATATAGTTACAAAAAAAAAAAGTATATATGTATTCTATCAGCCATCTAGTTCCATAGTACAAGCTTTGCTTAGTTTGGACTAGATGGTGTTGTGTGAAATGTCCACAAATATTTATTATATTTATTTATTTATTTATAGTATTCTTGACCGGGTGAACGAAGCAATGAGATTTTATCTATAGATAGGTTATACTCATTGAATATGAAGTAAAAGCATGGCAAACCTCAGCACTTTCGAGGATGAGACCACATTCTTAAGGCTTTTTAGTATCTCGGCTTTACATATCTTGATGTTAAGCTTTCTAAACACACAGGATGGCATTGTCGCAGATCACAAGGCATGACACACGTCTAACAGCGAGCGTCGCCTGACGTGTCGCGATTGAAGACGGGTCGGGCGATTACCTTAGTTGAGGCTTGCCACGCAGAGTCGGGGAAAACCTATCCACGTATAATAACATCATTGGAACGGAGCAAACAAAGATCTCTGTCTCAACTGGTATAATTTTTTTCTTCTGTTTCTTGTGTCTTGTGTCTTTAGTTGCTACTCGTGTACGCTAGTTTACGGTACGGTGTAAGTTTTACTTACACCGGTCTTGCCTTATCGGTTTCCGATTGAGCTAAAATTTTCAATAGATACATAATGTGTAATCCCTCGCTTCGCTCAGAATTTAATTCGTTCAGCTAATTATTAATTAACGCTACGCTAAAGAATTCATCAACACGCCCGGGATTCTTTGTGTCGCTTCTGAAATCCCGCACAATCCCTTTTCCCTTACAAATCCTTCCCTTCTCTTCCTTTCCCATACAATCTCAATTCAATTTAATTCAATTCCATTTATTTCACTTAGGTATTGAAACAATACACTTATGAATAGTCATAAATAGCTGAATCAGATAATTTTAAGAAATTTTCATTTTCATTTTAGCAAAATTTTCTTTTTCCTTTCCTTCCTATAAAATTCCTTGAACGCGCAATCTAGTATTTTAAACTATCTCGATTATTCAAGCAAATTTTGCCAGTTGATGCAGAAATTTAGCTCGCTTCGTTCACTCGGTCATATAGAACTAATTTGATGAAAAATTACGTTGTTAATCCCGAAAATGTATTCATAATTGTGGCCTTACTGACGTACATTTATTAAATTAAATTTTGTCTGAACGGTGGTTTAGGCTGTGCATTGATATGGATATAATACCTATTAATCAGATAAGACATTTAAAATTAAATTTACTAAATCCAGATTTGTTATACAGAAATTAAAGAATTTAGACTTTAAGCTTCTAAAATTAAAGTGTATTTCCAATATTTTCTTTTCATCGAGCAATATAGTAAAACTTTGTGAAAGTTTGCATGCAACGCAATCAAATCGGTTTTCATTGTTAAAATCTTTTGGAGCGTACTTCACGCTCCAGGTTAGAGTTAGAAATGTTTACATTAACTTTAACAGCTTGAACAAGTTATTAATTTGTTCGAGCTGTTAAAGTTAATATAAGCATTTCTTACTCTAACCATTAATATTTTGCTGAAAATTTTCAAAATGAAACTTAGCTAAGAAACTTATGAACAAAAATACTATTTTAAATCGACTAAAAAAATAAAGTTTTCGATTAGGTTGTATTTTTAGGGTTCCGTACCTCAAAAGGAAAAAACGGAACCCTTATAGGATCACTTTGTTGTCCGTCTGTCCGGGTGTCCACCTTTATCTCGGGAACGCGTGAAGGTATCGAGTTGAAATTAAAACCATATACGCAGATCCATAGTATCTTGCTGCAGAAAGAAAAATAAAATTTCTCATTTTTCGAAAAAGTTACAGCCGAATATGTCGTAAAAAACGCACATTTCGACACTCACAGAGGAACCAAAACCTATGGGGTACTTCCCGTTGACCTAGAACTCTGAAATTTGGCAAGAAACATTGTGTTAGAGTACACATATAGGAAAAAATCCGAAAACTGGACATTTTTAATTTAATCACAAAAAAATAGAGTCGTTATGCAAGGAATGAGGGTCGAAATTTTAAAGTGAATTAACCGTATCATGTGGGGTATCATATGAAAGAGCTTAATTAGTATTAATTAAAACAGGTTTTTAAATATTTTTACGATGTATATTTTTCGGTTTAAAAAGGAAAATAAAAAAAAATAAGTTCCCCCTTTTATTGACTAGTTTGTACGGAACCCTCGGTCGGCGAGTCTGACTCGCACTTGTCCGGTTTTTATTTATGTTTGTTAACGCATAATTCCGTTATTTATGAACCAATTTGAAAATTTGATTTTTGTTTGAAAGTATATACTTTCCAGCCCAGCAGTGGGAAAATTTGTACAAACAGGGCTGATAAAAAATATAGGTATGTACTTTCAAATTTACAAAACATTGTGAGGTCAGTAAAAAGGGGTAGAGGTTTGCTATATGATTATTCATAGTACCTTTTTTTACGTGGAGAAATGCCTTCGCATACTGCACTGCCACGGGGAGACAGTACGGTTATGTGGGGCTTGAACCCACTAAAACTCCACGGTGTCCCTCCTTGGCCGCCTCAGGGACTCGCCGCGGTCGTCCGTTTCCGGACCCTCCTCGGGGGGTAACTTAGTAGTACAGTAGTACACTTGTGTGGACCACGGGTACAAAAAGTGCCTATGGAACACTTGTGATCCACGTAGGTGAACCACGGGAAGAAACCGGTCATTTATAGGGAAAATTTCAGAATATTTTACGGAAACATTCTGCTACTGAATTACCATAAACAAGAATTTTGGACATGGAAAATAGGTCAAGATATATGTCGCCGCGAGGACGATCGGGTGTCTTCGGGTACTTTCGTCACCGCATCAAGAAAGCAACATTACTTACTTACACTTATTTCTAAGATTAAATTTAAGTCATCAAGCTATTAGCTCAGTTAACGAAAATCCGTAAACTTAATTTTAATGGCCTTCTGCCGTGATATAATCATACAATTAAAACATTAAACATAAATAGTGATTGTCGGATTACATCCGCGAGTCATTGCGAGTAAGTACGTTGATTTATGTTTATTAATTAAATATGCTGAATTTATTCGTTGTAAATTAGCTTCGTAATTTAAGTAACAATTTTATAAAGCCTTCAGGTTAGATAAAATAACGTTAAATGATAATCTAACCTAAACATTACCTCGGACGACTTCATCCGTAAGTCTTTTCAAGCATGAACGTTGATTTGTATTTTAATGTGAGTTTACGCTAGTTTATTAAATGTAAATTAGCATCATAGTTTCAGTAGTACATGTAAAAAGCCTTATGCATAGTTATTGTTAAATATCGATGGTTAGTTTCAATTACTTCGAGTCGCCGCTAGCGCCGCCTACACGCATATCCGACGAAACTTAACAAACGTTGAGGAGGGGCGCGAAATGGCGGCTGGGAATAATTGAAGCGAACATTTTGGATTCACTTTGTGACGATATTTCGAAGAGAACAGTTTGTAAGTTAACTTTCTGTCAAAATAAAATAAAATAATTAATCTTTGTGGTATTTTAACTACTTTTATTTCAAGTAAAATCCAGCGAGTATTTGAAGTTGTCCTGTTGGCTTTGTGAAGTCAAATTTGCATCAGAGTGTTGTTAAATGATAGTGAGGTTAGGTAGTGAGATATATTGCAATAGCAAAACTGGTGGTCAGTAAGGCCAGCGGTTTTGCACATTTTAAAAATAACTAGCCGGTCACTTCTGCGACATCAGAAGTGGGATGGAGTTTGAAGACCTTCTCTGTCCTTTTATTGTGTTTCAGATTACCCTCATCATACATACAAGTACGGCAGCGACGGTGCTCGAAGATGGATGCCTCCGAACGCAACCCTGTGGTGCCGGGTGCGCTGACAAATCCGATTGAGTCGAGTGCAGAGACTAGTGGATCAGCAGCGGATCTGGTACCGTCACCCCCGCAGTCACTTCAATCCGGTAATGTACCTCCAGAATTTTTCTCACAAATGATGACGATGATGCAGAACATGAGCGAGCGCTTATTAACTCAAGGTAAACACGTAGATAAAGTGAAAATCACGGACATATTTCTACCTTCATACGACCCAGATGGTAACATCGGAGTTCGTGAGTGGTGTAACCACATCTCGATGGCCATGAGTACATACAATCTTACCGACTACGATGTACGTATGAAGGTGACCAGCTTGTTAAAAGGACGTGCCAAATTATGGGCCGATAATTGGCTAGTTACTACGTCTAGCTGGGAGGAGCTGCGTGAAATAATCATCGTCACGTTTGAGCCCGAAAACCGTTACTCGCGAGACATCGTCAAGTTCAGGGAACATTCCTACGATTCTTCCAAGGATATTGCGGAATTCTTGTCCCAATCCTGGCTGCTTTGGAGAAGAGTGACAAAAGATAAGCTTGACAGTAGCGATGCTGTGGAGGCCGTGATTGGAACGGTGAGCGACGAACGTCTCCGTATAGAATTAATGAATGCCAGAGCTATCTCGGTGCCCGAGTTAATATCAGTTGCCTCTTCTATCCACGTTAAGCGTCCGTGTCAAAATAGTAGTAGCCAACCGCCCTTGAAACGTTATAAAGACACCCGTGAGAACAAAAACCCTCCTTTCTGTACTTTCTGCAGGAAAAATGGTCATACCATCAACATTTGTCGAAATAAAAACTATTCGAATGTTCAACCGACCGAAACGAGTTCCATGACGTCATCTAATACTTCGTCAAAGCCAATTAATGACAAATACTGTTCATTTTGCGCCAAACCCGGTCATACATTTGATGCCTGTTTCCGTCGTGAAAAACGGGTAATTTCTAATGTAAACTCTGTGTCTAGTGAGCGGTCTACTTTAAATACAATGCGTATTCACGTCGGCGATAACACTGTAGATACCGTCTTTGATAGTGGCGCGGAGTGCTCAGTAATTCGCGAGTCTGTCGCAAACAAACTACCCGGGCGAAGATGTCAGGCGGTAAATTATCTACGCGGAATAGGCCCTTTCCCAGTAGTTTCTACAAGTACGCTAACAGCAATCTGCGTTATTGACGACATAAATGTTGAGATCTTATTTCACGTCTTGCCCGACTACGAAATGACATCGGATGTATTGATAGGTTCAAACTTACTTCGCGAGACTGGTCTGAGCGTTATAGTGACAAAAGATACTGCTACCTTGATATCACAACCCCGCGTTATGTACGTGCGGTCGAACAATCCTTTGTTTGAGAATATTAATCATGACCTGACAAACCAATCGGACATTGACAAACTGAACGCTTTGCTCAACAAATATTCTCATGTTTTTACAACCGGGTTTCCAAAATCTCGCGTCAATACGGGAAAATTGGACATACGTCTGAAAAACCCCGATAAATATGTTGAGCGAAGACCGTACAGATTAAGTCCGGTTGAGCGCGAGAAGGTTAAGGGAATTGTCAATGAGTTAGTTGAAAACAACATTGTACGTGAAAGCAAATCGCCGTATTCAAGTCCGATTATCCTGGTAAAAAAGAAAAACGGAGACGATCGCATGTGTGTAGATTATCGGGAATTAAATTCTAACACTGTACGTGATCATTTCCCTCTTCCGCTTATTGCGGACCAGATTGACCAGTTAGCAGGCGGGCAGTTCTATTCCAGCCTCGATATGGCCTCCGGGTTCCATCAAATATTAATTTCGGAGGAAAGTATTGAGAAAACTGCTTTCGTCACACCCGACGGTCTGTATGAGTATCTCACGATGCCATTTGGTCTTTCTAATGCACCCTCAGTGTATCAGAGATGCATAAACCGCGCACTGGGGCCGTTATTAAATGCAGGAAGTGCAAATAATACCGAAAGTAATAAAAATTCTCATAATGACAGTGTAGCACAGGTCTATATCGATGACGTCATCAGCAAATGTCGCGACTTCGCTAGTGGGTTGGTAAATTTGGAACGGATTTTGATTGCATTATGCGAAGCTGGTTTTTCGATAAATGTTGCAAAATGTCTGTTTTTCAAGCGTTCAATAGAGTACCTAGGTAACGTAATTGAGAATGGACAAGTCCGTCCAAGTCCCAAAAAGGTCGAAGCGCTCCTGAAAGCTCCCGTACCAACGACTGCTAAACAGGTACGTCAGTTTAACGGTCTTGCAAGCTATTTTCGCCGTTTTATCCCTGATTTTGCGCGTACTATGGTCCCCCTGTACGAACTGACAAAACAAGGTGCGAGATGGCAATGGACTCACATTCATGAGGAGGCGCGGCAGAAGATTATTCACCACCTCACCTCCACGCCTGTGCTTACAATTTTCCAAGAAGGGGAGCCTATAGAACTATTTACTGACGCTTCCAGCCTCGGATTTGGGGCGATTCTCGTTCAGATTATCAACGGTCGACAACACGTGATCGCTTACTTCAGCATGCGCACCACAGACGCAGAAAGCAGGTACCATAGCTATGAGTTGGAAACGTTAGCCGTAGTGCGAGCAATCAAACACTTCCGTCACTTTGTCTATGGACGCAAGTTTAAGGTGATCACTGACTGCAACGCCTTAAAAGCTTCCAAACATAAACAAGACCTACTACCTCGCATACATAGATGGTGGGCGTATCTACAAAATTTCGACTTCGATATCGAGTACAGGAAGGGCGAGCGGATGCAGCATGCAGATTTCCTGAGCAGAAACCCGGATCCTTTGACGGTAAATACCATGACAAATAACCTCGAATGGATTAACATCGAACAACGGCGTGACCACGAGCTTCGCCCGATCATAGACAGCCTACACGGAGGAGATGCTGTCCCTGGCTACGTTCTCGAAGGTAATGTGCTGAAGTGCATAAGGAGTGACCCGATTCACGGTCAACGAAAATTGGTAGTGGTACCAAAGTCTTTTCAGTGGAGCCTCATAAATACTTTTCACACGGTTCTTAAGCACCCAGGCTGGGAGAAAACCCTCCAGAAAATTCGAGACACTTACCATTTCGACAGAATGTCCACAGTTGTCAGAGAATTTGTGGATAACTGTGTGATATGCAGAACATCAAAACAAACTTCTGGGGCCACACAGGTACAGTTGCATCCGATCACCAAACCAACAGTGCCATTCGAAGTCATTCACATGGACATGACTGGCAAGCTTGGCTCTCCAGAAGAACAAGAATACGTCATCGTTACAATAGATGCACATACTAAGTATGTACTTCTCCGACACACGAACGATAAAAGTCAATACAGTACCGTGGCTGCCCTGAAACAGGTCATTCATCTCTTTGGGACACCGAAGCAGATCATTGTGGATGGCGGGCGTGAATTTCTGGGAGAATACAAAAGTTACTGTGACAGGTTTGGTATTGAAATTCATGCCATATCTCCAGGTACAAGCAGAGCTAATGGACAAGTGGAGCGAGTTATGGCAACACTGAAGAATGGTCTCGTTATGATTAAAAACTACGAGACTCCAGAATGGCACACAGCGTTAGATGGGCTACAACTTGCACTTAATTGCACGGCACATCGGACCACAGGTACTGCCCCGCTTACATTACTGACCCGACGTCAAAACTGCGTACCACCCGAACTACTACAGTTAGTAAATTTCGATAACACGTCTATCGATATAGATGCTATGGATAGGCATGTACAACTGAGAATGGCGGAGCTATCTGCAAAAGATAAAATCAGATTTGACAGAGGACGAGCTAAAATACGTAATTTCCAGCGTGGAGATTTCGTTCTGATAAAAAATAATCCCAGGAAGCAAACTTCTCTTGATTTAAAATTCAGCGTGCCTTACGAAGTTCACAGGGTTTTGGAGAACGACCGTTACCTCGTCAAGAAGGTGGTGGGTCACCATGGGAGGCCCCGTAAGGTTGCGCACGACCAACTACGACGCGCGCCTCAACCAGGAGAAGCCTCCCAGGCGGCCGTGTCGCCTAGAGACAACGAGCAAGCCGGTTCATCTGGCATCAACAGCGCTACGCCAACACAATACGCAACGCCGGCGCTACTACTGGCTGACGTCAGAGATGATGACGTCAGGGATACACCGTAATACAGCCTGTGAAGGCTGTCCCTGTCATTGCTGATTTTTATTTGGTGAGCAGGTTTCATTATATTGTCTCACAACATACAATACAATCACACTCACAACTTTTCATACAATACACTATGCATATTGGCGCGTGGAGTAGACCAATATAGCAAACACAATCAAATTAATGCACGTTGGCGCGTGGAGTAGACCAACGTTGCAAGCAATTATTGAAGCATATTGGCGCGTGGAGTAGACCAATATAGCTATAAATCGAATCGTTTTAAGCATATTGGCGCGTGGAGTAGACCAATATAGCAAAAAAAAAAATTAAGACTTGACTTTATGACTTATTGACTGTTGACAAAAAAAAAACGATTCGATCTCCTATCCTCTGTGTACCACGGTGTAAGATGGCCACCCAGAGCACAGCCTCAAGTCCCCTGTGTACCACGGTGTAAGATGGCCACCCAGAGCACAGCCTCAAGTCCCCTGTGTACCACGGTGTAATATGGCCACCCAGAGCACAGCATCGGCCTCTCCTACAATCCTTTAGGACCCCTGTCTCGTACAGCATCGACCTCTCAACCTCTCACTGACCTATCCTTACCTTCCTTATACACAAATACAAATTACACACTATCAATATTATGTACAGCTGTCATGTGAAATGACACCCACGTACATCATCCAATTTTCATAAACTGTTTGAGCTGTTGAATGAGCAGTTACAATTATACTGGCAGTGTATGTATTAGTATGTTGTATCAAAATATTATGACCTTTATAGTCAAACAATATTTCATTACCTGTCGACCCTGTCGTACAGCGAAATACATGTTTGCGAAATAATTTATGTATTTTTTTTTTATTCACACTGCCAGATATTTAAAATTTAAACCATAGGTTAAGGTGTACTGTGGAAGTACCTAGCCTCAAAACATTTCTCTCTCTATTTCAGCAACAATCAAGAGCGACGCAGAGCACGCGTCACACATCAGAATGGCCGTGTCGCCGCGAGGACGATCGGGTGTCTTCGGGTACTTTCGTCACCGCATCAAGAAAGCAACATTACTTACTTACACTTATTTCTAAGATTAAATTTAAGTCATCAAGCTATTAGCTCAGTTAACGAAAATCCGTAAACTTAATTTTAATGGCCTTCTGCCGTGATATAATCATACAATTAAAACATTAAACATAAATAGTGATTGTCGGATTACATCCGCGAGTCATTGCGAGTAAGTACGTTGATTTATGTTTATTAATTAAATATGCTGAATTTATTCGTTGTAAATTAGCTTCGTAATTTAAGTAACAATTTTATAAAGCCTTCAGGTTAGATAAAATAACGTTAAATGATAATCTAACCTAAACATTACCTCGGACGACTTCATCCGTAAGTCTTTTCAAGCATGAACGTTGATTTGTATTTTAATGTGAGTTTACGCTAGTTTATTAAATGTAAATTAGCATCATAGTTTCAGTAGTACATGTAAAAAGCCTTATGCATAGTTATTGTTAAATATCGATGGTTAGTTTCAATTACTTCGAGTCGCCGCTAGCGCCGCCTACACGCATATCCGACGAAACTTAACAAACGTTGAGGAGGGGCGCGAAATGGCGGCTGGGAATAATTGAAGCGAACATTTTGGATTCACTTTGTGACGATATTTCGAAGAGAACAGTTTGTAAGTTAACTTTCTGTCAAAATAAAATAAAATAATTAATCTTTGTGGTATTTTAACTACTTTTATTTCAAGTAAAATCCAGCGAGTATTTGAAGTTGTCCTGTTGGCTTTGTGAAGTCAAATTTGCATCAGAGTGTTGTTAAATGATAGTGAGGTTAGGTAGTGAGATATATTGCAATAGCAAAACTGGTGGTCAGTAAGGCCAGCGGTTTTGCACATTTTAAAAATAACTAGCCGGTCACTTCTGCGACATATAGATAATTTTTTACTATGGAAAGTAACGTGGTTTTCACACATTTAGCGAGGCGCGTCACCGACCGAGAGTGACGTTTGCGCTGCTCCTTTGAAAAAGACCGCCGAATGCAGTTGAAACTATAGTTGGATTTTTCGATTTAAAACACGTGAGTGACCCGTAGTTTTATTTAAAATATTAATTCATGTACGCGATTTCCTATATATCTACTTATTATTCTACTATAGCACTCAGTATGCATAGTTCCTACATTTATGCCTTAATAAATAAATATTTAAGTGTAATCTCACCACCGTCAGCGTTTACATAAATATTTCTCTTTTATCTTCTAAAGGTTGTCTGGAAGAGATCACTATTAGCGATAAGGCCGCCTTTTGTACCTTTCTTACGCCTTAGTCATGTACATAGTGTTATTATACTATGGTGTCAATAAAGTATTTTTGTATTGTATTTATACCTTAGTATAGTTCCCGTCACGTAAAAAGAACGCTGGTTTGTTCGTAAACGCGAACAAACCAGCGTTCTTTTTACGCGACGGGAACTATATAACGTGTTTTCGTAAATGGAACAAGTATATATTATGTGTCACATTTAATGATATTGGGTAAATCTTATAGAGTAAGACACGTATTACCTGCTATGGGGTAAATGATATTCAAAAACACTTTGCTCCTGGAACGTTATCTTCACAACAAGAGAAAAGGTTTACAAAGTAGATAACAATCAATTATCCATCGATCAAAGCAAGCTGCAAGCTTCTCCCGCCTAACTTTAGATGATTCAAACACGATTCAGAAAGCTGTTCAAAGTTTGTAAACTACCTTCAGCGCTTTCACGCCACTTTCAAACATTAACTCCAGTTCACCTTAACTTGACTTGAATCTGTTGTAGAACTACGAGTATTTGCCGTCAGAATATAAGTTAAAGTGCTGTTACTCACTGACTCGCTTATTATTAGCAATTAGTTGTAACCGCGTGCCGCGATTTCGTTCAAGTAAATCTGAAGCTCAGCGTAAAGAGATCGGCCGTGAGATAGACAGGTGACCTCATCCAAGTGGCGGGATGCTGCTAACTAGCCGCTTCCAATCTTTATGGAAATCCATGTGGGAGGCCTATGTTCAGTAGACTTCTTATGGATGATGATGATGATGATGAAATCTGAAGCTGAAAATTTGATTGATATCCAATGGGCAAATCGTAACACTTGTTATCGAACTTCACTTGATATGTTCGTTTGATTTTCAACCGATTATCAATTAAATACGATATTAATAATTATTCGACTGTTTCAAGATTTTTAATGTAGTTTTTCGGGTGTATTAATGTAAAGTACCTGGGCGACCGAGCTCCACTCGGATTTTTTATGACTGAAAATACGAGCAAACCCGGGTTCACTAAAAAATTATACCTAGCAAGATCGATTTATCGTCCCCTAATCTACCTACAAACCAAATTTCATTAAAATCGTTTGAGCCGTTTCCGAGAATCAGATTATATTTAAAGGTATTAGATTAGATAAGTGTCCTACATAACATCTGACGAGTTAAAAATCAATTACAAGCCCATTTAAAAATAAAAACAAAATAATTAATAAAAAATACATTTAAACACTCGTTTATATTAAAGTAATGAAAAGAGTTTACGGTGGCTAAAAAAATTAGCACAAACTAAATCTTAACACTTTCCGTCAGGCAGCTACATACAATGGCAAATCTCCCGGCTCCATCTTTAGACCTTAGTTACCATTTGTAAAGAGAATTACTCACGATAACAAAGATAACGAGCTCAAATTCAAATATCTTAGCACATTTCATTACAAAATCATAGTTACATCAACGCCATGTCATAAAAGTATCCATCATCAAATCAACGCCATGTCATAAAAGTATTCATCATCAAATCAACGCCATGTCATAAAAGTATCCATCATCAAATCAACGCCATGTCATAAAAGTATCCATCATCAAATCAACGCCATGTCATAAAAGTATTCATCATCAAATCAACGCCATGTCATAAAAGTATCCATCATCAAATCAACGCCATGTCATAAAAGTATCCATCATCAAATCAACGCCATGTCATAAAAGTATTCATCATCAAATCAACGCCATGTCATAAAAGTATCCATCATCAAATCAACGCCATGTCATAAAAGTATTCATCATCAAATCAACGCCATGTCATAAAAGTATCCATCATCAAATCAACGCCATGTCATAAAAGTATCCATCATCAAATCAACGCCATGTCATAAAAGTATTCATCATCAAATCAACGCCATGTCATAAAAGTATCCATCATCAAATCAACGCCATGACATAAAAGTATCCATCATCAAATCAACGCCATGTCATTGTCATCCGATTTACATGATCATCAT
Source organism: Lycia hirtaria (assembly GCA_947563715.1). Lineage (NCBI taxonomy): Eukaryota > Metazoa > Arthropoda > Insecta > Lepidoptera > Geometridae > Lycia > Lycia hirtaria. The sequence continues at coordinate 47,099,710 of OX387377.1, forward strand.
CTCAGCTGCAAGAAGTCCACTGCTGGACGTAAGATGGCTTCCCAATAAGACCGGTTGGAAGCGGCCTACATCCATCGTCTTCTTGCCACTTGTATGAGGTCATATCCGATTTACGTAAACACGTAAAATTTGAGCTAGATCGGAATCCGGGAAATGGGTCAACTTAACTTGCATTTGATTACAGATAAACACCGGGACAGTTGAAACAAAATAAAAGTTACAAAGTTATAAGTATACATAAGTAATATAAGTATAAATCAAATAAATATAATAGTTATAAATCTATATAATATCTTATAAATCTATAATAATTATAGATTTATAGATATCATGCAAGCGGCCATCCAGCGTCTTGGCAGGAAGACGCTGGATGCAATCCAGCAATGGATGGCCGCTTCCAATCGGGCTTTTTGGAAATACATGGGGGAGGCCTATGTCCAGCAGTGGACTTCTTGTGGCTGAGATGATGATGATGATGAGTTATAGATAGTTTAATAAACTAAAACATCCGATTTCAAAATGCGCAATTTTATTTATAAAACCTAACCACTGGACTGATTCTTTAAATTTCTATGAGACTTAGCTGAAATTATATACTTTCAAACAAAATAATAAACAAACAAAAATACAGCCGAATTGTTAACCTCCATCTTTTTGTAATCGGTAAAAATATACGTACCTACGTCTGAAATATCTTTTTTCTTGAGCAATTGGGTAAAAATCGCATTGATTAGTTGCTCAGTTTCTGCGTATAAAATAAATAACTACCTAATGGGATACGTCCAATGTTTTATAACATAGTTTTTTTTTTTAATCTTCAAAGAATGTTTGCTTAGTGAACGTTTACATTTCACAAGAATTACGCACACTTGCCTACATTGGTACATGTGTTCAAACCCTTATTTCATAAAACCACTTATTTTTAATTTCCGATCCAAAAAGAGGGCCGTAATAAGTTTGTCGTGTGTATCTGTGTGTCTGTCTGTGACGTCGTAGCTCTCAAACGGATGGAACGATTTATATAGTTTTTTTGTTTGAAAGACGGTTATCGAGAGTATTCTTAGTCATGTTTCATCAAAATCGGTTCAGCCGTTTAGCCGTCCATTCACCAGCTCTGCGTAACTCCAGCGCCGTCTCGCCTCACAATCCTGTGAAAGAGAAAAGAAATTATACTGTGCAGTATATACCTATAGTCTATTCAACGAATCGAGCTAATATGGCACCCTCTCTCTTGCACAATTGTATGAAAGTAAAAAGGACGCAGCACCGACTTAAAATGCCAGGATTGGTCAGAGGGCCTGTCTTATTGAAGAAAGTGTTAGGCTGCGTTTATATTGCTGATCTGAATCGCTCACTTACATTTATCTAAAAATAGTTACTTTAATATAATCTGTGCAAATTGTAATAGTTAATTATAGTTCATTTTAAATTTGGAAGCAAAAAGTGGACTGCGGATGGAAAGCGCGCGAGGCCCGCGAGCGACTTTAATTACCGCATTGAGATACAGCGGATTATACGCTGACCAGTTTTTTGGTTGTGGGAAATAGGTACTTACGCAACGCGTCAACGCGGCTCTCGTGTTCCTTCTCCTACGCCTTGGGTCTATTTTCTTCATTGAGAGTTATTATAGTTATTTATATTTAATGATTTAATTATTAACTGTATTGACTTTGTTTTTGTAAATATCATTAGTGTAATTCGCGATAACGCGGTACTAATTTGATTAAATAAATAACAAGAATTACCAGTTTTCGATTTGAAAAAAAAGAACATGTCAAAAACGTCTTGATTCCTCTCCAGTTTAGGGTAAAATGTAGTAAAGTCCGCGGCCGAACGGCGCGGCGGCATCGCGTGGGCGCCTGAAGGACAGCGTGCATGCAGGTTGAAGGTACGCATATACCGCGGCTGTGATGGCGCTTCATGAGCAGGGAGCAGTACCGTACGTTCTAGGGTTCCGTAATAAACAAAGAACCCTCAAAGTTTTGCCATGTCTGTCTGTCTGTCCGAGGCTTTGCTCAAAGACTATTAGTACTAGAAAGCTGGAATTTGGCATGAATATACATATTAGTTATACTGAAAAAGTGGAGGGTGGTACCTACATGTAAAGTGAAGATAAATATTTTTCTTTATTTACAACATCGTGTGGGGTATTATTGGATAGGCAATCTACCCGCTAAACGGTTGACTTTGGACATATTAAAAATCATGTTAGTAGCATATGAAGGGTACAGGCAAATAACAGGGAATGTCATAAATTTCAATTTTTTGTTTTTTTTGTAGAATCATATCTTTGTCTATGGTATTTTAAATTCCAATCATTAGAATTCAAGTCAATTAATTAGGACATTCCCTGTTCTTTGCCTGTACCCTTCATATATGATAAAATTTAAAGGAAAACTATTACAGCTAAGTAGGCTTTACGAGTTATCGAGTAATAAACGACCAACTTAAAAAATGTACTTACAGAAGTAAAAATTTAAATTTCGTGCAAATTTCATTTAAACTAGCATATGCTAACTCGTATGTTCATAGTATCCCCATTTTATATTCACGTAATTATGATAAGCAACTACGGATCCCTACATTCCGCGTGCCACGACATGAACTTGGCCGCTTATTCTGAATAAGCTAGTTGGGCACTTGTCGGACGCTGGATAGTGCGTAGTTGATAAGTGAACTGCGACCCTTATTCATATAATGTAGATTATAAGGGTCGTAAGGGTCGCTTGGAAAAATCCACTTGTTTTTCTTGTCCGTTATCTTTACTGTCTACTGTTTATATAGTTTCGTTTTAAAGTTTATGTGGTGTGTATATGTGTATAAAAAACTAAAAATCAAATATGTGTTGGTTCCCGTGTGGTAGAGTATCAAGAACTCTGGCTGCATTCCCACGCTGAATGGCTAAAGATATTATTTGCGCGAGGCTTGTTGCTTTTGTTAATTACCTAGCTACGCCCCATCGTTTCACCCGCTATATAGCTAAATCATTATTTATTCGGGATGAAAGTCAATTAAATCAAATAATTTATCTAGGACACAGAAAATAAATGACATTTATTAATATGAACCCAAGGGCTCCTAAACTAATTTATTTCTGTGGTAGATTTTTATTTATTTGTGTGGTAAGAAATTATAGAAACATTACATTACATAGCCGTGCCAGATATAAACTTAAACGTACTATATACATTTTGATTTTATATAGATATACCTAAAATGAAATCCAAAATAAACATACATTATACATAAATGAATTCGCGCTGTCTGTGTATGTGTGTGTGGAGTATATGTGTGTGTATGTGAAAAGTACATGTATTCTTACAAGTTATCAGCAACCTAAATAACAAATTGAATTTAAACGTATGAAGTGCTTAGCGTGAAAGAGCGCTAAGCACTTCATACGTTTAATCAAAATGTATATAGTACGTTTAAGTTTATATCTGGCACGGCTATGTAATGTAATGTTTCTATAATTTCTTTGGGAGAAGCCATTACCACACAAATAAATAAAAATCTACCACAGAAATAAATTAGTTTAGGAGCCCTTGGGTTCATATTAATAAATGTCATTTATTTTCTGTGTCCTAGATAAATTATTTGATTTAATTGACTTTCATCCCGAAAAAATAATGATTTAGCTATATAGCGGGTGAAACGATGGGGCGTAGCTAGGTAATTAACAAAAGCAACAAGCCTCGCGCAAATAATATCTTTAGCCATTCAGCGTGGGAATGCAGCCAGAGTTCTTGATACTCTACCACACGGGAACCAACACATATTTGATTTTTAGTTTTTTATTCAAAATTTTTAGTTTTCTTTAGTTTATTTAAGTTGCATAGGTTATTTTTATTTCGTAGTATTTGTGCTAAGAATTCGCCCTATTTACATAGGTATTTGTGTATTATTTATGTGATTTAGGTTATTTTACTTTAGTTTTATCTTACTTTGGTCATGAAAATAAAGAAAATAAAGACAATAAATATAGAACATAAAAGCAACGTAATTTAAGGAGAATAGGTTGAAAATGATGATGAATAAACCTTTTTTGTTGCATATGTAATATTTTTCATCATTGAAAAATTTACAAATTACGTCAGTTCAGTTCATGTTGTCACATCAATGGCCAAGAAGATATTATCGAAATTGATAGCTGTCAGTAGGAATATACAATTTATACATTTTCCAAGGATTTTCAATTAAACGGTGACATATTTTTGTTTGAGCCTTGAATTCTGAGCAGTTCTATGATTGAATATTGAAATTGTCAATTACAATATAATAAATGCTGAATAATATCAAATTTCAATTACAATATGCTGAATAATATACAATTTTTCTTTGCTATTATTTACCGTTTATTCCCAGTAGTACAATTGGCAGTTCGTTTGATTGAACTAATGAGACTTTTAATTCCCAGTAGTTCAATTAATGGCGGCTGATAGTACTATTGAGACATCTACCAAGTCCCAGTAGTACAATTAACAGTTAAACTACCAACAACAAAATTTTATCGTGTTAGTAATGGCCCTTCTCACAATATGAAGATGGCCCACGCCCAGCAGTGGGACAGTGTATACTATACATGCTTTTTAAATTTTGGTAGAAATTGTTTATAAAGAACTAGACAACCGAATACTAATCCCCGACGAAAAAAACGACGGGATGTTATAAGTTGCACGTGTCTGTGAGTGTGTGTGTGTGTCTGTGGCATCGTAGCTCTCGAACGAATGAACCGATTTTAATTTTGTTGTTTTGTTTGAAAGGTGAATAGTCGGGAGTGTTCTTAGCTATGTTTCATCTAAATCGGTACAGCTGTTTTTTGTCGGGGGTTTTGAGTTTTCTAAGCTTATACTTGTTTACATAGTGCTTTTAGGCATTTACGACTCTTACTTCTTGAAATTAAACTACTTTTTAACGGATTTATCGCGTACATTTATATAATTTTAAGATCTGACGTTCGAAACGTCAAATCATAAAATTATATTAAATGTTTACTTTTCAACACACTTGCTCGTAAAGTGGCCCTTATTCAACCGTTTTTATGGCCGAAAAGTATCCTATTAAACACGCGTGCTTTTGACTTTTCTATTACGCACTAGTGTCTTTACTTTACAACCAATGCAAGGGCACCTGCGCGCGCATAATTAATTCAACCAATGCAAGGGCACCTGCGCGCGCACAATCTAAGCCTACTAGATTGTCAGAGTCCAATCAGAGATGAATACTTCTACCATACCGGCCCATAACAAAAAGAATTCACTCTAAAATCGTACTGGCAACCGAGAATATAACATAAAGAAATAAAACAGGCACGAATATTGCAACCAAAGAGAATGAAATATGCTACGACTGTAACATCTGTTGATTTTTGGATATTGTTTCAATCACAGAATTCGCCCTATTACATAGGACCGTTTCAATAATTAAATATTTCAGTTATAAACGGGTGTTTTTTCCTCGCAAGTGTGTTGAAAAACGTCGTATGAAACGCGTGTGCATTATGGTCATTACACTCTCGGCTCTATTACGCCTCGACTGTAATGACCAACTTAGCACACTTGTATCATAATGTACTATTTCAGTGTCCTCGGTCACAGTTAAGATAGTGGTGGTGGTAAAATATTGTATGTAATTAATATACAATATTTTAGATTATTATACAACCCTAAAGAATACTGTGATAAAAAGAGATCTATTTTTAACCGACTTCCCAAAAGAAGGAGGTTATCAATTATCGTCTCGTATGTGTGTGTTTTTTTTTTTGTATTTTTGTTCACCGATTTTTCCGCAAATTGTGCATTGATTTTGACGATTATTTTTGTATTTGGTAGCTCATACTTCAGAGATGATCCCGTATAAATTTTATCAAAATCGATTTTCTACTTTGTTTTTTATAACAAAATAACTGGTAAAATATCATCCAAATGCCTGTTAAAAAGTGAACAGCAAGTCCGCGCAAGTAGGCGCGCTTTAAATTATATCCCATCAAAAACATAAATTTGAAATGTGAGCCAAGTTCAATATTATGATAGATGAAAGAAGTGAGATCTAAATGGGTGCCAAGTTCAATGGTCAGTCCTGAAATTTATTTATAACAACGTTAAATATTTTATACTAACTTCAAATATAATTTCTTCTTATAACTTAAGATAATATATTGAAACCTAAGGTCTGACTTGGCTGAAGTGTTCCTAATAGAATCAATTAATTTAAAAATTATAATAAAATGATAAAAATTTACTAGTTTCAGATTTTTCCTTTGCATTCACCCAACTACCTATCTGGATGCCAAATTTCAACTTTCTAGGTCATCTAGAACTGGGTTACAATTTTGATCTATAGGTCAGTCAGTGATAAAAATGGCGATTTTTGGACGTTAATATCTTAACGTCCAAAAATCGTCATTTTTTAACGTTAACATTAACGTTGAAATTGAAATTGACAGATAGAGTGCCACAAGAACAAAGGAACACACATACATAGGCTGAGAAACATATTACCCTCTTATGCGTTGCGCAGTCGGGTAACAAATACAAATCTATATACCTACTAACTTAACTTTAAGTAATATTGATGTCTTCATTACAAAACCAAAATGCTTATTATGATAAATAAATGATGATATGTAATGTGTTCCAAAAACTTCCTCTGTACAAAACGAAGAATAATAAAAAAGTCTCACCTGATTCCGACACGAAATAATCTGTAGTTAAAAGACTGATTAGAAATGCATCAGACCGTGGAAACTCTACGAACAACCCGAAGCATACTTCCGATCAGCTAGGAATTAAATACAAATACTAGAGATAAATATTCATGCCTCCATTCCGTGAGTTTCTGAGTACCATAATAATGAGATTGTGTTCATTCATAAACGCTACGAGCGGAGCGTAGTCAACGCGTCGTCGCCGCGTAGATCGCACGTAGCTCGTAGACGCTCTACGAACGCGACAGATTCGTAACTTTAAAAATATTTTGTTTAAATATCTTTGAGTGTCTTATAATATATATTTTTTGTAGGTGGAAAACTACAATGAAGAAAATTTGTGCGGTTAATTCTGTTGTAAGAACTGTGCCAATGTTAGATTTAAATATAAATAGTAAACTATAATACAGTTTAGTAATTTTTTTCTTAGTAAAAAAATGTTACATCTCATCTAGTGATTTTTGTTCAAAATACGAAACATGACGTGCAATATATTATTATAAAACTTAGCGCTGTTTTAAATTTAAGTATCTGAAATCTACATATTTTAATATAATTATCATCTCAATTCAAAAACTTCAACCAGTAAACATACATAATAACAATTATAACCGGAAATTGCAGAACCATAAATACAAATAAAAACATATTATAATAAAAAAATGTGTTATACGAGAATGCATGTGTTATGTGTAATATATATTATAAGAGAATGCATATGTTATGTGTAATATTGAATGCATAGAATGCATATGTTATTATAATAATGTAAAATTAATATTACTCAAAGATAAAAAAATAAAAACTAAAACAGAACAATGACCAGAAATTATATTCTTAAAGATGAAAAACCTTCTAGCAAAATGCTAATAACAAGTGACTACGATACAAGCGAACTAGAAGTACCATTGTCCGACCAGTTGTTCTGGGATTATTTTGACACCACTCCGACAAACAGCAGCCGCCTGGAACCCGAGGCGAGAGACCAGGCTCCAGTGCTGGCGACGTATGGGATCTTGCTGCTGGTCGGGGGTGTGGGGAACATTGCCGTGCTGGTCGCCTTAGCGCGCTTAAGGAGGAGGCGCTCGAGAGTGGATCTGTTGATGACACATCTAGCGATTGCTGATGTCTGTGTCACGTGCGGTGTTATACCTTTGGAGGTAAGTTCAATTAAACTATTAACTACTTAGTAATATTTTGTGTAATCAAGAGAATAATTTGGCTCGCATTTGTTGATGTAAAAGTAGGTAACCAACAGTAGCAAATCATAACCACTATCTGCTTTCGATAATACTCTTTTTTTAACCGTCTTAAAAAAGAGCAGGTTGTCTATTGTTGTATTTTATGTTTGTTACCTCATTACTCGTTTCTTTTGTTCAGCGATGTGGAAAATTCTTTTTTTTTTTTTGTTTGAAAGCTTATATATTTAGATTGGTCCCGTAGATATTTATTCAAAATTCGTTTTGTAGTAAGGTTTTTAAAACAAAATAACTAAATATATATGTCATAGGTTGGTTTCATAGGAAATACATGATAAAATTAATTTTCCTTTTTCAAAATGAATAGTGTACTCACTATACTGTACTTACTTCCTGTACCTACATAAAAAAAATTGCTTGTCTGTAAAGTCGGTTTACGGACGATAGTTTAACGTGACATCGTCATAACAAAACATTAATGAAATGATGATGATGATGTAACGGGACAATGACCGTAACGGGACAATGAGTCATCATTTTTCGTGCGTGCAGCCGGCGTTCATCGATTTATTAGACGTTGTCACGTCAAAATGGGTTTACCTACAAACATAGAAAACGGCCACTCTCCGCCTCCCACCAATCGGTGGATACCTGACCAAGTCGGATACCTCATCCACTCCCCGCGCTCGCCCTATCGTTTTCCGGAGTTTGTCTGCACGGCGCATTTGAGGCAAGCATTGAGTGCTTCATGCGCTCGAATCCAAATTGACATCATGAATGAGCGCCAAACAGACGATGATCCTAACTTCATGCATATGTGTGCGTTATGATTATACAGACGTCAACTTGTGTATGTGTCACTATTATCGAGCCGTTGTATGGAGTGTCCGACGTGTACTTCCAGTCTAGTTCTTGGCAATATTTACAGCCAGTTGGCAACGAACTCTTCATGAATAGTTACATACTTGCCAAAGAATTTTTTTTTTTTATATAGAAGGTTTGATTTTTTTTATACATAACAGATCTACGATTGACCATAACTCGCCTGATGTTAAGCGACGGTGTGGTCGAGGATGGAGCTCGTCGATCTAAAAGATATCTATTCACTCTAGCCTTGAAAATTCCGAGATTGATCAACAATTGCGGAGTTTTATCCAGCTGTAATAAGATATTTACTTTAGAGTTGATTTATATATTTAATATGTACATATACATATATATATATCTTTATTTCTTGCAGATTAATCAATATTATAGATTTTATTTTACACATAATTTTTTTACTGGAAAGTAGGCTTCCGTTTGACTTAATGGTAAGTTACCGTTGCGGTCTACGATGGAGCGCGAGAAAGAAACTATTCAAATGCAATTACACTTTAAAACTTTTCCATCCTTATTGACCCGTCGGATAAAGAATATTCCATGATATTTGCGTGGTAAAATAAAATATAATATTCCTTATTTATTAATAAATAAATAATATTATGAAAAGAACATGTCTAATATTAGAGCACTTTGTGGGCATGTCGCCCCCTTATTCTATATTAATTTTGGTTACGGTGTCACGTTACACCATAAGAGCTACCTACGGGTGCAACGGACTGTTAGGCCTAATAGGTGCAGAATTACTGAAGATTCTACCTAACCTAAATAGACCTTAATTAGATTAAATAAAAAAGGAAAATATAATAGTACATTGTTTATTTTGGTAAAGGTAGATTTATAAAAACATGGGTTAATTTCCTGAACATCAAATCTACTACAAAAAAGGGGCTCCTGGAAGCGACCGGAGTCTATAGGACTCTGGATAAGTTTAAGGGGGAGTATTAGTTGGAGATCAAGATACGAATCTCCATGCAGGTTCTCTCCTCATCGGGGAGAAATTAGAAATCCTCATTCGAGGATTATAGTTAAGAACAGTACCTGTGGTTTTTATGATAGTACCTCATATACCATGGGTCCATGCTTTTCAGTGAGGTAATTTAAAAAATTGGGTTCTTCAACACCCAAACATCCCGGGCAAATTATTAACCCAGGGAGATCGCTGGGATCTTCAGCTGAAATTCCACTAAACACAACACTGTACTATTTAGCTGAAATCTCACTTCACATTTACTTTTATAACGATGTACTATTATCGTTTATCTATTTTATAATAAAAAAAGGGTAAAAATATACTGGTCGAAGATACCTCCGTGCTGGAGTAAACTCATCCAAAACTGAACAAAAACTGAACTCCAAAGGCTGAGGTGTTCCGTTTTTATGCAGATTTCCTGGTTCCATTTACAATATAGACATAGAATACATGGAATTAATTTGAAATATATGGCCAGTAAATCTGCGTAAAATCTCAATAAACCTTTTCGTTATTGATTAAAAACTCAAAATAAAAAGAAATAATTTTGAGAGATTCTATCTCTTTGGCACGGCTAAGCTGTCAGCGTAAAAATATTAATACGAAATCAAAGAGAATGAACATTAAAATATTTTAAATTTTCAGCTTAAATAGAGAAATAGAGGCTTTAGATCCCTGGGATCTTCAGCTGAAATTTCACTTTACACAATGATGTACTATTTAGCTGAAATCTCACTTCACATTTACTTTTATAACGATGTACTATTATCGTTTATCTATTTTATAATAAAAAAAAAGGGTAAAAATATAGTCTCCCTTTCGTCAATGAGATCTTAGACAATTTAAAGGATGCTAAGTACCTTTCTAGCATTGATATCGCTAAAGCTTTCTGGGAAATTCCGCTAGATGGCGCTGATCGTGACAAAACGGCATTTTATGTACCAGGTCGTGGTATGTACAGATTTGTTGTCATGCCCTTTGGATTAACTAATGCACCTGCTACGCAGCAAAGATTAATGGATACGCTGTTTACACCTGACTTTGACAATAAAGTCTTTTGTTATCTTGACGATATCATCATCATCAGCAACCAATTTGAGGAGCATATCTCTCTTTTATTGAAAGTTTTTCAAAAACTTTCGTATGCCGGTCTTACTATCAACTTCGGAAAAAGCCAATTCTTTAGAAATGAGCTGAAATATCTTGGCTATATTGTTGATGAGCAAGGTTTACGTGCTGATCCTAGTAAAATCGAGGCTATTTTAGCATTTCCTGCTCCTACCTCAAAAAAGGAAATAAGAAAATTCTTAGGCACATGCAGTTGGTTTCGACGTTTTATTCCTAACTTCAGTTCAATTGCTTCTCCTCTAAGCAAACTTACCTCATCTGGTAAAAATGCTCCCAAGTTTTTGTGGAATGATGAAGCTGAAGCTGCTTTTAATAAGTTAAAGGAATGTTTGATTTCCACCCCAATTTTAGCATGTCCTAACTTTGATCAACCCTTTTCTGTCCATTGTGATGCATCTAATTTTGGACTTGGTGCTATGTTAACTCAAGAACAAGATGATAAAGAAGTAGTCATTGCTTATATGAGCAGAACGTTTAATAAAAATGAACAAAACTACTCTACTACTGAACGTGAAACTTTGGCTGTGATTACCGCGCTTGAACATTGGCGTTGTTATCTAGATAACGGAAAACGATTCACGGTCTATACAGATCACGCTGCTTTAAAATGGTTCCAAAACTTGACTAATCCCTCTGGTAGATTAGCGAGATGGAGTCTTCGATTATCTTGTTATAACTTCATTCTGAAACATAAAAGAGGAAAAGATAATGTTGTTCCGGATTTACTTTCTCGGAATAGGTTGAGCACTAATAATATTGAAACTATTGGAATAGTGGAACCTATTGTAAGCGATCCCATTTCTCAACTGGAACGTTTCAACAACCTCTTAACTGGTTGTCGTGATAATCCTGACGCTTTTCCTAACTATAAGATTGAAAATGGTAAAATATATCGCCATTCCCCTTCTCCTAATTATTTGAATGACGACTTTGATTGGAAAGAAACTCCTCCGCCAGCTGAGAGATCAGATATAATAAAATCTGCTCACGGCGGTTCGGAAAATAATCCTCATTTAGGTATTTTCAAGACTTATAAAAAGTTATCTTTGAAATACTATTGGTCTGGTATGTTTAAAGAAGTAGCAAAATATTGTTCTACTTGTGAAACTTGTCTTGCTTATAAATATTCTAATCACTCGCCTTATGGTCCAATGGGAAAACCTAAAATTTGTTCTAGGCCTTTCCAGAACATTTCTCTTGATTTGATGGGTCCTTTCCCAATGACAAGACTGCGTAATCAACACATTCTTGTGATTACCTGTTCTTTTTCGAAGTATTGCCTTGTTTTTCCTCTCAAGCGTGCTACAGCTGCAAACATGATTAAAATCTTAGAGAATTATGTATTTCTTGTGCATGGGATCCCACAAACGATTATAATGGACAATGGTTCGCAAATGCAGTCGAATGAATTTAATTCATTCTTGAATAGATACAAAAATACATATACATTACAATTCCCCGAAAACCCCTGAAAAATTTTCGACACACAGAAAATTTTGACGGTTAAGAATAAGACCTCACTCTTTCATACACCTTGCACAACTTCTTACATTCACCAAACATCCTACATTCATACTGGAGAGATATGGTTCACATTCGATGACGCATACTCAACAAGGAAATATTCAGAATCTATTACGTTGGCTTATTTTTTTAAATTAGGTGTCGTAACCCGCACCTGTTTGAAAACCACTAAGTAATGAAAATAATATTAACGTAGGCTTATTTTTTTACAGGTGTCGTAACCCGCACCAACTAGAAGACTCAAATAGTCCATAACGAGGGCTTATTGTTATAGATGTCGTAACCCGCACCTTTAAAGAAAACTATCAAGTAGTTTTTAAGTAATCAAGAGTATTAGAGACTCAAGAAAAGAAAACTTTATTGCAAAGTTTAGCAATATAAGATAAATATAATAATATCATTAAAGCAAATAAAGTTATTATGCCATTAATGTTTTTGCAGTTAGTGAACACCACTATTTGTAGCTAAATAATCCACTAGAGCTGCCCAAAAAAAAGAAGGGTTATATAAATAAGCCAAATAGTTCTGTTTCCTTGTGAGTTTACAAAAAAAAACTTAAGACTAGATTACAAGGATTAATCTAAATTGAGTAACAAAAAAAAGGGTCCTTGAAGCAACTGGAAGCGACCGGAGGCTATAGGACTCTGGATAAGTTTAAGGGGGAGTATTAGTTGGAAATCAAGATGCGAATCTCCATGCAGGTTCTCTCCTCATCGGGGAGAAATTAGAAATCCTCATTCGAGGATTATAGTTAAGAACAGTACCTGTGGTTTTTATGATAGTACCTCATATACCATGGGTCCATGCTTTTCAGTGAGGTAATTTTAAAAATTGGGTTCTTCAACACCCAAACATCCCGGGCAAATTATTAACCCAGGGAGATCGCTGGGATCTTCAGCTGAAATTCCACTAAACACAACACTGTACTATTTAGCTGAAATCTCACTTCACATTTACTTTTATAACGATGTACTATTATCGTTTATCTATTTTATAATAAAAAAAGGGTAAAAATATACTGGTCGAAGATACCTCCGTGCTGGAGTAAACTCATCCAAAACTGAACAAAAACTGAACTCCAAAGGCTGAGGTGTTCCGTTTTTATGCAGATTTCCTGGTTCCATTTACAATATAGACATAGAATACATGGAATTAATTTGAAATATATGGCCAGTAAATCTGCGTAAAATCTCAATAAACCTTTTCGTTATTGATTAAAAACTCAAAATAAAAAGAAATAATTTTGAGAGATTCTATCTCTTTGGCACGGCTAAGCTGTCAGCGTAAAAATATTAATACGAAATCAAAGAGAATGAACATTAAAATATTTTAAATTTTCAGCTTAAATAGAGAAATAGAGGCTTTTAGAAGCCAGCACAGCATAGAAGAAGCTGCAGAAAATGTATATGAAAGCATTAATGTTACTTAAACACAAAAACAAAAATACATATACATTACAACGGTTGTATTCATGGTTGAATATAATCATGTCTATTAAGAGCTAATTAAAACAGGCTAGACGCCTTCTACAGTTTAGGTACACTAAAAGTCCATAAAAACTAATTGACTGAGTTAGAAATTCCGTACTGTGCTCCAAAACAAAGACCATAGACGAAAAGTTGCCAGTTTAAAGTAGAATTGGGCTGAACATTTCTACCGCTTGCCCAAAGATCTATGGCCAAAAACAAGTTTTTGGGCGGTATCCTTTTGGATCTCATAAAACTTGTTTCATACTTTTATTTCTCGGGACAGGTTTCTCATAAATTTGTATCAAATAAAAAGACATTTCTTAAAAAAATGTTTTCTTTAAAAAATACATACGTATGGTAACTACATTCATACTACATTCATTACATAGTACCTATTAATTATATATGAGTATTAGTCGTCTATTTTTGTTTCATTAATCTTTTGCTCAGAATTTTTGAGTTTCATAATTTATTAAACCTAGCCCTAAGTACTTAATGTTATCTTTGTTATCATGTGGTTTTTAATAAAGTGTTTTCTATCTATCTATCTATTATGAAACTCATAATATTCTGTATTCATAAAAGTTAAATCAATTCATAAAACGTACATTATGTTTTTATAAAGTATATGTATAGAGTTTGACAAAATAGTTTGGTGGCGAAAATAATACATTAGGTTAAATTGTTCCTTGTTCATTTTGCGTCTTAATTTGCGTGTGTTCGTATCCACCGTATTGGATCATAGTAACCATATTTAATTAATCATAATTCAATTTCATTAGTTCCAACAGCCGCAAATATTTTCCGAACAAATGTCTTGAATTTAGTTTCTATAATAGTTAAATGAATTAACAATATTCGTCGGCACTCGAAGACGTTGCTATTTAATCAATGACTTTGATAAGGATAGGCTCGGGAGGGGAGTGAGAGGAGAGAAGGAGGGCTCGTTTATTGTTCCTGCCAACGATTTCACAGCGTAAGGATTGGAGATTGCAACCCGGTATGTTTCTCATCCAGGTTGGCGGGTTGATGTGTTAGCAATGAAACCGTTAAAGTTTTTTATGAAATTTACTATCATCATCTCAGCCATAAGAAGTCCACTGCTGGACATAGGCCTCCCCCATGGATTTCCAAAAAGACCGATTGGAAGCGGCTTGCATCCAGCGTCTTCCCGCCACTTGTATGAGGTCGTCTGTCCATCTCGTGGCTGGTCTTCCTACGCTGCGCTTGCCGGTACGTGGTCTCCACTCGAGAACCTTTCGGCCCCATCGACCACCAGTTCTACGTGCTATTTGCCCTGCCCACTGCCATTTCAACTTGCTAATCCGCTGTGCTATATCGGTGACTTTTGTACGTCTACGTATCTCTTCATTTCTGATTCGATCTCGTAGAGAGACTCCGAGCATAGCCCTCTCCATAGCTCGTTGCGTGACCTTGAGCTTCCTTATAAGGCCCATAGTTAGGGACCACGTTTCAGTGCCGTATGTCATCACTGGTAACACACACTGGTTGTAAACTTTCGACTTGAGGGACTGGGGAATATTGGACGAGAAGACGCTTTTAAGTTTCCCGAACGCTGCCCAGCCGAGTTGGATACGACGATTGACCTCCCTCGTAAAGTTGGACCTGCCTAATCGGACCGTTTGTCCTAGGTAGACGTATTCGTCAACAACTTCAAGAGTGAAGTTCCCCACAGATATTGGGGTGGGCACTACATGGGCGTTCGACATAACCTTCGTTTTGTCCATGTTCATTTTGAGGCCCACCCGTTGGGAAACTCTATTGAGGTCTTCGAGCATCGTACTGAGCTCTTCCATCGACTTTGCCATGACTACTATATCGTCGGCAAACCGAAGGTGAGTGACGTACTCGCCGTTAATATTAATGCCGAGCCCTTTCCATTCCAGAAGCTTATAGGCATCTTCCAAACCGGCGGTAAACAGTTTCGGAGAGACAACGTCTCCCTGCCTCACGCCTCTCTTCAATGGAATTGCCTCTGAGTTCTGGTCTTGTACTCGGACTGACATGGTGGCGTTGTTGTACAAACACTTCAGCACTTCGACATACCGATAGTCAATACGGCATCGCTGGAGAGCCTCAAGCACCGCCCAGGTCTCGATCGAATCAAAGGCTTTCTCATAGTCCACAAACGCTAAGCAAAGGGGCAAGTTATACTCTTCGGTCTTCTGTATCACTTGCCGCAGCGTATGGATGTGGTCTATGGTACTATAGTCTTTTCGGAAACCGGCTTGTTCGGGAGGCTGGAAGTCATCAAACCTGCGTTCAAGACGAGTCGTGATGACCCTTGAAAACAGCTTATAGACATGGCTCAGAAGCGAGATGGGTCTGTAGTTCTTCAGCAAAGTGTTGTCTCCTTTTTTGAAGAACAGCGCCACCACGCTTCTGTTCCATGCTTCTGGCGTTGTACCTTCAAGCATGACGGAATTGAAGAGCCTCTGAAGGACTTTCAGTACCGGTGTTCCACCCGTTTTCAGTAGCTCTGATGTAATTCCGTCGTCACCCGGTGCCTTGTTGTTCTTGAGCTGTTTCAAGGCCATCCTAATCTCGTACAGGCTGATGTCCGGGATATCTTCGGTATAATGTCGAGTCAGTTTGGCTCTTGGATCTTTGCCCAAACTGCTAACAGGTTTTGCGACCGATGTGTATAACTGTCCATAGAACCTCTCGATTTCCCTCAAGACTTCTGCTTTAGTCGACGCTATACTGCCATCTTCCATCTTCAGCTTCGTCAACTGGCTCTGCCCAATAGACATGTCTTTTGCGAACACTTTGGAGCCTTTATTCCGCTCTATCGTCTCTTTAATACGATTAGTATTAAAGGTACGGATGTCGTGTCGCATAGACTTTGATATGAGTCTATTGAGCCGCCTATATGACTCGGCGTCACCGGAAGACTGCAGTTGCAATGAGCGTCGTTCAGCCATGAGGTCGAGGGTATGGCTCGAGAGCTTTTGCGGTCTGTTTGTACGGTGGGGCTTATAAAACTTCGCGCCCACCGTACGGACAGTTTCCACAAACCTGTTATTGATCTCATCCACCGATGCGCAGCTCTCCAGGCACTCGAAGCGATTTGATAGTTCGAGCTGAAAGCTCTCGGGGTTTTGGATATGGGCGCAAGTGGGTCGGAGTGTAGACTTCATCATACGGGACCTCTTAAGTTTAACATTAATATTCAAAGTGGCTCGTACCATTCGGTGATCACTTCCGGTTTTAACCATGTTGATCACAGAGACATCATTGAATATTTGTTTCTTGGTGGTCAGGATGAAGTCTATCTCATTTCTCGTAGAACCATCGGGACTCAACCAGGTCCATTTCCTATGAGGTGGCTTCTGGAAGAAAGAGTTCATCATGAAGAGTCCCTCTTTCTCCAGAAAGTCGGCCAACCTCTGTCCCCTGGGGTTCCGTTGTCCATATCCAAATTGCCCCACTCTCAACTCACTTTCGCATTTCCTGCCCAGCTTCGCATTGAAGTCCCCCATAACAACATTAAAATAGGTCTCAGAAGTGTGTATGGCCCTACTAATGTCCTCATACATCACCTCTACCTCATCATCCGAGTGTGCCGAGGTCGGTGCGTATACCTGGATGACCTTCAACGAATATCTCTTGGATACTCTGAGTATCAAGTACGCAACCCTGCTCGATACACTGTCGATGGCAAGAATGTTGTTAACAAGGGACTTGTGGACGAGAAACCCGACACCACCTTGGGACTGTTGGTCGCCCTCCCGGTAGTATAGTAGGTTACCGGATTTCAGGGTTATCGTGTCCTCACCCTCTCGTCGGACTTCTGATAACCCCAGGATATCCCAATGTAACCTACTCATTTCTTCTTCCAGCTCAGCTAGCTTCTCGTCTGTCCTCATCGTGCGAATATTGTGTGTTACCAGGGCCAGTCGTCGTTTATGCAGGGGGTGGTAGCCGGATCTCTTCCGGAGATTCTTAGCACCCCTTGCTCCGCCGTGACCGGGACCGCTACCGTAGCCCGGAATAGCGGAGCTGCCGGGGACTGGGGGCCTGGTTTTTTCGTTGCTTATCATAGGGGGGGTTTTGCATGCCAAGCGTGGCGAGTAATGGTACTCGCCACGCTTGGCATGCGGGTTGGCGAGCGCAGTGGGTAGCGTTTTCCGCAGAGGATGCTGCTGCCCATCTCTGGTAATATTTCCCTTAGCCGGTTCTTACGGCACCCACGGGAAGAGAGGGGGAGGTACTATTCTAAGCCGGTACCCCACGGCAATTTACTATATAAGAATGGAAAAGGACAATGATTCAAGGTTACGAATTAATATTTATTTCAAACTAGCAAATCAACAATAATCACAATAATCAGTCTCACTCAAAGTCTCAAAATCTCTGATTTAATACAGAATTGATTACTTTTACTTATGGACGGAATAGTTACATATTTAGTATTAGTAATTATAAATTTTTATAAGTTTAAGCAAGCAGGTCTTTCTCTTTACTCGTTATAGTGTCCATTTGAAACATAGTATTAGAATAAGAAACTAATAAAGCTTAAAGCACTAAACTTGTCATAACAACTTAGATTAGATAGATAGATAAACTTTGGTAGCTTTGGTATTTGGTAATATTTGGTATAAACAAAACAAATTCTTATTGGCGCGTCAGAATGGCAACGTGGCAGCTCGCAGCGGTTGTCATGCGAATTTTCTATGATTTCGCGCTCCCTCCCGCACCGCGGTTTTCATACCTACCGGGTCCAGTAACCGGGCCCGGTAAGAATGGTCGGACCGGGCCCGCCTGGGCCCAGCCCGGCCGGGCCCGGTGTGTGTCTTAAAAGGCACCGGGCCCAGCCGGGCTGGACCTGGCCGGGCCCGGTTTGCAATCTCTAGTAAAGATATACAGCAACTTCCACTATCACATTACTGCGGACAGTAATTAAATTTATGTTGGACCTTTTATCCTGAATATAGAAACACTTGCTTAGTCTCGTGGTTTGGTTCTATCCACGCTGTGATAAAAAACGATAATAAAAAAAATGATGGTTTTCTTTTTAAATTTATAGTTTTTGAGAAGTAATCGTGTTTTCATTCACAATTTTTTTAATTTTTAATATTCCGTACCTTAGTACGGTGTCTATCTATACGGCTGTGTCTTTTGAACGCCGAGCAGTCCAGCTCCCGCATGTAGCATAATTTAATTACACAATTTAATAAATTTTATGACGCTCATCTGGCCTCCTTTAGGAAAAAGAAAAAAATACTGATTTCTGACGTGAATACATCACGTCAGAAATCATTAATTATGACTTTGATCCGTACGCTGAGACTTCCGTAGTAATACACAAAGTAAAGTAATATTGAAATACATTCTATCGTAGACCAATATGCTAGACATCTACGAAAGAGCTACTCGCTACGGCGGCAGTACTGCTATCCATCCATAAACAAAGAAAACTGAGAAAATTCTCTAGAGGTTCAAGTTTTCCAGAATATTATTATTTGTTGGAAAATATACATAATAATTAACGCAATTTACAAATTTTAGGTTCTAGGTCAAATGGAAGTTAAAATAAAAACTTAGTGACAAGAGGTTTGCAAGTTTGGGAGCTTCTACTTGAACCCTCTGCGTCGTCCCCCAAAGGGGTCCATATATATATTTTTCTTCCTCTTCGACCCCCTATCAGGTAATATAGGCACTTACGTACGTACTCACATACCGACATACACTTCAAAAACATTACTTTCCTTTGTGCGAGTCTATATACATATATGTATATATTTATATACATACCGGCACGTACCGGCAAGCGCAGCATAGGAAGACCAGCCACGAGATGGACAGATGACCACATACAAGTGGCGGGAAGCCGCTGGATGCAAGCCGCTTCCAATCGGTCTTTTTGGAAAATTATGGGGGAGGCCTATGTCCAGCAGTGGACTTCTTATGGCTGAGATGATGATGATATATACTACACTTTTAGATAAACTGACTAGCGCAAATTATACAAAAATAGCACATAAATAATATGCAGTATATGTAACCTTTCTCACAATGAGAAGATGGCCCGCGCCCAGCAGTGGGACAGTTTCTCTAAACAGGGCTGATAACAAAAAATAATTGCAGTCGGGAATTTTGTTTTCTTATAAATATTTGTGTAAGCTTTGTTGAGCCAATATGTTGTCTTTAAGCACTCCCACTACAAAGTCTACAAGGCAAGATAGCCGTTGTTCCCACCCCCCCCCCCACCCCCTCTTCCCTCCACCCTTGGTCCATCCTCCTACATTATGCGGATATTGCAAATGTTGTGCCGAGTGCCAGTTGCCTATAATGTGAACTATGATTAATAGCCGATATATACGCCAAATACAGTAAAACCTTGATAACTGGAATCTCACGGGAAATAGACTCTGTTAAAAAAAGAATTTTCCGGCAGCCTAGTGGTGAGACCGTCTGACTTGCGATCCGCAGGTCCTGGGTTCGAATCCCACGGCACGCACCTCTGTCTTTTCGAAGTTATGTGCGTATTGTTGATTGCCGCTAACTTCAAACGGTGAAGGAAAACATCGTGAGGAAACCTACATGTCTGAGAGTTCTCAATGATCTTGAAGATGTGTGAAGTCTGCCAACCCGCACTTGGCCAGCGTGGCAGACCATGGCCTAACCCTTCTCACAATGAGAAGATGGCCCGTTCCCAGCAGTGGGACAGTTTGTACAAAAAGGGCTGATAAAAAAAAAAAAAAAAAAAAAAAAAAAAGAATTAGAAGAATTAATAAAACACAACCATTTTTTTATAACATTAATATTCGAAATGACATAAGTTTATTAAAAGAAAACAGTACATCAACATATTTATATTACGTTCCCAAAATTCATTTTTAGAGTTCCGTGCCTCAAAAGAAAAAAAATATTATTAAAGTTAGAATTCTTTGTTTCGCTCTCGACGCTCACGTCTCTGTCGTGAGCGTCGGCGTCGATGCAATGCAGCTACAAGGAGTAATGTGTGACGAACAAAGTAAGTGTTCAAAACATAACATCTAGTACATAGTACATATAGATCGTTGGTTCTTACACCACACCGTCGCTTAACATCAGGCGAGTTGGTGGTCAATCGTAGATCTAAATGTATAAAAAAAAAAAGTAAAGGTAAAAGTAAAAAATGTATAAAAAAAAAAAATTTTAATACCAAATCTTAATTAAAAAGGTTTGAAATATCCCAGTATCAGAGGTACTTCAAAGCAAAAATTTCCGGACCTCATAGAAATTAATTATCAGCGAGAGAGGTTTCTCACATATCCAGACCTCAATTAACCAGGTTTCACTGTACTTATATTTCTATAGGAAACTTGTGTTATGCTTACGACCATGTTATATGACTTCTTGTGGCCTCGAGACATGCTGACGAAACAACTACTTTGGTAATAATATTTACTCGGCGACTCTAATGAACTATATACGAACTATAAGTTTTGTTTTGTTTCCAGTTGATTATCGCTTTCATCATGCTAACCAACATCAAACAAATATGAGCATTAAAATAAATAAAACCGGACAAGAGCGAGTCAGACTCGCCCACCGAGGGTTCCGTACAAACTAGTAGATAAAAGGGGGAATTTATATATTTTTTTATATTTTCCTTCATAAATCGAAAAATATTTGAAAACCTGTTTTAGCTTGTGCTAATTAAGTTCTTTCATATGATACCCCACATGATACGGTTAAAGCCATTTAAAATTTGGATAAAGACCCAAATTTTTGTGATTAAATTAAAAATGTCCAGTTTTCGGATTTTTTCCTAAATTTGTACGCTAACACAATGCTTTTTGTCAAATTTCATAGTTCTGATCAACGGGAAGTACCCCATAGGTTTTGATTCCCTTGTGAGTGTCGAAATGTGAGTTTTTACGACATATTCGACTGTAACTTTTTTTTACAAAAACTGAGAAATTTGATTTTTACTTCTGCAGCAAGAGACTATGGATCTGCGTATATGATTTTAATTTCAACTCGATACCTTAATGCGTTCCCGAGATAAAGGTCTTGACACCCGGACAGACGGACAACAAAGTGATCCTATAAGGGTTCCGTTTTTTTCCTTTTGAGGTACGGATCCCTAAAAAAAATACCCAAAAGCTGTTTTCGCAGTCTATTTTAACTTATTTCGTTACGCTTGAATCGCTGTTAAATGTACGTTTTGTGTGAGAAAGTATGTGTAAAATCGCTGTAAAATATTACCAATGCGCATTCGTTAGAATAAATCTTGTAAAATCACTTGTATAATACGAAAAAGTTCGTTGGAGGTTACGAAAAAATGATTTCTTTTATTATTGCAAGCGATGTATTATTATTATTACAAAAAAATATAGCCTATAACAATCAAGAAGTGAAGACAAATACCACCCACCTTTACATATACTTTTCCATCACATCCCAAGGTTTCAAAATTCAAAATTCAAAATCATTTATTTGCAGAGACACGGGTAAAAATGCAGATGTAAAAATATGTACATAATAGTGACCACCATGCTCTAGCACTATGGCATGCAAAATATATAGATAATATATGAACATTACAATATTTTAATTACTAATTTCATTTCGCAATGTAATAATTATTTAACAATTTGTCATTTAGGAATTTCTGAATAGAATAATATGTCATATCAATTAATAATTTCTTAAACCTAAATTTAAATATATCTAGATTGTCAATGTCTTTTAAATATTGCGGTAATTTATTATAAATAGTCCGACTCATCATAAACGTGCTGTTACTGTACAAGGCTGTCCTGCGGTACGGCTCTCGCAGTCTACTCTCGTGACGCTTACTTATCACGGTTTCATACTTATCAAAATTTTTCTTTACGTATAGGGCTGATTCATAGATATATATAGAGGGCAAAGTCAAAATATTTAATTTTTTAAAATATGGTTTGCAAGAATCTCTTTGCTTCAAACCACATATTGCTCGAATGCATTTTTTTTGTGCTACAAGGGCAGATTGTCTTTCAGTGGAGTTTCCCCAGGCTAAAACTCCATATTTTAAGGTAGAGCCGACAAAAGCATGATAGGCACTTAATAGCGTCTTCTGATTAGCTACTTTACGTAACTGATATAGTGCATACGAAAACTGATTAAGTTTTGCGCATACATGTGCCACATGTGTTTTCCACGACAGATTGGAGTCAATGTGAATGCCTAAAAATTTTGTTTTCTGGATTTCGTCAATATGTTTATTACAATAATTTATATTCAAAATGTCAAAGTTGGAATTAATATTTTTAAAAGTCATAAGATTTGTTTTGTCAATGTTGATATTTAGATTATTATTATGAAGCCAGTCAACTATTCTAATCAAAGCATTATTTATTTCATTTTCATGATCACAAGTTTTATTGTCGGTAAAAATAGCAGTACTATCATCGGCAAACATGACTATAGGATGATCTATGGCGGTAGGGAGGTCATTAATATAAAGCAGAAACAATAAAGGACCTAATATACTCCCTTGTGGGACTCCGTACTTGACTTCTCTACGATCTGACATGTATTTAATTTGGATTCTAGTTTTCATATTCAGTCTAGTTATTTCGGTATATTGTAACCTACTAGTCAAGTATGATGCTATTAAACTTAATGCATTCCCTCATATGCCATATAGTTCCAATTTTTTTGTTAATATATTATGATCGACGTGGTCAAATGCTCTCGACATGTCCATGTAAAGTGCAGTTACTCTTTTCTTCTTATCGAGCCCACTGTAAACTTTTTCTAGAAAATTAAGAATTGCTAGGTCTATTGATTTTCCTTTACGAAACCCTGTTTGCTCTGGTACAAAAATATTATTTATTTCGAAATATTTGGTGAGACGCGTATGAATAACTTTTTCAAAAAATTTTGAAAATACAGGTATTAATGCAATTGGTCTATAAGAACCCATATTTTCCTTTTCGTCTTTTTTAAAAAGAGGTATTACGATCGAAGTCTTTAACTTGTTAGGAAAAACACCATTTTCAATACTTTTATTAATGATAAAGCTAAGCACAGGAGATATGACTCTTGCCGTTTTCTTAACAGTAATGGTAGAAATCCCATCGTAACCTGTGCTGTTTGTGTTTTTCAGGGACTGTATTATTCGTACTACTTCATCAGGGCTTGTGGGTTCTAAGAAACAGGAATTAGTTTGGGAATGTTTTAGTGTAACTCGTGTATTATTGATGTTAACTTTGTTTTTTTCTACTGAATCTACAAAAAAAATATTAAAGCATTGAGCAATTTTCTTTGGATCTGAAACTTTTAATCCATTCATATTAATTTGTGTTACTTCTTCCTTTATGTTATATTGTTTTTGTTTGTTTATAACGTTCCAAACTGCTTGGACTTATTCCTGGATTGTCCTATATAGTAGTTATTTTGCGCTTTTTGTATCTGTTTTATAACTAACTTCAGTCTAGCAGAGTAATTTTTGAAAACATTTCTATTTGTTTTAGTCGGTGAATGTCTATACTTCCACAGCAGACATCGCTTTCGTTTCGTACAGACTTTTACACCTTTACTCAACCACCTAGGACCTTTAGTTAGTGGAATTTTTACTTTTACTATGGGAAAACAACGGTTGTAAAATAGTAAAAATATATCAATGAATTCGTCATAAGCTGTATTAACATCTTCGCTATTATAAACTTCGTTATAAGATAAGCTATTGAGACATTCCACAAATTTACTGACATTTTCACTGCTGTAATCTCGTTTAAGTTTAAAGAAGTGAGGTATACAATAACTTTTCTTAACTGGGCACGTAAAGACTTGGGCTGTGTGGTCGGATAAGGCACATTCTATAACATCTGTTTTACCGCCTGCTATATTATGAGCAATATTATCGAGGCAAGTCATACTGCGTGGCCTAGTAGGTACATCAACAGTTAGTTTAAGGTTGAAACTCAACAAAATATCTTTGAACTGACTAACAACTGGTTCTTTCTTTAGAGTATTAATGTTGAAGTCACCACAGATTACAACTTTTTTATTCCTGTGACAAGTAATATTTAAAAGTTCTTCTAGCCTATCAAGAAAACGTTCTCTAATTGACTTTTTAGTTCTCGGAGACCTATAGATACAGATTACAATGACTTTATGTTCCATTAATTCAATCGCGCAACATTCAAAAACATTTGCGATGCTCAATGAGTTAACTTCGGGTAGAATTTTATGGGTATGTAGATTATGTACTAGAATGCATGAGCCTCCAGCTCTATTGTGTCTACAGGACTTCGTGGCCAAGGTATAGTTTGGTATATTAAGAAGAGAAGAGTCGCGTTCAGTCATATTATGTTCAGTAATATATACTACGTCAATAAATTTATTGTTATTTTTTAAGTCATCTAAACACACAGTTAAATTGTCAATTTTATTAATTAAACCATCAATGTTTTGATGCATAATGTTTATCGAATTATACACGAAAAAACGCATCGACCTGTTCAGCATTTGCGTTTGTTTGAGCACCTATTATATCTTTCTCAATTATTATTTCCGTTTGAGTGCTCTTGTCAGTCATGGGGTATGTACGATTTACGTAGTTTGATGCGTCGAGAATCAAGCTATTGTTGTTATGATTACTTAATTTATATTTGTAATCCAGACGTATCACATCTCTAAGAATATTTGTAGCGATGTGACGTAGAAAATGCTTTGCCTTCGGTATATATCTAGAATAACCCATATCTATGAATTGCACATTATTAAATTTACTACATATAGTTTTCACACTTTCATTAAGTTTTTTAAGACAAAGTATGGGATTACAAGGCGTTTCGCAAATTATTACATTAGCCCTTTTGATGTTTGATAAAAATCTATTAAGATGGCCTTGGAAACCATAAGGGCTCGTGTCGTTTGTTCCCCCTAACAGAATAACATAGTCCTTATCATTTAAATTCGATACCACTTCTTGACTTGCTAGTAGGTGACAAAATTTTGCTCCTGGTTTAAGAGTACATTCTACTGTATATTCTGAGCCTACTAACGACTGTAGTATTGAACGCAGTCGTCGTCCTTGCTGGTCTGCAACAATAACAATGCGTTTTGTGGTCTTGGTGCTGATACTTGACCTCGCTGTTGATATTTTTTGGTCCGTTGTTGTCATATCTTTGAGTTTTACTGTCAGATTCTTTATCTGTATATCATTTGTAGAATGATTATATTTGTTTACATTATATACCGTGTTTTGGTCACTGGTACTCTCATTTGTGCATTTCACAGGAGAATTAGTAGGGATGTATTAGGGGTCGCTGTATCTTCTTGTTTTGGACTTCAATTTCTTGACAGATCGAGATTCAGTATTTGTCTCGGATATCTCCACTTTTTTATATAATTCTATTATTTGGTTTGATTTCTCTAAATTTTTTAATAATAATCTCGAATTTTTCAAGCTCAAATTTTCAATTTCACTGTTGGCTGATTCTAATTGTTCACGTAATTTATTAATTGTATGGTGTAAATCTTTCAGGGAATGGCTTTCGTCCATCGACGATTTTGGCAGGCTAAGTGCAGTAGTCTCGAATAAAGTAGAGTTACTGGTAAGCGTCGTAATATCATTCAGTGAACTTGTTCTTTGAGGTTTCCTAAATGTGATATTACTCGTACTGTAGTTGTTATCCATGGTCCCTTGTCCAAAAATTACGCAGAAAAAGGCAAAAAATAAAAATCAAAGTTGAAAAAAGGCTTGTCTCGGTTGAGGTTCGAACTTAGTCACATCAGACTCGCATCAACCATAGATACCATTCGTCCACCGGAGCTCATCTGAATCCATCGAAATTATCGGCTTGTACGTGCACAAAGGAGTGCGGATACTTTTTCGTTGATTTTTATCTTTACGGGTAGTGAGACAGTTTAGTCTGGCTTTTTAGTTGACCGGTGAATAAGTCGAACAGGTCCAAAGGTCGAATTAATGATAATTGAACAAATAGTTGTTTATTTTCTTGTAAATTTCAAATTAACACCTTTTCTACACTTAAAAAATGCACGTTAATACTGTTGATAAAATAAGCTGTACTCGTATAACTTCACATAAGAACTTCACTTGAACTTTCGTTTTGCAGTGTTTTTGAATAATTTGTTAAATTTATGTTGTTTATATTGACCTGATAATGACACCACATATGAATTAACGCAAATTTATTATGAATTTGACAATTTCAGTGTAATAAATAAGCTTATTGATTTTTAGAGAATATTGATTGCGGAGCCGGTTTGTACTGCGCAGCGCCCTCTGGCGAATCCTTGAAAGGTTGTCTGGAAGAGATCGCTTTCAGCGATAAGACCAGGCGGTCTTATCGCCATTTGTGCCATTTTCTTATGTGTTTATTGTCTTATTACTTTATGTGGTGTCAATAAAGTGTTATTGATTGATTGATTGATTGATTGACAAATCTAACGACAACTCGCACATCAAAATCGGTCAAGCCGTTAAGGCTTATATATATATACATACCTACATACACACGAAAATCATAACCCTCCTTTTCACGCAATCGGGTAAAAATAAGTAGACGGTTTCGGTTGTAATTATACTTAAAAACTAACTATCAGATAATAAGTATAATTAAAACACAATGAGTATACTTTACAGATTTTCGTGAAGTTACGTTCCACGAATTTTACAAGAACCGATTTTTTCCGGCGATATACCGGCTGAGATTTATAATATTTACCAAAAATATTTGGCACAAAATCCTAAAAATTAATTTTAATAATTGCAAAGCCCACAATGCAGGGCTTGCGGAGAAACTGAGGAGTCAGTAAAACACATATTGTGTAGTTGCGACTCAATGGCAAGCAAGCGACAAGACCTCTTTGGATCGGCTTACCCTGAACTGGAGGAGTATAGGTACTTCGAACCAGGTAGTATTCTAAGGTTAATGCAGTCATTCTTTGGAATACCGGTTGTGGATGTGTAAGTAAGGTTGGGGTAAGTACAAAAGGGCCCAATGGCTCGAATTGCTTCCGAGTATCGGACCCCTATTAAGATAAGATAAGATAATAATTGCAAAATTGGTCTTGAGTTTGTCAAGATATAATTTCGTGTTCGCGAAGTCTTCTGTTCAAAGAAATACTATATAGTAATAACAATAAATAAATAAATCAATAAACTATCTTATATTAACTGTGCTAAATTTATTTTGTATGTATATTATTATATACATACAAAACAAATAATATATATTATTAGTGTATTTCACGTCAACACGAGCTAATGAAAAATTAATAATTATATATAAAGCAGCTATATTTATTTTCGTTAATTAGTTAACATTCAATTTAGTTAAAATTAATATAATTATCTATAATGCTGAGTTTACTAATGTTTAACCGTTTTATTTGAATACTAAAATCCAAATGGAAAAGATAAGTTTTTAGCAACTCATAAGTATTAATTACACATAAGTAGGTATGTATTTACAAAAATGTATATAAATAATCTATTAGCCATCTAGTTCCATTGTACAAGCTTTGCTTAGTTTGGGCTAGTTGATGTGTGAAATGTTCACCAATATTTATAGTTATTTATGCTTTAGGGAATGTACTTGACAGTTGACATCTGCAAGAACTTCTAATACCCTTCCATTCTACCTTTTCATCTAACGGACGGTTGCAAAAAACTTTTTTTTTTATATATAAAAAGGTGCAACAAAAAGGCAGCCGGCTCGCTAGCCTATGGACAACTGCAACATCAGTGACATTATTGTTGCATTGTTAGCCCGGAAAGGTGCTTGTAGACACCGTTTTATGTTGAAGCTGGCGGGGAAACCTTCCAAGAAATGATATTCCACTTTTTGCTTGATAACATAATGAAAACGGCAACTTCATGTTTTTTTTTTTAGGTTATTACTAATTATGTTGTGTTTTCGTACGAAAATAAGGAATTCAATGAGTATATTCCAAATAATTATGTTTAACATTTTCGTTATCTCAGAAACATGACTACTATTATATGTTTTCCAGAAATAACAACTATGGATAATTATTTCAAGATATCTCCTATTACTCGGTCTTAGTATTATTTATTTTAGTCTTATTTAGTTAATATAATGTATTATATTTGTAGAAAATAAATGAAAATGCTGAGGTGGATGTGTGACAAAATCCGCAAAAAGTAGGGGAAAACCGGGATAGTTGCCCCACTTTTTCAAATCACTTTATATCTTTCAGTACAAAAAGCAAAATATTTTATTTGTGAAGCTGGAAAGTAATTTTGTTTTTTATCTACAAATTTATGAATATCAAATAACATTATCTTTGATATGTCCAGAGTATTAGCGATTTTTGCAGAACTTTACATTTTGGGGCATCTATCCCATATAGGGGATAGTTGCCTAACCCATATAAATTACATTTAGGATAGATGACTCACCGAAAAACAGGGCATCTATCCCGCAAAAAAATGATCGTACCTTGCCTTCCCATGCAATCGTAAATAAGCATTGCGACACGGTAATCTTAGTGATAGGAGAATACCTCGATAGATAAATATATTCGTATTTGCGATTCATCCGCGAAACTATTATTATTACAATCGGGGCAACTATACCCCTGGGGCATCTATCTCTGTTTTACCCTACGTGCGAGATAGCCTGGGTGTTCGCGACGCGCGATAAGATGCAGGAGAGTAGGTTGTGATGGCCACGTAAAGAGAAAACCACCCGAATACGTAGGGAATTTTGCACTACAACTTTCCAACCCTGGTCAAAGATCTGGAGGTAGGCCCAAAACTACTTGAAAAACTGTATTGCTAAAAGACATGAGAGAATGCGGGTTGACCATCGACGACGTCGAAAATCTAGCGAAGTGGAGACACAAAAGTAGAAAAGCTGACCCACTACCATATGGGATGAATGGCTAGCAAGAGAGAAAGAGAGAGAGAGAGAGAGAGAATGTATAATATTTGTTATTTCCAACTACGGATTAATCACAGATATAAGAAGCATTAATGACAAAATCTAACCTGTAACCTAGTAGTTAAAGTACTTTAACAGAATTCCGAGTACTTACTCGGTAAGTTCGGTTACTCGGTTACTACTTAGTAAGTCTTCATGGTCTATATATTAAAGGGACCAAATTCTACTTAGGCAGCGCTAGCGTTGAATACTGAACTGGTATGATACATGGTGAGGAGAGTTTACATGTGTCAAGATCGTTGTTAGAGTATGTTTACTTATAATTCTATTAGCAAAAAAAGGGAACTAACGTCTCGAAATATATACTATAACATAATAGCCGTAAAGTCGTGTCTATTTTCTACAGGATTCATTTCGGGGAATGTGCGCAAGAGCTTCACGACCTAATTCCACCCTCCCCAATTCACTACAGGACTAGCAGAAAGTCGGCGAATTACCACCCATTTCTCGTTGAAATTCCAAAAATCCGTACTCAGCGATATCGATCCACATTCCTGTTGCGTACTGCACAAGAATGGAATTCTTTGCCGCCATCTCTGTTTCCTGAGACCTACAATATAGGAATTTTCAAGGCTAGAGTGAATATCTTCTAGATCGACGAGCTCCATCCTCGGCCACACCGTCACTTAACATCAGAATCGGTGGTCAATCGTAGATCGTATCGTAGTTAAATATATATATATATATATTTAACTATGGTATTCTGTGGTCCTGACAGAACATAATTATAGTTTAAAAAACTGAAAAAAAAAACAACTTCAAAATACGCAATACAATACATACACGACTTGCTGTTCACTTTTCTACAGACACTTGGATGATATTTTACCAGTCTTTGAACGGTTTTGATTGACAGTTAGACATGCCCCTCATAAGTACTACGGTACCCTAAAAATACCAATTTCTCAGTACGTTCAGAGACTTCGCTAATACCTCGTAAAAGTAGTATAAAAAGGTCTGTTTAAATGTTATGATTTCTTCTTCTTCTTTTTTGTATTGGACCCCGCGATTAGCGATTATTAGCTAGTGTCAAGTAGTCTGCCAACCCGCACTTGGCCAGCGTGGCAGACTATGGCCTAACCCTTCTCACAATGAGAAGATGGCCCGTTCCCAGCAGTGGGACAGTTTGTACAAACAGGGCTGATAAAAAAAAAAAAAAAAAAGTATTGAAATATTTTCAAGTTTCTTGAATAATATTTCTAGTCACAGTCTAAGTCACGTAGACAGTCTTTTTAAAATTTAAGTCTTGCCTCAGTAAAGTGATGGCGACTTTACTAGAAGCTTCTATGGAGTTTTGCCGACAACGTAAAATCACACGTTTCACTGCTTTATTTCACTTGCTCGAACACTTAATGAATAAAACTCACGCACTTGATCGAACACTTAATGAATAAAACACCACCATTTTATAGCATTAATATTCAAAATAACACAAATTTAGGAAAATAAAACATAACACAAAGCAACAACATGTTACTAAGACGTTCCCGCCAAAACTTGATTGTAATCTAATATATATCTAAATGATTAGTAATCTAATATATATCTAAATTCATGTTCCGCCTACAGCGGTATTAGGTTCTATACTTTCTATACTTGTCACGCGTGTCACGAACAATGAGTGATGTGACAAATTTCACGCATGAAATAAAAAGTGTTTTGTGATATTTCTGTCACGGCAATCCCCTAATATAATTTAATACATTTTTGGAGCCTTTACTACGGGACTTGTGATAGGAAAAGAGAAACAAAATCTACATTATAACAATTACCTAAATATAAATACGAAGATAAATTTCAGTACTACTTTAAAGCTTCTTATGTATTGTACAGCAGAGCCTTGGTTATATCCTGTTCTTTTTTTTTTTTTTTGTAGTTCCGTCTATACTTCCTCCGGCACGTGTCGGAGACATTGTTAGACCAAACATATTGCGTCACTTTTACTTTGCGTCACACCTTTTATTATCTTTCATTTTTTTTTTTTTTTTTCCTGTTTATATCCTGTTCGGGGTCTGCGTAGTGTTCAGATTCTAATCGCTTGGTTTGCACGAACAAAATGATAAAATTTATCTAAAATTTCTCGTAGTCAACAAGGGACTCGTATAGTTTCGCCATGTCCGTATGTCTGTCTGCGACTTAGCTAAAAACTCCTTAGTTCTAAAAATCCGTAATTTGTCACGGGTATCAACCCGACAAAGTGGTTACACGTAAAGTTTTTTTTTAAATGTTTTTTTCGTCTACCCCATGGTGAGGGGTGTCGTAGTGTGGGCATTCCTGAAAAAAAACCTATAAGTGGAACCATGAGATAAGCAATTATGAAGCCCTACATTACACGTAGCTCTAAAAAATATTATGTTCTTACGTTACTAATTACTACGAATTACCATTGTTATCCAAATTAAACAGAGTATAGTACATTTACCCAAATTAATATTATAAAAGCAAACATAATTTTCTCTCTATCTCTCTGTATGGTTGAAATTGAAAAAAAAAACAACGGATTTATCGCGTATATTTTACATAAATAAATAAATATTTGTGGACATTTCACACAACACCATCTAGCCCAAACTAAGCAAAGCTTTTACTA
Organism: Lycia hirtaria; assembly: GCA_947563715.1. NCBI lineage: Eukaryota > Metazoa > Arthropoda > Insecta > Lepidoptera > Geometridae > Lycia > Lycia hirtaria. The sequence goes on from OX387377.1 coordinate 47,132,122, forward strand.
TGGAACTAGATGGCTGATAGAATACATATATACTTTTTTTTTTTTAATATATACATATGATACATAGAAACACCCAGACACAGAACAAACATCCATGCTCATCACACAAATATTTGCCCTGGGTGGGGATTGAACCCAAGACCTTTTAGTTCAGCAGGTAGACGTAAACAGTTGGTAGTGAACTGTGCCACAAGGCCAGTCAAATACATACAACATAATTTTAAACTGTGTGAATATGCACTAGATAAGCTAAACCATTACACCCGTTTTGATAATCCTCAAATCTTGGCTAGAGAGACGCGTTATGTACCATGAAAGTTACGCGAGGCTATTGAAATTAGGAAATACCCGAACTATAGAGAAGATGGTTGACAAGTACCATCTGCATGGGACCAGGTCATCAAATTAATAAAATCTCAACCTCAACACAGATCTGCGATGCCTGTTGACACCATGAGCGACTTCAGCGTGTATAGGGAACGTTTTGCATAAAAATAATAGGCGATACTTAGTTTTTTTTTTTTTTTTAACAAAAAAGACAAGTGTCATCTAGTCTCACCTGTGTCCACGGACGCTGCAGTGTTCGAAACGTCAGGTTATAAAATTATGTAAAATGTACGCGATAAATCCGTTAAAAATTGTTTAATTTCAATCTCAATACTAGCACTAAGCAACACTACTAAGACCAAAATAAAATAAAGTGTTCAATGGAGTACGGCTTGAGACTTAAAACAACTTAAGAGAGAGTAAATGAAAAATTAACTTAAATTTATTACGCAAATATAACCAATTTAATTACTACTCAGAACCAGTTATAAATTCACTTAAATTATGATGTGCAAATACGAAAGACGCTCGACAGTCAAGTCTTTTGTTATGCAAGATAGATCTATGATTGACCACCAACTCGCCTTAATAATATGTTAAGCGACGGTGTGGCCGAGGATGGTGGTGGATAAATAAAAATAAAACCGGCCAAGTGCGAGTCGGGCTCACGCTCGAAGGGTTCCGTACCATTATCTATAAAAACGGCAAAAAAATCACGTTTGTTGTATGGAAGCCCCCCTTAATTATTAAGTTTATTTTAATTTAATTATTTATATTTTAAGTAAATAATATAACTCAATAATATAATATAATTTTTTTTTTTTTTTTTTTTTTTTTTTTTTTAAATATAACTCAATATTCTGTGAATATTTCAAGCGTCTACCTGTTGCCGTTATCAATATCGAGCAAAAACAAGCAAAAAAAGTCACGTTTGTTGTATGAAAGCCCCCTTGAATATTTATTTTATTCTGTTTTTTAGTATTTGTTGTTATAGCGGCAACAGAATACATCGTCTGTGAAAATTTCAACTGTCTAGCTATCATGGTTCATGAGATACAGCCTGGTGACAGACGGACGGACGGACAGACAGCGGAGTCTCAGTAATAGGGTCCCGTTTTTACCCTTTGGGTACGGAACCCTAATAAAGCATTTATTCCAGAAAAAAGTACTTATTACATATTAAATTTCTTACTAAAACCGTAGGGCATAGCTAACTAGTAAATCTCCCACATGAATATAAAATAGAGGTTAAGTATTTTCACGCAAAGTGAAGTGAAGCATTTCAGCATATCCCCTCGTGTCTACAAATAAATTGCCGGCTGATATGAAAGATCATTTACTTTTACGATGCTCAAGTTATATGATCTACCCACATTTTTATATTAACATGGTGTATGTACATCCTAAGTCTAAGTTATGCAGGAAACTACAGTTATTTTTTTTATCAGCCCTGTTTGTACAAACTGTCCCACTGCTGGGAACGGGCCATCTTCTCATTGTGAGAAGGGTTAGGCCATAGTCTGCCACGCCGGCCAAGTGCGGGTTGGTAGACTTCACACATCTTCAAGATCATTGAGAACTCTCGGACATGTAGGTTTCCTCACGATGTTTTCCTTCACCGTTTGAAGTTAGCGGCAATCAACAATACGCACATAGCTTCGAAAAGACAGAGGTGCGTGCCGTGGGATTCGAACCCAGGACCTGCGGATCGCAAGTCTGACGGTCTCCCGACTAGGCTGCCGGGAACTTCAGAAACTACAGATATTCGCATATATATGTAGGTTTTTCCTACAAGGAACATAAAAAAAATTCGAAACGTCCATGAAAGATGTCTAAAATGAAATCAATTTTCTTATAAGACATTTCGAATAAGTAGCTTTTTTAAACCTTGACCCAAAAAGAGGTTTTATATGTGTATCTGAGTATCTATGTATCTGTCTGTATCTTCGTAGCTCTCAAACGGAAGGACCGATTTCGATCTAGTTTTTTTTTTGTTTATACAAGGATTTCATCGAGAGTATGATTCATCAAATTCGGTTCAGCCTTTTTTTTGTTGTTGGGGATTTTGGAGTTTTCTTCACTTATACCTGTTAAATAATCAAACAGTCACAAAACCAACCACAACCAACAGAATTTAGTTTAAAAACCGAAAAAATACTGACTTGAACATGTTCAAAATACGCAATTCGTTTTCCTAGTTATTTTATTATTAAAACCAAAGTTCTGAACCAAATTTGATAAAATTTGTATGGGACTGCCTCCGAATTATGGCTTACTAAACAAAAAGAGAATCATAAAAATCATAATTGGCGAAGTAATCGCTAAACAAATATACAGTGGAATTGAGAATCTCTTTCTTTTTGAGAGTCGGTTAAAAATTGGCTTCAGTTATGAGTTCTGTAATCTTAATCTGCTTTTATCTCTAGTCTTAGATTAAATCTATAGTTATCACTGATTTATGCGTAACAACTAAGTAAGTTCGTGTGGACTGAGTGGCCAGCCCTAGTGTCAGAGTCAATAAGCCGCCGAAAGTCCTCTGACCTGGCTTGACGATTGCTATTTTTAAGAACAAACAACCGGGACCTACTATTTAACGTGTCATCCGACCCACGGTAGCGCTCGGAAAGTAATGCCACTCGCGGTCACCCATCCGAACAACTGAGTTGTATAAAATATAACGATGGTTATATAGTAGATTGTTATAGAAGGGGCTAAAAATACCCATTGTAACGAGGTAGATTTTTACTCCCGAGCTTTAGCGAGGGAGTAAATAGAAACCGAGTTACAATGGGTTTAAGCGCCGTGTGTTACACTCTACTTTTCACTACGATTGCGAGAAAATAAAATAATCCAATACAATAATTCAAAGTTTATTTTATTAAAAATGATATGTACAATTTGAGACTAGTAAGAGAACGTTACGTGGATATTTAACGAGATGTTTACAAAGAGAATGTAAATATATTCCAAAGAGATTATTCTACTTTTTGAATAAAGACTGTTTCGTGTATGTAGGCTCTTTGGTAACAGATAAAAAAAAAAAATACTACAGCTTAAAATGCTATTTTTCCCCGCTTTAGTACGAATAACGGACTTTTTGAGCAAGAGGAGTGAAAAAGTCATTGTATATTCGTCCGACCGTTGCATTTGTTGACTTTCCCTCCCTCGGCTACGAAATTAAACGAATTCAAGCGTTAAACAATCGGGAGGCGTGTGAAAACACAAACTTCGATTATTAATACATGTTATTTGAACAAACGGGTAACTCACGTCTATTTTCGAACCGAAATCTCCGACTATAGTTTCAACCGCATACGGCGGTCTTTTACAAATAGAGCAGCGCAGACGTCACTCCCGAAGGACGTATCGTCTGGTACCAGACAAGACGTGTGAGACAATGTTTAAAAACCACGTTCGTTTTCATAATTAATACATGTGTATATTTTATGAAAGGTGTCCCAGAAAAAGGTGGATAGAAGACACAAAAATCATAGCAGGAAGCGAATGGAGAAAGAAAGCTATGGACAGAGAGGTCTGAAAAAGCTAGAGGAGGCCTTTACCCGAGAAGGGGTTCCGATCAATGATAATGAAGGCAGTAACAATAGAATTAAAAGAAAAAACTATAAATTATACATAAGTATATATATATATTAGTATTTTAATAAATATTATTCTAAGTGATAAATCGAATGTATAATTAAATTATCGATTAATATTTTGTAGTAAACACATTAAAAAAAAATGCATGTAATAACAATTGTAGCTTGGAAATAAATGGGCTTTATTATTATATTTTATGTAAAATCGCCTCTCATTGAAGGCTTCGGTCCTACTGATGTCCACTACCAAAAGAGGGGCCGAGATTGTAACTGATTTTTGACGTGATAACGTCTTATAAATCGATGAACGCCGGCTGCACGCACGATAAAGCATGACTCTTTGCACGTTCCGCATGAGCCGAGTGTGCAAGCGAGAGCTCGGAACAAGTGATAGAGAGACACGTTTGGCCTAAGCGTTCGGCTTGTGACGTCTAGTTATCACGTAAAATTATCTTCCGTAAACCGACTTTACCGACAACCATTTTTTTAAGATTAAATTTTGAACCAACTTCCAAACAGAACGGGGTTCTCAATTCGACTGTATGTCTTTTGTATGTTTGTTCAGCGATTACTCCGCTAATTATGTAATTGTGTTTGATGATTCTTTTTTTGGTAGGTATAATATCAGAGGTGATCCCGTATAAATGTTATCATAATCGGTTCAGTATTTTGGATTATGTCACAAAATAACTGACATAATATTATCTAAGTAAACGAATTGCGAATTTACAAGTCGTTTTTTTTAAGTTTTTTAGAACAGATCAAAGTACAAATAAGGTCTTATTTAATATTCGAATTTTAAACATGAATGTGACTGTCTCTCTGTCTGCTTGTTACCTTTTTATACTCAAATGACTAAACTGAACGTTATAAAATCTAGTACATAGATAGATTAGAACCTGGAATAGGACATTGGTAACATTTTATCGTCATCGTAATGACTATATTTCTTCTAATTCTTTAAACATCTACGGGTTTACTTATTTTTCCCTAATTTCTAAAAAATCAAAGACTTCACAAAACTTCACAACAACATCACAAAACACCGCCGTACCAAAACTCCCTAACTTACTAGATACACCCCTTAATTTCAGTCGCTATCCCACAGGAATCGTCCATTTTTCTGGGATAAAAATGATGGCACGGCAGGGCCGGATTTGGAGGTGTGGAGGCCCTCGGGCAGGGCAACGAAGGTGTAGAGGCCCTGGGGCAGGGCAACGAAGGTGTAGATGCCCCTAATTATTTTCCGAATAAAAATTTCAAGCAATTGAAGGGGGGTTCCTCGATCGCTGTAAAGATGATTGGAAACGCTCAAAGTTGTTCATTTTGATTTTTGATCTCTAGTAGCCCCGCCTACCCTGCCGTAAATCCGATCCTGGGCAATAGGATCTTAATTTCATTCAAATTCGTTGAGCCGTTTTAACGTAAATGTAAGTAAAGAAAATTAAAAAATCCGTACATAATATACGATAAACCCTATTTTGATGAAAAATAGCTAAGAACACTCAGTAAAATCTTCTTTCAAACAAAACAAAAATGATTTTAGATCAAAATCGGTCCATCCCATTGAAAGCTATGATCCCACAGATATTGTGCGTCTATCTGTGGGATCATAGCTTTCAATGGGGCAACACACAAGTCAAACAAGTCGGGGGTTAAAAAGAATAATAAATTTCATCGTCATCATCATCTCAGCCATAAGAAGTCCACTGCTGGACATATGCCTCCCCCATGGATTTCCAAAAAGACCGATTTGAAGCGGCTATAAATAATATAATATAAATTTCGTATTTATAATATTAAGGAGGGATGTTACTATGCGGAAAACCTCAGATAATTGGACTTTGGGAGTCTTGAAACCGATCGAAGCTTTGTTATTTTCAACCGACTTCCAAAAAGAAAGAGGTTCTCAATTCGACTGTGTCTGTGTTTTTTTTGTATGTTTGTTCTCCGATTATTGTTTTTGATAATTGTTTCGGTAGGTTTGGTTCATATAGTCATAAATTTTAGGACATTACTTTGGTTTTTATAACAAAATAACTGGAAAATTGACATCCAAGTATTATATAAGTAGTATATTTTGAAGTTGGTTGTTACAGTTTTTTAATCAAACTATAACAATGACCGAAAAATATCAAGTTTTCCCCAAAACACGCTTCAAACACATCCCAAACTCTAAAAGCCTGGAAACAAAAAAACATCTGTATTACACGCAACTATTTATATATGCTTTATGTGTAGTAGGTAGTTTAGTTAGTTGAGTTCGTATATTGTTTTATTGTAGTTATTAAAGGCACAATAAAAAAAAAAAAAAAAATTCGACGAAATCTCAAATTACTTCGGATTCTAAACGTTATAAATACGTTTCATTTTCTACTTACAAAAACTGCTTCAAAGGTTTCCACAAAATCGTAAAATATTCATAAAGGGAATTTGTTTCGTTGATTCTGACAAATTTTTTAACCTTTGCTTAATGTGACGAATTGTTCATGTCGTCTGGGTGTTCAGGCAAACCTTTTGTAAAGAAATAACTTGCTGAAGTAATCATGACACATATATTAGTACTTTATTAGTATATTTTAGTTCTTATTTTTAGTAAACTATTTGTGTTTAAACTGGAAATTGTATCATATTTACCGCACTACCACATCTACCACATGCGATATAGGTTCTCCTAGTGCAGGGGTTTACAAGCACCTGAATATTTTACCATAACTTAATCTTGTACATAAATAAATAAATATTGGAGGACATTTCATACAACGCCATCTAGCCCAAACTAAACAAAGCTTGTACTATGGAAACTAGATGGAAGATAGAATACATATATACTTTTTTTCGTAAATACATACTTATGATACATAGAAACACCCAGACACATAACAAACATCCATGGTCATCACACAAAAGTTTGCCCTGGGTGGAGATCGAACCCACGACCTATAGCGTCGTCATGCTGCCCGGATGTGTATCGAAAACCTACCTATAAGTTTGCGATTTACTACTTGGAATTTCGTTGATTTCTCGTTATTTTATAAACAGAACTAAACTTTGTAGTATTATAGATGATAGTACGGAACCCTTCGTGCGTGAGTCCGACTCGCAATTGGCCGATTTTTTTAATTTTTCTTTCTCTGTATGTATGTATATATAGAAAGCGTGCGAGGCAGCCTCGCAAGGCGTGCCTTGTGAATGAATAAATGCGGATTCACGGCTTCGGAGTGTTGATAATTTACCTAAGGTCGAGGTTACCATTTTGTTTCACCGCGGGTCTACACTATTGTGCCGTGAATTCACGGCGCGAATTCGCGACAGAGGCGCTCTCTCCACATTCACGGGGGTCACTTGTGCGTGAAACCTGCCGTGAAATGGACTGCTGCTGCGTTAACTTTGTTTGATGTGGCAACATATAACTACTTAGTCTGGCCATAAATACTGTTACAGCTAAAAATAAGAAAGATATTACATTTGAATTTGGAATCTGTCATTTTTATACGATTGTTCATTGAGTTTTCTAATTTTGGCGCCAATACATTGTACAATATTTTGCGATATTAAAATGGAGTGGGGTGATAAAGAGAACCGAATCGCTGTGATTGCATTACACAAAGTTGGTATGGAGCCAAATGCAATTTTTAAAACTCTCCATACGCTTGGTATTAGTCAAATGTTTGTGTACCGGGCTATTAATAGGTACAATGAGACCATCTGTTTGTGACAGAAAAAGATCTGGCCGTCCACGTAGTGTTCGTACGAAAAAGGTGATCAAAGCAGTAAGGGAAAGAATTCGAAGAAATCCTGTCCGAAAGCAAAAGATTTTATCTCGGGAAATGAAGATAGCACTCAGAACCATGTCGCGTATTTTAAAAGATGACTTAGGACTTGCAGCCTATAAAAGACGCACAGGTCATTTTTTAACTGATAATTTAAAAAAGGAATAGGGTGGTAAAATCGAAACAACTACTGAAGCGGTACGCAAAGGGAGGTCACAGAAAAATTTTGTTTACGGATGAGAAAATCTTTACAATTGAGCAACATTTTAACAAACAAAATGACCGTATTTATGCTCAAATCTCTAAGGAAGCTTCCCATTAGTCGACAGAGTGCAACGTGGGCATTATCCGACTTCAGTGATGGTTTGGTGGGGTGTTAGCTATGAAGGAGTGACTGAGCCATATTTTTGTGAAAAAGGTATCAAAACATCGGCACAAGTGTATCAAAATACCATTCTTGAGAAGGTAGTTAAGCCCCTTAACCACGCCATGTTCAATAACCAAGTATGGTCCTTCCAACAAGACTCGGCGCCAGGTCATAAAGCTCGGTCCACGCAGTCTTGGTTGGAAGTGAACGTTTCGGACTTCATCAGAGCTGAAGACTGGCCGTCGTCTAGTCCTGATCTTAATCCGCTGGATTATGATTTATGGTCAGTTTTAGAGAGTATGGCTTGCTCTAAACGCCATGATAATTTGGAGTCCCTAAAACAATCCATACGATTGGCAGTGAAGAATTTTCCCATGGAAAGAGTGCGTGCTTCTATTGATAACTGGCCTCAACGTTTAAAGGACTGTATTGCAGCCAATGGAGACCACTTCGAATAAGCTTTTATATTTTAAATTGTTTTATATTTATGTATTAAACTAACACACTGTAAAAGTATGTAATAAATATTATTTGCAATAAAAAAATATTTTTTTTCTTCGTGACAATATTTATACTAGGTATTTATACCTACAAAATAAAATAATCGTTCGAAAGCGTTGGAGAAAAAGGAGATGGAGGATGACTAAAATACATCGTAACCGATCGATATTAATTTGAAAACTAATCCTTCTCCAGGCGTCTTAATTTTACTTTTATTATTAGTATCTGGGTGCTTCGAGTCCTACAGTATACGGTCAGCGTGGTAATATTTCTAACTACGGAATTATTAATTAAATTAGGATTAAATTTAAGAAGTCTTGAAATTTCAAGGCTATAGTGAAGAGATATATTAAGATCACCATCAGGCGAGCTGGTAGTCAAACGTAGAACTATTTCGTCTACATAACAAAAATATCCAGAACAAATAGGTTTTAGTGTATAAACAAACATTTTATTGGCCAATTACTCCCAGTGACCCGCTGAAAATCATATTACAGCTCAGAAAATATGACGGTAATTCACCAAGCTCGCAAAGGTTTCCGGCTTTTCCTCCTCTCGAAAAATATTTTTATCTTACAGACATTTTTTGCTTTCTATTTTGGACCGATTTGAAAAAGAGAAAGTTCTCAATTCTGTTATAATCTTATCCGACTTCCAAAAAGGAGGAAGTTCTCAATTCGACTGTGTTTTTTTTTTTGTATGTTTGTTCAGCGATTACTTCGCCAATTATGAATTGATTTTTTAGGGTTCTGTACCTCAGTAAGAAAAAACGGAACCCTTATAGGATCACTTTGTTGTCCGTCTGTCCGTCCGTCGGGTGTCAAGACCTTTATCTCGGGAACGCGAAAAGGTAATGAGTTGAAATTAAAACCATATACGCAAATCCATAGTATCTTGCTGTAGAAAGAAAAATTAAGTTTCTAAGTTTTCGTAAAAAAAATTACAGCCGAATATATCATAAAAAACGCACATTTCGACAATCACAAAGGAATCAAAAGCTATGGGGTACTTAACGTTGACCTAGAACGTGGGGTATCCTACGAAAGTGCTTCAGTAGCATAAGCATAAAACAGGTTTTTAAATATTTTTACGATGTATATTATTCAGTTTATGAAGGAAAATATAAAAAAATATATGATTTCCCCCTTTTATCTACTAGTTTGTACGGAACCCTCGGTAGGCGAGTCTGACTCTCACTTGTCCGGTTTTTTTTGTTTACTTCATAGACGTCTATTGTTTCAGCTTTATAAACTTTAATTTTATTTATTTATTCATAAATAATTAATACACTTTGTTATAAAATCATCTAAAAACCTAGATAAGGTTTGTTTAGATGACCTGTTCTCGTAATATTACATTTACTTACAATATTATTTACAAACAACACAACTTGACTAAATGTTGTGCGCGATCACGCAATAAGACAGCTGATGTAGGCAGGTAAGGCAAGGTAGGTACTAAGCGCCCATTTCCAGGAACTGTAGGTATATAAAGAAATATTCGTAATTGTTTACTTTACTCCAGCCGTTGCCGTTTGCCGGTTGTTGATTTTGTGTACTATAAGATACATACCTACTAATAAAACAAATGGCACTAATATTTTTATTTTACTTTAAGATTTCAATATTTTATCCCAAAAAGTAAGTAGGTCTAAAAGCAGTTTCTAGTTCTTAGTTTGTGTTATCCAAGAGTAAGAACTAGGTTGTGCTGGTATTGCTGATATTGTCTACGAAGTTTGTCTATAGAACTATCTCATATCTCGAAAGTTTCTGTAAGTTTGCGATGAGTGTATATTAATGTTATATAATATGACATACAGACAGATGCAATGTTTATCTTCTTGGTAAAACTAAGTTACTGGAGTATTTCGTTTCAAGAGATGACACAATTTATATTTGGTATTCGAATGACTGATCTACCTACATGGTTTTTCTAAGAAAATTATGTATAGTTCATAGAATATAAATCAAATATATATATTAGAAAGAAAACAAAAGACTCGACTGCAGAACTGCGGTTTTTATTTGGATATTTCCATTAACAAGTATAAGTTTAGGAATCTCGAAAACCTCCGACAAAAAAAACAGTTGAACCAATTTTAATTAAACATAGCAAGGATCACTCTCGATGAAATCCTCTTTCAAATAAAAAAAAATAGTCAAATTCGGTTTACTACAATACTAAAGACTATAGACTTCTACTAAAGACAAACACACAGATACACACATCAAGCTTATAACACTCCTCTTTAGGTAGGGGGTTAAAAATACAATTATATTCTCACCGTCTTCACTCGCTGAGGTACTAAACACTGTAAATTCAAAGTACTTCAAATCAAACTCCACGAAATCATGGTGAACATAATGGTACGTATTGCAATTCCACATTGTAGTATCGCTATCACGTGCCTATATATCGAGCTCGTCCCAATATCTGTGGCTCGAAGCAATCAACGGACTACGAAAATTCGATAGAATCATTCCCGCGTAGGCTCCACACACTTAATGTACTCGTAGGCAGCGAGCCAGCCGGCGAGCTGTGAGGTTAATCGGTGACGATAAACTAGCTGCCAAGAAGCTACTTAGTCTCGAGCACCGCTGTAAAGTAGCATGTATGTCTATTTTCTACAGGATTCATTTCGGGGAATGTGAGCAAGAGCTTCACGACCTAATTCCACCCTCCCCATTTCACTACAGGACTAACAGAAAGTCGGCGAATTACCACCCATTACAAAACTGAAATACGCGACTGACCTAAGCTGAAACACGCGATTGCCCAGCGGGTGTGCAACATTAAGCCCACCCAGGGCAAACATTTGTGTGATGAGCATGGATGTTTGTTCTGTGTCTGGGTGTTTCTATGTATCATATGTATATGTTTACAAAAAAGTGTATATGTATTCTATCAGCCATCTAGTTCCATAGTACAAGCTTTGCTTAGTTTGCGCTAGATGGTGTTGTGTGAAATGTGTACTAATATATATTTATTTTATATATTTCAGATGTTTTCTAAGGTTTTAGCGATTGTTACACATTGAAATAAAACTAATTTTAACGGATTTACTTTTTAGGGTTCCGTACCTCAAAAGGAAAAAATTGAACCCTTATAGGATCGCTTTTTTGTCCGTCTGTCCGTTTGTCAAGACTATCGGAACTCGTATCTCGGAAACGCGTGAAGGTATCGAATTGAAATTAAAACCATAAAAGTACGCAGATCCATAGTCTCTTGCTGCAGAGAGCACAGGTTTTTAAATATTTTTACGATGTATATTTTTCGGTTTATGAAGGAAAATATAAAAAAATATATAGTTTCCCCCTTTTATCTACTAGTTTGTACGGAACCCTCGGTAGGCGAATATGACTCGCACTTGTCCGGTATTTTCTATAAACGCGATAAATCCGTTAAATTTTGTTTCATGTCAATGATTTCAGATGTTTCAGTTGAGTTTGTTAGCCTTAAGATTCATTTGGCCGGACAAATAAAGGATTAGATTCGTTAGGTTTCTATTTTATTATACCCAGAAACCTTATCATTTACAAAGATTTCATTAACAGATATACGAAATCATCAATTATTAGACAAGGTTCGTTAAACGGGCAGTCTAAGGCTCCATTTATTGTGATAAAACTTCCTGGTTCCATACAGTAGTAATGGGTAGAACACATAGCCGTATAACTGATGGCCGATGGGGCCGAAAAGTTCTCGAGCGGAGACCACGCATCTGCGTAGCATACGAAGGTGGATATAAAACTTCATACAAGTGGCAGGAAAGGGGCTGAACATTCAAATGATGAACATTCCACGATTTGTTAACTCCCTTATTCCTGATTTATGTAACTTTCCAAAGACAAATTAAAAAATTGTGTAGGTAAACATAAAATTATACGACAACTCCATCAAAACATGTTTATCTTATTAACCAACATTAGTGTAGGCGTCCAGACTGTATATTACGAAGAATTCTTTTTATTTCTGTTCTGCTTTGTTTTTAACGGACTTCCAAAAAGAAGGAGGTTCTTAATTCTACTGTGTTTTTTTTTTGTATGTTTGTTCAGCGATTACTCTGTCAATTAAGAATTGTTTCTGATGATTCTTTGGTCCCGAATTAATTTTACCGAAATCGGTTTAGTACTTTGGTTTTATAACAAAATAAGTGAAAAATATTCATCCAAGAAAACGAATTGCGTATTTGGAAGATTCTGTATCTAGTGTGGACCTACCCCTAAGATAAGCGTTCTGTAAATCCACTCAAGATCGCATTTCCTTGCATGTTAGACTCGATAGAGAACGATTGAGTGCTGTAGACATAATTATAGTATATCTACAGCACTCAATCGTTCTTCACTCAATCTCGAGTTAGCCTTTGACGAACAAAATCAATAGCGGTTTCGAAGGCATGTTAGCATGTTTATCGGTATCGGTATTTACGGAGCTCCGCTTTTAAATAAACATCCGATCATTTTCTATATAACGAAATATATTAAGAAAACGGAATATATTAAGAAAATATAACATAAAATAAAAATAAAACACATTTAAAAGATAAGTATCTATATTAAAAGAAAAACAAAATATCTTACTGCAAAAAAAAACAGTTTTTGCAGTCTAACTTACGAGTTTGTTACGCATGACACTTATTTAGTATAAAGAAGTACTTTGGAGGTTACGAAAAACTTTTTTGTTTTTTTGTTAGAAATGTGATATTACAAAAAACCCTATGACACTCAGGGAGTGAAAACGAATCTAACGACACCTCGCACATCAAAATTGGTCAAGCCATTTAGGCTGTAGGCGATCATATAGAAACATAGATACGTATATACCCATATATATCTTCGAGATACACACAATACACACACATATATACATATTCACATATATATATGTCGGAAACGAGGTGAAGGTTCCGCATCAGAAATGGTTGGTTATTTGTTGGGCGTGGGTATAGCGGGCTAGGAGATTGAAACTTCACGAAAGCACTTTGATGTTAGATTGTATTTGCACACTTTAGATTTACAATATTTAAATGTAGCTGAATATAATAACGAAGGACAAGGCGTTCCGCCAAGTAACGCTTGCCGGCACTCGATATTCAAAAGTACTCTTTTCTGTCGATATTCAAAATGCGATGCGATGTGAGCTCTGAGTTCCCATCCAAACGTATTTAAACCAGTTCCCTCTGCTCGGCTTGCGCTCGTGTGTGCCCCTCCACCGGCGTTCCCCAATCGCGCTACAACCGAGCTCTTACGGAACGGACCGAAATTCAACGACTAATCGACCAATCAGAAGCAATCAACATACGTCACTGGCGTTACACCGGAAAAGGCGCCATTTCCTTTTCTAGTCCTTCAAAAACTTTATGGCGTAAATAAGTAACTATATTGATAAACTTAGAACTATGCGCCGACATATATATCTTCATAGATATCATCCATCCTCGTCCACACCGTCGCTTAACATCAGGCGAGTTGGTGGTCAATCGTAGATCTATCTAGTATAAAATATATATATATACATACATCCTGACATACATACACTCGAAAAACATAACCCCTACTTCTTCTTCGGTTAAATACGAAAATTGAGCTTTAACATTTATTGATCCAGATCGTTGAATGATTTTGTAAAGATTGAGCCTGGATAAGATTGGCACAAGACCGAGATCGGTGAAAGATCAATGAGCTAATGTCCGATTTACATACATACAAAATTACAGTTCGATGGGAAAAGGGAAGTGGATAAAAATGGTCCCATAGAAATTTAAGTTTTTTTAACGATTACTTGCTCCACACTTATGTATTTAGAAAATCATAGCTGATTCTTATTTATTTTTTTTCTAAAATATTTTAATTGTATTTTATTTTCAATATCTATTCTATTTCAAATATTTTGCAGCTAGTAACCAGAGGCTGCCTTATCATCTGGTGCGTGTTGTTCCAGATCGGGTGGAAGTACACGAACGAGTGGCTGGCAGGGAACGCACTCTGCAAGCTGCTGCAGGCGATGAGGGCTTTCGGACTCTACCTCTCCTCCAACGTGCTCGTCTGCATCTCGCTCGACAGGTAACGTACTCGTAGCTAATAGCTCGATTGATTTGATTTGAAAATATGCACAAGTATCTATAACTTTTTTGAAGATAAATTTTGATTAGACTAGACTAATTTTAACTTTATTTAAGTAAGTTAAATGTATAGATAGGTAGCTCATGGTTTCGTATTATAAAATCATTATCCATTGTAACTGAAATCTGAATACTATTCTCGTTATATATTATAAACTAATTCAACAGATCTCAAATGTACAAGTATCAATACGATGCTTGTGATACATCATGTATAAAACATAATACTACTATAGGACTGTATAAATACTTACCTACTTAGCCAAATGTTTAACCGTAATAATATATGCTACGCCCCAATTAACGGGGTACATATGTGTAATTTAATTGTGGTTTACAAATAAGCACCAATGTACATGTATGTATATGCATAAATAAATAACTAATAGGAGCAAAGCACCTCCGTGGCCAAAATGGTAAAGGTACAGATCGGGACAATGCGGGTTCAAGTCCCGTCGGATGTGTGTAATTTTTTAACTATCAATAAATTTGTAGGAATATAATTGCTTCATAATTTTGTATATTTGGTTGTTACATAAAAACTTGATAAGACAGAGTTGCACTTTTCCTCACGTAATTATTTTTGGTGTATTCTACTTTTGTTTTTCTTTTAATAATATAGATATTTGTTCACATTTCTCTTACGGTTATTACAAGATTATAAAATTATGTAACAGAATTTTATAATTTCGTGTAATAACCATAAGAGACATGTGAACAAATATCTATATTATTAAAAGAAAAACAAAATACCCGACTCCAGAAAAGTAATTTTTGCAGTCTAACTTACGATTTCGTCAAGCTTGATACGCTGTTGAATGTACGTTTTTTGTGAGAAAGTTTGCATAAAATCACTGTAAAATGTTATAAATATGCATTATTTAAAAAAAACTAGTAAAATCATATAGAAACATACATACATGTCCACAAAATACATATAAACATACACACACGAGAAAAACATAACCCTCCATCTTGCTCAGTCGGGTAATTACTCAATTCTTGTTTGCATTCGTCAACGTTGATCTTAATTGACACAGTATGTTCTAGTTTGATATAACCACTATTCAGATTCGTCAAAATATTCAAATTAGCTGTTGTAGAGCAAAGATTTATGTCTATATCATTTAGTACTTGAATACCGCCTTCCTACGTAAGTAAG